>CM070511.1:1480816-3880816 GCA_036346375.1 Guadua angustifolia | reverse complement strand
TATGGAGCTTGACACAAACAAGTTGCCAGCTCTAGAGGGTGCATCATATATAGAGTATGCCTGCGTCAATTACTTGAATTTATAAACTATAAAGTTAATTGGCTTCAATTGTATAATATTATATTGATGGCATTTCATTGTTATCTTTTGCGTAAAGAATAAGGCAAGGGACAAATCAGGCACAAACACTATCCTTAAAGATCATCTAAAACACTTGGTACCATTTACTAAGAATGGCTTGTCATCATGGAGGCTTGTGGGGAGGTCAGTTCACTTGACATCGGTGAATTTTAAAATTTATGCTTCAATGAGTAAATAGTTGAGATAGTTGTCTCGACTTTTATGTGAAACAAGATAGTAACTAAAAGTGCACGATGCCTTGTACAACCTGTAATTCATGATGTTTTCATGAAAAATGTTATCTTTCTACATACAAGTTATGACCATGTTAATGTCCAGATGATTCTCGTAGTGCGGACAAGGAAGGAAGTCATTTTTCAGCTTTTATAGTCTTCTATTTGTAGATTGTATATTAGGTAGATGTTAACCGTTGCATGTTTTTCGATGTATTTGGATGAGTTCAGTTATTTCCGTGAAATAAATCGATCGACATCCCGATATTCAGATCCTAATCCTTTCTCTTGAGGGTCTCAAGAGTAGCAGATTTAAGACCATCGTGATTGCCATTTTCCTAGGGTACGTTGCATATGAAGTAACTCTACAATACTAGGGCAACCGAGCTCAATATTTCCAAACAAGTGTTGGATATGTTGGAATAAGTCAGATGTCACAGAGCAAAGAGTCCCATGTTCATTCTTATTTTGCCCAAAACATTAGAATTTATCTTCTTGCGGTTCATCTTGCCCTTCCCCTTATTTTCTTTTTTGGTGGAGAAACAATAATTCTTCTTGCCCTAGTCCCCTTTCCTTGTTTATCTTTCTAGTAGAGAATCAATAAAGAATGGAATATAACTCATTGTGACAAATTCTATTTTGAATATAAATTGTCTTTAGTTTGAGATTTGCACTGAAGTGTAAATATATTTTGACAGGAAGTTTTGAAGCAAGATCGGGTCAGGCAAAATTCTCCTATCGACAAATTGCTCCAGAACCCAGTCCATGGTCACCGGTACGCTCTTATGTAATTGCATATGTGAGACACATTTTCTCCAGACATGCATGAAGTGGTGTTTCAATGTTCACAGTAGGTCAAGATGTTTGTGCTTGTTACAAATACTGATTGAAATCCCATTCTTGGTCCGAGGCAGAGGTAATTGGCATTTCTTGGTTTGGCTCATGGGTTCTCTCTAAGGTTGTGTTCGCTTGGTTACTTATTTTGATACTTTGCAAGTCCTAAGTTCATTGCATGCCAAAGTATATCATACTTTAACGGTTTATCTTTCTACCCTCCCAACAGATCAATATTGAAGGTGATCTGATGATAAAACAATATCCGCACTTCATGGATCGGAAAGCATATTCTTCCTACCATTCGACATCCATATTGGGCAGAATATATGATGAAGCAGACAAAGTAATATTGCTACAATCTGAGAATGTTCGGCCAATTTGTAAGTTCTTTCTAGTTAGCTAGCTGTTGTTGCCTTTTCAGTTTGGTATTTTCATTTAGTTTATCTGCACTATGGAGATTTTGCATATTATTAATTCTACTGATTGTTGTGCTGCTTGCTCATATGAATATTTCGGTTCACTGATGTGATCTACCCAACTTGTTGAAAATTGACTAGTTTTGGCCTTTTTGGGCCTATGCTGAGTTACTGATGTAATCCATATTGAGCAACCGACTAGTTTTGGCCTTTTTGGGCCTATGATGAGTTACTGATGTGATCTACCCAACTTGTTGAAAATTGAATGAACTGCCTGATATTTGTTCACTGTTTTCCTTTACTTGTTTCCCTGTACTTTGTTATAACCATTATAACCAGACATATCTTTTGCTCCCACATTTCACCAAGAGAGAAGCATCTCGAGAATGCAAGTACGTCTGGAAATGCCGCTATGATGAGTACTTGAGAGACAGTAAACTACTGATTGACCTACTGGATAAAGAAAAAAAGAAGAAAAAGTTTGTATGCAACTAACTTGATTCTAGAATCTCTGTTGTTATTAAGTGTTTCGTGCTAACCTGAAAATCATTCTCTGTAAAAATTCTTAGTCAGCATTATGTCCTCTTAAGACGGACTCGCAGAGATGGCAACTGTTTTTATAGAGCTTTCTTTTTCTCCTACTTGGTAACTATCTCGGTTCACTTGTTCATGATAATGTAGTTGCTTTCTTGGTTTTGCTACAGTGTGGACACTATCTTACAGGTAAAGTACTGCCTCCAAAAATGAAGTCCAAAGATCTGAGAAGATAGTGGAGCATTATATGTATCGATCGTGAGATTTTTTTTGGGATTATATGTAATTTCACCATTACTCAGAGGGTGATAGTGCGCTACATGAATTTGACCTTTTATTCATAATATAACTTAAATTATACATTACCAAATGTCTTCATGTTCTTTCAGAGTTCAAGGGTTTGGTCAACTCGTTGGCTAATGGGTATGTTTAGTTCTTAAATTGAGTATTTTGTTGAGCTATTTTTGGAAAGGACATAATAATATGTTTCAAGATCCCTTTCATTTTAATTACATTCTGATTTTTTAAAAAAAAGTCCTTTATTTTTTGTAGCCCCAGCATGATTACGCACGCCGGTTTGCGCCCAAAGATCATGGCTGCCCTGCGGTCATCACCTACATATAGCGCTCGACCCACGCTCAAAGGGTCAGCATGACCCGAGGACAATGGCCGTCCGAGCAGGTGCGTATCACACAAGAAAATGCGAGCGGCAAAGTCTAAGATTGTAAAACAACGCACCAACAAGGTGTCCCCAAAATACATACAGCTTGATCGAACCAAAAGCAAAAGAGATTCTGCGTCGGCGCTTGGTGGATCACCCAGCAAAGTCATCGTCGTCGTCGTCGTCATCGGAGCTGCCGACCTCGGGGCCCGCGGTGACCACGGCTAGCCCCGCCACCATCTCCGCCGCCGCGTGCACTTTCGCTCGCATTTCGCGGGGGTCTCCTTCGATCCCAGCGATGGCTGTGTGCGCGCAAAAGGAGGCGTCACGGCTGGTGCAGCAGGCCAGCACATACATCGCAACGTCGGTGGCGATTGCCTGCCCCTCGCAGGCGGCGCGCTCGCGCAAGGCCCGGGGTAGGTCATCCAGAGCCTCGGCTGCCTGGGAGAGCCCGAAGGCGTATTGCTTTGCAGTCCGTTCCAGGGGCTCCTGCAGCCCCACCCCAAGCCACCTCAGGCTCTGGCGCATGCTCTCAAACGCGGGGCGGAGCACGGCCAGGAGGCTCTTGCGTGAATGTGCGCGCTCTGCGTGCAGCATATCGGCCACGACGCTGACGTTTTCGGCACGAGTACGCCACGTCGCCGCTTCCTCACGTGCCCTCGCGAGCCCTCTTCGCGATTACGGCCGCGAGGCAGCTTCGCTGCGCCTCTTTCAAGGCTTTTGGCGGCTCCTTCTCGGCGACCTGAACTCGCGATCGCTGCCAAAACGCGTCCGCCTCCCGGGCGGCGGTCGCGGCGGCCTGGGCGTCAAGAGAGGCCCTCGGCCCTTGACGCCGCCGCCAAGTCTGCTTGCCGTGCCTCCCGTCATAGGAGACGGTCGAGGCAGCGAAGGGACGACAACCGCCATTTCCCGCATCATGGGTGGTGGAACCAAGCCTAGTCCAGAAGCGCTAGCAAAGGAAAGAAGAAACCCCGCGTCAGCAAAAACAAGATAAAGGCAATCTCAGCGCCGATCAACAAACCCTGACCTCGATTGGGGGTTCCCGGCGCAAAGACCGACGAAGGAAGGGTGATCTTGATCTTCGTCGCCCCGGCCGAGGGTCTAGCACCAGCACGAGACTTCTTGGGGACCGAACCATGCGGTTCCACTTCGGCCACTCGTTTCTCAGCCCTCCGATCGTCACCACCGCTAGCCATTTCTCGCTGAGGAAACTGGAAGAAAAAAGGCCAAAAGACGGCGCAGTGGCGATAATCTGGCTGAGCGTGGTCGCTTTCACGCCCTCCTCAACCTATTTATATGGGCAAGGCGGGCGGCCAAGAAAGCGACGCGTCGGGGCAGGCGCTGACAGCGATTAACTCCGCACCCTGCGACCACACGACAGGCCCTCGCCACTCCCCACTACCCACATTAAATGCAACAAGACCTGGCGCAGGGGCACCGCTCCCAACAGAGGCGCGTCACGCCTCTTCGGTTCAAGCTTCTGGGCCGCCACGATCGCACCAGCCATCCTGGAAGCAGGCCCATCGGCTGAAGAAAACCGGAACACGGGACACAAGCCGAGGAAAATTCTTCCCTATAAGCATGCTCTCTTCCTCCCGAGCTCAAGTGCTGCGTGGCGGCTCGCGTATCGGCCCCCACGCATCACTCGGGGGCTACAAACACCATACGCCCGCGCGGACTGGTGACCCGGCTAGCCACTCAGATCTCTCTAGCGGCAACCCTACTGACCTAAACGCTACGGCCCACGCCCCAGTGGCCACGGTTGCGAAGTAGCGCTTTATGGAAGAAGGAAGTGCCGGTCAAAAACATTCCAGCCCCGCGCCAGGCACCAAGCAAAATATCTCAATCCTGAGATGGTTATTTGCGCCTCCTCCGAACAATGCAATGGCGCACCAACTTACGCTCAGATTGATGGACCAGCCCGAGCAAACTTTAATCCGGCATTTAAAGAAGTCCTTACATCAGCAAAAGCAAGAGCAACTAATTTTCTCCCTCATCCCGATGGAGGATATCCTGCGGCGATATCCGGCTGGCGATTGTTGCGGCGTATGGGTCAATCCGAGTCCTTAGCACCTCGACCTGCTTGTCGGTTTGGTCTGCGGCGACCCCACTGCTGATGACCTCGAAGTCGACGTCGTCATAATGGGAGGCGACGAGGACGAGCGCCGAGGTAACGCCAAGCTCGGCTCCCACGCTCACCGAGCGCTCGACGGTTGCGAAGTAGCGCTTTATGGAAGAAGGAAGTGCCCGAGCGATCAGAACCATGGCCGATCAAAAACATTCCAGCCCCGCGCCAGGCACCAAGCAAAATATCTCAATCCTGAGATGGTTATTTGCGCCTCCTCCGAACAATGCAATGGCGCACCAACTTACGCTCAGATTGATGGGCCAGCCCGAGCAAACTTTAATCCGGCGTTTAAAGAAGTCCTTACATCAGCAAAAGCAAGAGCAACTAATTTTCTCCCTCATCCCGATGGAGGATATCCTGCGGCGATATACGGCTGGCGATTATTGCGGCGAATGGGTCGATCCGAGTCCTCAGCACCTCAACCTGCTCGTCGGTTTGGTCTGCGGCGACCCCGCTGCTGATGACCTCGAAGTCGATGTCGTCATAATGGGAGGCGACGAGGACGAGCGCCGAGGTAACGCCAAGCTCGGCTCCCACGCCACCGAAGGCCGACATGCTCCGGCTTTCGAGCAAGACGGGCGGCGAAGCGAGCTTCGAGGCTCGCGGCACGCGGCCCCGAAAGCACCCGTTGCGAACCTCGGCGGCCTCTGAAGGGCTATTAGCTCGGCGGTCCGCACGGACAAACCCTCCTCCGCCGATTTCTTCTCCGCCAGCGCTACCTCACGCGACGCGAGTGCCGTGTCACGTGCCTCCTCGGCCAACCTCTGCGTCCTCGCAGCATCACCAAGTCTCCTCCGCAACTCTACAGGCCAGTATAAGCATCGGGAGCACGCCAAACAATCTACGATAGTAAAATGTTCAACCCGGGATCGGGTGGCTTACCATCCGCAGAGGCCTCCAAATGATGGAGATCCTCTTCGGCCTTGGCCCGGGCCTCCCTCTCATGCTCGGCGCTCCCCCTCTCAGAGTCAAGCTCCCCCCGAACTTGATCGCATTCAATCCAGAGGTGGGCCGCCTCCGACAGCGCTGCCTCCTCTGCGGCGACGGCAACATCCCTGGCGCCGTTGGCCTCCATCAGAAGAGACTTAAATTTCCGCTGCGTCTCTGCCGCCTCCGCCCGGCTACGTTCTAAGGCGTCCAGAGCACAGTGTAGCTCAGTGCGAAGACCGCTGGCTTCCCCCTCGCCCTGACCATGCAGGACTCGGAGGAACCCTGCTTTACTCACCGAGCGAAGCTTCAGTTCCTGCAAGAAAGCAGACACTTCATCAGACTCATTGATCGCTGCAAACAGGTCGGAGACCGAAGCCGAGGCCCCGGCTCGGCTTACCGTGCCAGTTGGGACGTCCACCTCAGAAATCACACCCGACGCCTTGTCAACACAACGAAGAGCAACGGCCAAGCTTTTTCGGGCCTGATCCACCTGAGTCGCGATTCGCCGCCTGCCGTCCTCGAAGGTCCTCCACAACTCGGCCTCTGCGTAGTCATCCAGCACGAACAGTGGCTCGCCGGTGGGGTCACGACCGCCCCAGGTCAGCACTGGTCGGGGCTCCCGGGCAGGCGCGAGATCGGGCCCGACCTCCGCCCGTGCTTGAGCCGCGGCTGCGTCCGTCGCCTGGGCCGCCCCCTCCGGCGAGTCTGCGGGCGGCGAGGGCAGGGCCGCCTCTGGCGTCGGTCATAATACGACACGGATCCGGCTCCGTCGTCGAATCGACCCCCTCAGAGGTCCTGCGGCGGCGTAACGGGCAGGCTAATCGCCAACCGGTGGGCGGGCGGCCTGCCGGCGGTGGCGGGAGGTCGCCCTTCCCCGTTTCGGCCTCCGGACAAGGCTCCGACCCGTCAAGCAGTGTCGGGGGCTCCTTATGCCCCGGGACCTCCGGGACCATTTTCCCTTGCGCCGACCCCGGGACAACCGGCGGCGGCACCGACGCTGAAGCCTGCGGCTGGGCAGCGACCGTCCGAGCGCCCAGGCGCCCGACGGCGGCGTGAGCCGCATTCTCTTCGCCGACCCTCCTGGCAAAGACAAATCGCCCCCTCGTTTGCCCAGAGATGTCTCCAACGGGGGCACCTCCACCTGGGGCGCGGCGACGACGACCCCCGCCGCAAGGCTTTCGCTCGGTCCGCCACGAGCCGACGACCCAAAGAGGACCCCACGGTATGGATCGGAAATGTGGCCGCCATCGGTGCTCGAGGATGACCCTGAATCGGCTGTCCCGGCAATGGTCGACTCGGAGACCTCCTCACCCCGCGCACCCCTCGCTAAGCGTTCTTTCCTCTTTCTCTTCCTCTTCTCCTCCCTCCGCTTCTTCCGAGCGGACTCCCGCTGCTCGGAAATCTTGCGGGCCGCGGCCCTCTGTGCCTTCTCCTCCGGCAGTAACACTCGGGAGACCATCCCGGCCAACCCCTGGGTGGCATAAAGACACCGGTCAGGCGATGCACGAAAGGCCGCGCTGAAAGGAGAAGGGAAAGGGAAGAACGGACAACACGACTTACCAGGTCCGGAGGGTGACTCGCCGAAAAGGGCTCGGGTTGGCCGCTCACCGCCACGGTGGCGCAACCAGCCAGTACGGCGGCCACCCTAGCCTCGACCTCCGATTCGACGAGTTCAGCCTCCACCACCCGCATGGGGTCGTGGACCCCCCCATACTGAAACATGGGGCGGTCCCTCGCCATGAGAGGTTGAACGCGCATCTTCATGAAGGCGCGCACGATGGTCTCACCGGTCAGGCCCCGCATCACTTGGGCCTTGATCCTCTCGATGATCACCTCCAACCTGTTCTTCTCCCTGCTGTCAAGTCCCCAGGACCATTCCTCCCTCGCCACAGGGCCATGGCCGGAGAAGGCCGGGGCACTCCCCTCCAGGTTCCGGACGTAGAACCATTCGGAGTGCCACCCCCGGTTCGACGACGGCAGCTTCAAATCAACATAATCCGCCCCGCGACCCTGACGCATCTGAAGAGCTACGCCACCCATAAGCACCAGGGGACCCGTCGACTGATCTTTCCTCGACTTGGCGTGAAAAAAATACTTCCAGAGCGCCCAGTGGGGATCGATCCCCAGGAATGCCTCGCATAACGTGATGAAGACCGCAATGTGCAACACCCCGTGGGGGTTGAGCTGATGCACCTCGACCTTATAATGATGCAGCAGTCCACGAACAAACCAGTGAAGCGGGAGTCCGAACCCGTGCTCGAAAAAGTAGGCGGGCACGACGATCTCATCGTCAGCAGGGGCGGGAACCGCGGCCCCCGTCGGCACCCTCCACCGCGAGACGTCCAGCGGTGGAAGGAACCCTTTCCTCTCCAAGCCTTGAGCACGGCTGGGCGAGATGGAGCATTCGGGCCACGACATCTCCGGTGGCGCGAGGGTGGGAAATGGGAAAGGGTAAGCAACAAACTCCTGGACTTTTTTTCGCTTTCCTCTCTTGAGCAGGAGGACGCTTGCGCACGAAGGTAAAACGCGAGAGCCTACCCAAGCGCCCCCCCCGCGTTGCTTTCGCAGGCGCTTAACGGGCGCCGTCCGATCAGAGTGACGGTCAAAGCAGAAGTCGCCTCGAAACAAGCGCCGCACGGCGCCGCTAGCGAAGGCGTATCCTTTCCAAATCTTTTTTCACATTAAATGCCGGACGGGAGGGCGCCAGAAGCACTACCGCTGGCGCCCCGTCCCACGGCCCTCTACTTTTTCTAGCCCCTAGAATGAATCAGCTGGGCCGCATCGGTAAAAAGCCCGCCGGGCCACGAACGGCCCCGAGGCGGCGAGAACATTGAGACACCCCAGGGCTCGGAGCCTTGACAACCCTAGAGGCTTTGAGGTCGCCCTGGGATACAAAATGAGCAAGGGACGAGAACGAGGTGAGCCCCCAATGGGCCCCTAGTTGGGTCGGCGGACGACCCAATCACCCTAACTCGTGTCCGAGACCATACTTCACGCTCTCCCGCGGAACCCGTCGTAGGGTGGCAGCCAGCTGCACTCCGGGTCGGCTGATGACTTGGGGACCGATACGGGATCGAGTAAAGAAAGGCTCTCATGGGTCGCCCTCAGCGGGTCGGACGCCCGACTCAGGGATCGTCCGCTCGGAAAAAGATCCCCCTGCGAGGGATCTCCAGGGCCCACTCAGATAACCCGCCAGAAGCTCCGCGAGCACGGTGCTCAAGCCGACGCACGGCAAGCACGCGATCGTTCACCCCCTCCAGGTCCCACACCTGCGGACGGGGCGTACCTGTGGGACAGACAGCGGCTGCTCTCCCCACGGATAACCTCGCAAGGCGAGGATTCAGGACGAACGCCCCTCGCCTAAGCTCTGGCATAAAACCAGCCAACAAATACGTCTAGCCACGGCGTAAAACGAGCACCCATAAACTGGGGCCTCGTCAAGGCGCGTGGGCCTCCCTGCCAGCCAGGGCGGCGTCCAGCCAAAGCGTAAGACCAGCGTTTCGGTCAGGGAAACCCCCCAATCAGCTCTCCGACTTGTTCGGGGCTCGGGGCTACACCGCCGGGGCTTCAAGACCCGGCGAAATTGGTTCACTGCGAAAAAGACTCCGCCAAGTTGCATAAACTCGCCGGCTCGGATTGGACGACACCTCCGTACACACCCTCGGCGAGTTTCACACCAAGTCATTGAACCCCACAAAGCTCGAACGTCGGAGGCGCCCTTTCGGCTCGAACCATCAAAGTTCGATGTAACCCCCAACCGGCTCTCAGGCACCTTTCGGGGCTCGGGTTACACCGGCAGTCTTCAAGACCGAAAAGATCGGCTGATTGAGACGGCCGGTCTATCAGAGATGACGGACCGCCCAAGAACACGCGCGTTCCGGGACGATCCCGGGGGCTACTGACGAATACTTACACCAGGGGTACCCCACAACAAGGCTTTGTCTATGAGACTGTCGATACAAACAAATATATCAGGTAGGCTTGTTCAGGCCCAGCCCAGAACGGGGGGTTCCTTCAAAAGGCGGAGGACCCTCGGTTCCGGTCCGGCCTGTCAGACCCCTTCGAGCAAATTGTAACCACTTGCGGCCAGCAACACGACGCCACCACTCAAACTGGACGTAGGGACATTCAGCCCGAACCAGTATAAACCTTGGACCCCTGTAGTCTAACCATTCAAGGAACGAGACGCGCGCGGCCCCTAGACTTACAAATCTACTACTGGTTTTACGAAACGCCGACACTATGTCTACCGTGAAAGGAGGCAGCTCGTCGAACTGATGATACTCTTCTTCGTCTGTGATGTCCTCAACTCCGACAGTCCTTCTTTTACCTGGAAGAACCACGTGGCGCCTTAGTTGATCGCTATTGTTAGTCTTCTCCTTTTGCTTTTTGTTTTCGGTAGACTTGTCATTCTACTTCTTGCTTTTAGTAGGCTTGTCCTTCTACTTTTTCGGTTTGTTGTCCATGTCCATCACATAGAATACCTGTGTCACATCATTAGCGAGCACAAACGGTTCGTCCCTATAGGCCACTTGTTTGAGGTTCACGGTTGTCATACCGTACTCATCGATCTCCACGGCTGTCAGTTTGACCCATTGGCACCGAAACGAGGGACTTTTAAAGGTCCGTACTTGATCTCCCAGATCTCCTCTATGAAACCATAGTAGGTGTCCATCTTTCCATTTTTGTCTAAGGCATCTATATGGACACCGCTGTTTTGGTTGGTGCTCTTGTTATCTTGTGCTGTCGTGTAAAATGTGTACCCATTTATCTCATACCCTTAGAATAATACGATTGTTGTGGATGGTCCCCGAGCCAAAAGTTTCAATTGTTCATCATCTGTCTGGTTGCCCAACAATTGCTTTTGTAACCAACCGCCGAAATGATCCATTTGCTCGACTACGATCCACTTATCTGACTTCTCTGGGTATTGGTCGCGTAGACTCATCTCGTGATCATAGATATACGGAGTCACTATAGTTGCTTGTTTCAATACCGTGAAATGTGCTTGTTTAAATGAAAGTAGATTGTCGCTATAGGATTCTTTTCTCCCTAGAGTCCCTTTTCCTCGTAGCCTCCCCTCATGGCGTGATACAGTGATGCCAATCAGATTCAGATCATCAATGTAATTAACACAAAACTCAATCACCTCCTCTGTGCCAACACCCTACGCAATGCAGCCATTTGGGTGAGACCGGTTACGAACATACTTTTTTAGGACACCCATGTACCTCTCGAAAGGGAACATATTGTGGAGGAATATGGGTATGAGAATTTCTATCTCTTTAACAATGTGAACCATGAGATGGATCATAATATCAAAGAAGGATGGAGGGAAGATCATCTCAAGGCTAACTAGACTATCGACCATGTCATCATGCAGATTAGATACCTTATTCGGCTCGATGACCTTCTGCGACACCGCGTTGAAGAATGTAACATCCCAAAATTTGGGTTTTCAAAAATTTATATTAAATTAGCATTCCAAAAATTTTACATCAATCTTATTTGATTAAAGAAGCTTAATTTAGAATTTTCTAAATCTAAAAAAATTTAATGTGCCTGTTGTGTGCATCAAGTAATTTAAAATTTAGTTGTTACAGTGTTCCTTGTATCTCAAGGAATTTCCCAAATTTGAGATTTACTAAAAACTAATTAAAATTATTAATTTAAACATTTGGATGTTAATTGGATTTTTATTGGATTTTTAATTTGAAGTATTTATTGTTCGGACAATTCTATATCCAAATTCCAATTCAAATATTTCCTTTGAAATTCCATTTAAATTTAAAACTTGGATTTCCCTTGGTGTTCTAATTAACCTGGCATCTATATCCTTCTGAAATTGGAGTTCAATCTTTTTCCATCCGCAAAGCCAAAATTTCAAATTCTGGTTCTTATTCGAAATTTCACCCGAGTTCCAAAATAGTCTAAAAATCTCAAAATTCATAGAATTAGGTTCCAAATATTCTAAAATGATTTTGGGAATTTTTCCAAGATTTATAGAATCCCTCTAGTATTTTATCTCTAGCGCTTTCATTAAATCCATTTTTATTTGTCCCAAAATTATCTAAATTCCAAAATTCATCCAAAATAAGCGAAACCAATTTTATTGAGTTCTATTTTATTCATTATGATTTTCAGGATCTTTTCCGGTATTTTTAGATCTTGTTATCTATTTTATCTTGCGCGCTTTAAAATCCACATTGTTCATCTTTCCCAAATGTACAGCAACTATTCAAGTCTCAACTTCATGTCCAGCTCCAACTTCATACTTCTATATCTCACAATATACTACACCAAATCAAGTGGGAGCTAAAGCATCGCGACGGTGTCGTAATGGAGAATAAATGCCCTGCCGTTACCCGTCCTCAATCCGAGCGAAACGGCCGCAATTAAGCGTTAATGACAATTTATTGCTCGGCCATTACCTCGGGCGTCTCTTCACCTCACCGGACGTGCGAGTACTTGAAATGTGCGTATTGACGTTCCCTATTCCGTGTTCACCTTGCCTAGTTGATTCAATGTCATTTTCCTTTCCAAAACTCGAGAAAACCCGACGCCCGGCGTTCTCCAAAGACACCGGTGAGTTTCTGGGTAAACCAACCGCGTCACTTTGTGCCTTTTGCTTCCGTGATCACAAACATTCAATCGGATTTGATTTTCGTTGCAGTTTGACCCCAAATTTTGAGTTTGTTCGTTGTCGGTCGTCGCTCCATTCGTCGTCTATTCCTCTCAAACTGGTAATCCCCAATCAAATTCCTTGTAGATGTAGCCTAGTGTGATAGTAATCTATGCCGTGCTTTTGCTAGTTTCGGAAAATTCTGTGTTTTATCATGTTTTCGGGCACCATGCCATCCGAATGGTTTTTGGTCGCGTCGGCCGTCGCCCTCACCGTCGCTCCGGCCATCCCCGTCGTTGGCCGTCGTGTCCATGGGTATCCCCTCACCATGCCGCCCCCACCCCACCCCTTGGCGCCCTTCTTCGCCGCTGAAGCGCCGCGCGCCATGCACCGCCTTATGCGCCAATTGCTGCCGCCGCCGCCTTCCGCGCCATCTCGCCCCATCCGACCGCCAAAGACACCTCTTCATGTCGCCACGCCCCTCCTGCGCCTCCCGGTCGGTTCCCCATGCCGCCCCCCTCGCCGGCGCACCGCGCAGCCGGGCCGCCGCATCGCCTCGAACGCCGCCGAACGTTGGCCTATTTTAGCGTCGCGTTCCTTGTCGGCTCGTCGCGATTTTTGGTGATCCACCTACGTGACGGTGGGCTATATGGTACCCTTTGTCTCCCTTTCAAATTTCGTGCAATTGGTTCATGGAATCAAAAGTTATGGCCGTTCCAATCTCAAATCGTGTTTCTGCCCGTTCTCCCTCGTTTTTGCGAGTTTGACCGTGAAATTTTTTTTGTAGACTCCTGGTGATGTTCCCTACATGATGCTCACCCTAACCCACGATTTTGATCTCATGATTTTGCGCAGAAAGTTCTTTTCTCCGATCAGACTGCGTTGCGTACAGCAGAAAACTTTCTTGGGCGTTCCGCATTGATCCAAAAGGTAAAATTCGGATCCGTTTCACGTCATATTGTGCCAAATATTCTCAGATAGCTCTCTGTAAAATTTGGTTAGGTTTCATCTATTACTTTAATAGTTATGACCGTTTGATCCATTAGCTCCGGGAGCCGTTCATCGGCAGTTTGTGATCAATCCGGTGGGTCACCGCCAAATCTGCCTATACTGTTTAGTTCGTCTCATTGCGTTCTACGCGATGGATATTTCCCCTTTGCTGTTGCATCTACTGAAATTCTTTTTATTCGTCGGCTGCCGCCTTTTGCCGTCGCTGCGCGTCGTCTTGTGCCGCTAACCATTTTGGTTTGACGTGGCTAGGCCATAGTGTCCAGTAGACCATTATCCCCTATTTTGCCCATCGGAGAAGTTCAATTGATTCCCCGTTGCCGTCAAAGCCATGTTCTAGAATCTACCCGTCGTCTTTTCAACCTAGCCCTCTGTTATCCATTCACGTCTCGGTTAGCCATCCTTGGTAGCATTCTATCGCTGCTATGTCGTTGCACCGACGGTCACCACCTTGTTATTTCATGAGCATCCCATCATCGCTTCGCCTTCGCCGTTAACGTTTCGCCGTTAACGTTCCGCCGTTAACGTTTCGCCGTTAATGTTCCATCGTTAACATTCCGCTGTTAACGTTTCGTCATTAACGACCCGCCGTTAACGCTTTGCTCTCATCACATGTGTGCATGCAAGTAAAGGCCCTAGTGCGATGTCATCATCTTTTCTATCGCCTTGATGTGATCTAGCCCTATCACCTTCAGTTTAGCCCCGTCTTTTTATCATCGCCGTCTTGTCATCATCGAGCCTTTTCATCGATGTATGACTGAACCCCATATCGAATCGCAGTAGATGTTGATCCCACTTGTCCTTGTCTTATCTTTAAAAATCTAATCTGCCATTGATTGGGAAATCATTCATGCACTTAGTTGATACACCATTGCCCATATGTTAGTATCTGTCCAGTTGAGTTAATAAATCTCATGGAATGTTTCCTGGAATATACTTCGTTCTTTCCTAATTATCAATCGTAACCTTCTCGATAAATCTTCTAAAAGCCTGTTCTCTTTCATCCGATCTTTGATCAAATGTATTCAAGTTCCTAAATTCAATCCCTTTCGTTAAGTACCAATCTAATCTTAATTTGGAGTTTATTTGAATCGCCTTTTGAGATTTGTTGTATTTGTGCTTCTTTGTCGTTAGACATGTCGTCGTGGTTACCCAAGTAGTCAAGGACGAGGAAGTCGAAGCATTCGATTGAAGAGCCAAAGGTTGAGGAAGTCGAAGATCAATTTAAAAGAGTAAAGAGAAGTTTATAGCAAGTGCCAGGCAAGTTTACTTTGATTCAAATTATTGCATGCTAGTTCAAGATTAAATGATTTAAATTAATTTGAGATTAGTTATTCAACCCAATTGCTAATATCACCTTGCCATGATTATTTGTATGCCATAATTCATTTGTCACCCTAAGATGGTTGATTATTAGTTGGTTGTTATTACTTGCCAACGTGGGTTAGTTAGACCATGTATAATTGCTTAGCCAAGCCACGCAACTCATGTCTTTTGAAAATAAAAGGATAATACTGATTAATGGATTATGAAATGTGTTTGTGAAATGGTGTGACGTGTTGCCACACGATGATGTTGATATGTGGAACCAGAGTGGTTCTACATGGATGTTGAGTTGTTGTTGGCATTGTGTTGCGCAATAATCAACTGGGGTAGTAAAATGATTTAGACTGGGGCAAGTGACAAGTGGCTTTATGCCAGGTGGGCCATTGTGGCATTTGGGAGGGTTGAGTGATGTGAGGGCTGTGTGCCAATTTTGAGAGAAGGATGTCTTGCCTTGGTCAATTAAGGACTTTACCTTACAAGCCTTTGACCCGAGTCACTCGTAAAACCACATGTCCGAATGGGAAGACCAAGTTTAGTAGGATTCTGATATCTCACCTTTGATACCTCGGGGTGGTAGTTACACGGGGGTAACTGTATGGGGGAGCGTGCCTGTGCTACGACTTGGTACCCTATCCAACGGTGTTCGTGGGTCCTATACTTCGGCTCAGTGTGAGGGAAGTGATAGTGAAGGCAACCCGGAGAGGTTCCTAGGTTGAGCTAGAAGTTTCTGAAAGGCTTTGTTATGATCGCTCATTCGCATACTCTTGTATGGAGATTCACGGCTGACGTGGTGAGTTGATTATATCTTGTGGGAAAAGTTTACAACCTCTGCAGAGTGTAAAAACTATTCGAATAGTCGTGTTCACGGTATTGGACATTGCTCGGGGATTACAGTCAAGGGTTAGATTTTGATAAAAATGAGGTTGGGAATGTGGACAATGTGAGATGGAAATTGGTTAAGGAAGAGAAATGCTTCACTTGAGAATGATTACGAAATTTATTATGGGTATTACTTGTTTTACTACTTTTCAATCTATTTATGATATTCATTTGGAAATGTTGTTTTATGCAAAATAGCCAATTCAGCCATTCAATTGGAATAAGTTGTGCATATAGTTATTTAGACTTGCATTCTGTGCACGACTTGTTGAGTACGGTTGTGTACTCACCCTTGCTATAACAAAACATCACCAGTTGAGGAGAAGTCTTTGTCTTCGAAGAAGGGAGAAGTTCTGCAAGAAGGCGAATATCTAGGAGTTGAACCTTGTCAAATGCCTGTGGTATTTTGATGGGATTCACCGACGTTCTTCGTTCCACTACTGTTCGTTTTACTCTGAGTTGAAGCCATCTAGGCTTCACAATTGTAAGTTGACCTTAAGGTTGTTTAACATGTTATATTAAAAGATGAATTCTTTATTTATTATTCCATTGTGTATGATTGTGATATTCATCTTTGTTAACTGTGGGCACTAGCTACTGATCCTGGGACTAGTGCTAAAAATACAGAGGGTTTCCGAATAGCAAATTCGGGTCCTGACAAAGAACGAACACAACTCTATGATTGTCCCTCGTACCCAGTTCGGCAGAATACCTCGCACCACCGCTAGGAGCAATTGTGTCATCAACACATGACAATCATGGGATTTTAGCTGTACAATTTTATTCTCTTTCGTGTTTATGAGTCTCCTTATGTTCGAGGAGTATTCAAAAGGGACATTCACACTGTTCAAGAATTTAATCATGTTTTTTTTCTCTTCCTTGCTCAGAGTGTAGCTCGCGGGGTGGAGGTAATGCTGTCCTTTCGCT
The DNA here is from genome assembly GCA_036346375.1 of Guadua angustifolia. NCBI lineage: Eukaryota > Viridiplantae > Streptophyta > Magnoliopsida > Poales > Poaceae > Guadua > Guadua angustifolia. Next base: position 3,864,195 of record CM070511.1, on the reverse strand, counting down.
CTCTTTTCCGGATGTAGGTCGTTCCTGAGTCCCAATAGCTATAGGTCCTTTCGTGCTTGAAGTGTATCTTTTGATTTGCCGTACATATCTAGGAAGCCTAGTAGGTTCACGCAGACATTCTTCATGATATACATGAAATCCAGTGAGTGGCGGACCTCTAAGTCTCTCTAGTAAGGTAAGTCCTAAAATATTGACTTCTTCCAAATGGGCTTCGTGTGATCTTGTTCAGTCGGGATAGGTTTGCTACCAGGACCTTTTCCAAATACTACTTTTAGATCCTTTACTAAAAAAAATACAAGCATCCCACTGCGATGCAGGGGCTTATTACGTTTCTCTTCTGTCCCATCAAAATTCTCACCCTTCCTTCTTAACGGGTCCTTCGTATGGAGGAACCTACGGTGGCCCATGTACACAACCTTTCGAGAGTTTTGTCGGGACCCGAATATGCAAATCCGGACCCTCTGTGTATACTGCACTAGTCCAGGATCACGCTAGTGCACACAGGCTCAACATTAGTGAATATCACAATCATACACAACGTAAATAAGGTAAAAGACATAATATATTAAATATTACCAGTTGTATGACCTTATGGTCAACTTACTTAGCAATGCCTCACAAGGCGAACAACAAATTGAGCTGCAATGAATGAAGACGAGATAACCCTCAAGATACCACAGTAACCGACAAGGCTCGCACCCTAAACATTCGTCCCTTCATGGTACTCCTTCAAGATCGATGATTTTTGTAGGCAAGGGTGAGTACACCAACACGTACTCAACAAGTTGTGCACAGAATGCAATTCTATCATAGCTATATGCAAGGCTTATTCCAAAGGAATGGCTAAGTGGTTCTCAAGCAGTAAGCAACATTTTCAAACATAAGCAATATGTAGATTGAAAAGACAGTAAAACAAATAATAACAAGTAAATAGATTCCATTGTTTGCAAATCAACCCAAGTCTCAACCTAAATCAAATTCCATTATCCACATGGCATCCGCCATCCCATAATGATTGTTCATTTTAATTAACTACCCCTTGATCTGTAATTCGAGCATTGCTCAATACCGTGAGCACGGCTATCCTAATAGATTGTACACTCTGCAGAGGTTATGCACTTTACCCACATGATACAACCATGCACCACACAAAGCGAACGATCGTGAACGAAGCCTTTACAATGCATCCTCTTAACCCGGTGCTACCCGCTAAGGTTTCAACACGAAGGGCTAAACCACCACAACAGGCCCCCTCTTGCGCCATGTGAGTTTCCTCCGTGAACCCGACCCACACCACCAAGATAGCACTTAAGTTAAGCATTTGCAAATTAGTCACCTAATTTGTCCCATTCCGACATGTGGTTGCAAGTAAGACTCAGTCAAAGGCTCGCAAGGTTAAGTCCTTAGGATTGATTAAAGCAAGACATACACATACCCTTTCTCGCCCATCGGCCCACCTCGCACCCTTGCCCTTCCACTTGCTTCAATCTAAAGTGATTATCTCCGGTTGGTTACCAAGCACCACGTGCTCTTCACAAATCAACATCGCTATGTGACTCACGCCACAACAACTCAATCTCTTTGTGCGACCACATGACACACAAATTAACATCATTGTTCCATATACCATTAGTCAAGATAAATAATCATTATTCCATGAACATGTGATGTCGTGGCATGGCTAAGCAATTCTATTCCGTTCTAACCATCCATGTTGATTTCATTATTAACCAACTATAGTAACCAACTTAAGGTGACAATGAAGCATGGCATACAAACAACAAGGTAGGGTATAGTTCAAAGGGTATGATAGCTAATCCCAAACTTAAGTTGAAAACATTTATACTCATGAAATAATAAGTGATAAGTTAAATCAAAATAGCATGCAATCTAGTTTATAGATGCAACATGATCAAAGCACAACTTGCCTTGGTTAAGTTCCTGGTCTTGGTCTGAAAATAACTCCTGAGCTGAGAAATCCCCTTCAGAAGCCTCGCACAATTCAACGTCTACGCGAATCGAAAAAGAAAAGCAAATAAACACCAAAATAAAAGAGCAAACAAATTCAAAAATTCAAATAAAAGCCACCATTAGAAAGATATCATTTTTACAAATTTTTAGGAATTTGAATCACCTCAATCCGAGTTCGTATGCAAAAGTTATAAGGTTTCGAAGTTTGGAAAATCCTGAAAATAACCCTGAAAATAGAATTTCCGAATTTAGCGAATTATTTTATATTGAAAAATCTGATTTTCCGACGTCAGCTGACACATGTGCCGCCACGCAATGCCAGCTCGATGCCGACGCGGCGCCACCTCAGCAACGCAGTCTACGTGGCGACACGCGTCAAGGAAGTATTAACCCACCCCAGCTGGCGACGTGGACGAATCCTGAGCGTTGATGGTTGATCTGACGGCTGAGATGCTTCCCGAGCGGTGATGAAAACACGGTGGCGCAGCCGGCCGGACTCGAGGACGACGACGCTCCCGACGGCGAACGAGTGCACTCCGGCGAGGAAGAGGTGGTGATTCGGATGCGGCGCAGCACGAGGGACTCGAATCCAGCTCCGGTGCGGTGGAAGAGACTGCCGACGACAACGAAATCTCGACGCAAAGCCTCGGCGACTCCCTTCGTACTCCGGTGAGCTCCCATGCGCTCTTCGAAGCCTCTCCGGTGATGGCACAAGAGGGAAAAGGCACGGAGGCTCAAGGTGAGTTCCGGGGAGGGGGTCGGGGTCTCTATTTATACCCGGAGGAGCGCGCAATCCAAGGAAGGTCTCGGCGGGTACGAACCGGACTCGGAGACGGCGGCGCAGCCTTCCTTCTTGGAGACGATGGCTACGGACCACACGATCGGCGAGCGACGGCTGAGATGGCTTAGGTTAAAACCCGCTCGATCGACACAGTGTTTGGGCCGGGCCTGACACTGTTCATTCCATAATTCCCCAAATTTTTCCTTTTTCATTTATTCCGAATAAAGTTTTTGATTTATTTGGGGCCTTAAAAATACTCTAAAAATTCTCATAAAATTCTCAAAAATACTTTGAGCTATTCTGGATTTAAATAAAATATTTTCAGAAAAACTTTATTTTGCAAATCTCTTTTTATAATTATTTCTTGACCAAAAGATAATATGTTTAATTCCAAAGAATTCAAATAAATCTCAGAAAATCCAAATAAATTCAGAAAAATCATAAAATCCATAATTAGCAATAAAATAATATTAAATTAATTGAAAAGCTGAAATTTTGGGATGTTACAAACCTCCCCTTAACGGAATCTCAATTTTAGATTTGGGGCTAACTAGAGAATAGGATCGGAATTCTTTGTTCAGATCTTCTTCACTTTCCCATGTGGCTCCATTTTTCGAATGATTACTCTATTGAACTCTACAAAAGCGAGTGGACTTATTTACGGTTCTACGCCCATTATATCCAAAATCTGATCGGCTACTTTTTTAGGTTAGATCTTCACAGAGCTCGATAGCTTTTAAGCTGCTCGCTCTGGTTGGCACTCTAAGACATTTCTTACGTTGAGACACCTGGAATACATCATGCACACCTGCCAATGACTCTGGCAATTCCAATTGATAAGCAACTTCTCCTCGACGGCTCAATATCTTAAATGGCCCTACAAACCTAGGTGCAAGCTTCCCTTTGACATGGAACCTCTTAACACCTTCAAGCGGAGTAACCCTAAGGTACACATAATCATTGGGCTCAAAACTCAAGTCACGATGGCGATTGTCAACATAACTCTTCTGCCTCGACTATGTTGTTTTCAACCTTTCTCTGGTTTGGTCTTCTAGGGTTGGTTTTACCTCTAAAGCGATTTAAATCCTTGCGGCACAACCTCTAATCTTAACTTCAAATTCTCTCACACGACTCGCCTAATCGCTCGCTTCTATAACATTTACATTGTGGCTTTTCTGGCTTAAAGCATCGGCTTCTACATTAGCTTTTCCCGGATGATAATGGATCCCAGCATTATAATCCTTAATCAATTCTAGCCATCTTCTCTAGCTACCGGAATTTTTTCCTTCGCACTATACAAACTTCCTTTCCATCTTCCCCAATTTGCGTAGGAGACCTAGCAATCATCGCAATTCCTTCGATGAATCAACGGCATTAACCCGACATTCCTAGCAAACTATGGTTTAGGGTAACCGCCCTTGGCTGCTCCCTAATGCAATATAGCTTCCCCTTTACTTGGGTCCACGGCAACTCCTTTGCTTGTCATTACATGACTACTGAAATTCTACCTTCTCTTTCCAAAGTCACATTTGCTAATTTTGTCGCATAAAACTAATCGCAAATACTCGCGTGCTCTTCTTCTAACTTGGGAGACACAAAAACAACCACAATTTCATCCAAGTATTCCATAACTGCTTTATTCTTCATGCTTATAACTCAAGCTGGGTCATTAGCTGATACGTAAAATTCTTGATAGTTTGAACCATAAACAATAACCTAAAACTTCAAAGTCTTGCCGACATATCTCTTTTATTACGAGGCTGGACCTATAGGTCTTATGATAACGGAAATATTAAATTGGCAACTACTACTTTAGGTACGACTAATAACTGTGAATTATGATCCTAAACATCTAGCTAATCTTCCTCTTCGCCTCCACCACAGATATCAAACGGAGGGTTGCAGGCTCTTGGATAGCTATCTTTGTCCTCTTGATTTTGGTTGGCGACGAGAGAGTCATCTCCTTGCGGATCAGCGGCGGGGTTGACGTCAGGTGTTTCCAGCACAACTTCTACGGTGTCCTGGGCCTCATCTGTTGTGATTATGATTGAGTCTTCCGCGTATTGCTGTCTGAGGCGATGCTCCTGACTGTACTGGTACTCGATTACTTCCTGTCACTGGGGCTGTAGACGGGGTAGTACTCAAATTGAAACGAACTGGAGTAACGTTTCCCTTCTTCGGACACTTATTGGCAAAATGTCCTGGCTCATTGCAAGAGAAACATTTCTTGTGATGGTGACTTCTGCTCGGTATTGCCCTCGGTGCGAGGCTTCAACAGGCGGAGTTAGGATTGACTCAATTGACGTGATCGCTTTCTTTTGAGGGCACTTATTGGCAAAATGCTCGGGTTTGTGGTGATTATAGCGAGTCTAGGGTGAACTTCTTTTCTTGAGCATTCGTTGATTGGAATAGTGTCTTTACCTAAACGTCTTTTCTTCAATTGGTTCTCTCGACAAATTTCTCTTGCAACTTCACCGCCTACTCTTGGCGTTATGTAGACGGAAGTAACCACGGTATTCCCATGGCGTAGGAAATACTTGTTCTCTCCGTGGGCATTGCTTAACAAAATGGCCTTCTTCCTGACAGTAGTAGCACAATCGTTTTGCCTTGATGGGTGCAACCGTGTACTCATCTTCACTTTTATAATCCAGGGTTGGTTGCTTCAGAGGGCACTCTCTAGACCAATGACCTTCTTTATCACTTAAGAAATATGCATTGGTGATTGCCACTTCTCGATTTCTGATCGGGGTTGTGAGTTTAGGAGGTTGTGTTTTAATTCTCCAAGCGACGCCTTACGGGCGATTAACTTTCCCCTCTTATTGATAATTCTTGAGCAACTAGGGTCCGTAGATTCTTACATTGATGTTGTATCACGGCGGTCATTATCGGATCCAGGGGACATTGAGGTGGACAGTGATCTCGACCTTCACAAAGGTAACATGTGATGTTGCCCATAGGACATTCTCTAGGAGAATGGCTTCCTTCACAACTGGAGCAATTGATCACATGCTCGTCTACGGTATGTCCTATCTCTCCACAGCGAATGCACGCACGATCCTTTAACTCGTCTAGTTGTCCAGATCTCGAACGAGGTACATTGGTGGTGTTCTTCTTTGAATTTATTGCGGCCATATCATTCTCAGTGATATTACAGATTTGTTTCAATCCTTGCTTGCATCAACCGAGTCGGAGCGGTCAAAAACTCTTTGAAGTTCTCGTGATATCTATCAGATTGACGGATGAGGAACTAATCCATCCTTAGAGTTTCCACTTTCACTATCTCCATTGCTATCACTATTCTGAACCATCTGCTTGATTACCTCAAGGGTTAAGGAAACGAAATTAGCATAGGTAAGGAGCAAAAATCCTAACACGGAGAAGATAGGTTTAACCCATTAACTTTAAGCAATCAATATTAATAACTTGGTATGGTTGCTTATATAAGCCTAAAAGCTTTGCAACACATACTGCACACTCAGTAGTCAAGAAGAACCAATTTAACCTAAACACACAAAACTACCGTCTACATGGGTGACACTCCTATCTTAGGAAACGCGATTCCCACACATGAGTCTCAACTGGTTACTTGAAGCACTGAGTCTTCTAGCTCTTGATTTACTTCGTTGATCCACTCTTCTGTGAGCTTGATAATTCTTTCCTTTGTGATCTTTATGGTATCGGTAGGCACTCGACGACATCTCTTAAAGTGTGGTATATCGTTTTCTACTTAGATAACTCAGATAAGAATTTAACTCAATTCGGAAGAGGTAAGAGTAAGAGACTTCAGCAAGGGACAAGAAAGAATTTTTGGTAAGGACAGAAGTAGAAGAATGAGATAAGTCAAGAACACATTATTCTTCTAGGTTTAGAACTTTTACTTTAGAAAATAATTTTGAAGGACCTATAGGGACGACCAACTATCTAGGGCCAAGACCTACAGTCAGTATGGCTCTGATACCACTCTTGTCGGGACCCGAATATGCAAATCCGGACCCTCGTGTATATCTTGACTAGTCCAGATCACGCTTAGTGCACACAGCTCAACATTAGTGAATATCACAATCATACACAACGTAAATAAGGTAAAAGACATAATATATTAAATATTACGGTTGTATGACCTTATGGTCAACTTACTTAGCAATGCCTCACAAGGCGAACAACAAATTGAACTGCGGCGGAATGAAGACGTAGATAACCCTCAAGATACCACAGTAACCGACAAGGCTCGCACCTAAACATTCGCCCCTTCATGGTACTCCTTCTTGATCGATGATTTTTGTAGGCAAGGGTGAGTACACCAACACGTACTCAACAAGTTGTGTATGTAATGCAATTCTATCATAGCTATATGCAAGGCTTATTCCAAAGGAATGGCTAAGTGGATCTCAAGCGAAGAAGCATTTTCAAACATAAGCAATATGTAGATTGAAAAGACAAGAAACAAATAATAACAAGTAAATAGATTCCATTGTTTGCAAATCAACCCAAGTCTCAACCTAAATCAAATTCCATTATCCACATGGCATCCCGCCATCCCATATGATTGTTCATTTTAATTAACTACCCCTTGATTTGTAATTCGAGCATTGCTCAATACCGTGAGCACGGCTATCCGAATAGATTGTACACTCTGCAGAGGTTATGCACTTTACCCACATGATACAACCATGCACCACACAAAGTAACGATCGTAATGAAGCCTTTACAATGCATCCTCTTAACCCGGTGCTACCCGCTAAGGTTTCAACATCAAGGGCTAAACCACCACAACAGGCCCCCTCTTGCGCCATGTGTGTTTCCTCCGTGAACCGGACCCACACCACCAAGATAGCACTTAAGTTAAGCATTTGCAAATTAGTCACTATCTTTGTCTCATTCCGACATGTGGTTGCAAGTAAGACTCAGTCAAAGGCTCGCAAGGTTAAGTCCTTAGGATTGATTAAAGCAAGACATACACATACCCTTTCTCGCCCATCAGGCCCACCCCGCACCCTTGCCCTTCCACTTGCTTCAATCTAAAGTGATTATCTCGGTTGGTTACCAAGCACCACGTGCTCTTCACAAATCAACATCGTTGCGTGACTCCGCTGCCACAACAACTCAATCTCTTTGTGCGACCACACATGACACACAAATTAACATCATTGTTCCATATACCATTAGTCAAGATTAATAATCATTATTCCATGAACATGTGATGTCGTGGCATGGCTAAGCAATTCTATTCGTTCTAACCATCCATGTTGATTTCATTATTAACCAACTATAGTAACCAACTTAAGGTGACAATGAAGCATGGCATACAAACAACAAGGTAGGGTATAGTTCAAAGGGTATGATAGCTAATCCCAAACTTAAGTTGAAAACATTTATACTCACGAAATAATAAGTGATAAGTTAAATCAAAATAGCATGCAATCTAGTTTATAGGTGCAACATGATCAAAGCACAACTTGCCTTGGTTAAGTTCCTGGTCTTGGTCTGAAAATAACTCTGAGTGAGAAATCCTTGAAGCCTCGCACAATTCAACGCTCACGCGAATCGAAAAAGAAAAGCAAATAAACACCAAAATAAAAGAGCAAACAAATTCAAAAATTCAAATAAAAGCCACCATTAGAAAGATATCATTTTTACAAATTTTTAGGAATTTGAATCACCTCAATCCGAGTTCAGTATGCAAAAGTTATAAGGTTTCAAGTTTGGAAAATCCTGAAAATAACCACGAAAATAGAATTTCCGAATTTAGCGAATTATTTTATATTGAAAATCTGATTTTCGACGTCACCGACACATGTGGCGCCACGCAATGCCAGCTCGATGCCGACGCGGCGCCACCTCAGCAACGCAGTCTACGTGGCGACACGCGTCAAGGAAGTATTAACCCACCCCAGCTGGCGACGTGGACGAATCCTGAGCGTTGATGGTTGATCTGACGGCTGAGATGCTTCCCGAGCGGTGATGAAAACACGGTGGCGCAATTGCCGGACTTCGAGGCAGCACGCGCCTCGACGCGAACGAGTGCACTCCGGCGAGGAAGAGGTGGTGATTCGGATGCGGCGCAGCACGAGGGACTCGAATCCAGCTCCGGTGCGGTGGAAGAGACTGCCGACGACAACGAAATCTCGACGCAAAGCCTCGGCGACTCCCTTCGTACTCCGGTGAGCTCCCGTGCGCTCTTCGAAGCCTCTCCGGTGATGGCACAAGAGGGAAAAGGCGCGGAGGCTCAAGGTGAGTTCCGGGGAGGGGGTCGGGGTCTCTATTTATACCCGGAGGAGCGCGCAATCCAAGGAAGGTCTCGGCGGGTACGAACCGGACTCGGAGACGGCGGCGCAGCCTTCCTTCTTGGAGACGATGGCTACGGACCACACGATCGGCGAGCGACGGCTGAGATGGCTTAGGTTAAAACCGCTCGTCGACCACGGTGTTTGGGCCGGGCCCGACATCATTCATTCCATAATTCCCCAAATTTTTCCTTTTTCATTTATTCCGAATAAAGGTTTTGATTTATTTGGGGCCTTAAAAATACTCTAAAAATTCTCATAAAATTCTCAAAAATACTTTGAGCTATTCTGGATTTAAATAAAATATTTTCAGAAAAACTTTATTTTGCAAATCTCTTTTTATAATTATTTCTTGACCAAAAGATAATATGTTTAATTCCAAAGAATTCAAATAAATCTCAGAAAATCCAAATAAATTCAGAAAAATCATAAAATCCATAATTAGCAATAAAATAATATTAAATTAATTGAAAAGCTGAAATTTTGGGATGTTACAAACCTCCCCCCCTTAACGGAATCTCGACCCCGAGATTTGGGGCTAACTAGAGAATAGGTTCGGGAATTCTTTGTTCAGATCTTCTTCACTTTCCCATGTGGCTCCATTTTTCCGAATGATTACTCTATTGAACTCTACAAAAGCGAGTGGACTTGTTTCTGGTTCTACGCTCCATTATATCCAAAATCCTGATCGGCTACTTTTTTTAGGTTAGATCTTCCCGTAGCTCGATAGCTTTTAATCTGCTGCGCTTCTGCTTGGCACTCTAAGACATTTCTTACGTTGAGACACCTGGAATACATCATGCACACCTGCCAATGACTCTGGCAATTCCAATTGATAAGCAACTTCTCCTCGACGGCTCAATATCTTAAATGGCCCTACAAACCTAGGTGCAAGCTTCCCTTTGACATGGAACCTCTTAACACCTTCAAGCGGAGTAACCCTAAGGTACACATAATCGTTGGGCTCAAAACTCAAGTCACGATGGCGATTGTCAACATAACTCTTCTGCCTCGACTATGTTGTTTTCAACCTTTCTCTGGTTTGGTCTTCTAGGGTTGGTTTTACCTCTAAGGCAGACGAAATCCTTGCGGCACAACCTCTAATCTTAACTTCTGAAATTCTCTCACACGACTCTGCCTGATCGCTCGCTTCTATAACATTTACACTGTGGCTTTTCTGGCTTAAAGCATCGGCTTCTACATTAGCTTTTCCCGGATGATAATGGATCCCAGCATTATAATCCTTAATCAATTCTAGCCATCTTCTCTAGCTACCGGAATTTTTTCCTTCGACTATACAAACTTCCTTTCCATCTTCCCCAATTTATGAGGAGACCTAGCAATCATCGCAATTCCTTCGATGAATCAACGGCATTAACCCGACATTCCTAGCAAACTATGGTTTAGGTAACCGCCTTGGCTGCTCCCTAATGCAATATAGCTTCCCTTTACTTGGGTCCACGGCAACTCCTTTAGCTTGTCATTACATGACTACTGAATTCTACCTTTCTTTCCAAAGTCACATTTGCTAATTTTGTCACATAAAAACTAATCGCAAATACTCCGTGCTCTTCTTCTAACTTGGGAGACACAAAACAACCACAATTTCATCCAAGTATTCCATAAACGCTTTATTCTTCATGCTTATAACTCAATTTGGGTCATTAGTCGACACGTAAAATTCTTGATAGTTTGAACCATAAACAATAACCTAAAACTTCAAAGTCTTGCCCGACATATCTCTTTTATTACGAGGCTGGACCTATAGGTCTTATGATAACGGAAATATTAAATTGGCAACTACTACTTTAGGTACGACTAATAACCGTGAATTATGATCCTAAACATCTAGCTAATCTTCCTCTTCGCCTCCACCACGATATCAAACGGAGGGTTGCGTGCTCTTGGATAGCTATCTTTGTCCTCTTGATTTTGGTTGGCGGCATTTAGAGAGTCATCTCCTTGCGGATCGTGGCGGGGTTGACGTCGGTGTTTCAAAGACAACTTCTACGGTGTCTGGGCCTCATCTGTTGTAGATTATGATTGAGTCTTCAGCGTATTGTTGCCTCGAGGCGATGCTCGATCAGATCTTGGTACTCGATTACTTCCATCCTTTGGGTCAGACGGGTAGTACTCAAATTGAAACGAATCGAGTAACGCTTCCCTTCTTCGGACACTTATTGGCAAAATGTCCTGGCTCATTGCAAGAGAAACATTTCTTGACAGCAGACTGACTTCCTGCCTGGGTATTGCCTACTGGTGCCGAGGCTTCAACAGGGGCGGAGTTAGGATTGACTCGAATTGACGTGATCGCTTTCTTTTGAGGGCACTTATTGGCAAAATGCTCAGGTTTGTGGTGATTATAGCAGAGTCTAGGGTGAACTTCTTTTCTTGAGCATTCGTTGATTGGAATAGTGTCTTTACCTAAACGTCTTTTCTTCAATTGGTTCTCTCGACAAATTTCTCTTGCAACTTCACCGCCTACTCTTGGCGTTATGTTCCGGACGGAAGTAACTTCTGGTATTCCCGTGGTTGTAGGAAATACTTGTTCTCTCCGTGGGCATTGCTTAACAAAATGGCCTTCTTCCTGACAGTAGTAGCACAATCGTTTTGCCTTGATGGGTGCAACCGTGTACTCATCTTCACTTTTATAATCCAGGGTTGGTTGCTTCAGAGGGCACTCTCTAGACCAATGACCTTCTTTATCACTTAAGAAATATGCCGCTGGTGATTGCCACTTACTGGTACTCGATGTATTCTCCCTCTCCATCAAGAAGCATCTGGTCTAGGTCAACATCGCCAAACTCCCCTAATGTATCTTCGAAAGAACCGTGTTGGCCAGCGTCCGAGATATTGTTGTCCGCCTCTTCTTCTTCACCATCTTCCTGTATAATCTCTTTTCTTCACCGTGCTTGGTCCAACAGGTATAGTTTGACATGAAACCTCTTGCGAGCAAATGGAAGTGAAGGTGGCTGGATTTTGGCCACTCCTTCTCATTCTTGCAGTCTATGCATGGACAACATATGTAGCCTGACGTCGTGTATGCATCGGCCACACGAAGAAAATCTTGCAAACCCTGTGTCGGTGCACTTTGCACCGGGGTACCCTCTTCGTTGTAAAAGTAATAGGCCCAAGAAGAGGCTGGCCGGTTGGCGCCAAGGGCAGCCAGCGATCACGCCGCTCACGGGCGAGGAGCCCGTGTGGCCCTACGGCGAGCAACTGGCGATCACGCCCGCTTCACGGGCGAGTGGCTGCTTGGCGCCCGGTGGCGGCCGGCGACACGCATACCACTGGCGAGGAGAATGTGGCCTCGGCGAACAACTGGCGATCACGCCACGCCACGGAGAGTGGCTCGTGTGGTGCCCTAGCGGCGGCCGGCGATCACGCCGGCTCACGGGCGAGGAGCCGTGTGGCCCCTAGCGAGCGACTGGCGATTACACCAGCTCGCCGGCGAGCGGTTCAGCGTGGCGCCTGGCGGCGGCGGGCGATATGCCCTGCCTGTCGGGCATCGGCTTATGAGGCGGCCAGGTGAGTGGGCGAGCGTCTGGGCCACCCTTGTCAGGCCACGGAGGCAACCAAAGGAATAAGAGGAAGACTTCGCCTCGAAGTTTCTCTCCCTTGGCACCTCGTGTCAGGGTCATTAATTGAGAAGGATTGTACTATCAACACGTCGATGGCTCGTCCCTCTGACGCCTCTTACGAAACCCATCGCAGGGGCGTCGTGTCCCGGACGGACCGGGCGAGGCCACTCACCAACATTAAATGAGGTTTGAAGGACAAGGCCACGAAGGCGTGTGTAATAAATGAGTCGTGGGTCAACGTGGAAGTTGGAATGATGGGTGTTATCGACGATCGGGATCGCCAACCGCAAGAAGTGAGATGGGGGATTAGTGCGATACGGGACCCGAGCTGCGCTCTGCTCGAACGGAGGAACGGAGGAGAGACGATGTTGGCGGAGCTAGACGACAACGAGCGTGAGGCCGAGATTTATACTGGTTCGAGCCCCTGTGGAGGTAATAGCTCTACTCCAGTCGCCTTGAGACAGTATTCTTTGCTATTTCTGAGTACAGCGATGTGTTTACAGCTCAAGTTCGTCAGTGGCTACCTCTAAGCTCGAGCTATGGCGTGCCATATGTTGTCTTTTTCGTGTCCTCCTGAGAGACTGCGCAACCTTGGCCTTATACCTCCTCTGCACGCAACGGATGGGAGAGATCCCCGGGAGGTGGCCTTCATGCACGCTGAGGGCTGGCAGTAACTGCTCCGGATTTGCTGCACGCACCTGCTTCACCCCCCACGACCCGCGCTTTGGCAACCGCCGGTCAAATGCACGATCCGAAACCCAAGGGTGGTCCCCGGACCCGAGCGAGAGCCCTCCCGAGCTCGAGGTCGTGCGGAGCCGTGCTCGGGTCCAGCGCGCTCTAGGTCGAGCGCCTGGGCACACCCCTAGGTCGTGCTCGGGGCCTCCCGAGCCTTGGGGGGTCCGTTGACCACGCGCTGGCCGTTCAAGGGATGCCCAGCCCTGGTCAGCTAGCCCCCAAGGCTTAAAGTTGTGGCTGGAACACGGGCCGACCTTGAGCCTCTACAGCCAAGACCGATTTCTGGGACCTTCGAGCTTGAGGTCGAGGTCGGGCAGAAAACGTAACGCCAGGCCGTGATGGAAATGACACCTGGCGCCTCTTGATCTCCGGAACTCCGGTACGGACGTAAACGGATGATGGATACCCGCTATGCCTTGAAACCGCAGCCCGGGCCTTAATTGCTCCTGTCAAATAGTGGTCGACGCGCCCTTCGAAGCGCCGTGGACTGGATTCGGCGACGGCGCAGCCTATAAACCCGAGACCGCAACGACTGTTGAGAAAACTCCTGACCAGCGCCCTTCGCCTTCCAAGCCTCCTCGCCCAAGCAAAAACCTCCTCCCCCACCTTCGACCAAAATCACCGTAATCGACATGGCTAAGCTAGGGAAGAGCACGTTGTCCCTTGCAAGGATGAAGGAACTCGAGACCCTAGGGCTGCTTGATCCATTCACGTGGCGGCTGCCGGACAACGAGACCGAGCCACGCCCCAGGGACGACAAGATCGTGTGCACCGAGCACTACCTCCTCTTCGGCCTGCGGACCCCGGAGAGCGAGTTCCTCTCCGTGGTCCTCACCAGTTGCGAGATCGAACTCATAAACCTGGTGCCGAATTCCATTCTTACTCTCGCCATCTTCTCCCACCTGTGCGAGGGGTTCCTGGGAATCCTTCTGTCATATCCAGGGTGAAGCAAGTGGCGACAACGGGTGAATACAGTGCAACGCTGGAGTTGGTGCGAGAAGGCGTCGCTCAGAAGCGGGAGGCATATTCTGGATTCAATGAAGTCGGCAACAAGTTAAATAGCATTGATGACTTAGCGTATTATTGTGGTAGAAATGATACAGTAAATACCGACAAAGACAACTGTAATGGGCAGTAAAGTAAAGGGGTGTTCTGGGGGGAGGTATAAATAGGGACTTGCGTAAATGTCTGGAACTATGTCTGTTATGAATACAATCAGAATATCCTCTCTTCTTCCTCCCCACGCAACTTCTCGTTTCTCTGTTCTGGCCTCTATTTCTTCTCTTTTGTCGTTGATTGTGGAGGTCTCACGTCTGGATTTCGATCTAGGCCAGGGGACATTACAGATTGGTATCAGAGCCGTGTCGATCAGTGCGCCGAGTCGTAAAATCCGGACTAGGGTTGGAGGATTCAGAATCGAGAACTCGATTCGGAATATCTCCGCACAAAACTTTGTTTTCCCGAATCTGGTTGACTTGGATGTTGATTCATCACGGCTCCTCCAAAACCCTCCCCGCAGACTCAGTACGTTTTACAGGCGATGGAGGAGGCGGCGGCGCGGACAATGGAGCAAAGCGTGCGGGATCAGCAAGTGCTAGCCCAGCAGATGGAGGTCACTGCACAAGCGGTGACGCGGTTGACAGCGGGGCCAAGAGTCGAGGAGTGCCGAGAAGGGCAGGGATCCATTTTAGGTGCCGGTAAGGCGTTGTATACACCAGCTCCTCAAGGGAAGTGGGGAAAAGAGCCTGTGATCAATTCTGGGGGAGAATCCAGTAAAGGCTTGTTTGGGGGATCATTTGATGGTTCCTGGGGAAACCGAGATATGGGAGGAAACACGAAGGGGATACTGCCAAAAATGTCATTCCCAACCTTCGAAGGTGACAGTCCCAGAATCTGGAAGGATAATTGTGAGGAGTATTTTCGGTTGTTCAACATTCCACCGGCCATGTGGGTGTCCGTGGCCGCGCTCCATATGGAGGGGAATGCTTCCCAATGGCTGCAAGTTTACAAAATCCGTGAAGGAATGGGAAATTGGGACCAGTTCATGCAAGCAGTGGATGCCAAATTCGGGGTGTTTGATCACCGGGTCTTATTGGGAAAATTGATGGAACTCAAACAAACAGGAACTGTGGCAGACTATCAGAAGCAGTTTGAGGGGCTCAGGTATGAAATCACAGTGCACAATCCCTATTACGATGAAGAGCTATTCGTGTCGCAGTTCATCAGAGGATTGAAAATGGAACTTAGGGGTGCTGTGCAAGGCCAAGTGCCGGAAACAATGGACCGGGCTGCCTTGTTGGCTAGTGTCCAACAAGAAATTCTGGACCATCACAGGAGCTGGAAGGGAAGGTTGCCAGGTGTTCGGGAGAATGCCACGGGGCCAAAAAACCGATCCCTTAGCACAACAGCCAAGGCTAAATCAAGGTGAGCTTTGGAGAGCTAAACAACTCAAGGAATATCGTCGCATGAATGGGCTGTGCTACCAGTGTGGGGAGAAGTATGAGCCCAATCATCACCTGCAATGCAAAAAGAAATTGCCGGCTCAGTTACAAGCGATGCATGTGGAAGACCCAGGAGATGTACTCTCAGATGCAGTATTGGATTTTTTGGTGACCAATGAAATAGTAGAAGCAGAAGAAGGGGAGGAATATAAACTGTCTCTGAACATGCTTTCTGGCCGAGAAGATGCCGAAGCGAAGAAGATATTGGCGTTAGTGCAGAATCAAACTATGTTAATCCTTCTAGATTCGGGCAGTACCCATAGTTTCGTGAATAGCAGCTTCTTGCAGAGAATTGGGTATGAACCTCAATGCACACATCTGATCAAGGTTCGGGTAGCTAATGGTGAAGTATTGCACTGTGATCAGTGGGTACCCAACTTCAGCTGGTGGTCGCAAGGGCATACATTTCAATCGGACTTCAGAGTGTTGGAACTGGGAGCGTATGATGCAATCTTGGGCATGTATTGGCTTAAGATCCACAGTCCAATGGTTTGTAACTGGGAGACTAAGGTAGTCGAATTTGAGCATATGGGGAAGCGGGTTATGTTGCGGGTTGCAGAAAGTAGCTCCGACAAAGACCTGAAGCAGTCCACATGGGAACATGTCGCAAAGTGGAGAGCAGGAAATGAAATTTGGGCCATGGCTGTTGTGGAGAACAACCTTTCGGTTGGAGCAGGGGAGACTCTTCGGGAAGTGCAGGAAGTCTTGGACAGATATCAGGAAGTCTTCGCAGAACCAAAGGGGTTACCCCCACAGAGGGAGTACGATCATGCTATCACCCTCAATCCTGGTGCAGTTCCCATCAATTTGAGGCCCTATAGATATTCTCCTCTGCAAAAGAATGAAATTGAGCGACAAGTGGCCGAGATGTTAGCAGCCGGCACTATTGTTCCCAGTATGAGTCCATATGCTTCACCTGTTCTGTTAGTGCAAAAAAAAGACGGAACATGGCGGTTTTGTGTGGATTACCGGCGACTAAATGACCTCACCATTAAGAATAAGTTTCCAATGCCGGTCATCGATGAGCTCTTGGATGAGTTGGCAGGAACAAAGTACTTTGCCAAATTGGACCTTCGAGCGGGCTATCATCAAATCCGCATCCGTGAGGGGGATGAGCACAAGACAGCATTTAAAACCCATCATGGGCATTATCAGTTCAGAGTTATGCCTTTCGGCTTAACTAACGCACCTGCCACATTCCAGTGTGTAATGAGCTCAGTGTTGGCGCCCTACCTTCGCAAATTCGTGCTGGTTTTTATTGATGACATCCTCATTTACAGCTCAGACTTACTCTCCCATACCAAGCACCTTGCACTGGTCTTACAAGTTTTGAAGGATCATCAATTATTTGCCAAGAGATCAAAGTGTAGCTTTGCACAGACGAAGTTGGAGTACTTGGGCCATGTTATTTCGGATGAGGGAGTGGCAACAGACCCGCAAAAGACTCAGGCCATGAAGGAGTGGCCGAGGCCTGTAAATATGACGGGTCTAAGGGGATTTTTGGGATTAACTGGATACTACAGGAAGTTCATCCAAGGGTATGGAGTCATAGCCAGGCCTTTAACCAATTTGTTGAAGAAGAAGAACTTCCAGTGGGATGAACAGGCCGAAGCTGCTTTTCTCCAACAGAAACAAGCGATGACCACCGCTCCTGTGCTGAAGTTACCCAACTTTGAGCAATGTTTTGAAGTAGAGACCGATGCAAGCGATTTTGGTGTTGGAGCGGTGCTCATACAGGAGGGACGACCGGTGGCCTATTTTAGTAAAGCATTGGGAGTGGTGCATCAGCGGCTATCCATCTATGAGAAGGAATTTTTGGCATTAATCTTAGCCGTTGAACGTTGGAGGATGTACTTGCAAAGGAGAGAATTCATAATCCGTACTGACCACCAGAGCTTATGCTATCTTGATGAGCAACAATTGCAGTCGCCAATGCAACGGAAGGCGATGACGAGACTGATGGGGTTGCAGTTTCGGATTGTCTACAAAAAAGGACGAGAAAACGTGGTGGCTGATGCTTTATCACGTTGTGGTCAAGTGCACACTATCTCTAGAGTTCAGCCCGAGTGGGTTCAGGAAGTGCTGAATTCGTATGCTACTGATGGGCATGCACAACACCTGATGGCACAACTTGCGCTTCATAGCCCGAATGCTGAGGGATTTGCGTTGAGTCAGGGTATCATTCGGAAGAAGGGTAAGATCTGGATCGGTGACAACTCAGCGTTGCAAACAAAGTTGATATCAGTCTTCCATGCTAGTGCGATTGGGGGTCATTCCGGCATGCAGGCTACCTATCAATGACTGAAGAAGGTATTTAGTTGGACTGGCATGAAAAAAGGAGTGGAAAGCTTTGTTACACAGTGCTGCATTTGCCAACAAGCTAAGAGTGAAAGGTGCAAACCGGCTGGCCTACTTCAACCCTTACCCATTCCTTCCGCTAGTTGGCAAGAGCTCACGATGGATTTCATTGAGGGGCCGCCCATGTCTGAAGGGAGTGATGTGATTCTGGTGGTCGTGGATCACTTCACAAAATACGCTCATTTCATTCCATTACGCCACCCATATACTGCACAGAAGGTCGCTAGGGTGTTTCTTGAGCAAGTGGTGAAGTTACATGGGGTTCCCTTGACTATCACATCAGATCGTGGTCAGGTGTTCACTAGCGTGTTTTGGAGAGAGCTGTTCAAAAGTTTGGATACCAAGCTCCAGTTTAGCACGGCTTACCATCCCCAGACGGATGGGCAAATGGAGAGAATTAACCAGTGTTTGGAAATGTACTTGCGTTGTGCTGTTCACGCATCGCCGGGGAAGTGGAAGTGTTGGTTGCCGTTCGCCGAGTTCTGGTATAACACGAGCTATCAGACTTCGTTGGCTTGCTCCCCATTCAAGGCGTTGTATGGATGTGAACCCAATTATGGCGCCATGTTGCATGCAGATCAGTGCGCGCCCAAGGATGTGCAGGACTTGTTGCAAGACCGAAAAAAACAAAATGAAATGTTGAAACAACATTTGGCTGCCGCTCAGAATAGGATCAAACTGCAAGCTGACAAGAATCGTAGTGATCGACAGTTTCAAGTTGGAGAGCAGGTCTTGCTGAAGTTGCAACCGTATGCTCAGTCTACAGTGGTTAACAGGCCATGTCCTAAGCTTGCTTTCAAGTATTTTGGTCCGTTCACAGTGGAGGCTAAGATTGGAGCAGCAGCTTATCGTCTCACATTGCCAGAAGGCAGTCAGGTGCACCCTGTCTTTCACGTTTCCCAGTTGAAACCTTTTCACCCAGATTATTCTCCAGTGTTTGCTGACCTACCCAAGATGGTGGAATTGGATGTTGACTATACTGAACCGGAACAAATTCTGGAGAGGAGGTTGGTTAAAAAGGGGAATTCAGCAGTGGTGCAGTGTTTGATTAAATGGAAAGGCATTCCTGAGAACGCAGCTACCTGGGAAGATCTCAATGTCCTTCATCATCGTTTCCCCACAGCCTCTGCTTAGGGACAAGCAGAATGTTTGGAGGGGGGTGATGTCATATCCAGAGGTGAAGCAAGTGGCGATAACGGGTGAATACAGAGCAACGCTGGAGTTGGCGCGAGAAGGCATCGCTCAGAAGCAGGAGGCATATTCTGGATTCAATGAAGTCGGCAACAAGTTAAATAGCGTTGATGACTTAGCGTGTTATTGTGGTAGAAATGATACAGTAAATACCGACAAAGACAACTGTAATGGGCAGTAAAGTAAAGGGGTGTTCTGGGGGGAGGTATAAATAGGGACTTGCGTAAATGTCTGGAACTATGTCTGTTATGAATACAATCTGAATATCCTCTCTTCTTCCTCCCCACGCAACTTCTCGTTTCTCTGTTCTGGCCTATATTTCTTCTCTTTTGTCGTTGATTGTGGAGGTCTCACGTCTGGATTTCGATCTAGGCCAGGGGACATTACATTCCCAACCCCTCGCTCTTTTTTCGGTACTTTAGCCTCTTCCGCTCCGGGAAGGACCCCGTGGTCAGGTGCCTCTACTTCTGGCTGCGAACAGGGCTCAAGTGGTCCTTCCCCAAGATCCAAGTGTGGGACTCCCTCGGGCCATGGCCCGAGCGGTGGTTCTACCTGAAGAAAGGGGAACTCGGCACGCTGTCATATGAGGGAAAGCCCATCGGAAGGAGACCCCAGAGGCGACGACCCGTGGTCGATTTAAGAGGCCATCGACGCCATACACCTCTACTCCGAAGCGGTCTCACCGGCAAAGCGATCGCGCCGACTTCTGCGGAATCGGGTGTCCCCCATGAGGCGACGACCCGCTCTACTAGATCCAAGGCGCTGCCGACTCGACCCATGAGGGCACGCCGGGTAAGCCTCCCTGCCCCGTGGTCTTGCTCGAGTCTGCCCCTCGATCTTCTTTGAGGGTCGTTCCCCTCTGCAGCGCCGAAGGAGTCTTGGGTTGCCGCCAGGATGAACGAGATGTTCGGGAAACTAGCGCACAACTACTCCATGGACGACTCCATCCCGAGGAACGTGCTCCGCCGGAAGGCCGAGGTAAGCCACCCCAACCAACGGCTCGTCCCGAGTAACCCTGGGGGCCCTCCTTGATCCTTTCATGCGCGCAGGACCACCAGGAGCTGTTCGACACGGCCAGGCGGATGCTCCCGCTGCCTGGGGTGGGAAAGAGTAAAAAAGGGAAGAAGAGGCCTTCCTCGGGCGAAGCGGACCGCCAGGAGGTGAAGAAACCTCATGTCGAGTGGGGTGATCGTGCCACGGTAAGGATCCCGCTGGTCGAGCCCCCGAGTCCGTGCTCGAGTGCCTTGTTGTCGAGTTTTCTTCTTCGTAGAAGCAGAGCGCAGTGGCCGCCGCTAGGTCCTCGAGCCCTCTCCCGACCCCGGAGCCCCGAGCACGGACCACCGCCGCGGCGGGCGATGCGGAGCCAGCTCGGACTTCAAGACTCCAGGTCGCGAGGACACGCAAGCGAAGTGCCCCGCTGGCTTCGGGGCAGCAAGACCTTCGCCAACCATCGGCGAGGCGGAGACCGGCGGCCCAGGTAAAACCCCGGCTCTTTGGACTGCTCTGCCCCCTCCGCACTTTTCTAGCTTAGTGTATGTTTTTTGATCGCAGACCTTGAGCACCCGAGCTCGAGACTTGCCCGTTTTGACGATGGCTGTTGTCCAGGGCGAGTCCGAGTCCGAGGAGGAGAATTCCTTCGAGTTGGTCCGGCGCCGCCCTCGGCCGTAGCGCACTCTCTCGACCCCGAGCTGCAGGACCAGTGTCGGCGAAGTTCGACCAAGGACTCGGCGGCTCGAAGTCCTTCGAGCCTGCGTCAGCGCAGAACACGACGCCGGCGAGACCACGACGCGGCCGCTGTTGGCGACCCTCCGAGGCCACCGCGAAGAGGACACTCAGAGCGCCGTGGTTATACCGAGGCGGCACTAAGCTCTTTCGACCACGGTCGCTCCGGCGCCAGGGTCAGGACGCCACCGCCACCGAAGGTGACCAGCGCAAGACTCCGCCAGATTGCCCACCAAGGCTACATCGGGTGTTGAGGCCGCAGCATCCCAGGCTACCGAGGCTGATAATGCCGCGGCGGATCCGGACGCCATCCCCTTGGCGTTGCAGACGAGCGGGGCCCCGGCCGCGGAGGTCGGGGCTGACACTGCTGCCACGCCCTCCCTCGTCGGTGGGTTGAACCCGTCGAGGACGCGACGGATGACTAGGCCGCCACTAGGGTGGAGAACTAGGGTCCTGGCCCAAGCCAGCCAGCGGTAGTCGGGGTCAGCCTCGCCTCGGGCACTGCAGCCGACGAGGTGGAGGAGAACTCCCGCGAACGCATCGACGATCGCGAAGAATTCACCCGCGCAAGCCTTGAGAACCGTCTTCGCGAGGTATGGGCCCCTCTGCGCACCTTTCAGTATGTTACCCTGAGTACCGTATCTCTTTCCTCATCTTGGGTCACTCTCCCTATCGTGAAGGCGGTTGACAACGTCTCCCAAGGGCTGCAAGGCTTCCGAGAGCACGCCGTCGTGCTGTCGGGCCTTCTAAACGTGGTTGAGGCGCGGGAGGCAGAGCTCTCTCGGCTCATCAAGACCATCGAGGTCGAGCAGGAGGAGCTCGAGGGGAAGACCAACGAGCTCGACGATCTGCGCCGGACGATGAGGGCGCAGGAGGTAGCCCATGCGACCGAGCTCGAGCGGGCTAGGACCTCCGAGCGTGAGCACGGCTTTAAGGCCCTAGAGCAAGAACGTGCACGGTCGGCCAAGGCGCTTGAGGCCGAGCGGGCCAAAGTCGAAGCACTGGAGAAGGCTGCCGCAGAGCGGACGTCTCCCCCGCCGAAGGCGTCCCTCGAGCTCGAGGCCAAGGTCTTGGAACTCAAAGAGAAACTTGGGCGCGCAAGCAAGGTGTTCGAGGACGAGCGGGCCAAGGTCGAGGCACTGGAGAAGGCCACCGCGGACCAGACGTCTTCCTTGGCGAAGGCGCCTCCCGAGCTCGAGGCCAAGATCTCGGAGCTCGAGGGGAAGCTTGAGCGCGCAAAAAGGGTGGCGACGAGCGCCATGGCCCAACTCCAAGACGAATGGCACTGAGCTGCGGATGCCTCCACGGTAGCCCTCCAGAACGAGAGCGAGCTGTTGGCTCTGAGGGCCAAAGTCGCCGAGCTCGAGCAAGAGAAGCTTGCCCGCGAGATGGCCGACCTGTAAAGAATGTTAAAAAGCAAGAAATGTTCTAGCAGAAACAGATCGCTTTTGGAAAACCTTGTTCCTGATTTAAATTCGTAGTTGAGGATACTAGGGGTCCCTTCGGCTCCGCTTGTTAGCCATGCTCGTGCTCTTTTGGTCGTGTGCCGATGGGATAGCCTTGTCCAGCCCCCGTTGGGCCCGAGGTTGAGCGACGCGTGCCTTGGGCACAAGATGTAGATACGGACGAGCGGCCACGACCTACAGAGTTGAGAAAAGGTCCGCGAGGGGAGAGTGATGCAAAGCGAGCCCGTTAAGTAGATGGTCACACCCAGATTAACGCTCGAGTGACCACCGCGACCATGCGCATTGCTCAACAGTCAAAGTGGCGAGGCCCTCGGCCCGAGCCCGGGCGCAGGGGAGAGCTAGATTGCGAAGAGGTTCGTCTTACGTTTAACTCGTCCACTGGGGGTGAACGTCAAACTCGCGACACTTAGACCGAGAGCAAATGCGCTGCGAACGAAGGTCGTGCTCCAAGAAAAGGAGTCTCGAAAAAGGAATAGTAGCAACACAAGTGTAAGCAGACAAAAAAGACAAGAATGGAAGAACAACTTTATTGAAATGTAAGGTATAGAGATTACACATAAAACTTCCGAAGCTGATCTATGTTCCACGAGCTAGAGAGCTCTCTGCCATCGGGCATCGCTAGCCGGTAAGCCCTGTGATCTGCTGAAACGACTCTATAGGGGCCCTCCCACGTGGGGATAACTTGTTGGTCTTTGGACGAGCCCTGAATCCGCCTCGTGGCTAGGTCCCCAACAAGGAGCTTTCTAGGTCGCATCCACCGAGATGCATGTCTGCGCAAGAGCTTCTGGTAGTGCGTTGATCGTAGCAAAGGCACGGCATCTTACTTCTTCTGCGAGGGTAAGGTCGAGACCGTTCGTGCTCAAGTCGACTTGGTCGACTGTTGACCTCGGCAGAGCCAACAGAACTCGGGAGGCGGGGCGGCCTTTGCATCAACACGAAGCCGAAGGGCGTGGACCCCGTGGCTCGGCTTGTCGTGGGTACGAATAGACCATAGGACGATGGGAAGTTCGCCCACCTGTGTCTTGCCGTGAGCGCTCGAGCTCATCTGCAACTCATTTCTTGAAGCCCCGGACGATTTGCCCATTGGCGCGCTCCGCCGCTGTTGTTCGGGGTGAGCCACCGGCTTAAGCATACTTTGATGCCGAAGTTCTCGCAAAACTCTGGAACAAATCACCGTAAACCGGGTATCGTTGTCGCGATAATTTTGCATAGAACCCGTGCACTGGTGACCACGAACAAGCGGAAGAAACGAACGGCCGCCGAAAGCGATTGATGGTCGAGACGGTTCGCTTCTATCCACTTGGTGAAGGTATCGACAATGATTTAACAAGAACTTCTTCCCCCGTTGCTTGAGGAAAAGGGTCGAGGATGTCCGGCCCCATGTCGAGAAGGGCCAAGCGAGCGGGATGGTGCGAGCGCGAGGCGGGCTGATGCGACTTCCGCATGGAATTGGCACGCCGCAAGTGCGGACGATATCACGAGTATCCTGGCGCCGTTACAATAATACCCCATGCGTAAGGCCTTGCCAACCATCGCCCCTGACGAAGAGTGCGCTCCACAGAGGCCTGAGTGAATGTCGTTTAACAGATACTTACCCTCCTCCGCTGAGATGCACCGCGTCAGGATGCCGAAAACATTCCACCTGTAAAGCGTGCCGTCCACGAGTGTGTACAATCTCGCCCGTCACTTGATCCTGCTCCTCTCTGTAGGGTCGGGTGGCAGGTCGCCCCTTGCAAGGAAATTGTGGATGGGCTCGGCCCAGGAGGGAATACCTTCGACCACAGCAAGCATGACCTCATGGTCGGAGATCGTCGGGGCCGCCAGCGTTTCCAGGATGACGTCGGGGGGGATATCGTCGTCGGAGGAGCCGAGCTTGGAGAGGAAGTCCGCACTGGAGTTGTCCCTCCCGGGATGTGCTTTGAGCTCCAAGTTACGGAACCACTTCTCCATCTTGCACACCTCGATGAGGTACTTCGCCATCGAAGTCTTCCGAAGCTTCGTAGTCTTTGTTGGGCGGTTGATGATTTAGCCGAGTCGCCTTCACGACCCGATCGGCGACGCCTAATGCCTTGCAAGCTCAGAAGCCCACCAGAGGGCTTTCAGATTGCTACATTGTTGGTCGCTGGAAACCCGAAACGAACCACGTACCTCAGCTGGTCGCCGCGCGGGGTAAGGATAAGGATTCCAGCCCCCGAGCGCTTAAAGGACCTTGAGCCGTCGAAGAATAGGATCCAGGGCTTCTCCTCCTCGTCCTGAAGTTCAGGAGCGGGCTGCGACGTCTACTCGACCACGAAGTCTGCTAGCACTTGCGACCTTATGGCCGTCCGAGCCACGACCTGGACGTCGAATGCTGCCAGTTGCATGGCCCATTTGGCGATTCGTCCGCCACCCTCCGGGTTCCTCAGGATGTCCCCGAGTGGGAAGTTGCTCAGGACGACTACGAAGTGCGCCTGGAAATAGTGCCGGAGCTTGCGCGAAGCCATGAGGAGGGCATACAACAGCTTTTCCACCTGCGTGTAGCGCTCCTTCGGGCCATACAAGACCTCGCTGACGTAATAAATTGGGTGCTGCTGAGACCCCCGTTTCGCCACCAGGACGGCACTGATGGCGTGGGTGGTGGCCGCGAGGTAGAGCAGCAACCTCTCGCCAGGTTGCGGCGTTGTAAGGAGGGGTGGGGACGCTAGGTATACCTTCAAGTCGTCGAAGGACCGCTGCGCCTCTGGAGTCCACTCGAAGCCCCCGTGCTTGCGCAAAGTTTGGAAAAATGGAAGCCCACGCTCGCCGAGCCTCGAAATGAACCCATCGAGGCGGCCATGGCGCCGGGTGAGGCATCAGACTGCTTGATCGAGGTTGGGGGCGTCATTTTCTCGATCGCCTCGATCTTCTCCGGGTTTGGGCCGACCCCCGAGCCCCCGATCATCTAGCCGAGCACCTTCCCCGACGCCGCACCGAACATGCACTTCTCGGGATTGAGCTTGATCTTGTGCCTGTTCAGATTGGCGAAGGTTTCCTCGAGGTCGCGGATGTAGTCGCCCTCGGAGGGGCTCCTGACGATGATGTCGTCGACGTAGACCTCAAGGTTCCGCCCGATCTGTGGCTCAAAGGTCTTGGTCATCAGACGCTGGAACGTGGCCCCCGCGTTGCGCAGACCAAACGACATGGTCGTATAGCAATAGGTGCCGAATGGTGTGATGAAGGCCATCTTGCTCTCGTTGTCGACCGCCAGCTTGATCTGGTGGTAACCCGAGTAAGCGTCCAAAAAGCTCAGCATCTTGGCGCTTGCGGTCGAGTCGACGATCTGGTCGATGCGCGGAAGAGGGAAGTTGTCCTTCGGGCAGGCCGAGTTCAACCCCGTATGGTCGACGCACATCCTCCACTTTCCGCCTTTCTTCTGAACGATGACCGGGTTGGCTAGCCAATCGGAGTAATTGATCTCGCGGATGAAGCTGGCATTCGAGAGCTTATCGAGGTTCTCTTTGATGACCGCTACCTTCTCTGGGGAGAAGCGACGCAGCTTCTGGCGCACAGGTGGTGAGTCGGATCTCACCTGCAGCTTGTGCTCGATCACCTCCCTCGGGACGCTGGGCATGTCCGCGGGCTCCCAAGCGAAAATACCCTTGTTGGCGCGAAGGAAGGTGACAAGCTCGAGTTCCTATTTGGGACTCAACTCGGTCGAGACGTGGATGCACTTGGTCGGGTCGCCCTCCTCGAGCGGCACGGCCTTAGTCGCCCCACTGGGCTGGATCGCCGCCTTCTGGCGGGCATTCTTCACCGTCTCCTCCGGACCGCACTGGGGCAGCATGCCTGCAAGAGCCAAGGCCTTGGTCTCGCATCCATGTGCCGCCTGCAGATCACCTCGAACGGTGATGATGCCGTTGGGGCCAGGCAGCTTCATACATAGATGGCCGTAATGGTTGGCCGCCATAAACTTGACCAAGGCTGGCCGCCCGAGGATGGCGTTGTATGGGAGGTCTCCCTCGACCACCTCGAAGGTGACCAGCTCGGTGCGGAAGTTGACCGAGTCGCCGAAGGTAACGGGCAAGACCACCTGCCCCAAGGGGATGGTCGAGCTGCTGGGGACGATCCCGAAGAAGGGTATGGCGATGCTCTTAACCTTCGACCGAGGAATCTGCATCCGGTCGAGCGCTCCTGCCTGTAACAAGTTAAGAGAGCTGCCGCCGTCGACCATGACGCGCTCGATCATGCGGTATTGCCGATGGTCGGGTCACGACCAAGGCGGTCTTGGTCATGGGCCATACCTTGAGAGCATCCTCTGGAGAGAAGGTGATGGTGGCCCCCACCATCTTTGCTTTCGCCGACGGCTTCAATGGTGACACAGTAGATGGTTCATGGCGGCGACTGACCTCGCGCTGGCGGTGGCGTGCTCGCCGCCTGTTCGTCGAGCCGCCACGTGGAACGGCTTTGTGCGTTGGAGAGGGTACCCAAAGTCAGTAGTACGCCGACAAGATAGCCGCCCGCCTCGAACGCACGCGCTCCATCAATCAAGGCCTTCATTAAATGCCGGTGCACTCTTGGGTTGGGCCACCACTCATGAGGATACGATCACCTCGGTTTCTTCCCGTATCCGCCGATTTCTCTTGGGACCCAAAGCGGCGCACACTCTTGTCTCTTCGCGAACCGTCGGCACAGGCGACGCATATATAGGTGCATTTGTGCTGAGCGGTTTACGCCTTCTGCTTTCCTGTGCCTTTCAACTTCCGCTTCTTCGACTTCTCCGCTTAAAAAGCCTTTGCCTTCTTCACCCCCATGGCGCCTCCCATCCCTGCCTCCACCGCGGACGCCGCCACGGTGGATAGGATGGCCATCATAGCGCCGGAGGGCACTTTCCGCTTCCGGGCGGGGACCGCCACACCTCGGTGCCTTTCCGATGAGATCCTCATCCACACTTGGGCCATGATGGCGGGCCTGGTCCCGCCATTTTCCGAATTCTTCATCACCGTCCTCCATTTCTACGGGATCCACCACCTTCATCTCACCCCCAACTCCATCGTCTTTCTTTCCATCTTCGCACACCTCTATGAAATGTTCATGGGGGTGATGCCGAATCTTCCTCTCTTTCGCCACTTCTTCCTCTGCCGCGCCTCCAACGATAATGAGATAGTGGGGAGCTGCTATTTCCGCCTTCGGGACGGGATGGTGTAACAGCCCAATTTTCATTAATCCGGTAAGCAAGGCTTGACAAGCTAATGCCTTCCATAATGTCATTTCATCCTCATGTAATTATAATCATACGAGTGTTAGGGCATTCATCTTGCATAAAGAGGGAGTAACGAAATCTTAATAATCATTTTTTTCCAACTGCACACATGTTATTTCACCTTACTCAATGACATGTGGGCCATGTTTGTAAGAGAGAGGAGAGTAGGCTGCACATACCTACCATATTAATTCTTACTTTACTCACCTCTACCCACTTACCTAACTAGTCTATGACACATGGGACCTACTTTGCTAGGAAATTGTGGCTGCACATCCATTCTATGTCTTTTCTCACTCAAACCACCCATACCCACCCTTTTACTTACCCTACGACTTGTGGGACCTAGCCCCACATGTAAGGCATGAGTGGGCAGCCTATATAAGGCCTAAACCTTGGTTTCTCCTCCCTTTTCCTGCTCATTTCCTCATCCAAACCTGCAGAAAACAGCAAGCAGCTCCTTCCTCACCTCTTGCCATTCTCCCCCACAAATCTCCTCCAAAACTTGAGTTTGAGCATGTGCATGTTATACCATCTTGTAGCCAAGATCAAGGGCTTCAAATCCATCCAAGTGGATTCTTGAGGCATCAAGTCTTTGGTAAGTGGCAATCGTTTTTCTTTTCCTCCCTTGTGCTGAAATTTTGCTCTTGTAACTCATTTCTTGTCTTTCCATGGAATCCATCCTCAAACCTTGAATCGGGTCATGCATGTCGCACGGAAGCTTGAGGAGGAGGGCTAGTTGTTGCTGCAAGCGCAAGCAAGTGAAGTCATTGTCGTCTACACGAGCTAGGAGGAGACGAACAGTGAAAATCGGCATTGTGACATTCTTGTCATTCCCTCACCGAAACCAACCGTCACCACGTGCAAAAGTAACCCCATAGTGGTAAGATCCCACCCTAGTCCACCCTTTTGAAGTCCTAGCGCATTGCTATGAAGTTTAGAAGCCAACAGCAAAATCGCCGTTTTGGAACAGATCGTCGGCCGGATACTCCGGGTATTTAATCCGGATAGTCCGGGGTTTTAATCCGGATACTCCAGGGATTAAATCCGGATAGTCCGGATATGGTAGAACAGGGCAGACCGAGAGGGTCAGCCCGGACACTCCGGGGATTTAATCCGGATAGTCCGGGGATTTAGTCCGGATACTCCGGATATAATTCAATAAAAATTTTAGGACTTAAACTTTTGACGCAAAACTCAGTTAGTATTTTCATATTACCATTAGTACTACCCATCATGAGCCTTTCATGCATCTTTTACTCATGTGCATCATTTGGAGTTATTGATTTGGTGTTTATTGAATTGGGTTTTCTCGTTAGGTGTTGACGCTTCGGAAGGCACTCCCGAGTACGACTACGCCTTCGAAATCAAGAACGAGCAGCAAGGCACTATCGTATTCCTTGACCATGATTGCTCCTACTATTTGCAATTTACATTTTTGGAATTATTTTATCAATTGCATGCTTACTTTCAACTACAATTATGATTGGGTAGAAAACTTAGCTATTGCCACATTGTGATGTTATCCCCTTATCATGTTCTTTCCGTGTTCCATTTTCGCCCTAGTTGGTTGGTTTATTATTCTTATTATATGGGTTCGTGCAAATTGCTTAGCCATGCTTAGAACACCGTTAGAAACCGCGATAGATGGACTTACTCCATCGGTCGCAATGATTGAGAATTATTATGATGATGTTGTTTTCAATTGTTGTTCAATGAGTAGAGATATTGGTTAAGGACCCTAAGGATTAAATCCTGGTGACGTCTTTTTGAGTAACTATCGTGCGAACCACACGCCGTTTATGGGACCGGCGTAACCAAGTACTTATGTATGACTAGGTTATGTAAACCATGTGCACTCGAAATTCCTTGGGCTTAGTGGAGCGTCAAGGAATGACCGCCGGAATTCCCTGGGCTTAGGGGAGCGCCAGGGAATGTCCTCGGAGTCCCTCGAACTTTGTTGAGTTGGGGATGTCCAACAACGGGTGTACTCCTTGATCCACACACACCGAGCACTGGGCACGCGGGATCGAGGGTCACAGTCATCCGGATGGTTTAGATACACTACCATGCATACTGGAAAATGGTTTGTCACGTTTCACCTCGGCCGACACATCTAAGGAAATGTGTTAATAGCTTGGCTTACGAGTGTGGCGTGTCGTGTGGGTAAAGTCGTACCTCTGCAGAGTTTAAACTATTCGAATAGCCGCGTCCAAGGTTAAGGACGATCTCTTGAATTGTCAGTCACTGGGCGAGTATCAAGGACTTGGTAAGAATGGGATGGGAGTGGGAAAAGAGACACAAGTATTGGAGTACTTGTGTGTGTAGTCGAACATGAGCGATGGAACTCATGGTTCGGAAAATGCTTGAAGGCATGGTGCGTATGTGATTATGATGCGATGATGTTATATTATGTATTAGATTTTGCAAATGTTTACTAAATGCCATTCTGTTCAATCTATACATGCTTATGAATTATCCCAAATATTGCTTTATGCTGAAATTACCATTTTGCCTTCCTTTGATATAGCAACCACATGTAGTTAGAAACCAGCATACAACTTATATTATTGTGCGAGTACACTCTTTGTACTCAATCGGATTGTCCACTTGCTGCAGGTGAGGATGAGGCACTGCCCGGGGACTTTTACCGGGCAGATTTCGGTGATTCTAACGTTTAGTCGCCGTTCTTGCCCCAGTTGGTTGCCTAAGGGTTTGGGGGCATGCCATGCTGGCCCTTTTGTTGTTTATCTTGTGATTTCCGCTGCTACTCGATGTAATAACTCTAAATATGTCGTTATGGACAGCAGTCCTACTTTTGGTATGTAATAACGTTTATGTTTCCGATAATTATGTATGTGTTGTGATGTCAACTGTTGGATGAGGATGCTCGTGTTGGCAAACTTTCCTGGGACCAACACGGGTATAATCACGGGATGCCCGAGGTTCCCTTGATTCCCTTGAGATATGCCACGCATTTGGGTGAATCAGTGGAGTCCCGGGGACGGTTCCCCACAGATGGCCTCCCGCTACATCATCTCTTTCACCAGTCCAAGCTGGAAGTCATAGCACAAATAATGGTCAGTACATCAAAGATAACGGCGGGATCGATGTTCTGGAGGTACTGCCGGAGCAGCGGAGGCCTCCGAGGACTGGAACTCACCGGTCGAGGAGACGGCGGAGCTCCGCGCTATGGCGACCCGCATCCACCGACTGCGGGAAGCCGGATTGACCGGGGGGCTGGTAGCCCGGGACTTCGTGGCCCGGAGGATCAGCCCTCTTCGCCGACGCCTCCATCCCGCATGGCAGTACACTGGCGACGACGACCTGACACGCACGTGGCCCAGACGTGAGTCTTTGTTCTTCTTTGGCTTTTTCCCGCGCACATGCTTCTTTTTGTGGCTTCCTACCAACCAGCAGCTATTTTTGTGCATTGCCAGGCGTGGGAAACCTGGAGGAGCCGGTCCAGGGCAGATGGCTCGCCCGTCCGATGCATCCGATTCGAGCCAAGCACACATTTTTCGGCGCGGCACCGCCGCCGATTTGGAGCACGCGGAGCACCTATGGGTCGTGAGGCTGCTCCCATTGATGGACTCCACGGGGCCTACCGTGGTGCCGCCCGTGTTCGGCCGGTGATCGAGGACATGGCCCCGCTTCATGTCGAGCTACGCAGCAAGCGCCAATCGCCTCGACGCCATCGCTCGGACCCCAAGGCGGTCGAGCCACGGGCAATTTACCGCCGCCGCCCGCCACGCGCGCGGCACATCCTCAAGGGACGGGGACGCAAACCGCCCCAGCCGCGACTTCGCCTCCGGCGCCGCCGCCTTCCGCGGCGCCAACTCCGACACATTCACCAATACATCCTCCTCCAGCGCCGGCCCCAACATCCGCGGCGCCAACACCTTCGGCCACGGGAGCTCAGGCCACCGCCCAGCAGGGTGGCCTTACTCTCCCGATGGCCGGTCTCAGCTTGAGGGTGCCACCAAGGGTGGCCCCTAAGGATGCGCCAAGGGCGCAGACGCCCCCGGCGCCCACCGGAACGGCGGAAGCTTCCGCCCAAATGCCCCCGACCGCTGCCGTAGAAAGGACCGCAGAGGGCGATCCCAAGACCAAGTGCTCTCGACACTCGCCTCGCGCCGCCATCGCTTCCACCGAACGCCACGTTGAGCTCTTTCATCGGGCCGGATATGCATCTTTCTTTGGGCACCGCCCTTGCCTGCAGCCGCCAGCACGAGCCGAGACACCTCGGTGGCGTCGGTGAGGGGCGAGTATCGCAGAGCGTGAGAGGCGGATGCGCGAGGCGGCATTGACACAGAGAGGGTTGACTCGGCCGCCATGCGAATCTTGGCGGAGAGGGCCGAGGAGCCAAGTGAGAGGGTCGAGAGGCCAAGACCCTTGAGCTCGAGTCCTTCCGCGCCGCGATCCGCCATCATGCTCAAGAAGGCCTTCAAAGGCACGAAGAGGTGCTCGGAGCCCTTGGGTGGCATCAACGTCGGCCGAGGACTCCGCCTGCGGTTGCCACGCGACCAACCAGCCGCGAAGGCACTCGGGCTGCCAAGCCTCGCCGCCGCTTCCGCCAGAGAGGGCGAGAGGTCGCGATCATGACCGCGACCTATACGCTTGCCTGCTGCGCCAGCCGCGATGCCGCCTTCGATCCCATAGCGGTGGTGACGGCCGGCATCGAGGGAGACGCGGTGCAGGCGGAGGCGCGGGTGCGCACAGCCGCCGAACAAGTGGCCGGGCTGCTGCAAGTGGAGCAGCTGGCCATGGACGTCTCCACTCCGCTGGCCGTGGAAGGCGACGGTGGCGGCGACCTCGACTTCGGCGACGACGAGTGAAGCGCCGGGCAGCCTTTTAATTCTTTTTGTTTTTGTTTCCTTTTGTTGATCTGTCTGTATGCATGAACAATGGGGTAGATTTTAGTGAAACGAATATTTCTCAGTTAATGTTACCTTTGTGCTTGTCCGTTTTGCATGATCGAGTTCGCTGGATTAAACCATTAGGCGGCCAGTCCTTTAACTTGGCCGGAATGCTTGAGGAACGCCCGGCCGGTAATGTTCTGATTCGCCAATGATCTGAGCATTTGTCGAACACAAATAGAGATCATGCAAGCTATACAGGACTTGGGCAGGAACGACATTGGGTCTGACAATGGATGCAAAAAACGCAGCTTAGTCTTAGCATCAGGTCTTTACGCGGGATTGTCGCGGGTTCAAGTTCTTCCGGAACTTAGACCCTGAAGATTATTTTGAGAATGTGCTGCAGCTTAGTTTGACGAGGCAACGAGTTTCCAGAAGTGTGCCTAGGGCAACGGTGCTCGACGGTGACGACCAGCGGTGCTTCAGAGAGCCAACCCGAGTGGGCTTTGCGCAGTGCATATGCAAGATAGAATTAAATGATATAGGCCCTCGCATGAAGTAAGCCCCGGTCCGCCTTTTTGATCCCTAAGTCCTTGCGATTTTTCAAAGGTCGAACCATGGTGCTGTGTGTCAAGGCAACGGGCTTCCAGGAGGGGTACCAGACTAATGATGCTCGCGGTGACAACCAGCGGTGCTTCAGGGAGCCAACCCGAGGTGTGCGAGCCGCGTTTGAACACCGCACCCAGCCTGCCCCCTGGTCACCCGTCGTTGTCGGACGCAGGTACCAGGCGACTCTAAGGATCACCAAGGAGTTAGCAAACACACGGAACCAGCGACATTCATGCAAAAAGCTTGCCACTAAGGGCACAGAGAGGGATAACAATTGGTAAAGTAAATGCCTTCTAGGCAACAACTTTACTAACCGCCAGAAGCCGCCGACCAGCCAAGGAAGAGGCTTACCTCATGGCTGACCGGGGCGAGCTGCGGGGTACTTACAACTCCTTCAGGGATAGAACTTCCGCAATAACTCTATGTTATAGGAATTCGTCAACTCTTCGCCGTCCTCGGTAATGCAACCGACGCCTGGGAGATACCGAAATCACCTTAAAGGGGCCCTCCCAACGGGAGACAACAGTGCAACCTGACATCGTCTCAATTCTGCGCAAGACCGGTCGCCTTACTACCAGTGTTCTCTCAGAGACTCGGGTGGCATGGTATCGCCTGAGACTTTGCTGGTAGCGGGCGGCGCGGAGAGCAGCGCGATCCCGCACTTCCTCCAAAAGGTTGACGTCTTCTCGCCGAAAATCTTCTTGGTCTTCTTCACTAAACACCGAGACGCGCGGGGAACCGAGCGACAGCTCGGAGGGGAGAACGGCCTCCGCCCCGTATACCAGGAAGAAAGGCATCTCACCGGTGGCCCGGCTAGGTGTGGTACAAAGCGACCATAGCACAGCTGGGAGTTCTTCAACCCATCGCGCGCCCCGCTTTTGGAGTCGATCGAACGCTCTTGTCTTGAGGCCCTTCAGCACCAGCGCGTTGGCACGCTCTGCCTGCCCATTACTCATGGGATGGGCCACCGAGGCAAAACAGACCTTGGTGCCCATTTCTTCGCAGAACTTCAAGAAAGCCGCGCTGGTGAACTGAGTTCCGTTGTCGGTGATGATGCGGTTGGCGACTCCAAAACGGGTAAAGATCGTCACGCCGGTCACGGCGATCGTCACGCCGGTATCGACGGTCATCACGCCGCTCACGGCGGTTGCGCTTCCGTGGCGCGGGGTCCTCGTCTTCAAGCTCGGCGGCCAAGACCCGCCTGGTCTCTCCTGCCTCGCGCTTCCGCGCCTTCTTGCTTGAATGGCCGGAACCCTTTGAGGTCCCGGCCTCGTCCTTGCCTTGGCCACCCTTGGGGCCGTGCTGGCCCCTCGCTTCATGCCCGCGACACTTATGTGCGAGGGAGAAGAGCTTGGAGGTGGTGCCGATGATACGGGTGGCCATCTTCTCCTTCATCTTGCGGTCGCGTACGCCTCTTCGAAAGGCGATAACGACCGACTGCTCCGAGATGTGGGGGATCGTGTTGCGGTAGTGGCAAAACCGCCGAATGAAGTCGCTCAACGACTCCCCCTTCTCCTGCTCCAGGGCGTGGAGGTCATCCTCCATGCCGGGCTGCACAAAGGAGCCCTGGAAGTTGGCAACAAAGAGGTCGCACAACTCCCCCCACGAGTGCACTGATCCTCGAGGGAGGTTTAACAGCCAAGAGCGAGCGGAACTCATCAGGGCTGTCGGGAGATAGTTGGCCATGACCTTTTCAGATCCGCCAGCTGCTCGCACCCCCATCATGTAAATCTGGAGGAACTCTTCTAGGTTGGTGGTGCCGTCATACTTTTCCAGGGACGTCGGGCGAAATCTGTCCGGCCACGCCACGCGGCGCAGCCGCCGGAGAAGGCCTGACACCCGACGCCGTAGAGGGAGCCCAACCGCTCGTCGGAGGCCCGATCCGGGGACCGTCCCCGGGAACGCTGGGCCTGGCTCCCTATAGAGTCGGAGGAGCGAACCTCCTCCTTAGTCCGGGAGCCGCGAGAGGGATTCCCATCATCCGAGACCACCTGCTTCCCGTGGGGGCGCTCCCAGGCCGGGTGGCGCGGCAGGCAGCCACGGAGATCATCGCCGCTTGCCGTGGCTTTCATCCAAGTCTGAGAAGGTCCCAGTTCCACGCGAACCGAGGACGGTCTGCCAAGCGTTTTTCCTCGGCCCCGCCCTCTGGCGGAGCCGCTTCCTAGGCGGCCGGACGCTGAGCGCCAAAGACACGCCCGAACAGGCACCGGCGGTGCCCAACCGGTCGGGAAGCCCGACCCGAAGCTGGGCGGCATCCACGAGACCAGCGATATCGCGCAGCCATGGGGTGGCCGGAGAATCTCCTGCGAACTCCACCGGAGGGTGGTCCAGGAGGGCACGAACCGCGTGCAGATTCTGGGCCGGAGTGGCGGCCTCCATGGCCAGCCGATGTCGCACAGGTTGCTCCGCCGCTTCCAATAGAGCCACGTCGCCACCCTACGGCGGCGGGGTGAGACGGTCCTTCCACCGGGGAGATTGCCGGGATGCGTCCTGAGCACCGCTCGCCCCCGCCGCTCCTTGATGCCGAGAACCCACCATCCTCAGACGCGCGGGCTGACTTCTCGCAGAAAGAACGCCGAAGCTCGCCGGGAAGTTAGCCGGGGAAACCAACCACTAGCCCCCTACCTGGCGCGCCCCTGTCGGTGTATTCCGCCTGACAGGCCCGTGACCTACAGAGCGGGTTTGGTTCGATAGGAGGGCGTCTTTGCGGCTGGCTAACTCTAACGAGGGGTAACCCTAGAGACTCCCACGCGGTGAACTCCGGCGGCCATGAACTAGGAATGACACCGAGATTTTTACCCAGGTTCAGGCCCCCTTTTTGCTTGGGTAATAGCCCTACTTCCTGGTGGATTGCTTTGAGGAGTGTTTGAAAACTAGTACAATGTAGAGATTGGGGATCACAAGTTCTTCCTTAGGCTCTGCTGCGGATCTCTTACTTGTTTTTTCTTGTCCTCCCCCTCCCATGCACCAGAAGGCCCTTATATAGGCCGGGCTAACGGGAGTAGGTAAAAGGGGGGTCATCATGCTGATCCTTGTGCATTTATTATCCCTTCCTGTGCTGTCCCGATCCTCCAGCCTCATTAAATGTCGGCGCATGGCTTCACTTGGTCTGCCCGGTACGCGACCCCTCTTTGACGGGTAGGTGAGAGGCATCAGAGGAATGGGCCTGCAGCAGAAACCCTCGCAGTTGATAAGCCTGACATGACAGACCTGCCTCTGACAAGGTACGGTAGGAGAAGGAAACTTCGAGGTGAAGCCATCCCGCTCCACCTTTTTGCCTTGCGGCGGGCGGTGGCGTGCCCGCCATCTCGCCACGGCCGCGCGCGCGTGGGTGGCGCCGGGCGGCAGGCGTTTCGCCACTGCTCGCCGGGCGCCCGTGGACCGGGAACTGGCGGCGGGGCGTGTTTCGCCGCCGTTCGCCAAAGCCGCCACGTGGATCGGGCGCCCGGCGAGCGTCTTCGCCCCACTGCTCGGCTGGCGCCACGTGGACCGGCGCTGGCGGCGGGCGTGCTTTCGCTTCGCCCGTTGCCGCCGCCACGTGGGCGGGCGCTGGGCTAGCGGCGTGCTCGCCACCGCCGCTGGCACCACGAGATCGGCGCTGGCGGGCGGGCGCGCTTTCGCCGCCGTTCACCGAAGCCGCCACGTGATCGTGGCACCGGTGGTGGCGTGCTTCGCCCACTTGTTCGCCAGCGCCACGTGGACCGGCTGGCCGCGGGCGTGCTTCGCCCGCCGTTCGCCGAGCCGCCACGTGGAACGGCTTTGTGCGTTGGAGATGGTACCCCCAACAGCAATCTGCCGACATAATCCAATCTGTGATCCCTTTCTTGCGAGAGGGTACCCCATTGCTTAGGTGCTTGTTTTATGCCATACAAAGTTTTCAATAATTTACACACCTTACTCTCTTGACCCTTTACTACAACCCATCAGGCTATTCCATGTAAATTTCCTCATCTAACTCTCCATTAAGAAAAGCTGTCTTCACGTCCATCTGATGAACGAGAAGACCATACGAGGCAACTAGGGAAAGTAATACTCGAATGGTGGTCATTCTAGCGACAGGTGAATAAGTATCAAAGAAATCTTCGCCTTCTCTTTGGGTGTAACCCTTAGCCACAAGCCGAGCCTTGTACTTCTCAATAGTACCATCAGGCCTAAGCTTCTTCTTGAACACCCACTTACAACCCACAGGTTTACAACCATAAGGCCGTTCAATTAACTCCCAAGTCCCATTGGCGAGAATCAAGTCCATCTCATTCTAGATAGATTCTTTCCAATCATCTACATCTGGAGATGCATATGCTTCTGCAATGGACATGGGAGTATCATCCACAAGGTACACAATGAAATCATCGCCAAAGGATTTTTCAATCCTCTGTCTCTTGCTCTTTCTAGGAGCTTCATTGTCATCCTCCTCTAGGACTTTCTCAGGTGGTTGCTCAGAAGACTCAATATGTGTAATAGTTTCAGGAATTATCTCAGAAGAAAATCTAGAAGTGCTATGTATATCTTTTATCGGAAACATATTCTCAAAAAATGTAGCATCGCGAGACTCCATAATAGTATCAACATACATATCAGGCACATCAGATTTAACTACTAAAAATCTATAAGCGATGCTCCACTGAGCATATCCCAGAAAGACACAATCCACTGTCTTAGGCCCAAGCTTATGCTTTTTGTTAATCGGTACATTGACTTTCACCAAGCATCCCCATGTGTGCAAGTAAGAAAGTGATGGTTTTCTCCCAACCCACTTCTTGTAAGGAGTCTTCTCCATGTTTCTGTTAGGAACTCTATTCAGGACATGACATGAAGTCAACACAGTATCCCCCCACCATGCCTTAGATAAACCAAAGAAGGTTCAACATGGCGTTCACCAAGTCGTCCGACAGCGGTTTTTCCTCTCGGCAATCCCGTTTGATTCGGGCGAGTAGGGAGGTGTCCTCTCATGAATAATACCATGTTCCGCATGGAAATCATCAAAGATTTTGGAAAAATATTCGCCACCACGATCCGACCTAAGACGTTTGATTTTTCTCTCTAGTTGATTTTCAACTTCAGCTTTATAGATTTTAAAGTAGTCTAGCGTCTCGTCTTTAGTTTTCAACAAGTAAACATAGCAAAATCTAGTCGCATCATCAATCAGTGTCATGAAATATCTCTTTCCACCCTTTGTCAACACACCATTCATCTCGCACAGATCAGAATGTATGAGTTCTAGAGGTGCCAAGTTCCTCTCCTCAACCGCCTTGTGAGGCTTTCGTGGTTACTTCGATTGCACACAACTATGGCACTTAGAACCTTTGGCAAAAGTGAAATTCAGAATTAAACTCATGCTGGAAAGCCGATTCATAAGACCAAAATTAATGTGGCATAAACGAGAGTGCCAAGTACTCGCATTATCATTAACACTACCACAGATATGGTTCACAGACTTATTATTGAAATCTGAAAGGGAAAAGCGGAACAAGCCTCCGCACTCATAGCCTTTACCAATAAATAGTCCATGCTTCGACACAACTACTTTATTGGACTCTAACACTACCTTAAACCCATCTCTGCATAGAAGGGAGCCACTAACGAGATTCTTGTTGATAGAAGGGACATGCTGCACGTTCCTAAGCTGCACGATCTTTCCCGAAGTGAACTTCAGATCCACTGTGCCAGTGCCATGAACAGAAGCATGTGACCCATTCCCCATCAGGACGGAGGAATCCTGAATGGCCTGATAAGAAGAGAACATATTAATGTCAGAACACACATGAACATTAGCACCCGTATCAATCCACCAACTAGAAGACTGAAATACTGAGAATACAGAAGGTAAATTACCATACCTTGCGTCTCCAGCATTGCTAGCGGTCACCGTGTTGACAGCCTTGGACGCCTATCCATTGTTGGCCTTTTTGCCTCGACGGTCTGCACGATCAGGGCATTCCTTGGAAAAGTGCCCGACCACACCACATGTGAAGCAGGGCAGCTCAGCCTTGTTCATCTTCTTCTTCTTGATGTTGGTAGTCTTCTTAGACTTGTTTTTTCATTTGTTCTTGCCATAGTTTTTCTGAACCATGTTGGCGCTGAACTGGCCCTCGGCTCCTTTACCATTGAAGTCCTTAGCCCGAGCCTTCTCTTCAACATCAAGGGACGCTATCAGATTTTCGACTGATATCTTTGTCCTCTTATGTTTTAGAGTAGTGCCGAAACTCCTCCACGAAGGAGGGAGTTTTGCAATGATGCAACCGGCCACAAAAGGATCAGGTAAAACACATTCCAGGAGTTCGAGTTCCTTGACAATGCACTGTATCTCATGGGCTTGCTCTACAACAGAGCGATTATCAGCCATCTTATAGTCATGAAAATTCTCCATGACATACGAGTTCCTTGCCAAGATCCGATGCAATCGAACTTGGCATTGAGTATCCACAAGCACTTCAAGCGTCGTTATGTGCATGTACACATCACACGACGATCGGAAGAACGCTAAGAATGCATCCCACGAAGAGAGTATTGGCATCCGTGAAACTCTTTTCTTTGCTTTCGGCGAGAGATCACCTTCAGCTTGCCTTTACTAACCGAATACATTCATAGCTTTAAGCGAGGCGTGACCTTGACTTGCCACCTCGTAAACTACACACCAGAGAATTTTTCCAGCCTCAGGGCGTCGGTAAAGCCAGCCATTGTTAATCCGGAAAAATGTCTACAATAAGGTTTTGGATTGTTGAAAAATTAGACGGTTTCAGATTAAATTCGAATATAAATCATGAACAAAGATCACGTAAACTAGCATGTATTTCTCTAACACACTAGACAGCACGAATATCATGATCATCTTGATAAACATGACTAATCACGAGATTAGGATAGATCGACGCATCTTGGCGAATAAATACAGATGTCGTGGTGGTCTTTGTCGCGGACGTTGATGTGGACGACGTTGTTGATGGCGTGTCGCGAGATACGCGGGCGGCGACGTCAGGCAGCGAGAGAAGGGGAAGGCGAGCCATGGTGAAGATCTCGGCGATCGCGGAGCGCTCAAAAAACCTTATTCGCCCTCTCCTGGTGCAGGATCTCGAAGACGAAGGGTTCCGGAGACCTGCTCTCCCGATCGCAGATGCACGTCGGCGCTTGGGATGGAGAAGACTACGACGGCGGCGCAACAACTAGAAGTGGCAAAACCGTAACTCAAGGCATTCTGTATATCTGTTCTACACGGGTGGCAGGGCGCAGTATATATAGGGATAGTTGTGACAGAATGTGACTCGAAGACGTGTGCCACGATCGGAGTCTGTTACGGAATCCTTATCTTATACTGCAACCGCGACAATCCCGAATAGCAAAAGAATAAATTGCAAAAGGAGGCTAGCCCCGGCCCGTGCCCGGCCCGGCGAGGCGAGGCGAGCGCGTGTATTTTCCTCCTTCTCCCTTGTCATGCTTCTAGGAAGGTGGAGAGAACTCTTCCTTATAAGTTGGTCATCCTCCACCTCCACAAGCAATATGGGACTAATGTTTGCACACATGCTTCCTCATGAGTGGGCCTTTGAGATTTTTTAGGATTTATTTGTCTCAATTAAGTGGGCTTGGCCCAAATGCCCAAATAATCCAACATACTTTATACTGGGTCCGTTCGGCGACAGTAAGAAGCCTGGAAAGTATATATGCTGGGCTTTTAATTTCAAGACGTCCGATTATCTCAAATGGTTTTATTTAAGAAACATTAGCAATTCTGTAAAGAATATGTAGACAAATGCGTAGCTGTGTAAGTACTCTTGGGCTGTGGGCATGTAGGCAATGTCTGAAGAAAATTTCCCTTTGGAAATCCGCTGTCATAGGCTAGCTTCGTGGTCCACAATTGATAGGTGTAAATGGGATTCTCCGATTAGAAAACGTTCTTAACAAAATGTTCTTACAAATGTTTGTATGTATAGTAACACTCGAGGAATGATTTTTGTGACCTTAATTGACGCTTCTTAAGTTGAGCAATGTTTGAAATGAGAGGTAGGCTCATGAAAAGTTCCCTTTTCATTTATTTGCTTTGTTGTGGTTTAAAAGGTTACAGGTAGTCATTTCGTGTGCATCAGTCATTTCTAACAGAATTCAGAAAGGAAGCACAGCCTGATATGCCAATGTGCAGTCATTTCTAATAGCTTGGCGTTTAATTTGTGCATGATCTAGTATTTGTGCATGATCTAATCTCCATTCCTTATGTTGAAATGACATTAAGATTGATGGAGCATTTTGGCGTGACCGCAGAGCATTCTGATAGTTGGGACAGATTCTATATTAAGGGAGGTCAAAAGTACAAGTAAGTTTCTGTTTTACTTATTCGATTAGTATGGTATTTAAGATTCTAAGTTTCAGTTTGCCCAACTAACTGTTAATAACACTATTAGTCATGAAGGCGAACTATACTAGCAAACCAATGCTTAGCCGCAGTCATCCTC
Organism: Guadua angustifolia; assembly: GCA_036346375.1. Lineage (NCBI taxonomy): Eukaryota > Viridiplantae > Streptophyta > Magnoliopsida > Poales > Poaceae > Guadua > Guadua angustifolia. The sequence goes on along the minus strand of CM070511.1, from coordinate 3,822,478 downwards.
GATATCCGCGTGGACCCGCCTCCCGAGGCTATTTAAGGCACCGCCAACCCCTGTCCAAGGTATGCCTCATTGCGCTGCACCCGCCGCCCTCCTCCGTGTTGCCTGAGACCCCTCCGTTGCCGAGAACGCCCTCGCCGGAGTTGCACCTCCACCCGAGACCTTCTCCGCCGTCTTTCTCCCTCTTCGGTGGGTACTGGATGCACGAGATCTTGTAAAGTGAATGTTCCGCCCTAGTCAATTAAGGACCAAAGTATGTGTTACCATGGACCGAATATTACCATACAACCACAAGTCTATATGGGTACGACCTGGCTAATCAATTTGTGTGTGTCTCATTGTTGGTTTCACCATTTGGTTGGATGTGGGTGCCAGATGTAGACACTCGCAAGGCGCAAGAGGGGGTTTCTGTACTGGGTGGTTAGAACCCTAACAGCGGTGAAACCTTGGCGGGCGAAGTTAGTAGCAGTATCATGCATTGTAAAGGCATTGTCATGATCTCTCTGTCGACACACCGAAGGAAGTGTGTTAATTGCATGGTAACAAGAGTCGATCATGTTTTGTGGGTAAAGTTACACACTCTGCAAAGTTAAAACAACTTAAGTAGCCGTGCCCACGGTCAAGGGCTAGCAAGGTATGCTAGCACATTGTAGATCTTATGGTTTTGTTTTAAATGAAAATGATGGTTTGGGAATCCGTGAGTGGTTGAAACTCTCGGATTATGGTTTGGCGGCTAGAGCTAGTCAGATGGTTAGAATATGTTTAGTTGATATATCAAATTCAATCATTTATTCAATTACACTTTGGTCAAACGATGCTTTGTGAAATTATTATCGGTATTTAAAAATAAACTTTGCTTTACGCTAAATGAATCATATTGTTGTTTAGTTCTGATTTTCAGCAAGAAATGTTTGTTGCCCTACCTGCATACTGGGCATATGAGGTGTGACAATGTGTTCTTATTTTATCGACAGAGTTTCGGTAAAGATAACTGCTTTTCTGATATTTGGATGGCACTGTTAATTCTTTTAATTCCCCCCAGTTTGGAATGTATGATTTCCTTTCAGAGAATCTTTCAGAATCACATCGAATCTAGTAAATGCTTTCGAATGTATCTGTAGTTTCCTATATATATAAGTTCATGTACTTTTGAGTTTGTTCTAGTATAGTTCTATCTTCTGCTAATGTGTGTTCAATGTTTCTAATGTCTGCAACGATTCTGGTTGCAGATAAAACAACTGTCCCAAAGATTGCTAATGATGTGAAACTGATCAGTGGAGGCAAAATTCTGTAGTTTCCTATATATATATAAATTCATGTACTTCTGAGTTTGTTCTAGTATAGTTCTATATTCTACTGATGTCTGTTCAATGTTTCTAATGTCTACAACGATTCTGGTTGCAGATAAAACAATTGTCCCAAAGACTGCTAATGATGTGAAACTGATCAGTGGAGGCAAAATTCTAGAAAATGACAAGAACATTGCACAGTGCAGAGCACCTTTTGTTGATCTTCCTAGTACTGCTATCACAATGCACGTTGTTGTTCAGCCATCTTCAGCCAAATCAAAACCAGGTGAGCTGTAACTTAATAACATTTTGTGCAAATCGTTGCTTATGAATTTCTTAGTCTTCCCTTGCATGTCTTTTAGACTGGTTTACGTTGTTTGAACTAGGAAGTTGTGTCTTAAAATTGCAATTGTAGTGACCACTGTTTCTCTACTTTGCTTTGGATTTTTATATATTTTTTTAAAATTTAAAATATTATTTTCGTCGGCCTGGGCCGATGAAAATATCTTTTCAGGAAAGATTTTGTATATTTTTTTTTAAATTTAAAATATTATTTTCGTCGGTCCGGGCCGACGAAAATATCTATATTTTCGTCGACCCAAGCCGACGAAAATAAGATGTGCTGACGTGGTGCTGATATTTTCATCGGCTAAGGCCGACGATTTAAAATAAAGATGCCACGTCGATGAGAGCGGAGACGATCACTATTTTTAAGTCAGATCGTCTTATTTAAAAATATAATTATTTTCGTCGGTTGCTGATGAAAATACTTGTATTTTCGTCGACACAATTTCGTCGGTCTATTTTCGTCGGTTTTTTCCGTATTTTCGTTGGTTTTCAGCCGATGAAAATAGTACGGATTCCTATAGTGATCTTGCTACCAATGTAATCGGCGATGATGATGCCATTGCAAGATCCAAATTGTCTGACAAGGAAGATAAAGAAGTCTTGCACTTCATCAATTCAAGGAATTCTTGGTAAATATTGCTATCTCGAATCTTCAACGTAAAAGCTAAATAGTACGTACTTTAAATCTATGTTATTAATATAAATAGGAGGATCTTAAAACATATCGAGTCCCAAACTCCCAATAAATATCGAGTCCCAAACTCCCAATGCCCAAGTAAGATCAGCTAAACTGACTTTGCATGCACCGACGAGAAGACAACCTCTACTATAACCTACAGTACTAGCTAGCGTGCTAGCACATAGTACTTTCTGATACGCATCTTAGTACAGTCATCAGAATACACGGCAAATTCAGATCACTAGTACTAGTGTTATTCAGTTCTGGATGCAATCGTAGCTTTTGTTTGGTTCGTTCACTAGTTCCACCACATGCATCTTCTTGTAGTCGATCGCGTTTTCTTTTTGAAGGATTAGTTTATATTTAGCTTATCAAAAGCTGCAGGCAGGAACGGCCGGCCTACACTACAGTATATACAACATGACACATTCACACAGCAGAATTACTCCCTTCTTTTTAATTTGACGTTTTTGATTTTTTACTGTCTTCCAGATACGATTCTAATTGTTACCTTTTTACACCTTTGTAACATCCCAATTTTTGAGTTTTGATTATTAAATATTATTTTAATGCAATTTATAATTTTTATGAATTTTCTGGATTTATTGGAATTTCCTGAGATTTATTCGGATTATCTTGAGAAGTATATTATCTCCTATTGAAAACTAATTATAAAAGGGAAATTTAAAATAAAGACTGCCCAAAAATATTATATTTGAGGATAGAAGGTCTCAAAGTATTTTTGGAAATATTTTTTTTCTCTTCGGATTAAATCGGAATAGGAATCTGATTGATTGAACCGGATTAGAAGAGTTTTGAGTTAAGCGCTTCGCTGCTGCTTCTCAGCCGGAGACCAGACGCGTGAAGCAATTGAATTCGGTAGCAGTCAAGCGTGGGAATTCCTTCGTATACGTAGCCGATTCGGGAAAGCGCTGCACCGGCCGTAGCCAACAGGGACCCGGAGTCCTAACTGCGCGGGAAAAGGATAGCTTGGCCGATTCAAGCTTGCGTGACCGAGTCGAATTCTTGCAGGTGCCAAAAATCGGTCGAGCATGGAGTCCACTCGCGTGGAAGAAGACGTAACCAATTTGAACTCTCGCTGGCGCTGAAATTCGGCAAGGATCGAAGTCCGTTTGGTAGGAGCAGCACGTGGCCGAGTCAAACACGGAATGAGGCGCCGAATTCGGTAGGGGGAACTCGAGTCCTTCCATCAAAGCGCGCGGAAAAAAAAAGCAAGGATAGCTAGGCAAGGAAACTCAAGTCCGTTTAGGAGTTGCAGTCCGGCTCGTCGCCGCCACGAACTTTCCTTCGATTTGCGCACCCGGCTGGGTATAAATGAAGCCCCGCACCCCTCCTCAATACTCACCTTGAGCCACTGCCTTAGTCTCCTGTTGCGCCGTCGTTGAAGGAGCACAGCAACCGTTGCGAGAGCTCGTCGGAGTCGCAAGATTCGGCCGAGGACTTGCGCCGAGTGTACATCATCGCCGGGGACTTCTTCCGCCAGAAGAATTGCGGATTCGAGTTTGCCGACCCGCTCAGAACCCGTAGCACCACTCCGTCGTCGCCGGGAAGCACCAAAACGCCGTCGCTGAGGTCGTCGTCCCCAGCGCCGGTGGATTCAAGCCGCCGCACCTTCATCGCCGCTCGAGAGAAGTATTGGCCGTTGGATGCGCGTTGGAGCGTCGAGATTAAACCACAGCGTTGCGAACCGGTAAGCATTTGGATTAGAACGCATCCGTTGGATTTAGATCTAACAGTGGATATTCAGCCACGTCACCAGATCACTGATAGCTGTTAGATTAAGATCCAAGAGTCCATATTATGCCACGTAGCGTCCGTACGTTTCGGCGGGAAAAATCGGAATTTCCTTTATAAAAATAATTCGGATAAATCGGGATTTATGAATTTAGAGTATTTTCAGGATTTTAAAACTTCCAAATGCTATAACTTTTGCATATGAACTCCGATTGAGGTGATTCAAATTCCTAAAATTTTGTAAAATTAAGATCTTTCCAATGGTGGATTTTGTTTGAATTTTTGAGTTTTATTTGTTCTTTGATTTTTTTTGGTGTTTATTTGCTTTTCTCTCTCGATTCGCGTAGACGTTGAGTTGAGCGAGGTTTCGGAGAAGGAATTATCATCTCAAGTACAATCTTCGGAACAATACCAGGAGCTTAAGCAAGGCAAGTTGTGCTTTGATCATGTTGCACCCATAAACTAGATTGCATGCTATTTTGATTTACCTTATCACTTGTTATTTTATGTGTACAAATGATTTCAACATAAGTTTGGGATTAGCTATCGTACCCTTTAAATTACACCCTACCTTGATATTTGTATGCCATGCTTCATTGTCACCTTAGGTTGGTTCACTATAGTTGGTTAATAATGAAATCAACATGGATGGTTAGAACGGAATAGAATTGCTTAGCCATGCCACGTCATCACATGCTCTTGGAATATTGTTTATTAATCTTGACTAATGGAATATGGAACTATGATAATAATTTGTGGGCCATGTGTGGTCGCACAAAGAGATTGAGTTGTTGTGACAATGAGTCACGCAACAATGTTGATTTGTGAAGAGCACGTGGTGTTTGGTAATCAATGGGGTGGGAAAAATGATTTAGTCACGAGGCAAGTGGCAAGATTGTTTCGGTGGGCCAAGAGTGGCAATTGAATGTGATTTGGTTTTGGTGGGCCAAGAGTGGCAATTGGTGTCGATTTGTGGGCCAAGAGTGGCAATTGGGCGGTCGATTTGGTTTTATGATGAACTTTTGGTTAGTCTTGCCTCAGTTAACTAAGGGTTAGACCTTTGCAAAATAAAACTTGGGGTGGATGGCAGGATGCCATGTGGATAATGGAACTTGATTTAGGATAAACATTTGGGTTTGATTTGAGAAACATTGGAATCTACTACTGTTATTATTTTGTTTTACTGTCTTTTCAATCTACGTATCGTACGTGTTCTTAAATGCTACTTTACTGCAAATGAACCTTAAGCCTTCCTTTGGAATAAGCCTACATATAGCTATGATAGAATTGCATTTTGTGCATAACTTGTTGAGTACGTGTTGGTGTACTCACCCTTGCTTAACAACCAACAACAGTGGAGGAAATCATCGTCATTGAAGGAGGACTTTCAGGTGGACGCGTGTCGCTAGGCCAATCCTAGTCACCACTGTGGTGTCTTGATGGGACATCGTTTTCTACTACTTTTACTGCATTTGTCTCATTGGTTTTACTATTGCCTTGTGAGGCTGCATATTGTAAGTGATCATAAGATCATACACTAGTTATATTCAATAAATGAAGTCTTATTATTCTTATCGTTGTGTATGATATGATGCTTACCGATGTTAAGCTGTGTGCACTAGCGATTGATCACAGGACTAGTGCGGTAAAACGATTGGATTCGAATTGGTGGTCGGGTCCTTCTGAGGTGGTATCGAGCATATCTTGTTGTAGGTCTTGGCCCTAGATAGTTGGTCGTCCCTATAGGTCCTTCAAAATTATTTTCTAAAAATTAAAAGTCTTAACCTAAGAAGAATAATGTGTTCTCGACTTATCTCATTCTTCTATTTCTGTCCTTATCAAAAATTCCTTCTTACCTTTTGCTGAAATTTCTTCTCTTACCTCTACGGAAGTGAGTTAAAAATCTTACCTGAGTTATCCTGAGTAGAAAACGATATACCACACTTTAGGGATGACATCAAGTGCCTGTTACTACCATAAATAATCATAAAGAGAAGAATCATCAAGCTCATGGAAGAGCAGATTAATGAAGTGTATCAAGAGCTAGAAGATCAGTGCTTCAAGTAGCCGGTTGAGACTCATGTGTGGGAGTCGCGTTTCCTAAGATAGGAGTGTCGCCCATGTAGACGGTAGTTTTTGTGTGTTTGAGTTGAATTGGTTCTTCTTGATTACTGAGTGTGCAGTATGCGTTGCAGAGCTTTTAGGCTTATATAAGCAGCCATACCAAGTTATTAATATTGATTGCTTAAAGTTATTGGGTTAAGCCTATCTCCCCTATGCTAGGATTCTTGCTTCTTACCTACACTATCTCTCCCTTTCCTAGGAACTCCTTTGGGGTAATTAAGCAAATGGTTCAAGATTAGTAATAGCAATGAAGCTAGTGGAAGTGGAAATCAACTCAATGGAAACTCTAAAGGATGGATTAGTTTTTCAACCAAACAATTTAGAAGATCGTGCATGCATTCGCTGTGGAGGACTAGACATACCGCCAACGAAGGAAACCATTCTCCTAGAAAATGTCTTAGGAGCGACATCACATGTTACCTTTGTGAAAGACAAAGCCATTGCCACCTTAGTATCCCTTAGATCCGATAGTTACTGCCGTGATCTAGCAACAACGAAAGAATTTACAGACCCTAGTTGCCCGAGAATTACCAATAATAAGGAAAAAGTTAGATACACAGGAGATGTCGCTTGGAGAATCAAAAATGCACCCCCCTGAGCCTGTCGACCCTAACCAGGAAACCAGTGAGTAGCCATCACCCACAGTAGGTCTCTTGCATGGTGAAGAAAATCGTTTGGCTAGGGGATGTGTTGCGAATCAGGAAGTAGTGAATCACAGGAAGAGCAGCAGTGAGTGCTACAACTGTCGTTGAAAAGGCCATTATGCTAATCAATGTCCACATAAAAGACAAATAATTCCTATAGCTAGGGATATACAGGAAGTTACCCCAGTCCGATACATAACGCTAAGAGTGAGCGGTGAAATTGCGGAAGAAATTTGTGCGGAGAATCAATCGAAGAAAAAAGGCGTTGGGTAAAGAATCTTGTTCCAATCAACGAATAACCAAGAAAGAAAGTTCACCCTAGACTCTGTTATAATTGCCACAAACCTAAGCAGTTTGCCAGCAAATGCCCTCAAGAAAAAGCAATCGTATTGGTTCAAGTCAATTACAACTCCGTCCCTATCAAAGCCCCAACGCCAAAGCCAAATCAAGGAAGTTAGGAGCCGTGAGCTTACTTAGTGCAATGTCGTAAACCTACCGGTGAAAGTAGAGGGATTAGTAATGTATTCCACGTAAAAGGTTCCTTGTTGGAAGAAATTGATACATTAGAACACTGAGTGTTGGAATGAAGAAGCAATAATGGGGAAACAATGAGTTAGATGTTCTCTAAGAATATTATTGCGTATATGGTTCATCTAAATATGACACGTGAGCAATGGTGGCTAGGTTGGTGATACCCCGCGTAATCTTAAAAACCAGAGGAATTATCATTATTAGTAAGTGCTCAGTTGCGCTAGATTTAACCAGGATGTTGAAAGTTTAGTGAGTAGAGTTTCACGCAAACCATATTGTGGTTGGATATTTAAACCTTTGACGAATTAGTTGGATGCTCAAACATAGGACTATTTTTGGTGAAGAGTATATCGATTTAAAATCCTGAATATGAAAAACAAAGAGTATGAAGTAATGACAGTTTGTGTTAGCTAGCTAATGGATAATAGTATGGAGTTGCCAATTAGAAGATGCGACAGTTATCAGAGAATACCTAGATATATTTTCCAAGAATTTTCCGGGTATGCCGTCGCGTCGAGATACCGAGTTAGTGAGCGAATTAGTGCCTGATACAACCCAATAGTGAAAAGATAATGTCAAATGTTTCTAATGAATTAATGGGAAATGGAAAAGCATGACGAAGAATTACTAGGAAGAGTTTTGAGAAAGCTTAGTGCGTTATTGGTGATTAACAAAAAGGAAAATGGAAGATCGGAAAAGTGCAATGAATCATGCTTTAAATAAAGAAAAGAACAAAAACAAAGTATTCCATATCAGGATCGACAACATGATTGGACAATCTAGAAGAGAATTGGAATTTCTTTGGAACAAAATTTCGCTTAGGTTATCATAAAATTGGGAATCAGGGAAAGGATGTTTTTAAGATTGCGCTCTCTACATAAACGATGAGGCAGTTGAAATTACCCTACGTATGACTTGGAGTTAGCCGTTGTAGTGCGTGAAGAAAAAAATGGTGTCACTATCTCGCCGAATATATATATATATATATATATATATATATATATATATATATATATATATATATATATATATATATATATATATGAGCCTTAAGAATATAAATATATTTACTCAGTCCAACCTTAATATAGGGCGAAGATAATGGTAGGAAAGGATCAAAGAGTCTAGTGTCAGAATCCATAGGCATTTCAGTAAGGCTAAAGTGGTAGTCGACGTTTGAGTTACGAGGTGATATGTTGATAATAAGCAGTTAACCAGGGTATGAATTCGGAGGAATCATTATTGATTAAATTAACCGAAATTGTTCATTTCATATCACTGAAGACTACGTATTCAAAAGATCATTTGGCAACTCTATCAGGGATTTAATAACTGTGTAGGTGCCTAAGAAGATTGTGTTCGATAAAGGTATTCAATTTATCTAGAGATTTTAGAGCAAGTTACGTGAAATGATGAGAACTCGCTTGAATTTCAATACAGTTATCGCCCGCATACCGATAGTCAAATAGAAAGAGTTAATCAGATTCTAGAGGGTATGTTTAGAGGTTGTGCGTTAGCTTACGCCACGTTTTGGGATGAATGTTTGCCATAGGCAGAGTTCAGTTATAACAATAACTATCAGGCTAGTTACAGATGTCACCATTTAAAGCATTATAAGGTCGTGCCTATCATACCCTATTGAATGAAAAGGGAAGAGCGTCTAGTAAAAGGGCCTGAGATTCTCAAAAAGGCGGAGGAACAAATTATCATGATCAGGAAAAGCCTGAAAGCAGAGAAGTCTAGGTAGAAAAAGTTTTGCCGACAATCGTTGTCGTGATTTAAGATTTGAACCCAATAATTTCGGGTATCTCAGAGTTACTCCCCTTGAAGGTGTAGAAGGATTTCATGCCAAAAGCTTGCACCTAGGTTTGTTGGATTGTTTAAAATCCAGAGTCGTCAAGAAGAGGTTGCCTATCAGTCGGAGTTGTCCTAGTCACTAGTAGGAGTCCATGACGTATTTTAGGTGTCGCAGCTCCAGTAGTGCCTCAGAGTGCCAGCAAGAGCAGACGCCGTTAGAAGCTATCGAGTTACAGGAGGATCTGACTTACAAAGAACAGCCGATTAAAATTCTGGATGTAATGGAGCGTAGAACCAGAAATAAGTCCACTCACTTTTGTAGAGTTCAATGGAGTAATCACTCCGAGAATAAAGCGACCTGGGAACGTGAAGAAGATCTGAAGGCAGAATTCCCGAACCTATTCTCTAGTTAGCCCTGAATCTCGGGGTCGAGATTCCGTTAAGGGGGGAGGTTTGTAACATCCCAATTTTTGAGTTTTGATTATTAAATATTATTTTAATGCAATTTATGATTTTATGAATTTTCTGGATTTATTGGAATTTCCTGAGATTTATTCAGATTATCTTGAGAAGTATATTATCTCGTGTTGAAAACTAATTATAAAAGGGAAATTTAAAATAAAGACTGCCCAAAAATATTATATTTGAGGATAGAAGGTCACGAAGTATTTTTGGAAATATTTTTTTTCTCTTCGGATTAAATCGGAATAGGAATCTGATTGATTGAACCGGATTAGGAGAGTTTTGAGTTAAGCGCTTCGCTGCTGCTTCTCAGCCGGAGACTAGACGCGTGAAGCAATTGAATTCGGTAGCAGTCAAGCGTGGGAATTCCTTTGTATACGTAGCCGATTCGGGAAAGCGCTGCACCGGCCGTAGCCAACAGGGACCCGGAGTCCTAACTGCGCGGGAAAAGGATAGCTTGGCCGATTCAAGCTTGCGTGACCGAGTCGAATTCTTGCAGGCGCCAAAAATCGGTCGAGCATGGAGTCCACTCGCGTGGAAGAAGACGTAACCAATTTGAACTCTTGCTGGCGCTGGCGCTGGCGCTAAAATTCGGCAAGGATCGAAGTCCGTTTGGTAGGAGCAGCACGTGGCCGAGTCAAACACGGAATGAGGCGCCGAATTCGGTAGGGGGAACTCGAGTCCTTCCATCAAAGCGCGCGGAAAAAAAGGAAGGATAGCTAGGCAAGGAAACTCAAGTCCGTTTAGGAGTTGCAGTCTGGCTCGTCGCCGCCACGAACTTTCCTTCGATTTGCGCGCCCGGCTGGGTATAAAAGAAGCCCCGCACCCCTCCTCAGTACTCACCTTGAGCCACCGCCTTAGTCACTGCTTGCGCCGTCATTGAAGGAACCTGACAACAGTTCTTGAGCTCGTCGGAGTCGCAAGATTCGGCCGAGGACTTGCGCCGAGTGTACATCGTCGCCGGGGACTTCTTCCACCAGAAGAATTGCGGATTCGAGTTTGTCGAGCCACTCCGAACCCGTAGCACCACTCCGTCGTCGCCGGGAAGCACCAAAACGCCGTCGCTGAGGTCGTCGTCCCCAGCGCCGGTGGATTCAAGCCGCCGCACCTTCATCGCCGCTCGAGAGAAGTATTGGCCGTTGGATGTGCATTGGAGCGTCGAGATTAAACCACAGCGTTGCGAACCGGTAAGCATTTGGACTAGAACGCATCCGTTGGATTTAGATCTAACAGTGGATATTCAGCCACGTCACTAGATCACTGATAGCTGTTAGATTAAGATCCAAGAGTCCATATTATGCCACATAGCATCCGTACGTTTCGGCGGGAAAAATCGGAATTTCCTTTATAAAAATAATTCGGATAAATCGGGATTTATGAATTTAGAGTATTTTCAGGATTTTAAAACTTCCAAATGCTATAACTTTTGCATATGAACTCCGATTGAGGTGATTCAAATTCCTAAAATTTTGTAAAATTAAGATCTTTCCAATGGTGGATTTTATTTGAATTTTTGAGTTTTATTTGTTCTTTGATTTTTTTTGGTGTTTATTTGCTTTTCTCTCTCGATTAGCGTGAGCGTTGAGTTGGCGAGGTTTGAAGAAGAATTATCATCTCAAGTACAATCTTGAACAATACCAGGAGCTTAAGCAAGGCAAGTTGTGCTTTGATCATGTTGCACCCATAAACTAGATTGCATGCTATTTTGATTTACCATATCACTTGTTATTTTATGTGTACAAATGATTTCAACATAAGTTTGGGATTAGCTATCATACCCTTTGAATTACACCCTACCTTGATATTTGTATGCCATGCTTCATTGTCACCTTAGGTTGGTTCACTATAGTTGGTTAATAATGAAATCAACATGGATGGTTAGAACGGAATAGAATTGCTTAGCCATGCCACGTCATCACATGCTCTTGGAATATTGTTTATTAATCTTGACTAATGGAATATGGAACTATGATAATAATTTGTGGGCCATGTGTGGTCGCACAAAGAGATTGAGTTGTTGTGACAGCGGAGTCACGCAACAATGTTGATTTGTGAAGAGCACGTGGTGTTTGGTAATCAACTGGGGTGGGAAAAATGATTTAGTCTGAGGCAAGTGGCAAGATTGTTTCTGGTGGGCCAAGAGTGGCAATTGGGCGGTCGCATTTGGTTTTTGGTGGGCCAAGAGTGGCAATTGGGCGGTCGTATTTGGTTTTTGGTGGGCCAAGAGTGGCAATTGGGCGATCGCATTTGGTGGGGCAAGAGTGGCAATTGGCCGGTCGTATTTGGTTTTATGATGAACTTTTGGTTAGTCTTGCCTCGGTTAACTAAGGGTTAGACCTTTGCAAAATAAAACTTGGGGTGGATGGCAGGATGCCATGTGGATAATGGAACTTGATTTAGGATAAACACTTGGGTTTGATTTGAGAAACATTGGAATCTACTACTATTATTATTTTGTTTCTTGTCTTTTCAATCTCGTATCGTGACGTGTTCTTAAATCTTTGCTTTCTTGCCAAATGAACCTTAAGCCTTCCTTTGGAATAAGCACGCATATAGCTATGATAGAATTGCATTTTGTGCATAACTTGTTGAGTACGTGTTGGTGTACTCACCCTTGCTTAACAACCAACAACAGTGGAGGAAATCATCGTCATTGAAGGAGGACTTTCAGGTGGACGCGTGTCGCTAGGCCAATCCTAGTCAGCTGCCTGTGGTGTGCTGATGGGACATCTACGTTTTCTACTACTTTCCACTGCATTTGTCTTATTGGTTTTACTATTGCCTTGTGAGGCTGCATATTGTAAGTGATCATAAGATCATACACTAGTTATATTCAATAAATGAAGTCTTATTATTCTTATCGTTGTGTATGATATGATGCTTACCGATGTTAAGCTGTGTGCACTAGCGATTGATCCTGGGACTAGTGCGGTAAAACACAGTGGATTCGAATTGGTGAATTCGGGTCCTTACAACCTTTACATTAAAATCTACTCATATAATTATAATATTATGAAAATATTTTTAACGGTAAGTCTAATGATATAAATATTATATAGCCAATCTCAATAGTTTTAAACATATTAACGGTCGAATTTTAGAAAGTTTGATGGTATGAATTCTAATCACCACAGGGATCTTGCTCACTGTCCTCGGCTTTTACCGTCGACACAGGTACTAAAACCGTCGACGTACGAGCTTTAATCGTCGACTTGCCGACGACACAAATCCCACGACGACGTAGTCGGCGACACAAGCGCCTATGTCGACGGCTATCGTAAATCCCGGCGATACAGATGGCATCGGGGCCGCCCGACACCCGGACTTTTGTTGTCGGCTTAGCTAAAGCTGCCGTCTGGATGGGACATCGTGTCGTCGGCTAAACTAAAACTGCCGAAACCTGATTGGTCATCTGTGTCATCGGTATGGACTAAAGCCGCGACACGGACCCTTCCAAACCAGTGCGAGAATCGACTGGGGCTATATTGTGTCGTCGGCATGGTCTAAAGCCGATGACACAGACCCCTACCGGACCCAGAACCAGTATCAGGCCTGGGGCTATCTTGTGTCGTCGGCATGGTCTGCATGGCAAGCGACACAAAGTTATCAAAATAAAAAAAATCTGGAAATTTAAAAAATCAATTTTAACACTCGCAAAAAACCCCATTCCCGCGAGTTTTATATCCCCAATTGCCCAGAACAATCACAATATATAATTTCACACACATTACCATATTCACATTCACCGATACAATTCACATTTGATCACAAAATAGATTGTGATAATCAATATTTCCATCACGTTTTGGTTCGTAGCCATGCTCCTTCTTTCCATGTTGAACACACCAAGATTCAAAGTCATGGTTACTGTTTTACTGACATGTTCCTCATGCCACCAAGATTCCCAGTTATGTTCATTACAAACTAAAACACCATATTTGACTCAACTTAAAGCAATTTTCATTTGTTAAAAGATTGTGTTGCACTTAAAGAGTAAAAAATTTCGGCAGCACTTCCCCTAAAACTAGGACATCCACTCAGCAGACAAAAGACAACAGTTGATATGATAACAACATAAAGCAAATTAGGAGTGCCAACCAAGCACAACAACTACCACAACTAGCAAATTCTCTTAGTACAGTGTGCAGAACATCAATCTAAAGGGTGCATTAATCGTTCATTTACATCGTCCATCCAAAATGGCAAGCTTAGAACTTCTATGAACCAACAAAAGCAATAACTAACTAAGATTGCAAACCGGCAAAAGGATCGGCAAACACGTCGTCGACGAATTGATCTGCGGCTGATCTAGTGCCACTGGAATCACCTCCCTGCGGAGCATTAAATACATGAGGCAAAGCGCAATGAGGCGACACTTGCAAGATTAGAGAAACCATAATTTTCAAAACTTTTGTGCATTTGTGTACTTGTATGAATAGTTCGCAAAAATGGAACAAAATGCATTACCCTGGCGTCGACATCTGCGTGAAAACGGCAATGGAGGTGGCATCTGCTGGTGGCGGAGGGTCCCGCCCAACGATCGTGAATATGATATGTTAGCATCTCAAAGCGTGTAAGTACAACATAGCTACGTATACAATCTTAATTACAGGAAATAGTTGTACATCGGAGGTTCGACTCTGGAGGACCTCGTACCGCCTCCTATCCTCCTCTCGCTCCGCCTACCTCCGCTGCTCATCCTCTGCATCTGCTGCTGCAACTCTGCGATCATCTTCGCCTGGGCTTCGGTGTGTCTTGGCGGAAGAGGCGGCTTCTTTATCGGCGTGTCCTAACATGGCCCCTATCTGAAGTCGGGCGCCACCACCGAGTCCATAAAGCCGAACTGCCGTGACTCCTCCCACCGGCCCGGGTCGTAGATGGCGGAGGGTCGGCCGGCATGGTCAAGGGTCCTGATCGGCACCGTGCTTCTCCTTCATGGCTGCTTTGTATGTATCTTGAAACAAATAAGATATGAAGTGGATTAGCTCGCCACGATTGCAATAGTTTGTAGAGTAGCGAAAAGAGGAAGTCACTTACAATCCTCTCTGGGCGGCCGGGTGCATCGGTGGTTCGTCTGCGTCGGTCGGACCACGGGCGTGTGTGCTGCGTCCACACGGTGAACTCGTCGGGCTCAAGTCCGTCTCCGACTCCTGCAGTTCAATTTCAAATGTGAAATGAAAAACTGAATTGACAAGAATGCTAGAGTTGTACTTAGTATACTTACGATATCGCGCGCGACGTGACCCAAGCCTCGTCCACCTAGGTAGGTCACACAGATCTCGGGGTTGGCTTCTCGATTCCCCCTGTTCCTCCTGGACCTCTCGATCCACTCCTTCGATGCCCACATTTTGCAAAGTTCCTCCAGCGTGTGGACACTTGTCCATCGGTCCGGACGCCAAGCAGTACTCCTTCGCCTCGGTCTGCGCTGCAAGGCATGTGCCCTCGAGATCTTCATCCCGTGCTCTTGTGGTGCTTCATCACCACGCCCCGTGACATAAGCGATGGCGTCCACGGCGCTCTTGCCGCCATTGTGTCGAGCATATGGCGACAAGCATGATAGTAAATCTGGGATGCGTCGGGGCCAAGCCGATACCTCGCTTTGAAAGCAGAAACAAACCGTGAAGCTATAAACACGAAAACATTAATAGAAATGACAACTTACCCAGAACTCGGTTATGCAATGATCTGCGACAATGCCTCCATGGTCGTCCTCCACGAGCGAGTAATCGCTCCATCTAGTGACCGGGAGTCGAGCACCACCCTCGCCCACTCGCCCGGGGTAGAGCTGCTTCAAGATCACCCCTAACAAGTGGCCCGGCTCTTGCTTACCCTTGTTGAGGCAAACCAAGCCACTGCATGAAGAATTCATAACAAGTAGTTAGCAAGTTTGTGGTTAGCAATAAAAGACATCGAAAATTTGTAGCACATACCTTCGCCCGCTAGAAACAACTATCAGTGGGGGCTTTTGGCAATTTATTCCGCCCCCGACTCTTCTTGGATCCCGCAGAGCTCGAGGCGGAGGCACCCCCTGACTCGGTACCAACAGACTCCCATGGACTCCAGTCCTCGTCCCCGTCCTCGTCCCCCTCCTCAAGTGCCTGATGCCAAGAACCCCAACGATCCTCATCGTCATCCACCTCCTCCTCCTCCTCCTCCTCCTGGGAAGCGTCATACTGGGGTGAGCTGCCCTGGCCTGCACTCCTCATGCCCCCCTTTCCAAAGACCTTCTTCAATTTTGAAGCCAACTTCTTCGCACCTCCAGCCATCCTGCACAAATTAAATTAAATGACATAAAGTACATTGATATTAATTGAAACGAATAAAATATAAATGTAATAAAATTAAATGACATAAAGTATATAAAATTAAACCTATAAAATTAAATAGCATAAAAATCTTCAGCTTCCTCTTCCTCTGCCTCTGCCTCTTCCTCTTCCTCTGCGTCTGCCTCTACCCTTTCCTCCTCTTCTTCTCCTTCTACATGAGATGGGTATACCGATCCCAAAATATTATCTAGCCCATCACCAATATCGACGTGCAGCTCTCCTGGTAACTCTTGTTCTTGGAATACCTCCACGTCGGGTGAGAATCGTAGTCGTCTTCCGTGAGATCGGGCAATCTACGGTGGAAGACATTTATGTACAATCCACCAACTTTTGTAATTGGGTGGCGTATGGCGGATAGAACACCAACTCGACTTGTTCAGGCGGAATGAACACGTCGGGCTTTTGATCTGACTTCTTATGATTGATCTCCACTAGTCCTAGTTTTGAAGCCTGCGCACCCACTAGTTGGATGGAACCATCTGCAGCGAAAAGCACGAGCGAGAGATCTTTGTTGCCTTCATACTGAAATTTCTACAATATCCTCGATGATCCCATAGTACTCTATGTCCGGACCACAGATTCATCGGTGACATAACTCACGGCGCCATTGTTCATCGTAGTTGCATTGGGGCGGTGACTCACCGCTTCGGATCGAAATCGATATCCATGGCAATCATAGCATCCATGGACCTTAATTCTCTGGTGCATCCACGTGACATTTGTCGAGATCGTAGCACGCTCAATGTCTTTGACCATTGCACAAGCATTTGAGGTAAAATTCATTAAGGAATAAATACCACACATTTGTAAATTAAGTGAACTTGTATAAGAGGAAGAAGGTTACGTGGTAATGAAACCAGGTTAGAAAGTTTGGACGGCCTTGTCCACGACCTCATAGTTTCAGATTGTCAATTTGTTTGCCCGAAGGTTCACCTGATCCTTCCCACTCTTCTTGAATAAATTGACTACAATATTTAATATTTATTTCAGACATTTATTTCATAAGTACGTATTTATGACTTATTTCAGACATTTATCGACTTACTCGATGTACACCTTCATTTCATCCATGTTGTCGCACACGCATAAGTTGAATCAAATCCTTTTCATTGCATCCAAGTCATGTGTGGTGCTTTTGCCGACATTGCATCCGGCTTGGTCATGGAACACCTCCAAGTTGGAAGTACTTCGTGGCGTGCCTTCTTATACCTTGGTTGTGGCACATGGACCTTGTTTTTATCAAAGTATTTGTCCGTGAAGTAAGCGATCTCTGAATCGGTAAGCCGCACATCGCCTTCGACTCGTGCTTTGTTCTTCACCTTCGCTCTAAGACTTTTCATCATCGCTCCAAAGCATACATCCACCTAAAGCTGCACCGCCCCCAACTTTTGCTTCATATGGCGAGATGAACCAATAGATGTTGCATGCAATTGAAAAACCGAGGACATAAATCTTCTCGAGCTTTGTCACAAGCACGACAATGTCCTTCTCCAATTCCTCCATCCTCGATCACGGATATCTCTTTGCACTGAGCTCTCGATAGAAGAAGCTAAGCTCGCCAATGTGATCCATATATCATCGTCAGCGTATCCACGCCACACGGTGAAGCAGGCGCTCTATGAAGACTTTGTAGTCGTGGGCATTCATCCCATTTAACTTGCATTGCTCTATACTAACGGCATGTCGAAGGTTTGCCGATAACCATCTGGAATTTAACCTTTTCCTTAATCAATCAAGAATCGCTTTATTTGCCCACATGTAAGGCGAATTTTGCCCTAGGTTTCCTCCCATTCTCGCCGAGGTTCATGTCTAGCCGATCACATATCGTGAGCCTTGATCGGGCGTGCTTTCTTGTTATCTTTAGTCTTACGTAGGATGTCGGTTTATGTTCACGATCGACTCGCACATATTTTTCTCTTGGTGCATCACGTCGATGTTGTGAGGTAACCGTGTCTTTTGCATAAGGAAGGTTGTAGATGCTGACTTATGAGTCAATGGTGCTCCTCACCATAGTCTTTCACATATCCGATATCCGCTAGATCGTCATGCCGGTCGATGATATCCTGCATTTCAAACGTTAGGGTAGCCCCTTCTTCAGATCTTGCCTTTGCGAAATGCCTTTTTGATTCCTAAATGGGTGCTTGGCTCTAGGAAACAACGGTGACGGTCGAACCAACAGGACTTACCCCATTTTTCAAAGGTGAAAGCATCTGTATTCTGCGAGCATATAGGGCATGACAACTTTCCATCGTGCTCCACCGAGAACATGCCATCTGGCGGGAAAATCGTGTATTGACCACGTGTATGTGGCACGCATCCTAAAGTTCTTCCCCTTGTAGCTATCATGTGTCAAGACTCCTTTAGTCCATGGTCGATCGGCTCTTCTACCAGAGGTTGCATGAATAGATCTAAGTTTTTCCAAGAGACTTAGGCCCGGTATTATAACAGAAAGAAACATGTACTCTTCTTTCAAGCGAGTTGAGGCGGCGGGTTATGCGGGATTGCGAACACGGCCGGCCACGATCTGGGTGCGCCATCATATTGAATGGCGTGAACCCGTCGGTCGAGAGGCCTATCGCACATTCCTAGGCTCTGCCTTAAATTCGTGGTGTTGTTGGTCAAAGTGCCTCCAAGCTTACGCATCGACGACGGATGAATCATCACGCCCTCCTTTCTCGCTTGCCCTCTTTGTGCCACCTCATGTGTCTCACCGTGGCCTTAGACATGTCTGATCGCTGCGAGACATTGAGTGATCGGAAAAAGCGGAATATTTTCGAGTGCCACCGTCGTCATCTCATTCCACGTTACAGTACATTTAACTTCCTCGCATCGACCCTCATTACAATGCTTCTGAGTGAGTCGGCCTGAATCGGTCTTCCAATAAAGCATGCGAACTTTGGGCAATAGTCTATCCTCTCTCGACGACATACCTAACACGCGAAGAAGCTTCTTCGACTCGTAAGATTCGGAGTCATCTTGTGTCCACTCGGAAGGAGGCTATCCGGCGGTTGCAAAGGTCGTTGAAGCAATTGGTCGACAGTTGTACTTGGTCTTCACCGCCATTAGACGCGATAACTGCCGAGAATACAGTCACATCGGTATGCTCATGCGGCGGCAACTTGGCAGAATCAAGGAGCTTCTCGAATTGTTGACAAGTGGCTCGGACTCTTCCTCGGGGAGAGATCGTGGCCCGAGCCACATCATCCGTGAGCTCGTCTAATCTATCAACCGACTTCGTCGTAGCCCTCTTCAAAATCCACGGGGCACACACCGCGCCGGACGCCTTCCTCTCGCCATGAGCTACCCATACAAAGTAATTTGGTTTGAAGCCATGCCTACATAGGTGATGGCTAATATCCTTCTTGGTCCTCTTCTCGGTGTTCGAGCACGGCGCAAGGACACCACACACACCGCTGCATTAGGGTCGGGAATCTTCAAAAGCATCATCCACGAATGCTCTAGCCTTCTCGATCCACTCGTCAGTGTGTCTCCCGGACTTCATCCAACCATCGTACATCCACCGCCGATCTTCCATCCAAAGATAAACACTACCTAACGTCAATGCATGCATCCAAATTTCAGATTTAGACAATTTAAGCCTTGCTAAATAGGAGGGCTTACCCACCATCGATGTGGGCTTAAATCGATGGTGGGCACGAGGGTGCTCGGTCGAATTCCGTAAACATAACCTGTTGTTCTCTGAGTGCAACGACGGGTACGGCGTACCACTTATGTTATGCACTAGGAGAACGACAAGGAAATACCGTCGGAATCCCAACCCGTACACCCTCGTGTCACGACCACTGTACTCAAGCACACATCCGTGGGCTATCCAAAACGTGGACAGCTCGAGAGCGCAACACTTTTCGTAATGGAACCCAACAAATCACCGTCTGAGCTCCTTACGAAAATATGCAGCGCCCCCGGACGGGTTTAACTCTGGCTCGGTTGGCGTTCTTTGAAATTATTACAAATTTATTAGAAATTTCGGCAGCACCTCCCCTAAAACTAGGACATCCACTCAGCAGACAAAAGATAGTATTTAATATAAAAACAACCACATATAGCAACTAATACCCAAAGACATGATTAACATTAATACCACGTGTCATTGACACCTTGCATGAGCATTACGACGATACACATATCCAAAACCGGGGCTAAGGTTCATATTATGCATCTTTGTTACATACCTTGGCCATCAATACATACTTTAATTAATTCATTGTCACACTCTTATGAGCATTTGCAAGCTAGATCTATATATGGATCTATGCACATACATTGAAATCGAAAACTATTAATTTCAAGCTGTAGTCGTACATTTAAACATATAAGCAAGAACTTAATCTATCTGATAGATCAATGGGTGTAGTTAAAGTAACAAGCATTAGCAAATTAGATTGAAGGCGAAGAAATCGTATATACCCTTATTGTAGAGCGGATGAGCTTGTAGGAATGGGTGCAATTTGACAAACAGCGTCCGGATGGAGGCGGGCGGCGGACAGTGGAGGCGGTGGCGGTTTGACGGTGATACCGGTGAGGCGGCCGGGCGGAGGCGGGGCGGCGGGGCGCGGCGAGGCGCCGGTGGCGGCGGGCGGCGGCGGGCGGCGAAGCGGGGAGGTGGGGGCGGCCGGCGGCGAGGCGCCGGGGAGGGCGGATGGCGCGGGCGGGGGGCGGGCTGCCGGGCGGTGGAGGCGCCGGCCGAGGATGCTGGAGGCGGGGCCGGCCGGGGCAGGTGGAGGCGCCGGTGGAGGCGGGGCCGGCCGGACGGGGAGGCGGCGGCCGGCGCAGGTGGAGGCGGAGAAACGGCGAAAATCGCGAGCGGCAGAGAGCAGAAATGGCGAGCAGGAGAGAGACAGAGAGTCAAGTTCGCGCACGGGGTGATAACGGCCGACCTGTGTCGTCGGCCACACTTAGGCCGCCGACACAGACACGGGCCCACTGTCAGATAGCCAAGACAGTGTCGGCGGCTAACACAGGGCCGCGGACACAGATACCGGGTCCTACGTACATAGCATGCATGGGCCCACAGTCAGAGAGACAATGTAGTGTCCGCGGTTAATAGAGAACCGACGACACTGGTCACACTTGTGTCGGCGGCTATATCAATACCGCCGACACTGGGTCCCATTCACAAGATATTAAAGCCCTGCAAAACGTTCAACAGATATTAAAGCCCTGCAAAACGTTCAACAGACATTTTTAAGGCCAATTTAAGATTCCTAGAACATGCACAACCTATTCCAGCTGATTGCTCGCTCTTCTTTCGCCCGGCATTTCATCGTCACAACAAATTCTTCTGAAAACTCAATGAGAGTAATAGAGTCGCCGCCACCGTACATTCTTCTTCGATACTTTTGTAGCATACGACGGGTCGAACGAAACATTTCTACGGTCACTTAAAGGTTTTACAACATGCACAGCCTATTCCAAGTCATTCCTCGCTCTTTCAATTGGTCTGCGTTGGATCGTCACAAGGTTCAACTCAAAGTACTCGAGGTAACGTACGGAGACACATACACACAGCGCCGTAACATACCAATTAATTAAATAATAAAAAATTACATGTCATATAGATGTATGTTGCCTAACAACTATTCTAAAAGCTCTATTTAATTTTTCTTAATTTTAAAAACAACAAAAACATTTTCAAATAGGTTTTCTGAATTAATCTGGAATTACTATTATCGTCAGCTAAAATAAAGCCGTCGACAAAATTTTATCTGTGTCGTCGGCAAGCTTTGTCCCGTCGACATAGACTAATTTGTGTCGTCGGCTGTTTCTCTCCCGATGACAAAAATTCTTCGTGCCACTGGTGGGCCTGAGCATCCTGCAGGTTGGTCCCACATGGCGGAGTGCCTGTGTCGGCGAGTTTGTGTTAGACGCCGACACAGCTTGTGTTGGCGGGATCTAAAATTGAAATTCCATCGCGCGCCGATACTTCCCGTTTGGGGCGGAGTGCCTGTGTCGGCGGGGTTAGTAGGGCCGACGACACAGCTGGCGCTCTATATCGGCGGGTAGAGAGGGCGACGAGACATCTCACACTCTATATCGGCGGGTTGGGTGAGGCCGACGACACATCCCTGCTTGGCGTATATTTGTCGTCGGTTTTCATTGAAGCCGTCGATACTGCTAACATTTGTGTCGTCGGCCATTTTACCGACGATAAAAATGTTTCGGCCAAGGACACAGAGCTCGTTTCCTGTTGAGAATAAGCAAAGAGAATGGAGGGAGCGGTAACTCTGATTAGTTGAATGTATGAAAACATTATTACGAAGAATAGATGTAAAGCCGATGGGCGGAGCTGCATCTGCCGGCAACACCATCGCGGTCGAGGCGGCTCCAACTCCAAGTCACCGGCTGCGGCCGAACCCTTTGGGAAGTCCAGTATTGGCCCATGACATTAATTGGAGTTTCTTCTTCATGTGCTTTCTAGTGTTTTGGGTTCATGTACTACCTGTGGGCTTACGCTATTCATGACCCCGATGACTACTATAGCAAATAGCATGGCACTTGCTAGAAATAGATCATCAAGCAGGCTTTAGCTTCCCAAAATTGCAACTCTGTGTCATACCATTTTTGTCGGAGCTTAGAGCATCTCCAACAGTGTCCAATATCTTCAACTCCCAATACATGTAATTAGGGCCTTCCCAAAAATCTTTTTCCCAAAAAAAATTGCCATCCTCCAACAGTTCTCTTCTTTTTCCCAAAACCAATTGTTTCCGTGGGCCTTTTCCCGTCACGGCTTGTCCTTTTCTTGACCGTTCGGCCTGCCAGCACATTATTTACATGAGTTCGCCCGAAGTGAAAAAATGATACCTATATCACGAAGTGAAGAACTTGTGGGTGCTATGAAATATATGCTCTCTAAACTTTCTCATTAGCAGTTGTACCATATCATTATGCATCAGGACATGACAATATGCATACATCTCATGAAAATTAAACATTTCACATTCACCAGATTTACGAGAGCTCGAGTTTTGGATCACGTTAAAGGCACATTTTGTCGAGGGAAAGCATTTTATGGGATCCTTCAACCGAACGTATCAAGGTGACCACGAAAACAAGAAACTTTTGGAGAACACAGAAGCAGTATTCCATTAACAATAACAACCTGAAATGTCTAATGATGAATCTGAAATGTCTAACAGAATCGGGACCTTTCAAATACTGAAAGGTGTTGTTGTATTGTCAAATTTTGCTCCCAGTGGCACAAGATCAATAAGGACAACTGTCTTCTCAGGGTCCTCAGTTGCAGCATTTGCTCCAGATGAAATTTCTTGGTCAGAGGATGTTGACAAGATAATGGTGTGTAGTCTAGCAAAACAGCAAAGAACATGAATGAACCACAAGTGGTCGATACTAAAAAAAGTATCAGCTGAGTAGCTGACTTAATTTGAATGTAGAGAGCATTTGAATTAAGGAAATCAAATGGCGCAAATATTATCCTTATCATACATGAATTTTGAGATGGAGGTGCCAGTGATTGACTTGGTTAAAATCTGAAACAAATTACTCTAAAAAACAAAATACCTTTTCCACCGGACCTATTGAGAAGCACGACACGCCATGATCTCATCTTGCAAGCTCGGCGTAGTAATGTCTTTGCGGTAGGACAGTAACTAAGTAATGTCCATTGACATAATTCTCTCTTCCTCTACCATTTTCTTGTATTGTATTTCATTTTCCTTTACCTCTAGTTTTTTTGCAACGTGATGTGATGCGGTTGGATTGCAGCCGGAGCCCTCCGCTCTTCGCCGGCGCAAAAGGCCTTCTCGACGAGCCGTCCGGCCTCCACTGCGCCCAAATACGGTGCCGGCGCTCCGCGCGCGAGGTACCGAGACAACGGGATGCCGGATGGGGTGGAGGGTGGAGCTCGGCTGGGATGGCGCGAATGAAATTCTCGTCGTGGGAGAAGGAAACGGGAGTGGATTGGGAAAGAAGGAAGCGGTGAATATCTGGCAACTTCAGCCGGCGATTTTGGGCGTGCGGAGAAATAGGGAGTCAGGTAGGGTAACTGTTGGAGCATGATTTTCCTTATTTATTTCCAAAAAATGGTTTTGGGAGTAAGGATAAGGAACTGTTGGAGATGCTCTTAAGCCTGAAGTCCCAAATGAACAGCCTTCCACAAATCTCAACCATTGGCAACACAAGGACATCTTTGTAATTTCTCCCAACCTATTTTTCTCTCTCACTACTGTTCTCTCCTCGATTGGTGTAACAGCATGAAATTTGAAAGAAATGAAATTAAAAAAGGCAACATATATTTTGGCCTTAATTTGAATTTTCATCATTTCATGTTTTCCCAGGATTTTTGGTTCTTGAGAAAATACTTTTATTGATCAAATTATGATATCCAAATTTTAGATTTCAAGTTCCATTAAACATAAAATCAGGAGAAAATTTTGTTTAAATCCTAAATAATCCCTAAAACACCACCAAAAAGTTTCAAGAATTTTTAAATGCAATTAATGCTGCTGAAAAATAAAAATTAACAAAATTCAAGAAGAGCGGAGACACTGCCAGCTTTTTATAAAAATGTACAAGGTTTATCATGATCTCAAATTTAAATATTATCCTCTGAAGAACCCTAGTACCATATAGTAAAACTTTTAGAAATATTGGACTTCATTAATGCTTCTATGAAAACAAAAATAGAAGAACTTATACTATCACTGTCAGAATTTTATAAAATTCTACATGTGTTATCATGATCTGAAATTTTTATCAGAGCCTTAAAATTGCCTCACGACACTACAAAATAGTTTTCAAAAATGTTTAAGCTCGTTTGGTGGCTCAACTAAATCAAAGAACCCTGTCTATCAAAACAAACATATTTCTACTTCTTTTTCCCTTTTCTTCCTTCTATCTCACAGCCAGGTGGGCCCACCCCCAAGCCGGATCCACTGGTAGCCAGTTCTCCCCTTGGCCTAGCTGCCTTTGACCCCACCGGCCAGTGCCTCCTCCCCTCTATCCCGCGTGAGCCCGCGTGTGCTATGCCATCCCAGCTGCTCTACCGACCTTTGACATCGCGTGCGCGCAAACTCCACGGGGAGAAACACCAACACCGCTTGTGGTCTCCCTCTCGGGCGCCGAGTGCTCTCACTCCCTCTTGCCTTTAGAGTGTATTTGGCAGGAATTCAGCTTCTTTAGATTCATGAATTTGATGAAATTGAAAATTCTAACATCACCAGATTCGTAAAGCTGAAGTTATGAGTACATTAAAAGTGTTTAGATAGGTCATCTTGTTTACATTTTAGGCCAAAAATATAAACTTAATTCATTTTATTTTAGCCTACAAATTTCAGATTTCAGGAGAAACTGGAATCTAGAACTCTACCAAACAGGCCCTTAAATGCTGACCAAGCTCCCCATGAGGACCACACCGCACCAGCTGAAGCTCCATCGACCCTGAGCCAAAAGCCCGGCATCTCCACCGCCACTCATTTCTAGCAAACTCCAGGAATGGGGAAAATAGGAAGTAAGCCTCCTTGGTGGCGCATTTTCAAATTCAAGCAAACTCAAGCGTCTTAGCCTCCTAGGCACCTACTGAACATTTCACCTTGCTTGGTTTCAGCTCTCGACGCCATTTTCACTGCCACCGCACCTCCTCTTTCTATGCCTCTTGTCGCACGACACTACCTCTCCCTAAAGCTCCTCCGTCATGGTAAGCTAGTGAAACCCTCATTCTTTTCCCCCTAGATCCCGAGCTTAAGCACGTCAAGCAAGACTGTCGGATCCCTAAAGCTCCTCCGTCATGTTAAGCTAGTGAAATGGAACCCTGGGAGCTCCCTCTGTTTCGCCATGACTATCACCGCTTGCTGCCATCGCGGGCTAGCTCCAGTCCTGCTCCGTTGTTGGCAACCGATTCCTTGAAGTCCCCTCGCATCCCTCAAGCTCCCCGAGCACTTGGCCGAGCCACGCGCTGCATGCTGGCAAGCCTCTCGGCCGCCGCCTTGCTAGGTGAAACTAATGGGTGGGCCTGCCATGTGAGTGGCTGTGCGCATATTCAGAAAAACCTAAGAAAATCCAGAAACACATGAAGGCGCTTTCTCTGTTATGAAAGCACATTTTCTTGTTTTGAACGATTTCCAAAACTGGCAACATTCAAGCGTTTATAACTTTTGCTATTAACTCCAAATTCAGTCAAACAAGTTCTAAATTCTTATAAAATCATGAAATTGTCAACTATGTAGAAATACTTGAAAGTTGACCTCTCTTCAAAATTTGAATTCAAAAGTTGAATGAAACCTAGCATATTCACTATTTGAAATTTTCACAAACAGAATCCAAATTTGATGGGAACAACTTCTAAATTCTCCTAAAAACAAAAGCACTCTATTTCTGAAAAATATTTTAATTTTGAAATAATTTGTATTAATCTCTGTTTGCACCAGATTTTGGAAATCACAAGAAAGATCGGTAGAATTGCACGAGTTTGGATAGTGCACGGAGCATCTTTGGGAAGATTGGATAACGTGCGACGAGTATCTGGAAATAGGAGTTCAATTAGGAAACTATAGCCGACTCGGATTATGTTGCCGTGACTGAACAGGACTCGGATCGGTTGATGGGTATATAAGGCGTGCCAGGGCTGCTTGAAGAGGGGCATCCACAGCAAATCACATCTTCCAGTTTTTCGTTTCCTGTATCTTTTAATCTTTTAGCCTTGTAATTTCCTTTTGTAAGTCGACATCAATCAAATAAAGTTGTGTATCACCGATTGTTTGATCGTCTTCGATTTCCTCAGGTTTGATTTGTTCTGTCTTGTTGCACATCGCCTTTTCAGAATCGATCTACCTTTACCCTTCTGATTAGCCTTGATCGGTTAATCTGTTTACCCTTTTTGATCGGCCTTTGGCTGATCCTACTTTAGCCAATTCGTCTCTAAGGATCGGCTTAGATTGAATTTCACAAATTCTTCCCTTATCGATTGCAGGGTCAAATCGATTGGCACACTCCGCACTTGAACCCGGTGTTTGTCTGGTGTGTTGCAAGCCAGAAACCCTACATCACATTTTTGGTGTCAACACATTTTTGGCACGCCCGATGGGACCACTCAATCGGAAAGATGACTACAGGCAAATCTGTTGCGTCAACCGACGTTAATAACAATGCCATAATCGTCGCTACTTTGGATGATTTAACTTCAGAGCAGCGCAAGGAAATTGAAGATCGAAAAGCGGCCTTGGAGTAATTAATGTTGGGCTGTTATCAGAAAACCCGACGAGTGGTCACGCAGAAGATGGCGGTCCCAACGTTGAATCCGCTCGGCGAAGCTGGCGTCGCAGCCACTCCGGTAAGCCGATATATTCCGGCTCAAGCTGAATGATCTGTTATGATTGAATAATCTGTGCATCATGCTTTAATTAATCAATCATCGACTTTGGTTACGACCTTAAAGCCGATGATAGAAAACAGCGTAAAAACCATCGCACAAGAGTTAGCGGCGTCTGGAGGGATGCTGGATCCATTACAACCGCTCCCAACATATCCAGCATACTCCGTGGCACCAAATGCCAACACAATAAAAGTGTCGGCGCCTACACCCTCACTAATGCCGACTAAACCCACTATGTTGGCACCAGCAATTCCTCACCCAAGTCCAGTTACTCGTTACCAAGCATATACTGACGCTGCGAAGTTAGATCCATCGGCGTCAGGAACTTCCTACGTCCAGTCGGCTCCTCAGCCGATTGAATTAGACAGAAACTATAAACCTCAGGGACCAGTTCAAGTCAGAAATCCGGTCCCACATAAGGTAGTTTCATATGCAGAGCCGTTCATTCCATTGCCTGAGGTCCCGGCCGCTAGAGCTGATGGATACGAATAGGGCAAGCCGACAGACCGAGTTTGCACTCGGGGGGCAGGATGCTATTCATAAGAATTGGCCGAACCCTGGTGCTACATCGGCCAATAGCGTTAATTGGGCAGATCAGATTTCTATGGTCTTGACCGCATGCCATATCCCCAAAATTTCAGGATTCTCGATTTTGTAAAATTTTCAGGGGATGATTCGGTCACTACATTAGAACATGTTGGACGGTTTATCGCCCAGTGTGGTGAAGCAGCTCAGTCCGACGGGTTAAAAATTAGACTCTTTCCTCTGTCATTATCGGGAACTGCTTTTACTTGGTTCACAAATCTGCCTCCAAATTCGGTCCATTTTTGGAATGATTTAGAGAGCCGATTTCATGAATACTTTTTCCCTAGCAGTCTAGAATTAAGGATTTCAGACCTGAGCGCTGTCCGGCAAAAATTTGGTGAATCGGCTTCTGATTATATTAGAAGGTTTAGAGAAGAGCGAAATCGATACTTCAGTGTAGTATTGCCTGATAACCAACTTGCCGATTTAGCATTTCAAGGGCTGATTCCCCCACTTAAGGAAAAACTTGCTGCACAGGAGTTTTCTGATTCAAGTCATCTGCTTCATCGTGTATCGGCACAGGAAAGCTGATATTTAAGTAAAGAATTCAAGGATAAAATTAGGCTAAACGGCAATGGCAAGGATAAGGCCAGAGTAAACATGGTTGATTATAGTTCAAGTGAAACCTCTGAAGATGAAGCAGACGTAAATATAGTCGAATGGATAAAGAGTTCCAAGAAACCACTTATGCATTAAGTGGCTCAAGCGACGAGGAGTAAGTCGGAGGTTAAATGCGCTTTTGGCGTGTCCAAGTGTGACCGCATATTCGATATGTTATTACAAGAAAAGTTGATCGACTACGTAAGGGCATACCATACCATCGGTAGATGAAATTAAAAAGCGGCGATATTGTAAGTGGCATCATTCTTTTCTCATAATACTAATATCGCAACATCTTTAAACCATGATACAAGCGACCATTGAAGACCTGTCGGCTCAAATTTGCGTAAGAAGCCGCCATGGAAGTTAGCGTTAATCCTTTCCCAATAAACATGGTTCAATGCTCCGGCAAAGGAAAGGACATTGTCAATGAAAGACCCAAAACCACGCGGCAAGTCGACATACAGTCTAGTTCAAGAGGAGAAACGCTGAAAATAACAATCGGCTCACTGCAAATAGAAACCGACCAAGATGGAAAAAATTCAAGGACAGTCAAGCCAAAAGGAGAATTACAGGTCGGGCGATGGTACAAAGCCGAGCGGTTTCCACCTCAGAAACCAGTATTCAAGCCTAAACCAACCTTCTCCCAGTTGCTTGAGAAATATGAAAGGATAAGCCATCGGCAAAAGCGGCAATTTCGCCGGCCAGATGACGTGCATCGGCCAAACAGCGTGTTTCGGCCAGATAACATAGAAAGAGCTCATGAGAGATGCACCTTTTGGCAATTTTGTTAGGAAAGGGGCGTGGCATTGCCTTCCCCAAGATCATGCCCCATGGAACATTACCCACAAAGAGATTGGCCAAGGCAAAGAGAGCGACTGTCGGGTACAGCACCGGATCGGACAGAGTCAGGGCATAAAAAGCCGATAAAAGAGAGGCTGGTTATGCTGAACCAAGACGAGAAAGTTGAGCCTATGGAGAATCTGGCTGGTAAAACTCACAAACCAATTGAACCCAAGCCTAGGTGGTGCCCGACAGGACTTAGCCGATCTCAACGCAGATGGCTTCAGCGTCTAAGGACGCAGGAGATGAGTGAGGATGAAGAGGAAAAACAAAGAGATGAAACATTCAACGAATTACGGCCGATAAAACCTGTCAAAAAGGAATGGAGGAGAAAAGAGTAGGCTGATGATGAGTCGGATTCCTCAGATGATTTGCTGTCGCCAATGATCCGCGACGATACTCCTCCCATGGATATCAACATGGTCTTTACATTACCAGCCGAGTTTAGAATCAAATCCGAATCGGCTAAAGATACGTTCGCTCAACTATACTTGAGTGCACAGGATGCGGTGTTCGAAAAACCACAAGATCCTCATCGGCATTTAAAGCCGTTGTACTTAAAAGGGTATATTAACGGAAAGTCGATATCCAGGATGTTAGTAGATGGAGGAGCTACTGTGAACCTGATGCCGCTCACTACCTGCAAGAAGTTCGGCAAAACCAATGAAGATCTGATAAAGACAAACATGGTACTAAATGACTTCACAGGTGACCCTACTGAAGCAAAAGGAGTAATGGTTACGGAACTAACTATCGGCAGCAAAACTTTGCCGACCGCATTTTTTGTGATTGAGGCCAAAGGAAATTACAGTGTGCTCCTTAGACGAGACTGGATACATGCCAATTGTTGTATACCATCAACCATGCACCAGCTTCTTGTACAATGGAATGGAGACGAAGTTGAGGTCGTTTCAGCCGATACATCGGCTCATATTGCCATGGCTAGTTCCGATGCGAATTGGCCGCATGAAGAAGCGGAGTGCATATCGGGTAAGACATTAGACGATTGCGACTTTATATGCATTGGTAAGTCAGGGTTGATGCCGATCAGTGTTAAGCCAGGCACATTTGATCGGGCAAGTGAAGTCCTAAGAAGATGGGGTTAGAAATGATTAAAGTGTTGCAAGACAAAGTAAGGAGTTATCGGCATGTGATAAATTCTTGTGAAGCCATCGAAGATTTCCTGGACGAAAAATTGGGTCAAGGTTTCACTTCTGCCGATATGCTTGAAGAAGTCGATATAGAAGAAGGCAATAGAAAAAGACCAACTTTTGTAAGTGCGAAGCTAGGTTTAGAATACAAAAACAAGTTGGTTGAAATACTTACGAATTATAGAGATTGTTTTGACTGGTAATATTATGAGATGCCTGGATTAAGCCGACAACTAGTAGAACATCGGCTGCCTATAAAGCCGGGATATCGGCCATATAAACAATCTCCTCGGCGTTTTAATCCAGAATTGTACGATGTGATAAAAAAGGAAATTGAGAGGTTGTTGAAGGCCAAATTTATAAGGCCTTGCCAATATGCTGAGTGGGTGTCCAACATTGTTCCTGTCATGAAAAAGAATGGTAAGCTTCGGGTATGTATCGATTTCAGGGATTTAAATAAAGCTACACCAAAAGATGAATACCCAATGCCTATAGCCGATATGCTTATCGATGCTACGTCAGGTAATAAGATTATTAGTTTTCTTGATGGGAATGCAGGATATAACCAGATATTCATGGCAGAAGCCGATGTCCCTAAAGCGCCTTCGATGCCACGGTGCTCGGGCTTGTATGAATAATTTGTGATGACATTCGGCGAAAAATCAAAGCGACTTATCGGCGAGCAATGAATTTGATTTTCATGATTTAATCGGCCATATTGTTGAAATATATATTGTGATGTGGTAGTGAAATCTAAGGAAGATTGGCAGCATTTGGCCGATTTAGAAAGGGTGTTTCAAAACACAAGGGCTCATGGGTTGAAGATGAACCCTTTGAAATGCGCGTTTGGCATGTCGGCTGGCCAATTCCTCGGGTTTATGGTTCACGGAGGAATTGAAGTCAACCGGAAGAGTCAAAGCCATATATCTGAAACCGCCGACATGTAAAATGAATTACGAAGTGATCGGCAAAATCAATTACTTAAGGCGATTTATCTCAAATCATGCGGTAGGATTCGAGCTTTTACACCATTGTTGAAATTGAAGGATCATCGAGTTTTCATTATGGGGAGCCGATCAGCAAAAAGCTTTTGATGATATAAAACAGTACTTAGTGTCACCACCCGTCTTGGCTGCACCCATGAAAGGAGTCCCGTTCAAATTATACGTATTGGCTGAAAATGAGACTATTGGAGCAGTATTGGCCCAAGAAGTCGATGGCAAAGAACGAGTAATATTTTATTTGAGCTGACGACTCTTGGAATCCAAAACCAGGTACCCTTTGGTAGAAAAGTTATGTTTATCATTGTATTTCGCTTGTACTAAGTTGAGGCATTATATATTGGCGTCGACTTGCATAATAGTATGTAAAACCGATATCATCAAATACATCTTGTTTGTGCCAATTTTGAGAGGACGACTTGGGAAATGGGCTTACGCTCGACGAAGTTCGATCTGTCTGAATCGGCTAAAGCTATCAAAGGTCAGCGAGAGCGATTTCATTCTGAGGCATGATACCATGGTAGGAATAGTTGATGTTGCCCCTTGGCAGTTGTATTTTGATGGATCGGTTTGCCAAGAAGGGAGTGGAATAGGCATTATGTTAATTTCGCCAAAAGGGCATAGTATTGAGTTCGCATATCGGCTTAATGGCCGATGTTCTAATAACCAAGCTGAATATGAAGCATTGCTGAAGGGCCTCCAACTGTTAGAAAGTATCGGAGTAAGTGATGTGGAGGCCTATGGTGATTCATTATTGATCGTTCAACATGTTAAAGGGGAATTCCGATGCAATGATGAGGTATTATCAAAATATCTGGAACATTGCTTTGGTATTATCAGCACGTTCACATCATTCTGTATCAGTCATGTGCCCAGGGAAATGAATGACAAAGCCAATATGTTGGCTCAAGTAGCATCAGGCTATAAAGAGTACAGCCGATATGGAGCATTTGATTTAATTGACAAAGCAATGCTGTGTATTGATAACACCGATTGGAGAACGAAGATAAAAGACTACCTAACGAACCCATCCAGGCCTACCGAACGCAAAGTGCGGCAGCAAGCATTGAAATACGTTGTGTTGGAAGGAGAGTTATACTATCGGACAATGGAAGGGTTGCTTTTAAGATGTTTGGGCTATGAGGAGGCGAAAGTGGCTATGGGTGAAGTTCATGAAGAGAATTGCGGTTCACATCAGTCGGCTTATAAAATGAAGTGGATATTAAGACGAACAGGATATTTTTGGCTGACGATGTTAGAAGATTGTTTCAAGTACTATAAAGGGTGCCAAAGTTGTCAAAAGTTCAGAAATGTACAACTCGCACCAGCATAGGCTTTGCACCCGATTATCAAGCCATGGCCATTTAGAGGATGGGGAATAGACGTAATCGGCCAAATATTCCCAGCATCGAGCAAATGCCATAAGTTCATCCTTGCAGCCACAGATTATTTCTCAAAATGGGTAGAAGCCATTCCACTCAAGAAGGTTACCAGCATAGAAGCTATCAGCTTTGTTAATGAACACATCATCCATCGATTCGGTATTCCTCAGACTATTACAACCGATCAAGGAACGGTGTTCATGTCTAATGAGTTTAAAAGCTTTGCAGAAAGTCTGGGCAAGCCGAGTCATCCAACAAAACTCTAATCAAGCTGATTGAAAGGAAAATCGATGAAAGGCCTCGAAATTGGCACACTACATTGTCGGAATCCCTATGGGCTTATCAACTAGCGTTCCACGGATCAACTAAACTGTCACCATATCAGTTGGTGTATGGTCAGGAAGCCGTGTTACCCGTAGAGATAAATATTGAGTCAATGCGAGTGGCAAGACAAAATAATCTATTGGCCGACGAATACAAAGAATTGATGCTATGCAATATAGATGACTTGGCGGAGTTAAGGCTGGTTACATTAAATCGGCTCGAAAAGAATAAAGAAAGAATTGCAAAAGCATATAACAAGAAAGTCGTACCAAAATCGTTTAGTGAAGCCGATCTAGTCTGGAAAACGATATTGCCGATCGGTTCTAAAGACAATCGGTTTGGCAAATGGTCACCAACATGGGAAGGGCCTTATAAGGTAAATTGGCTTGTTGGCGGGAATGCGTATATACTTGAGACACTAGAGGGTACCGTGTTACCAAAGGCGATCAATGGAAAATACTTAAAGATGTACTATCCTAGCATATGGATCGGGGCATGAATAATTGAGAACGCAGAAATTTTGAAAAGATAAATATAAATCGATTAAACAACCGATCAAGAGTATTACAAAAGTGTAGCAAAAGCGACATTGTTTCGAGACAAGCTACGTCATTACATCACAAGAATTACAAGCTCGACCCGAGAAGCCTGGCCCCTAAGGCAGATAGGGCCGCAGCTGCTTTGGCTAAAGCATCTTGGACTCCATCCACTGTACGCTCATCGGCTTGAGCACTGCTGGGCACAGGAACGATTTTTGACGACTGCTCTTTTACCTTGGCAACGGCTTGGCCAATTTGTTTTTTTTATCGGAAAGGAAGCCACCTTTGCGATGCTTGCGCTTGCTCATCAATTAATCGATTGTTAAGTTTGGCCAATTCTTCTTCAAGTTGCTTTTTGGCCATTTCTAGCTGGGAGATTTGGGCCTTGGTGGACTTCAGAGAAGAAGCATCTTTGTCAAAATTCTACTTCATCTTCTTGGCCTCGGCCACCAGCCGATCAGCAATTGGCGATCGGCTTGCTGCGCCGCTCGTTGAGCAATACGTGCGCGGGCGGCCTCCACCTCCACTCTTTGATCATCCAAATGACACACTCCCAGAAGTGCTCTCATGGTATCGGGGGGAAGATCGGCTTCCACCGCGGCCATGGCATCCCTCAGCGGTTGAGTGTTGGCAAGGATCTGGGCTTCAGGTTGGCATACCTCATGGAAAAGTCGATTCAGCTTGTCCTGAATGTTCGGACCAGACTGAGCCACAGTGGCCGATGCCTTTAAGGAGACGTCGATAATATTTGAATATCGGTGACGTAATCGTCCGAGGGCATCACTTCCGGGTCGTCCAACTCGTCCAAAGTGAAGCCAAGCAAGTTGATTCTTCCAGCATAGGCGCAGGGGGGTCCGGCTGAAGCTGCGAGGTGGTAGGAAGTTGAGCCGGAGGCAGCGACGACGGATTAGCAGTAGATGTGCCCTGGAGATCGGCTAAGATTCCAGCTGCTTGGGCTGACGGCGTCGGCTGCACCGAAAAATAGAGGTAAGGATCGAATAAGAAAAGGATAAAGGAAAGCTAAAGCACCAAAATAAAAATTACCTCTATATGGGCCGACGTGCGAGGAGAGCTCTCGGCACTTTGTTCCGTGCGTTTTTGTCGCCTGGCAAGAGCTTTGGTAGACTTGGGTTTCTCTACAAAATCGGATGATGGGATGTCAGCAATAGAAGGTGAAGAGTAATTATCGACTCAAAAATACTTACTCGGAAGCCGGCCTTTTTCGAGCTCCGATAGGGATGGACTCTGAATGCGGAGATTGCCGGAGGAATAACCAGTTAGGCCAGTCGATTGATGTGGCATTTTTCCTTTGGACCCGCCAGCCGATGGGTCCGCAACAATCTTATTTCCAGCTGCAGCATCCTGAAAAAGGAAATGAGATGTTTAGTAATTGAAACTGAAAATTAACAAGTATGAAGATCTTTAAGAAAAATAAGCCGATACCTCTACAGCTACGGAGGAATTAGTATAACCCGATGAGCTGAAAGAATCTGAACTATCTTCACTAGAGCCGCTACTACTGCTAAAAGAGGCTACCGTCGGCTCATGGAAATCCGGTAAGAACTTCTCTATAATAGCCGATGGTGTGCGATCCAGGTAGAGAGCTTCTGTCACAGATGCCCACCAAGAAGAGAATTGCCTAGCTCGGCGAGAGTTCAAAAAGAAGTGTGGCAAATTGATAACTTGGAATTCATCGGCTATCTCCGAAACTATTTCAGTTGCTGTTATATTTGTCACCCGAGTCCTGGGCTAAAGGCGATCAAGGAGTGGCAAGCAAGGTACCACTTGACCGAAACCTAATTGGCGGGTGTACACCGAAGGATGGTAAAACTCGTACGACGGCTGAAATGTCTTATTGCGGGAATTCAAGCCGACGTGAAGGATGCAGGGGGAGATGAAGATCCAATACAACGCTAAAGTCGATTCTGGCATCAGCAAGCTATTAGCATCTAGATGAAGGAATGAGGGCCATTGGAAATCGGCTTTATTACTGTAAGGAAAGAAGTCCTGTTGCCCAAAAGTTGTGTTATCCAAATTCAGAAAGAATGACAGGTATTTCTTAAAATCGGCTGGGGTAATTTTCGTGTCGCCACTGGAACACATTACAAGTCTCTTCCCGTGTGATCGGCTGGCCCTGTATTGCGGAGTGGTACCTTTAGGATAATCCTCACGAGGAAAGGCCGAGTCCTCCAAAGGCTCTGAGATAAGTGATCGGCTGAAGATGCTATAAAGCCATAGTTGAATAAACCATAAGGAGCCACCTATGTTGCTAACAACAAACTGAGCAAACCCGGAGAAAAGCCGACTTCTAATAATATGCATCATCTGAAAGATAGCCCCGAGAAGCATCTTTCCAAGCGCAAGTCGACGACCTTCCACCAGCTGCTTTGCCACAAATTGGTATACTTGAGTCGGCCCAAGAGAAGCTCCGCAGAACAGGAATCTTTCTAACCATAGGTTGAGGAAAGTTGTATGTTCTTCATCCGATACCAGCCCGTTTACCTTGTTGTTGTGCTGAATATACTTCGACCATCCTTCACCTTTGGATCGAATTAGTTTGTACTTGGGTTTACCACCAAAAGCCGATATTTGCTCGCCATCAGGCCTAAGGCAACACAACTCTACTATGTCTAGAAGTGTTGGGCTGATGGGGCCAGTGCGGAAAAGGAAGGCGTTGAAAGTGTCCGACCAGAAATAACATGCCGTGGCCACCAAGGGCTCATTGGCTTCTGGGTTAGCTAGGCTTAAGGGTGGCATTCGGCTATGCCCATTCTCTCCCATTCCCCTCTCTTCTGAGCCGATACTCTGATGAACCAGCTCCTCCATCCTTTAAGGGCTGTCGGCCAGGCTCTAAAACTCTTTCCCCATTCTGCTATGTTGTAACCTAGAGCTGATAGGGGGAGCCTTGGGATTTCCTCATTAATTAATGTGTCAACAGTTAAATTTCCTACTGGCCCTAGATAATATTGGTTGTCGCTTTCTGGGATCGGAATCAGTACCTTCGAGGGATCCATTCAGCCGATGAAGGAGGTGGGAAGCCTGATCACAAGTGCAGGGAAGTCAATTGAAGAAGGAAAGCCGATCGAAGGTGGTTCGAGAGCTGGAAAGCGTGAAAATGACCGTGGGGGTCCCGCATATATATAGCATGGTGAAAAGTTGAAATTGGCGGGAAACGAATTTGAGGCAACGCGTGCAATTAAACCGCTCCGAGATTTTTATGCCGCAACTAATGTAGCGGTTGTTAGAGCAATTCTGAAGCCGATAAAGGAAGAAGCCGATGAATTTTTGAAAGATAACAAGTTATCTTCCAAAAATGGGGGGCATATGTTTGCACCAGATTTTGGAATTCACAAGAAAGATTGGCAGAATCGCACGAGTTTGGATAGTGCACGGAGCATCTTTGGGAAGATTGGATAACGTGCGGCGAGTATCTGGAAACAGGAGTCCAATTAGGAAACTATAGCCGACTCGGATTATGTTGCTGTGACTAAACAGGACTCGGATCGGCTGATGGGTATATAAGGCGTGCCAGAGCTGCTTGAAGAGGGGCATCCACAGCAAATCACATCTTTCAGTTTTTCGTTTCCTATAGCTTTTAATCTTTTAGCCTTGTAATTTCCTTTTGTAAGTCGACATCGATCAAATAAAGTTGTGTATCGCCGATTGTTTGATCGTCTTCGATTTCTTCAGGTTTGATTTATTCTGTCTTGTTGTGCATCGTCTTTTCAGAATCGATCTACCTGTACCCTTCTGATTAGCCTTGATCGGTTAATCTGTTTACCCTTTTTGATCGGCCTTTGGCTGATTCTACTTTAGCCGATTCGTCTCTAAGGATCGGCTTACATTGAATTTCACAAATTCTTCCCTTATCGATTGCAGGGTCAAATCGATTGGCACGCTCCGCACTTGAACCCGGTGTTCGTCCGGTGTGTTGCAAGCCAGAAACCCTACATCATGTTTTTGGTGTCAACAATCTCCTACCTAGGTTAGTATTCAATACATACAAATATGGACAACTAATGCAAACAAGTACGAAAATTTGTGACATCAACTTCTAAACACTACAGGAATCCGAACTATTTACGTCGGCCAAAAATATATACATCGGCTTCAAAAAAGTCGACGTATTTACGTTCTTATTTACGACGGCAACCGAAAGCCGACGGAAATAGGCTTGCTCTAGGGCTGATTGTAGGTAAAGTTTTGACGTGTCCTGTCTACGTCGGCCAAGTCGACATAAATATGCCATGTGTCATATTTACGTCGGCCTAGCCGACGTAAATAAGATACGTGGCATATTTACGTCAGCTCAGCCGACGTAAACTACAAAGCCCTAACTTATCGCGTCGGCACTCCCATTGGGCGCGAGAGCTACAGAGCCGCGCGAGTGCCGCGAGACCACCAGAGCCGTGACCGTCGGCGCCCTCGCGCCACCGACCCCACCCGGCCGTCGCGCGCCCGCCCGTCGGCCGTCGCCCTCAGTCCCATCGTCGCCCTCCAAGCCCGCTCGGCCGTCGCCCGCCTCGCCCGGGCGGACGTCGCCCTCCGCCTCTGCCGTCGCCCTCTGAGCCCACCCGGCGTCGCCGCCTCGCCTTGGGTCGGCCGTCGTCCTCCACCCCGCCGTCGCCCTCCGAGCCCGCCCTACCGTCGCCTTTGCCCCACCGGTTGGCGCCCTCTGGCTGCCAGCCCGAGGCCCGCGCCCGGCTCTGCCGTTGCCCTCCGCCCCGCCCCGCCCGACCATGAGGCTCAGGCCTCCGTTCAGATCAGAATCAAATGTATTTCCCTAGTCCTCAGGCCAAAATTTGAGTCTTTTCATTCTTGACTATGCTGCTCATGGTTGATCTCATCAAAATCAGTTCAAATGTCTACTTATGCATCATCCAACTCAAAGCTTATGATTGGCTTAAAAGACGAGTGCCGAGTTGTATAGTAAAAAAATCAGAAGCATTGACGCACAGCTACAACTTCACGATGCCTGCTTATGAAGAGCAAGACAACCTCATGTCAAATTAACTTGCAGCAAATATGCACAATGTTATTCCAATTATCAAGTTTGTTACCATAAGCGGACTGTTATGCACTATAAAGTAGAAGAACCCATCAAAAATTTGCATATAGTTTTCCTGCTTTATGTTTTCATTTTCCCTTCCTTTGTGTTAACCTAATATCAAAGGAAGGAACAATTGCTGGATTGGGTAGCACATACTCTGGAACTAGTATGATTAAGGCCTGATACATCATGAGGCGGAGTGTGCAAACATAACTACAGTGGAGTAAGGAATTCTGGAAACTAAAATCATGTCATGAACTTGACAATACAAAGAAGTCCAAGCTTGAGTACAGTTAAATATCATCCTGTCAGTGGCTCTTATTCTGCAGAATCAATGACTTGATCTGCATACCATTCCTAGGCCAAAATTGATTTATCCTCTTGATTGTCACCTACTAAATTAGTCTAATCGAATCAGCCTCCGGGCAATTATAGCTGCATATGAGCATATCAGACAAAAATTAAGCTTAAGGATCTGTCTAATTGGCATGTATCGATAGTCCATATAGATCTAGTAGTCTGGTCTTTTGTATTTATTTCATTAACTCCAAATTGCAGCCAGATTTGCCCTTTGTGCTACTCTAAGAGGAATGCTACAATGCCATTGGGAGGCGAGTTAGCTGTCTTGTGCTCATAATAAGTCCATATACTGACAGAAAGTGCAGTGATTTTTTCAAGATTCACTTAATTCTGCCACATTGTTATGGAGT
This sequence comes from Guadua angustifolia, assembly GCA_036346375.1. Lineage (NCBI taxonomy): Eukaryota > Viridiplantae > Streptophyta > Magnoliopsida > Poales > Poaceae > Guadua > Guadua angustifolia. The sequence continues at coordinate 3,782,994 of CM070511.1, read as the reverse complement.
ATGTTCAAATTTTATTCTTGTATTAAACTGGCTCTGATGAGAGGGCTCTGGTGCTAGGGACGAGGTGTGGGTGAGCTTGTGAGATATAGAGTAGGGACTGGGCAGCTGTATCCTGTAAGTGCCTCAAGGTACTTCTTGACAGTACAACATTTTTGCTTTCGGAAGTGCCGTTGTCACTCAAATGTTATGTAGTAGTCATTTAGCATCTTACTTCTTGGTGTTTGTACCATATTTAGTAATAGAATATTGCAACGTCAACTAAACATACTCTGGTTCGGTTAGAACAATTACTAGCTACAGAACTGAATTGCACCTGTTAATTCGGTAACAATTGCTTCATTGCTGTTGATCAGAACAATCTTGTGTGGGTTCGGTTTACAGTTTGGGCAATCTTGAATTCATTCTGTGCTTAGGTATTTGTACCAGTGAACATAAATCAATTCTTGTACTTCTAAAGTGGTAAGGGTTCAAGGCCTATTTCGTTGAATTGATTAGTCTTGCCGATTCGTGATTGATTTGAAGATCCTAATCTTCATTCAAACCCAATAATCTAAGAGCAATAATAATTATTATTATCTTCATATTGTCATAGTAGTCATGATTCATTTTATGAATGACATAGTGCTGCCATTATGTGATCTGTTGCTATATATGTCATCTCGGATGATCATGAATTATGTTGTTTTGCTCATATTGTTATATGGAATAATGAATAAAAACTTGCTCTTATTACCACATTTTTTCCAACAATCCTATTGGAAAATGATGCACTTTTGAAAACACCAGTCAACCCAACCTATACGTCACCCATTTGGGAGCGACACAACTCACATTGAATTGTGAACTGTGTCGCTCCCGAATTGTCCACACTTTTGGACAGCCTGAGGATGGACGGCTTAGCACGATTTGTTGTGGCGTGGTGTAGGATCCAAATGAAATTTCGGCTACATAACCTAGTTGTTCTCCGATGCACAAGTATTAGGCGTGCATTTGGAGAACAGCGGGCTTATGCTGCCGAAAATTCGTTTGGATCCTACAACATGCCATGACAAATCGAGCTAAGCCATCTATTCTTGGATGGGTTTAGGACCTATCTTTTCCTAGAACTGTTGCTAGTACCAGTAACTGTCGGGACCCGAATATGCAAATCCGGACCCTCTGTGTATTCAGCACTAGTCCAAGATCACGCTAGTGCACACAGTCCCAACATTGGTACATGTCACAGTCATAACCAACGAAATGATAAAGTACTTTAATTAAATACTCAACTAGTTGATCGACCTCATGGTCAAGTTACAAAGATACGCCTCACAGGGCGAAGACTTATTAGAGTATTCAAATGCAACGGAAATAAAATAAACTCGTGGCGCCAACCAATTTGCCACAGGCAACTGACTGGGCTCGCTCCTTAGTTCATCGGCCCCTCCTGATACTCCTCCTCCTGAGCAGGGGTTGCTTCTTCTTCAACTGAAGTTGTGTTGTTGTGGGGGGTGAGTACTTTGAGCACTCGACAAATCATGCCATGAATGCAATGCTAATCGCTACATGCATGGCTTAGTACAAAGGATAGGCTACGGTTAGGTGTGCGTCTGACATCCAAGATAAACAGTAATAGATTGCAAAGCAGTAAAACAGTAGTAGGAATAGTAGCTTTCACAAACGTTTCAATAGTAAATCATTTTCCATCTAAAGTCAAGTTCATCATCACCATTCCAAGCATTTCCCATATCCATGTTGTTTTCATGAAAGTCTAACCCTTGACTATAGTCACCGAGCGTTTCTCAATACCATGAGCACGGCTATTCGAATAGGTTGTACACTCTGCAGAGGTTATACACTTTACCTACAAGATACAGTCAAATACCACCAAGGCAAGTAACCGTAACAAAGCCTTTCCAAAGTTCCGTCTAAACCCGATCTTGCCGCTAAGGTTTCAACACTAGAGGGACTGGTTACCACACCCAGGGCCCCCCTCTTGCGCCATGTGAGTTCTCACCCGCTCCTCCGGGCCCCACACCACCACGGCAGTACCAAAGAGTAGATTTCCCAGTTTACTCAACTAGGCCCGTCCCATTACGGGGCTTGCGGTTGTATGAAGGACTTAGTTCAAAGGCTCGCAAGGTTAAGTCCTTAGTTGACCGAGGCAAGACTAACCGAGTGTGATCTCAAATATCCAAAAACAACAAAAACCATATACGACCGCCCAGTTGCCACTCTTGGCACACCAGAAACAATCTTGCCACATGCCTCAGTCTAAATCATTTTCCCACCCCAGTTCTTTACCATTGCACCACGTGCCATCAACAACTCAATAACACATGTCTCATTCACAAAACACATTCCATATCTCATTAAGTCAATATTAACTTTGGTATACCAAAATCATGAAATATCCACGTGGCAGGGCTAAGCATACTACTTACGGTCTACTCAACCTATGTTGGCCAATTATTAATGTCCAACTATTAATCCACAACCTAGGGTGACAAATGATTCATGGCCTACAATTATACACAACAAGGCGGCATACAGCAACTACGCATTTAACTAATCCCAGAGTTCATTCAAACCAATTTTTACTAAATTAGGATGCAATAAATTAAATCAAAATAATTTTTCTATGATGGGTTCAACATGATCAAACACAACTTGCCTTCAAAAAGTGCTGGTTCTGGTTCCTGAGCTTGCTCCTGGGTCAGAACTTCTCCCTCGAAACCGTCGGGCACTTCAACGTCTACGCGTAACGTAAATAAACAACAATAAATAAATAAAATAGAGAGCAACTCAAGTCAAAAATTCAATTAAAATTCTCAAATAGAAAGAGCTTGATTTTACAAATTTATAGAAATTGGAATCACTCAAATCGGAGTTAAAACGCAAAAGTTATAAGCGTTTGAAGTTTCAAAATACATTTAAAATCAATAATCCGAATTAACTAAATATTTTCTTTTTCGGAAAAATAATTATTGCGTCATCTTTGACACGTGTCGCCACCAGAGAGTGACACGTGGCCTTTGCCGACGTTAGCAGCGACCGGCTCCGTCTTGGCGTCGGCCGCGACTTCGGCCATCTCGGCGACAGTGGGACCCACCGTGGCGTCCACTGACGTCACCGATTACAGGCGGTGGCGTGCGGGCCCAGCTGTCGATGACACGTCGCGCCTGATCGCCGCAGTGCGGCTCGGTGTGCCGCAGCGTCCGCGGCGTGATTGGGCTGCGGTCGCGGGACACGTGGCGCTATGGCGCCCTCAAATCTACATCTAACGGTTGAGAATGGAAGATGAGGTTTCTTGTTCAAGAACAGCGTGGTGAGATCCGGATCGTTGATGCGCGATCGGACGGCGGTAAGCTTCGGGCTCGGTGAAGGCGGTCTTGGCGGCGCTTCACCGGAGGCGAGGACGACGACGTCTTGCGTGGCGTTCGAGGCTCCTCCGGCGACGTGCGGTGATGCTCGGCGGCGCGACAGCCGAGTCAATGGCACCAACGGCGGCGGAGGTGGCCGGCGGCGGACGGGCGAAGCAAAACAGCAATGAAAGCCGGGACTTGGCGAGGTTGTGCGGCGAAAGCGGCGGCTCGGCGGTCTGCGGTGCGTGTTTGAGTGCGGCGTGGTGGGGATCACGTCACGGGTGGCGCTTTAAATAGGAGCCTCGACGTCTGTGAAATTCGCGGAAACCGATGCCCACTCGGGTGCGACGGCGAAATCCGGCGGCGACTCGGAGTGACGACGTGGCAAAACGTGGACCGTCGGATCCGGATCGCACGGCTGCGGCGCTAGGGTTTTTCCGAGCTGGGCCGCACAGTGTTCGGCCCAACACTGTTCATCCGATTTTTAATTCTTTTCCGATTAAAAATAATTCCCAAAAATCAAATAATTCATTTGGGGCATTAGAAAATACTAGGAAAAATTCTGGAAAAATTCTCAAAAATATTTTAGGACATTTGTGACTCAAATAAAATATTTTCAGCAAAATTTTATTTTAACTTTTCTATTATTTAATTAATTTGGTAATTGGCTTAACTCAAAAATAAATCCAAATAAATTCCAGAAATTTCTCAAAAATTCAAAATACCATTTTAATGCAAGAAAAGCAAAAATTGGGGTGTTACAAACCTCCACCCCTTAACGGAATCTCGACGCCGAGATTCAGGGCTGACTAAGGAATAGGTTTGGAAATTCCTTCTTCAGATCCTCTTGACGCTCCCAGGTTGCTTCGCTCTCGGAATGGTAACTCCACTGAACTCTGCAAAAGCGGGTCGATTTATTTCGCGTTTCTCGATCCCTTGTGTCCAGGATCTTCACTGGGTACTCTTTGTAAGTCAAATCCTCCTGCAGCTCGACCGACTCTAACGGCATCTGCTCCTCTCGCACTCGGAGACATTTCTTTAATTGTGACACATGGAACACATCATGCACACCTGCTAGAGACTGCGGTAACTCTAGCTGATACGCTACTTCACCTCTACGACTTAGGATCTTTAATGGACCAACATATCTTGGCGCTAACTTCCCTTTGGTGTGGAACCTCTTAACTCCTTTGAGTGGGGTAACTCTGAGATACACAAAATCTTCAAGCTCAAAGCTCAAATCCCTGCGGCGATTGTCGGAATAACTCTTCTGTCTTGATTGTGAAATTTTCAACCTTTCCCTGATCATGGCTATCTGCTCTTCAGCTTCTCGAAGAATTTCCGGCCCAAACATATGACGTTCTCCGGTCTCATTCCAATTCAACGGCGTTCGACAGGGTCTTCCATATAGCGCTTCGAATGGCGACATCTGCAAACTTGCCTGGTAGCTATTGTTGTAGCTAAACTCGGCGTACGTCAAACACTTGTCCCACGAAGTTGTATAAGCCAATGCACATGCCCTCAACATGTCCTCCAGTATCTGATTAACTCTTTCCGTTTGCCCATACATGCATGGGTGATATGCGATCTGGAAGTTCAGACGGGTCCCTAGAGCCTCATGCAACTTATCCCAAAATCTTGAGGGTGGCGGGTACCTCGTAAAATCTGATCTTTTGAAACTCCATGTAGACATACAATTCTTGACATATACAAATCGCTAAGCGGTCCCTGAGTAGGTAGTCTTCACCGGTATGAAGTGGGCGACCTTTGTCAAGCGGTCCACTATAACCCATATGGAGTCATACCTGTGCGGGTCCTCGGTAAACCGTAATGAAGTCCATTCCTATTTCCTCCCATTTTCACTCGGTATCTTCGATGGTACATAGCAGACCCTGCCGCCTTTGATGCATTGCTTTGACTCTTTGGCATATGTCGCAACGCAACATGCTCTGCAACTTCACGCTTCATGCTTGGCCACCAAAATCTTTCCTTGGTCTTGATACATCTTAGCGCTTCTGGATGAATAGAGTACTTGGAGTCATGAGCTTCCTCGAATCATTTGTTTTGGTTCCTTCTTGTGCGATGCGCAAATCGATTCTGATCCACAAGGTACCTAGCTCATCCAGCTTGAAATCCTTCACCTTGCCTTCCTCCATTTTAGACTTAATCCTCTGAATCTTGACATCGTCCTTCTGTCCTTCACGAATTTGATCTTTCAAGGTAGGCTTCACCTCTAGAGCGGCTAAAAATCCCTAAGGTACAACTTCCAACTTCAGCTTCTGAAATTCCTTGCACAACTCAACCTGGCTTTTCTCCACCAACATGCTCACAGAATGGCTCTTTCGGCTTAAAGCATCAGCCACCACATTGGCTTTCCTGGGGTGATAATGAATCCCTAGATTGTAATCCTTAATTAGTTCCAACCACCTCCTCTGCCTCATGTTCAGTTCTGATTGAGTAAATATATATTTGAGACTCTTATGGTCCGTGTACACCTCACATCTGTTCCCAATTAGATAGTGCCGCCATAACTTCAAGGCATGCACTACGGCTGTTAATTCTAGGTCATGCGTCGGATAGTTCTCTTCATGCGGTCTCAACTGCCTTGATGCATATGTGACGACCTTTCTGTTTTGCATTAGCACGCATCCCAGTCCTTGGCGCGATGCATCACAGTATATATCAAAGCTCTGGCTTAAATCCGGTAGAACTAACACTGGTGCCGTTATCAAACATTTCTTCAACTCCTGAAAACTTCGTTCACATTCCGGCGTCCATGCAAACTTCTTCTCCTTTTTCAACAATTGCGTAAGGGTCTTGCGATTGTTGAGAATCCTTCTATAAATCGGCGGTAATAACCGGCCATTCCAAGGAAACTACGGATTTGGGTCACCGTCTTGGGTGGCTCCCAATGCAGCACTGCTTCCACCTTACTTGGATCAACTGCGACTCCCTCGGCGGTCATCACATGTCCAAGAAATTCCACCTTGTTCTTCCAGAAATCACACTTGCTAAACTTAGCGAAAAGTTGCTGCTCTCTTAACTTCTCCAGAACTAGCTTCAGATGTTTGGCATGCTCTTCTCTCGTCTTGGAGTAGACTAAAATGTCATCTATGAACACAACAACGAACTTGTCCTGGTATTCCATGAAAACCTTGTTCATCATGTTCATGAAGTATGCAGGTGCATTTGTAGAACCAAAGGACATAACTGTAAACTCGTAGTGTCCATATCTTGACGAAAATGCGGTCTTCGGCACATCCTCCGATCTAATCTTCAGCTGGTGATATCCTGATCGTAGGTCAATCTTGGAGAAAACTCCGGCTCCTCTCAACTGGTCAAATAGGTCATCGATCCTGGGTAGTGGGTACTTATTCTTTATAGTGACTTCATTCAAGGCTCGGTAATCCACACACATCCGGTAACTCCCGTCCTTCTTCTTGACAAAGCGAACCGGTGCTCCCCATGGCATTTAACGGGTGCGATAAATCCCTTATCCATTAACTCCTCAATCGCTTCTTCATTTCCACCGACTCATCGGTTGACATCCGATAAGGTCTCTTAGCTATCGGGGCTGTTCCCGGTACTAACTCGATTACAAACTCTATGTCCCTGTCTGGTGGCATCCTAGGTAAATCCTCTGGAAATACATCCGGGTATTCTCTGACAACTGGTACATCTTCTATCTTGTGGCCTTCACACTATTGACCATCAACTGTCCATCCCGAACGGCAGTTGCCTGAAACTCTATTTTTCTCCCGCTAGGACTCTCAACTGATATGACTCTTCGTCCACAGTCTAATACAACCTTGTGTTTAGACAACTAGTCCATTCCCAAAATAACATCTAAGGTCTGGGTATCTAACACCACTAAGTTTGCTAGGAACTCGGTTCCATCTATAAGCAACTTTACCCCAGAACATCCTACATCAGATCGGAGTTCTGATCCCAGGGATTGTACTAGCAATACATGCCTAAGGTTCACCATTTTCAACCCATTGTTCACAGCAAAAATCCGGGATATAAACGAATGTGAAGCTCCAGAATCAAATAAAACTGTTGCAGGTACTGAGTTGACGAGTAACTTACCCGATCTGACGTCCGATGTATTCTCATCTTGCATCTGTGATGACATGATTCACCTGCCTCTTACCACGATCGTGTGGCGGCTCAGTTATGCGGCTCCACGGCTTGCTCTGGCGCAGTGTCTTTCTTTGGAGTAGTTCCAAGGTTGAAGCGGCTGGTGTCACTCCTCCTTCTTAGGACAATAATTGGCAAAGTGCCACTGGCTCGTTCTGAGGCGAAACAATGTCTCCTTGTCATTCTTGGCTCCTGTGATTGCGTTCCCAACCGTGTTGGTGTCTGGAAATTTTGTCCGGCAGGTCTTGGTACTGGTGGCGGCGTTGTCACCACATTCCTTGGCTGAAATCTGAAGAACTGGTTTGGTGCAACCCTCAAACGCTGTGCTCCCTGACGTGCTCCCTGTTGTGCCATCCTGCGCTTCCGGTTGTCCTCCAGCTCCTTGCGCTTGTCCTCCAATATCAGCGCCTTGTTCACTAGCTCCTGAAAGTTCGGAAAGGTGTGGGTTATGAGTCCCACCTGCAACCTGAATTGATCCTTTCATGAGGCAGGGGCTGCTGGCCCTATCCGTTGCTACGTCCTCAGGTGCGTAGCGTGCCAGCTGCGTGAACTTATTTAGATATTCGGACACTGGCTGATTGCCCTGCTTCAGTGCCCTAAACTCCTCCTTTTTCAACTCCATTATGCCTTCGGGCACATGGTACTGCCGAAAAGCAACCGTGAACTCCTCCCAGCTGATGTTTTCCCACCATTCAGCGGCAGTTCCTTCAAGCTGATGAGAGGCATAGAGTACCCTCTCATTCTGTAGGATCGAAATATACTGATCTAGCAATCAGAGGGGGGGAATGATTGCGCGGAAGCTAAAATCAAAATTTTGCCTTTTGAAACACCCCAAACAAACTCAGATTGCTTAATTTGTATTCAACAAGAACCTTATTGCATCGAGACCAAATTTGCACATGTATCTCGGACCAAACTTAGCCTCGAGACAGAGAGTTGCACGTGTATGACGGACCAAATTTCTACTGTAGCAAAGGAGTTGCATGTGTATGACGGACTAAACTTCGCCTCTGATATGTGTATGATGGACAAAATGAAAACAGCCTAACATATGTTCACTAAAATGATAATTCCCGAAGATCCAACCGTTGGATTGATGTGAAATTTTAACTGTAGAAACTAGACTTGATTCCGAAGCTAACCCAAAAAGAATCAACAAATCGGACCTATGAATCTAGAGTTATGTCCCTCGCAAGACAGCTGAAACAAATTCCGATCTAATAACGACGGACCAAATCAGACCAGTGACGGACCAAACAAAAACACTAATATTACCAAAGATCCAACCGTTAGATTGACATGCAATTTTAACTGTAGAAACCAAATTCAATTATGAATCTAACCCAACAAAAATCAACTCGATCGGATCTACAGATCAAAAGATATTACCTTCGCAAGATGACTGAGACAGGTGATGACGGAAATTGATTCCAAAGGCTATGACGGACCAATCTTCACATGAAACTTCAGCTACCACGGACCAATCTTCAGAGAATGAACCAACTATGCCGGACTAAGACGCACCCAAGTGTAGGTCCTCCAGACTTTGGCGTAGGGAACGAATTCTTCGATCAATCACGCATGCATGTGCTCGAAATCTTCGATGGCGCCTTTCACGAATCACACCGCGGGACCTATCTTGGCGTGTACGGCGAAGGAACTCAGCGAACATGCACTTGCGGTCACAATTAGCTAGTTCTTCCGTAATGCACGAGAGATTATCTAGTCGCTGACTGCAAGAGCAAAATCTCTTGCCGAAACTCACAGCCGCCGAGAGCAAACGCAAGAAAACTTTCTGGAAGATTGATTTTTATTTCATTGTCTAAAGTACTCTAACACCAGAGTACAAACCCTAATTCCTAGCTCCAACACAAAAGCACACGGGAACCAAAAACTAGAAAACCCTTATGCGGGCGCTTGAAAATAAGCAGAGGACACCTCCCCTATTTATCTGAGCAACCACAACTAGATAGAATACAACTCCACTCCCAACATGGAAAGAGTCCGTATCTATCTCAACAGCCCAACATGGCGAAAACAATTCCTTGCACGCATGAACAGCCCACCTGCTGCAAATACGTGACTAACCAGCCTTCATATGCATGTTCTCTAGCCCGAACGTCCCGCATGACATCCTCGACCACCAAGACCTCGATTCCTCCTGAACCTAGTCTCAAACCTCAGTTCCACCATGAACCTAGTTCCGGTCCCATCATCGACCACGTTCGTCCTCGAGCAACACCTGCACATGAAGTAACAAACAACGAGTCCGAGCACAAGTCCACGACTTGACTCAAGGTCAATCCATGCAACCACTCACATGAGTGCATTACATCAAGCAAAACCATTATGCTATCACCAGCATAATAAACATATCAACATAGCACATGCACAAGCACCACACATGCTATAACCAAAGTCACTTTACAATGCCAATTTCACCATTCAACCAATTTTTCATCACATGATCTCACAATCTCCCCCTTGATGAAAACATTGGCAACACCATTTGAACCTGAACATTGGCATTCACCTCACAAGAACAGATGTAAGAAATTTTTTTTATAAAACAAAAAGACAAACAAGGTGATCAAAAGGTGACCAAAAGACAGAGAGAAAATCTCCCCCTACAAAGAAGAAACAAAATCTCCCCTTATCTAAAAAGAAATCTCCCCATATGACAAAGAGAAACTCCCCCTAACAGAAAGAAGAAATGTGTGTGTGAATGTGTAACAAAAAATTCTCCCTTTGATTCCAAAATTTCTCCCCCTTTGACAATGGATTCATCAAGAATACAAAAAGAGAGCAAAAAGAGAAACTTCTCCCACTTTATGTTTGTTGTTTTCCTTTTTTTATTATGTACTGAGCATTATGAATCATGCATAAATGAAACAACTTGATCACCAAGTCATGCTATCAACAGTACTTGCACCCTCAAATCTACACATAAACAATGTAGAGTAAGCATAACTAGAAATCAAGTACTATTAACGATTTTTTGCATGACATGATCTCTTTTTCTCAACAATCTTAAAACCTGAAAACATTGAATTTTTGTGCACTTTATTTGTGCTTTGAAAAAAATTGATTCATTACTTTGATTGCAACAATAACAATTGCAAGGAATTACATGCACCATCAGCCTTACTTTTCAACCATGCCAAGCAATCACAAGCTTAAGGTTTCATGGTTTCGGTCATACACAACTTCTTCCAAGTTCATATCATAGTGCAATGATAAGCAGTCTCGTAAAGAAGAAGTGCGACAGTACATAACCTTGATCTTGCTTTTATCAACAATCACTTTTTGAGATTTAGCACTTAACTTTCATATTTAGCACTTTTTCAAGCAGGATCAAGATAGCCAAGAAAGTTCAACCATGACAAGATTTAATTCAAGTTGTCATTTCATTTAAAAAGTCACGACATAAACTACACCATATATGTACAAATAGGAAGTTGCAAAGACCTTGTAGCATAAACATGGCTTCAAATGACATATGTGTGTGAAATACAATGCTCAGTACTTTTACTGTTTTTCATTTTTTTTGTTTTTCATTTAAGGAACACACGAAATAAAAAGCATGTTACACAATATTACAGAAACTTCAAAAACTCCCCCTCAAAACAACCATCTTAAAAAAAACTTCTTCAAAATTGTCACTTGAAGGGAATAAACTTAAAAACAAAAGGCTTGAAAGAACAAACCTCCCAAAAGAAACCCAAAAAGGCTTTCACCAAAAATCCAATAACTCCCCCTCAAGTGGATAACCAATGAGATCAACAGAGAGGGGATGATGATATACATGTGCTTGAGTTATCATGGTATGTTCAATTAAGCATAGGCATGAATCATGATAAGTGAATTCAAAGCATGAAAGGCATGATATAAAATACAAAATTATTGAACATGCCAGGGAATACAAATGAGCATATGAACAATCATTTCATCTCATGCCACAATTAGATATCTGTGAATGTAAAGGACATGAGTGTATAAAATAGCTCACAAAGTAGATGAAGAATTATTGCACATGCCTCTTGAAAATCATTTCAAGGGTGGGAACCATCCAAGTCCATCTCGCAAAAGACCAAGATCCACTAAGCTTCTGTTCTCCAACCCACTTCTGAAAAACCTACATAGCATAAGAAGATGTCGAGGCCTCGGTACTGGGGTTAGAAATAAAATATTTGGGAATCCAGTACTGAGACACACGACGAGTAGGCACAACACGAGTATTCTTGTTCACAAAATCAGATTTGCCCTTTCTTGTGTTTCTTTCAACAAAAGATGTTTGCATCACCCTAGGCACAAAAGGAGGATGTTTGTTCACAAAATCAGATTTGCTCTTTCCCGTGTTTCTTGCAACAAAAGGTGTTTGCATCACCCTAGGCACAAAATGAGGAGTGAAATGTGCCTTCCTGAAATTAGACCTAGCCTTAGCCTTTTCTTTCTTTTACTGTTTGGCTAGCCTAAAGCAAAAATCTACTAAGTGTCCATCTCTACCACAATGAGTGCAAGTGTACTTAACATGATGTTTAGCTTTAGAAGCAGTAGCATTTGCATTCACCATAGTAGAAGATAACACACGGCAGACTTGAAAACAGTTTTCTTAGGCTCATTGACAATTTGAATTTTCCACTTTGAAGTGTCTTCTAGCAGTTGGAGCATGCACTACTCTGAGCGGCACATCGAGAATCGGTTCTTTTTAGCATTAGAATCGGTTCTAGTGGCGTCTGATGTCCTTAGATAGTGATGAGGTGGAGCTATCGAATCGGTTTTGACCGATTGTGATAAAATGTCATCGAATCGGTTCTTTAAGGAAATGATTCGATGACCCCCTCATCGAATCGGTTCTTTAAGGAAGATCGAGAATCGGTTCTTTAAGGAAGTGATTACGATGACCCCCTCATCGAATCACTTCGGTTCTTTAAGGAAGTGATTGACGATGAGGTGCCATTTTGCAAATTCTCCAAAAAAGCCAGATTAAATTCTCAATCTGAGAATGCACAATATATATCATCACATTCACGAGCGAACACGGGATGCATATATCACATTCACGAGCGAAGCGCTTTAATTACAACACATATATATCATAGTCGTTCACAATATACAACTCAAACATGCTTGACAATCATTACATGGACTTCCTCGATACATATCAAATTGACATATATTATTAATATTGTTTTCATATGGACTAGTAGGATGCTTGGGATCTCTAAACTGCCATCCTCGATATAACTTCTAACCAGTACCTTGGCATAAGTGGTCTCGTAAATTGTTGAGTGCTTTGTTGTCTAAACTCTTCTAGGGATATTGATCTTACGCAAAAGCGAAATAGTGTATTAATTTCAGTTTCAAAATTTCTATGTAAAAGGCTAAGTATATTATTATGCGTACATATACCTTAGGGAAAAGTTGTGAGTTGCCGACCACGATGAGCATGTCTTTGCATGACATAGAAGCCGCAATGGTCACGCTGCCTACTGTTGATGGCCTTTGTGAAGAGAGAAAAGAAATTCAGCCCACGAAGATTAGATATCAAAAAATTAATCATATATATATATGCTAGGCACTTGTACCTTAAATCGCTTATCTTTGCGATGTCTTGCCCTTTTTGTCGTCGTGCGGCCCTCCTTCATCGACATAGTCGAGAAACCCCTACATACATTGGAGAGCACCATTGAGTCAAAAAAATAAGCGTAGTTAAATTCCTCGGATGTGTTAGGTTTCAATAATCGCTTATACGCAAGGAGGCTTGATCGCGTATGCCATCGGTCTCTTCTCGATCGAGTTAAATGTGTAGATGTGTTTTCACTCGGAGCGAGGGCGAGTAGAACCAATGGTTGCTTATTAAATAAAATGTAGTGCAAGGAAATAAGTTCACATACGGTTTTAAGTGCGTACAAGTAATTGAATCGAAAAGTACTACTTACTCCTCGTGAATGCGGCAATACAATGAAGTCCTTCTTGACTCGACTTGCAATACCCCTTGATGTAGCTAACAACGAACCCGGTTGAAGCCTAGCCATGATCGCAGAACACAAGCTCGGGTCGACAAACCCAACCGTGTAGATTCATCACGGCTCGTTGTCTCATTATCCTACAACTCGTGTTGAATGTGAGAAAACATAATGCAAAATCCTATAAAAGTCATGGCGCAAGCTATATGGTGTGATACTCACGGCGTCCATGATCGTAAAGTAGAAATATCGGCGGCTTTCATTTGGTACACACGGAATAGATCCTCAAAGCGGCGACGGAATGTTCCATGCTCCTCACGGTGAAATGTACCATTTTGTACTTCACGTTGAAGTCGACTCGGCGCTCTTCCCCTTCACCTTATCAAGGTACCATCCATGGAGGAGGCGAGTCCACTTGCCTAGATCATTCGGTTAAATGCGATGCAATCGGGGCTTTCCATGCTCGTAGGCCTTATAATCATCTGAGTGTGCTGTGGCTGTCTTGACTCTTCTTCTGGGCGAAGGAGTCTCCGAGGTCGGGGCAATGGGCTTTTAGGTACCTTAAGGTATTGTGGCTCTCTGTCGACTTTGCCCTCTTGGCGGAAGGAGTCTCAGAGGCCTCTTGTGGTTGTCTGAAGTCTCGGAGGCCTCTGTGGTTCTCTGAGGCAGAGGCAGGAGGAGGCGCAAGCGCAAGAGGAGCAGAGGCGGTGTAGCGAGGATCGGCAGGAGGCGGGAGGCGAGGAGCAGGAGGCAAAGGAGGAGCAAGAGCGGGATCGAGGCGCAGGAGGCGGGGAGTAGGAGCGGCGTGGGAGGAACCTCTGGCACGCATATATTTAACTTCTGCAGTAATCTTTGGAATGGTAGAGAAGGCGTGGAGGACTTTTTACCTTGACCCGATCGACACCCGTCGTGGGCCACTTGATGAGCGACATGCGTGCTTGCGAGAGTGGTGATATCTTCGTTGGAAATCGAGCACATGTGATAAGAAGTCTTCGTGGGCGTAGTCCACTGCACCCTCATGTAGCCCTTCCCCCAGGTGACCATGCGATGTCGGTCTCGTTGCATGGAAATGCAACCCGCGTGCGACCTCAGCGGAAATCCATCCTCCGTCATGATGGTGGTGGCACTCGCGAGCACTGCAAGAAGTGTACAACGAGGAAAAACATTGCGGGAGTTACACTTGTAGCTTTAACTCGGGAAAAATTAATTATTACCTTCAGTAGGGACCGGTCTTATTATTTTTGGAACCCTTGTTGCTAGGTCGGGCACGAACTTCTCTATGAGAGTCGAGGGCATCGCTCGACTACGGGAAATCATCGCCATCATCTCGGCCCTCAGGCGATCCTCACGTGCCATCATCTCCCTCTTATCTCCTCCTCACGTCGTGTCATCTCCCCCTCATCTCCTCCTTAATCTCCTCCTCATTTGCTCCCTTAGTGTGTCCTTGAGGCGCTCCTCACGTGCTGCCATGACCTTGATCTGGCACTTTCATGCGTCATGTTGAAAGTAGGACTTCTTCGTGTGTCCCGCCCCTCGGCAAGCACCGCCCCTTATGGTCGGACTTCCGATCGCGAGGAAGGTCCCTGTTCTTTTCATTTGGCTTACCTCTTCTGTAATAGCGAGTCTGAATTAGATTTGAAATACAACAAGTTGGGTCAATTGTATTGTACTAAGTTAGATGTCTTACGATGGTAGAGGCGACTTGGCGGTAGCGAGGGTTTGCAAGTACAAGCTGCCCGTCACGGGTTTTCTTTGTCCTCGCTAATACCCGATTCGTGCCGCTCCTCGAGATATGTGGGAGTAAGGCATCACCGTCCGGAGTGGCGCACTCCTCGGCTTGTCGCGCCACTCTGCCTTCTTCCCCTCATAGCCACTTTGTCTCGAGGTGGTGCGGTGCGTGTTAAGCCTCTGGACAGCGGTGTTCCTCTCTCTCGGTTGCTACGCCTCGGGCATACCCTTCATCCTCGTGAACTCCGCCCAAACATCGGGGTCACAAATGGATACTTCTCGAATGGTGTCGGCCTTTCAAAGACGTACTCGGCTGTGCATAAGGGTCTTGAAGTGCCTCAAGGCCACACCCATCCTCTTCAAGGCATACCGTCTCATTTGTGGGTTCATCGTCCTCCTCTATAATCCATTTACTCTTAACCTCGTCCCACAACCGATTCTTACTTTCGTCGTGACTTCCTTTCTCCAATCCTTAATAGTTATGGGCACTCTCTCCCTCACCAATTGGCCAAGAAATGGCCAGTATCGCCCCATGTACTTAGGAGGGCCGTCAGGGACCCAAGTGGCATTGAGCGGAGAACCTCTGGCGTTCTCCTGTAGCCCCTTTGTTTGGTCCTCGGGTCTTCCTCACCTTACTTGGCCCTTGAGTAATTGGAACCATGCTTGGCCCTCAAGAAGACACCTTCTACTCTGTGCTGCGGCGAGCGATGCTCTCTAGTTGTGACATTTTGAGTTTTCTTATCGATAAGGTCATATGTGTGACATGAGAGAAAGCAATTTGAAGCTACTATATGCACTTGACAATAAATCTTGTAAAGGATCAACAGATAATTCATAGTATGCAATTGTTAGAACAAAAGTCTATCTATTGACCAACTTAATAAGTTGGAATGATAACTCTAATCTCTAAATTGACGGATACATGTGGGTTACATAACTTAAACTCTAACCTTTGCTCGGATAAAAAACAAAAGCCCATTCCATATGACAAGTGAATTTAGCACTAGCGGATGTTTACTTACACCAACAAGTTTCAGATTTCACAACATCAACAGAGAATTTGAGCATTAATGTACTAATGCAAGAATAGCAACACAAGAAGGTCAAGTTAGTAAGTGACATAACATGCAATATCTGTTGACCAACTAAATACGTACCAACGATAACCCCTAATCTCTAAATAGGTTTGGTCCTAATCCCATTCGAGGATATGTGGTTCGAGCAAGTTCCTAAGCCGTTGTACAACCGGAGAAAATTTGTGACATCTCCATTGTTCTCCGGATACGTCTCGACAACGGGTCAAGAGGGTGTGTATCAGGAGAACACCGGAAACGCTACGAAATCAACTCTGAGTTGTACAACATAGCTAAGAACTTGCCCGAACCACATATCTCGAACTATCAAAAACGTGGACAATTCGAGCTCGCGCTTATAAATATGCTATTCGGCATATTTATAAATAAACACTCTCGAGCGGGAGGCGAGGTTACATAACCTAAACTCTAACATATCTTTGAGATAAAAACAAAAGTAATATGTTGAAAGTAAACACATGTCTAAACAAAAGTAATATGCTAATAGTGAATATTACCAGTAAGCAAGAACTAAAGAAAATGACAGTGAGCAAATTCCTGAATGAGCATTTCACTGTGAATGACAATTACACTAACCAAGTATATCACAATTATATATATATACCAGACTGTCAAGTTTGTTGTCACAAATCATCTATTCCAGTCCCAGATATCCTCACAGAACACTTAAGCCCTCATGCAAGGTCCCCAAGTCAAACACATAGACTGGATTGTTGAAGTAAATTTGCGGTATTAGCAATTTTAACATGATTATATTTCCAAGTACAGTTAATAACCATGGACTAGATAATTCATAACAGTACATGTATGTGAAAAGGACTTTGACAGAAGACAGAACAAAGAAACTCAAGGTCATACACATGAACATGTACAGTACCATGAATAAATCAACTAACATAGAGCTCAAGTTGATTATTAGAGTGTTCTCAGATGTCGGGTTGCCTTAAGAGGCCCTCCTCGCCACAATAGGCGAAAGCAGATAGATTTGTGACAACCTTTCCACAATTTCAATTCAATACTTGCGGGTTTTAAGTTAATCAAATGTCGAGTCAAATATGCACAGTTAGAATCACTTCAACTACTTTCTTTGGATAGAAATTAGCCCTCGCAATCTCTTGGAATCATCACAGAATGAACCTTGAATGAACTGAATTGAGACAAAGCAATTATGACAATATAGCGATGAATATTACCAGTAAGCAAGAACTAAAGAAAATGACAGTGAGCAAATTCCTTAATGAGCATTTCACTATGAATGACAATTACACTAACCAAGTATATCACAATTATATATATATACCGGTATCAAGTTTGTTGTCACAAATCATCTATTCGGTCCGAGATATCCTCACGAACACTTAAGCCCTCATGCAAGGTCCCCAAGTCAAACACATAGGTGGCCCTTTGCATTCACTTAAAAGAATAAGGCACGAAGTATAAAATACTTACAGGGACGATGGCGAGCGAAATGCAAATGACTAGGCTTAGAATTTGAATCTACTTCCAACAATCTTATCGACGACTGCTAATACCATTTTCGAGAAATTTACCACATTGAAATCTATATATTGTAGAAAATAGCGACATTGTATGCTCCTAATAATATAGCACCATTTCTATAACCGATAGCACGCATAAAATCGATCCTTTGCTACATTGAGAACAAAACAACCGGGATATTCCCCACGATCAACATTGCACTCAAAAACAATCGAGTCTTCTGAGCGATTGGGAGAGATGGAATCCCACAGGAGGAGAGGTCGGCGACAGTGAAGATGGCGGCGGTGATCTCTTGAAGAATGGAATCCCACCGGGAGTAGAAGCGGCGTCGGCGTCGAGGCGGTGTGGGGGTGGCGTGGGGGCATCCTCGGCGATGGCGACAGGCGAGGCGTCCTCGGCGTCGGCGGCGAGGCGAGGCAGGCGAGCACCGGCGGGGGTGGCGTGGCGGCGCGGCGGCGGCACTCGGGCGGCTAGGGTTAAGCGCGTGGAAGCGAGCTGCAGCGAATGGTTATGGGAGGGTTTTAAGAATTGCGTTAGTCATTAGTATCACTCTTTTAAGAAAACCGATCTTGATGCTTAATCATTAGTATCACTCTTTTAAGAAAACCGTCTTGATGCTTCATCATTAGTATCACTTTTTAATAAAACCGATCTTGATGATTTATCATCACTTTTCTAATAGAACAACGATGTTAGTCATTAGTATCACTTTTTAATAAAACCGATCTTGATGCTTAATCATTAGTATCACTCTTTTAAGAAAACCGTCTGAGATGCTTCATCATTAGTATCACTTTTTAATAAAACCGATCTTGATGCTTTATCATCACTTTTCTAATAGAACAACGATGTTAGTCATTAGTATCACTTTTTAATAAAACCGATCTTGATGCTTTATCATTAGTATCACTCTTTTAATAAAAGCGATCTTGATGCTTCATCATTAGTATCACTCTTTTAAGAAAACCGTCTTGATGCTTCATCATCACTTTTCTAATAGAACAATGATGTTAGTCATTAGTATCACTTTTTTAATAAAACCGATACTGATGTTTTATCATTAGTATCACTCTTTTAAGAAAACCGATACTGATGCTTCGTCATTAGTATCACTCTTTGAAGAAAACCGATACTGATGCTTCATCATTAGTATCACTCTTTTAAGAAAATCGATACTGATGCTTCATCATCAGTATCACTTTTTTAATAAAACCGATACGGATGCTTGATCATCACTTTTCTAATAGAACACTGATGTTAGTCGTCAGTATCACTTTTTTTAATAAAACCGAAATCGATGTAGTTTATTGCACTATTTCTTTTCGGACATCGCAAGTTCTGAATTTTCAGCATTTCATCAAAGAGAAAATGCCATAACTTTGTCATACATTGTTGAAATTATTAGAAATTTTGCGAAACATATTTCAGGATCTTGCAAAACTTTTCATAAAATAATTTTTGGAAAAAGCGACCTCATTCAAGAAATATGCCAAAATTCATTTACGTAGACATGATTTGTGCGTAAAAGCGTAGAAAAGTCAAAACTTTTTCAAATTAATCTGGAATTGTACGAAAATTTCCAGAAATGAACTTTCGACTATTTACAAGCTTTCCCAACAATAATTTAGTCAAATGGAATTTTCTTTCACAAATTATGGCACAAAGTGCAGGCATAAAGAGAAATTGCATGCATTTCCATGAAGCCTCCAAACAACAATTATTCACCTTGGATTTACAATACTATTTTACATACATTATAATAGTCCATTTATTTACAATATTGCCCTTCATGATGATCTACTGCATGTAATTGGCTCCATGTGTTTAAATCATCCCGCTAAGACAAGCCCCATCGCAAATGAAGGTATCTCATCGAATTGGTTATACTCTTCTTCATCTACAACATCTTCAACTCCTCGATCATCTCTTGCCATGAAGAACGGCGTGCAACCTTGGATTGGCGGATCGCAAGACGTAAAAGACTTGAGTTGCTTGCCGCAAGGACAAAGCAGATCATCTTTGTAGGCGAGTCTCTTGAGATACACAATAGTAAAGCCTCTCTTGTCGACCTTCACTCCATGTGGAAGTCGTACCCACTTACATCGGAACAATGGAACTTGGTATATTCGTGTCGAGCTCCCAAATTTCTTGATCATCCCATAGTAGGAGTTCATTACGGTTGGGGAGACTGTTTTGAGTGATGATCATCGAGAAAGCATTTATACTCACTCCTTTGTTTTGGGCCGAGTACTCTTGGCATCTTGACTCTCGATGTAAAAGGTGTAACCATTAATATCGTACCCTGCCATATGCGTACATTAAATCTTGGTCCGTCGACCAACCATTTTACATTCTCGATAAAGAGACCTCCGCTTTTCTTTGAACCATGTGAGGAATCGATCATTGTGTTCTTGTGCGATAGAAAGCTCATCCATCTGTGGATTCTCTTCCCGTAATATCAACTTATGTTGCTCGATGTTTGGACGAACTTCTGCGCTATTCTGCAAGACTGTGAATGCGCCTTGCAATACATATCAAACCTCGGACTCATTAGTTTGGACCCGCGGTTCCTTTACTAGCAAATCTGCCCTCATGGCGAGATCTGAGGAACACCGATTGCTTGTCTTTTACCCAGGTAGTCCACGCAAAACTCTAACCTCTTCACCCCATAACCTTTAACAATACTACCCCGAGCTTGACCGATTCCTCACGTCACGACTTTAATATACCCATGTACCTCTCGAGCGGATACATGTAGCGTGAAAAGCGGGTCCACATATCTTAATCTCTCGACAAGGTGAACAACAAGGTGGACCATTCGTCAAAAACGGCGGTGGGAAATGCATCTCAAGGTGACCTGAGTCGCACCACCTCACTCTGTAAGTTGTCTAGTACATCGGGGTCAATAACTGCAGGAGATCGCATTGAAGAAATAACACAACTTTGTGATTGCCAACTGACATCCTCTGGGAGAATATTTGGATTACTGGCCCAGGAGCATTTGGGTCATCAAGACATGGCGGTCATGGGACTTCATGCCCAACAACTTCAAATCATCCATAGACACAAGCTTCTTAATGTTAGCGGAGTAGCGGATGGAACTTTAATACTTTGGAGATATTTGCGAGATCTTCTTTCTCCTTCTTGGGCAGGTGTAGCATGCAGCGAGGATGTACGGGCCTTTTCCATCCTCCTCTATCACTTTGCAAGTCTGGGCCCGATTCCCATGTAGGCCATGTCGCGACGAGCATTGACACCATCTTTGGTCTTTCGGTATGTTCAGCGGGATGCCAACCAAGTTGTCGCGAGACATTCTTCTCAACATGCATGACATCAATACAATCTGGGACATCTAACTCCTTCGATGACAGTAAGTCCCGAATATTGACCTCTTCTTCCAAATGGTCCTAGGGCTAAGCAGATTCTACTCTTTCCGTCTTGAACATCGATATCCTCTACGTGAATATACTTGGCTTCCACTCATTGGCTATACATTGCGAGCGGACTTCCCTCTTCCCATCAAATTTGTCATCCATCTTACGGATCTCGATGACTTCGAGGTAGAAACCTCACGGTGACCCATATATACGATTTTCTTGGAATTGGCGACCATAGACTCTCGGTCTCCTCTTCACAAATAGGACACGCTTTGGCTCCTTTAGATCTTGTAACACCGCCAAATTACCAAGGGCCGGAAATCATTTATGGTGCAAAATACCATAGCCCGTAGGGTGAAATGCTCTCTTTATACGCATCCCACACGACGGCCCCTCATTCCACAATTTTACCAAATCCTCGATCAATGGTGCAAGGTACACATCAATATCATTTCATTTGTTTGGGTCGAGATTAGTAATGACATCATGATATACTTCCGCTTCATGCCTGACCAAGGAGGAGGTTGTAGATACCTATGAAGCGGCAGTCTTTGACGATCGCTCATGTTACCAAGCGGATTCATTCGTCGGTACTCAACCCAAATCTTATGTTCCTCATTTCGCACCAAACTCCTCATGTTTCCAATCGATGTTTCTCTATTGAGCGAATCGGCGAGGTGTCTCGACTTGCCATCTTCCTTCGAGACTCATAATGCCAGCATAACAATTTTGCCTCTCTCGGATTTGCAAACAACCACTCCAGACGGGAATGATGGGCAAGTACCACAATACCTTGGCGGTGCACCTTTAGTGATGACCTCTTCACCGTCGTTGCCCGGCTCTTACGCTTCTTGTCGTTCGCTTCTCCTTTTGTTTGTCTGGGGCACACCACAAAGCTGGACAAGCGTCAGACTCGATGTGCGTTACGGTACAAGATGCAATCATTCGGACATGCATGTATCCTTTCTATTTCCATTCCCATGGGACATAGTAGCTTCTTCGCTTCATAAATGCTTGTTGGCAACTCGTTTCCCTCAGGAGCAGATCCGATAGAAGAACTAGTAGTGCATTGAAACTTGTATCATCCAGCGGTGTTTTGCCTTGATTCGAACAATGCAAGGACCGAACCCAACTTGGTGTATTCCGCTTTGCAATCTGTGAGCAGCGGTTTGGCATAAATCTTCTATCAAGCTTTTAAACTTTTCAAACTCTCTTTCCGTATAATTACCCTCCACATCCCGCAACATTTGCTCCAAATTATCCTCCTCAAACATATCTGGCTACAACTCGTCATCCGGTTCCACCGTATCTTCGTTGCATATCGGAGGGGTACTACCTGCCTCCCCGTGATGGATCCAACATGTGTAATTCCTCACGAAGCCACGTCGAATCAGGTGGTCCTCAATTTGAGATGAGTTGTTAAATCTCCTCATATTGGTGCAATCAATGCAAGGACAATATATGAAGTTTACACCCCTCCTCACCATGTCGTCTTCTGCAATTTTTTTGAACTCCTTAACACCCCTCTGAAATTCAGCACTCACATGACTTTTCTGATACATCCATTCCTCACAGTCCATCTGCAATTAAATTTCGCACAATAAATTAAGGAAAAACTGGAGCGACAACTAGCTATAGCTATTTTAAATATTGAGACATCATTTCAATTAATATTACCTTTGCAAAATAGTGGGCGAGGTTCCAAGATATATAAATGTACTCACGATCGATACCTAGCTTCTTCCACGGTTTAAAGCTTCCAATTCCCTACATAAGAGACATACATTTTAACATCAACAACGATATCAAATAATCTAATTATATAGCTAGTGCATTAGCTTGCAAATCTTTCTACTACAACGAAACAAATCAAGGGTACCAACGATGACTCCTAATCTCTAAATAGGTTAGGTCCTAATCCCATTCGAGGATATATGGTTGGGCAAGTTCTAAGCCGTTGTACAACTCGAGAGAAAATTTTGACATCTCGCTTTCTCCGGATACGTCTCGACAACAGTCAAGAGGGTGTGTATCCGGAGAACACCGAGAGACGCTACGAAATCTACTATGAAGTTGTACAACATACTTCAGAACTTGCTCGAACCATATATCCTCGAATTGTCAAACGTGGACAATTCGAGGCGCCGCTTATAAATATGCCCTTTCGTTCAGCATATTTATAAATAAGCACCCTCGAGCAGGAGGCGAGGTTACGCCGCCTAAACTCTAATACTTGATTACCACATGATAACAATAATAATTCCATATATATAAGCAGAGATCGCACTACAAAATTAAATAGATATAAACTTGTCAAATAAAGAGTGTGAAATCTGAAAGCACGTACACAATTCGATTGCAACCTAAACTTTATTGACGACATATCGAAATTACCAGAGTAAAATTGAAGGGGTTTAAAGAATTGTTGCTCACATTTTGAAGAAAACCGCAATAGAGGGCAAAAAGGGGGGAATCTCCTCAAGATAGGGTTTCTATTTTGCCCTCTTAATACCCACCCATGAGGACTTCAAATTTTCTCACCCAACTATTGCTTCCAACCACACAATATGAGCTATTTTCTCGGGTGGCGGCGGAGAAATCTCCTCTGGAGCAAAAACAGAGAAGAGTTCAGTGCGAGTGGTATATATAACCTAGCGAGGCACATCAGAATCGGTTCTTTTCAACAAGTGATAGTGATGTGCACGTTCATCACTATCGCTTCTATAAAAAGAATGATAGTGATAACCATGTGCACATCAGAATCGGTTCTCTACTAAAAAGTGATAGTGATGTGCACGGTCATCAGAATCGGTTCTTTTCATAGAAGTGATAGTGATGTGCACGTGATCATCACTATCACTTCTATGAAAAGAACCGATTCGATGACCGTGCACATCACTATCACTTTAGTAGAGAACCGATTCGATGTTCGATGCTACATCACAATCACTTATAATCTCAAAACCGATAGTGATTATTACTAACACCCCTCCGAAGTTACTTATCACAATCGTTTTTTTCAAAAAACTTAAGAACCGACACAGATACAGTGATAGTGATGTGTCATTCTGTAGTAGTGATGTGATTTATGATGAGCATAAGAATCAAAACCTAAACCTTTGTGATGAGTACTGACTTTTGATTGATCCAAAATCATGTTTAGGTTTTTCTTTCAAAGAGTGAACCGTTCTAAAGATTTTTCCAAGTAATCAACCTTTCGAGCAAGAATTAAGCAGTTATTACATGGGGCGTCCACTTTTCCTTTACGTATCGACAAGTTGAGCATGAGAGAACTTCATGAGTGAGCATAGCATCTGTCATTTGAGAAACCCTAGCATTTGCATCATGCAACTTCAATTCCAGTATAGCACATTTAGAACAATGAGTTATATCATGCAAATCAACAGTTGAACAGCTAGCATTTTAACATGTTTCTCATTTTCTTTCTTTTCAGCATTGACTTGTTCTAACAAAGAAACATGTTCTTTCCTAAGCACAGTAAGCTCATGTAAATTAAGTCACATGATTTGCAAGCATCATCATCAGGAATCAAAGATTTAAGTCTAGCAATTTCAGCATTCAAAGATTCCACAAGAACATCATGTTTCTTAATCTTCTTGTCGCGTTTGTCAAGCAATTTTCCAAGGCGAACAACAAGTAATAGTTAATTCATAGTAAGAAGGTTCTACCTCATTGCAATCATTGTCATGATCGTCCTCGGTGAAGCTTACATCACTCCTAACCATGAGACACAACCACATCAATTCATGTTTGCTTGGAGTTGTTGTATCATCTTCACCGCTCTCCGAATCCACATCACTCAAATTGACTTGTTCAAGAGCGGAAAGGACCGGTGGACAACTTTTTTGTTGATGAAGTTCTTCTTTCTATTTCTTGGAGAAAACTTCTTCTTCTCTTTTCTTTTGTCATTGTCCTCCTCTCTTGATGCTTTACTGCGAGTTTAGGACAATTTGAACGCATGTGGTTGAGATCACCACACTCATAGCACCTTGGAGGCCACCACCAACTTTCTTTCTCATTCTCACATTACGCAAGGCTTTATAAAAGCGAGAAGAAAGTGATGCCAAGTCTTCTTCGGAAATTCCTCAATCTGTTCATCGGTTAGTGAAGACAAGAAGGACAAGACAAAACTTGAAGAAACATTATTTTGAGACATGCTAGATTGAGAGGTCAATGCAATTGATTTATAATCATCCTTCTAGCAAGAACATCAATTCATGAGTTTTAGCTTAGAGAAAAGAACATCTGATGAAGGTCACTCATGACAGTTGATTCTCTAACAGATGTAACTTTCATCTCCCAAATAGACATGTCCAATGCACCAAGCAATTGTCTAGCATTAGTAGCCTCATCAAAGTAAACTCCAACAGCACGTAAATTGCTAAGGATCTTATTGAAACGTGCAAAGAAATCATCTAGTGACTCACCAGGCTTCATCTCAAATCGCATGTATTCTTTCTTATATATGTCTTGCCTAACCTCTTTGATAGTGTTAGATCCCTCATGATAATCACAAAGAGATTTCCATACCTCATATGCAGCCTTGAGATGGATCACGCGGTAGAAGTCACTTCTTCCCAATCCTTGAATGATCAAGTTTAGGGCTCTCTTGTTTGCTTCAACATGTACATGATTGGTGGCATTGACTTGATCATTATCAGGAACTTGATATGGCTTGTACACCTTCTCCCAGATTGCAAAGCCCTGAGCTTGAATGTATGCCTCCACCTTTGCTTTCCAAAACTGAAAATCAACACCATTGAAAACACAAGGTTTTGTCGAAGACCTATCCATCGCTACGGTTTCTATAGAAAAAGAACTAGGCTCTGATACCACTTGTAGGATCGAAATATACTGATCTAGCAATCAGAGGGGGGGGGAATGATTGCGCGGAAGCTAAAATCAAAATTTTGCCTTTTGAAACACCCCAAACAAACTCAGATTGCTTAATTTGTATTCAACAAGAACCTTATTGCATCAGACCAAATTTGCACATGTATGCCGGACCAAACTTCGCCTCGGACAGAGAGTTGCACGTGTATGACGGACCAAATTTCTACTGTAGCAAAGGAGTTGAATGTGTATGACGGACTAAACTTCGCCTCTGATATGTGTATGATGGACAAAATGAAAACAGCCTAACATATGTTCACTAAAATGATAATTCCTGAAGATCCAACCGTTGGATTGATGTGAAATTTTAACTGTAGAAACTAGACTTGATTCTGAAGCTAACCCAAAAAGAATCAACTCAATGGGACCTACGAATCTAGAGCAATGTCCCTCGCAAGACAGCTGAAACAAATTCCAATCTAATAAGGACGGACCAAATCAGACCAGTGACGGACCAAACAAAAACACTAAGATTACTAAAGATCCAACCGTTAGATTGACATGAAATTTTAACTGTAGAAACCAGATTCAATTATGAATCTAACCCAACAAAAATCAACTCGATCGGATCTACGGATCAAAAGATATTACCTTCGCAAGATGACCAAGTCAGGTGATGACGGAAATTGATTCCAAAGGCTATGACGGACCAATCTTCACATGAAACTTCAGCTACCACGGACCAATCTTCAGAGAATGAACCAACTATGCCGGACTAAGACGCACCCAATTGCAGGTCCTCCAGACTTTGGCGTAGGGAACGAATTCTTCGATCAATCACGCATGCATGAGCTAGGAAATCTTCCAGTGGTCGCCTTTCACGAATCACAGCCGCCAGGACCTATCTTCGAGCGTGTCTGGCCGAAGGAACTCAAGCAGACATGCACTTGCAGTCACAATTAGCTAGTTGCCGTAATGCACAGAGATTATCTAGTCGCCGACTGCAAGAGCAAAATCTCTTGCCGAAACGCACAGCTTCCCTTCACACTGGGTGATGTGCAACTTTCTCTCTATCGTCCTCAGCCAATCATCTTCCTCCAATGGATTTGCATTTCCAGAAAATGTAGGCGGCCGAGTCCTCATGAATTCTGACAGCTTCGAGTGTGGTCTCTGCACTGGGTTGACCTGGTTAGCTTGGGCGGCGGCGGCGGCTTGGGCGGTGACCTGCTGCATCTGCTGCATCATGGCATGCATTAGCTGAGTCTGTGCAGCAAGAAAGGCTCCAAAGTTCTGCATATCAACTGGTGGTACTGGTTGGGATCCTTGTCCTTCGTTGTCGGTGTCTCCAGCTAAGCGTGAACCACTCCCATTTCCTCCTTGGTTTCCACGGGTGTTCACCATCTGTCGATTGTTCCAGGGTTAAGAGACGAGAGGGAAATAAGAATGGACAAGTAGTAGAATACTTATGCGGGGTCAAAGGTGAAATAGCAAAATCCAACTTTATTACTTTATTACTTTATTAATACCGAGGTATGGTTGCTCACAATGCCTATGGGCCATGCAACACATACCCATCACTCACAAGCATGAAAGAAGCAAATCAAACTAATACTCTGGAGTCAAACGCCTCTAAGGGTAACTCTTATTCCAAGACGCGACTCATCGCAGGAGTCTCAACTGCTAATCCTAACATTCACTCCTCGAGCCAACCCCACCGAACTTCTGGTGGATACACCGCCGGGTGTCTTTGGTCTTTGGTACAAACCTATCCCAACGATCCATGGTGGATGTGCCTCCTGCTCCTCCTCACGGGCTCAACCTCCACAGCTCGGCTTAACCTCCACCGGCTCGGCTCTGGCTGCGGCTCTGATGTGGCTCCTCCGGTGCAGGTGGTGTAGCACCAACACAGCTCGGCTCGGTCCGTCTGTGTTGTCTCCAACTCCCTAATCCTCTGGATAGAGTGAGCCAAGTACTCACAAGTCTGCAACAGATGAGCCCTTACCTTCGTGAACTCGTCACGAGACCTCTGCAGCTCCTGAACCGTCTCGTCGATAGCATCCTCTTGAGCGATGACATATCTCGCCAGGTGGGTGATCGTGGCATCCTCCTCCTCTATGGGCTCACGGTTGTAGCGGTTGTCTCTGCGTGGATGGTGACGAAACACTGTGCCATCCAACTCCCTGGGGTAGGTACGAGCAATCTGCCTCATCGCCAGACGCGATGTCTCCTGGATCCCAGCATCAAATGACGACCTCCTAGCAGTGATGCGGATGGGACGACTCGCCCTCGCCCTATCCCGAGCGTAAACTGTGATGGTGACATCCCAGGCAATATCCAGTCCTGCCCGCACTACAGTAGTCCCCCGATAGATCGGCCTGTTATAACCTCCAAGCAGCTGCATCATACGCCAAAGCTCCGTGGCGTACCCTCCAGTGCGCTCACCAAAAGAGTGGATCATCCTCATCTGCCAAAGGACACTCACGTGAAACTCAGAAATTTTAAAACAAAGCGAAAACATGATAAATTCAGCAAGGGGTATGAAAGAAGAGAAGGGGTAAGTCGAGAATGCATTATCATCTTGGCACATTTTAACTTTTTAGAAAATAGTTTTATCCTCACTACGACCATTCTAACTAAGGGCCAGTCCTACAGTCAGTATGGCTCTGATACCACCTCTGTCGGGACCCGAATATGCAAATCCGGACCCTCTGTGTATTCAGCACTAGTCCAGGATCACGCTAGTGCACATAGTCCCAACATTGGTACATGTCACAGTCATAACCAACGAAATGATAAAGTACTTTAATTAAATACTCAACTAGTTGATCGACCTCATGGTCAAGTTACAAAGATACGCCTCGCAGGGCGAAGACTTATTAGAGTATTCAAATGCAGCGGAAATAAAATAAACTCGTGGCGCCAACCAATTTGCCATAGGCAACTGACTAGGCTCGCTCCTTAGTTCATCGGCCCCTCCTGATACTCCTCCTCCTGAGCAGGGGTTGCTTCTTCTTCAACTGAAGTTGTGTTGTTGTGGGGGGTGAGTACTTTGAGCACTCAGCAAGTTATGCATTGAATGCAATGCTAATACGCTACATGCATGGCTTAGTACAAAGGATAGGCTACGGTTCGTGTGCAGTACAGCATCCAAGATAAACAGTAATAGATTGCAAAGCAGTAAAACAGTAGTAGGAATAGTAGCTTTCACAAACGTTTCAATAGTAAATCATTTTCCATCTAAAGTCAAGTTCATCATCACCATTCCAAGCATTTCCCATATCCATGTTGTTTTCATGAAAGTCTAACCCTTGACTGTAATCACCGAGCGTTGCTCAATACCGTGAGCACGGCTATTCGAATAGGTTGTACACTCTGCAGAGGTTATACACTTTACCTACAAGATCTGATCAAATACCACCAAGGCAAATGCTTAGTAACAAAGCCTTTCCAAAGTTCCGTCTAAACCCAATCTTGCCGCTAAGGTTTCAACCTTTGGAGGGACTGGTTACCACACCAGGGCCCCCTCTTGCGCCATGTGAGTTCTCACCCGCTCCTCAGCCCCACACCACCACAGCGATACCAAAGTAGATTTCCCAGTTTACTCAGCTAGGCCCGTCCCATTACGGGGCTTGTGGTTGTATGAAGGACTCAATTCAAAGGCTCGCAAGGTTAAGTCCTTAGTTGACCGAGGCAAGACTAACCGAGTGTGATCTCAAATATCCAAAACCAACAAAAACCATATACGACCGCCCAGTTGCCACTCTTGGCCCACTAGAAACAATCTTGCCGCATGCCTCAGTCTAAATCATTTTTCCCACCCCAGTTCTTTACCATTGCACCACGCGCCATCAACAACTCAATAACACATGTCTCATTCACAAAACACGTTCCATATCTCATTAAGTCAATATTAACTTTGGTATTCCAAAATCATGAAATATCCACGTGGCAGGGCTAAGCATACTACTTACGGTCTACTCAACCCATGTTGGCCAATTATTAATGTCCAACTATTAATCCACAACCTAGGGTGACAAATAATTCATGGCCTACAATTATATACGACAAGGCGGCATACAGCAACTAGGCATTTAACTAATCCCAGAGTTCATTCAAACCAATTTTTACTAAATTAGCATGCAATAAATTAAATCGAAATAATTTTTCTATGATGGGTTCAACATGATCAAACACAACTTGCCTTCAAAAAGTCTGGTTACGGTTCTGAGCTTGCTCTCGGTCGAACTTCTCCCTCGAAACCGTCGGGCACTTCAACGTCTACGCGTAACGTAAATAAACAACAACAAATAAATAAAACAGAGAGAAACTCAAGTCAAAAATTCAATTAAAATTCTCAAACAGCAAGAGCTTGATTTTATAAATTTATAGAAATTGGAATCACTCAAATCGGAGTTAAAACGCAAAAGTTATAAGCGTTTGAAGTTTCAAAATACATTTAAAATCAATAATCCGAATTAACTAAATATTTTCTTTTTCGGAAAAATAATTATTGCGTCATCTTTGACACGTGTCACCACTAGAGAGTGACACGTGGCCTTCTTAACGTTAGCCTTGACCGGCTCCGTCTTGGCGTCGGCCAAGACGACTTAAACCATCTCGGCGGAGTGGGACCACCGTGACATCGACTGGCGTCACGGTTCGGTCGCGGTGATGTCTTGAGCCCGTCTTTGTCGATGACACGTCGCTGATCGCCGCGGTGCTTCGGTGTGCCACGCGTCACGGCGCGATTGGCTGCGGTGCGGGACACGTGGCGCTATGGCTGCCCTCAAATCTACATCTAACGGTTGTGAATGGAAGATGAGGTTTACTGTTCAAGGGCAACGTGGCGAGATCCGGATCGTTGATGCGCGATCGAGCAGCGGAGAAGCTTCGGGCTCGGTGAAGGCGGTCGGCGGCGCCGCTTCACGAGACGAGGACGGACGTCGCGGCGGCGGCGTTCGTGGCTCCTCCGCGACGCGCGGTGATGTTCCCGAAGCGGCGCGACACGCTGAGTCCAATGGCACCAACGGCAGCGGTGGAGGGTGACCGGCGGCGACGGGGCGAAGCAAAAACGACGGCAGAAAGCTTCGGGACTTCGGCGAGGTTGTGCGGCGAAACGGCGGCGGCTCAGGCAGTGCACGGTGCACGGCTGGGTGCGGCGCGAGGTGGGGATCACGTCACGGGTGGCGGTGCTTTAAATAGGAACCTCGACGTCCGTGAAATTCGCGGAAACCGAGGCCCACTCGGGTGCGGCGGCGAAATCCGGCGGCGACTCGGAGTGACGACGTGGCAAAACGTGGACCGTCGGATCCGGATCGCACGGCTGCGGCGCTAGGGTTTTTCCGAGCTGGGCCGCATAGTGGTCGGCCCAACACTGTTCATCCGATTTTTAATTCTTTCCCGATTAAAAATAATTCCCGAAAATCAAATAATTCATTTGGGGCATTAAAAAATACTAGGAAAAATTCTGGAAAAATTCTCAAAAATATTTTAGGACATTTGTGACTTAAATAAAATATTTTCAGCAAAATTTTATTTTAACTTTTCTATTATTTAATTAATTTGGTAAATGGCTTAACTCAAAAATAAATCCAAATAAATCCAAATAAATTTCAGAAATTTCTCAAAAATTCAAAATACCATTTTAATGCAAGAAAAGCAAAAATTGGGGTGTTACAGTAACCCACTTCTACATTTATGTTTTTATTCAATAGTCATAAAGATGGCTCAGGACCGTAGATGGATGTATGATGGCTGGGACAATGCTATGAATCACACACAAGAATGGAGAGTTAACACTCAGGGTTTTTTGGATCATGTTTTCTCCCAAAATCCCCTAGATGGGGTAGTGAAGTGCCCTTGCGATAAGTGTCATCTTTTCTCTCGAGAGAAAAAAACAACAATGGCTGGCCAGTTATGCAAATTTGGTTTCATGCCAAATTACCTTACGTGGTACGAACATGGTGAGTCGCGGAGGAGACAGGCGTCTGCTCAAGCTGAAACTATCGCTATGGTGGAAGATAGAATGGATGAAATGGTTGTGGACTTGGGCTGACAATTTGAGAATGATGCTGAGGATGAAGGTACTTGGCGAGAGGATGAACCAACCCAAGGAGTTAAGGAATTCTATCGGCTCTTGGATGCTTCAGATAAGCCTTTGCTTTAGTGCACTAATGTTTCACTCCTTGCATTTGTAACACGGCTTATGGCTATAAAGTCAAAGTATGGATTCTCTCAAGCTTGTTATAACGAGTTGGTTAGCTTGATTTCTGATGTCCTCCCAGAAAACCATAAGTTGCCAAAAGATATGTACTATTTAAAGAAGATGTTGGCTGGTTTAGGGATGCCTTATGAGAAGATAGATGCATGTGTTGACAATTGCATGTTGTTCTGGAAGGAGAAAGCAGATGACAACCATTGCCGACATTGTGGGAAGTCTAGGTTTGTAGAAGTAACTGGCCATGAGGGGTAATTGGTGACAACTTCGTTACCGATGAAGGTTCTACGTTACTTTCCTCTAATACCAAGACTACAACGGATGTACCTATCTAAAGAGACTTCCCAACACATGAGGTGGCACAAGGAAGGTATGCGGTTCAAAGATGGTTTCATGGGCCATCCATCTGATGGTGAAGCATGGAAGGCTTTGGATCGGTATGACGAAGACTTTGCCAAAGACCCAACAAATGTTCGTATTGGGTTGGCGACTAATGGGTTTTTGCCTTTCAACATGAGTGTTGCATCGTACTCTTGCTAGCCTGTCTTTTCAATTCCGTACAATCTTCCACCTTCATTGTGCATGAAGGATGAGTACGTGTTCTTATCCCTTGTTATACCGGGGCCAGAGCATCTTGGAAAGCAATTACACATCTTCATGCAACCTTTGATCGAGGAGTTGAAGCAGTCATGGATAGGGGTCATGACCTATGACAATAGGAGAAAACAAAACTTCAACATGCGTGTTGCCTACCTTTGATCCATCCATGATTTCCCTGCATATGGCATGTTCTCGGGGTGGAGCACACATGGTCGACTGTCATGTCTGATATGCATGAATGACACGGATGCATTTCGGTTAAAACATGGTCGCAAATTCTGTTTCTTTGATTGCCACCGACATTTTCTACCTCCTTCTCATGAACATAGAAAACAAAGAAACAACTTCCATAAAGACACAATAATCATGAAGGGGCCGCCGAAACGTTTGTCAGCGTCTGAGATTATTGCCTAGCATAGGCGATTGATTCACACAGAGGATGGTTTTGAAGGGGCCAAAGAGTTGCACAACTGGACTCACCTATGTGGTATTTGGAGCTTGCCCTACGCAAGCTCTCTTATCCTACCACACAATCTTGATGTTATGCACCAAGAATGGAATGTTGCAGAAAGCATTGTCAGCATGTGTTTTGATTTTAAAGATAAGACAAAAGATAATGTGCAGGCCCAAAAAGACATGGCTGATATATGTAATCGGCCAACCCTTGAGGTGAGGGAGGACGAAGCAGGGCGGCAAGGCGGGCCACGTGCACGTCTTGTCTTAGGAGTTCGAAAAGAAAGGGTCATACGTGGTTAAAAATATCAAATTTCCTGATGGTTATGCAGCAAATCTAAGGCGTGCAGTGAATACTGTGTCAGGCAAGCTAAATGGTTGTGTTTAAAGGAAATACAAAAATCAATAATGCAAAAGTTGAAAAAAGCAATACCTGTGTTAATGTGCAAGATGGAGAAGTTATTCCCTTCGGGTTTCATGAATGCAATGCAACATCTGTTGGTACATCTACCAAACGAAAAAGAGGTTGGTGGTCCGGTACAGTATAGATGGATGTACCCAATAAGAAAATTAGGTCAACTGTGGGTAACAAAGTATGAGTTGAAGTTTGTATTGCAGAGGCATTCTTTCTTAAAGAGATTTCGTACTTCTCATGTACTTATTTCTCGGATGAGCATAACGTTAATGCTCATATACCGAGATACCAACCTTTGGAAGACACACATGGATTTGAGCTTGATATATTCCGAGAACATGGGAACACTGTTGGTTCTAGTTCGATTCATGAGCTATCTCGCGATGAGTGGAATGAAGCAATGTTATACATGTACACCAACATTCCAGAAATGGAACAATATTTTATGTAAGTACCTATGTTTACTTTCTACCATCTAAAATTTAAATTGTTTGGTTCTAATTTAATCTACTAAAATGTAGATTGTTTGATCAACAACAATGGAATTCGACGCGAAAACCTACATATACTCAACTTGAGAACTTGCGACGCAATGGTTTACACGATTGTCCCAACTTCGTGACATGGCCGACAACATGTATAATTCTATTCATGTTGAATTACAACTCATCATTTATATTGAACTATAATGTAACAATAATTCAAACATTTGCAGTGCATGCGTGATGCTCTCGTCCATGCGACCTCAAGCGACTATCTCACGGTAGCACAACCGCAAGAAAATTTGGGCGCTATGATGTCCATGGGTTTTGCTTTCGGACTGTGGCATTAGAGGCAACTCGTCCTCAAGCTACCACGGTGAATAGTGGAGTTGTCACTATCGCAGAGTGCGGATGGTCGTGAAATAGAATATTATGGCATTCTTCAAAACATAGTGGAGATTAAGTTCGGCAGTCCAAAGGATCTCATATTAACTTTCTTTTATTGTGATTGGTTTGACGATAAAGCAGGGATACGACGAAACGACAATCTTGGCATAGTGGAGGTTAAACATGCTTCACGCCTTAGAGATCATAACTCATTCGTACTTGCTCACCATGTCAAGCAGGTGTACTACCTTTCGTATCCATGTCAGAAATATAGTTTAACACCATAGTGGGTTGTACACAAAGTGAGTCCTCCTGGCCGTTTACATATCCCTGGGAACGATGAGTATATTGATAGTGGGATCGATAACACAGTTGACACAACCTACCAAGAAGATGATTTGCCAGGGTCATTTGAAGTTGACATTGGATCAACGCTTGGTGAGTTAGTTGGTGACACAATAGATGTGATTGTGGATGTCTCAAAAAGGAGACCAAAGAAGAGACAACATAGTGCCCGTACAAATGAAGCTGACAACACCGATTACTTCTAATAAGTACAAATGTTTCATTTTTCTTAGTAAATATTATTTCTTGTTTCAATTACACATGTATTCTTGTACTAATTACATGTTTCTTAAACAGGATGAGGTCATTTTTTCGTCACTCAAAATCAAAGAAAAAGGATGGGTCTTCTTCGAATAGTCAAGACTCGTCTCTTTTTAGAGGATCTACTTCTCATCAAAGCAGGCAGAGGCAGTTTGAGAGATGTCTCACTACAAGAAAAGTGATTATCTATGATGAAAACGTCGTGACGTTGTCAACTTTTGTCATGAAAAATCTATTTTCTGTGACGACTTGTTTATGTTTGTCATTAATTGTATCAGGCGCCGTCACCCCATAATCTTTTGTGACGAAACATAAAATTTCGTCATGAAACTAAAATACGAATCGTCATAGAAAATGAGTCGCGTTTTTTCAGGTTGGGAAGCGATCGTTGCTAGAACCTCCTGGTGGCTGGAAGCCCTAATCTATTTTTTCCTTGTTGCTGGAACCTCTTGGCGGCTGGAAGTCCCCTCACGGCCAGAGAGTTCCTAGCGCCTGCACTCCATCATAGCTAGAGGTTTTCCTTGTGGCGTGAGATTCTCGTGGTGGCTTGAAGGACTTCTGGATCAATGTGTTGGTTCCTAGCGCCTGCACTTCTGGATCATAGCTAGAGGTTATTTTTTTCTCGTTCTTCGTTTGCATGCTTATTTTATTTTTAGATTGATTTATTATTTCTCCAGCAAGTGATTGATCTGAAATTTTTGATTGGTTAATTCCTCATAAATCTTGATTAATCTCGTAATTAGGATTTGATCAATTTTCATCATTATTGATACAGTCATTTTACAAAGGTTATAACTCTAGATCCGTATATCCGATCGAGCTGATTCTTGTTGGATTAGTTTCAAAATTGAATCTAGTTTCTACAGTTACAATTTCGCATCAATCCAATGGTGCAACCTTCAGGAATTACTATTTTAGTGAATGTATATCATTATGTTTTTGTGGACTGTTTTAGGACTGATTTTGACATATTGTTTGCCATGTTCAATTATGTATTTCCTTAGATGGACAGAAGTTGGATTCAGGGTAAACAATTTACCCCTCATATATCAAAGGTGTGGGAGAGTTCATGCAATTTGTGAAAGAAAGATTTGATGAGAATATTCAGATACTTTGTCCATGCCGTGCATGCCTTAATCAAATAGGAAGACCTCAGTCAGATGTGCATGATCATATTCAGATATATGGGATGTCAAGTGGATACACAAAGTGGGTTTATCATGGAGAATCTATTGATACTGATGTGCATGAATCTCAAGTGCATTTTGATGAAAATGTTGAGCATATGGAAAATTCTGGTCCCGATGGGTTGTGTGCGGGTGAGGATGACAATGATGATGATGGTGGATTGCCAGAGATGATAGAAGAGCTGTACACCGCTTGGGACCAAAGTGGAGAACATCCAAAGTTTGCTAGAGTGCTCGAAGACGCCAAATGCGGACATTGCCCAGAATCTAAAGTATCAAGATTCTCTTTTCTTGTGAAGTTACTTCATATCAAGTCATACAATCGAATCAGTAATACAACATTTAATGCACTACTGAAGTTATTGGTGATAGCATTCCCTCATTGCAAACTTCCCAATTCATATTATAAATTAAGGCAATATCTCCGTGAATTGGGTCTTGGATATGATTTTATCCATGTGTGCATATATAACTGTGTGCTGTTTCGGAAGGAGTATGAGAATAGAGATGAATGCCCGATATGCGGTGAATCAAGATGGAGAGATGCAAATGGTAAGAAAGTGGTTCCTCAAAAGTTGTTTGAGACATTTTTTGCTCATACCTAGATTGAAGAGGTTTTTTGCT
This sequence comes from Guadua angustifolia, assembly GCA_036346375.1. NCBI lineage: Eukaryota > Viridiplantae > Streptophyta > Magnoliopsida > Poales > Poaceae > Guadua > Guadua angustifolia. Next base: position 3,746,017 of record CM070511.1, on the reverse strand, counting down.
TCAAAAAAACAGCAGAGGACACACAATGGCACAAGTTGAAGCGACAACCAAATGATAATGAAATGAGTCATCCAGCTGATGGTGAGGCGTGGAAAGACTTTGATAGGAAATATCCATTGTTTGCGGACGATGCAAGGAACTTGAGGCTGGGCATAGCTACTGATGGCTTCAATCCATTTGGCAATATGAGCACTTCGTATAGCATGTGGCCCGTACTTGTGATGCCTTATAACATGCCACCGTGGGTATGCATGGATAAATCAAACTGCATGATGGCCTTACTCATCCCAGGTCCAAAATTCCCTAGAAAGGATTTTGATGTTTTCTTGGAACCTTTCATAGAAGAGTTGCTTGAACTATGGAATGGTGTCCCTACTTACGATGCTTTTACTGGTGCGATGTTCAATCTTCGTGATGCAATAATTTGGTGCATCCATGATTACCCTGCTTTAGGCACGTTGTCAGGGTGAACTACAAAAGGTTATTATGCATGTGTTCATTGTGACAAAGATCCGTTGTCACGGGCCATAAGGAGGAAGATATGTTACATTGGCCATCGTTACCTCGCAAGGGACAACAATATATGAAAAGCTTAGCTTTTGATGGACATCATGAAAAGCGTGACAAGCCAGAGAGTTCAAGAAAGAGGAGCTTTTGGAGCAACTAGAGAAGGTCAAAGATGTTAGACCAGAAAGCATCCTCGAAATAATAAAAGGAAGCGCCAAGAGGAGAACGAGCCTCAGTTATTTAGCCGAAAGGCTATATTGTTTGAATTGCCATATTGGGTAGAATTGAAGCAGCGACACAATCTTGATGTGATGCACATCGAGAGAAATATATGCATGAACCTTCTTGGCACATTACTGGATATAGAGGCGAAGACAAAAGACACTATTAGTGCTAGGCTTGATTTGCAAGATATGGGCATAAGATGTGAATTGCATTTAGAGTACAAGGGCAACTCATATAGAATTCCTCCAAAGATGCTATACCTTGAAAAAGGAGCATAAGCTTGCATTTTGTGAATTTATTAGAGAAGTTAAATTTCGAGATGGTTTTGCTTCCAACTTATCTAGATGTATTAGTCTTGATGGATGCAAGTTACAAGACTTGAAAACTCATGATTGTCATATCCTCCCGCAAAGAGTTTTACTGTTGGCCTTCGGGTATCGTCTTGTGAGGATATATATGAAGCAATTGCGGAGTTGGGTAACTTCTTTAGAGAATTGTGTAGTAGAACTCTAAAGGTAGATGTATTTGCAATGACTTAGAGCACAAATCCATCATTCTATGCAAGCTTGAGAAAATATTTCCTCCAGCCTTCTTTGATGTGATGGTGCACTTGGCTGTTCATCTACCAGATGAGGCAATTCTTAGAGGTCCAGTTCAATTTGGATGGATGTACCCAATAGAACGTCGACTTGGCACTTTAGAAGGTTTCGTGAGGAATAGGGCAAGGCCAGAAGGGTCCATTGTAGAGGCATATGTAGTTGAGGAGGCCATGACATTTTGCTCAAGATACATGGACGATGTTGACACCAGATTTAATCGGGAGGACAGAAGTGGGGATGGATTTGTAGAAAACCTGGTGGATTGTGACGTCTCTGTTTTTATGCATGGTGTTAATTTAGTAGGTTCCTGTAGAGTTACATTCCTTGATGGTGAACTTGACAAGCTTATTTGGTTTGTGCTAAATAATTGTGAAGAGGTTGATCCATACATGAAGTGAGTAATCATTTATATTGAACTTAATTTTTATGAAATTGTGGACTTAATGTAATGCTATGCTTCATTTTTCTTGTTTTTGTCGGGACCCGAATTCGCAATCCGGAAACGCTCTGTGTTTTCAGCACTAGTCCCAGGATCAATAGCTAGTGCCCACAGTTAACAAAGATGAATATCACAATCATACACAACGGAATAATAAATTAAGTATTCATCATTTAAAATAACATGTTGAACAACCTTAAGGTCAACTTACAATTGTGAAGCCTAGATGGCTTCAACTCAAAGTAAAACGAACAGCAGCGGAACGAAGAACGTCGGTGAATCCCATCAAAATACCACAGGCATTTGACAAGGTTCAACTCCTAGATATTCGCCTTCTTGCGAACTTCTCCTTCTTCAAGACAAAGACTTCTCCTCAACTGGTGATGTTTTGTTTAAAGCAAGGGTGAGTACACAACCGTACTCAACAAGTCATGCATGTAATGCGTTCTATTACTACATGCATGGCTTATTCCAAAGGAATGGTGAATGGTTCTTTTGCGAAAGCAAAGATTCACAAATAATCATAGTAGATAGAAAAGCAAGAAACAAATAATACCCATAATAAATTTCGTAATCATTCTCAAGTAAAGCATTTCTCATTCTTAACCAATTTCCATATCACATTGTTCACATTCCCAACCTCATTTTATTTTCAAAACTCTAACCCTTGACTGTAATCCCCGAGCATTGTCCAGTACCACGGACTTGGCTATTCGAATAGTTTTTACACTCTGCAGAGGTTGTACACTTTACCCACAAGATACAATCAACTCATCACGTCAGCCGTGAATTGCCATACAAGAGTATGCGAATGAGCGATCATAACAAAGCCTTTCAGAAACTTCTATCTCAACCTAGGAACCTCTCCGAGTTGCCTTCACTATCACTTCCCTCACACTGAGCCGAAGTATAGGACTGACAAACACCATTGATCGGTACCAAGCCGCAAAGATGAGCACGCTCCCCATCTGATCACCCCGGATGACCGCCACTGGAGGTATGAAAGGTGAGATATCAGAATCCTACTAAACTAGGTCTTCCCATTCAGACATGTGGTTGTACGAGTGACTCAGGTCAAAGGCTTGCAAGGTGAAGTCCTTAACTGACCAAGACAAGACATCCTTCTCTCAAAATTGGCGCACAACCCTCACGACACTCAACCCTCCCAAATGCCACGATGGCCCACCTGGCATAAAGCCACTTGCCACTTGCCCCAGTCTAAATCCTTTATCACCCCAGTTGATTATTGCACAACACAATGCCAACAACAACTCAACATCCATGTAGAACCACGCTGGTTCCACATATCAACATCAACGTGTGGCAACACGTCACACCATTTCACAAACACATTTCATAATCCATTAATCAATATTATTCTTTTATTTTCAAAAGACATGAGTTGCGTGGCATGGCTAAGCAATTATACATGGTCTAACCAACCCACGTTGGCAAGTAATAACAACCAACTAATAATCAACCATCTTAGGGTGACAAATGAATTATGGCATACAATTAATCATGGCAAGGTGATATTAGCAATTGGATTGTATAACTAATCCCAAATTAATTTAAATCATTTTAATTCTTGAACTAGCATGCAATAATTTGAATCAAAGTAAATTTGTAAAACTGGGAGCAATATGATCAAAGCACGACTTGCCTGGCCCTTGCAAATTTTTATTACTCTTTACTCTTTATCTTCGATCCTTGATCCTCGATCTTCAATTTCCGCTTGCTTGATCCTCAGCTCCTTCGAGCGACTTCCGGCAATGAGTCTAACGATAAACAAGCAGAAATACAACAAAACTCAAAAAGCAAATCAAGTAAACTCCAAATTAAGAACGAATAACATTGGGCACAACAGCTTAGATAAAAATAGGAACTTGAATGGATGAGATCGGAGATTAGACAAAAGAGAACGGGCTTTCGAAAAATACGCCGAAAATAAAAAGACTAATAATTGAGGAAGAAAGAATAATATTCCAGAGAATATTTCTTCTGAAGTTATTATCTTGATTGGATAGCCGTTGTCATATGGACTCTCGATCTCTAGACCGGGTCCACGAAGTTACGTTAGTTCGCCATGAACTAAGCAGATGCTCGAGGTTGACTTTCGTTGATCGAACGGCACATTCAACCAAAAGGAAGATAGACTGATAGACTAGGTCCGGCACAAGAATATGACACATGGTCAATGGTCTAGCGATCAAGTCCACGAATGAATTATGGGTTAATGGCAGATTTAGACTTTCAGGGATAAGACAAGGACGGATAGAATTGACATTCAGTACGATCCGATCTGGGGTTCAGTCATACATCGATGGAAAGGCTCGATGATGACAAAACGGCGATGATAAGAAGACGGGGCTAAACTCAAGGTGATAGGGCTAGATCACATCAAGGCGATAGAAAAGATGATGACATCGCATTAGGGCCTTTACTTGAATGCACGCCTGCGATGAGAGCAAAGGGTTAACGATGGGACGTTAACGACGAAACTTTAACAGTGAAACGTTAATGATGGAATGTTAGCGGCAGAACGTTAACGATGGAACGTTAACGGCGAAACGATAACGGCGGAATGCTATCGGCGAAGGCAAAGCGATGACGGAACGCTCAAGGTGGCGACCGTCGGTTGATAGATAGGGCAGCGAGGTCATGACATGGCCACGACAAACCAAAATGGTTGGCGGCACAAGACGACGTGCGACGGCGGCAAAAGGCGGAGGCCGACGAATAAAAAGAATTTTGATAGATGCAACAGCAAAGGGAAAGTATCCATCGCGTAAAACGCGACAATACGAACTCAACAAAATAAGCGGATTTGGCGGTGACCCACCGGATTGATCACAAACCGCCAATTAACGGCTGTTGCAGCTAATAGATCTAATAGCCATAACTACTAGAATAATGAATGAAAAATTACAAAAAAATTCAGAGAGCCTACTGAGATCCTAGAACACGATATGACGTGAAGAGATCAGATTTTTACCTTCTGGATCAACGGGGAACGCACGATGCCATTCCCAGCTGTTCGTACGCAGTCTGATAAGGGAATATTGATTTTTCTGCACAAATCCCGCAGGTAAAACTTTGAGTTAGGGTGAGCACTGTGTAGGGGACATCAAGGGAAGTGTACCATAAAACTTTCACGGCCGAACTCGTAGCAACGAAGGAGAACGGGCTCCGGCAAGATTTGATCTTTGGGCAACCATAACTTTTGATCCAGTGGATGAAATTGCACCAAATTTGGATGGAAGACAGAGGGTACCCTGAGACATGACATGACACAAATGGATCTTGAAAAGAGTCGATGAGTTGATAGGGAACGCGCCTCAAAGTATGGCCGACGTGCAGCGACGCTTCGGAGGATGAGGGCAAAGTTTCTCGGGTTTGGATGAGTTGATCTGAGGTGAGGACGTGTGGGAGAGGTCATGGGAGATCTACACAAGGTTGGGGTGGTGGCTAGATCAAGAAAACATAGAAAAACGCAAAAACCGGCTTCACATGCATTTTTTCGGGCAATTGGCGTGCGTGCACAGAATTGGGGCGACATTGGCCAATTGAGGGCCAGCCAGTGGTGGGGATGGGGTGGAGAGGTGAGGGAAAACCCGTGGGCACGTCAGTCGACCGCGGGGATGACCGGAGCAGCAACGAGATCGGCGGCCGGAGCGACCAAAAAGGTCCGAATGGCATGGTACGCAAAATCACATTAAAACACAAAATTTCCTAAAACTAGCGAGAGCACAACGTAGAGCAAGATCATACTAGGCTATATCTAAAAGGAATTTGATTGGAGATTACCGACTTGGGAGGAATCGACAACGAACGGAACTCGACTTGACGACGAACAAACGCAAATTACCGGAGCAATTCTTGACGAAACCTGGATTTTCTTGAGGGGTTATGATCCACACACTAATGCGCACAAGATGACTCGAACGGAAGTTGATTTACCTTACCGGATCAAAAGATGACAAGGCGATGCCAACAGAGGATGTCCGGCGACCGTTTCTTCGATTTTTGGAAGAGCAAATGTTCTGGAAATGGAGGGCATGTGTGAGCACCGTGTTGGGGAGACTGAAACACACGTTTTGGGTGGTCACACGCGTTGAGATGATGAGAAACGGAAAAGTTATGGCTTCAACAAGAAACGGCAAAGAAGTGAGCGCAGCGTCCGATTTACTTAATTTCAGAGGGGGAAACTATAAGGGAATTGAAACCCTTAACTAGACCGACGATTTGCAACTGACCTCACTCAATTTCGTTGAGAATTGCAAAAGTTATGAGCATTTAAAGATTGACTTGCAAAAGAGCTGGACATGAACAGTGCGCACTGGCTAGAGGTTGAAGATGAACGGTAAAGGCCACGTGTCGCTTTCTCATTGGTTGGAATAAATGGAGGGACAAGAGCGCGAGGAATAAAATAGCAAAAATGATCTAAAACTCTTGGAAAAATTCCTAAAAATACTAGAGATTATTTGGAACCCAATAAAATTGGTTTTACTGAATTTTGATAAGTTTTGGAATTTAGACAATTCCGGGACTAATATACTGGATTTAACGAAAAACCGCGAGAGATAAAATACCAGAAAGATTCTATAAATCTTAGAAAAATTTCCAAAATCATTATAGAATATTTGGAACCTAATTATATGAATTTTGATATTTTTAGAGTATTTTGGAACTCGGGTGAAATTTCGAATAAGGACCGAAATTGGAAATTCTGACTTTGTAGACGGTAAAGGATTGAACTCTAATTTCGGAAGGATATGGATGCTAGGTTAATTAGAACACCGAGAGAAATCCAAATTTTGAATTAAAATGGAATTTCAAAGGAAAGGTTTGAATTGGAATTTGGATATAGAATCGCCCGAAGAATTAATAATTCAAATTAAAAATCCAATTAACATCCAAATGTTTAAATTAATAATTTTAATTAGTTTTTAGAAAATCTTAAATTTGGAAAATTTCCTGAGATACAAAGAACACTATAAAAACTAAATTTTACATTACTTGATATACACAGAAGGCACATTAAATTGTTTTAGATTTAGAAAATTCTAAATTAAGCTTCTTTAAACAGATAAGATTGATGTAAAATTTTTGGAAAGCTAATTTAAATATAAATTTTGAAAACCCAAATTTTGAGATGTTACAATTTTGCAGAATGTTTAGAGAAGAGTTAGAGAAAGAAGTGGCAAATGATATTGATGGAAGGGTGATGACCGGATTTTAAATGGTTCAAAAAATATGTAAGCGAAAGCGTAAAGGTGAGGTTCTCGATCACCTACGTAATCGTCGTGTGGTCCAGATCTCTCGAGTTAGGATTTACTCATCTCTTTGTTAATGGTGTTCGGTACAACACCATTGATCGTGAGAGAAACATGAAGACCCAGAATAGTTCCATCATGGCGGAGGGTACACATAATGGCCTGTTCACAGAATTTTATGGTTCATTGAAAGAGATCATTGAGTTGGCATATAACTCAGATATACAAATTCATCGATCGGTGGTTCTTTTTCGATGTGACTGGTATGATCAAGATGGAAAGAGGAGAGGCATTGCAAATGATGAATATTTAAAATCCATCAATATTGAGGGGCTGTGGTACAAGACAGATCCTTTTATTTTGGCCACTCAAGCAAAAAAGATATTTTACTTACCAGACACTCAATTGGGCAAAAATTGGCGAGTTGTGTAGAAGTTTGAGCATAGGCATATATATGATGTGGTTGAAAATGAGATGACCAATAATGTTGGCGTATACCAAGAAGATGATTGTTCTGATAATGAATGTAATGTGCAAGATAGTAATCCTCCATCGAGACTTTGCACCGCGATGATGATAATGAAGATGTAGTCATGTTGATGCTAGTTTAGTGGACAACATAAGCAATGTGACGTAAAATGATAATAGTGTGAGTGAATCCAAGAAGATGACACTATGGTGCGCTTCACCGCTGATAATGAGCATGAGAATACTCTCGATGGATGACAATGACGAAGATTAGTTACTTAGGATGACAGTGATGAGGATTGGATCTTGATGGTTATAGTTTATTTACCAACAGTGTACCCATGGTCTTTAGTCACTTAATTTCGTGATTTAATTTATCGATTTAACTAGAAAGAATGTAGTTACTATTTATGAAACTTGAAAAAATGCCATAACTTTTGACTCGTAACTCCGATTTTGGTGTTCTTGTACTTTCCCGAATCATCATACTATGAGCTATCCAATTATATTCTTTTGGGCACCGATTCTTGTTTGCAAATATGAAATCTACGTACGTTTGTTAAAATGGCCATAACTTTTGACTCGTAACTCCGATCGGGGCGTTCTTTGGCTCGTTTGAAAGAGAAAATCAGATGGTCGGATCCTGATGGTTTGTGTGAGTGCGTACACGGTGATGGAATTCCAAAAAAAGGTCGTTTAGGGTATCAAAACAGCCTCCGAAGTTTTGAATCTATTTCGGTCGTTCTTTTCCAGTATTGCAAATGGAATATTAGTTCCAATTATTTCATATGTAAAATTATTTAATTTCAATTCTTTCAAATTAGAAGGCAGGAGAGGTAATTAGCAATATTTAAATTTTTTTATTATTTGTTGGAAGACTTTCCCTCTTATATTACGAATATTATAAATTGCTATTTGATTTTTTTCTCTTCCTGTAAATATACAAAATATTGCTTGAATTCGAAATTTATACTATCATGTATCAACTAAAAAGATAATATTCAGTGTATTATAGAAATTATTACCGATAAATAAATGGAAGTACAAAAGTGAGATTATTTACCTCAAACATTTTGTAGAGATCATCTTAGGAAATATCTTCTGACATTTCTAGATGCAAAATCATCAATTATGGCCTCAACATTAATGTCATCCAATAACTTTTTCTCAATACAAAAAGTTGCTAGACCATTTAAATAGTTATTCAATAATTTCAACTTGGAAAAGCTTCATTTAGCTGATGCCATAGTTACCGGCACAGGAAATAAGATCCGATAAGCAATAGAAATATTAGCATAACAATCCGCTTCCCTGACAAACTAAAAAATCTCCATAGCAGACATTGGTCTATTTGGCAAAGTCATTTGCAGTATTCTTAACTCAGAAATTAGATTATTTAACTCAAAATGAACTGTTTGCCATATCAACCGTAACCAAAAAGTAATTAACTTTAAAATCTTTCTCACCTTGTAGAATTGCTTCACTGGGCTGGCCTCTCTACTTCATCTCCAGCCGAATGGGTTCCACCTTTGGATGTGTCTTGCTGAGCTGATGCTTCCCCTGCCCTCGTCGTCGCCGGAAGATCGCCGGAATTTGGTCGCCGCCGTGCCCTATCAGCGCCTCTGTTTCTTCTCAGTGTCGTGCAGGCCATCCTTGTCAGCCAGAGCAAGCAGCGCCAGTTTGAAGGGTAAAATATGCTTTCTCAGTTCCAAAAGTGTATTTCCTCTTTCCAGTCAATGAGGGGGTGCTTATTCTTGTGAATTTTCCAAAATTTCCCGCACAAACACGGGCGCCAATTTCCACTGCAAAAATCCAAACACCTGGGCAAAATTTATATGGCCCACGCGCGGCTCATTTCCCCCAAACACAGCAGGAGATTTCCCCCAAATCACTTCTCGCGCGGCTCATTTCCCCCAAATCACCTTCTCCCCAAATCACCTTCTCATGTGGCTCCTCCACGGACGACATCCTCACGGCGGCAAGTGGTGCCCGGCTGCCTCCACATCGACGGGCCTCCTTCTGCGTCTGCCACCTCCACCTGCCTTCTCCACCACCGCTGTCTCCATCCATGACCACGCCGCCGCCCCACCTACACCACAAGTTGTGGCAAGGCGCCAACAAGGAAGATCTACCTCGGGATCGCCGCTTTGCTGGTGAGCCACCAAACCCCTCTGTTTGATGGTCGCCTTCTTCTCTTCTAAACCCTAACCCTAACATATGAACATTATATGTTTCTTTTTATCTGTTATTTTCAGTAATTTGCGGGGTCGATTTGTGATTACTGTAGCTGTATGCTCAAATGTAATCACCTGCCCATTAGTGATTCCCCGTTAGTGTCTGAATCTCGGTCTCCCCCTTAGTGATTCCCCGTTCTGGGTGTTTACCCATGTAGTTTACCCAAGAAATTTAGGAATTATTTCCTTTCATAGGCGTTGAGTTCATCAAATGACTGAAAATCGATTGCTTTCTATATGCTGGTACTAAAAGTCTGAAAACCCTTGCACTAGATCTAACACACAAAACCAGCAAATAAGCACACCTAAATTCAAGCGTTCGTTTTCCTCTTTCTGCAATTTCGTTTCCTTGGAATCTATTAGCCCTGTCAATAGCACAAAAAATTAACCAGTTGAACAAACTTTTTAAGTTTTTAGTGCATAAACTGGGCCACCTTTGAAGCTTGCCTTTGTAGGGCGAAATCCTGCAAGTGTTCATTACGACATGAAGCATTGTGGTCAGTGCATTGCTTGATGTGAACTAAAGCGCTATTAATTATGTAGTTATGCACAATGAGGGGTGTAGTAACCAGTATGGAGTGCTGAATTATCTAGACTGCAATAACTAAATTGGCAATAGAGTTTGTATCAAACATCAAAAAAGCAAAATTATGGAAGAGACTATAAGTTATTGCAAAATTATGGAAGAGACCAGAATATCATATTATCCAACTAGGAGCAGCCAATGAGAACACGACGCAGCAAAGGCAAAGGTAAGATCTGTATTTATCTTTCCATATAGCAATATTACTATGCTTGTGCATGAATAGGGCCCTATAGTCCTGCAATAGAAATCTTGACTATTAAAATGTGCTCACCTATGTCAAACAATAATACTGTTGTTTTCATTATACAGAACCTGAACCATGCGAATATGAGAAGCTGCAGCTAGCAAACACCGCAACGATTCAAGCCAAATTTCAATCTCTAGGTATCAACAAATTAAAAAACCTTCTGGATTCAACTTCAACCCCCACTACAACTGAAAAGGATAGCAAAAAGGGTAGTGATGACTCTGATTACGATCCTGAAGAGGATAAGGGGGCCGAGGGAGATGAATCTGCCAGCATCCCTTCACCAACAAAGGTGCTTGCTGATCTTGATGCGCACGGTGGCCCGATCTTCTGACAGGTAGAGGTAAGTCGATTGGTGGAGACTCGATGTTGACGATCCGGCTTCCGATCAGAACCGATCCGAACCCAGCAATCGCTACACCACGGCTCCGTTGGTTATCAACCTTGCACAAACACAGTTGACCTCGCCAAGAAGGCTTATCCCTGCATGCGAATCGAGAACACAAGCAAGAACGTAGAAGAAGCAATCTGAAATTGCGAATTATATTAAGCACACGAGTTGGGGTTCCACAAATCGATGAACGGCGACACTGTTCAAAGATAGAATTGATCTAAGCAAAACCCAAGTCCTAGATGAGGGTTTGGGTGGTTATTTATACTAGGGGAGCAGGAGGGGGTCGTCCATAGCATTGGAGATCTAATACAACTCAAATTGAAAACACCAAGCCTACTTTGACTAGAGTTTGACTCAGACTGAAAAGGCAACATTTGGTTTTTGGCAGTTTCCAGACGAATCTGAAGGAATTTTGAGATGTGGCTAGATCCTTTGGAAAGTAGACTCCGAGATATTTCAAACGTGTACTCATGGGTCTCCAGAGCCCTCCGGAATCAAAAGTTATGGCACTTTAAAGTCAGTGCTGTTGCTGAGGCCGAACTGGACTCGAACTCGGACTAAAAAAGTGTTCTGAATTGTTTTGCATATTCCTGTTGACTCCGAAGTCCAATTGACCTGAAACCAGCGCCATTGGAAAGGTTGTCTCCTTAGCTTTCGATACATATGTGGATCATTGAAATCGGAGTCCGTTTGTGGCCTGGACGATGATTTTAGTGAACACTGCTCCTGGTGACCGAGGTAGTCGACTCCGAGATGAATTGCGACTCCAACTCCAAGATGAATTGGGACTCCAACTTGACTTGGACGCCCTCCTTGCCTCCCTCCTGGCCCTTGCTGGTTCCCAAGGCCTTCATGATCCTCTCCAAAGTTCCTAAGTACGATATAATCAATAATATCATTAGGTAGCATACCATCCTCACAAGTATATACACGGGCACTTTGGAACAAGCTCACCTGTTGATTCAATTGCCGTGCTCGTGCTCTTGTAATGGGTCCTTGCATCACAACTGGAGGAGTCTCGGGCGTATGCATAGGAGTGATGGCCTCATCACCCTCCCCCTCTTGAAGTGGAGTCGTCCTCGACTCATGCTCAACTTTTAGCGCATCTTCAGCACAAAACATTCTCATATAGGTCCTGCCTGTATTTAAATAAAATGGTAGCTCCGCCTCTTTATATTTTTTTAAGACATGTAAAACATTTAGAGGATTCACCTGATAATTATCCATATAGCTCAACACTTCTTTCCAGCATATTATGGCTTGATGAATGCTAGCACTCTTCGATGCTTTCTCCGCTCTTTGAAGGAAAACCGTTCTCGGTTTTGGACAAGCTGGAAATGAAGCAACCAACAAAAAGAACAACGTGTACACGGCGTAGATGTATATATCCCATATTTCATTGTTCTTTTGGATTCGCGGTGGGTTATTTTCAAAACAACACATGAGGAAATTAGATTTAAGCAAAGCACCTTTCCTCGCAATCGCCGATCGATTTGTGGTTATAAGTGAAGCATATAACATCAATGTTAGCATGATTTAGTTTGCAACTTGATTTGCAAATATAAGTAAAGCACATATCTATTCCTGACCTTTGATAAAGAATACTTATGTTTTGTGAGCAGATTCAATAACATGTTTTGTGGGCAAAACAACAAGTTCTCGCATCAAGCATGGCTCATTCATGTTATCAAATTGTAAACAAGCAAAATCAAACCATTCCAATAATGGTGACACAATTTTAATTGGCTTCCACGCATCAACTACGACATGTTGATTTGTAATACAAGTTAATGTACTAAAATTCGAACAATGTGGCAGCAAGCTATGGGTATCACACATATCAGGAAAATTTGATGGAGCCGCAAAGGAAACAAGTTGTTGCTTACAACTAAAATTGCCCAAAATAGCCAGCTTCAATTCAGCAAGTTTATCACAAGTTATGCATATTCTATAAACAAGAAACTTGCCATCTATGCCATATTCACCAAATAAATTGAATTTAAAACAATAGGCAAGAGTGCTAGACAAAGACTTAAGAGATGAAATTTCGAAAATCTTGTCCATAGCACAAGTCAAACTAACAGGCTCATTCAACATGATATAGCACAAAATAGTGGTAGGTGATATTCTAGCTATCACCTCCTTATGCGTAATCAGCACCACATGATTAAAATTATAAGCATGCAATTCGTCATATGGTTCTACAAGTGTGGCACAAGGTGGTAGATCACAAGAATTATGTAGAGTAGGAATATACTCACAAATTTGATCCTTTTCTTCTCAGTAAAATCAGATCTGCACCTGGTCATTAGCCTCGCCCTTCAAGTAGGAACATTAAAACTTTCAATTAATAACGCTGGTATTTCGCTTGTTGCTTCCTTCTTGAAGTAACCTGAATAGCGCATGGAAGCAGTAAATGTAACCAACCGAAATTGATTGGATTGTGTTAGTAGAATCATCCTCACATGTGCTATCCTCTACTTCACTCAAATTTTCTTGTATTTCTTCCACATGCTCGGTGTGTATGCTCTCATTCAGGTTTGGTGCAAAGGCATGCAACAGAGTAGCATTTAACTTTGTGGGAGCTTGAATTTTGGTTGATTGTCTTCTCAGATCTTTCTTTCACTTCTCGTGAAAGATTAAGTAAACATGACAAAGAATTAAATTCTTTACAAGATATCATGATCTGAATGTCAAAATCTAGTCCAAAATAAAAGTTATTCACGCGAGTCTTTTCGGTCTCTTCTAACCCGTAACGCAAAGATCTATGCTGAAATTCTAGGTAGTACTCATCCTTTGTTTTACTACCTTGTTTTTGATGTTGCAATTCATTTCAGAATTGACGAGCAACATATGAAGGGACAAAAGTAGCTCTCATAATTTTCTTCAATTTTTTCCATGTGCTAGGAATGTCCCGATTTTTACTCATGTAATCATTCCACCAAAGAGCAAACAAATTCAGAGAATCCAGCTTGTAACAACCCTAACCTTATCATGCTCAGAATTTCATGTTTATCAAATGATTGTTCGACAGCTAATTCCCAAGTAAGATAACCTTCGGGATTATATTTACCACTAAAATTGGGAACGGTAAACTTATTTATGGAACGTGTGCTATGCGGTTGTACCTTCTGTGGTGTTGAAGTTAGGCTCGTACGTTCTCTATATCTCAGAGTGTGAACTATCTCTTCTCCTAGAATACTGTTGGCCCAAGCGCTACGATGTTGAGAACCTGCCATTGTTAGTGAAAAGGGAAAAAAAGACAACACAGTAATATTATCCCTGTCAACTACTAGGTGGTGGACGGTGGATTCACTCACTCTCAAGCGTCTTACCACGCTCTTACAAATGTTCTTACCGATGCTGCAGGTGGTACAACCGGCGGCTGGTTCATGATACCGTGATAAGCTTGAGTGTAGCGATTGCCGAATTGAACCTGAACTGATCAGAAGAAAGGTGGAGCTTGGAAGGCAAAGTATAGTAGCAAGGATTAGCAAATTTCGAAAACAGTTAGCAAAGCTTAATAACGATTCAAAGTTCTTGTCACAGTTGCTGGCCTAAGCGTGCTCCTAGAACTAGTTCAACCTAGCAAGGGATACATCAAAGCACAAAGAACTCAAAGGATGCAAGCAATTCTGATTTTTTTGCTTCTCTTTCCCTCATTTTGTTTCTTTTCTTCTCTTCTGATTTTTTTTTCAGTGCAGCTCTTCTCTTCTCTTTTTTTCACTTTTTTCACTTTTTTTTCTATCACAACTATATACCTCTTAACTCAGAGGAGAAACAAAAATCTCACAATGCACAGGTCTAAAGACTTGTAAAATTTTCAGATGCGCCTCGTCGTCCCCTTTGAAACAAAAAAAAGTAGACCCAAATCGGAGTTCGTATGCAAAAGTTATGCCAGTTTTAGTGAAAACTACACAATCTGGAATTGCTCGCGAATTCAGATCTTTCTCCCGGTTAGGCTAGAATAGGATTAGGTTTGCGGGTGCAAAAGGATGGCCAGCGGTGCAGGGCAATTAACACAAGGAGGCTCGCAACCTATCTAGGGTTTGCGGAATAAGTTTTATAATGCAGAAGCAATGTGCAAGGACCAACCGAGAAGAATTCGGTTCGGTTCTAAGGTTGGCGATGATGGGTTGATAATTGATGCAAAACAAGAACTGTGGCAACGGACAGGGACAACTAGCAACTAGAATCGCGACCTCAAACCAGCAACAAGACGATGACTATGGATCAATACTCAACAATACGACATCGAAACGAAATTGCAAGGCTCAAAGGGTTGTAGGACAATGGAATTGAATATGAGCTTTTTGTGGGGCGCTTTTTCGACTCTAGGACGATGGCAAAACAAAACTAAAGGGATACAATGATACCGACGGAAACCGAGGCTCGATACCACTTGATGCGCACGGTGGCCCGATCTTCCGGCTGTAGAGGTAAGTCGATTGGTGGAGACTCGACGTTGACGATCCGGCCCGATCGTAACCGATCCGAACCCAAAGAATCGCTACACCACGGCTCCGTTGGTTATCAACCTTGCACAAACACGCTTGACCTCGCCAAGAAGGCTTATCCTGCATGCGAATCGAGAACACAAGCAAGAACGTAGAAGAAGCAATCTGAAATTGCGAATTATATTAAGCACACGAGTTGGGGTTCTACAAACCGATGAACGGCGACACTGTTCAAAGACAGAATTGATCTAAGCAAAACCCAAGTCCTAGATGAGGGTTTGGGTGGTTATTTATACTAGGGGAGCAGGAGGGGGTCGTCCATAGCATTGGAGATCTAATACAACTCAAATTGAAAACACCAAGCCTACTTTGACTAGAGTTTGACTTGGACTGAAAAGGCAACATTTGGTTTTTGGCAGTTTTCAGACGCATATGAAGGAATTTTGAGATGAGGCTAGATCCTTTGGAAGGCAGACTCCGAGATCTTTCAAACGTGTACTCATGGGTCTCCATAGCCCTCCGGAATCAAAAGTTATGGCACTTTAAAGTCAGTGCTGTTGCTGAGGCCGAACTGGACTCGAACTCGGACTAAAAAAGTGTTCTGGATTGTTTTGCGTATTCCTGTTGACTCCGAAGTCCAATTGACCTGAAACTAGTGCCATTGGAAATGTTGTCTCCTTAGCTTTCGATACATATGTGGATCATTGAAATCGGAGTCTATTTGTGGCCTGGGCAATGATTTTAGTGAACACTGCTCCTGGTGACCGAGGTAGTCGACTCCGAGATGAATTGGGACTCCGACTCCAAGATGAATTGCGACTCCAACTTGACTTGGACGCCCTCCTTGTCTCCCTCCTGGCCCTTGCTGGTTCCCAAGACCTTCATGATCCTCTCCAAAGTTCCTAAGTACGATATAATCAATAATATCATTAGGTAGCATACCATGCTCACAAGTATATACACGGGCACTTAGGAACAAGCTCACCTGTTGATTCAATTGACATGCTCGTGCTCTTGTAATGGGTCCTTGCATCACAACTGGAGGAGTCTCGGGCGTATGCATAGGAGTGATGTCCTCATCAGATCTATCTCTTGCTGGGGTGCTAAGGATGTTAGCTGCATGTATTGTTTTGCATTGCATCTATTTAATTTCTTTAGGTTGCTTCATTTATGTTATTTTTGTTGTGGTGCCTATTTCATTTTGTACACATATTTACACTTAAATTTTCTTCTGCTCTAGTATTTTAAAAGGTGCGTTACAAGACCAGCTCAGAGGCCCATAAAAAGGAAGACCGACAACATGCCTCCTGTGGTACAAGAGCTTCAAAGAGAGTGAGGGCAACTACAAAGAAGCAGAGGAACCCATCGAGTCACAACAAGGTCAAGCAAAAAAGTGGCCTTACCTACACTTCAATAAGATACAACCACTGAATCATCCGAGCAAGTGGTCCATGAGGATCAAATTCGGACAAAAGAACAAGAACCCATTGCTCAACCTACGAGTCCGTTCATGGATTGGTCCTATCCGGAAGATGGTGCAGAACAGCAACAAAATGATGAAGGCAAGTTATTTTTGGGCATTTTCTTTTTCATCTTTATTACAATTGTGTCATACAACAATATTTCAGATTGTTTTCATAGGTTACAAACATTAAGCAGTTAACTAATCCCTTCAATGCCTTTTTCGTAGATCCCCCAAATACTTCTACAAGAGGGAAGAGGGCATCAACAATGGGGAAAATGCTTGAGAAGATGACTAGAACTATGGGCAAAAGGTTGCCAGTCCAATTTGCCGAGGGGATGAGAAGGCCACATAAGCTGTTGGAAGCTGCAAAGTTTGCATCAGAGGCTGGCATTCAAATTAGGCATCATGTCCCTATCCTCACTAGTTGGAAGGAGTACAAGAACAACACAGCTCATTTGGATAATTTCATGGGAAAATTGTCTGTAAGTGATTTCATTATTGGTCACAAACAATTACTCTTCTTCCACATTAGATTGCATAATTCATTAATGTTGTTCATTCAACCTGCTAGACACGGCTGGCCTTGGACACCAGTGATAGGACAACCATGTGCTGAAATTTTGAAGGGTGGGGTGCGACAATCTAGGTATTTGCTGAAGAAGCGGTTTTTCGATGGTATCCCAGCAAACGAAATTAGTACAACATCCCAGTACCTACCATGACAGATGAGGAGTGGAGAAAACTTGTCCAAAAATGGTCTGACCCGAAAAGCAAGGTACGGTCTATGAATATATGGTTCTATTCAAATTCCATTCATGAATGTGCCTAATGGAACCATCTGCTGTAGGAAATATCTAAAAAGAACAAGCAAAATCGTGCCAAAGTCAAGTTCCATCAAGCCACAGGGTCTCGCAGCTACATTGCACACTACCATGCTCTGGTAAGTACTGTTCACCGTCTCATTATTCATTTTCCATCCACAACACTTGATAGGAACCTTGCTAGTAGGCAGCCAAGGAAACCTTGATAACCAAAGAGATAAAATTAGATGCACTTATTTAGTTCAAGCCCTGCCTATAATAAAGCCATATGTAGTTAGGAAGAACTTTTCTACTTGATACATTTTATTTTGTTTCTTCTTCCAATTGTAAAAGGGGAAAAACAAAGATCAACAGTTCACTGCTGTGGACATGTTCAAGGAGTGCCACAACAGTAAGAAGAAGGGACTCGCTGAACCTGTGCGACGCACAATTGTAAGTCCCTGCAATTCCTCCTTTTTCTTCTGCCATTGTATCCTATAGAGGGTATTTCCAAATGATAGCACCCATGATCACCTCACTGCATAAGTATATATGGACTCATCAAAATATTTGTTTCTTCTGTTATGCTTAAATTCTTACTATGGACTTGCTGCCCTTTCCTTGTTGGAAGAGCGAGGGTTCAAACCGCTTTGCGTCAAATTGGGGATCCTCTCTGCTGCATTGTAGCTAGGAGTTGATGTTTGTACTGTACCCAATTAATTTACGATGTTTTGAAAACTGTAATCTAATACGACATACAAGTAGTTTATATTTAGTTGATCTGTGCTGTTTTCAGTATGTTTGTTTGGGTGGGCAGATCATGCAGCATTATGCTGGACAATTTGATTATGAAGAATAGCAAGGCACCTGCTAAAACAGTTATTTTCTTTCCAGTTTGTTGAACTAATTGCTGTCAGTTGAGTTAGCTGAACAGTTTCATTGATTGGGAAGCTACTAAAAACTGTGCATGTAACAACAGGAAAGAAGGTAACTATTATGTTTGTTGATGTGCAATTCCTGAACCATACCATATAAGTAACTAGACCACATTGAATAGAGAGGTTCATTGTGTCAGCATACAAAAGTTAATCCATTTCTTCATGTGCTTTTTATGAAATTTTCTGAATGCAAATTTAGTGATTTTTCAAGTAATCACCAGAGGTTACCTTTGTTGTGTCTTGTTCTATTTGGATGAAAGTTTTCTTTGTATAAGCCTTTTATTCCTGTTATCACTATTGATTGTGTTATGTTTTATGTCTTAAGCTGAGATGGAAGCTATGATGGTGCCTGATGTAGAGGGTCAGCCAACAATGTCTACTACCGAGATTGTTGACAAGGTTTTGTCTCAAACTAGCGCCACCAGCAAATTCTTGAAGAATGTTGGCTTAAATTCTTCCACTCCGAACTCTGCAAAAGACTCCAAAGAACAAGCTCTTAAGGAACAGCTTGAGGAGGAGAGACGAGGAGCAGCTGAACTTCGACAGACCGTTGAGCAACAGCAACAAGAAGTAGAAGACTTGAAGCTAAATCCACAAGCATCAGATGAAGCACTGATCAAAACCCAAAAGGAAATTGATGCGCACGGTGGCCCGATCTTCCGACAGGTAGAGGTAAGTCGATTGGTGGAGACTCGACGTTGACGATCCGGCTTCCGATCAGAACCGATCCGAACCCAGCAATCGCTACACCACGGCTCCATTGGTTATCAACCTTGCACAAACACGGTTGACCTCGCCAAGAAGGCTTATCCCTGCATGCGAATCGAGAACACAAGCAAGAACGTAGAAGAAGCAATCTGAAATTGCGAATTATATTAAGCACACGAGTTGGGGTCTCACAAACCGAATGAACGGCGACACTGTTCAAAGACAGAATTGATCTAAGCAAAACCCAAGTCCTAGATGAGGGTTTGGGTGGTTATTTATACTAGGGGAGCAGGAGGGGGTCGTCCATAGCATTGGAGATCTAATACAACTCAAATTGAAAACACCAAGCCTACTTTGACTAGAGTTTGACTCGGACTGAAAAAGCAATGTTTGGTTTTTGGCAGTTTCAGGACGCATCTGAAAGAATTTTGAGGTGAGGCTGGATCCTTTGGAAACTAGACTCCGAGGTCTTTCAAACGTGTACTTATGGGTCTCCAGATCCCTCCGAATCAAAAGTTATGGCACTTTAAAGTTAGTGCTGTTGCTGAGGCCGAACTGGACTCGAACTCGGACTGAAAAAGTGTTCTGGATTATTTTGCATATTTCTATTGACTCCGAAGTCCAATTGACCTGAAATTAGTGCCATTGGAAATATTATCTCCTTAGCTTTCGATACATATGTGGATCATTGAAATCGGAGTCCGTTTGTGGCCTGGGCGACGATTTTAGTGAACACTGCTCCTGGTGGCCGAGATAGTTGACTCCGAGTTGAATTGGGACTCCGACTCCAAGATGAATTGGGACTCGTGATGGGTCCTTGCATCAGAACTGGAGGAGTCTCGGGCGTATGCATAGGAGTGATGTCCTCATCATCCTCCCCCTCTTGAAGTGGAATCGTCCTCAAGTCAAGCTCATCTTCTTCTCCCATGAACGGTTTCAAATCTGCAATGTTAAATGTGGGACTAACCCCAAATTCGAGCGGCAACTCAAGTTTATATGTATTATCATTTATTTTCTCAAGTATCTTGAAAGGACCATCAGCTCTAGGCATTAATTTAGACTTTCTCAATTCTGGAAAACGATCCTTTCTCAAGTGTAACCATACTAAATCACCCGGTTTAAGTTTTACTTCTTTTCTACCTTTACTTCCCGCAGTCCTATACCTTTCATTCATCATTTCAATATTTTCTTTAGTCTTTTCATGCAATTTCAGATTAAATTCAGCACGTTCCTTAGCACCATGATTAACTCGTTCACTAGTAGTTAAAGGTAATAGATCAATAGGAGCACGGGGATTGAAGCCATACACTACCTGAAAAGGACTTACCTTGGTGGTGGAGTGTACCGCCCTATTATAAGCGAACTCAACATGCGGCAAACACTCTTCCCAGATCTTCAAATTCTTCTTCAAAACAGCCCTCAACATAGTAGATAATGTATGATTTACTACCTCGGTTTGGCCGTCGATTTGGGGATGACATGTTGTTGAAAACAGCAGCTTGGTTCCCAATTTATTCTATAGAGTTCTCCAAAAGTGGCTCAAAAACTTGGCATCACGATCTGAAATAATAGTAGAATGCATACCATGCAAGCGAACGATTTCTTGAAAGAAAAGGTTAGCAATATTAACAGCATCGTTGCTCTTATGACAAGGAATAAAGTGAGCCATCTTAGAAAATCTATCAACCACCACAAAGATACTATCCCTCCCCCTCTTGGTCCTAGGCAGTCCTAAAATAAAGTCCATAGATATATCCTCCCATGCAGTGCTAGAAACAGGAAGATGCATATATAAACCATGTGGATTCAATCTTGACTTAGCCTTTTGACATGTAGTGCAGCGGGATACAAACCTCTCAATGTCTCGCCTCATCTTCGGCCAAAAGAAGTGAGTGGACAGCACGGCCTCTGTCTTCTTGGCACCAAAATGACCCATCAAACCTCCTCCATGAGCCTCCTGTATCAAAAGAAAACGAACGGATCTTGACTTAGCCTTTTGACATGTAGTGCAGCGGGATACAAACCTCTCAATGTCTCGCCTCATCTTCGGCCAAAAGAAGTGAGCGGACAGCACGGCCTCTGTCTTCTTAGCACCAAAATGACCCATCAAACCTCCTCCATGAGCATCCTGTATCAAAAGAAAACGAACGGATCCAACTGGAATGCATAGGTGGTTAGCTCTAAACACAAATCTATCATTTATCACATATTTGTCCCATGTTCTTCCCTCTTTGCAATGCAGCAAGACATCCTTAAAATCATCATCATTAGCATATTGTTCTTTAATTGATTCCAATCCAAGTATACGACAATCAAGTTGGGACAACATGGTATATCTCCTAGACAAGGCATCAGCAATCACATTATCCTTCCCTTTCTTGTGTTTGATAACATAAGGAAAAGATTCAATAAATTCCACCATTTAGCATGTCTACGATTCAGTTTCACTTGACTGCGAATATGTTTTAGCGACTCATGATTGGAATGAATAACAAATTCTTTGGGCCAAAGATAATGTTGCCAAGTTTCTAAAGATCGCACAAGAGTATACAATTCTTTATCATATGTGGAATAATTCAAAACAGGACCACTCAATTTTTCGCTAAAGTAAGCAACAGGTTTACTATCTTGCATCAGAACACCACCAATTCCAATCCCACTAGTATCACATTCAAGCTCAAAGGTCTTATTAAAATCAGGAAGTTGGAGTAAAGGTGCATTAGTAAGCTTATCTTTCAAAAGGTTGAAGGCATTCTCCTGTGCTTGCCCCCAATGGAACACAACTCCCTTCTTTGTCAACTCGTTCAATGGGGCTGCAATGGTGCTGAAATCCTTCACAAAGCGGCGGTAAAATCCGGCAAGTCCATGGAAGCTCCGCACTTGTGAAATCGTCGTGGGCGTTGGCCAATTCTTATTCAAGGCACCTTGGCTTCATCCACCTCAATTCCTCATGAGTCACAACATAGCCAAGAAACGATACTCGCTCGTGCAAAAAGTGCACTTCTCAAGGTTACCAAATAAATGTGCAGCACGCAAAGAATCAAAAACAGCATGTAGATGATCAAGATGTTCATGTAACGACTTGCTGTAAATCAATGTATCATCAAAATAAACCACCACAAATTTTCCAATGAAAGCTCGTAAAACCTCGTTCATTAAGCGCATGAAAGTGCTAGGTGCATTAGTTAAACCAAAAGGCATGACTAACCACCCATACAATCCAAACTTGGTTTTAAAGGCTATTTTCCATTCATCTCCCAATTTCATTCTTATTTGGTGGTATCCACTACGCAAGTCAACCTTAGAAAAAATTATAGAACCACTTAACTCATCAAGCATGTCGTCTAACCTAGGAATAGGATGACGGTACCTTATTGTGATATTGTTAATGGCTCTACAATCTACGCACATGCGCCAACTGCCATCTTTCTTAGGAACCAAAATAACAGGAGCAACACAAGGACTAAGACTCTCACGTACATACCCGCAGTCCAAAAGATCTTGGACTTGGCGCTGAATCTCCTTAGTCTCCTCGGGGTTGGTCCTATAAGCAGCTCGGTTTGGCAAAGTCGCTCCCGGGATCAAGTCGATTTGGTGCTCAATACCTCGAATAGGTGGCAGCCTTGGGGGTATCTCAGCTGGAAACACATCCTCATACTCCTGCAAAAGGTTAGTGACAGCAGGAGGCAAAGAGCTAGACATATCATGAAATGAAAATAAAGCTTCTTTGCATATCAAAGCATAGCATGATGCATCATTCTCATTAATTTCAGCAAGGTCAGATTTTGTATCAAGCATAACACCACCCTTCAATTTAATTCTCTTGGACCTAGAACTAGGTTCTTTCTTATCTTTATTAGGTGGGAAAATATTTTTAGCCACTTGCTGATTTTTAGATTCTAGCGCACTCTCCTTTCTCTCATTTTCAGCTCTCTCTTTGTCACATTGCACAATTTCAGCAGGAGTCATAGGAAGTAAAGTGATTTTCTTCCCCTTGTGTATAAGAGTGTATTTGTTACTTCTACCGTGATGAATTGCATCAGTATCAAATTCCCATGGACGGCCTAACAAAAGGGAACATGCTTGCATAGGCACTACATCAAAATCAGCAAAATCATGGTATGCTCCAATGGAAAATTGCACTCTCGCAGTTTGTGTTACCTTCACCTTACCGCTGTTATTGAACCATTGAATATGGTAGGGATGAGGGTGTGCACGTGTGGGCAAACAAAGCTTCTCCACCAGATCTGAACTCACCAAGTTATTGCAGCTCCCACCATCAATTATGACACGGACACGACAGTCCTTGACGATGAGGTACATCTGAAACAAATTATGACGTTGCAGCTTGTCCGCTTGATCCATTTGAGCGCTCAACACTCGTTGCACAATGATTGTCCTATAATTCTCGATGGCAGCGGTCCCTAAAATTTCCTCATCATCGTCACCCGTCTCATGGTCATCCTCATTATCTGCAAGGTTAGCTGTAAGAGCATATTCATCCTCAACATCACTAGCACTAATGTACCCACCTTCTTCTGTTGCAATGTACGTTCGACGACTTGGGCAATCCTTCATGACATGGCCCATCCCCTTGCATCGGTGGCACACAATTTCCGTTGTTCGACCCGTGGATGCCACCGATGAAGAACTCTTTGTTGGTGCCTGCACATGGTTAGATTTACTCACCTTGGGTACTCGTGATGGCGGTGATGGTGCTGCTGAACGCGCCCTAGTCATGGAGGGGGCAGCAAACCGAACAGAAAGGGGTGGAGCTGATTTGGTTGTTCCCGGCGTCGTCTTTGGTGTGGGTATGCTGCCGAAATTGCTCCTTGGCCTTTTCTGTTTTCCCTGCAATTCTTTTTCTGCCAACATAGCAAGCTGGAACAATCTATTGATAGAATTATATTCTTTGTAATCAATTATGTCCTGAATCTCACGTTGTAAACCCCCATAAAAACGAGCCATCTTATCCTCATCCTCAACTACCTCACAACGCAACATGCCTATTTGTAACTCTTGGTAGTACTCCTCAATAGATTTATTATTTTGATTTAAGCGTTGCAATTTCTTGCGCATATCACGTTTATAAGAAGGAGGAACAAATCTTCTACGCAAAGCTTGTTTTAATCTATCCCATGTATCAGGTGCTAATCCAGCATTTACTATTTCATTCCACCAAATGATAGCAAAATCTTTAAACTCACTAGTAGCTTGTCTAACTCTATGTATCTCAGGAACAAGATGGGAGTTAAATTTTTGTTCAACTGTCATTTCCCAATCTAAGTAAACTTCAGCATCATAAGTACCAGAAAAAGATGGTATGGTAAATTTAACCCTAGCAAAAGAATCATCATGTCCACGACCATTACGAGGATTAAAATTGTTACCTCCCATACCTTGACGGTTGTTATTCAGGCGATGTTGTTGTCACACATCCTGTGCAGCAGCGCGAGCAACAAAGGCATCGTGGCCCTTTCCATCCACATCATCTCCCGCGATAGACTCTTCTTGATCTTCCACTCTGCGAGCTCCATTGGGAGGCGGCTGTCTCTCAAAATTTTCCAACCTGTTAAGAAGATTGGCAATGCTTCGCTCTATCCTCTCCAATCTTTGGTCGTTATCTTGGCTGATCCTTGCGATGTTTGCGTTGATGTCATTGAGCGCGTTGTTAAGCTCGTTCCGTGTAACACACTCATCTTCCTCATTACCTGCCATTGTTAGTTGAAAGAAAGACAAAAGAAACAAAAACAACCGGTGGTATAATCCCTATCAACTACTTTGGCGGCGAAGGTGGTTTCACTCACTCAAGCGCCTTACCACACTCTTACAAGTGTTCTTACCAATGCAACAGTGGTACAACCGGCGGCTGGTTCATGATACCGTGATAAGCTTGAGTGTAGCGATTGTTTAATTGAACTGAATCGATCGAAGAAAGGTGGAGCTTGGAAGGCAAAGTATAGTAGCAAGGATTAGCAAATTTCGAAAACAGTTAGCAAAGCTGAATAAAGATTCAAAGTTCTTGTCACAGTTGCTGGCCTAAGCGTGCTCCTAGAACTAGTTCAACCTAGCAAGGGATATATCAAAGCACAAAGGACTCAAAGGATGCAAGCAATTCTGATTTTCTTCTTCTCTTTCTCCTCTCTATTTTTTTTTGCCGATTTGGCTCTTTCTCTCCTCTTATTTTTTTCACTTTTTTTCTCACTTTTTTTAACACAAATATATACCTCTTAACTCAGAGGAGAAACAAAAATCTCACAATTTGAAGCAACAGACGACAGGAAACCGATGCCCGAAAGAATTGACAAAACAGGACAGCAAACTTCCGGGCGCCAAAACTCAGTCTTAGAGGCTTTTTTTAGGGTCAAAAATTGCATAGGTCTCTCAGACATGTGGAATTTTTAGATGCGCGTCGTCGTCCCCTTCGAAAAAAAAGTAGACCAAAATCGGAGTTCGTATGCAAAAGTTATGCCAGTTTTAGTGAACACTGCACAATCTGGAATTGCTCGCGAATTCAGATCTTTGTCCCGGTTAGGCTAGAATAGGATTAGGTTTGCGGGTGAAAAAGGATGGCCAGCAATGCAGGGCAATTGACACAAGGTGGCTCGCGACCTATCTAGGGTTTGCGGAATAGGTTTTATAATGCAGAGCAGCGGCAAGGACCAACCGAGAAGAATTCGGTTCGGTTCTAGGGTTGGCGACGATGGGTTGATAATTGATGCAAAACAAGAACTAGGGCAACGGACAGGGACAACTAGCAACTAGAATCACGACCTCAAACCAGCAACAAGATGATGACTATGAATCAATACTCAACAATACGATACTGAAAACGAAATTGCAAGGCTCAAAGGGTTGTAGGACAGCGGAATTGATGATGAACTTTTTGTGGGGCAATTTTTCTGGACTCTAGGACGATGGCAAAACAAAACTAAAGGGGATACAATGATACCTGACGGGAAACCGAGGCTCTGATACCACTTGATTTGCACGGTGGCCCGATCGTCCGACAGGTAGAGGTAAGTCGATTGGTGGAGACTCGACGTTGACGATCCGGCTTCCGATCAGAACCGATCCGAACCCAACAATCGCTACACCACGGCTCCGTTAGTTATCAACCTTGCACAAACACGGTTGACCTCGCCAAGAAGGCTTATCCCTGCATGCGAATCGAGAACACAAGCAAGAACGTAGAAGAAGCAATCTGAAATTGCGAATTATATTAAGCACACGAGTTGGGGTCTCACAAATCGAATGAACGGCGACACTGTTCAAAGACAGAATTGATCTAAGCAAAACCCAAGTTCTAGATGTGGGTTTGGGTGGTTATTTATACTAGGGGAGTAGGAGGGGGTCGTCCATAGCATTGGAGGTCTAATACAACTCAAATTGAAAACACCAAGCCTACTTTGACTAGAGTTTGACTCGGACTGAAAAAGCAATGTTTGGTTTTTGGCAGTTTCAGGACGCATCTGAAAGAATTTTGAGGTGAGGCCGGATCCTTTGGAAATTAGACTCCGAGATCTTTCAAACGTGTACTCATGGGTCTCCAGAGCCCTCTGGAATCAAAAGTTATGGCACTTTAAAGTCAGTGCTATTGCTGAGACCGAACTGGACTCGAACTCGGACTGAAAAAGTGTTCTGGATTGTTTTGCATATTACTGTTGACTCCGAAGTCCAATTGACCTGAAACCAGTGCCATTGGAAAGATTATTTCCTTAGCTTTCGATACATATGTGGATCATTGAAATCGGAGTCCGTTTGTGGCCTGGGCGACGATTTTAGTGAACACTGCTCCTGGTGGCCGAGGTAGTCGACTCCGAGTTGAATTGGGACTCCGACTCCGAGATGAATTGGGACTCCAACTTGACTTGGACGTCCTCCTTGCCTCCCTCCTGGCCCTTGCTGGTTCCCAAGGCCTTCATGATCGTCTCCAAAGTTCCTAAGTACAATATAATCAATAATATCATTAGGTAGCATACCATCCTCACAAGTATATACACAGGCACTTAGGAACGAGCTCACCTGTTGATTCAATTGCCATGCTCGTGATCTTGTGATGGGTCCTTGCATCACAACTGGAGGAGTCTCGGGCGTATGCATAGGAGTGATGTCCTCATCAGAAATGGAGGATTTAAAGAAGAGGCAAGAGGAGAATGATGCAATTATTCGCCGTCTCATGCGAATGGCTGGTGAAGACAACTAGTGAGTTTATGAACCTGTTCACTTATTTTGCATGGATACTCATTTTGTATGGCTGGTACTAGTGAGTTTAGGTAACGTGGTTCAACTTTGTGACCTATGGATTTATTTTCAATAGCTTCAAGTGTGGTACTAACTTTAAGTAATGTGAACAAAGTTTGTGACTCTTAATGTATATGTGGTTAATTTGTGATGCTCTGTGCAATGTATTGGTCTCCTGAAAATATTGTGTGATGTGTCGAGATGTATTGTGTGTTGTGGCTGTAAAAATGGATCATATGTGGGATGACAGAAGTGTTCAATGACAAAATATCATGGCTATTCTGCATCTATCTATGGCGAAATTATTCATCACAAAAAATGACAGACCATTACTTCCATGACGAAAATGGAAGTCCACGTGGCACTCATCAGTGACGAAACATTTGCGTCACAACACGTGCCACGTGACCTCACATCGTGGCTGCTGACGTGGCACTAGACTATTCAATGACGAAAATGCATGTCCACGTGGCACTCATCTATGACGAAACATTTGCGTCACAACATGTGCCACGTCACCTCACATCCTAGCTACTGATGTGGCACTACACTGTTCAATGACGAAAATGCATGTCCACGTGGCAACAATCTGTGACGAACAATTTCATAATAAATAAAATGGTCAACACTCATTTTTGGCCGATCGGAGTGTTCTTTTGTGACGAATTTGATATTTTTCATGACGTTTTGGGTACAATTAATGACAGTTATATTCATCATAGAAATGACCTCTTCGTTGACGAAAATATAATTCGTCACAGAAAAGTTGATTTTTTATGACGAAAAAAGTAATTCGTCATTGAAAACTTTCTATGATGCACTTACTATGACAAAGTTGAATTTCGTCATAAATTCGTCATAACAAACCTACAATGATGATTTCGGGACTAATGATGACGAGTTTGGACCGTCATTAAAAATCACTTTTCTTGTAGTGTCTGCAGGAGGTTACTGGGCAGGAGGTTGCATACTTGCACTAATTATGTGATCATCTAATTCTTGGCTTTATTTATTTTTTTAACATACATGCACTAATTATGTGATCATCTAATTCTTAGGGGGCGAGGGAGGCTGAGGAGGAGACAAGGCAAGAGCAAGCAGGGTAGGAGCTAGGAGAGGAGGAGCAGGAGCAGGATGGGGATGGTACTGGTGAAGGGGAGGGAGATGACATTGAGGGAGGGGACGATGCCCTTGTCTTTAGGTACTATTGTCTACACATAATTAGAAAGTATTACTTATGTAATGCATTATTATGAACATTCTATGTTTATTTTAGGTATAGTGGAACTAATCAAATCCCCCCAGTAGCAGTTTCTCAGGCACATACAGTGATTGTGCCCCATGGTGATTGGTAAGTATGCAGTCAAAAGGTGATTAAATTTGCATCATGCTATTTGTGTGGCCTTACAAGTTGGATAATTAATGTTCTTTGCAGGCAATGGATTGATGTAGAATGGAATGGTAGGAACAATATAAGGCAAGTTAATGGTACGCAATGGTACGCTGGGAGCTCTGTTGCGCTACCATTACCCAGGTTTAGTGGAGATCAATGGTGAATCTACACCAACCTTGAAGTGGGCACACTACAAGATAGCTGCAAACGGGGTACATGGAAATGTTGCCCATCGGGTGTGGGTGGACTTTTGGGTAATTCTATAATTTTTTCTCATTTTCATATGTTTTGCAAACCATAATGTAATTTGTAACTCATCTTCTTAATTTGCAGGAGAGGTACCTATCGACGATCGGGAACGCCAACCGGAAAAGTGAAACGGGGGGTTAATTAGACTTGGGACCCGAGTAGAGCTTAGCTCAACGAAGGAAAGGGCCGGATGCATCGAAGGTCGGAGCTAGGCGACAACGAGTGTGAGACGGGGGTTTATACCGGTTCGAGCCCCTGCGAAGGTAATAGCTCTACTCCAATTGCCTTGCGGCGGTGGTCTTTGTTATTCTTGAGTACAAAGGTGTGTTACAGCTTAAGTTCAACAATGGCAGTGTCCGGCGCTTGAGCTCTCATCCCCTGTAATGTTGTTCTCCCTTAGCCTTATATCCTCCCTGATTGTAACGGACGGGAGATATTCCCGGGTAGTGGCCTTCATGCGCATTGAGGGCTGGCAGTAACCGTTCCGGTTTTGCGGTGTGTGCCTGCCTTACTCCCCACGATCTCGTGTCTTGGTAACTGCCGAGTAAACGCACGCTCTGGAATCCAAGGGGACTCTGGTACGAACGGGAGCCGGCCCGAGCTCAAGGTCGTGCGAAGCTGCGCCCGGGGTCATGCGCGACCTAGGTCGAGCGCCTCGGGGCACGCCCAAGTCGAGGTCAGGGCCTCCCGAGCTTGGGGGCCTGTTGACCGTATGCTGGCCAGTCAAGGGACCCCCAGCCCTCGTCAGCTAGCCCCCGAGGCTTAAGGTCGTGGCTGGGACACAGCCCGACCTTGAGCCTCCACATATAGGACTGACTTTCGGAACCTTCATGCTTGAGGTCGAGGCCGGGCGGAAACGTAACGCCAGGCCATGGCGAAACGACACCTGGCACCTTTTGATCTCCAAAACTTCGGTATGGACAGCCAGCGAAACCGTACGCGACGCCTCGATCCCGCCGCGCAGCCTTAAATCGCTCCTGCCTAATCACCTGACCGTCGGGCCCTTCGAGATACCCTTAATCAACAGGCCTGTAGCCCCTCGGTCTTATAAAGCTTGCGTCCACCGCCACTTCCCCGAACTCTGCTCCTTCGTAACTCTTGACCCCTTGCTTGAACTCTCCTTCTTCCTCCGACCAAAACTCCCTCTCGACCGCCATGGCCAAACTCGGGAAACGTTTGCTGACGGCGACGAGGATGAAAGAGCTCGAGAGCCTGGGGCTGCTGGATCCATGGTCATGGCAACTGCCGGATGGGGAGACTGAGCCGCGGCCACGAGACGACGAGCTCATCAGCACGGAGCAGTACATGCTCTTCGGCCTGCGGATGCCGGAGAGCACGTTTCTTGCTGACGTTCTCACCGTATGCGAGTCGAGTTGATCAATCTGGTACCCAACTCCATCCTTCTACTTTCCATCTTCTCTCACCTGTGCGAGGGGTTCCTTGGAATCTTTCCCACCCCTTCGCAGTTTTTTCGCTTCTTCTCCCTTTTCTGCACTGGGAAGGACCCCGTGGTCGGGTGCCTCTACTTTCGGCAGCGGACGGGAGTTCCGTGGTCCTTCCCCCAAGCGCGCTACCGCGACTCCCTTGGCCCGTGGTCCAAACAATGGTTCTACCTGAAACGGGGCGAGGGCAGCGCGCTGGAGTTCGAGGGCACCCCCCTCAGCGGGAAGAAGGAGACCCCAGAGTCGGGCGACCTGGAAGATGACCAAGAGGCCATCGCGACCATCCACATCTGCGCTACGCGGGGCCTCACCGGGCAGGCTATCGCCAATGACTTCCTAGGGAGTCGGGTGTTCCACTTACGGAGAACGGAACACCCCTTCTATGAGATTCGAGGTCGCGACAACCTGACTCGCGATGGGATGATCGGTAAGTCTCATTGCCTCAAGATCCGCTTTGATTTTGCTCCCTGGTTCCTCTTGATGATTTGGTCTTCTCGGCAGCGCCGAAGGAGTCCTGGATCGCCGCCCGAATGAACGAGATGTTCAGGAAGGCCGCGAACGACTACACCCTCGACAAGCCCGTGCCAAGGAATGTGCTGCGCCGCAAGGCCGAGGTAGGCCACCCCGACCAAGTACTCAATTCGAGTGCCTACGAGGCCCTTTTTTGAACCTCGCATGCTCGCAGGATCGTCAGGAACTGACCGAGACAGCCAGGAGAATGCTCCCGCTACCCGGCGGGGGCAAGGGCAAGAAGGGGAAGAAGAGGCTTCCCCCACCCGGAGCAGGCTGTCCAGAGGTGAAGAAACCTCAGGTCGAGTGGGGTGACCGCGCCACAGTAAGAATTCTCATGGCCGAGCCCTCGGGCCCTTGCTCGCGCTCTTTGATGCCTAATATGTTCTCCTCTTAGCAGCAGCAGAGCGCGGCGGCCGCCGCCAGGACCTCAAGCCCCCAGCCGGCCCAGGGCGCCCAAGACCGGGCCCCCAGGTCCGCCGCTGCGGACGATGTAGACCCGACGCGATCTCCGAGGTCCCGGGCCAGTGGGGCGCGAAAGCGAAGTGCCCCTGCAGCGTCGGGGCAACAGGACCTACGCCGACCCCCGACAAGGCGGAGGCCGACGACCCAGGTGAGTTCTTGGTTTTTTGATTCGCTCCACCCTCTTCGTGTTTTTCGAGCTTAGCATCTGCTCTTAATCGCAGACCTTGAGCGCCCATGTTCGAGACATGCCCGTTTTGACGATGGCTGTTGTCTAGGGTGAGTCCGAGTCCGAAGAGGAGGAGGACTCCTTTGTGTTGGCTTCGCGCCGCCCTTCGAGCCGGGCCCCGGTCGGTGAGTTCTACCAAGGGCTCGACGACTCATCCGAGGAGGTCGAGCCCGCAATCGGCAAGGACTTCGGCACCGGCGAGGACCTTGACTCAGTCGCCGTTGCTGATCCTCCCGAGGTCACCGTGGGGGAGGACACCCAGAGCACCATGGGCGCTCCCGTGGCGGCGCCCCAGGCTCTCCCGACCACGGTCGCTCCGGGTGCCGACGTCGTCGTGCCTCCGGCCGCAAAGACGGTCACGCCGCAGAAGCTCCACAGACCCATTTGACTACGGCTGCATCGGGCGCTGAGGCCGCAGCATCCCAGGCCATGGACGCCGATAGCGCCGCGGGAGACCGTGCGGTGGATCCGGCCGTTGCTCCCTCGATGTCGGAGGCGAACGGGGCTCCGACCACGGAGGTCGGGACCAACATTGATGCCGCGCCCTCCCCCGCTGGTGAGTTGAACTCACCGGAGAGGGCAGCGGAATGCCAGGCCACCACTGGCGTGGAGAATCAAGGTCCTGGCCCAAGCGCGCCGGCGGTAGCCGAGGTCGGCCTCGCCTCAGGCGCGGCGGGCGACGAGGAGGAGGAGATCTCCCGCGAACGCATCGATGAGCGCGAAGAATTCACCCGCGCACACCTTGAGAACCATCTTCGCGAGGTAAAGGCGCTTCCGCGCACCTTGTAGCACGTTAACCTGACTTCCCGGTTTTTTTCATCTCGGGCCACTCTTCTTGTCGTGAAGGCGATCGGCAATGTCTCCCAAGGGCTGCAAGGCCTACGAGAGCACGCCGATGTGCTGAAGGGCCTCCTGAACGTGGTTGAGGCGCGGGAGGCAGAGCGATCCAGGCTCATTAGGAGCATCGAGGTCGAGCAGGAGGAGCTCGAGCAGAAGACCAAAGAGCTCAACGATCTGTGCCAGACGATGAGGGCGCAGGAGGTAGCCCACACGGCTGAGCTCGAGCAGGCCAGGACCTCCGAGCGCGAGCATGGCTTTAAGGCCGTGGTGCAAGAACGCGCGCGGTCGGCCAAGGCGCTCGAGGCTGAATGGGCCAAGGTTGAAGCGCTGGAGAAGGCTGCTGCGGAGGAGACGTCTTCCCTGCCAAAGGCCTCCCCCGAGCTTGAGGCCAAGATCTTGGAACTCGAAGAGAAGCTTGGGCGCGCCAACAAGGCGGTCGAGGACGAGCGGGCCAAGGTCGAGGCGCTGGAGAAGGCTGCCGCAGACCAGGCATCTTCCTCGGCGGAGGCGTCCCCCGAGCTCAAGGCCAAGATCTCGGAGCTCGATGGGAAGCTTGAGCGCGCCAAAAGGGCGACGATGAGCGCCAAGGCCCAACTTCAAGACGAACGGCGCTGAGCTGTGGACGCCTCCAAGGAAGCCCTCCAGTACCAGAGCGAGCCGTCGACCTTGAGGGCCAAGCTCACCGAGCTCGAGCAGGAGAAGCTTTCCCGCGAGATGGCTGATCTGTAAAAAATGCTTGAAAATGAAAATGTTCTAATAGAGACAGATTGCTTTTGGAGAACAAAAAAAACCTTATCTTGATTTTTAAGCTCGTAGTCGAGGATACTTGGAGTTCCCCCTTTTTCGCTCGTTAGCCATACTCATGCGCTTTTGGTCGTGTGCCGATAGGATAGCCCTGTCCAGCCCCCGTTGGGTCCAAGGTCAAGCGACGCCGGGCTTGGGCACAAGATGAAGACATGAGCAAACGATCGCGACCTACAGAGTTGAGGAAAGGCGCGCAGGAAAGAGCGTGACAAAAACAAGCTCAATAAAGAGATGGTTACACCCAGACTAAAGTTCGAATCACGACCACGAACGCGCGCACTTGCTCAATGGTCGAGACAGCGAGGCTTTTGGCACCGGCCCGGACACAGGGGAGAGCCGGGTTGCGAAGAGATTTGGCTTACGTTTAGCTCGACCACTGGGGGTGAACGTTAAGCTCGCGACGCTTTGACCAAGAGATAGTGCGCAGCGCACGAAGGTCGTGCTTGAAAGAGTCTCGGATATTAACGACAATGCATAGTCAACAAGGGGAAGGAGTAAATATCGAGAATAAAAGAACAGCTTTACTGAAAAGGAAGATACATAAATTACACATAAAACTTCCGAAGCTGATCTATGTTCCACGAGCTAGAGAGCTCTCTACCATTGGGCATCGCTAGCCGGTAAGCCCCCGTGCGATCTGTTGAAACGACTCTATAGGGGCCCTCCCACCGTGGGGATAACTTATTGGTGTTAGACAGTGCCTGAATCCGTCTCAGGGCTAAGTCCCCAACAAGGAGCTCCCTAGGTCGTACCGACCGGGACGCATGTCTGTGAAGAGCTTGCAGGTAGTGCGTTGATCGTACCAGTGCACGGCATCTTACTTCTTCTGCGAGGGCAAGGTCAAGAGACCGTTTGCGCTCGAAGTCGACCTGGTCGACCAAGCTGACCCTAGCAGAGCCCAGCAGAACCTCGGGAGGCAGATTTGCTTCGCACTCAAACACGAGTGGAAGGGATCGGACCCCGTGGCTCGGCTTGTAGTGGTACTGAATAGACCATAAGACGGTGGAAAGTTCATCCACCCAGGTCTTGCCGTAGCGTTCGAGCTCATCTGCGACTCATTTCTTGACGCCCTGGACGATTTGTCCGTTGGCACGTTCCGCCGCTCCGTTGCTCTAGGGGTGAGCTACAGAAGCGAAGCACACCTTGATGCCAAGGTCTTCGCAAAATTCCTGGAATGACTCATTGGTAAACCGAGTACCATTGTCAGTGATAATTTTGCATGGGACCCCGTACCTGGTGACCACGAACAAGCGGAAAAAACAGACGGCCACCCAAGCAGTGATGGTCGAGACCGGTTCAGCTTCAATCCACTTAGTAAAAGTGTCGACAGCAACGAACAGAAACTTCTTGCCTCCGACCGCCTGAGGAAAAGGGTCTAGGATGTCCAGCCCCCAAGTCAAGAAGGGCCAGGCAAGCGGGATAGTCTGAAGCGCGTATGCGGGTTGATGCGTCTTCCGGGCGTGGAACTGGCATGCTCGACAGGTGCGGACGATATCATGAGCATCCTGAAGCTCCGAAGGCCAATAATATCCCATACGGAAAGCCTTGCCGACCATTGTCCTGTATGAAGAGTGCGCTCCATAGAGGCCAGAATGGATGTCATTTAATAAGTACTTACCCTCCTCCGTAGAGATGCACCGCGTCAGAATGCCGGAAACATTTCGCCTGTAAGGCATCCCTTCGACGAGCGTGTACAAACTCGCCCGGCGCTTGATCCTGCTCCTCTCGGCGAGGTCGGGCGGTAGGTCACCCCTCGCGAGGAAATTATGAATGGGTTCAGCCCAGGAGGGAATACCTTCGACCACGGCGAGTAAGACCTCCTGATTGGAGATCGAGGGAGCCGCCAATGATTCCAGGATGACATCGGGCGGGACCTCGTCGTCGGAAGAGGCGAGCTTGGAGAGGAAGTCAGCACTCGAATTGTTTCTCCTGGGTATGTGCTGGAGCTCCAGGTTCTGAAACCATTTCTCCATCTTGCGCACTTCCGCTAGGTACTTCGCCATAGAGTCTCCCGAGCACTGGTACTCCTTGTTGTACTGATTGACGATGAGCTGGGAGTGGCCTTTGATGACCAACCGTCGCACGCCCAGCGCCTTGCAAGCTTGTAGGCCCGCCAAGAGATCTTCATACTCGGCCACGTTGTTAGTCGCTGGAAACCCAAAGCGAACTACGTACCTCAAGTGGTCACCGCGCGGGGTGAGAATGAGAATTCCAGCCCCCGAGCGCTTGAAGGATCTAGAGCCATCGAACGAAGTCGGCAAGCACTTGCGATTTGATGGCCGTTCGAGCTACGACCTGGATATCGAATGCCGCCAGCTCCATAGCCCACTTGGCGGTGCGCCCGCCGCCCTATGGATTCCGCAAGATGTCCCCGAGCGGGAAATTGCTCGGGACAACCACGGAGTGCGCCTGGAAATAATGTTGAAGCTTGCGCGAAGCCATGAGGAGAGCATACAGCAGCTTTTGTACCTGTGGGTAGCACTCCTTCGGGCCGTGCAAGACCTCACTGACATAATAGATCGGGTGCTGCTGGGATCCCCGCTCAGCCACCAGGACAGCACTGACAGCCTGGGCGGTGGCCGCAAGGTAGAGCAGCAACCTCTCGCCGGGCTGCGGGGTCGTAAGCAGGGGTGGGGTTGACAGGTATACCTTCAGCTCGTCGAAAGACCGCTGCGCCTCCGAGGTCCATTCGAAGCTCCCGTGCTTGCGTAATGTTCGAAAGAATGGAAGCCCGCGCTTGCCGAGCCTCGAGATGAACCTGCTGAGGGCAGCCTCGGTTTTTTCCGTGTTCGGGCCGACCCCTGAGCCCCCGATCATGTAGTCGAGCACCTTTCCTGACGCGGCACCGAACACGCACTTCTCGGGATTGAGCTTGATCTTGTGCCTGTTCAGGTTGCCGAAGGTTTCCTCGAGGTCTCGAACGTGGTCGCCTTTGGAGGGGCTCTTGATTATGATGTCGTCCACGTAGACCTCAAGGTTGTGACCGATCTGAGGGGCGAACGTCTTGGTCATCAGACGCTGGAACGTGGCCTCGGCATTGCGCAGACCAAACGACATGGTCGTGTGGCAGTAGGTGCCGAACGGGGTGATGAACGACGTCTTGCTCTCGTCGTCAACCGCCAGCTTGATCTGGTGATACCCTGAATAGGCATCCAGGAAGCTCAGAATCTTGGCGTTCGCTGTGGAGTCAACGATCTGGTCGATGCGCGGGAGTGGGAAGTTGTCCTTTGGGCAAGTCGAGTTCAACCCTGTGTGGTCCACGCACATTCTCCACTTTCCGCCCTTCTTCTGGACAATGACAGGGTTGGCCAGCCACTCGGAGTAGTCAATCTCACGAATGAAACCGGCCTTCAGAAACTTGTCAAGGTTTTCCTTGATGACCGCGACCTTCTCGGGGGAGAAACGACGCAACTTCTGACGCACAGGTCGAGAGTCGGGTCTCACCTGCAATTTGTGCTCGATCACCTCCCTCGGGACGCCAGTATGTCCGCAGCTCCTGCTTAATATGCCCTTGTTAGCGCGGAGAAAAGTGATGAGCTCGAGTTCCTATTTGGAACTCAGCTCGGCCGAGATATGGACGCATCTGGCCGAGTCGCTCTCCCCGAGCGGCACAGCCTTTGTCGCCCCGCTGGGCTGGATCGCCGCCTTCTGTCGAGCGCTCTTTACCATTGCCTCTGGGCCTCGCTGGGGCAGCACGCCGGCAAGGGCCAAAGCCTTGGTCTCGCCATAGTGGTTGGCCGCCATGAACTTGATCAGGGAAGGTCGCCCGAGGATGGCGTTGTACGGAAGATCTCCCTCGACCACCTCGAAGGTGACCAGCTCGGTGCGGAAGTTGGTCGAGTCGCCGAAGGTGACAGGCAAGACCACCTGCCCTAGTGGTATGACCAGCTCATTTGATTGTGCAAACAAGTTTCTAACCCCTCTTATCCTTTCCAACGTGACAGATGAGTTTTGGGCCATTGGTTTTAGTCACCCGTGCTGAAGATGTGGAGGGCTATCCTTCCCTCCTGAGGGATATGTTGTGGAGAGCTAATTTCACTTATGCACTAGAGTACGCGGTTTATGGTCGTGCTATAGGACCTAGAATGAAGACCTACACTGCCACGGTCCACATCATCGCTAGGATGGTGACGGGGAGCATTCCCTACCACTTTCGGGCAAGGGGGACGTCCGTAGGAATGGCTATCCAAGCGGTGGCATATGTTGCCATGTGCCATCTCCGTCATGATTTGTGGGAGCTGACTCTACCTCCGTATCAATATTTCCCACAACGAGGATTGACAGATGAAGTCAACAGTGTTGCTGAAATCGAGATGGGGGAAGACTCTTCGCTCGACAGCTTGTCGTGCTTGGTCCGTGCCTTGGACCGGGCTAATCGTTGCATTGTCCATGAGCTGTGGGAGACTCGTGCCCGTCTTCATGAGGCACAAGGGTATCTTCACCAATTTGTTCAGATTAACTTGGTGCCAAGGGATGTATTGTATGGGCGCAACTCCACGACGCCACATGATGCAGCCCCACCTGCTTTTTAGTGTCCGCATGTGCTGGGGATAGAGACTGAGGACGTTGTGTCCAACACCGCGCGCATCAATTTGGGAGGTGTGATGCGTCGGTGTGCCCGGGAATCTCCGGGGGTACCTAGGTTCTACATAGGATCACCACAGCGTCTCACTAACCCCTTGGACCCCGAAGACACTGGATCTCCGGGATACCATCTTTTGGATGTGTTTCCCCAAGGATTCCTTAGAGACATTTGAGTTGTCGCTGTAAAGCTCATCATGGAGGGAAAGTAGAGATGAGCTAAACTGGTTTAATTAATGTAATAGGCTACCTTATGAACCAATGCTAGCTTTTATATTTGGAATTATCACCCTTAGTTGTCACCCTTGACCTACGGGTTGTGAACTTGTGCTATTGTACCGGAATCTTGTTATTTTGTTTTCTTGGTTGATGTTGTGGCTTGAGAGCCTTATTATTTTGATGTCTTTTGGAGTTGGTGCATGTTTTCTTGCTGCATACCTGTAGAGTTTTAATTGTGTGAATTGCTGTCCGGATATTTTAAATTCAGCGTTGTTGTGGCTCTCTTGTTACTTGTTGCTAATTTGGTTTGGCAACAGATGACGGGAGTTACCACTCGTTCCCAAGCTCAGCGTGAGGCGAGGCCGCCATCCACCTGCTCCCAAGCTACTGAGGATCCGACTCAGGGGGTCACTCATAACCACCCGGAGTCCTCACATCGCCAAAATCAGCACCACCCTCGCGTGGAGGAGGAACTTCCACCCCCTCCTACCATGGCTCAAGTCCTCGCTCTGATTGAGCAAAACCGGCAAGATCAAACTTTGATCCTGCAGCAGATCGCCCGTAACACGGCCCCTGCACCGGCCCCTTTTCGAGGAACCGAGAGGGCAGGACATCACACCGCCAGCGGACTTGGCGAGTTTCTCCGCACGCAGCCGCCAACTTTCTCCCGTGCTGCGGATCCACTCGAGGCCGACGATTGGCTTCGAACTATTGAGCGCAAGTTGGCTATCGCCAATGCCAGACCATGAAAAGGTCCTCTTTGCTTCGTGATCAACTCAATGGTGCGGCGTGCGCATGGTGGGACAGCTTTACCGCCATGCAGCCCGCCGATCATGTCATCACTTGGGCGGAGTTTCGCGTGGCTTTCCGCGAGGCTCATGTTCCCGCGGGCGTTATGGCAAGGAAGAAGCGTGAATTCCTCGTGATTGAAGCAAGGTGGCAAGACCGTTATGGATTATCTTCACGAAGTTCAACTATTTGGCTCGTTATGCCCTGCATTTAAGTCTCCATTGATGAGCGCAAGCAAGAGCGCTTTATGGAGGGACTTTCCGAAGAGTTGCAGCTGGAGCTCATTGCTCATGACTTCCGAAATTTCCAGCACTTAGTCCACAAGGCTATAGTGGTGGAAGAGAAGTGGGGAAAATTAGAGGATTCGCGTAAGCGCAAGCGGATTGCACAAAATTCAGCAAGCAGCCACTTGCAGCCATCGCGCATGGTGCGCCCCTCACTTCCAAACTATCAAGCTCCGGCACCGCCGAGGCCTCCGACATTCATTGCTCGCCCACCGCAGCCAAGTCTTCCACCAACCTTAGGTGGAAATCAGCAAGGAGCCAACACTCAAGCTCGTCCCCAGCTCGTTTGCTTCCGAAGCAAACAATGGGCACTTTGCACGTCAATGTCCGCAAAAGAACCAAGCAACATCGGGAATTCGACCCACCATTGCACCGGGGGCAGCAGCACCTTCACCTCGACCAATGCCTCCAAGAACCGCACCAACACCACCGGCACGGCGGTCGATCAACCATGTGATCGCCAAGAAGAAGCTCGTAATGCACCGAGGTGGTATTGGGTATGTTTTCCGTCAACTCATACCCGACTACCAGATATTTGATTCCGGAGCATCCCATTCATTTGTTAAAGAGAAGTTTGCTAGGCATCATGAGTTCCCTATACAACCTATGCACCCACCACTTCTCATTAAAACCCCGGGATCGGAATTAAGGACCGATCGAGTCTGCCGGGAAGTAAAAATTGAAATCAATGGGGTAGAGTTCCTAGCTGATTTGATCATGATTAAGATGGAAGGGATTGAAGTTATCCTTGGGATGGATTGGCTGTCCAAACACCAAGGATGCATCAATTGTGCAAGCAGATCTATTTCACTTACTAACGCAAGCGGCAAACAAGTTGTGTTTGCATGAAGTCCCGATTATGCTCACTTCTATGCCTTGAAGGGTGAGCCACTCCTTGAAATAAGTAATATACCAGTGGTATGTGACTACCCGGATGTATTTCCAGAAGAATTGCCAGGGATGCCACCTGACCGGGAGGTTGAGTTCGTCATTGAGCTTCTACCCGGAACGGCCCCAATATCGAAGCGACCTTATCGTATGCCTCCAAATGAGTTGATTGAGTTGAAGAAACAACTTACGGAGCTGCAAGAGAAGGGCTTCATTCGGCCGAGCTCCTCACCTTGGGGGTGCCCGGCGATATTTGTGAAGAAGAAGGATGATAGCCTGTGGATGTGTGTTGATTACCGTCCATTAAATGAGGTCACGGTCAAGAACAAGTATCCACTTCCGCGGATCGACGATTTGTTCGGCCAAATGACCGGAGCCTGTATCTTCTCCAAGATTGACTTGAGATTAGGCTACCATCAAATCAAGATCAGATCGGGAGACATTCCAAAAATGGCATTCTCCACCCGTTATGGTCTATATGAGTATACTGTTATGTCTTTCGGTTTGACCAACGCACCAGCATACTTCATGAGCCTTATGAATTCAGTTTTCATGGAATATCTCGACAAGTTCGTTGTCATCTTCATTGATGATATTCTTATTTACTCCGAGTCCGAAGAGGAGCATGAAGTACACCTTCGCAGCCCCGAAAAGTCATGAGAGCACCAACTTTACGCAAAATTCAGCAAATGCGAATTCTGGCTAAAGGAGGTTGCCTTCTTGGGCCATGTATTATCAGAAGGCGGAGTTGCGGTTGATCCCAGCAAGATACAGACGGTACTTGATTGGGAGCAGCCTAAGAACATCACGGAAGTTCGAAGTTTTCTCGGGTTCGCGGGGTATTACCGCCGATTCGTGGAGAACTTCTCCAAAATCACGAAGCCACTGACCGAACTTTTGAAGAAGGAGAACAAGTTCATATGGTCAGCAGAATGTGAGGCAAGTTTTCAATTGTTGAAAGTTCGCTTAACCACTGCACCCGTCTTAGTCCTGCCGGATATTCACAAGGGCTTCGACATATATTGCGATGCATCCCGCCTCGGGCTGGGTTGTGTACTTATGCAAGGAGGCCGAGTTGTGGCGTATGCATCAAGGCAATTGAGACCTCATGAGATGAATTACCCCACCCATGATTTAGAGCTGGCAGCAGTGGTACATGCTCTAAAAATCTGGTGACATTTCCTCATCGGTAATCGTTGTGAAGTTTACACCGATCACAAGAGCCTGAAGTATATCTTTACTCAAGCCGATTTGAACTTGAGGCAAAGGAGGTGGCTCGAATTGATCAAAGACTATGAATTGGGACTCCATTACCATCCAGGAAAGGCCAATATTGTTGCCGATGCTCTGAGTCGAAAATCCCAATGCAATCGCCTTTCAGTAGAACCGGATTCGGACGCCATGTGCGCCGAGTTTCGAAAGCTCAATCTAGAGGTGGTTAAGAAAGGATTCCTTGCTGTCTTGGAAGTCAAATCTAATCTCTTAGACCAAATCAAAGAGGCTCAAAAGACAGACAAGGGCATGGCACTCATCCGAGGCCTCATCAAACAAGGCAAGGCCAATTGCTTCACCGAGGACCCACAAGGAGTCTTATGGTTCGGCAAACAGCTAGTGGTGCCGAATTGTAAGGAGTTGAAGGCCCTGATCCTTGATGAGGCTCATAATTCCACATTCTCTATTCATCCCGGGAGTA
Organism: Guadua angustifolia; assembly: GCA_036346375.1. Taxonomy (NCBI): domain Eukaryota; kingdom Viridiplantae; phylum Streptophyta; class Magnoliopsida; order Poales; family Poaceae; genus Guadua; species Guadua angustifolia. Next base: position 3,704,047 of record CM070511.1, on the reverse strand, counting down.
CAAAAATGTATCAAGATCTGAAGCCAAGGCTTTGGAGGACCCGAATGAAACGAGAGATTGCCCGGTATGTCGCCGAGTGCGACGTATGTCAGCGGGTGAAAGCCGACCATCTGCGTGCAGCAGGCACACTTCAACCACTGCCCATTCCCATGTGGAAATGGGAAGAGATTGGTTTGGATTTCATCACCGGATTGCCCAAGACACAAAAAGGTTTTGATTCTATATGGGTAATCGTTGACCGATTGACAAAGACTGCTCATTTCCTTCCTGTCAAGACGACAGATACAGTGAGCAAGTTGGCCGAGTTATATCTTCATCGAATTGTGTCCCTTCATGGTGTTCCCAAAAAGATTGTCTCAGATCGAGGTACTCAGTTCACCTCGCACTTTTGGCAATGCCTCCACAAGGCCATGGGGACTCAACTCTCTTTTAACACCGCGTATCATCCTCAAACTGATGGACAAACTGAACGAGTAAACCAAACTCTTGAAGATATGCTTAGGGCTTGTGCCCTTACCTACGGCAAGAATTGGGAGAAATGCTTACCCTTCGCGGAGTTCTCCTACAACAACAGCTATCAAGCTAGTCTCCAAATAAGTCCATTCGAGGCTCTCTATGGAAGGTCTTGCAGAACTCCACTTAATTGGTCTGAGACCGGAGAGAGACCCCTCTTTGGTCCCGAACTAGTCGCCGAAGCGGAAGAACAAGTTCGATTTATTCGGGAACGGTTGCGGACCGCGCAGTCTCGTCAAAAGAGCTACGCTGATCGTCGCCGCCGTGAACTCAAATTTGAATTTGGTGATCACGTCTATCTCAAGGTTTCACCAATGAAAGGTGTTCGTCGGTTTCAAGTGAAAGGAAAGCTAGCCCCTCGTTATATCGGACCTTTTCGGATTTTAGCAAGGCGAGGAGCGGTGGCGTATCAATTGGAGCTTCCCTCTTCACTAGCCGATGTACATGATGTCTTTCATGTCTCTCAATTGAAGAAATGCCTTCGTGTCCCAACCGAAGCCACCGAGTTGGACACTCTTGAATTGCATCCCGATCTATCCTACAAGGAGCAACCCATTTGTATTCTCGACGAGAGGGAGCGTGTTACTCGAAACCACACCATCAAATTCTTTAAAGTTCAATGGAGTAATCATACCCCCGACGAAGCCACATGGGAGCGTGAGGATCATCTTCGAGCCGAATACCCCTACCTCTTCAATGAAGCGGTGTAATCTCGAGGACGAGATTCTTTTAAGGGGGGGAGGCTTGTAACAGCCCAATTTTCGTTAATCCGGTAAGTGAGGCTTGTCGCGCTAACCTCTTCCTTAATATCGTTGCATCCTCATTTAATTATAATCATACAAGTGTTAGGACATTCATTTTGCAAAAAGAGGGAGTTGCAAAATCCTAACAATCACTTTCTGAAAACTGCACATAGGTTATTTCACCGTAATCAATGACATGTGGGCCATATTCATAAGAGAGAGGAGAGTAGGCTGCACACCTACCATACCAATTCCTACTCTATTCACCCCTACCCCTAGTCAATGACACATGGGACCTACCATTGCATAGGAAATTGTGGCTGCACATCCTTTCCATGTCTTTTCTCACTTCAATCACCCATACCCACCTCCTTACCCACCCTATGACATGTGGGACCTAGCCCCACATGTAAGGCATGAGTGGGCAGCCTATATAAGGCCAAAACCTTGGTTTCTCCTCCCTTTTTCCTGCCCATTTGCTCAGCTCAAACCAGAAAATACAGCAAGTGTGTTCTTCTCCAACTCTTGCCATTTCTCCCCCTCAAATCTCCTCCAAACTTGGGTTTTGGTTTGTGCATGTTACACCACCTTGTAGCCAAGGTCAAGAGCTTCACATCCATCCAAATGGATTCTTGAGGAACCAAGTTTTGGGTAAGTGGCAATCATTTTTCTTGCTACCCATGTTCTGAAATTCTGCTCCTTGTAACTCATTGCTATTTTCCCCATGGAATCCATCATCAATCCTTGATTCGGGTCGTGCATGTCTCTTGGAAGTTTGAAAAGGAAGGCTAGACGCAGTTGCCAGTGCGAGCAAAGGAAGGCATTGTCGTTTACGCGAGCTAGGAGGTGACGAACCGTGAAAGTCGGCATTGGGACATTTTCGTCATCCCTCACCAAGACCAACCTTTCACCAAGTGCCCAAGCAACATTGTGGTGGTAAGAATCTACCCTAGTCCATCCCCTTGAAACCCTAGCTCATTCCTTTGAAATGTAGATGACAATAGGCAATAGCCGTTTTGAAACAGAGACGCCCACTCGGATAGTCCGAGGTTTAGCTCGACATTCCAACCATTCGGATATTCTCAATAGTATTTCGGATAGTCCGAATAGGAAGTAGATTGAGGGCTGCATGGGCTCACCGAGAGGCCTACTCGGACATTCCGAGGTAACCCTGATACTCCGAACATACCTTCGGACACTCAACACAATTTCGGATAGTCCTAACATAATTCAACTTCCTACCGAGAGGGTCCACTCGACAATCAAGTGACACCGGATACTCCGAACATAATTCGATAAAAGCCCTAAGACTTGAACTTTTAACGCAAAAACTCAATTAGTACTTGCATATTATGATTAGTATTACACATCATGAGCATGTCATGCATCTTTTACTCATGTGCACTATTTGAATCCTTGTTTGGTGTTTATTGAATTGGATTTTCTCGTTAGGTGTTGACGTTTCGGAGGGCACTCCCGAGTACGACTACGCTTTCGAAGTCAAGAACGAGCAGCAAGGCACTACTTTACTCCTTGACCATGATTGCTCCTACTATTTGAAGTTTATGTTTTGGAATTATTTTATCAATTGCATGCTTACTTTCAACTACAATTATGATTGGATAGAAAACTTAGCTATCACCACATTGTGATGTTATCCCCTTATCATGTTCTTTCCGTGTTCCTTTTTCGCCCTAGGTGGTTGGTTTATTATTCTTATTATATGGGTTCATGCGAATTGCTTAGCCATGCTTAGAACATCGTTAGAAACCGCGATAGATGGACTTAGTCCATTGGTCGCACTGATTGAGAATTATTATGATGATGTTGTTTTCAAATGTTGGCTAATGTGTAGAGATGTTGGATAAGGACCCTAAGGATTAAATCCTGGTGACGTCTCTTTGAGTAACTATCGTGCGAACCACACGCCGTTTATGGGACCGGCGTAACCAAGTACTTGTGTAAGACTAGGGTATGTAAACCATGTGCACTCGGGAATTCCTTGAGCTTAGTGGAGCATCAAGGAATGACCGCCGGAGTTCCCTGGGCTTAGTGGAGCGCCAAGGAATGTCCTCGGAGTCCCTCGACTTTGTTGAGTCGGGGATGTCCAACAACGGATGTACTCCTTGATCCACACACACCGAGCACTGGGCACGCGGGATCGAGGGTCACAGTCATCCGGATGGTTTAGATACACTACCATGCATACTGGAAAATGGTTTGTCACGTTCACCTCGGCCGGCACATCAAAGGAAATGTGTTAATAGCTTGGCTTACGAGCGTGACGTGTCGTGTGGGTAAAGTCGTACCTCTGCAGAGTTTAAACTATTCGAATAGCCGCGTCCATGGTTAAGGACGATCTCTTGAATTGTCAGTCACTAGGCGAGTATTAAGGACTTGGTAAGAATGGGATGGGAGTGGGAAAAGAGACACAAGTATTGGAGTACTTGTGTGTGTAGTCGAACATGAGCGATGGAACTCATGGTTCGGAAAATGCTTGTAGGCATGGTGCGAATGTGATTATGATGTGATGATGTTATATTATGTATTAGATTTTGCAAATGTTTACTAAATGCCATTCTGTTCAATCTATACATGCTTATGAATTATCCCAAATATTGCTTTATGCTGAAATTACCATTTTGCCTTCCTTTGATGTAGCAACCACATGTAGTTAGAAACCAGCATACAACTTATATTATTGTGCGATTACACTCTTTGTACTCAATCGGATTGTCCACTTGCTGCAAGTGAGGATGAGGCACTGCCCGGGGACTTTTACCGGGCAGATTTCGGTGATTCTAACGTTTAGTCGCCGTTCTTGCCCCAGTTGGTTGCCTGAGGGTTTGGGGGCATGCCATGCTGGCCCTTTTGTTGTTTATCTTGTGATTTCCGCTGCTACTCGATGTAATAACTCTAAATATGTCGTTATGGACAGCAGTCCTACTTTTGGTATGTAATAATGTTTATGTTTCCGATAATTATGTATGTGTTGTGATGTCAATCGTTGGATGAGGATGCTCGTGTTGGCAAACTTTCCGACCAACACGGTATAATCACGGACGCCCGAGGTTCCTTTGATTCACTTGAGATATGCCACGATTTGGGTGAATCGTGGAGTCCCGGACGGTTCCCCACAGCATGCTCGCCCACCGCCGGCGCCACGTGGGCCGACGCCGCCGGGCGGACGTGTTTCGCCCACCCTATCGCCAAAGCCGCCACACGGATCGGGCGTCGGGCGAGCAGGCGTTTCGCCCACCGCTCACCGGCACCACGTGGGCCGACGCCTGGCCGGCGGGACGTGCTCGGCCGCCCTATCGCCAGGCCGCCACGTGGTACGGCTTTTGTACGTCGGAGAGGGTACCCCAGCGCAGAGTACGCTGACAGTAGCCCCCGGGCCTGCCTTGGAACGCACGCTCGATCCATTATGGCCTTCATTAAATGTCAGTGCATTCTTGGGCGGGGCCCCCACTCATGAAGATATGACCGCCTCGGTTTCTTCCCGTACCCGTCGATTTTTCTTGGGACCCGAAATGGTGCACAACCTTGTCCCTTCACGAACCGTCAGTGCAGGTGATGCATATATAGATGCATCTGTATTGAGCGGTTCACACCTTCAGCTTTCTTGCTCCTTCCAACTTCCGCTTCTCCATCTTCCTTGCTCAAAGCCATTCAACTTCTCCACCTCCATGGCACCTGCCATCCCCGCCTCCACCGCGGACGCCGCCACGGTGAGGAGGATGGCCATCATCGCGCTGGAGGGCACTTTTCGCTTTTGGGCGGGAACCCCCACGCCCCGATGCCTTTCCGACGAGATCCTCATCCACACCTAGGCAATGATGGCGGGCCTGCTCCCGCCATTCTCCGTGTTTTTCCTCACCGTCCTCCACTTCTATGGGATCCACCATCTCCACCTCACCCCCAACTCCATCGTCTTCCTTTCCATCTTCACGCACCTCTGTGAAATGTTCATGGGGGTGATGCCGAATCTCCCTCTCTTTCGCCATTTTTTCATCTGCCGCGCCTCCCATGACAACGAGGTAGTGGGGAGCTGCTATTTTCGCCTTCGGGACGGGATGGCCTCCCGCTACATCGCCTTCCAGCCCAGATCCAACTGGAAGGCATGGCGCAGCGACTGGCTATACATCAACGATGACAGCGGAGTCGACGCCTTGGAGGTGCCCGTCGAAGCGACGGAGGCCTCCGAGGGCTGGAACTCGCCGGTCGAGGAGACGGCGGAGCTCCTTGCGATGGCGGCCCGCGTCAATGGATTGCGGGACGTCGGATTATCTGGGGGCTGGTGGCCCGAGACTTCATGACCCGGAGGCTCAGCCCCCTTCGTCGCCGCGTTCGCCCTGCATGGCAATATACAGGCGACGACGACATAACGCGCACGTGGCCCGGACGTAAGTCTTCATTTTCCTTTAGCTTTTTCTCGCGCACATGCTTCTTTCAGCGGCTTCCTACCAACCGACAACTATTCTTTGTGTTTCGCCAGGCGCGGGAAACATGGAGGAGCAAACCATCGGCAGGTGGCTTGCCGTGATAATGCAGCTGATTCCAAGCGGCTTAGTTGTTCGGGCTGGGGCTCGGCCGCTCGCCGACCTGGAGCACGCGGAGCGCCTGAGGGTTGTCAGGCTCCTCCCGCCGATGGACTCCACAGGGCCTGCTGTGGGGTGGTCCACGGCCCGCTGGTGATCAGGGACACGGCCGCCCCCAGCGATCGGGCCACAGGCAAGCGACCACTTGGCCCCGGCACCACGGGACTGGACCCCAAGAAGGTCCGTGCCACGTGCTAGACTTCTGCCGCCGCCAGCCTTGATGCGGCGGTACCCCCGCAAGGGGCGGCAACGCAGACCGCCCCAACCATGACTTCAACACAGGAGCTGCCGCCCCCCGCGGTGCCAGCTCCATCGCCTTCACCAATTCCTCTGCCACCGGCGCCGGCCTCGACGGCCGCGGCGCAGACATCCTCGGCCATGGGAGCCCAGGCCGCCGCCCACCAGGGTGGTCTCACGCTCCCAATGGCCGGCTTCAGCTTGAGGGTGCCGCCGAGGGTGGCCCCTCAAGACGCGCCAGCGCAGCAGTGCCCCAGCACCAGGCGGCTAAGGCTTCGCCAGTGCCTCCAAATCACGCCGCAGAGAGAGGGCGAAGGCGCACCTGGGCCAAGACCGAGGTTTTGCCTTGCCCTCACGCCATCGCCCCGCCATGCGCTTCGTTGAGCTCTTCACCGAGCTTGGGGACCTACAGACCTCACTGGGCAACCTTCTTGCTGCCGCCGCCAGGCACGGGGCCCAGACGGCTCAGCAACTTGCGTCGGTGAGGGGCGAGCTAGTCCGAGAGAGGGTGAGGGCGGACACGGCAGAGGCGACGCTGACGCAGGAAAGGGCCGACGCGGCCGCCATTCAGCAGTGGGCAGAGGGGGCCGAGGCGGCGCTGAAGCGGGCGGAGCACGAGTCCTACCGCCTACGGCACAACCTGACCGTCATGCTCAAGAAGGCCTTCCAGCGCACGAAGAGGTGCCTGGAGCCCTTGGGGGTGACGCTGAACGCGCCGCTGGAGGACTCCGCCCTTCAATTCGCCCACGCGACCAACCAGGCCGTGGAGGCGCTCCGGGGGCTGCCGACTGCCTTGGCCGCTCGCTCTGCCAGCGAGGGGTGGCAAGTGGCGATCATGGCCGCGACCTACACCCTGGCCTACTGCGCCAGCCGCGACGCCGCCTTCGACCCAATGGCGGTGGTGACGGCCGGGGTTGAAGGAGACGCGGTGCAGACGAAGGCATGGGTGCGCGCGGCCGCTGAACACGTGGCCGGGCTGCTGCAGGTAGAGCAGCCGGTCATGGACGTCTCCACCCTGCTGGTGGAGGAAGGCGAAGGCGACGACGAGCTCGACCTCGGGGACGACGAATGAAGAGCCGCGCCGCCACTTTTGTTCTTTTGTTCATAGTTTCTTTTGTTGATCTGCCTGCATTCACAAACACTTGGGCCAAACCTTGGCGTAGTTTAGTCTTAGCGTCGGGTTTTCGCGCGAGATTGTTGCCGATCCAAATTTTTCTGGGACTTAGACCCTGATGATCGCTCGGAAATGCGTCGCAGCGTGGCGCGGCGGGGCGACAAGTTCCCGAGGGTGCCCCTAGGCCAACGGTACTCAACGGTGGTGACTAGCGGTGCTTCAGGGAGCCAACCCGAGGTGTGCCAACTGTGTTTAAGTACCACGCCTAACTTGCACCCCGACGACTTGGCCACACCGGACGCTAACACTTAGCACATTCCCTTTTATCATGAGGGGCCGCAGATCTTTGGCACTCACAGCAATCACGCCTAGATTGGCTCATCCTAGGATACACACATAGGGAAATGGCCAAAAACGCGGCGAGGGATACTTATCTCGCATTACACGTTGTTAGGCGTCCAGCCCCCCCGGCGCTTGGGCGATCATCCCTCTGAGCGCTGGCGACCAGCCTTCAAGCGTTGGTCGACCAGCCTTCTGGGCGTTGGGCGACCAGCCTTCTGAGTGTTGGCGACCAGCCTTCTGAGTGCCTGCGACCAGCCTTCGAGTCTTTGGGCGACCACCTTCGACCTTCTTGGCTGGCGACCAACCTTCGAGTCTTTGGCGACTCACCTCAGCGATCAGCTTTTTGAGTGCTGGCGACTAGCCTTCCGGGCGCTGGGGCTTTTTGCAAGAATAAGCCAGCGCTTTTACACACAACCTGCTTAGCACAGACAACTACCAGAAGGGTAAGCAGGCGCTTAGAAGGGTACGCATAAGACATGCCCAAACATCCTAGGTCCCAGCAGGGGATTGCCCTGGCCCGCTCCACTAGGTTTCTAAGTCCTCGTAACCCTTTAGGAGATTGGACCACGGCGCTGTGTGTCAAGGCGGTGGGCTTCCAGGAGCGGTATTAGGTCGGCGGTGCTCGCGGTGACGACCAGCGGTGCTTCAAAGAGTCAACCCGGGGCGCACGAGCCGCGTTTGAGCACTGCACCCAACTCTCCCCCTAGTCACCCGTGCTTGTCAGGCACAGACGCCGAGTACTGCCACGGGTTACCAAGGAATTAACAAACGCACGGGACCAGGGGCATTCCACGCGAAAACTTGCCACAAAGGGCATAAAAAGGGAGCCATCATAGTAAAGCACAAGCCTTTTAAATAACCACTTTTACTAATCGCGGTGAGCGCGGCCACCAGGGAAAGACTTACCTGTGGTCGATCGAGCAAGTCATTGGTACTTACAATTCTTTTAAGGATAGAACTTCCGCAGCAATTCTATGTTGTATGGGAGGTCGAAATCGGTGACCTCGAAGTTCACCATCTCGGTGCGCTAATTGTCCTTCTCCCCGAAGGTAACTAGGAGGCACACTTGGCCCATGGGCATCGCATCGACCTCGGGGCTATTTCAAGATGGGCAGAGTGGGCGCAGTCCCGCATGGGACTCAAGCGCCAGTAAATGTCAAGAGGATAGGAGGTTGATGGAACTCCCTCCGTTTACCAGCACGCGCCCCAGCCGCACATTCCGAATGGTGGGCAACACCACGACCGGGAGAGGCCCCAGGCCGGTGGCGCCCTCATGGTGGTCGGCCTAACTGAAGGTGAGCGCTTGTTCACCATTTCAAAGATCTCGACCCGCCGAGAGCGGTTGTGGCGCATACCTCCTCACCGCGTTTGTATGCAGCGTTGGAGGAGAAGGTGGATGAACCGCCATGGATGTACGCCACAGCGTGGTCTGCCTGCTGGAAAGCCAGCGGGGTGGGATCTTCGTCTTGATCCTCGTCGTCTGGGCGACGTTCCTTGAGCCGCTTCTCCACCATCTTGCTCACGACCCGACAGCTATCCAAGTCGTGAGTGTTGGTCCGATGAATCGGGCAATAGAGCTCGCCCTCCCCAGCGCAGAGTACGCTGACAGTAGCCCCCGGGCCCGCCTTGGAATGCACGCTCGATCCATTAAGGCCTTCATTAAATGTCGGTGCATTCTTGGGCGTGGCCCCCACTCATGAAGATACGACCGCCTCGGTTTCTTCCCGTACCCGTCGATTTTTCTTGGGCAGGTCCGAGTCCGATGGCTTTTGTATGTCGGAGAGGGTACCCCAGCGCAGAGTACGCTGACACAGGCAAAACTTCGTTTCATCATATCCCGGGCGCCCTTCGACCCCCGGCGGCCGAGCATCGGCCCGCCGGGGCTGGTCCTGTGCCTGACGAGGTCGAGGCCGACCTTGGCGAGGTCGGGACCGCTCTCGAGCTTGATCTCGGACCTCAAGGACCTCACGTTGGCCGTCCGCCGAAACGATCACCCGCGGCATTCCCCCGCCGCTCCTGCGATCGCGCTTCCGCTTCTTGGCTATGGCGCCGTGGTCGGCACCTTTGGAGTTGGATGGGCCAGCCTCTGTGGGGTTCAGGCCAAGCTTACCTTGGTCGTAGTCGTGTTTCCAGAGGACAGCGTCGTCCGCATCTGCATTCTGCTCCACCATACGAAAAAGCTTGTTGACGCTGAGCCTCGAGGTGATCTCCAGGTCCTTGGTGAGGCGCCGATCGCGGACGTCAAACTTGAAAGCTTTTATGACGGCTTCATCGGAAATGCTCGGGATCAGGTTCCTCGTGTGAATAAACTGCCGCACGAAGTCACGAAGCGGCTCGTTCTTGCCCTGGATGACGCGATCCAGGTCTTTCTCCCTCCCTGGCCGCTCATAGCAACTCTGGAAGTTGGAGCGGAGGGCGCTTTGGATTTGGCGCCACAACCTGAAGGAACCAGGCTTCTGATTGAAGAGCCAGGTCCGCGCGGCACCGTCCAGCACAGTCGGGAGGTAATTCGCCATCATGAGCTCATTGCCTCCGGCCGCTAGGATAGCGGTTGAGTAGATAGATAGGAACTCGTCAGGGTTCTTGGTCCCGTCGAAGCGCTCTATCAACGCCGGCTTGAACCGAACTGGCCAGCGCATGCGACGAAGGTTGTCGGAGTATTGTCGGGACCCAGAAATGCAAATCCGAAACTCTCTGTGTATACTGCACTAGTCCAGGATCACGCTAGCGCACACAGTGGAAACATAGATGACATATCATTCCATACATCGAAATAACTAAGAAGAAGCAAATGAATATTGAATAAAGCAAATGACCTTATGGTCAAGGTTCATACACCTATGCCTCTTGGCTGAAGGAAACAAATAAAAAGCATTGCGGCAAATGAAATACAATAACTTGGGCTATTCGACATGCCACAGCAATCGCCTAGGGAACGCCTTCCTAGTCGGCGTAGTCTTCATAGTACTCCTCCTCTTGATACTCATTACGGTCCTTCCTCAAAGAATCGAACAACAGGGCATAAAGCCGTGAGTACAAACGTACTCAACAAGCCATAGGAAATGATGCAATATATTCATGCACGGCTTGACAAAGGATAGTTATATGGTTCATTTGCGTAAAGCAATAACTTGAATTTAAATACACTAAATAAATTGAAGGCAGTTTGAATAAAACAATAATAGATAATCGATAAATCAATGGTAGACAACATGAGCAGTAATGACGAGGCATCACCCTACATCACTCAAACAAGTATCAACCACACAATTCAACAAGATAGCTTGAGACAACAAAACAACATGTGAACTCCCTGCTCACATCCCAACCATTCCACATTTCAAGAAAATACTCTATACCCGTGTGAAATCCTCGGGCTTGTCCATGACCGCGGACACGGCTATTCGAATAGTTTACACTCTGCAGAGGTTGTACAGCTTTACCCACAAGACATGATCATCCCTTAATGCCAAGTGCTAAGAACACACTTCCTTTGGTGTGTCGGCAGAGATATCACTACAAAGCCTTTACAATGCATGTCTAAACCCAGTACTGCCCTCTAAGGTTTCGCCCCACGGGCCCCCCTCTTGAGCCATGTGAGTCTACCCGTCCATCCCGGAACCCACACCAACACGTGGCAGTACTCAAGGCTAGACATTGCAAATTAGTCAGCTAGGTCCGTCCCATACCGGACTTGTGGTTGCACGGTTAGGCCCAGTTCAATGGCGCACAAGATTAAGTCCTTAAATTGTCTCAGGCAAGACAACCACATCCCAATGTGCTAGACAGCACCTCCTTTACTGCACGATCAATTGCCTGAGGGAAAACATTTTGTTCAACCAAGACCAATGGCATCCCCTGCCATGGTACAACAAGTTTTACAACAGTGGTCAACAGCCACAATTCAATATCCCATTAAGTCAAGATTAACATTAATTCACAGATGATATGAATCCCATCGGACAACTAAGCATGGCTAGGCATAGCTACGTTAACCCAACGTTGGTATTATGATTATGTCCAACTAGTAATGTCCCACCCTAAGGTTAACAATGGATACATGGCATTCCAATAATCAAAGGGGCATACTCAATCAGGTGAATAGCTACTCTCATAAACTAGCATTGATACACAAATAGCATGCAATTGTATAAAACAAAGTACTTTTACAAACATGGGTTCAATATGATCAAAGGTCTACGACTTGCCTTGTTGTTCAAGTGCTGATTCTTGGTCTTTGAAGTCTCCGTTCACTCCTTCGGAATTCGCGCCTACCGGAAAATAAAACAATAAAACCAAATAAATACAAAACAGAGAAGAAAACATGCTCAAAATTGAAAATAAATGGCTCTGGAATGTAGAGCTCAATTTTACAAAAATTTAGCAATTTGAATCACTCCAATCGGAGTTCGAACGAAGGAGAACGGCTCCTGGAAGATTTAATTCAGAGAAAATCAGATAAATTCACAAGGGGTGACACGTGGTAGCTTGTGATTGGCTGGGATTTTCGATTTTTCGGAAAATCAGAAAAGAAAATAAAATTTTCGGCTGACAAGTGGGACCCACGAGTCAGAGACTCGGTCCACGGTGAACCAAGTGCACCGAGGCGACATTCGGGTGATGTGGCAGACCGCGACGACGTGGCATGCCACGCGGCGGCTAGGGCTGACATGGCGATGACATGGCGGCTGGTGTGGCGCTGACGCAGCATGGGGAGCGGGTTCGGCCACGCGGCAAGATCCGGAACGTCGGATCCGAATCGGACGGCCACAGGGTAAGGAAGCGGGCGGTGGTGGCGCGGCCAGATCAGATGCGTTGACGGACGATCCAACGGCCGGGAGCCTGCGACGGCAGACGACGGCGAGAAGGGGCGGCGCACTCACCGGACTTGGGAGAGACGACGAAGGTTTCAGCGAAATCAGACCGGAGGGGACGGAAGAAGTAGCGGGTCCGGAAGATCTCGACGCGACGAGTTCGATGGTGCCACCGATCACGGCGGGGGATGACCGACGGCGAAGAAAACCGTGATGGAAGGTGCTCGGGACAGCGGTGCACTTCGGCGAGGGCGTTCTCCGCGGTGGCAGCGTCTCGGCCGACGAGGAAGGAAGCGGCGTGTGCGGCGTGGAACGGGAAACCTCGGACTGGGGTCCTCGGGTACTTAAATAGCCCCGGGAGGCGTACCAAGCGCGAAGACTGAAGGCGGCGCGGCTAGGGTTAGGTTTCCGGGTGGCGGTGCTGGCGGACGACGTGGCGTGATCCTGACCGAACGCGTGGCGCGGATCGGACGGCAGGGACGCGATGCGGCTGGCGGGTTGAACGGGCCGAACGGATGAACAGGGTTGGGCCGGGAGAGATTCGGCCCGAGGAGAGGAAAAGAATTTAAAATCTTTTTCGTATTTAGAAAAATCCCGAAAATTCAAATAAGAGCAAATAAATTCAAATAAATAGCAAATAAATTCAGAAAAATCTCCAAAAATACAGAAAAATTCCTTGAAGCATAAGGAACCCAAGAAAAACTGGAAACCTTTAATTTGATGCATAGATTAATCAAATTAAATCTTATAATTATTGGAAAATTCATATTAAGCTTCAATTAATTCCAAGAAAATGCAAATGTTTATTTTTGTTTTTAAACATACCAAAACTCAAATTTTGGGATGTTACAAGTATGCCGTGCAGCCGTAGGCCGGGACAGGTGCACGCCGGGTGTGGTCATCACCGACGAGGTCCTCACCGCTGTCGGACTCGGAGTTGAGACTACCTCGGCGGCCCAACCTTTGATGAGAACGACCACGATGCTGCGCTCGGGAGTCATCTGGGAGGTAGCGCAGGCGATCCTGGACCCTGCGGCGCCTGGGCGGAATATCTAGGGAGGGGCCCCTCGATTCACTACTGGCCGTCACGGAGTTCGTAAAGCTCGAATCGTGCCTGACCCTGCTCGGGTTGGTGCCCGCAGGACGGTGGCGTGGCAGCGTCAAAGCCACGTCCCGAGATCGCTGCTGGCGGGAGGGCGTCCCCTGCTCAGGAGGCGACCGACGAGTGTGCTGGCGACGACGTGAAGAGTTGTCATCACTTCTCAGGGAGTGGGTCCCTGAGTGACGGCTTCGGTGCTGCGGAGGTATGACCTCGTCCGCGGCCCGATCGAGCTCTTCGGCCAAGGCTCGGCCAAAGAGTTCCGACCTCGCCCTATCGGGATCAGTCATGATCCGAACGATAGCGCGGAGGCGCTCTCCTGAAGGAGGAAGCCTGGGATGCCCGGGAGATGTGCTGGCCTTCTCCTGGTCCTCTCACCGGAGGGCGGTTATGGCTTGGTTGATGGCAACATGCACCATCCCGCGAGCCGCCTCAAGGGTCTGCGGGTCACGGCCGTCCATAGCCGCGCCCACGCCATGACTGTCCGCCATCAAGACGTGCGTCTCACGTGGCGGTGGTGAGGGCGAAAACAGGGACGCGGAGTCGGAGTCCGCGCCCGAACCCATGCTCGAAGAATGACCGTCGATGAAGCAGGCTATGCTCCCAGATCCTGACGTTTTCCCTGCGAATGAGCAAAGCCAATCGGGCCCCACGGTGGGCGTCAGCTGTCGACGATCGGGATCGCCAACCGCAAAAGTGAAACGGGGGGTTAATTAGACTTGGGACCCGAGCAGAGCTTAGCTCAACGAAGGAAAGGGCCGGATGCGTCGAAGGTCGGAGCTAGGCGACAACGAGCGTGAGACGGGGCTTTATACTGGTTCGAGCCCCTGCGAAGGTAATAGCTCTACTCCAGTTGCCTTGCGGCGGTGGTCTTTGTTATTCTTGAGTACAGAGGTGTGTTACAGCATAAGCTCAACAATGGCAGTGTCCGGCGCTTGAGCTCTCATCCCCTGTAATGTTGTGCTCCTTTAGCCTTATATCCTCCCTGATTGTAACGGACGGGAGATATTCCCAAGTAGTGGCCTTCATGCGCATTGAGGGCTGGCAGTAACCGTTCCAGTTTTGCGGTGTGTGCCTGCCTTACTCCCCACGATCTCGCGTCTTGGTAACCGCCGAGTAAACGCACGCTCAGGAATCCAAGGGGACTTTGGTACGAACGGGAGCCGGCCCAAGCTCAAGGTCGTGCGAAGCTGCGCCCGGGGTCATGCGCGCCCTAGGTCGAGCGCCTCGGGGCACACCCAAGTCGAGGTCGGGGCCTCCAGATCTTGGGGGCCCGTTGACCGTATGCTAGCCAGTCAAGGGACCCCCAGCCCTCGTCAGTACCGTTTACCAAGTGGTTAGGAGTAATCACTGGAAGCTAAGTCAAAGTCTGTTTTTGAGACCGCGGCTAGTCGGACGGTGAAGGAGATGATGTACTAGGCTCATATACAGGCGGTGAACTTGTACTACAAGCGGGAGCTACATCAGGAGATGAGCGAGAGGTTTTGTGCTGCGAAAATCTACCTTCGAGAGGATCAGTACCTGCAGATTATCTTGCCATGGTTCAACAAAAGCCCCGATGCATGGCAAGCTCTCTGCCACTACTGGGCCTCACCTGAATTTGTTGATAAGTCAAATAAGAAGAGGGGTAACAGGGAGGCGGGTTCAAGGGTAGTGCAGCGGTATGGAGCGGATGGACATATCCGGCTTGCACGACGGATGGTATGATTCATGAACTACATATCTGGCTTGAACGACGGATGGTAAGTTTCAATTGTTGATATTTGATCATTTATGTTTGAAATGATGGCTAATGACAGGAAGCTCAAAGCGGGACTCGGCCTACTGATGTTGAAGCTTACATTCGGGGCCACCTAGGTTCTGACCCCACACATCCAGAACAACTATGTAGTGAGAAGGCAACACAAAGCTTGGTGAGTAAAATTTTTCTAATGAACTCAACCAAATACTTTATCAAAATCTTATGCAATATATGAAATTTTTCAGGCTAGTTATGGGCAATTGATGACCGATGCTCACGCGCCTAACTACGACTGGAGGAGAGAAGCAGTCGACCCCGTTGCTTTGTACAATAGTGGTGGTGGGAAGAAACATGGACGATTCTCTATGTTCAATGGTGTAACATCCTAAAATTTGGATTTTCAAAAATTTATATTAAATTAGCTTTCCAAAAATTTTACATCAATCTTATTTGATTGAAGAAGCTTAATTTAGAATTTTCTAAATCTAAAACAATTTAATGTGCCTTTTGTGTGCATCAAATAATTTAAAATTTAGTTTTTACAGTGTTCTTTGTATCTCAGGGAATTTTCCAAATTTGAGATTTGCTAAAAACTAATTAAAATTATTAATTTAAACATTTGGATGTTAATTGGATTTTTAATTCGAATTATTAATTGTTCGGGCAATTCTATATCCAAATTCCAATTCAAACCTATCCTTTGAAATTCTATTTAAATCCAAAATTTAGATTTTCCTCGGTGATCTAAATAACTCGGCATCCTTTTCCTTCTGAAATTAAAGTTCAATCCTTTACCGTCCGCAAAGTCAGAATTTCCAATTTCGGTTCTTATTCGAAATTTCACCCGAGTTCCAAAATACTCCGAAAATCTTAAAATTAAAATAATTAGGTTTAAAATATTCTAAAATGATTTTGGGAATTTTTCTAAGATTTATAGAATTCCTTTGGTATTTTATCTCTCGCGTTTTTTATCAAATTCATTATTTTCGTCCCGAAATAATCTAAATTCCAAAGTTCATCCAAAATCAACGAAACCAATTTTATTGGGTTCCATTCTATTAATTATGATTTTTAGGATCTTTTTCAGTATTTTTAGATCTTGTTATCTATTTTATCTCACGCGCTTTAAAAACGACACTGTTCATCTTCCCCAACTGAATAGCATTGTTCACGTCCAAACTCCATGTCTGGCCCCATATTCAAATGCTCATAACTTTTGCAATTCTCAGCGAAATTGAGTGAGGTCAGTTGCAAATGGTCGGCCTAGTTAAGGGCTTCCATTCCCCAGCAGTTTCCTCCTCTGAAGTCAAGTGAAACAGTCGCTGCAATCACTTCTTTGCCGTTTCTTGTTTAAGCCATAACTTTTCCGTTTCTCCTTCCCTCAACGCGTGTGGCCACCCAAAATGTGCGTTTAAGTCTCCCCAACTCGGTGCTCACCCTTACCCCAAAAATCGAAGAAATAGTCGCCGGACGTCCTTCGAAGAAACGGTCGCCGGACGTCCTCCGTTGGCATCGCCGTGCCATCTTTTGATCCGGTAAGGCAAATCGACTTCCGTTCACATCATCTTGTGTGCATTAGTGTGTAGATCATAACCTCTCAAGAAAATCCAGGTTTCATCAGGAATTGCTCCGGGAATTTGCGTTCGTTCGTCGTCAAGTCGAGTTCTGTTCGTCGTCAATTCCTAGTATGATTTTGCTCTATGCCGTGCTCCTGCTAGTTTTGAGAAATTCCACGTTTTATTGTGTTTTTGGCCACCATGCCATTCGGACCGTTTTTGGTCGCGTCGGCTGTCGCCCTCGTCGTCGCTCCGGCCATCCCCGCCGTCGGCCGTCATGCCCATGGGCTCCCCTCACCTCTCCACTCCATCCCCACCATTGGCCGGCCCTCAATTGGCCAACGTCGCCCCAATTTTGTGCACGCACGCCACATGCTCGTATAAATGTCGGTTTGATCTGTTTTTTGCTCCAAATTCGGTTTCTCTTGACCTAGCCGCCACCCCAACCTTGTGTAGACCTCCCATGGCCTCTCCCACATATGCCACCCATGGACCTCACCCAAACACTAGAAATCCATCCCCCATCCTCCGAAGCGCCCCCCAACGTCGGCCTATTTTGGCATCGCGTTCCTTGTCGGCTCGTCACGATATTTGGTGATCCAACTACGTCACCTTGTGCTCTATGGTACCCTCTATCTCCTTTTCACATTTCGTGCAATTTGGTTCATGGAATCAAAAGTTACAGCTGCCCAAAGATAAAATTTTGTCGGAGGCTGTTCTCCCTCGTTTTTGCGAGTTTGGCCATGAAATTTTTATGGTAGACTCCTCTTGATGTCCTCTACATGGTGCTCACCCTAACTCAAGGTTTTGATCTTGTGATTTTGCGCAGAAAATTCTTTTCTTCGATCAGGCTGCGTTGCGGACGGTAGAAAACTTCGTCGCGCGTTCCCCGTTGATCCAGAAGGTAAAACTCAGATCTGTTCATGTCATATTGTGCCAAATGATCCCAGATAGCTCTCTGTAAAATTTGGTTAGGTTTTATCTATTATTTTAATAGTTATGACCGTTTGATCTATTAGCTCCGGGAGCCGTTCATCGGCAGTTTGTGATCAATCCGGTGGGTCGCCGCCAAATCTGCCTATACTGTTGAGTTCATCTTGTCGCGTTCTACGCGATGAACATTTCCCCTTTGCTGTTGCATCTACCGTAATTATTTTTATTCGTCGGCCGCCGCCTTTTGCCGCCGCCGCGCGTCGCCTTGTGCCGCCAACCATTTTAGTTTGACGTGGCCATGCCATTGTGTCCAGTAGATCATTATTCCCTATTTTGCCCATCGGAGAAGTTCAATTGATTCCCTGCTGTCGCCAAAGCCATGTTCTAGAATCTAACCGTCGTCTTTTCAACCTAGCCCTCTGTTATCCATTCGCGTCTCGGTTAGCCATCCTTGGTAGCATTCTATCGCTGCTATGTCGTTGCACCGACGGTCGCCAACTTGTTATTTCATGAGCGTTCCGTCATCGCTTCGCTTTCGCCGTTAACGTTCCGCCGTTAACGTTCCATCGTTAACATTTCGCTGTTAATGTTTCGTCGTTAACGTTCCACCGTTAACGCTTTGCTATCATCGTATCACTGTCATCGCATGGGTGCATGCAAGTGGAAGCCCTAATGTGATGTCCTTACCTTTTCTATCGCCTTATTGTGACCTAGCCCATCACGTTGAGTTCAGCCTCGATTCTGTCATCACCGCCCTCGCCGCCGCCGAGTTCCGTCCCCGATGTAAGACTAACCTCCGGATCGAACCGTAGTGGATGTCGATCCCATCCGTTCTTGTCTTATCCTTGAAAATCTAATCTGCCATTAACCTAGAATTCATTCGTGGTCTTGGTCGATAGACCATTAGCCGTATGTCATATTCTTGTGCTAGACCTAGCCTATCAGTCTATCTTCCTTTTGGTTGACTGTGTCGTTCGATCAACAAAAGTCAACCTCGAGCATCTGCTTAGTTCATGGCGAACTAATGTATCATCGTGGACCCGGTCTATAGATCGAGAGTTCATATGACATCGGCTATCCAATCAAGATAATAACTTTGGAAGAAATATTCTTCGGAATATCATTCCTTCTTTTCCAATTATTAATCTTTCCCTTCGGTGTATTTTTCGAAAGCCGTTCTCTTTTGTCTAATCATTGACCTAATCCATTCAAGTTCCTAATTTCATCTAAGCCGTTGTGCCCAATGCTATTCGTTCTTAATGTGGAGTTGACCTGATTTGCCTTTTTGAGTTTTGTTGTATTTGTGCTTGTTTATCGTTAGACGCGTTGCCGGAAGTCGCTCGAAGGAGCTGAGGATCAAGCAAGTGAAGATCGAGGATTAAGGATAGAAGATAAAGAAGTAAAGAATAATAAAAATTGCAAGGGCCAGGCAAGTTGTGCTTTGATCATATTGCTCCCAGTTTTACAAATTTACTTTGATTCAAATTATTGCATGCTAGTTCAAGATTAAAATGATTTAAATTAATTTGGGATTAGTTATTCAATCCAATTGCTAATATCACCTTGCCTTAATTACTTGTATGCCATAATTCATTTGTCACCCTAAGATGGTTGATTATTAGTTGGTTGTTATTACTTACCAACGTGGGTTGGTTAGATCGTGTATAATTGCTTAGCCATGCCACGCAACTCATGTCTTTTGAAAATAAAAGATTAATACTGATTAATGGATTATGAAATGTGTTTGTGAAATGGTGTGACGTGTTGCCACACGATGATGTTGATATGTGGAACCAGTGTGGTTTTGTATGGATGTTGAGTTGTTGTTGGCATTGTGTTGCGCAATAATCAACTGGGGTGGTAAAATGTTTTAGACTAAGGCAAGTGGCAAGAGTGGCATTGGATATGTCGCTTTGGTATTTGGCGGTGTTGTTGGTGAATTATGTGATGGTATTGTTGGTGAATTATTCGGGGTAGTCTTGCCTTGGTCACCCTAAGGACTTCACCTTGCAAGCCTTTGACCTGAGCCTCTCGTACAACCACATGTCTGAATGGGAAGACCTAGTTTAGTAGGATTCTGATATCTCACCTTTGATACCTCGGGTGGCGATTACGGAAGTAATCAGACGGGGAGCGTACCTGTTCTACGGCTTGGTACCCTATCCAACGGTGTTCGTCGGTCCTATACTTCGGCTCAGTGTGAGGGAAGTGATAGTGAAGCCAACCCGGAGAGGCACTACACCATGACCCAAATATAATGACAGATTGTCTGTCGGCAAAGGGCATATATAACGTCAGTCGGTCTGTCGGCAAAGGTTTTACCGACAGATTGATATGGACATAAACGACTTGATAACAACAAGAGAAAGATCAAGGTAGGAAAGCACATTACAGAAGTATGTCTTGAGTTAGAAGCATGGTGCGAACTTCCTTCCACATTCTGCATGCCTTGTGGTAGTAGCATACGCTCCATCAAGTTAAAACGTTGTTGCATTTGGTCCATACGTTGGGTTAGAGAATTAAGTTGTTGCTTAGTTTGACTATGAGCTTCTATTTCTAGCTGAACTCTTGTTGGTATTCTTTTGCATGCTCTGGTGTGCCCACATCTTGAGGAGTTGGTCCTTCTCTAGAACACGAACACGACCTCTTGGCTCCTTCTCTCCACATACATGTGAAAACAAATCACCCTCTGGATAGTTTTTCCCTCAATTCCGGTAAGTTTTCTGCAGCCTCTTTTAGCTTTTCCTACAAATGTAAATATTATGTAAGCAAGTAATATTCGACGTGCAAGTGTGTTTTGCAAAAAACATACAATTGTTGATTCACTTGTGGAATAGGTTCTCCATTTTTCGTGAATGCGCCACAATCCAAACTTCATCTCTCCTAGCAAGCATGCCCAAGTTTCTCACCCTAAAATGAGATATGTAATTAACTTTAAAAGACTCAGATATGTAATTAACTTTAAAAGATTATCCTACAACTCAGATATGGATAGTAAAAACATTATCCTACAAATCGATATGTAATTAACTTTAAAAGACTCATTAAACTATTTTTACCAATTCATGGCCAACACGAGCATGGCTTTTGCTACCACTTGTATGTAAGGTACGCACTTTTCTCGATTCGCTTTTCCTCTTATTGAACGGGCCTATACCATAATTGCATAAATATGAATATAATTTTTAAGCAACTACAACCAAAGCAAGTAACATGACATATCTTACCTCACACGGAGATCTCCAATGATTAACAAGCCACTCCCAATCATTCACATTAACTCTTTCGTCACCCCTTGCCATAAGTTCTTCGTCATCGAGTCGATCATAATATGTCTTTTTAAATCAGCCTTAAAGTCCTTCCATTGCTTTTGTCTTTGTTGCCAAAACATAATACATATCCATGGTGTTGATCTCATAATATGACTGTTTTAAAATGAAAACATTGTTTCAAAGAGGATATACAAAATAAAACAAGAAAGATAACTAACAATCCACCTATCTCAGATAGCAGTCCACACTTCTAGCTTCTTTTTAGATCAATTCTCTCCAATCATCGCATGCAATCGATATTTTCTTTCTCACCATTGTTCCAATAACTTTTGCAATTTCTTTAGAATAATGCCCTACAGGTGACCAGATTAGAGTAAGGACAATTTTGATTTTTGGTTGCCCTCTCTTGAATATATGTTGAGCTTTTTAGTGATACCCTCCCATCCTTTTTGTTTTGTTGTTCATCATGTTGAAGTGCAACAATTTCTATCATCATCCATAAAATGCTAGCATGTGTCAATTATACAAATCACGATCTGAATTGAAAGAAGTAACACATATCTAACATGTTTCCATACCTTCATCATCACTCATTGGATCTTGAGGTGGTGGTAATCGGGATCTCTACCAACATGTTCATGTTCCTCTATGTTTTTCCTTGACCTGCACCGCAAGTTATGATTTCCATGTGGCATCAAAGTTGTCTAGAAAAGTTAACATGCTTGTCAATTTGATGATATATGTTGTAGACAAGAATGAAATATGGCTAAAAGTGACAGCACACATGACCTTAGCAATTTTCTTAGGCGGTGTTGAACATCGACATTGCTACCACCCATGGGTGGGAGGTTAAGAGATTGCAGACTTCTCATTGTTTTCTGCAATTACACCATTCCGACATATTTCATAGTCGATAAGTGTAATTTGCTTACCCTTCCTCCTTTCTTTCCATTGGAACCGCTTTTATGTCTTCCTCGACGTTTTCCATTATTTTTCCTGCAACATGAGATAAAAAATTAGCAAATATTGATTAAAATATTCCTTTGCAACACAACAATATAGATATACATGACTTACTTTTTAGGTTTATTTGCATCAACAATTATTCCATCTATATCTGTCCTAACACAAGTAGTACCACCAACAGAGATATTCATAGGTAAATTAGTATGCACATCAGGCAAAATTATAGGCATTTGAGGGTCATGCTCTAAATCTCCATTTTTAGCTTCACTCATGTCATAAAAGTCACGTGGTTTTGATTGAACAACAGCAAACCATTCAGTATCAATAGGGTCTTGAACGTAGTACACTTGAAAAGCTTGTGATGCCAAAATGAAAGGCTCGTCAGAGAGCTTGTCACCGGTATTGAATAAATGCTTGAAATTCACAGCAGTAACCCCAAATTTATCTTTTTTTTACCCACTTGTCTTGTATGCGGTTGTCAACCCAATCACACTTGAAGAGCACTATCTTCCCTTTGTTGTTATAATTCAACTCAATAATTTCTTTTATAATACCATAATATGTCTTGTTTCCTATTATGCAAGAATCATTATTGCCCCTTTCAAAACATGTGGTCTGTGCAATTAAAGATACACCACTACTTTGAATAGGTCTTCCCTCATCATAGGACTGTGTATGAAAATTAAACCCATTTATGGTGTAACTATTATATTTAACTACAACCATGGATGGCTCTTTGGCTAAAATTTTTGTCTCTTCAGGTTCATCCTCGCCCATCTCAGCTACCTGCGATTATGACATATTTCTTGAGCTTAACTTATTAACTATAATAAATTACACATTAGTAGGGGCATTTGCATACTTACATGCAATCTAAACCACTCATGAAAGGTTTCGTGATGCATACGATTGATTTCTTGCTTGTTTCAAGTCCAATTGAGGAAAGATAGTTAATGTGCTTCTTTGCAAGTGTTCAATTTGTTATTTTAACAAAAACAAAAATTTCACAATGCTAAAATAAATTCAAATAGCTTACTTCAAATAAGGATCTATATTGTCATAGTTGAATAGGACATATCTATGAGCTTGCTACCAAGTTTTGTGATCTAAATCCACATTGCATTTCTGTACCAATCCTCGACCAAGGTTGCGAAAGAAAGGAGTAGTACTACCAACTTCCACAGCAGACCTTCATCATTTCTAACTTGTCGAGTAAATCGAGTCATCCCATTTAAATAGCGAGAACAGTAATGTAAGACTCTCATCGAATAAATAGCTCTCGCATTGAACCTTCGGATGGCTTCTAGTGCGTACATACCCTTACACCTCATCAAAAACCTAAATCCAGATTGCAAATAAGTTAATTTGTAATAGGGCATGACTACGATTCATAGATTAGTTGTTCCGCATAATTACCTCTCCACAGATACATGTTACGAAAATGTACAGACCAAAGAATGCGTGCTTGAGCGGTAGATGAACCATCAAGTGTATCATAATATCAAAAATGATGGTAGGAATATTGTCTCAAGAAGGCATAAGGTCTCATTTATCTCACCTCTAGTTTTTGCATATCACTTACACGGATAATATGTGAGTACATTTGCTTAAAAAATTGCTCACACGGATCAATGCTTTGCGAGAATATTTTTCGTAATATCCTTCGGATAGCAAGTGGAAGCAAGTGTTGAAGAAGAACATGGTTGTCATGACTCTTAAGCCCAATTATCTTTTTCTCATTGACAATAACATTACGGCAGATATCGATGCATAACCATCGGAAATTTAACTCCCTTTAAAACTTCACAAAACATTTTCTTCTGCTTAGAACTCATTGAGTATTGTCTTTGGAGGTAAGTAAAATCTATCTTCTACTTCAATCGGATGAAGATCACTTCTTATGCCTAGAGCTTGAAGGTCCAACCGAGAATTCAAGTTGTCCTTAGATTTCTGTCCATACCCAACAAAGTATTAATTATGTTATCACAAACATTTTTCTCAATGTGCATCACGTCGAGATTATGGACTTAAAAGCAAGTCCTTCCAATATGGAAGTTTGAACCAAATAGACCTCCTTTTCCAGATTTTAATTGATCCCCATCGCGCTTTCGCTTTTTGTTACCTTCTTTCTAGATGGATCCTTCCCAAAATTGTTTGCATGCCTTCATGCGCTCTAGAATTTCCTATCCGAGAAAGTGGACTAGGTCTTGCCGAGACTCAAGAACACCATCAAATGAATCAAAGATCAAACCTAAATGGGTGGTTTGCATGTAGAAACCACGATGCCCCATGTAGCAAGTCTTGCCACCATTTTTCAATCGAAGAGAACATGTAAACGAAAGTGACACTCAAGGCATGCTCCTTCACCAGAGGTAGAACATCCACCACATATCCAAGACGGATAATCCGAAGGGTGCATAATATGGCAAAGATGCAATTGGAAGTACTCACCCTTGGAAGCATCCCATGTTCTAACACTATGGACAAACATATCTACCATATCATCAACTAGTGGCCCCGCAAAGACATCCATATCACTACCAGGAGCATATCGACCAGGAATTATCAAAGAAATAATGAAGTTTGGTTGCTTCATACAGATCCAAGGAGGAAAGTTGTATGGAATTAGAATAAAAAGCCAAATACTATAAGAAATATTCATGGATCTGAATGGGTTAAAACCATCTGTAGCTAATGCAAGTCTAAGATTGCGACTATTGGAAGCAAAATCTGGATACTTGTGGTCAAAATCCTTCCAAAGAGGAGAATCCGCTGGATGCCTAAGCAAACCATCTTTTGTGTGCTCTTCATCATGCCATCTTGTTTGAGCTGCTGTTCTTGAGCACATAAACAACCTCTCAGAACCTTCTCTTTATTGGAAAATAGCGAAGAACCATATTAGGAACCTTGTGTGTGCGTTTCCCATCTAAACTCTTCTTTTCTGATTTCCATCGAGAAGTTTTACACTTTGGACAACTATTAGCATTAGCATTGTCCTTCCAATAAAGAATGCAATCATTTATACATGCATGAATACTGACATATCCAAGTCCTAGGCATTTTACTGTTTTCTTAGCTTCATTGTAATTCCTAGGTAGCGCTGACCCTTCAGGGAAAGCTTCATTAAGAAGATCTAGTAGTAGGTCAAAACTCTTATCGGACCATCCCCCAAGCAATTTGATGTGAAGTAACTTAACTATGAAACGTAACTTTGAGAACTTGTTACACCCCGGGTATAGCTCTTGGCCAAAATCATTTGAGAGCTTCCGAAGAGCATCTAGATCTTTATTTGTTTGCTCTGAATCACCCTCATCCTCAAAATCCCCACCATGATCTACGCCGCAGGCTAAGTCTCGAAGCAAATTAGATATGTCATCATCTTCACTTGACTCCTACATATCTCCATCCCCATCATTCTCAGCAGTAGCTTGTCCATGTAATATCCATGTCTTGTACGCTTCTTGAAAGCCCTCACATATTAAATGCTCACGAACTTCGCATTCATCTCTCCAAAATGAACTAGCACAAGTTCTACAAGGGCACTGAATTTTGTTGCCTACCGATGAACTACTAAATGCATGATGTAGGAATTTGTCCAGCCCTTCCAAATAAATTTTACTGTGCCTACATGCAGTGTATTAATATGTATCAGGTTAAATAAAACGTGTGAATTGTAGAGACCTAAAATGGTTTGAAGTGTTTCCTGTACCTCGGCTTATCCATCCACTGTTTATCCATTGGCACTGTTTATCCATCCACAATTTAACCGATAGCATTAGCACAGTGTATCAAAACAAGAACGATCACTTAAAAACATTGAGTAAAATATTGGGTGCTTTCAATATTAAATACCGTCGATTCGCTTATTGTTCTACCATTCACTTTCCAAAAGCCCACTCTCAACCATAATTCATCTAAATTTGCAGAGCAATAAATGAAATAGGATGCATCATTTATTATAAAACAGGAAGTATCACCTATTCCGTCAGCTAAAATGCAGATTGGATACATTTGAAAATGAACAATAATATTTCAGGATAAAAAATGCAGATATTCCCGGTTCTCAGTGGCAATTCGATATTACAAATTTACAATGAAGACTATGCAGTATTCTTTGCCGGGCCAAAAAGGTTCATGCAAACTTCATTCAAGAAATTATACTGAAACTAAACCACAGGGGTTCATTTTCAGTTGAGAAAAAGGACAGTCCAGATTTAATATATTAACTCCAAGTAGGCTTGCCAAGCATGAAATGAACATGTATCCAAAAAAAGAAGCAGCAGAAATGTAAACCTACGAGAAAAGACATACTAATCACAGCACATTATCAATGGCATGTAATAGAAGTAGTATTTACTAAGGAGTGGTAATTTCTATTGTCGTTTACTGCTGGTAATAACCAACAAACTCCTGAAGTTATCGCTTTAAAAGTGAACTCTGGCGTATATAAGCCAAACTCTAACAGAAAAGGGAATCAGAATATACTTTCCCAAATAGCTCTCCTGATAGATAAGTCTATAGTTCTTTACCTTAGCGTCAATCTTGCATCGTCCAGGTTCAAGATTTCTTTGAGTTGATGCAGGATCTGACAAAGGAGGCAAGGGGAGAGAGCAAGGCTACCGCTGCTACTGCTGCTGCTTCTTCGGCTGCTGCTGGAACCGAGCGGGAGGGAGGAGCGCAGGCTGAGGGGAAACCGCCGGTGCTTGAGCTGCTGCTGCTGCCGACCAGGGGAGAGGCACCGCCGGTGCTTGATTCTTGCTACTCTCTGCTGCCGCCGATCAGGAGAGGCGCCGACAGGAGGACGCCAGGAGTCGGCAGGAGGAACCGCCGGCCGAGAAGAAGGCGCAGTAGGGCCGGTAGGCGCCGCAGAGCTGGGAAGAGGGTCGCCATGGAAGAGCTAGGGGACGCCGCCGGCCAGAGAGATGATTACGGCGGCGATCAAGGCGGCGGCTTGTCGGTGATTCGGCAGGGTGGCACCGGCAGGAAGAGCTGGAAGCCCAGGCGCGTGATGAACTCTGCCGCTGCTGGTGGCGGCGATGTGGAGGGGGAGTGGGAGGGCAGAGATGGAGCGGCGATTGGGGGTTGGGGCGGCGGGGCTATGGCGTGAGAGCGGGCGAAGCTGTGGCGGCGCACTTGTGGAGACGATGGGGATCTGATAGCGAAGCAAAAAAATTTTGGCCCACCCCGCGCTAAGTTAGGGCAAAGTAGCGATTTCACTTGACTTCGCGCGCTCGCGTGTGTGCCAGGCGGGAGAGATCAATCTTTTGCGACAGATTGCTTGACCGTGTAAATACTACTACCGACAGACAGTTCGACCCTATACGTTCTCAGTTTTGACGACAGATCGTTTGTCCGTACTCAACGAATTACCGACATATAATCTGTCGTAAGGAATTACCGACAGACTGTTCGACATTGAACATCAACCTTTCCCGACAGAAGTCTGTCGCTATATTTGTGTCATGGTGTAGTGAGGTTCCTAGGTTGAGATAGAAGTTTCTGAAAGGCTTTGTTATGATCGCTCATTCGTATACTCTTGTATGGCGATTCATGGCTGACGTGATGAGTTGATTGTATCTCGTGGGTAAAGTGTACAACCACTGCAGAGTGTAAAAACTATTCGAATAGCCGTGTCCACGGTACTGGACAATGCTCGGGGATTACAGTCAAGGGGTAGAGTTTTGAAAATAAAATGAGGTTGGGCATGTAGACAATGTGATATGGAAATTGGTTAAGGATGAGAAATGCTTTACTTGAGAATGATTACGAAATTTATTGTGGGTATTATTTGTTTTACTGCTTTTCTATCTACTATGATTATTTGTGAATGTTGCTTTACTGCAAAAGAACCATTCAGCCATTCCTTTGGAATAAGCCATGCATGTCGTAATAGGACTGCATTCTGTACATGACTTGTTGAGTACGGTTGTGTACTCACCTTGGTATAACAAAACATCACCAGTTGAGGAGAAGTCTTTGTCTTCGAAGAAGGAGAAGTTCTGCAGGAAGGCGAATATGTAGGAGTTGAACCTTGTCAAATGCCTGTGGTATTTTGATGGGATTCACTGACGTTCTTCGCTCATTGTTGTTCGCTTTATTTCGAGTTGAAGCCATCTAGGCTTCACAATTGTAAGTTGACTTTAAGGTTGTTCAACATGTTATATTAATAGATGAATACTTTATTTATTACTCCGTTGTGTATGATTGTGATATTCATCTTTGTTAACTGTGGGCAGTAGCTACTGATCCTGGGACTAGTGCTAAAAACACAAAGGGTTTCCGAATTGCGAATTCGGGTCCTGACAAATTGGTTCCTAGATACAGCAATGTGTTGAGTTCCGCGAGGTCATCACAACCCTCGCAGAGTAGTGGGTCGAGCGCTCGTGAGAGTCGATTGGAGGAGCAGTTGAGGCAACAAGTAGCGCGTGAGGCTCAACTACAACAGCAGTTGAGGCAACAACAAGAATACTTTATTGCATGGCAAACACAACAACAAGCAGCTCTGCAAGTAAGTGTCCACTCGTGCTCTTGCTGAAATATGCCAATTATGCCCTCCTTGTATTTACGAACTTATTGTTTGAGTGGATGAAATATACTGATTACATTAATTTATCTTTATCTTTTATACATTGAGATATGCAAATTATGCTTATCTTTGTCTTTTATTCGTTGAAATATACAAATTAAGCTTGTATTAGCAAACTTATGCTTTTATTCGTTGAAATATGCAAATTAGGCTTATATTTGACTCTTATTCGATGAAATGTGCTGATTAGACTTCTATTTGCCAATTTACTGTTTTAGTGAATGAAATATATTAATTACACTTGTACTTGTCAATTCATGGTCTTATAAATGAAAATTTCATTTGTATTTGCAAACTTGTGCTCTTATTGCATTAAATATGACAATTAATTTGTCTACTTGTGCTCTTATTCGATCAAATTGATCTTATATATTCATTAATTTTGTTATTTCCAGGAATATATGTCGCAACAGTTTGGAACACCACTGAATCTTCCTCCCTTCCAACCTCCACCTTTGTTTACCCAGTAATCTCCTGAAATGGTATTGTCAATTATTAAAATTTCATATACTGCATTTACTGTTCGTGTAGTTCAAATTTTTTAATATCAGTTTGTTAATCTAGGGTTCGGTGGAAACCCCACCTCAGGACTATGTTGGAGGCAATGCCGCTTCTTCTTCGAGGACTGTACCCACAGCTGGTGATTTCCTTAACTCGGGAGGCGACACCGGTAGTGGGCATCAATTTGATGACGCCCCTCAAAATTGATGGTACTTAGATAAATAAAACCAATGACTTGTGTTTGTGTTCTATACACTTGAGTTTGTCTACTATATATGGACATGTGTTTGTGTAGTATGTATTGTGGATTTGTTGATGTGGTTTCGTATAGTATGCACTTTGTGGAGACTTGCTATATATGTGCAATGCAACTATGTTGTGAATTTGTAATGCGTGTGCGTGTAATGTGTGGTTGAAAATGGATGCCCGATCATGTATAGTCGGCTCGTGTAAAGTGTTGTATGTATGCTTGAAAATGGATACCAGACCGTGCATTCGTGGCTGGCCAATGTTTACTGGAGGGAGTGCCCCCAGTATAGTACGTACCCCCAGTATTTACGTCGGCCTATAGCCGACGTAAATATAGGCCGACGTAAATAGTGCCACGTCAGTATTTCCTCCGTGGTGCATGGGGGAGAGAGATTATTGACGTCGGCCAATAATCCAACATAAATAGGTCTTATTTACGTCGGCCCCGATGTAAATACTTCTATTTACGTCGACATATTTATGTCGGTTTATTAACGTCGGCAAGCCGGCGTAAATATTTATTTACGTCGGTTTTGGGCTTATTTACATTGGTATCTGACCGACGTAAATATACTGCATTCCTGTAGTGAAAATGTCCTAAAGTCATGAGCCTCTATCTTTGGTTCTTTTCCTGACTTAAAATTTTAAATAAACATAACTTATGTAAATAAACCTAAAAAATTGTGCAACCATTTTTCAAAAATTCTTACAGGATCAGAGCCCTTTGTTGCTATAATTATACTTGAAAATTTTTGTTATCAACTTCTTTTGCTTCTTATTATCGCTTTGCGTCGAATTACTTGTAAACATCGACGTTCACTACTACATAATGATACAACACTATCTCTTTGTCTGGGTCGGTTCCCAACTTTTTAGGAAAAAATCGATAGTGATATATGATTCGGCGTAGGTGAGAAATATGGTGCAAAATATCACTATCGTTCTGACATCAGAATCAATGGAGATGAGCTGATGGTGATGGCCATCATCATCATTTTTGGTTTTGAGGTCAGAACCGATAGCGATGTTTTTAGTATCACTATCGGTTCTAACGTTGAAACTGATAATGATATTTTCTGAGGACATCACAAGTAGGTCATCACGATCACTTTCTGAGGTTAGAACAGATCGAGATACTACCTCTCGGCTTCTCCTCCCACGCAAGACCTCTTAGCTTATCGTCCCGAGACATTCAAACACCAAAAGCCGAGATGCGAATACCAAAAGCTAAGGCACGAATACTAAAAGCCGAGGCATCCACCTTGCGCTTGACCTCTCAGCTTACCCTCCATTCTATAAAAATGGAGTTTAGTCCTCTCCACCCTCGTGCCCCTCTGCCTCCCCATATCCGCATCGTCCATCTTCTAGTTCGACACCCACATCACCCCACTGCCTTCATGGTGCCTGCTTCGCCCCTCGGCCTCCCCTACGTCACACCTCAGCCTCCCTAGCTCCCATGGTGCACCCCATCCTGGCAACAAGGAAGGTGTCAACGCGACAGTGGAGCACCAGATCGGCCATCGACATCTCTGTCATCACATCCAACCACTGCAGCGCACCAAGGTCAATCACGTCGCTACTAGTTGTATTGCCATAGATCATATGCTTAATGATGCTATGGGTCTATTGATGAACTAAAATAATTTATCATATTCAATATATAGTTTGATACTCGTTTGTCACATTGCTATCGGTTGCATTACTGCTGGTTGTATGCCT
The DNA here is from genome assembly GCA_036346375.1 of Guadua angustifolia. Taxonomy (NCBI): domain Eukaryota; kingdom Viridiplantae; phylum Streptophyta; class Magnoliopsida; order Poales; family Poaceae; genus Guadua; species Guadua angustifolia. Next base: position 3,673,061 of record CM070511.1, on the reverse strand, counting down.
AATGATGCTATGGGTCTATTGATAAACTAAAACAATTAAAGTAGAGAATGTGGCCTTGAACTATAGAATTGCTTGTTGTTAATGCTAGAAATTATTACTTTTATTTCATTATCTTTGAGCTTGATCATTATATTCAGTATATAGTTTGATACGCATTTATCACATCACTACTGGTTGTATTACTACTAGTCATATGCTCAATGATGCTATGGGTCTATTGATGAACTAAAACAATTAAGTAGCGAATGTGGCCTTGAACTATAGAGTTGCTTTCTGTTAATAAGTGAAAGTATTGCTGTTATTTTAGTGTCTTTGAGCTTGATTATCATATTCATTATATAGTTTGATACTCATTTATCACATCACTGTCGATCATATGCTCAATGATGCTATGGGTCAATTGATAAACTAAAACAATTAAGTACTGAATGTGGCCTTGAACTGTAGAGTTGCTTCCTGTTAATGCTAGAAAGTATTGCTCTTATTTCACTATATTTGAGCTTAATCATCATATTCAGTATATAGTTGGATACTCGCTTTTCATATGGCTACCAATTGTATTGCTTTCGGTTGTATGCTCAATGATGCTATGGGTCTATTGATGAAGTAAAACAATTAAAGTAGCGAATGTGGCTTTGAACTATAGAGTTGCTTCATGTAAATGCTAGAAAGTATTGCTTTTATTTCGTTGTCTTTGAGCTTGATCGTCATATTCATTATATAGTTTGACGCTCATTTGTCACTTTGCTACCAGTTGTATTGCTACCGATCATATGCTCCATGATACTATGGGTCTATTGATGAACCAAAACAATTAAAGTAGCTAATGTGGCCTTGAACTATAGAGTTGCTTCTTGTTAATGCTAGAATATACTGATTATACTTGTTTAGCTTGCTCTGTTCATAGCTTTCGTTTATTGAGTTGTTCAAACCGTTCATAATCTTATTTTGATCATTTGAATAGTGAAATTGACTTTAAATACTTTATACCTGCATAGGCAAACTATACATGATTTAGGAAGGTAAGAGCTCAAAGCCTTATTTGCTTAATTGATTGTCTAATTCAATTTTGATTACATGACTCTGGTTGTAACAGCTTGCAAAATTATAAAAAGAAATATCATATAAAATTTATTTAGAATTATTTTTATTGTAAATTTCCATTCTTTCTATATTTTTTGAATTTCGATCTTTAAGAAAATCATATTCGTTGATTGAATCTCTATTTTCTAATCATTGAATTCAAAACCATATATAAATAAAATTTGAAATTTGAGTTTGGATTATGATTTAATTTTGAATTTCCATCTTTTTTGGATTTTTTCCTTGGAATTTTTGTCCTTAAGAAAAATCAAATGCAATGTGAAATACCTACCTTCTAAAATATCGTGGCTAAAATCCTATAAGGATAAATTTTGAAAAAAATATATTAAAAATCTCAGGATAACACATGATAATCATGAAAACTTTTCAAAGAGATATGAAGGAATTTATTACTGATAAGATGATGGATCGAGATGGCGATTAAAGGGGGGTGAATGATCCTAAAATAAAATTTTTCCCACACCAAATAATCCAAACAAACCTTCAAGAAAAATACTCAAAAGGAAGCACACAAAATGAGATATCTGTCCTGTATGGGCAGTGCTACTGCTAGGTTTTGATGATCAAGATGATCTTGGATAGTTTCTCACATGTCATAGCAAGCAAGAACTTGAGTCTAAACTTCCAAAAACCCGATTTTCAAGAATCATTCACTCAAGAGCACAAAATAGGGTTACCACAAGAAGGTTGCATATATTTGCCTAGATGATTAGAATATGATCTGAAGAAGATTTATCCATCAATCACCATTCTTGGCACAAGAAACACAAGCATGTAGAAGGAGGAGAGGCAAATCCAAATTGCGTAAATGTAAATTGCAGGAAAGTATATACAGAATTTAAGACATAATGTAAATATGTAAAGGAAATTAAACATAGAAGAAAATGATTTGCAATTCTGGAAGGGGAGGTTTACGAAGCCTCACAATATGGCGGGAAAAGCTCAAAGGAGCACAAAATCTCTAAAACCTTCAAGAGGAGAAGGCTACCCATTCCCTCCTATTTATACTACTCTTGGGCTACCTACCACCCTTGGATGAGTCTCTCAACTCTAGAGTACTCCATTAAGGGCTAGGATTAACCCACTCACACAGCCATGCAAAGGCTAACCTAAAACCCACCAACAAACTGGGTTTTCTTGCACGGTTTTCAAATCACACTAACTAGACCCGCTATCCTATCAACTAGAACATGATCTGACAGCCCTTCTAGATCCGAGCAGTGTCTAGCTAGCATCTCATCCGTTCCTTGTCTTCTTGGCTTGTACGGACTCCGTCTGTGATAATCTTCCAGCGATCCTCGACTGTCAAGACCTTCGACGCTCCTCACCTAATCCCAGTCATCCTCTGCCTCACCCTAGCACCATCATCCTGCAACCATCAAAGACAAGGAAAACCCATTACATAGCAATGTCCAAAAAGATATACAATAATCATCACAAAATCATTAATTATATCAATCACACTTAGAAGGGCCGGTGCTACCACCTCTGGTAGACTCCTAGCACCACCCTTGGTAGACCGGTGCTACCGCCCCCACATCGGTAGCACCGCTCTCTTCCAATGCCAACAAAACACCTCCTCTGGAATTTTCACACCAGCCAATTAGACCAGTGCTACCGTTTCAACGGTAGCACCGGGCTGACATGGCTAGTAGCATCGGGTTGCCTGAAACCCCTAAAAACACCCTCTCGGGTTTTTCCACACCACTCTGGGGTCCAGTGCTACCGCTTGACCGGTAGCACCACGCTACCACGGCTGGTAGCACTGGAAAAAGGTAGTCAAGGCTCAAATTGCTTCAAATTAAAAAACCAATTCAAATTAAACTAAAGCCAGAGCATACCAAGCTCAAATTTTGTAAAATACTCATCAACAACATAGGTAGACCTCCACATGGTCTTTCAATCTCCTCCTTGATGCGTATATTGACAAACAACGTAAAAGGCATAAATTTGAGTTTGAAGAAGAGAAGAAGAAAGCAATTTGAATGCAAAACCAATCTTGGTTCAAAAAGAGAAAGTAAGATCATGACCAAGTTGGTGAAAATAATTTTAGAGCTAAACTCAAGAAAAAGCAAGTTTCCACAAATGCTCTAAAATTCAATAGCAATAAGTTCAAATATTTCAAATATGCTTATGATCCATAAAAGTTAGCAAAGTTTTTGTTTTACCAAGATCATAAGACCAAAGTTGCATTTACATTTCTTCCTCTTAATGATGTCTTTTTCTTAATATTTTCTCCCCCTTTTGGCAATATAGGCATCAAGAAGACATTTTTCCCTCTTTTTGAATATGTATGCATGAAATGCATCCTAGAAGAGCTTTGAAAATTATCCAAGTGACTATAAAGACAAGATATGACACCAAGCTAGTCAATTTGAAATTAGACTAAACTAAGACATGTCCAAGTGCAAATAACAAGTATTGCTAGCAAGCCTCTTTTTGAAAAAGTTATTTTTAGTAAGATTTAACAAGTGTAGCATTTAGAATTAGTTTCAAAACTAGAAGCAAAGCCATTCAAAGGATTAATTGGAAGGCCTATAGTTCAACCTACTCAACACTTTGGAGAATCTAGAAGTGCACATAAGGTCCTTCGAGCTCATTTTTCATTTAATTCAAATTTTCTTGAAGAACTTAATAGACGTAGCAGGGTGCGAATATTTGATATAATTTGCGTTCTTTACCTACTTATGTTTTTTTATTTGCATTTTTCAAGTGTAGTTGACTCAAGCCATATTCAACCATCTCAAGGACTCCTAAGAAGATGGTCTCGGTCATACACGACACACTCCAAGTTCATCCCAAGTGCAATGGGAAGCTGTCTTGTGAATGCGAGGTGTTGAGTCTAATGCGGACAGAAAGAGTCAAATTTTTTTTTCCGTTTTAGCAAATATGAGCAAATGAAGGACTTAAGCATGGATTAAACTAGTTTCACCCAAGTTGCTATAGGGACTGTAAAGAATTCCAAAATTTCACAAATCAAGGCAAATACCTCTAGAGAGAAGAAACTTAGCAAGAATATGTTTCATCAAATTTTTTTATAAAGCACATTTTTCAATTTTTTTAAACAAGCTTAGCAAGATAAATGAACTTAAACATATCTAGGTTAGTGCTATTCTTCATATGTCGTAGCATGGTGTATAGCATGAAGAATATATCATTTGCATAATAAACACAACACATAAAATGGAAAATAAAATGTATATGCAATGCATGAAGCATATTCACAAACTCCCACTAAGCATGCTAGAAGTCTAAGTGAAGTGAACTTATAACTCTAGAATTTAGTCCAATAACACCCAGAAAATGTAAAATAAGGAAAATGCTGAAAGAAAATATATAATACATAATATACAAACCAGTTCTCCCTCACAACAACTCGTAAGGGCACACAACTCCAAGCTCACTCCTCAAGGCAACAAACCTAGAGCTATCCAAAGGTTTGGTGAAGACATTGGCTATCTGGAGGTCACTCTCTACAAACTAAAGCGCGATATCCCCCTTCTCCATATGGTCTCTAAGGAAGTGATATCTAACATCAATATGCTTGGTCCGAGAATTCTGCGCTTGGTTCCTAGCATTGCAAATAAAAGAAGTGTTGTCACAAAAAAGTGGAACACTCTCTATTGCTAACCCAAAGTCCCGCATGGTCGATCTCATCTACAGCACCTGACTACAACAACTAGCTGCAACAACATACTCGGCCCCAGCGGTGGAGTGTGCAACCCCAGAATGCTTCCTAGAAGACCAAGAGACAAGAGAAGTGCCGATGAATTGGTAAGTGCCAGAAGTGCTCTTCCTATCTATCCTATAGTCAGCAAAGTCTGCATCGAAAAAGGCTTTAAGGGATAGACAAGAAGAGGAAGAGTACCAAATACCATAATCAATGGGGTAGCAAGAAGGTACCTGAAAATGCGCTTCACTGCCTGGTGGTGAGAGACACGAGGAGAAGTCTAAAATCGAGCGCACATACACACGGCAAAGTGTATGTCTGGCCTCAAGGTAGTGAGATACAAGAGAGAGCCGATTATACTTCTGAACTCCTTTTGATCAGTAGGCTCACCATCCTCATCATGTTTGAGGACAATAGTGTTGGCCATAGGAGTCATCACCAACTTCCTATCAGACATATTGAAGCGTCTTAGGAGGTTTCGAGTGTAATTACCTTGGTGCAGGAAAGTTCCCTCCCGAGTCTGCTTGATTTAAGCCAAGAAAGTAGCTCAACTCGCCCATCATACTCATCTCAAACTCTGTGCTCATCACCTTAGAAAACTGATACATAAGAGAATGAGAAGAGCCATCAAAGATAACATCATCCACATAAATATAGACAAGGAGAAAGTGAGAATCCTAGTGTTTGATGAACAAAGTCTTGTCTACTATACCTATTTTGAAACTATGACTGAGAAGATAGGATTTAAGCCTATCATACCATGCTCTTGGGGCCTACTTAAGTCCATACAGAGCTTTGAAAAGCTTGAAGACATGGTTTGGGTATTTGAGGTTCTTGAATCCTAGAGATTGCTTAACATGAACTTTTTCCTCAATATACCCTATTGAGGAATATACTCTTGACATCCATTTAATAAAGCTTGAAACCCTTGGATGCCGAAAATGTAAGCAGGATCCAGATAGCCTCTAGTCTTGCTACAGGGGCAAAGGTCTCCTCAAAGTCAAGACCCTTAACCTGAGTGAAGCTCTGTGCAACTAGCCTAGATTTATTTCTAATGATAACCCTGTCCTCACTTTATTTGTTTTTGAATACCCACTTGGTCCCAATGACATTATGACTAGATGGGGGCTCAACAAACTGCCACACCTTGTTCCTCTCTAAATTCTCAAGTTCGTCATGCATAGCATTAATGCATAAATCATCGGATAATGTATGAGAAATATCCTTCGACTCAAAAGAGGCAACAAAGGCTGAGTGAAGGCAAAAACTGAACAAACCTGATTTTGAGTGAGTGACCCGCTCAAATAGATCACCAATAATCTGATCAGGAGGATGAATTTTCTAAATTTGACGGGGAGGTCAAGTGACAGAAGTGGCTTCTACCTCTTAAACAGAAGAGACAGGAACAGAGTCATTAGCTGAAGTGCGATATACCAAAACCACAAAAGTTTAAAGTACATTTACTCAGTTGGATCTTAACATAAGACAAAAGAGATAGTTGGAGTTGATAAAAGATTATAATGTGGTAATACACTATCATTTTATTGTTATTTGTGCATTTTGTGATTTTTAAATTTATTGGATTTTTTGGAATTTATTTGAATTTATTTTAAATTAAGTATATCCACCTTTTGTGAAAGCTAATTAGTAATAGATAAAATTAATATAAAGTTTGGTAAAAATATTTTATTTGAGCTCAAAATGTCTCAAAGTATTTTTGAAATTTTTCTCAGATTTTTTCTAGTATTTTAAAAGCCCTAACCTAATTAAACAAATTTTTGATTTAGAATATGTCGAAAAAGCCAAGTGTCGACGATCGGGATCGCTTGACCGCAGAAGTGAAGAGGGGGTTAGTGTGAATGAGGGAGCCAAGAGGCGCTTCGCTCAACAATGGTGCGGTCGTAGGTCGGTGTGTGGCATCAGCGAGCAGGGGACAGCAGATTATACTAGCTCGAGCCCCCACGAGGGTAATAGCTCTATGTCCAGTCTTCTCCGGAGGCGGAGGAATTCACTAACTGTGAGTACCAAGAGCAGATTACAGCTTGAGCTTGAACGCTCTGTTTGTGTCTACTACCCTATGGCTAGTGCGTTGATGTCCTGTACATATGCCTTGAGAGGCCTTATATCCTCGCTGATGTTGCCTGTAACGAACGGGAGAGATTCCCGGGGTGGTGGCTTCGTGCGCATTAAAGGTGGGTTGTAACTGCCCCGGAAATACCGCCCACGTTTGCCTTGACGCCACTACCCGGGCCTTGGTAACCGCCGAGTAAGCGCACTCCCTCGAGCCAATGTCGAGGTCGAGCGGGAACGGAATCCCTAACCGCCCGAGCTTGAGGTCGTGTGTCGGGTCCCGAATTTGCAAATCCGGACCCTCTGTGTTTCAGCACTAGTCCAGGATCACGCTAGTGCACACAGTTTCAACATCGGTACATATCACAGACATATCCAACGAAATAATAAGTACTTTAATTAAATACTCAACCTATTTGATTGACCTTATGGTCAAGTTACAAGATACGCCTCGCAGGCTTAAGACTTATAAAAATATTCAAATGCAGAGGAAATAAAATAAACTCGTGGCGCCAACCAATTTGCCACAGTAACCGATCGGGCTCGCTCCCTAGTTTGTCGGCTCCTCGATACTCCTCCTCCCGAGTAGGAGTTGCTTCTTCTTCAACCGAAGTTGTGTTGTTGTGGGTGAGTACTTTGAGCACTCAAAGAAGTCATGCATGTAATGCAAATCTAATATTCTACATGCATGGCTTAGTACAAAGGATAGGCTATGGTTCATGAGCTGACAAAGATTCAAGATAAACAAGAATAGATTGCAAAGCAAAAAACAAGAGTAGGAATAATAACTTTCACAAACATTTCAATCATAAATCATTTTTCCATCCTAAGTCAAGTTCATCATTACCAACCCAAGCATTTTTCCATCAACAATTCATTTTCATAAAAATCTAACCCTTGATCAGAATCACCGAGCGATGCTCAATACCGTGAGCACGGCTATTCAATAGGTTGTACACTCGCAGAGGTTATACACTTTACCCACAAGATACATCAAATACCACCAAGGCAAATAACCGTGAACGAAGCCTTTCCAAAGTTCCATCTAAACCCAAGACGCTCGCTAAGGTTTCAACACTGGAGGGACTGGTTACCACACCTGGGCCCCCTCTTGCGCCATGTGAGTTCTCATTCCGCTTCTCCTGCCTCACACCACCACGACAAGTACCAAAGAATAGATTTCCGGTTTACTCAGCCTAAGCCCGCCCCATTACGGAGCTTGTGGCAGTATGAGAGACTCAGTTCAAATGCTCGCAAGGTTAAGTCCTTAGTTGACCGAGGCAAGACTAACCAAGTGTGATCTCAATTATCCAAAACCAATAAAAACCAATACGACCGCCAGCTTGCCACTCTTGGCCCACCGTAAACAATCTTGCCATTTGCCCTAGTCTAAATCATTTTCCCACCCGGTTCTTTACCATTGCACCACGTACATCATCAACTCAATAACACATGTCTCATTCACAAATCATGTTCCATATCTCATTAAGTCAATATTTACTTTGGTATTCCAAAATCATGATATGTCCACGTGGCAGGGCTAAGCATACTACTTCGGTCTACTCAACCCATGTTGGCAAATTATTAATGTCCAACTATTAATCCACAACCTAGGGTGACAAAGGATTCATGGCCTACAATTATATACGACAAGGTGGCATACAGCAACTAGGCATTTAACTAATCCCAAAATTTATCCAGAGTCATTTCTATCAAATTAGCATGCAATAGTTTAAATCAAAGTAATTTTCTCTAATAGGTTCAACATGATCAAACACAACTTGCCTTCAAAAAGTACTGATTCTCGGCCCGAGCTTGCTCTCGGTCGAACCTCTCCTCGAAACCTTCGCACTTCAACGCCTACGCAACGTAAACACAAACAATAAAATAAATAAACAGTGGGCAAACAGTGCTCAAAAATTCAATTAAAATTCATAAACAGAAAGATCACAATTTTACAAATTTATAGAAATTGGAATCACTCAAATCGGAGTTAAAACGCAAAAGTTATAAGCATTTGAAGTTTCAAAATATATTTAAAATCAATATACCGAATTAAATAAATATTTTCTTTTCAGTAAAATCAATTATTGCGTCATCTGTGACACGGTCGCCATCGAGAGTGACACGTGGTTTTGCCGACGCCAGCCCCGACCGGCTCCGTGATGACGCCAAGATGACGTCATCGCGGACGCCAAGACGACTTCGGTCCTCACATCGGCAGTGGGACCCATCGTGACGCCGCGATGACGCTGGCAGACGCCACGCGCACAAAGGCGCGTCGGCCGACGAGTGGGCCCCGGTCTTTGCCGACTCGGTGAACCGTGCGCAGGCGCCGACAGTGGGTCCGCGCGCCGGCCGACACGCGGCGCACAAGGCGGTTCGGTGCAGCACGCGTCGTGGCGTGATTGGCTATGGTGCGGTGCGATCCGAGCCGTTGAATCTAGATCTAACGGATGAGGTTGGAAGATGAAGTTTATCGCAAGGGCGACGGGCGGAATCCGGTCGCGGTTGGAGATCGGACGGTCGACGGAGGTCGGACGACGGCGAGGAAAGCTTGGGCGCCGCTTGACGGAGCCGAGGAAGACGACGATGCCAAGGGCGCCGGCGCGGTTCCGGCCGAATGGGTTACCCCCTCGGGTGCGTCTCCTCTTGAGGAACTCGAGGAAGGCCTTCAAGACGGCGGAGCGGCTTCACCGGTGTCGAAAACGAAGAAAAACCGCGGCGGTGACTCCACGAACTTCGGCGAGGGACTCGCGACGATTGGCGGCGGCTCGAGCACAGAAAACTAGGGCAAAAGGGTGTGCACGTAAAGAGAGAAACGGCGGCGGGGTCAGCTCCTTAAATACGGCCTCGACGTCCGAGTTTTTCGCGGAACCCTAACGGACTCGGTGGCGGCGCGGCGGCGCAGTCCGATCCGGACTCGGCGAAGACGAAGCAATCCCAGCCGTCCACGTGTCGTGATCCAACGGCTCGCACACGCGCGCAACGCGGACGATCGGCAACCGTCGGATTGAGATCACACGGTTGGCGGGATTAGGGTTTCGGCGAGATGGGCCGCACAAAGATTCGCCCAATACTATTCATTGAGTTTTAAATTCTTTTTCGATTAAAAATAATTCCTAAAATAAAATAATTCATTTGGGACTTTAAAATACTAGAAAAATTCGAAAAATTCCCAAAAATATTTTAAGACATTTGTGACTCAAGTAAAATATTTTCAGCAAAATTTTATCTTAACTTTTCTATTATTTAATTAATTTGTTAAATGGTTTAATTCAAATAAATCCAAATAAATCCAAATAAATCCAAATAAATTCCAGAAATTCCCCAAAAATTCAAAATACCATTTAAATGCAAGAAAAGCAAAAATTGGGGTGTTACATCGTGCGGGTACCAGCATTGTTCTGGTCTTGGTCGAGGCCTCTTGCTGCATCGCCCCGAGCTAGGGAGCCCTGCTGACCGTGCGTTGACTTGTCAGAGATTTCCTAGTACTCGTCAGCTAGCCCCCCAGGCTCTAGGTCGAGGAGGACACCTTGATCGGCCTCGAGCCTGTAGCCACTGAGAACAGACTTCTGGACTTTTCAAACCTTCGGTCGAGGTCGAGCGGAGATCACTAGGAAAGACTTTGGCCCCAAGACACCTGGCGCCCCTCGGGCTTTATGATGCCGGTACGAATCTGATCGGATTAGTGGGTGCGCCTGCAACGCCTTGGAACCGCCGCCCGAGCCTTAATTGCGCCTATCAAATCGTCTTTGGCACAACTTTTGAGGTGCCTTAGTCTAAAAACTGGCCATGACCCGAGCCTATAAGCCCAAGCCTTCTGCAGCCTTCTAGAAAAGATCCCCTGACTCCCTTGCGCTCCTTGACCCCTAGCCTTTCGACCGTGCAACTCCCCCTTCATCGACCAAGCTTGAAAGCGGCTGCCATGGCAAAGCTCGGAAGAAGCCCCATGTCACAGGTGAGGATGAAGGAGCTCGAGAGCCTGGGGCTGCTTGACCCGGCGATGTGGTGGTTGCCTGACGGCGAGACCGAACCGCATCCCAGGGGCGACGAGCTCGTCTACACCGAGCAATACACGCTCTTCAGCCTGCGGACACCGGAGAGCGACTTCATGGCGGCTGTCCTTGCCCACTGTGAGATAGAGCTCATCAATCTGGTGCCCAACTCCATTCTCCTCCTTTCTATCTTCTCACACCTGTGAGAGGGGTTCCTTGGAATCCTTCCCACCCCCTCGCTCTTCTTTCGATTCTTCTCTCTATTCCGCTCTGGGAAAGATCCCGTGGTCGGATGCCTCTACTTCCAGCTACGGATGGGAATCCCATGGGCCTTCCCCAAAATCCAGTCTCGGGACTCCCTCGGTCCGTGGACCGAGCGGTGGTTCTATCTGAGGAAGGGCCAGACCGGGGCGCTGTCGTTCGACGGAACCCCAGAGTCAGACGACCTGGAGGTCGACGAAGAAGCCTTCGCCATCATACATATCTGCACCACACGCGGCCATACTGGGCAGGCGATCGCCTGTGATTTCCTGCAGAGCTGGGTTTTCCCCCTTCGGAAGAGGGAACACCCGTTCTACGAGATCACGGGGCGCGACGACATGACTCGCGAGGGTACGTCTGGTGCATCCTCTTGCCCTTGAGACTTGTTCACATTCGCTTTTCGGGTCCTCTTGACAGTCCGCTTCCTTGCTGTGCCGAAGGAGTCCTGGGTCGCCGCTAGGATGAACGAGATGTTCGGGAAAGGGGTGCACGACTATACTCTCAATCCCCCTGTCCCGAAAAATGTACTGCGCCGGAAGGCCGAGGTAGGCACTCCCAAGCCGTTCTTCAGTTTGTACTCCATCGACGCCTTTCCCTGATCATTCGTCGTGCTTCGCAGGACCACCAAGAGCTGCTTGACACGGCCAAGAGGTTGCTCCCTTTGCCCGGCGGGGGCAAGAGCAAGAAGGGGAAGAAGAAGCCGCCCCCGGGCAAGGCAGACGACCGTGGGGCTAAGAAGCCCCACTCTGAATGGGCCGACCAAGCAACGGTAAGGACTCCCATGGTCGAGCCCCCGGGCTTATGCTCGCACTTCTTTAACTTCTGAAATGTCTTTCTTTGCAGCAGGTGAGCGCGGCAGCCGCCGCCAGGTCTTCGAGCCCTCAAGCGGCCCAAAGGTCCCAAGAAGGGGGCCCCGGGACTTCTGTCGCGGGGAACTTAGAGCCACCGTGGGCTTTAAGGTCCCAGACCAGGGGGGACCCGGAAGAGGAGCGCCCCCTCGACCTCGAGAGGGCAAGGTCTTCGCCAGCCTCCTGCGAAACGGAGACTTCCGACCCAGGTAGGTTTCATACCCTTCAATTGCTTAGCCCTCCTTGCAACTTTTTAGCTTAGTAGTGGCTCTTAACCGCTGACCTTGAGCACCCAAGCTCAACGCCTGCCTGTATTGACAATGACAATTGTCCAGGGCGAGTCCGGGTCTGATGAGGAGGAGGAGGGCGATTATGTGCTAGCGCCCCGCCGACCTTCGGGCTGGGGGTGCATTCCGTCAAGCCCCCAGAGCCAGGCCTCGGCCGGCAAGTTCGACCAAGGGCTCGATGACCCGGACGAAGAAGAGCTCCTCCCCGCGACCAACGAGGACTATGGCACTGGCGAAGTAGACGCCGAAGACGACGTTGACCCGCCCGAGGCCACCGAAGGAGATGGCGCCGGAGGTGCCCTCGCCACGACCGCCGAGGACGCCCCGACCGTGGCGGTCGTGGCACCCCTAGCCGCCGAACCTGCAGACCTTCCTGCCGCGGAGGACGCGGAGGCCCGAGCCGCGGGCTAGGCCAAGAACACTGCAGAGGAGGAGGCCAGAGACCCTCCAGCTGCGGGGGACGAAGCCGCTACCTGGACAGGGTGTGAGGGCGAGTCAAGCCCCCTCGAGGAGGATGCTCGAGACGCGGCCGCCCACGACGGAGCGCCCAAAGAACTCACCCCTGAAGACCCAGCGGTAGCAGTGGGTGACGCCGCCCAAGGAGCATCGGGCAGCAGTTCCGCCACTTACTCCCGTGCGGCCTTCGAGGGCCGTCTCGCCCGGGTACATGAGTTTTCCTTGAACCTTTAGCTCGAGTTTTACCGTTTTCCTTCTTCGCTATCGCTCCTCCGGCGTATACCGTGCTGATCCTTTGACCCCCGCAGGCCATCAACTTCGTCTCCCAAGGGCTGCAAGGCCTTCAAACGCACTCCGACGCGCTGAGAGCCTTGCTCGATGTGTTGGAGGGCGCATTGGCGGCGCGCTCCAAGCTCGTGGAGGACCTGCAAGCCGAGCGGGAGGAGGCCGTGCAAAAGGCGGCAACAGACTCCCAGGAGATCATCGGCCTCTGCAAGGTGGTGAATACGCTCGTGGCTACTCATAAGGCCGAGCTAGAGCGGGCCATCACCTCGGAGCGGGACCATGCGTACAAAGCCGTCGAGGACGAGCGCACAAGGTCGGCCAAGGCGCTTGAAGCTGAGCAAGCCAAAGCTGAGGAACAAAACAAGACTGCCGCGGACCATGCAGCCGCCTCACCGAAGGCCTTCCCCGAGCTCGAGGCCAAGCTGAAAGAGCTTGAGGAGAAGCTGGGTCAGACAAGCAAGGCGGCCAAGAGCGCCATGGCCCAACTTCAAGAGGAACGCCGCCGCGTCGCCGAAGCCTCAACTGAAGCCATCCGACTCCAGGGCGAGCTCTCAACCCTGAGGGCCAAGGTAGCCGAACTCGAGTAGGAGAAGCTCGCGCGTGAGATGGCTGACTTGTAGATAGGATAGATTTCCTGCAAGATTTTTGTAAGAAAACGGTTCAATGGAACAATTGTATTTCAGTTAGAACAGCTTGATGTCTTAGTTTGCTTTATCATTTATCGACCAAGAAATTTTTCCCAATCGTGCACTTAGCCTTTTCTGGTCGTGGTATATCTCGTCCAACCCCCGTTGGGCTCAAGGTCGAGCAACGCCGGCCTTGGGCGCAAGTTAGAAATCCTGCAAAGACCAAGACCTGCAAGATCGAAAGAGGCCCACAGGGAGCATAACATGGTTGCACGAAAAAAACTTAAGACCTAGAGTAAGGTTTGAGTCATGACAATGATTTGCGCGCTGCTCGTTGGTCCCGGTCACGGGCTTAGTTCGAACCCTGACGCAGGGGGAGTATTGATGCGAAGAGGTTCGACTTACACGTAACTCGACCACTGGGGGTGAAGGATAAGCCCCCGACACCTGGGCTGAGAGCCAGCGTGCTCATCCGTAGGTCGGACTCAAAGAGAGTTGAGCTCGAGTCAACACAAAACATAGAAAAAAAAGGTGCGCAAAGACAAAGAATGACAATTGAACAAGAGCTTTATTGAAATTTGAGGTAAAAGGGTTACGCATAGAATTTGCAAAGCTGGTCAATATTCCATGAGCTAGAGAGCTCTCTGCCATCAGGCATCGCTAGCCGGTAAGCCCCCGTGCGATCTGTTGAAACAACTCTATAGGGGCCCTCCCACCGTGGAGATAACTTGTTGGTGTTGGACGGAGCCTGAATCCGTCTCAGGGCTATGTCCCCAAAAAGGAGCTCCCTAGGTCGTACCGATCGAGACGCATGTCTGTGAAGAGCTTGCAGTATCGCACAATAAAAGGCACGGCATCTTACTTCTTCCGCCAGTAAGGTCAAGAGACCGCTTGCTCAAGTCGATCGATCGACTGTCGACTCTGGAGAGCCCAAGATCACCTCAGAGGCGGGACGGCTTCGGCATCAACACGAGCCGGAAGGGTGTGGACCCCTGTTGCTCGACGATCGCGGGTACGAATAGACCATAAGACGGGAAGTTCGCCCACCTGTGTCCTGGCCGTGTCGCTCGAGCTCATCCGACACTCGCTTTTGACGCTTTGAACGATCGTCATTGGCGCTGCTCCATCGCTTCCATTACTCACAGGCCACCGAGGCATAGCATACCTTGGTGCCGATGTCTTCACAAGATTCTCGAACACCATCGTAAATTGAGTTCCATTGTCAGTAATGATTCTGCATGGAACCCCATACCTGGTGACCACGAACAGGCGGAAGAACTTGACCGCCGCATGAGCCATGATGGTCGAGATGGGTTCGGCTTCGATCCATTTGGTGAAGGTATCGATGGCGATGAACAAAAACTTCTTCCCCCAGGTCGCCTGTGGGAAGGGGCCGAGGATGTCCAAATTTCGTGTCGAAAAAAGACCAAGCGGCGGGATGGTCCGGAGCGCCAGAGGCGTGTTGATGCGACTTTCGAGCATGAAACTGGCAGGCTCGACAGGCGCGGACAATGTTGCGCGCGTCCTGGAGTGCCGTTGGTCAGTAGAACCCCATGCGGAAGGCCTTCCCGACCATGGTCCTGAAAGAAGTGTGTGCCCCACATAGACCAGAATGAATGTCATGTAGCAGGTACTTACCCTCCTCTGAGGTGACACACTTCGTCAGGATGCCAGAAAGATTCCAACGATAAAGTTTGCCGTCCACGAGTCTATATGAGCTCGCCCGGCGCTTGATCCTGCTCCTTTCCGCTGGCTCGGCTGGTAGCTCACCCGTCACCAAAAAACGATGGATCGGCTCGGCCCACGAGGGGATACCTTTGATGAAAGCGACCAAGGCCCCTTGGTCAGAGATGGAAGGAGACGCTAGGGTTTCCAGGATCACATCATGAGGGACGTCGTCGTCAGACGACCCGAGCTTGGAGAGGAAATCTGCGTCGGAGTTGTCCTTCTGCGCCACATGCATGATCTCCAGGTTCTGGAACCACTTCTCCATCTTTTTAGCCTCGGCGAGGTATTTGGCCATTGAATCTTCCGAGCACTGGTACCCCTTGTTGAACTGGTTGATGACGAGTTGTGAGTCGTCCTTAACGACTAATCGGCGAACACCCAGCGCCTTGCAAGCTCGAAGCCCCGCCAGAAGAGCCTCATATTCTGCTGCATTGTTTGTCGCTGGGAATCCGAAACGAACCACGTACCTCAGCCTATCGCCCTACGGGTGAGAATGAGGATTCTAGCCCCCGAGCGTTTGAAGGATCGCGAACCGTCGAAGTACATGACCCAGGGCTTCTCCTCATCGACCTCAAGCTCAGGAGCCGGCTGCGAGGTCTATTCGACCACGAAGTCGGACAACACCTGCGACTTAATAGCCGTGCGCGCCACGAACTGGAGGTCAAAAATGGCCAGCTCCATGGCCCACTTGGCGATGCGCCCTCCAGCCTCTGGGTTCGTCAAGATCTCCTCGAGCGGGAAGTTGCTCGGGACGACCACAGAGTGAGCCTGGAAGTAGTGCCGAAGCTTGCGCGAAGCCATGAGGAGGGCATATAGAAGCTTCTGAACCTGGGGGTAGCGCTCTTTTGGCCTGTGAAGGACCTCGCTGACGTAGTAGATCGGGTCTCGCTGCAGATTCCGCCGCCACGGTGACAGATACTGATGGCTCGGGCAAGGTGGCGAGGTAGAGCAAAGAACTTCTCACCTAGCCGCGGGGTCGTAAGCAAGGGTGGTGTTGACAGGTATACCTTCAACTCGTCGAAGGACCGCTGAGCCTCGGGTGTCTACTCGAAGCCCCCGTGCTTACGTAAGGCCTTGAAGAAGGGCAGCCCGCGCTCGCCGAGCCTCGAGATGAACCAGTTGAGGGCAGCCATGTGACCGGTGAGGCATTGCACCTGCTTTACCGAACTCGGGGGAGCCATCTTCTCTATCGCCTCGATCTTCTCCGGGTTCGGGCCGACCCCCGAGCCCCCAATCATGTAGCCTAACACCTTCCCTGAGGCGGCGCTGAACACGCACTTCTCCGGATTGAGCTTGATCTTGTGCTTGTTTAGGTTGGTGAAGGTTTCCTCGAGATCCTGAACGTGGCTGGCTTCAGCGGAGCTCTTGACGATGATGTCGTCCACATAGACTTCGAGGTTGCGGCCGATCTGAGGCTCGAATGTCTTGGTCATCAGGCGCTGGAAGGTCGCGCCGGCATTGCGAAGACCAAATGACATGGTCGTGTAGCAGTAGGTCCCGAACGGCGTGATGAAGGACGTCTTGCTCTCGTCATCAACCGCCAGCTTGATCTGGTGGTACCCAGAGTAAGCGTCCAGGAAGCTCAGCAGCTTGGCATTAGCTGTGGAGTCAACGATCTGATCGATGTGTGGGAGAGGGAAGTTGTCCTTCGGGCATGCCGAGTTCAACCCTGTGTGATCCACACACATCCTCCACTTCTCGCCCTTCTTCTGCACGATGACGGGGTTGGCCAACCATTCGGAGTAATCAACCTCACGAATGAAGCCGGCCTTCAGCAGCTTGTCAAGATTCTCCTTGATTATTGCGACCTTCTTAGGAGAGAAGCACCGCAACTTCTGGCGCACAGGTTGGCAGTCGGGCCGCACCTGCAACTTGTGCTAGACCACCTCCCTCGGGACGCCCGGCATGTCTGCCGGTTCCCAAGCAAATATGTCTTTGTTGGCGCGGAGGAAGGTGACGAGCTCGAGTTCATATTTGGAACTCAACTCGGCCGAGATGTGGATGCACTTGGAGGGATCCCCCTCCTCGAGCGGCACAGCCTTCGTAGCCCCGCTAGGCGGGATGACTGCCTTCTGGCGGGTGACCTTCGTGGTCACTGTGGGGCCCTGCTGAGGTAGTATGCCGACGAGGGCCAGGGCTTGAGTCTCGCAACCGTGCGCCGCCTTAAGGTCGTCGCGCACAGTGATGATGCCACTGGGTCCCGGGATTTTCATGCACCGGTGACCGTAGTGGTTGGCCGCCATGAACTTGACCAGGGCGGGACGCCCGAGGATGGCGTTGTATGGGAGGTCACCCTCGACCACCTCGAAGGTGATCAGCTCGGTGCGGAAGTTATCCAAGGCGTCGAAGGTGATGGGCAGAACCACCTGCCCCAGAGGATTGGTCGAGCTCCCAAGAACGATCCCGAAGAACGGAATCGCGATGCTCTTGACTTTCGACCGGGGGATTTGCATCCGGTCGAGCGCGCTAGCCAGCAGCAAATTGAGGGTGCTGCCGCCGTCGACCATGACCCTCCCGACCATGGTGTTGCTAATGGTCGGGGTCACGACCAAGGCAGTCTTGAGGTCCCTGGACATACCTTGGGGGGCATCCTCCGGCGTGAAGGTGATCGTAGCCCCGGCCCACTTGCAGGGCTGGTCTGTGGGCGTCCCGATGGTGGCTTGGTAAACTACACGCGCGGCATCCTTGATCTCGCGCCGGGACTGGTACGTAGACGAGCCGCCAAAGATGACGTCGATCCGGCGGTCGCCCTGCTGGAAGTCCAGGTCGAGGTCGGCTGGTCTTCTCCAGTGTTTACCCTTTCGGGTTGGTCTCCTTCCTTTGGGAGCGTAGGCATCTCTCCACGCCCATCGTAGAAGGCCTCGAGCTTGGCCTGCCAGGCCCTACAGCCTCGCAGGTCGTGGCTCGGGGTCCTGCGAAACAGGCAAAATTTACCTTCGTCGAACCAAGGCTGCCCCTCAAAACCCTGTGGGCGGCCATCGGCTCGCGCGACCTGCATCGGCGGTCGTCTGCCGAGGTCCATGCGCTTTCTACCGGGCCGTGGTCGATTTTGCTGAGAATGGGGCCTCTCCGGAACCGAGTCCCGTACCTCCATGACCTCGCGGTGACCATCCGCCGAAACGGTCACCCGAGGTAGACCACCTTCACGCTTGCTGTCCCTCTTCCGCTTCTTAGCAGCCGAGCCTTGATCGGTACTCTTGGCGCCTGAAGGGCCTGCCTCACCCGAGTTGACGCCAAGCTTACCTTGGTCGTAGTCGTGCTTCCAGCGGACCGCGTCGTCCGCGTAGCGCTCCGCCATGCGAAAGAGCTTGCCGACGGTGAGCTTCGTTGTGATCTCCAGGTCTTCGGTAAGGCGCCGGTCACGGACGCCGAACTTGAAGGCCTTGATCACGGCTTCATCGGACACACTAGGGATCATATTCCTAGTGCGAATGAACCACCGCACAAAGTCACGGAGGGGCTCATTCTTTCCCTGGATCACTCGGTCCAGGTCCTTCTCCCTGCCGGGCCGCTCGTAGCAGCTCTGGAAGTTCGAGCGAAGGGCGCTCTGGATTTGGCGCCACGAGTAGAAAGTGCCAGGCTTCTGGTTAAAGAGCCAGGTGCGGGCGGCACCGTCCAAGACGGTAGGGTGGTAGTTGGCCATCACATACTCGTCGCCTCCCGCGGCTAGGATGGCAGCGGTGTAGATCGAGAGGAATTCGTCAGGGTTCTTCATCCCATCGAATCGCTCGATCAATGCGGGCTTGAAGCGAGTCGGCCACCGCACCCACCGAAGGTCGTTGGAGTACGCTGTGCAGCCGTACGCCGGGACGGGGGCTCGCCTGGGAAGGTTCTCTTTACTGCTAGAGTTAGATTACCGATTGCTTTGGCGTCCCGCCCTGCGACCTCGACGACCGCGGCGGTGAGCCCGAGCATCACCCGGGAGGTACTGTAGGCGCTCATGGACCTGTCGGCGCCTCGGTGTGACGTCAAGAGAAAGGCCTGACGTGCCGCTGCTAGAGCGAGAGACATTGTACACTGGTCGTCGCCGTACCCCGTCCGGAGTCACGCTCGGGGAACAACGGCGAGACGGTGTACGGGTCAAGTCTCGAGACTACCGGCGCGTGGGAGACCGGCGGGGGTGTTGACGCCTACGCGAGGAGCTGCCGTCGCTTCTCAATGATCGGGACCCAGCAGGGAGGCCCTGGCGCTGTGACGGCACAGCTTCGGTAGCCGCCTTGTGAAGCTCGTCCGTGAGAGCTCGACCGAAAAGACCCGACGTCGGACGTGCGGGATCAGTCATGACTCATGCGATCGCGCGGAGGCGCTCACCTGAGTGAGTCTGGAGCGTCCCGAGGACGCTCCAATCTTCTCAAGCTCCTCTCGCCGGAGAGTGGTAATGGCCTGGTTGATGGCAACCTAGGCCATTCGGCGAGCATCTTCAGGGGTGTTCGGGTTGCGCTCCCCCTCCTTGACATCCGCATCATGGCTAGCGGCCATGAGAACGAATCGATTTCGCAGTGGCGGAGAGGGGGAGAACAGGGACGTGGAACTTCCATGCTCGGGAGTCGTGTTCAAACCCGAGCTCACGGAATGCGCTGCTGCGGAGGACGCCATACCTTGAAAATCTGGGACTTTTTTCGGTTGAACGAAGCTTTCGGGCCCCACGGTGGGCGCCAGCTGTCGACGATCGGGATCACCTGACCGCAGAAGTGAAGAGGGGGTTAGTGTGAATGAGGGACCCAAGAGGCGCTTCGCTCAACAATGGTGTGGTCGTAGGTCGGTGTGTGGCGTCAGCGAGCAGGGGACAGCAGATTATACTGGTTCGAGCCCCCACGAGGGTAATAGCTCTACGTCCAGTTTTCTTCGGAGGCGGAGGAATTCACTAACTGTGAGTACCAAGAGCAGATTACAGCTTGAGCTTGAGCGCTCTGTTTGTGTCTACTGGCCTATGGCTAGTGCGTTGATGTCCTGTACATATGCCTTGCGAGGCCTTATATCCTCCCTAATGTTGCCTGTAACGGACGGGAGAGATTCCCGAGGTGGTGGCTTCGTGTGCATTGAAGGTGGGTTGTAACTGCCCCGGAAATACCGCCCACGTTTGCCTTGACGCCACTACCCGGGCCTTGGTAACCGCCGAGTAAGCGCACTCCCTCGAGCCAAGGTCGAGGTCGAGCGGGAACGGAATCCCCAACCGCCCGAGCTTGAGGTCTTGGTCGAGGCCCCTTGCTGCATCACCCCGAGCTAGGGTCCCCTGCTGACCGTGCGTTGACTTGTCAGAGATTTCCCAGTCCTCGTCACCAAGAAATTCCCTTGAACAGTAAGGGGCCGAGCCTATCTACTATGCAAAAGAGTTAGCCCGCTTGGCCCATGGTCCGAAAGATAGAGTGATAGCCATTCAATCTTGATCCAATGGCCTTAGTTCTTGTGAAACTCTAGAAGTTGTCGCTGTTGGATTCACTTTGGACGATCGGGATTAGCTGCTACAGGAAAAACTGTCATCCAATTCCAACTGTAGATTTCTGATCGAACGTGTGAGATCGAATCGTGCAGGTTTTGGACTCATGGGATCTGAACTATTGGGTTTCCTTGCATGTGCGGTTATGATTCGTTGCACTGGTGTGAGCATGATTGTCGCATGCACCATGTGTATGAAAGACGATTGTTGTCTTCATGAGTTCGAGCGAACAGAACCCTCAATCAATTGCAAGAATCTAGACGTCGTTCCGCCACAATCTGAGATTTTTGAGAAGAGTCACCGTAAGGAAGAGAACATCAGTTCATCACCGCTAGGATGCCGCGAAGCTTGGGAAATTTTCCTTCATCTGATCAACCTTGTGCTCGCTTCAGATTCATCAAAGACTTGCGGGAAAAGGAGATCACTGTGGAAGTCACCACCGCTGGAGAAGAAGACTTCGCTGACCTTTTTTCCATGCATGAAACTTAGATCCATTCATGTCATGGAATCCATCTCGTCGAGCTCAACCCGATGGTACCCACCTTGGCCACCGGTGGCGATCGTACAGTCCTGTGCCTGTGGTGTCAACGTGGGCGTGGTCTTCTATCACCACTGTTTGCCACAAAGTCGTCGTGCCAGTGCCCAAAGCTGAGGTGTCTCTGATGTGGTGTCTACGTGGGCACTTGCGTGGGTAGTGAAGTCAACTCGCCATGTCACCGAGGCGGGTCCGCTTGTAAGGCACACGTGCCTCGTGTACATTGGGTCCACAGTGAACCAGGGGAGGTTCGTAGATGCTGAGTTGTGTGATGCATCGAAGGAGGATCCATTAACCCAAGAACACATTCTAGAGCAAGACCAGTATCTTTATCAAGG
The DNA here is from genome assembly GCA_036346375.1 of Guadua angustifolia. Lineage (NCBI taxonomy): Eukaryota > Viridiplantae > Streptophyta > Magnoliopsida > Poales > Poaceae > Guadua > Guadua angustifolia. The sequence goes on along the minus strand of CM070511.1, from coordinate 3,651,418 downwards.
CAAGATGTGCTTCGATCATGTTGAACCCATGTTTATAAAATCACTATATTGTTTTACTATATGACAAATTGTTTCATGTGTACAATTGCTTCAATTAAATTGGCACTTAATTAATCTACCTTTTGGTCTATACCCTACCTTGTAATTTGTATGCTATGATCTATTGTCACCTTAGATTGGTTCACTATAGTTGGTTAATGCTAAATTCAACATGGGATAGTTAGACCATATTAGTTGCTTAGCCATGCCATGTCATCACATGTACTTGAATCATCAATAATTAATCTTGACTAATGGAATATGGAACATGATTACAAACTTGTGTGTTAGGTGTTGTCACACGATGAGATTGAGTTGTTGTAGCTAGGGATGTCATGCAATGATGTTGAATTATTGATGGCATGTGATGCTTGATAATCAACTAGAGCGGTAATCATTTAGATTGGTGCAAGTGGCAAGGGGCAGTGTGCCAAGGTGGGCTGAAGGCAGAGAGTATGTGGAAGTCTTGCCCTAGTCACTCTAAGTACTTAACCTTGCAAGCCTTTGACCTAAATCAATCATGCAACCACATGTTTGGTATCGGACAGTGAAGCTGACTAATTTGTTGTAATGCTGCAAGCTTTGGCTAGGGTTTTGGGCCGGAGTTGTTTTCGTCTTCTTAATTTTTGGATTTGTTCCAGTGGGAGATAAGTTGTGTTGTCGCGAAATTTCCAGATTTTATTAAAAGTTTTGGATTTCTTCCGTAAGTTTTTTGGAAAAGGGTGTTTCTTCCGAACCGTATAGTTGGCGGCAAGTTTGCTTCTATTGTCAATTTGTCAATTCGCGCCAAGTATTGAAATTAAATTGGTTCGCGCTAAGGGTTTAGAGATGGGCTTTGGTTTTTTTAGGGGCTTCATTTCTTTTTTTCCCTAACCCTTTTGACTAAGAGGCACCCATTTGAATTGAGTATAAAAGGAATATAAGAGGAAACCCTAGTTGAATATAAAAAAAAGAAGAGAAAGGAGAGGGAGGGCCTGGTCGGCCGCCGCCTTTTTTTCCAAACAGCGTGTCAATAGCGCTCAGACTGCCTCCAGCCGACCCCGCCCTTGCGCGCCTCCCCCGGCCGACCTCGCCTGCCTCCGACCGACCCCGCCCTGCGCCTCCTCCTCTGGCCGGCGAGCTCCCTGGCCAGCACCGCTTCCCCCAGTCTTCCCTGGCCGACGCCCCCATCTCTTCTTTGGCGCACCGAGGCCCGGCGCCTCCCTCCTACGGCCGCCTGCTCCAGCCCTCTGGGCCTCCTCCTCCTCTGGGTCCGCCCCTCTCAGCCGGCGCCCAAGTCGGCAACAAGGTAGCAAAGAAGAACAAAGAACAAGAGCTGCCAGCTCTCCCCACCTCCCTCCTTCCTCCATGGATTTGCTTTGAGGTATTCTAGCTTGGGTATTTTCTGTGCATGCTAGGTGTTCGATGAAATGCCTAGAAGGTTTAGGTTATGGTATCGCAGTTGTAACACCTCGACGCCAACCGCGCCACGGATGCTACCAAAAACCATAAATAGCGAATGACTCCTCTACGAAAAGACTGAGACGGCACTCAATCTCTAAACTCTTAAACCACTAATAAAACTAAGCCACCGAAATTTACAAAATTTCGGCATGACCTCTCTAGAACAGAGGACATCCACTCAGCAGACAGAAAACATTGGTAGTTATAAGATATCATTCTAGCAGGTCCTTAGTTAACCAATCACACATCTATTAGAAATTAATCAACTCCACCACATAATTATTACAGGACAGGGACTCATTAAACATAACCGCAAACAACCTTTTACAAGAATTCTTCACGAGCTATTAAAATCAGAATTATAAATCAACATGATGGAATAGTGATGATGCAAAGTGCTTGTGCTACTACCCCCATCCATGCATGCCGGCTTCAATACACCTACAAACATTAAATAACAAGCGTGAGTTCAAACTCAGCAAAGTACACGAGAATAACAATTCCAATTTATCGTAAGTAAAACAAGAGCTTGACCATAAGAGCAAGTAATACAAATGAAGCAACATCCGGACAATACGCGCTTATACCCATTTAATGCAATAACTTGACCATATCAAAAAAATTACCGCAACCAAGCCATCAACTTGATAATAAACCCATTCAACGCCCAAGAAGCATCACTCGACTCTAAATCACAATGTCTCCCGACTCAACCACCCCTTTCTTTTGCAACTCAAACCATTTCATCAATTTTTAGTTGAGTTCATAACGCGACTTCACTCCACGATATTCATACAACAAAATTAGCAAGGCAATGAAATGCGCTAATTCATCAAATTCAATTCAATCTCCCCTTTTGGGTTGAGTCCATGACTCAACCTTCCTTTACCATAATCGCAACCCATACTTGAAATGCTATGCAATGCGACATGAATGCTCTCTTTGATGCACGTACCGGTACTGCCGAATGCCCACCCATCGGTGTGTACCCTCACGTCTCTTCCATCCCGTGGAAGGTGCCTACTCTTACTGTCTCGCTCCCATTCACCTCGATGAATGGGACTACGAGGTAGGACTTTCATGTTCACTACGTAGAACACAGGGCTCGTGATCGAATGGGTCGCCTCTTCCTTTAATGAATGCACAATGCAATTTACATGAATGAAATGCAGCCCTTCATTCATTGCCAACACTAACATAGCCATAACCACATACATAAACCTAGCCAACTCTCACAGTCATGAGTTGCTAGCGATACTAGTTTAATCAAATTCAATAATAAGACATGGCAACACATTACAGCGTTTCTACCATGTAATTAAATCATACGGCCATCGAGCCATGTTCATCACAAAACACTTATGTACGCCATGTCAACACAATGTAGATAATATTAATAGTCAGTAATGCCAAACTCACGCGTTTCCATAAACCTCCATACACGATCACCATTGTGTGAGTCCATTTATACTGATAACTGGCATATGCACCAAGGCAGCAATACTCTAATATACACTTACTCATAATCTAGCAACACAAACGTATCACAAGTGTGGCACAACCCAAAATATCTAGTTATATCCTACAATAGCTATGCATCTTACCCTTACTTTTCATTCACTTAGAATAAGTGTTATTCAACTAAGAGAACCCATATAAACTTGTAACCACCCATTAACATCAAACAACTCAGTAGTTTTATCCAAACACTAATGATCCAGAAATTATAGTAAGCAATTCAGCATCGCCATTTCATTTACAGACTAATGGGGATCAAGAAGCAATGAGCATAAACAAACACTCATTACAGTTCACAAAAGATAAAAGCTATCAATCCATAATCACTGACTAAACAAAATGCCAACACATTTGAATAATGCATAAATAAAATAAAATAAAATGTTGCATCGTAAGGGAATTCCTCATGTGATATCATACACTGATACACACATAAATTCTAGAATGACAATCCCACACAGACGTGCTTATTCATACACACAAAATTCGCCAAGACGCACTCAGATTGGTCACATTGCACCGAAGGTCAATATATTGATCATGCGCAAATAAATTCCAGAACATCACACACATTTAACCCTAACATTAGCTAAACCAAGAATTCTGGTATAAGGATGAAGCCATCTAAACTACCCATGTATGCAAGTATCCAATAATTCCATCAGCAAAATAAAAGACACCAATGCAATCAAATTAATTGACTAGGATTCAACAACTAAGAGTGTCAAATAGCTGTAGGTTATTATGCAGCTCCATGTTATTATTCTAAGGCAGAGGCAACAACATGCATATAAGAAGCACACAATTCAACTCTACTTGTTTTCTTTTTAGGTCATCAATTATTCAAGCCTCCGAAGTCATCAACAACTCTAAACCTTTGCAGCATATTAAACCCTTTACAGTTACCACATGTGATGTGGATAATGTAGGCTCTCTTTCCAAAAGATGATGATGCCTCTCAAGTCTCAAGTCTCAATTGACATGATGAAAACCAAATAGGTTACAGCTCGAATCACTGGAGAAAGCTAGCAGATGCGGATAGATAGATGATATATCGCAAACATGATTGTTCAAGACTTCAATGCATGCACATAAATGGAATTCCTAGAGTTTGTATCATCTAATCACGGAGATATGCATGTACATATAATGAAACCTCCATACACTGAGCCCACATTTCATCAAACATCTAGACTAAAACAACTCATCCACAACTAGAATCTCACCTCCACTTACCACAAGATGGGAGAGGCAGGAGGAGGAGGTACCGGCAGTGGGGGAGGGACGACTGGAGGTGGCGCCGAGCCTGGAGGTGGTGCGCCGGCAGGCCAAGGGAACCCCAAGGGAGCCCAACTGCGGATGTTGCTAGAGGTGGAGCGCCGGCTAGAGGGAGTCCAGGGCACATTGGCCAGGGAGAGAAGAGCGTGGCGCACAGCCAGGGAGAGGAGAACATCAGGGGAAAAAAAACCAGGAGGGCAAGGGAATGAAGCCAGAAAAGAACAAGAGTGGTGGCTAGGAGTTGGATTCGGTTGGGGGAAAAATGGGAAAGGAGCTAGGGTTAGAAGCCCCTCTCACCACTTGGGCCAACACATGCCAAAAATGGCCCACACAGCCCAAGCACAGCCCAAGAAAATTTGAAACTTAATTGGAATATTACAGCAGTGAGTGAAGTGTGCAAGGTTGAGAGATGGGCTTTGAAATGCTAGAATCGATGCATTGCTAAATTTATGTGTATGAATCCGATCGCAATAGAGAGTATTAACCTGTTTTCTGAATTTCTTTTGAGCCATTGAGGGTAGGCCATGTGTTATTGAATTAACCAATTTATGTGGTTTGTTGTTTTAAGTTGTATTACTTGTATGTGTTCTCAATTCAAACTTACCCTACTCTTGGGAGGTCATGCTGATGTTGATGCCTTATTATACCTATTCCTAACACAGTATGATAATAAGGCTGCATGCTTCATTTTGTTGAGATATAGAATCTGGTTGATGATCTTGAATTGTCAGTTTATATGCTCATGAATTAGGTGTGTAGTTTTTGTGCAAGGTGATGTATGGGTGTAAAAAGATGTGCTTAGTCTCGAATGGTGTGTTTTGACTCTGAAGTCTTTCTGTGAGCATGCATGTTCAGGCGTGCTATTTTAGTTCTTGTGATTTAGTTGCAGATAATTCAAAGGATTGACCTTCTGTGTGATGGGTATTAGTATAAGGATACATTTACTGTTGTTTTGTATCCTAGAGACTGAAAGTGGTGTTTATAACTAAAAATTTTGTATGATTATGCTTAAAATGGTGAAGGACCTAGTGTTATTAATGCCATAGTTAATCTTGAAATGTATAAAGTTCCGTATCGAGTAGTGTGCTATTATACTCTTATTTAATCATGCTTCTTTAATTTCCGTTAAGTTTGTGATTGTGACAATCGTGCCTTGCCCTATCTTGGGTTGCTGTTCTCTAGGGTTGGTGGTTTCTAGCGCTGCAATGGGCCGCCAGTTTCTCGCTGAGGTGAAAGGCAAGTGCATCCCCTAGAGCGTTAGTAGGGTGTTAAATGCTTTGCTTGCGATAAGAGTATGAAAATTCTAATGATTTGGTTATGTTTAATAGCATATCTAGAAGTTGTTCTTAGCATGATAATGAGGAAATATGAATGTTAGCAATGGGAAGGTAAGTTATTCAATTTCTATTATTACAATGCATTATGAATTGTACAAATGAGTATGGTTATGTTGATGCAAAGGATAAAGTGATTAAATGATGATGTGCGTGTTATATTCATGTTTGTGTCATGCTTATAAACATGTCACTTGTATTTGCGCATTCATTACAGAAAAGGCGACCCATGTTGATGTGGGCCTCTGTACTCACATGTAGTGAGTACAAAAGTCCTACCTCGTAGTCCCATCTACGGATGGGAGCGAGTCAGTAAGCGTAGGCCCCACCACGGGATGGTTGGGAATGTGAGGGTGCACGCCGACGGGTGTGCACTCAGCTATACCGATATAGGCTAAAAGGTTGCATTTTGAGCATGAAAGCATAAAAGCATTTCATTGCATTTGTGTGTTGCATTTGATAAATGTGGATTGATGAGAATGAAAAGAACAAGTTGAGGATTGAGTCGTGGGCTCATCCAGAAATGATTACTAAGGCATGGGTAAGGTTTTGTTACGTTTTCGAGTTGATTGTGGTAAGTGGAGTTAATTACTGCTTCTGTTACCAGATGTTTTCAATTAAGTAATGGTTATGTTTAATAGTGAAGTAAATGTGTTCCTACGTTTTGGATTTATTTGAATTCAAACTGCTCCTTTTATTACGGATGTTAATTAAAGGAACTGTTACTTTATGTCTTGAAATAGTCATATTTTAGTCGAATTCCTTACTTTTCTTGCCTGCTGCACTTTGCTGAGTCTTGGACTCATGCTTGTTTGTTTCTTGTTTTAGGTACCTTGAAGCTGGCTCGCTGGGATGGGAATAGTGGCACATGCACGACTTCGGTCACTAATCCATTTACTTATTCGTAAAGTTTGGTTGTATCTAAGATGGTTGTAATGTGTTGTTCGTAGTTGCATAGTTTGCTAATTGCCGATTGGTGGTGTGATTGATTATCTAAGGACCTGCTAGAATGTGTCATCCTGGAATGGGTGATTGGTATATATTATAACTGCAATGTTTTCTGTCTGCTGAGTAGATGTCCTAGTTTCTAGAGAGGTCATGCCGAAATTTTGTAAATTTCGGTGACTTAGTTTTAAGCCAGTTTTAGGGTTTAGTGGTTGATTGCAGTCAAGTTCGTATAGGTGTTAGGTTTTTATGCCTTCTTCGGTAATTCTCAGTTCAATTGATCGTGTTGTGGAGAATTATCGTGTGTTGGTAACCCTTCGGACATGTGTGGGTCCGAGGGGTGTCGCTAGGGAATCAGGGTATTGGAAGTGTCGACGTTTGTTACCGACAATAATGAAAAGGGGCTAGGCGCTGGATCCAAACTCGATGGTAGCAGAAGACACGGGGATTATACAGGTTCGGGCTCTCGCGGTGGAGATAATACCCTAGTCCTGTGCTCTGGAATTATGATTGGCTATCTTATTTTCTGATGTCGTTGTACCCCCTCTCCTCTCCTCCCCCACCCCCCTTTATATAGCGGAGGAGGGTGGTTACAAAGGAGAGTCCTAATCGGTTACAAGGTGGAGATTGTATCTCTTTTCTTATCTGTTTAACATGATAATGGTTAGGATTACAATTGTATCTTCTCTAAGCAGAGTTGGTTTCCATCTCGAGGTTTCCTTGCTGCGCATGGCGGCCCGCCTCCTGGGCAATACCCATCTTCACGCAGTCGACTTGGCCCATCCCCCCTTGGGTGGTCCTCTCGGCCCGCCATGCAGATACCTGGGGTCCATATACTCCACAGTAGCCCCCGAGTGCTTTGCGATCGAATTGCCACCTTCCTGGTCGCAGCCCAACTGAGTCAAGCTTCACGCCGAAAGTGCTTCCGATTCTTTATGTAGTTTCGACTTGTTTTCCTTTCCAACCGAAAGTGCCCATTGTAGGCAAAGAGATCGCGGCAGATTCAATAGAGCTCCGCGTTGAATTATATCCGATCGTCATGCATACACGGTGGTGGCTCATCATGGGGTATATCGTATCCCAAATGATATACAGAAGTCAAAACGTTTTTCCCGCTCAAGTCGAAATTCAGCGCCGCTCCCTTTAAATTCATTCGCCGCCGAAGTTGCTGATGTCGTCGTTGAAGCGTTGGCCCACACGCGTCGCATCTAAATTTAGTAGCCCTGAAATCATGTATATGCATAACTTAAGCCGTGTAAAAACAACTCACTCGGATGTGATGTCCGACTGGTTCATATATAATTTTAGAGTTTTTTACTCCTTTTCCTTATTGATTTTGAATTCATCCGAGTGGTTTTGACTCTTTTTTGTTTAAGCACTCTGCCCGACTAGTCTAGCCCCCGAGCGTCGAGAGTCGGCTCATGGCCCTTTTTCCCAGACACGCGTTTTGGGTGACTAAAATTCGCCGTTCATGGGGTCAGAGTTTCACAATTCGGAGTCAACGTACTCGGATTCATTTACGATCGTAGGTTTCCTTGCTGCGTATGGCAGCCCGCCTCCTGGGCAATACCCATCTTCACGCAGTCGGCTTGGCCCATCCCCCCTTGGGTGGTCCTCTCAGCCCGCCATGCAGATACCCGGGGTCCATATACTCCACAGGTAGCATCCGTGGCGCATTGGCGTCGGGGTGTTACATTTATAATATCTTAGCTTTAGTATTGCTAGTGGTGGTGTGAGTCCCGGGCTGTGGTAACCAGTCCTCACATGGATAAACTCACATGGTGCAAGATAGGAGTCCTATTGTGGTAACCAGTCCCTTAAGTATTGAAACCTCAACAGGTAATACTGGGTTAAGGCAGGACATTGTAAAGGCTTTGTTATAATCACTCGCTTGTACGGTGAATTGGTTGTATTATGTGAGTAAAGTGCATAACCTTTATAGAGTGTAAAACTATTCGGATAGCCATGCTCGCGGTATTGAGCATAGCTAGGAATTACAGCCAAGGGTTAGATTTTGCAAAACAAAACTTGGGATGGATGGTAGGTTGCTAGGGAAGGTTGGAACTTGACTTAGGATTGATAACTTAGTTTACTTGAGAAATGCTGAGATTATTATTTACTGTTATTTGTTTTAGGTCTTTACAATCTATTTATTGTACTTGTTCTTAAATGCTACTTTGATGTAAAATAGCCATGATAGCCTTTACTTTGGAATAAGCTTTGCATATAGTTACATAGAATTGCATTCTGTGCATAACTTGTTGAGTGCTTTCAAGTACTCACCCTTGCCAACAACCATAATCAACAGTTGAGGAGTATACACCTCTATTGGAGGAGGAGCTCCAGGAGGACACGAGCAATTAAGGTCCGAGCCATGTCAGTTGCCAATGGTAAACTGAGGGGTCACCCACGTCTGCTATTTTTTGATGCATTTGTCTTAGTTTTTATTTCAAGTCTAGCCTTGCATGGCTCAAAAATATAAGTTGGTCATAAGATCATACACTTAGTTATAATCAGTAAATTGAGTCTTTATATTACTATCGCTGTGTATGATGTGATATTTACCAATGTTGATATGTGTGCTCTAGCGTGATCCGGGACTAGTGCGGTAAACACAGAGGGTCCAAAATGCTAAATTTAGGTCCCAACACTGCAAGAGCCACATTGCTAGCATGATAGTTTTGGAGAATCAGTCTAAACTATGCAAGGAACTACAGAAGCTAAAACTTTAAGTTGTTCCAAAAGGATTTCTAGCTATTTTGGAAGTAAAGCCGACTCTAGAAGATCAGATTAGAGCAGGTTAGAAGGATGATGAAAAGATCAATAAGGATGAAGTCTTAACCAAAGGTTTCACTTTGGATGGTCAAGGTACTATGTGGTTTCAAGCAGTTGATTCTTGAGGAAGCTCATTATTCAAAGTATTCGATTTATCCAGGAAGTGCCAAGATGAATCAAGATCTTAAAGAAAAGTCTTGGTGGCCTAATATGAAGCGTGAAGTTGCTGAGCATGTTGCTCTATGCGATGTGTGTCAGAGAGTAAAAGCAATGCATCAAAAACCTATTGGTTCGTTACAGTCATTGAAGATTTCTATGTGGAAGTAGGAGGCAAACTGGTAATAAAATCTATAGCACTGAGGATTTACCTAGAACCCAGAATGGCTATGATTCCATATGGATCATCATTGATCGTTTGCCTAATGTTGCTCATTTTATACTTGTTAAGACTACTTAATCAAGAGATCGTTTGGCAGAGCTATATATATCTAGGATTGCGTAATTGCATGGATTGCACGAGAAGATAGAGTTTCCTCAGTCGTTGGTAGGTGTGTATGATGTGTTCCATGTGTCATAGCTTAAAAATGTTTTAGAGTGCCAGCGGATAGACAACGTTGGAGATGATTGATTTACAGGAAGATTTGACTTATAAGGAGAAGCCGATTACAATTTTGTATGTGATGGAGTGTAAGACTAGAAATAAGTCAATTTGTTTTGTATAGTTCAGTGGAGTGATCATGTAAAAAGTGAGGCTACTTAGGAGCCTGAGGAAGATCAAAAATCAGAATTTCCAAACCTACTCCCATATCAGTCTTGAATCTTGGGTTCTAGATTCTATTAAGGGAGAGGTTTGTAATATCCTAATTTTCATTTTTTTTATTAATTTAATATGTTTTTGCACATTTTATGATTTTCAAAATTTCTATATTTTTTGGATTTTATTTTTTATTTTTGAATTATGTTCAACACGGATATTATTTAATTCTAAAGTTTAAATAAAATTTTGACAAACATATTTTATTTGAGTTCCAAATGTCCTAAATTAATTTCTAGATTTTTTGGAATTTTTCTGAGGTTTTTACTATTTTATTTGACCAAGTTTATTTTCTATAATTAATTTAATTAAAAAAGGTTTCGAAATTCTATTAACAGTGATGGGCCGAAACCCAATGGGCTGTCACGGCCCCAAATTCGGAATCGGCTCATGCGGCTAACGTTAGCGCCAACCAAGTTTTGGCCGCATTGAGATCAACTTTCGACTTCAGTGAATATCCTAAACTGTCACTTAGAAAAATTTCCAGACTTAGCTTAATTTAAGAGCTAGAAATTTCAGTGTGCAAATATGATTATCACCCTCTTGTGGTCTTTTAGAGTCCAAGAAATAAGTTTTTAGATTAAGCATTCAAAAGTTATGCCTGTTTAGGGATATATGCTTGTTGTTTTCAGATTTTGGCTATAGAATAGAAGTGGAGTTTAACAATTTCATTTTCATTCTTTAATTGAGTTGAATGTTTGCACTTTTTGAAACTGCCATGGTGATGCATCTAGCATTTCATTTCATATGCATTGCATGCATCTCATTTTTCATGCATTGTGATCGTGTAGAGAACGAAAACACGGAGGTTGACGTGGTGACCGAGGGGGTTACCGGAGAGGCGATTGTCGTTGAAAATCCGGCAGAAGCTCAAGGCAAGCACCTAAGCATATTCAACCTTATTCATAATTGTACTTTAGCGAGTAATTTGCTTATTGGATGGTTAGGTTATGCATTAGGAATTGAAATGTGGGAAGGGTAATAGAACCTAATTGTTGCACATACACTCATTGTTAATTGTTGAACATCTTCCTTGGAGCTAGTGTATGGGTAATTATAAGGTGTCCATACTTGGTTTGCTTAGATGTCGGGTATCGGCCAAGTGGTGGATGGCTCCATCACTTGAGATTAATTACTTCACTCTAATGGGTTGCAATTGGTTATAATTATGCTTTGAAATGGAAAACTTGAGACCGAGCAAGAGGGTTGGATCATTTGGGTGTGGAGACTCAAATGTTGTAGCCTCGCCTGTGTTGGTTAAGGACCGATCCGTTGTTTTCCATGTTGATCGAGCACCCCTTGTTGATCGCATGCCCGATATAATGGTACGGTAAGCCACCCATTCATGGCATACTACTCGATGGGTCATGCCCTCATGCGATTGGACGTGGTTGAGGGCGAGGCCTAGGCTAACTCTCGAGGGCTAAGCGAGGCTTGAGCCGCTCGAGGGAGGTTGCTAGGTGCTCGGGCCGCATGAGGATGGTTCAACGAGTAGATATGGATGGGAGGAGGGTTGACATGAGGTTCCTTGTGGCACATGTCGTGCGATTGATGATCCCCTGCAGGGTGAATAAGCAATTCGAATTGCCGCGCTCTCGGATATGAGCACGTTTGTATCATCCGACAATTCAACGTAGTAATAACTTAAATTGAAACTAGTTAGTATACTTGATGTTGATACTTGTTTATGCTATTACTTGCTCTCTTTAATGTTTAATTTCATATTTCACTGTAGTATTAGGTGCTGTCCATAAATGCTATAAAACTTGTAAATTGAGTAGTTGAATGTGAATATCAACCAAAGTAAAGCTTTTATGCACTTGTTACCTTAAGCTTACTCCTTGCTACATCCCAATGCATATGCCTTCGAGTCGGTCATATATGGACCACGGGTAAGTCTTGCGAGTACCTTCTGTACTCAAGCTTCTGCTTTGTGGTTTTCAGGTGAGGACGTCGATGGATGTGAGTTCTATCCGTATTGCTTCTCAGTGTTCGGGCGGGGCACTGAATAGAGGCTAAGGTCGACGTTGTAAACGCCTGGAAGTGTTCAGGGGCAGGACACTTCCGGAGTTGTCATACTTTTGGTTTAATATGGTGGTTGTTCGCTCATTTTGTTGTATAGCTAGCCTTCTAATCTATGTCATGGTTATGTTTAATTACTTGACTATTTCTATTGTTGAACCTTGTTGTATGACCTTGCTCAACGCTTGTCTAGTATGTTGCTTCTACTCGTGTTGATCCTGATGCTATATTGTGGTTGTGCTATATTTGGATATGTTAATTGTTCTTCTGCTTGCTGAGTGGATGTCCGTACTTCTAGAGGCGTCATGCCGAAATTTTGTTGATTTTCTGAGTCTTAGCAGGATCTTGCGTTTTGTCTGTTTGTGAGTCTTTATCTGCTGCTGTTAGTTCTTGTCATGTGTGGTTGTCTGGTTTGGCTTTGTGCCGTTGTTTTTAGTCGTTTTGTTGTGCTTCCGCGTTGCGTCTCTGGTCGTAAAGTTTTGGGTTCGTTGCCCCCTTTATGCGAATTGAATTGATATGGCAATGGAAATCGGTATGCGGGGCGATCCTGGGCGAGTTTTGGGTTGCATACCGGGGGAATACCGGGATTGTTGTCGAGCTATTCGAATGGGTTCGTTGTTGTCCTAATTGGGCTTGGGTGTTAGCACTGTGAGCACCATCGATGATCCATTGCTTGCCTCCAAATCCGATGAGGGCGACCGGGCATTCGAATAACCCGAGGACTGTCTGGGCGGCTCCTCACAAGCTGGTATCAGAGCAGGGTGCATAAAGACGAACCGTAAACTTGACAACCACTTAGGTGATTAATTAGGATTTATTTAACCTTCTAGGCAGCAATTAGCGCTATATTACCCGCCCTATGTCTATAATTAAGGTTGTGTGGGTTGAATGGTGAGCGTGGGAGAAACGATTACGTTGGAACCGTGCATTTCATACCATGCATGCATATGTCTTGCCATGTCTTTTTGCATCATGATCTATGCTTTTATGTATGTTAGACTTGTAGGATTACTTTGTCTTGTGCTATTGTCTAGATCATGTTTTAATTCAAATTTTTAGCCAAGTCTGAGAACCTATCCCTTTCATGAGGAGTTAGAGTCTATTCCCGTGGTTTCTGAATACCCGGAGGTGTTCCCAGCGGAATTACCGGGGATGCTGCCCGATCGGGATATTGAGTTCGTAGTTGAACTTCAGCCCGGGGCTGCTCCAGTTTCCAAGCGGTCATATCGAATGCCGCCGGATGAATTGGCCAAATTGAAGAATCAGCTGAAGGAACTAATGGACAAGGGATTCATTCGTCCGAGCTCCTCACCTTGGGCTGCTCGGCTCTCTTCGTGACCAAGAAGGACGGTTCTCTTCGTCTATGTGTTGATTATCGTCCTTTGAACGCAGTCACCATACAAGGAAATTTGAGGGTAGCACACTCACGGTAGAAGAGCTATGCTGATCGTCGTAGAAGATCTCTCTCTTTCAGCATTGGTGATTATGTCTATCTAAAGGTATCTCCCCTCCAGGGCACCCATCGTTTCAGGGTTAAGGGAAAATTAGCACCTCGATACATTGGACCTTTCCGGATCCTTGCAAGGCGTGGTCCAGTGGCATATCAGTTGGAGCTTCCTCCCGCTCTAGCGATGGTCCACGATGTCTTCCACATATCGCAATTGAAGAAGTGCCTCCGTATTCCCTTTGAACATCTCGAAGTGGATGAACTCGAGGTTCTGCCCGATCTGTCCTATCCAGAGTATCCTATTCGTGTTTTGGATGAAGCTGAACGCAACACTCGTAGGAGGACTCTCAAATTCTATAAAATTCAGTGGAGCAATCACACTGAAGATGAAGCCACATGGGAGCGGTAAGACCGTTTAAAAGTCGAGTATCCCGAGTTCTTCCATGCTATGTAAGTGCTACCATCCAATCCTTTCGCAATAAGTCATATCATTTGTATGTGGCTGCATTGTCCATATGGATTCTATCTATCTATGCTCTCATTTTCGAATCTCGGGGCTAGATTCCTTTATGGGGGGAGGATTTGTCACGGCCCCAAATTCGGAATCAGCTCATGCGGCTAACGTTAGCGCCAACCAAGTTTTGGCCGCATTGAGATCAACTTTCGACTTCAGTGAATATCCTAAACTGCCACTTAGAAAAGTTTCCAGACTTAGCAAAATTTAGGAGCTAGAAATTTCAGTGTGCAAATATGATTATCATCAAAGTTTGAAGCCATGTAACTTGAGACCTATAATGATCTAGAGTGTGCATGTTAGTAAAATGAAAACTAGAAACTTTTCTCTATACAAGGGTAGAGTTTTGAGCCCAATCCAACATCAAATGTTAATTTAAATCATAGAATCAAAATTGAATCCAAGTGCTAAAATTCTGGAACTTAGCCATTTTCTCTTGCTTCCAAGTGGGGTCTAGTGTGCAGCATACAAAAGAATTTGGTTGGGGGCAGCACCAAATCGACAGCACCCCTCCCCTTCTAATTTTCCTCCCCCAAAGCAGCCTCCAGGCCTCCCTTCCAGCTCCTTCCCTGGCTGGCCTCCATCCAACCCCTCCCCCAAGCCTACGCCTCTTCCCAAGCTCCTCTCCCTGGTGGTGCCTCCCCCTGCTGCCTCAAGCCAGCGCCTCCATCTTCCCCACAAGCAGCAGCAGCACCCTCCTCTCTTCTCTTTGTTCCCATGTGAGATTTTGAGGTGAGGCTCTTCCTTGATTTAGGGTTTGTGTTTTCTGGTTTTGGGGGCAGCATTGGTGAAGTTGGGGGCTATGGTGAGTAGGGATTTGGGATTTGGGTGGGGAACAACCATTCTAGGGTTTGGGGAAAGATTCAGATTTTCGAGCAGATTTCGTAGCTTCTGTTCTTGACTGATTCGAGCAAGTTACGAGCATTGCCTGCTAGGTTGACTGTAGCGAAAGTTGTGGGTAATGAAATTATCTGCCTGCTAGGTTGACTGTAGCAAAAGTTGTGGGTAATGAAATTATCTTTCATTTCCAACCGGAATCACTCAATTTCGTTAATCCAGCTGAACGTTATGTCAATTTTAGTGCGTGCTGCTCTGAAAATGCTGGAAATATGGAGCTGAAACTTGAGCTGCGAATTAAAATTAGTTAGAGGCCGAATTAGAAATTAATTTTGCCTGAGAAGTTGTAGGAAACTTCGTGTAGATTGTCAAAATATCATCCTTTACTCAATTCCGTTAAGTATAGTAATTTATATGATGAAAATAGTGCATGCTGTTCTGAAACTCTGAAAATTCTGAACTCTGAAACTGCTCTCTGTTCCTGGCCAAACTGGGAATTGTCTAAGCAGGTTCTGGATGTTTGGCCAAAACTAAGTGGTAGGTCTATGTCTTGTGGTCATTTAGGAACTGAGTTTACTCAATTTGATTAAGTGATCAAAAAGTTATGGCCATTTATATCAATGCTGTCCTGAATTCAGTTTTGCTAAAAATTCAGACTTTGGGGCTGAAGTTCAGAGTTTAATTGCAAACTTTAAATTTGTATTCTGAATGTTATGATGCATGGTAAAGTTAGATCACCCTCTTGTGGTCTTTTAGAGTGCAAGAAATCAGTTTTTAGATTAAGCATTCAAAAGTTATGCCTGTTTAGGGATATATGCTTGTTGTTTTCAGATTTTGGCTATAGAATAGAAGTGGAGTTTAACAATTTCATTTTCATTCTTTAATTGAGTTGAATGTTTGCACTTTTGGAAACTGCCATGGTGATGCATCTAGCATTTCATTTCATATGCATTGCATGCATCTCATTTTTCATGCATTGTGATCGTGTAGAGAACGAAAACACAGAGGTTGACGCGGTGACCGAGGGGGTTACGGGAGAGGCGATTGTCGTTGAAAATCCGGCAGAAGCTCAAGGCAAGCACATAAGCATATTCAACCTTATTCATAATTGTACTTTAGCGAGTAATTTGATTATTGGATGGTTAGGTTATGCATTAGGAATTGAAATGTGGGAAGGGTAATAGAACCTAATTGTTGCACATACACTCATTGTTAATTGTTGAACATCTTCCTTGGAGCTAGTGTATGGGTAATTATAAGGTGTCCAAGCTTAGTTTGCTTAGATGTCGGGTATGGGCTAAGTGGTGGATGGCTCCATCACTTAAGATTAATTACTTCACTCTAATGGGTTGCAATTGGTTACAATTATGCTTTGAAATGGAAAACTTGAGACCGGGCGAGAGGGTTGGATCATTTGGGTGTGGGACTCAAATGTTGTAGCCTCGCCTGTGTTGGTTAAGGACCGATCCGTTGTTTTCCTGGTTGATCGAGCACCCCTTGTTGATCGCATGCCCGATATAATGGTACGGTAAGCCACCCTTTCATGGCATACTACTCGATGGGTCATGCCCTCATGCGATTGGCTTGAGCCGCTCAAGGGAGGTTGCTAGGTGCTCAGGCCGTATGAGGATGGTTCAACGAGTAGATATGGATGGGAGGAGGGTTGACATGAGGTTCCTTGTGGCACATGTCGTGCGATTGATGATCCCCTGCAGGGTGAATAAGCGATTCGAATTGCCGCGCTCTCGGATATGAGCACGTTTGTATTATCCGACAATTCAACGTAGTAATAACTTAAATTGACACTAGTTGGTATACTTGATGTTGATACTTGTTTATGCTATTACTTGCTCTCTTTAATGTTTAATTTCATATTTCACTCTAGTATTAGGTGCTGTCCATAAATGCTATAAAACTTGTAAATTGAGTAGTTGAATATGAATATCAACCAAAGTTAAGCTTTTATGCACTTGTTACCTTAAGCTTACTCCTTGCTACATCCCAATGCATATGCCTTCGAGTCGGTCATATATGGACCACGGGTAAGTCTTGCGAGTACCTTCTGTACTCAAGCTTCTGCTTTGTGGTTTTCAGGTGAGGACGTCGATGGATGTGAGTTCTATCCGTATTGCTTCTCGGTGTTCGGGCGGGGCACTGAATAGAGGCTAAGGTCGACGTTGTAAACGCCTAGAAGTGTTCAAGGGCAGGACACTTCTGGAGTTGTCATACTTTTGGTTTAATATGGTGGTTGTTCGCTCATTTTGTTGTATAGCTAGCCTTCTAATCTATGTCATGGTTATGTTTAATTACTTTACTATTTCTATTGTTGAACCTTGTTGTATGACCTTACTCATCGCTTGTCTAGTATGTTGCTTCTACTCGTGTTGATCCTGATGCTATATTGTGGTTGTGCTATATTTGGATATGTTAATTGTTCTTCTGCATGCTGAGTGGATGTCCGTACTTCTAGAGGCGTCATGCCAAAATTTTGTAGATTTTCTGAGTCATGGCAGGATCTTGCGTTTTGTCTGTTTGTGAGTCTTTATCTGTTGCTGTTAGTTCTTGTCGTGTGTGGTTGTCTGGTTTGGCTTTGTGCCGTGGTTTTTAGTCGTTTTGTTGTGCTTCCGCGTTGCGTGTCTGGTCGTAAAGTTTTGGGTTCGTTGCCCCCTTTATGCGAATTGAATTGATATGGCCGTGGAAACCGGTATGCGGGGCGATCCTGGGCGAGTTTCGGGTTGCATACCGGGGGAATACTGGGATTGTTGTCGAGCTATTCGAATGGGTTCGTTGTTGTCCTAATTGGGCTTGGGTGTTAGCACTGTGAGCACCATCGATGATCCATTGCTAGCCTCCAAATCCGATGAGGGCGACCGGGCATTCGAATAACCCAAGGACGGTCTGGGCGGCTCCTCACATGGGCTCAGCCCAAATCCAAGCCCTCCTAGCCTGTGCTAACCCACACTCTAGCCCATCTCCTTTACAAACCCTACCTGTGATCATGGCCATTGATTTCTGATCGGATGGTGATGAGGACATCTTCCCTATTGACACAACCACGCCGAGTGGTTCTTCTCATACACAACAAGTTTTACAAGGACCTACAACTCGTGCTCGAGCACGTCTACTCAATTATCAGGTGAATTTGTTCCTAAGCTTTTATACAAATGATTCACAGAATGGAATGCTATTTAATTCTTGTGATGATCTTATTGTCCTTAGGAACCAAGGAGAAGAACCTCCAAATGCCAAGCATAAAGCACGATCATCATATGCGCAAGTTACATGGAATCAGCAAATTCGCGGGTTCGGCCTCCGCGACAGCATCAACTTCAAACGACGATAACTTTTGATCCAGAAGGTTGTTCGGGGCCCATGAGTACACGTTTGAAAGATCTCGGAGTCTACTTTCCAATGGATCCAGCCCCAATACCAAATTCATCTTGAAGCAACAGGAAATCGCAGAAGAGTGTCACGGGCCAGAATCTCCAGGTGCTGCGCCACCTTTTCTTTTGGGCCCAAAGCCCATGTAACCCTAGGACTTCCTCCCACCTCCGGCCCATGAAGGCCCAAGTTGCATGGCTGCAAGTTTAGTCCCATATTGTCTAGTGTTTAGTATCCACCTCCCTCCCTCCGCTATATAATAAAGGCAATAGGCCACCATAGAGACTTGGGTTTTGTTTATTTGATAGTTTAGCCATTGCTACTATTTTGAGTATTCCAGACGTGCTCAACAGCCGCCTAAGAAACTCCTTGTTTCAGAACCCTACATTATCAATCCTTCATCTTTATTTGCAATTTCAGATTGCCTTTACCATTGTTCTTGCTTGTTCTTCGGTTGCATGCAGGAATTGAACCTCGTGTTCAGGTTGATCGTGCCCACGACAAGATCAATAACCCTCCGGAGTTGGTGTAGCGATTGCTAAGGCGCATCGTCGTCGTACGGTGTAGTCGGATCGTCAACGTCGCCTCCACAAATCGATCGTATGCTTTCTCATCGAAAGATCGGGACACCAAAGTGCTATCAAGTGGTATCAGAGCGCCAAGTTGCTCGGTGAGAGATTCAGTACCCTAGAATAGTTTTTGTTTTCTGTCCAAAATTGAAAATCCTCCACAAAAATTCAACCTTTAGATTCAATCTGGTATTTTAGTGAGTTTTGTTAGGTTTTGCTCCATTAGAGTCCTTGTTTTAGTTGCTGATCGTTTTCCTTCACGTAGCTTTTATTTCAATCTGTCCAGTTCTTTGTTTTGTTCATAACTTTCGCATACGAGCTCCGATTCAAGTGTTTTTGCACTTTCCTGAAAGCTTGGGACAAGATCCACAAAAACCTAGTTGGGCACGAAGTCTAATTCTATACGAAAGGTTGTTTAATCTGGACATCAAATTCGGGAAGCAAGTTGCAATTGCAATCCAGGTCGGTTCGGTATTTTGATCATAACTCTCACATCCTAACTCCGATTGAGAAGTTTTTATACTTTCCTAAATCCTTGAGGAGTCCTCTACAAAAACATTTTTGGGTGTCCTTCGTGATTCGGACTCCTTCAAACCGAATTTGACTCGGATTCGGATTTGGTCAGATCGGCTGGATTTTGTTAAATCTGTGCACCTTAGTGTTTTGGCCATAACTTCTACATATGAGCTCCAAATTGTGTGTTTTAATACTTGTTTTAAAGTTTAGAACACTACCATCAATTTGTTACATTGCGAGCAACCTTGATTCGGTCATTTTCATGCCTTAATTGCAGCAGCAACCTCACTGCATAGTTCTAGCCGAATTTGGGTTTGTTTCTTCAATTTGTGTTCTAGCTTTGTTCCTTTGAGTTGGTTGAGTCCAGTAGCATCTACAACCATAAAATTCCAAAATATCAGTGCACATACCTTTGGGAACCAATTCATCCTTTGTGAATACTTTGATCCCAATTGAGACTAGCGATTTGAAATTGTTTAGGGTTGCTCCTTTTGATACGTTGCACTATCATATCTCTTGTGATATCAAGTTAGGGATTCCAAAACTTTGTTCATACTAGTGTTGGCCGAAAGTCACCAAAAAGAAAAAAAAAGAAAAGAAAGAGCCAAAAGGCCAAAAAAAGAGAGAAAAGAAAAGAGAATAGTGGCCGGCAGCACTACATTGATCAAAACCCCAATTTGTGTTTGTCATTTTCAGATTGTGCAATTGCATTAAGTAGTGAGCAATCTTGTGCCCTTTTATCTTTTCTGAAGCAATTATAAGTAGTGAGCAATCTTGTGCCCTTTTACCTTTTCTGAAGCAATTAGCTAGCGTCTCTCCATAACTTATGCAACACGAGTTTTGGTGCTGAAATTATTCTTATTTAGCTCATTCCATTGGTTGCATTAAGTTTCATTATCTTTGCGTGTGCGTTGCCTTGAAATTCACTTATATCTTTGAGATCGGCAACTAGGGCTTGGGAATTCTAGTTTGGATCATTACTTATCATTACAATAACTAGAATTATCAGATTGCATAGGAAATTAACATAGCCTACCAAGCTCCACATATCCTACCTCGTACGTTTGTTCGTCCTCTTGGCAATCGCTATACCCAATCTTCGGAGAACTTTTGACAACGCCAACGACCGACAACACTGCTGCTTGGTAAGAATTTGTAAGAGCTTTGGGTAAAGCTTGAGTGTTGAGCAACTTGTAGCCACTTCCTAGTAGTTGATAGGAACATTATACCTGTGATTTTGTTTCTTGTCTTCTACTAACCATGTCGTGATGCGGTTATTGCATCACTCGCCACGCACGAAGGGCATTGTTGATCACGTTGAGAGGATGACGAGGGCCACCACCGAGGCACTTAGTGAGGATGTACGACTTACTAATGAGCGAATGTCGCTGCAAGAAGACCGTCTCCGTTCCATTGAGACCGCTCAGGGAGTTGCTAACACTACCCTTGCCACTATTTTGTCTAGACTTGATATGCTTGCAGTTGCTGCCCCTGGAACATCTTGTCCTCCGCCTCGTCTCCCACGCGCACAACGGGTTCCCATTGCTGCCCCGCCTTCCCAACATGGCCGCGCTGCCTCGGCTATTCAGACACACATCGCCAACACTTCGGCCTTAGCTTCGGGAGTGGAGGTGGAAGAACAAGATGATGAGAACTACGATCACTACGCCACTGATTTGGGGGATGACAATACCGTCAATTTCGACCACGACCGTGACCATCGTCGACTACGCTTTAATCAGCAAGGTATGCAACGTGATCCACCGCGACATGAGGTACGTGATCGTGCTGACGTGTTCTCTAATGTTAAATTTAATATGCCTCCTTTTGAAGGTAAATATGATCCTGATGGTTACCTCAATTGGGAATTACTTGTTGATCAAAAATTTGCGTACCATGATTTCCCTGAGGATAGTAGAGTTCGAGCTGCTACTAGCGAATTTTCTGATTTTGCTTCTGTTTGGTGGAGAGAGCATTGCCGTGTTCATCCACATAATATACCCACCACTTGGGAAGCATTATAATTGATCATGCGACATCGATTTGTTCCGTCCTACTATGCTAGAGATTTACTAAATAAATTGCAGCGCCTACGCCAAGGTAAAAGTTCAGTAGAAGAATATTATCAAGAATTGCAAATTGGCATGTTGCGTTGTGGTTTAGTTGAGAATGAGGAAGTGTCTATGGCTCGTTTCTTAGGTGGTTTAAACCACGAAATCCAGGACATTCTAGATTATAAGGATTACAATTCGATGACTCGTTTATTCCATCTTGCTTGCAAAGCTGAACGTGAAGTGCAGGGACGACAATCGAGGGCAAAAGCTACATTTTCTGCAGGTCGTACAAATTCGTGGACGCCTCACACCCCTGCTGCTATGTCCGGTCGTACCACTACACCAAGCCCTTCCAACAACAAAACCACATCAACTCTTTCAAACTCGGCACCACGAGTACCCACGCCGACGAAAAGTGCCACACAAGCTCCTACAAAAAGTTCATCGTCATCCGTCACCTCAACGGGCCGAACAAAAGACATTTAGTGCCATCGCTGCAAGGGGTTTGGCCACATCATGAGGGAGTGTCCGAACAAACGCGTGCTCATCATTCGCGAAGACGGCGAGTACGATTCAGCAAGCGATATTGATGAAGAAACATATGCTTTGGTTGCTGAAAATGAAGACGGCGAGCCAATTTCTGAGCCTCAAGAAGAGCACGTGAGCGCTGATGATGCTGACCAATATTTGAGTATTGTTTATAACGTGTGCTTAGTGCCCAGATTATGAAAAGTGCCGAGCAAAATCAGCGCCACAACTTGTTTCACATTAAAGGTGTCGTCAAGGAGCGAGCAATACGAATAATCATTGATGGTGGGAGTTGCAATAATCTAGCCAGCATGGACATGGTGGAGAAGCTTGCACTCTCCACTAGGCCGCATCCTCAGCCCTACTACATTCAATGGTTCAACAATAGCGGCAAGCTCAAGGTAACTCGTATGGTAAGAGTAAATTTTGTTTTAGGTTCTTATCATGATTATGTTGATTGCGATGTCGTACCTATGCAAGCATGTTCTATGTTGTTAGGTAGACCGTGGTAATATGATAAAGATTGTTTACATCATGGTAGAACAAATGAATACTCTTTTGTGCATAAAGAAAAGAAAATTGTTTTACATCCAATGTCTCCTGATACTATTTTAAAAGATGAGAATGCTAGAGCTAATAGAGAGAAAAATCAGGAGCATGCTAAGAGTGAAAATCAGATTGTAGCAAAGGAGCTTGAGCAACACAATAAGAAAGAATCTAAGCCTGTTCATGATAAAAGAAATGAGATTAAGTTGAAGGGTGCTTGTTTTCTTGCTACCAAATCTGATTTGAAAGAGTTGAAGGATCTAAATTCTTTTTGCTATGCTTTCGTTTGCAAAGAAGCTTTGTTTTTATTTGAGGATGTGTCTTCTTCTTTGCCTCCTGCTATCACTAACCTTTTGCAGTACAATGATGTTTTTCCAAAGGATGTGCCACCAGGGCTGCCCCCAATGCGAGGCATTGAGCACCAAATTAACCTCATTCCCGGGGCATCTTTGCCTAATCGCGCCATACGTAACCAATCCTAAGAAACTAAGGAGATACAACGCCAAGTTCAAGAATTGCTTGATAAAGGATATGTGCGTGAGTCTCTTAGTCCTCGTGCTGTTCCGGTCATTTTAGTGCCTAAGAAAGATGGATCATGGCGCATGTGTGTAGATTGTAGAGCAATCAATAATATCACCATTAGGTATCGTCACCCTATTCCTAGGCTAGATGATATGCTTGATGAATTAAGTGGCTCTACAGTGTTCTCTAAAGTTGATTTGTGTAGTGGGTACCACCAGATTCGCATGAAGCTAGGAGATGAATGGAAAACGGCTTTTAAAACTAAGTTCGGTCTATATGAGTAGTTAGTAATGCCTTTTGGGTTAACTAATGCACCTAGCACTTTCATGAGATTGATGAACGAAGTTTTGCGTGCTTTCATTGGCAAATTTGTGGTGGTATATTTCGATGACATTTTGATATTTAGCAAATAATTGGAGGAACATCTTGACCATTTACGTGTTGTTTTTAATGCTTTACGAGATGCACGTTTATTTGGTAACCTTGAGAAGTGCACCTTTTGCATGGATCGAGTCTCTTTTCTTGGCTATGTTGTTACTCCCCAGGGCATTGAAGTTGATCAAGCTAAGGTTGAGGCAATACAGAGTTGGCCGACTCCTAACACGGTCACACAAGTGCGAAGTTTTCTAGGACTTGCTGGATTCTACCGTCGCTTCGTGAAGGACTTCGGCACCATTGCTGCACCTCTGAACGAGCTCACCAAGAAGGGTGTGCCATTTGTTTGGGGCGATGCACAAGAGAACGCCTTCAACACATTGAAAGATAAGTTAACACATGCACCTCTGCTCCAACTCCCAGACTTTTCTAAGACGTTTGAACTAGAATGTGATGCTAGTGGGATTGGGTTGGGTGGTGTGTTGTTACAAGGGGGAAAACCTGTTGCATATTTCAGTGAGAAATTGAGTGGGCCAAGTTTGAATTATTCTACTTATGACAAGGAATTATATGCTCTAGTTCGAACTTTGGAAAAATGGCAACATTACTTATGGCCCAAGGAATTTGTCATACACTCTGATCATGAATCTTTAAAGCATATTCGCAGTCAAGCTAAATTGAATCGTAGACATGCTAAGTGGGTTGAATTCATTGAATCTTTTCCCTATGTCATAAAACACAAGTAAGGAAAGGAAAATATTATTGCTGATGCTTTGTCTAGACGATACACCATGCTTTCACAACTTGACTTCAAAATCTTTGGCTTAGAGACGATTAAACAACAATATGAGCATGATGATGAATTCAAAGATGTGTTGTTGAATTGCAAAGAAGGAAAAACTTGGAACAAATTTGTCCTCAATGATGGGTTTGTGTTTAGAGCTAATAAGCTGTGTGTTCCAGCTAGCTCTGTCCGTTTGTTGCTATTGCAGGAAGCGCATGGAGGTGGTTTGATGGGACACTTTGGGGTGAAGAAGACGGAAGACATACTTGCTAGCCATTTTTATTGGCCAAAGATGAGAAGGGATGTTGAAAGATTCGTTGCTCGCTGCACTACATGTCAAAAAGCTAAGTCACGACATAATCCCCACGGTTTGTATATGCCCTTGCCTGTTCCTAATGTTCCTTGGGAAGATATTTCTATGGACTTTGTTTTAGGACTTCCTAGAACAAAGAAGGGGAGGGATAGCATATTTGTTGTTGTGGATAGATTCTCTAAGATGGCACACTTCATACCATGTCACAAAAGTGATGATGCTACACACATTGCTGATTTATTCTTTCGTGAAATTGTTCGCTTACATGGTATGCCAAATACAATAGTTTCAGATCGTGATACTAAATTCCTAAGCCACTTTTGGAGAACTTTGTGGGCTAAATTGGGGACTAAGCTGCTATTCTCTACTACTTGTCATCCCCAAACAGATGGACAAACTGAAGTTGTTAATAGATCATTATCTACCATACTTAGGGCTGTTTTGAAAAAGAACATAAGGTTGTGGGAAGAATGCTTGCCTCATGTTGAGTTTGCTTATAATCGTTCATTGCATTCTACTACTAAGATGTGCCCTTTTGAGATTGTATATGGATTTGTGCCTCGTGCTCCTATTGATTTACTACCTCTTCCATCTTCAGAGAAGTTGAATTTTGATGCTAAACAACATGCTGACTTGATTATGAAAATGCATGAGACCACTAAAGAAAATATAGAGTGCATGAATGCTAAATATAAACGTGCTGGTAGTAAGGGAAAGAAGCATGTTACTTTCGAACCTAGAGAGTTAGTTTGGTTACATCTGAGAAAAGATAGATTTCCTGAATTAAGAAAATCAAAGTTGATGCCTCGAGCTGATGGTCCTTTCAAAGTTTTAGAAAAGATTAATGATAATGCATATAAACTTGAATTGCCTGCAGATTTTGGGGTTAGTACCACCTTTAACATTGCAGATTTGAAACCATACATGGGAGAAGAGGAAGAACTTGAGTCGAGGACGACTCAAATGCAAGAAGGGGAGGATGATGAGGACATCTTCCCTATTGACACAACCACGCCGAGTGGTTCTTCTCATACACAACAAGTTTTACAAGGACCTACAACTCGTGCTCGAGCACGTCTACTCAATTATCAAGTGAATTTGTTCCTAAGCTTTTATACAAATGATTCACAGAATGGAATGCTATTTAATTCTTGTGATGATTTTATTGTCCTTAGGAACCAAGGAGAAGAACCTCCAAATGCCAAGCATAAAGCACGATCATCATATGCGCAAGTTACATGGAATCAGCAAATTCGCGGGTTCGGCCTCCGCGACAGCATCAACTTCAAACGACGATAACTTTTGATCCAGAAAGTTGTTCGGGACCCATGAGTACACGTTTGAAAGATCTCGGAGTCTACTTTCCAATGGATCCAGCCCCAATACCAAATTCATCTTGAAGCAACAGAAAATCGCAGAAGAGTATCACGGGCCAGAAACTCCAGGTGCTGCTCCACCTTTTCTTTTGGGCCCAAAGCCCATGTAACCCTAGGACTTCCTCCCACCTCTGGCCCATGAAGGCCCAAGTTGCATGGCTACAAGTTTAGTCCCATATTGCCTAGTGTTTAGTATCCACCTCCCACCCTCCGCTATATAATAAAGGCAATAGGCCACCATAGAGACTTGGGTTTTGTTTATTTGATAGTTTAGCCATTGTTACTGTTTTGAGTATTCCAGACGTGCTCAACAGCCGCCTAAGAAACTCCTTGTTTCAGAACCCCACATTATCAATCCTTCATCTTTATTTGCAATTTCAGATTGCATTACCATTGTTCTTGCTTGTTCTTCGGTTGCATGCAGGAATTGAACCTCGTGTTCAGGTTGATCGTGCCCACGGCAAGATCAATAACCCTCCGGAGTTGGTGTAGTGATTGCTAAGGCGCATCGTCGTCGTACGGTGTAGTCGGATCGTCAACGTCACCTCCACAAATCGATCGTGTGTTTTCTCATCGAAAGATCGGGACACCAAAGTGCTATCAGATGGCCAAGATCATTTGTGTAGTTTGGAAACCCTAGCGATTACCAACCATTGATTTCCGTATGCTATCTGGATTGAGCCACACCGCTATGAATTTGGTTCACCCAATGTGTCATGTGAATGGCTTGAGTTGTGCCACGTGCGAACGGATTGTAGCCGTTCATCACAACACGTGTACGGTTCTGATTGTGTCGTCTCCGACGTGCACTCGATCTCCAACATTGTCACAAAGCGGGACTTCTCCACCATGTGGAGCATGAACGACTAGGCCATTTAAGCCATGGGTGGTCACCTAAGGTTCACCATGCCAGTAGCCACCGCAGTGTTTGCTCCAAATTTCTTCATTCGTGGTGCATCAAATTGAGGGTTCTTGCTTGCTGGACTTCAAGGAGTTCTACAAAAGTTCAATTGTGTTGATCTCAGCCGTCGTTGCACCTTTGGGGAAGCTAAAGCCAGATTCAAGATCACCGCACCAAAAAGGTTTAGATCTGTGGGCACCTGAAAATATGAATCAATCCTAACACGTGCATTGGACTTAGAGGTGACACCCATACCCCACTTAAGTGTATGCACACTGTTACCCAAAAGTCCCATGCACAGAGTATTAACTAGATGGCCCTCACGCAAACAAGTATGAGCCACCTAGTTGCACTGTACACACTTACGCAATCATAAGAGTTTCGACACCAATCTGAACAACCATACCAGGATTGAAACCAACTCATCCAATCATAGCACTTGCTGTCTGTCTCAAAACCTTGGTATCGCCCACACTCATCGAGGGGAGTGCGAGCAATAGCTGAAGAATGATGACCACTCAAGTTTATGCATTCGATGGTTGAGAAATATTCTAGGTACCCAGATATGTGTCTAGTGCTAGTTCCCAGGATCAAAACCTAGCACCCACATATCCCTCATTCAAGATGTATTGCAACACATACACACAAATCTAAGCAGTTGGCATAGCGTAAACATAAACTAGAACTATTACAACTATTTAATATTACAAGTAGTGGCCGACTGACCAAATATTACATGCCAAAAGTAAATTGTAGCAGAATATAAACATGAACCAAAATGTGGACAATGGTATGCCCATTTGATAATCCATAGACAACCGACTTGGAAAAGCCCAAGTTCATCTATCAACATAGTAGTCGGACCTCGGAGTAAAGTACGAGTCGTCGGGGCACTCTTCCATACCGTCATCTATATTATTTAGATTAAGCAACCGTGAGTACATGTATGTACTCGCAAGACTATACTGTATGGAAATATAATAAATACATGGCTAGGACAAGGATAACAAGTTTCTACAGTAGTCTCATTTTTAGCATAAAGCATATTTTATTTGCAATTGTATGTTTCAACAAACAATAACAGAATTGTAAAGAGCATTTAATAAGAAGGTAAATAACAGTAAGTAAAGTTTATATACATCGATTCATAGCACTCCTTGGCTGTGAACAGCGAGTAAAAATAGCCACCCTTGGCTCATAGGTTTACCAACTCATTCCAACACCATTTCCAAAAGTTTTCGCAAAAACAAAGACTATACTTGAAAGTATTCTCCCAAGTTGCTCATGACCACAAGCATGGCTAATTAATTAGATTTTAATCTCTGTAGACAGTGTATACTTTACCCACTAACACATTCTAGCAATCATGTCAACTATGCCTCACGATACTCATCGTACCCAATTTGCTAGACTGTGATGAAACCGTTCAACTAGCTAAAGCTTAGCCTTGCACTAGCGATAGTGATGTTAAATCCTTGCCATAGTTTCAGAGATCCTGAACCAATGGCACCCCATCATGAACTCTCCCCGTGACAAGGCTTGCACTATTGTATTGGAATGCTTTGGCCCCAACACCTTGGTGAAGGGAGCACCTACAAGCAACACCGTTACGGGTGTGCCCTTACTACTTTGGCTTACCAAAATGCAAGGTTAAACTTCAACTAATCTAATGAGTTTAGGCTATCCCATACTAGCACATGTGATTGCACCAAAACACTTAGGTGGTAGCATCAAGTTCGGTCCTTAATTGACCCAAGTGAGAATCTCCCCCTATCTACGTGTGAGATCCTTTTCATGCTTCAAGCTAACCATAACTCGCCCCCGTCTAAATCATAAGTTTTGAGTTGGATTTTTATCAAATTACACAAAAACCATACCTTGGTTCCGTTTATTTAAACCATGTTGCTCAAGCTAGTTTGAAAATGTATCCCATCATTTAAAGACGTTCTAGTGATCATGTCTAAGCATGTACATAAGTAATTTCACAAGTATTACCCAAGTGACACTAAGTAATGTCTATCACATGTCTAGGTTACAATGGCAAGTAATTGAATTAAAAGGGAAGGTAAATGCATACAATTGGAATTAGCTACCAACACTCACAATATAGCAAGTTTAAGACATACATGCATGCATATAGTTTGATAAAACAACATAATTTTGTAAAATATGGGATCAACATGATTAAATGATGGTGCTTGCCTGGTTGCTCTTTGTCGGGGTTGTAATCAGGATCACAGATGGGGTCGTTAATTATCAACTGACTCTGAAACGTTGTCATCTACGTGTCGAATAATAAGAATCGCGACAAAAGCAAATAACAACATATCAAACAGGGAAAAGAGAAATCAGATAGAAATACCAAATTAAAACTTACCAAGAAGAACATGGTGATTTTGAGTTCTCAAATTATCTCTTGCATAACAATTTTGTTGGTACTTAATGTATGTAAGGCCTTTGCATGAATGTGTTATTTTCACTTGTTGATTACAAAAGCTATACTTATGAGCTTACATGAGGTTGTCTATGAAATCAAAAATGCTATAATTATATATATTTATATCTATAATTTTGAATTCAAGATGCAAAAATTATTTGGTTTAGTAGAAGGAAGTCACTAGTTATAGTGTTGTGCATGAATAGTGCTTAGCTTGTGCATGAATAGTGCTTAGCTTAAGTATCTTTGTATAAAAGTAATCTCTACAAGTTGGGTCTGCAATTTTAAGTTATTAGCTACTACTAAATGGTTATATGATGATTCTTGCATTACGGGTACTTTGGTTAAAGGCTTTTAAACTCAACTATTCATACAAAGTGTCTCCAGCAACCTTATCACTTAGGGTATTTGCGTTAACATAATTTATATGCTAAGCAAGATGTAAATAAAATATTTTTCCAGAATATGGTATTCCATATACTAAAGAGTGTTTCTAGGCTATTCTTCTCAAAATCTTCATTTATACATGATATTTAACGAGCTACCGAAAAGGCTTAAGTGCTTCTAAAGTCTACGCGATATCAGTTTAGTTTTCGTTTTAAGTTTGTGACTGCACCTTATAAGTTAATCCAACCATTTTTCAGGCATCAACAGGGAATTTCACTAAGAGTGTTTAAAAATTGGTTCCACTCCTTTTGCTTTTATCCGAGATAACTTTCATGTAAGTGAACATTAAGGCCTATTATGGACTTAATTCAAATTTGATCCTTTTTGCCGACTAACAAGATCCTGACTTTAGGAATATTTTGAAACCAGCCCTTCATGACCTAATATTTAGTTCTGTCATTTTGTTTACTTGAACTTAAATGCTTAAGTATACATATCTAGTATATGAAAGCATATTTTGATTAAAAGGCTAAGTGCATACTATGATTGGTTACAATGAGTGTTACTATATTGAGTGGTCTAGTCATGCAGGTATTTTAGGAACTAACTTTTCATATATTAGCATCTATTCATGGCAGTTATTTATATTTCAGCTTTTTGTACATAACAAGTATAGCTACTTAGTAACTTGGTTCATGCTAATTTAATCATTAATTATTTCAACATGAATAGACACTACTGGACAACCGCACATCACAGACAGTTCACAAACCACATCACAGACGGTTTTGTGAACTGTCTATATCAAAGTGTTAGTGATAACAATAGGTCATCACAGATGATTTTTGAACTGTCAGCGAAAATTAACATCATAGACTGTTCTATCCTAGAATCATCTGTGATGATCCCACATCATAGACGGTTTGAGCCTAGAACCATCTGTGATATACGCTTGTCACACTAGATGACATGCCCTTTGAGACAAAAAGATTACATAAAAATATAGAACAATATACGTTATTATTCAAGATACTGTCTAAAGTTGTATAATGTAATGAAAACATTATATTAAGACGTAATGAATAGAATACAATAAAGGATTTAGTCAACACACTTCAACATATGTGAGAAGCAGACTCGAATAGAAAGTATCCAATTTTACCATGACATGGATAGCCCAAATTTAGATAAGTGTCCAATTTTACCATGACTTGGATAGCCCAAATTTAGCTAAGTATCCAATTTTGGCTGAGTAGATGGACACGTAACAAATTTAGAAATCAATAACCATGAAGGGCCTTTGATCTTCCTTTTCATGAGAAACAATTCAAGAGCATGGCAACTTGTTAGTAGGAACACATACATGAGCACAGAAGTAAAATTGGCCCCAAATAACAAAAATTCCATCAAATTCCTTCAGTGAGCACACGGATGACCCAAATTTTACTCCATCCATTACTATTCACACTGATGTTAGTCATAAAATAGTCAACTTTAAGCTCAATTACGTGTAGATTGATTTGTCCAAGAAATAATGATGAGCTGAATTGAAGTTAACGCTATTGAGTCAACTGCATGTTGGGGAGAAAGACAGTCCCCTCCTTTTACCTGGATGATGTGCAGATTGGGCAAGACGAGATCAGAGACCAGGCGCTCCATCTTGGCGTCGTACGATAGTGCGTCATCTAGCTCAATGGTGTTGCACTCCCCCAGGAACCACAGCACGATGCCAACCGTCCCACCACTGTCCACCACCGTGGTGTGCATCCTAGCGATGGCGGCCTCGTAGAGCAGCTGGCCCTTGGCCCGCATCCAGATCCTGGTGCCTCCCACAGCGCTCGGCACGATCCCAAGTACCAGGGGAGGTGCACGTAGGGTGAGTAGGATCTAGCAAAGGACAAGAGGAAGATGCTATCACTCAGTGCAAGGAGGAGGCACTACTACAAAATGGTACATCACTATCACTTTATCTAGGTTGGTTCTTAAATTTTTAGGAAAAAACGATTGTGATAGATGACTTAGGAGGGGTGGTAATATAATAATCACTATCGGTTCTAAAGATGGAAGTGATTGTGATGTAGCACTGGGCACATCATAGTCGGTTCTTATGTGAGAAGCGATAGTAATGATCATGCACATCTCATCACTATCGCTTTTTACAAAAGAACCGATTGTGATGTGAACGATCACATCACAATCGGTTCTTTTGTAGGAAGTGATACTGATATGCATGATCATCACTGTCACTTTTGACAAAAGAACTGATTGTGATGTGATCGTGGACATCATAATCGGTTCTTACATAAGAAGCAATAGTGATGATAGTGCATATCTCTGTTGCTTCTAACATAAGAACCGACTATGATGTACATGATCATATCACTATCGCTTCTTATTTAAGAACTATAGTGATGAGCATGCATATCACTATTGCTTCTTAAGTAAGAACCGATTATGATGCGACTCACTAAGTTATTTATATCCCTCAAGCTCAACCCTCCTCTTTTATTGTTGCAGAGGAGATTTCTCCGTTGCCACCCAAAAAACATTACATATTTCAGTTGGAAGCAATACTTGGGTGAGAAAATATGAAATCCTCAAGGGTGGGTACATTAAGAGGGTAAATTTGAAGCCCTAGCTTAAGGAGAGTTCCCCTCTTTTTGTAGAATTTGTGGTTTTCTTCAAAATGTGAACATTCCTTCAAACCTCTTCAATTTTGCACTTGGTAATTTTGATATGTCGCAAAGAAAGTTTAGGTTGTACTAGAACATGTATATCCTATCAGATTTCACACTCTTTATTTGACAAGCACATATGTATTTAATGATCTTAATTTGCAATGCTGTCATGTTAATCTAGAATTATATTGTTGCTTCATGCGAGGAATGTTAGAGTTTAGGCTTCGGAACCTACGTCTCCCGTTCAAGGGTTCTTGTTTATAAATATGCCGATCGAAATGGCATATTTATAAGCAAGCACTGTCGAATTGTCCACATTCTTTGGACAGTTCGAGGATATGTGGTTCAGACAAATTCCTGAGCTGTAGTATAATTCCAGAGTAGATTTCGATAGCACCTCCCCATGGTGTTCTTCGGATACACACCCCTCTTGACCTGTTGTTGAGACATGTATCTGGAGAACAGCGGAGAGATGCTGCAGAAATTTTCTCTGAAGTTGCACGACAGCTTAGGAACTTGCCCAAACTACATATCATCGAATGGGATTAGGACCTAACCTATTTAGAGATTAAGAGTCATCGTTGGTAGCCTTGTTTTGTTTCATTGAAGTCAAAACGATTTGCAAGCTACTGCACTATATAATTAGTTTATTTGATATCATTGTTGATATTTGTAATGTATGTCTCCTAACTAGGGAATTGGAAGCTCTTAACAAAGGAAGAAGCTAGGTATCGATCAGGAGTACATTTATATATCTTGAAACCCGTCCACTATTTTGCAAAGGTAATATTAATTGAAATGAAGTCTCAATATTTGAAATAGTTAGCTAGCTGGCACTTCAGTTTTTTCTTAATTTATTATGCAAAGTCTAGTTACAGATGGACCTTGAGGAATGGATGTATCAGAAAAGCTGTGTGAGTGATGAATTTTAGAGAGGTGTTCAGGAGTTCAAAAAAATTGTAGAAGTGGATATAGTGAAGAGGGGTGTAAACTTCATATATTGTCCTTGCATTGATTGCGCCAATCTCAAGAGATTTAACAACTTAGCTCAAATTGAGGTCCACCTGATTTGATGTGACTTCATGAGGAATTACACGTGTTGTATTCATCAGGGAGAGACAGGTAGTACCCTTCCGGCATGCAACGAAGACATGGTGGAACCCAATGATGAGTTATAGCTTGATTTGTTTGAGGAGTACAATTTAGAGCAAATGTTATTGGATGTGGAGGGAAATTACATGAAAAGAGAGTTTGAAAATTTAAAAGCTTGATGAAAGATGATGCCAAACCGCTGTTCTTGGGTTGCAAAGCAGAATACACCAAGCTGGGTTCGGATCCTTGCATTGTTCAAACTAAAGGCAAAACACTATTGGATAGATACAAACTTCAATGCACTTATAGTTTTTCTGTCAGATTTGCTTCTAGAGGGAAATAAGTTGCCAACAAGCATTTTACATACAAATTTTGAAACTTAAATTAGTGCACTCATATCTGTTTGGAGAAGATCAATATCCCCCAGAAGATATTAGATAGCAAATCACTCAACAATTTATGAGACCACATATGCAATTGGTACTAGTTAGAAGTTATATCGGAGGATGGTAGGTTTAGAGATCCTAAAGCATCCAACTAGTCCATATGTAAACAATATTAATTATATATGTCAATGTGATACATATGCATGTGTACTTGATTGTTAAGCATGTTTGTGTTGTATATTGTGAACGAATGTGATATATGTGTTGTAATTAAAGTATTTGTATTCTGTGAATTTCATATGTGCATTCTATGTTCTGTACTGCGAATGTGATATATATATGTGCATACTGTTAATATGTGCTATTTTCAAGAATATGCAAAAGCTGCACACCCTTATGAGAGTCATCAGAATCAGTTCTTATGTGGAGCCGATTCTGATGACCGCATCAATAGAATCAATTCTTTGACGAAACTAATTCTAATGATGCGGTTATCAGAATTAGTTTCACATAAGAACCAATTCTGATGACGTGGTCATCTGAATCGGTTCCACACAAGAACTGATTCTGATGAGGCCTCATCATAATCGGTTTTTTGAAGAAATCGATTGTGATGATAAGGTCATCAGAATCAGTTCCACATAAGAACCAATTCGAAGGATGAGGTCTATAGAATCGGTTTTTGGTAAAAACCGATTGTGATTAGGCACTATCACAATCGGGCCAAAACCGATTGTGATAGCTCCCCCTCATCACTATCTAAAGACTTCGTATCACCACTATAACTGACTGTAATGACAAAAAAGAATTGATTATGATGTACAATCCTTCAGTAGTGAGGTGGAAGGAGAGCAGTGTTGCGACAACCAGGGCGCTAAGTAGCAGCCGGCGAGGGTGAGGTTGGAGGGATGCCGTAGGGTGGGGGCGTCGGGGGATGCCTAGTGGAGACGGCGAGGGGAGAGACGGCGCGTGTGGTGCTAGGCTATGGTTTGGGCCAATGGAAATACAACGTGAGCGGGTAAATATATATCGAGATCCAAATCATGGATGGCTTTTGGCTAAAACCGTTTATGATGTGGTCCTCATCATAGACGGTTTTAACCAAAAACTGTCTGTCATGAGGGAGCAATATCACAGAAGGTTTTTGGCTAAAATCGTCTTTGATGTTCCCCTCATCACAGACGGTTTTAGCAAAAAAAACCATCTGTGATATGCCCGAGACTCATCACCGACTGTTTATGCTAAAAACTGTCTATGATGACACTTCATCACAGATGATTTTTGAAAACCATCAGTGATGAGGAGTCTAATATATGTCCTTTTGTAGTAGGGAGATTATATGGACCTATAGGATGATTTACAACTGATCTCACATATATCCTCCTTTGTTTGTGACATTTTGCTTATATCCTTTTCCTTTATACATGGAGAACAATTTATTTATAAGACTGGATTTAAACTAAACATAAAATATTTTTGCACATCTAAGGATGCTACAGTCTTTATTAAGCATAAGAATTGGTTTTACCAAGGTTTGAATACATTTGTTCTAAGTTTTAGCTATTTTGTTCTCTATGCATTGGAATAATGTTTTTTCCAATTTAAATTAAACTAGGTTCTAATCTAAATATTTTCATACATTTGGAATTCTCATAACCTCAGGAGCACCTTAAAATTTATTTCATGATTTAAAGAGTTATGGTTTGTATACTTGTAATAGTCACTAGATTAAGGTATACTTAAGTTTTATTTTCAAACTATGTTTATATTAAATATTTTTTACAATTGAGATTATTTTGGTCTCAGGAGCATATGAAAATAATTTCATGATTTTATAACCTAGGGTTTTATATTTTTGAGTAGAGACCATATTAGGGTTTATTTTAAACTTAAATTTAAATAATTTAAACTTAAGTGAAAAATTAAATGTTTTCGCAAAAATGGAACATTAATGACCATAGGAGCATCTAAGAAAATTTTTAAGATTTTAGGAGCTATGGTTCTCATAGTTGCTTAAAGGTACATACAAGGGCTAGGAACAAACTTGATTCAAGTGGATTAATCTGTAGTAAACATATAAAGTTTTATTGCATAGTCTGAATCCTGATGGCTTTAGTCAAATTTAGAAACAGAGTTTATCTCATTTGGACCTTCCTAGCAAAAGTTATAAAAAGATGAATAAAATGAGGTAAAAAGGAAAATAAAATGTAATTCCTAGGATTTGAGCTCTAGATCCACTGGTTCAAGTGCAAGTGCTCTACCACAGGGCTATGTGTCCACTTGTGACAAAGCTACATGTAAATATACCTATGGTTACGTACACTTACCCTAGAGCTTCACTCGGTTGGCAATGGAGTTTGGTAGCACTGGCTCTGGACTTGGCTGGGCTCTCTCGGCGATGGCTGTTGGAGAGGACGAGGGCTTTGAAGGAGAGGAAGGAGTGTTGTGGGGATAGTGAAATGCCGCAGCTCTCCTGGTGCGGTTGGGTGAGGCTGGAGCTTGCTCCTCCTCTGTGCGCAACTGCTGGGAGAAGATGGCCAGAGGCCGCTGTGACTCAGTGATTGGAGCTGCAAATGAGTACGAGAAGGTCAATCAGTGGATGCCCTGAGTTCTATGGCTTGGCCAAACGAACTGTACTACACCGAGTTCTGGGATTAAGCTTCGCCCGGTTCTGGAGCTCGCGTTGAGGAGTAATGTCACATGGCCTTGGACCGGGTAGAGGAGAAATTGGAATGCAAGTGCGGCAAGGCTGGTTTTAAGGTAGGGCTCAGTGGGGGAGGGCAATGCAAGGCATGGGCAATGGCATGGGTGCATGGCAAGCTAGCGCGGTCTCAGGTCATGGCGGGCGCGTGGCATGAAGCTTCTGCGTAGCGGTTCAGCAACAGGGCTAAAGGGAGTGGAGAGGGAAAGAGGATGGGTGACCAGCCGGTGGAGCCCCAGTGGCAGAGACAGCGGAGTGGCACTTCAGCAAGCACGTCACTGGTCCACTCTAGCTTCACCAGAGTTTCAACATAACGGTTAGGTGTATTAGGGTAGCTCAAAAGTAGCCATAGTCGATTAAAAAATTTCTAGAAATTTTTGTGTAGGTAGTCTAGAGCATGAAGTTTCTATTTTTTTGGTTTTATTCAACTCCTTGCTGTAGTTTTTGTATGATAAATCCCCAAATTTGGAAAGTTACCATGTAGTTTTTGAATTTTAAGGCACCTAAATAAAGAGCAAAAATTCTAGAAAATTTATATTTGTACATATTTTCAGTCCTCTTATTTTATAAAATTATTTCCTATAGTATGTTACTTGATGTTTTCAAGAGTGATCTAGAGACAATTTTTACCTTACTATAAATTTTCAAATTAAAATATTTTACAGAAAAATTATAACAATTCAGACAATGTTCACTACTTTATTTGTCCACTTCTATTTTTATTTTATTTTGGATGAAAATTGATTTGAAATTTTTTGAAACTTTTTAATAGAGTTTGATATGGGCTAATATTTTGTAACATTCCAATTTTGAGTTTCACGGTGCTCGAATGTCAAAACCCGAACCAATTGCAATTTATTTGATTTAATTCCAGCTTAATTTGAATTTTCCAAAGCAAAAAGGATTTAATTTGATTAATCCATATGTAACATCCTAAAATTTGGCTATTTTTGAATTCTGTAATTTATTTTGAATTTATGGGAATTTTTGGAATTTATTTGAATTTAATTGAATTTTTAGAAATTAGTTTTCTTTGGAAATTAATTTAATCATGAAAAGTTTTAATAAAATATAAATGGAAATATTTTATTTGAGTTCAAAATGTCTTAAAATATTTTCTAGAATTTTTCCAGAATTTTTCTAATATTTTTAATGCCTCAAATAAATCAAATGAATTTCTAGAATTATTTTTATTGAAAAACAACTGAAAATTCGGATGAACAGTAACGGGCCGAGCCCATTACTGTGCGCACCGGTCGAAACCCTAAACGTCGCCGATCGCCCGCCGTCCGATTTGCATCGCACGGTTGCGATTCACCCTTGTCGATTCGTCGCCCGCGTCGTTGGATCGCCGCGTGGATGGACGGATTGGGGCCACGTCGCTTCGTCTACGGGGAAGGGAAGCGCCGCCGCCACCATGCGTTTCGATTCGTAACTATCGCCATTACTCGCCGTTGTGTGTCAACGCCGCTTCATCATCTGGCGCGGTGTATAAAGCACATCGTCCCGCACATGTTGAGCCATTTCACGCATATCGAGAATCACCGTAGACACCGCACGACCTTGCCGTAGTACCGAAGCAATTCCGCAGCTGTTGCGCCCGCTCCGGTGACTCTCCACCGTCGCCGTGACCACCGGAGTAACGCCCGCGTCGAGCCGCACCCGAGGAGCCAAGCCGTGTTGTCAGAGCTGCTCTGGAACGCCATCCCGTGGGTCGTCTTCTTCCTCTCTGGCCGCCTCAACTCGTCGTGTCATCGCCGGAATGTGGAGCTTCGACAGTCATCCGATCTACGTTGAACGCCTCCGATTCATCCACGTCGACCTCGAATCAGTGAGTTTCATCTTCACCCCGTAGCCGTAGATCTAGAGATCAATGGCTAGGATAGCGCCACGTGCCCGTAAGGGATCGCCCACGTGTGCTTTTGACTAATTGATTGTTAGCCGTTAGATCTTTAATGTACGGTGTAGATTTTGCCACGTAGCCACGGTACAGTAAACTTCATCTTCAGTTATCCACCATTAGATCTTGATCATGCGTTTGTAATGAAGCCACGTAGTTTAGAAAACTACGCCCGTTAGATTTGAGATGCTAGCGTACGAATCATTAGATCTGGACCATTGGATTTTGGTTGTGCGGTGTGGATGTGTCCACGTGTCGTGCGCCGGAGTAGCCACGTCGCCGTTACGCCGTGGGATTCCGATTTAATCTGCGCTGTCGGTTTTGAAATTAACGATTCGGATTGCGCCGCGCGCCGACCCAGTCCCGAGACGACGCGTGTCACGTGGGAACCGAGGCGACAGAGCCGCCGTTGCTGTCGATGTCACTCGGTTCAATACTCGCCGTTCGATTTTGATCCGTCGGTTGAGATGATGCCACGTGTCAGCACCGCAGTGACGATCCAAAGTGTCAGTGTGATCTTGGCCGTTGATCTCATCGCACGAATCTTGGCGTTGACCGGGTCAGTTGAATCATTATTCGGTTTATTCTTCGCCGTTAGATCGTGATCTGAGGGTTGAAAATGTGCCACGTGTTGACTCCGCAGTAACCCGAATCGTCGCATGAATCGTGGCCATTCATTTTTCATCCGACGGTTGAGATTAAATCAAACTCTCGGTTGTTAGTTCGCTGACGCGCGTCACAGCCAGATCATGACACGTGTCGTGCTGACGTCAGTAGTGGGGCCCACTTGTTAGTGATGGCACCGTGATTGCTGACGTCAGAAGTGACGTCATGCTGACGTCATAAATAGTGATGCTGACGTCATAAATGTCGGATTTTTCCGTATAAAAATAAATAAAGAAATTCGGTTTATTCTTTTTGATTTATTTCAAAACTTCAAATGGCTATAACTTTTGTGTTTTAACTCCGATTTGAGTGATTCTAATTTCTATAAATTTGTAAAATCAAGATTTATTTATTGGTGAATTTTGTGAAATTTTTAGAGTTGAGTTTGCTCTCTGGAAAATGTATTTATTGTGTGTGTATATGATTTGGGTAGACGTTGATTTGTCGGGGAACTTCGAGGGGGAATTTTCTGCACCAGAATCAACTCCGGACCAGGATCAGCAACTCTTTGAAGGCAAATTATGCTTTGACCATTTTGAACCTAAATTTTGGAATGTATTTTGTTTTAAGCTATGCATGCTAATTTAACTAAAAATGAATTTAAATATTTTGGGTGAATTAGTTAACCAACCTAATTGTTTATGCCATCTTGATATTATTCGTATGCCATGATTTCTTTGATAACTTAAGTTGGGTAAATATAGTTGGTTGATGATAGTGCCAACACGGGAGGCTAGACCGTGAGTAGTTGCTTAGCCATGCTTTAACGTGAATGACTCTATTTGGATTACAAATGCAATATTGATTAAAGACTAGTGAATGCATTTTGATAAAAGTGGAATGATGTTGGTATTGACACTGGAATGTAGAGACCTGTGTGGTTCTACATGAAAGATGATTATGAGCATGTGTTGCACTGTTAATTAACTGGGAATGGATTTGATTTAGACTGGGGCAAGTGGACCGAGGCTTTGTGCAGGTGGGCCTGTGTGGCAACTGGGGGTGGGTTGAGTGACGTGTGGGCTGTGTGCCAAAATATGAGCGAAGGATGTCTTAACTTGGTCAGTTAAGGACTTTACTTTGCAAGCCTTTGACCTGAGTCTCTCGTACAACCACATGTTTGAATGGGAAGACCTAACTTAGTAGGGTTCTGATGTCTTACCTTTGATACCTCGGGGTGGCAGCTACATAGGGGTAACTGTACGGGGGAGCGTGCCTGTGCTTCGGCTTGGTACCCTATCTAACGGTGTTCGTCGGTCCTATACTTCGGCTCTGAGTGAGGGAAGTGATAGTGAAGGCAACATGGAGAGGTTCTTAGGCTAAGATAGAAGTCTCTGAAAAGCTTTATTACGGTTAATCGCCTTTGTGGTGTGCGACTGTATCTTGTGGGTAAAGTGTACAATCTCTGCAGAGTGTTAAAACTATTTGAATAGCCGAGTCCACGGTACTGGACAATGCTCGGGGATTACAGTCAAGGGGTAGTGTTTGGAAATAAAATTGGGATGAAGGGTTGTGTGTCCAAGAAAGATGATTAGAGACCGTGTGTCCAAAACAATGTGAAAAACAACTTGAGACATATAATGATATTATACTTTTGATGCTTTCAATCTAAATGGCTAGTGGTTTAAAATATTATTGCGAAAGCAAAATAACCAGTAAAGCCTTTCCTTTGTAATAAGCCATGAATGTAGTAAATAGATTTGCATTTGTGCATGACTTGTTGAGTACGGTGTGTACTCACCCTTGCGGACAAACTTACCAGAAGAAGAGACTACGCCTGCCTATGAAGAGGAATTCGTTGAAGGGCCGGAGAACTAGGGAAGCAAGCCTCAGTCAGGGCGTCTGTGGAAGAAGATGGAGCACCACGAAGATTTATTTTATTCCGCTGTTGAACTTTTGCTATTTGATTATTGTAAGCCCTGCGTGGCATATTATTGTAAGGGACCATAAGGTCATACAACTCGTTTAAATACATGATTGAAATACTTATTCCATATTCCGCTGTGTATGATGTGATATTATACCCTGTTTAGTCTGTGTGCACTAGCGCGATCCTAGACTAGTGCAGAATACACAGAGTGTCCGGATTTGTAAATTCGGGGCAGGACAGAGGTGGTATCAGAGCATACTGACTGTAGGACTTGACTCTAGGTAGATTGGCCGATTAAGAAAAGGTTACTTTCTAAAGGTTAAAATTTCACAAGATTATGAATGAAATCTTGACCAATCTTTTTCTTCTTAAATCCGCACCTATGCTGCAATTTTCTGTTATTACTTTGTGATTTTAAAAAATCTAGTTCTAACGAGGTGTATTTTGGCAGATGAGGAGGATTCACACCTTTGGCGAGCGCACTGGAGGTTTTGCTGCCGAGCTGTGGTATCTGCTGCAGTTGCTGGAGGGTTTCGTGAGGCCAATCTACCAAGGTACTTTGGTGGTTCGTGCTGGGCTGGACATCGCCTAGGATGTGAAGGTCACCGTCTACGCGCGTGACAGGGGGAGAGCCAGTCGTCCCATTCACGTCAGCTATAGGAGATCTACGTTCGAGGCTGGTATCCAGGAGACCGCACGCCTTGCGATGCGGCAGATCACCCGCACCTACTCCGCCGAGCTTGAGGGCACTGTTTTCCGCCACCATCCGCGCAGGGACAACCGCTTCGACCGGGATCCGATCGACGACGATGACGCTACGATTATCCACTTGGTGAGATACGCCATCGCTTAGGAGGAGACCTTGGACGAGACAGTCCAGCAGCAGCAGAGAGCCCGTGACGAGATCACGGAGGTCAGGGCTCAGCTGCGGGAGGCTAGAGAGGGCCTGGGTATATACATCCGGAGGGTGCACGAGTTGGAGGAGATCCTGGAGGGACCAGAGTCGGAGCCGGAGCTGGAGCTGCACGATCCCGATCCCAAGGAGCCCGAGCCTGAGCAGGAAGTGCCGGTGCAGGAGGCACCGTGCAGAGGCACCACCAGAGGCGCCGATCTGGTGGTGCCAAGCCACCAAAGACTGAAAGCGAGCAGCCCCAGAGCCAGCAGAGTCAGTGGGGTCCTCCATACCGCCAGTTGTTGGGCATCAGGATCAGTTCGCTCCTATGCCGCCGCACCCACCGCAGTATCCGCCTGGAGGACCGCAGCCCGGATGGCTCGACGACTGAGTGTTTTAGTTTTTGCCAGAGTCGACTCATTTATTGAGTCAAGTTTTATTTAAGTCAGTTTAATTGAGTCTGTCCTTAGAACGGTTGGTTGATTTGAACTTATGAGTTATTATGGTTGCTTGTGATGAACAACTTTTATGGATGTTTGTGTGTGCTTGGTATGTGCCGCAATGCCCGTAGGCACCTGTGAGAGGCCATATCCCTAAAATACTAAATAAAATGGTGTGCTTATGTTTGAGTCAAATTTTCTCCCTGCATAAGATTCTTGTATACTCGTCCACTCTATTTCCTCTTTTCCCTAAATTCCTTGTTATTCAGATGGTGAACACTCGTGGAAACCGTGGAGCTGGAGGAAGCGGATCTCAGCAGGATGGAAATCAAGGCAATGCACAGAATCCTCAACCTGCACCACCTGTGGATTTGGGAAACTTAGGAGCATTCCTGACCGCACAAACCCAGCTGATGCAGACTATGATGCAACAGATGCAGCAGTTGCAGAACCAAGCCGCAGCCAACAACAACAACAACAACCAAGCTGTACACCATGGACATTAGTATAGGCTGTCTGATTTCATGAGGACCAGACCCCCAACCTTCTTTGGGAACGTCAATCCCATTGAAGCCGATGATTGGCTGCGTACGATCGAAAGGAAGCTACACATATCTCAATGTGTAGGCAATGAGAGAGTTTTGTACGCCTCTCACCAGTTAGAAGGAACAGCTGCTGAATGGTGGGAGAACTACTGTGCTTCCCACGAGTAT
Organism: Guadua angustifolia; assembly: GCA_036346375.1. Lineage (NCBI taxonomy): Eukaryota > Viridiplantae > Streptophyta > Magnoliopsida > Poales > Poaceae > Guadua > Guadua angustifolia. Next base: position 3,608,425 of record CM070511.1, on the reverse strand, counting down.
CCCAAAGAAATCACTTGGGATGAGTTTACAATTGCTTTCCGCCAGTATCATGTGCTGGAAGGGATGATGGAGCTCAAGAAGGAAGAGTTTCGCTCTTTGAAACAGGGAGGCCAACCTGTGGCCGATTATCTTAATAAGTTTACACAGCTTGCACGTTATGTGCTAGAGGATGTAGCCACTGATAAGGCTAGATAGTCTAGGTTCATGAAGGGACTGAATTCCAGACTACAAGTGGGACTGATCACTCACACATTTCCGGACTTCCAAGAGCTTGTCAATAAGGCGCTCATACTTGAAGATAAGTGCAAAGAACTGGATGACAATCGCAAGCATCGCTTGGCATAGCAAGGAGGACGCCAGGGTCAGCAGAGACTGAGGGTGGTACCTCAACAGTTCACTAGGTTCCAGCCAGGAAGCAGCACAAGAGCACCCTTGCCTGCACCGCGATCTACTGGTCAGAATCCGCAGACACCGGCAAGAATCATCAGCCCAGCTGCAGGAAATCCGTCAATGGCAGGAAGACGTTGTTACAACTGCAATGAAATGGGGCATTTTGCCAATGTCTGTCCTAAGAAGGGAGGAGTTACTCCTGTCCGCTTTAATTTGGGTAATACACCTGCAAGAACACCAGCTCAAGGAGGAAGCCGAGCACCTGCTCAAGCTGGAGCTGCACCCCAGTCCGTTGAGCGAGGAAGAGTCAACCATATCACGGCAGATGAAGTTCAGAATGCAACGGATGTTGTACTGGGTAAGTTCCTAGTTAACTCAGTACCAGCTACTATTCTATTTGATTCAGGAGCTTCTCATTCATTCATTTCTCAAGTTTTTGTTGTGCAAAATGAATTGGATGTGGTTAAACTTAAGAACACATTAATAGTCCAAACCCTTGGATCAGAACTCCGAACTAAAGTAGGATGTTCCGGGGTGAAACTATTAATAAATGGAGTAGAGTTCCTAGCGAACTTAATTATACTAGACACTCAGACCATAGATGTTATCTTGTGAATGGATTGGTTATCCAAGCACAAGGCAGTGTTAGATTGTGGTCAGAGAGTAGTAACAGTTGAGAGCCCAAACGGTAGGAAGGTGGAAATTCAAGCAATTACTGTTCAGGATAGCCAATTAATGGTTAACAGTGCGAAAGCTGTTGAAGTAAAGGATGTTCTGGTAGTTAATGAATACCTGGATGTATTTCCAGAGGATCTACCCGGAATGCCACCAGACCGGGATATAGAGTTCGTAATTGAGTTAGTACCTGGAACAGCTTCAATAGCCAAGAGACCCTATAGGATGTCCACCGAAGAATTGGTGGAAATGAAGAAGCAAATTGAGGAGTTATTGGAAAAGGGATTTATAAGGCCAAGTTCGTCACCATGGGGAGCACCAGTACTGTTTGTAAAGAAAAAGGATAGGAGTTTCCGAATGTGTATAGATTATCGTGCACTAAATGAAGTGACGATAAAGAATAAATATCCTTTGCCTAGGATAGATGATCTTTTTGATCAGCTAAGAGGAGCAGGAGTCTTCTCTAAGATAGATCTTCGATCCGGATATCATCAGTTAAAGATTCGGACTGAGGACATATGAAAGACAGCTTTCTTGTCAAGGTATGGACATTATGAATTCACGGTCATGTCCTTTGGACTGACTAATGCTTCCTCATATTTCATGAATATGATGAATAAAGTATTCATGGAATATTTGGATAAGTTTGTCGTCGTGTTCATTGATAACATCTTAGTTTACTCCAAGTCTGAGGAAGAGCACGCTGAACATTTAAGGAGGGTTTTGGAAAAGCTAAGAGAAAACCAGTTATATGCAAAATTTAGTAAGTGTGACTTCTGGAAAAAAAAGGTTGAGTTCTTAGGTCATGTAATGACTGCCGAAGGAGTAGCTGTCGATCCTAAGAAAGTAGAGGCAGTGCTGCATTGGGAGCAACCAAAGTTAGTTACTCAGATCAGAAGTTTTCTTGGTATGGTGGGGTATTATCACCGGTTTATTGAAGGATTTTCTTCAATTGCGAGACCTCTCACGCAATTGCTAAAGAAAGAGAAAAAGTTTGCGTGGTCGCCCGAGTGTGAAAAGAGTTTCCAAGAGTTGAAGAAGCGTTTGACTTCGGCACCTGTTCTGGTGTTGCCGAATACCAGGGATAATTTTGATATATATTGTGATGCTTCGCGTCAGGGGCTCGGATGTGTACTGATGCAGAATGGTAAAGTAGTGGCATATGCATCAAGGCAGTTAAGGCCACATGAGCAGAATTATCCGACCCATGATTTAGAGTTAGCAGCTGTAGTGCACGCCCTTAAGATATGGCGTCACTACATACCAGCATATTATTAATTACTGGTAAAGTAGCGCTGGTATGTAGCGATACGGGGATAGGCTGGCTAGTCCGCGCTACGCTGCTCCGTACGAAATCTAATTCGCTGGTTCTTCTCGGGAAAACTAAGTTGGAGGACCCGTATGCGAATACACGAAATTATAGGGTTCTTTCTGTAAAATTACCGGTAGAAGGGCCTAAATGCTTTTTTGTTTCTGCAAAACTACCCACCGTAGGACCCAACTGTGAATATACAAACCACGGAACTTTTTTTCAAAAACGAAAAAATAAAGGCGAGGGCCGTCTGACGAATATCTGTAAACGATAGGCTCTTTTTGCAAAACCACTGATCGAAGGGCCTGGATGTAATTTTTTTTCCGCAAAACCACCCACCAAAGGACCTGCTTGCGAATATACACGGACTACGGATTTTTTTTGTGAAATAACCGGCCGAAAGGACCTAAACGCGATTTTTAATTTTCCCGAAAGGACCTAAACGTGATTTTCGGATTTCCGAAGGGCCTCGCCCAGGCGCTGACACGTGGATGGCCTGGTTGAGCTCAAAATCTTCCGGCTTTAATAGATAGTACACACATACTTCTCACCCCGAAAAATAGCAGAAACCGAGTTACGGGGGAAAATAGAGAGATAGAGTTGTAGAAATATCTCTTTCGACGAATCATCTAGAAAATACTGGAGACCGAGCTGGAAAACTGAGGTGGAAAAATAATCTAGAGGAAAAAGGGCGAAAAACTATTAGAGATGACAACCTTCTTTTGTCGAACCTAACACTCTACGCGTTCACCGAGTAATAATACATGTTCTAAAAAATATCAGAGATCGAGATGGAAAACCGAGCTAGGAAAAAAGTCTAGAGATAGAGCTACACATATATTTCTGGTGACGAAAATATTTTTTCATGGAAAAACGGAGAAAGGATCTAGACGTAAGGAGCAATGGCCTATTTGTTACATTTTTGGACCTGTCCGCTATCCTGAAAAAATTAGAAAAGGGCTTGTTCACGATTTGAATTTAACGGGAGCTTTTTTTCCATAAAACAGCGCACGAGGGACCCAAACGCGATTCGGAAAAAATATCTTCCCCTCACAAAAAATCGCGAAGGACCTATTCGTAATCTATAGAGACCTATCCGTAATTTGAAGAAACGGAGGGGTTTTTTCACGAATATGCGTAGAGTGACACGTGGATAGGCTGGGAGGGCTCCAATTCTTCTGCTTGTAATAGGGTTACTAGGTTGATCTGCGCACTACATTGCGCCGGCTGAATTTCGATAGCATACGTTCGAAAAATTAAAGTTAGAGGACCCGTATGCGAATATACGAAACTATAGGGTTCTTTCTATAATACATATTCGCAAAACCACCCACCGGTGAAAAATAGTCTAGAAGAAAAAGGGCAAAAAATTATTAGAGATGACAACCTTCTTTTGTCGAGCCTAATACTCTACGCATTCACCGAGTAATAACACATGTTTAAAAAAATATCAGAGATTGAGATGGAAAATCGAGTTGGAGAAAAAGTCTAGAGATAGAGCTACACACATATATCTGGTGGTGAAAACATTTTTTCTAGGAAAAACGGAGAATCAAACCGCGAATACAAAAACTATGGATTTTTTTAGAAATGGAAAAATAAAGGCGAATGACCCGTACGCGAATATACGAAACGATAGGGCCCTTTTTTCAAAACCACCGATCGAAGGGCCTGGATGTATTTTTTTATTTTCGCAAAACCACTCACCGGCCAAAAATAGTCTAGAGGAAAAAGGGCGAAAAATTATTAGAGATGACAACCTTCTTTTGTCGAGCCTAATACTCTACGCGTTCACCGAGTAATAATACATGTTCGCAAAACCACCCACCGGTGAAAAATAGTCTAGAGGAAAAAGGGCGAAAAATTATTAGAGATGACAACCTTCTTTTGTCGAGCCTAATAATCTACGTGTTCACCCCGTAAATATTATATGTTTTAAAAAAATATCAGAGATCGAGATGGAAAATCGTGCTGGGGAAAAAGTGTAGAGATAGAGCTGCACACATATCTCTGGTGATGAAAACATTTTTTCTGGGAAAAACGGAGAACCCAACTGTGAATACAAAAACTACGGATTTTTTTTTGAAACGGAAAAATAAAGGCGAATGACCCGTACGCGAATATACGAAACGATAGGGCCCTTTTTGCAAAACTACCGATCGAAGGGCCTGGATGCAATTTTTTATTTCCGCAAAACCACCCACGGTCAAAAATAGTCTAGAGGAAAAAAGGCGAAAAAATATTAGAGATGACAACCTTCTTTTGTCGAGCCTAACGCTCTACGCGTTAACCGAGTAATAATACATGTTCTAAAAAAATATCAGAGATTGAGATGGAAAATCGAGCTAGGGAAAAAGTCTAGAGATAGAGCTGCACATATATTTTTGATGACGAAAATATTTTTTTGGAAAAAGCGAAGAAAGGATCTAGATGTAAGGAGCAAGGGCCTGTTTGTTACGTTTTTGGACCTGTCCTCTATCTTGAAAAATTAGAAAAAGGCTTGTTGGCGATTTGAATGTAACGGGAGGTTTTTTTCCATAAAATAGTGCGTCAGGGACCTAAACGTGATGAAAGAAAAAATATCTTCCCCTCACAGAAAATCACGAAGGACCTATTCGTAATCTATAGGGACCTATCCGCAATTTGAAGAAACGGAGGGGCTTTTTCGCGAATTGGCGTGCGGTGACACGTGGCTAGGCCAGTTGAGCTCCATTTCTCCCACGCGTAATAGGGTAGGTTTTTTCCGTAAAACAACGCCAAGGACCCAAACGTGATGAAGGAAAAAATATCTTCCCCTCACAGAAAATCGTGAAGGACCTATTCGTAATCTATAGGGACCTATCCGCAATTTGAAGAAACGGAGGGGCTTTTTTGCGAATTGACGTGCGGTGATACATGGCTAGGCCGGTTGAGCTCCATTTCTCCCACGTGTAATAGGGTTGATATATAATATAGATATTATTATATTATGCGGCGTGGCATGTTGGTTGGCTTGAGTGAGAACAGTGCGGCTGTGAGACGAGAAGAAGCTGCAGACGTGCAGCTAAGCAGCAAGGATGGCACAGGGAGTTGACCGAGTTCACACGGTGTAGTCTTCAGTTATGGTTTTTTATTTCTTTTCGGTGTTAAATGATTTTGTTGTAAAACGTCGAAGAACGCCAACGAACAATCACCAATAATAGATACAATTAATCACGAGAGCAAGAACAATAGACACACAATATAGGGGTGGAATTCTCTCTCGCTTTATTGATTCGATCGTTTACAATGAGGGGGAATCCGATATATATAGCGGTGGAGAGAGAGTTCGGATTCGACCACATTTAGAAAGAGATAGAGTCCTAACCATATTTGGTTTAGGTTTTCTTATCTCACAACACTCCCCCTTGGTCGAATACCGCGTAATGCATATGTCTCGTTAAAAACTCCACTCAAAACCCAAAGGGGAAAAAGAGATGAAGAAAAGAGTATATCGTGACTCAAGATGTTATGTTGCACTAGTTGCCTCATTAAAAACCTTTATGTGAGAAAACTTCAGAAAACTCACAAAGGGAAAAAGAGTACAACTTATAACCTTCGTGGTTTTATTACGATCTTCGTGAACATAATAAGGGTTATGGTTCAAGGGTTTTCTCCCCGAGCTTTGCATCTCTAAGTCTTTTCATTCCAATGCCTTTAACATATCTTTGAAATATGAATTTAAGCAAGGATTTAGTGAATAAATCGCAAGATTTTCACATGACTTAGTTTATAAGATTTTTATCTCTCGCTCTTCCGAGTTCGTGATGATAGAATAACTTAGGAGCAATATGCTTCGTGATATTGCCTTTTACATAACCCAATTGTATTTTTGCAACACAAGCAGAATTATCTTCATAGATAATTGTGGGGGTATCGATGGTGTTAAGGCCACATGACTTCTGGATGTGGCTAATCACACGTCGCAGCCAAACACATTCAGGTGAGGCTTCATATAGGGCTATAATCTCTGAGTGGTTGGTAGAAGTTGCTACCAATCTCGCTTACAAGACCGCCAGAAACAAATTGTACTACCACGAGAGAAACACAAAACCAGTCTGAGATTTGGCACTGTGGGGATCAGACAGATAGCCAGCATCCGTATATCCCACCATGGTCAAGTCTTGGTTCTTCTGAAAAAACAACCCAAGATCTTGAGTACCTTGGAGGTATCTGAATACAGTCTTTACGCCAGCCCAATGTCTTCTGGTTGGGGCTGCACTATGTCTTGCTAGCAAATTCACTGCGAATGCAATATCAGGCCTTGTGCAGTTTGCAAGGTACATGAGTGCTCCAATAGCACTTAAATATGGGACTTCAGGTCCTAAGACTTACTCATTTTCCATCCTCGGTCTAAATGGGTCTTTATCCACTTCAAAGGATCTTACGACCATGGGGGTTTTCAAGGGATGTGATTTATCCATATTAAACATTTTTAATACCTTCCGGGTATAGGACGACTGGTGAACAAGAATTTCTTCTAGGAGATGCTCTAGCTGCAAGCCTAAGCAAACTTTGGTTTTACCCAAATCTTTCATCTCAAACTCCGTCGTGAGGTAAGCACTCGCTTCCTTTATCTGTTCTGTGGTTCCGATGATATTCAGATCATCAACATACACTGAGATGATACAGAATCCGTTCTGGGATTCTTTATGAACACACAGGGGCAATCATCATTATTGGAGTATCCTTTCTTCAGGAGGAACTCACTAAGCCGGTTATACCACATTCTTCCCGACTGTTTTAATCTGTATAGCGATCTCTGCGGTTTGACGCTATACATGTTGCGATTATTAGGATCCGAGACTTTTACTCCTTCAGGGACTTTCATATAAAAGTCCGAATCCAGTGACCCATATAAATATGCGGTCACCACATCCATCAACTGCATTTTTAAATTTAAGCCTGCTGCCATTACTATTAGATATCGGAACGTTATTCCACTCATTACAGGAGAATATGTTTCATCGTAATCGATGCCGGGTTTCTGCGTGAACCCTTGTGCTACAAGCCTCGCTTTTTATATCTCACCACCTAGGTATTTTCATTTCTCTTCTGGATGAAAAACCTATTTGATCCTATAAGGAATCACTTTAGGAAATATTCTGTCAACAGGACTAGAAACTTTCCTCTTATTAAGCGAGCGCTGCCTCAATTGCTTCTTTTGTTTAACCCTATCTGAGCGCTTCTGGCACTCTGCCATGGACTTTGGATATGGATCCAGTTTTTTTAGCAATTTTAGAGGCAAATATATGTCGACAATTGTAGTCTTTTTTTTCCTGTATCACTTCGGGGATATATCTATATTAATTTCTTCCAGCTCCTCGTGATTTCCCACAACGAAGGAGTCTGGGTGTTCCGACTTCCCAACATGGAATTGAGCGCGCAAATATACGCTGGGGTTATCATCTTCAAGATGAATCACTTCAGGGATGTTACCATTTCCGAGATGGCTTACTTCAGGGATTTTCTCAACATCAGGTTGAGCTTCTTCTACTGTCACAGGTAGTGTTCTCATTTGTTCGGTTCTCTACTTCTGCGGATGTCTCCGCGGAATTGAGTCCCGTGCACCTGGAGGCCTCCCCCTCTTCTTATCATGAGGGTCAAGAGTAGGTTCAATATCCTTCTAGGGTATCTCCACTCTTTCAGGTGCATATACTTCAGGTATATGAGATCTTTCACTCACTTATGACCAGTGAAGGTATTTGGTAGTTTATTAGCTTATTTATTGTAGACTTATTATCCTCTGAACTTCAAGTTCAGCTTCTTTAGTGCGTGGGTCTAAGGACTAGGCATTCTGAAATGTGGTACTTATCTCCCCCTAATGCCGAAAAATGTCCTTAGTACAATCAGCGTACCGAGCCGTGAACAGATCCCCTGTCATAGGCTCTAGGTGTTTTAATACATGACGGAGATTCATAACCTACATAGATCCTCAACTTCTGGTGAGGTCCTATGGTTGTACGCTGTGGTGGAGAGATTGGCATGTATACAACACAGCCAGATTTTCGCAGATGGGAAATACTTAATTCTTTTCCACGCACTATCTCAGAACGGGAAATTTCATAATATGCAGCTTGGTCCGAAAGTTGAATTATTACCGCAAGATGCAGATGCGTGGCCCCAACAACCGTGGGAAGCCAATTATTCTCGCAAGAGCGCCAAGCAATAAGCTTTACTCTCTTAATTAATGACTCTACAAGGCCATTTTGGGTGTGGACATAGGGCATGAATGCTCTACATTAATGCCTAGAGCCATACAATAATCATTGAATGCTTTGAGGTAGACTCGCCAGCATTGTCCATTCGAATGGACTTAATCCTTTCTTCTGGAAAAGAGGCTCTTAATCTAATGATTTGGGCGAATAATTTAGCAAAAGCATAGTTCCTAGTAGATAAGAGACATACATGGGACCATCTAGTAGAAGCATCTGTTAGCACCATGAAATATCTGAATGGGCCCGACAGGGGCTGAATTGGTCCACAGATATCACCTTGAATTATCTCTAGAAAATTCAGTGATTCTTCCCTAATTTTAAGATGAGAGGGACGAACTATCACTACTACAGAACGGCACATCAGAATCGGTTCTTTTTTAGCATCAGAATCGGTTCTAGTGGCGATACGATGTCCTTAGATAGTGATGAGGTGGAGCTATCAGAATCGGTTTTGACCCGATCGTGATAAAATGTCATCAGAATCGTTCTTTAAGGAAGTGATTCGATGACCCTCATCGAATCGGTTCTTTAAGAAAAGTGATTTCGATGATGGTGTCATCGTAATCACTTTTCTTAAAGAAAGAACCGACTTCCTTAAAGAACCGATTCGATGAGGGGTCATCGTAATCACTTCCTTAAAGAACCGATTCGATGACCCATTGAGTGTGCCATTTTGCAAATTCTCCAAAAAAGCACTGATTAAAACAAGATGCACAATATATATCATCACATTCTCAATACGTAACACGTGATGTATATATCACATTCACGTAATGTAAACGCTTTAATTACAACACATATATATCATAGTCGTTCACAATATACAACTCAAACATGCTTGACAATCAGTACATGGACTTCCTCTTATACATATCAAATTGACATATATTATTAATATTGTTTACATATGGACTAGTAGGATGCTTTAGGATCTCTAAACCTGCCATCCTCTGGATATAACTTCTAACCGAGCACCACGGCATAAGTGGTCTTGTAAATTGTTGAGTGCTTTGTCGTCTAAAATCTTCCGGGGATATTGATCTTCCGGAAAATGTAAATGATCGTATTAATTTCAGTTTCAAAATTTCTATGTAAAAGGCTAAGTATATTATTATGCACGTACATATACCTTAGGAAAGTTGTGAGTTGCCGACCACGATGAGCATGTATGCATGACATAGAAGTTTAATGGTCACCGCTGCCTGTTGATGGCACTCGTGAAGAGAGAAAAGAAATTCAGCCCACGAAGATTAGATGTCAAAAAATTAATCATATATATGCTAGGCACTTGTACCTTAAATCGCTTATACCGCAGTTGTCTTGCCCTTTTTTGTCGTCAGGCGGCCCTCCTTCATCGACATAGTCCGAGAAATCCTGCATACATTGGAGAGCACCATTGAGTCAAAAAAATAAACGTAGTTAAATTCCTCGATGTGTTAGGTTACAATAATGTGCTTACTTACGCAAAGGAGGCTTGATCACGATGCCATCGGTCTCTTCTCGATCGAGTTAAATGTGTAGATGTGTTTTCACTCGGAACGAGGACGAGTAGAACCCAATGGTTGCTTATTAAATAAAATGTAGTGCAAGGAAATAATTTCACATACGGTTTTAAGTGCGCATAAGTAATTGAATCGAAAAGTACTACTTACTCGTGGTACGGCAATACAATGAAGTCCTTTTCGACTCAAAGATGCAATACCCCTTGATGTAGCTAGCAACGAACACCGGTTGAAGTTTAGCCAAGGTCGCAAACACAAGCTCGGGTCGACAAACCCAACTTCGTAGATGCGCCACGGCTCGTTGTCTCATTATCCCGCAACTCGTGTTGAATGTGAGAAAACATAATGCAAAATCCTATAAAAGTCATGAGCGCAAGCTATATGGTGTGATACTCACAGCGTCCATGATCGTAAAGTAGAAATATCGATGGCTTTCATTTGGTACACATAGAATAGATCTCAAACCGACGGGAATGTTCCATCTCGTCACGGTGAAAATGTACCATTTTATACTTCACGCTGAAGTCGACTCGACGCTCTTCCGCCTTCACCTTATCAAGGTACCATCCATGGAGTATGCGAGTCCACCGCCTAGATGATTCAGCCAGGCGATACAATCAGGGCTTTCCATGCTCAGAGGCCTTATAATCATACAGGTGCTCGTGGGTCAGGCCGACATTTCTTTCGGGTCAAGGAGTCTCGAGGTCGGGCAAGGGCTTTTCAGTACCTTAAGGGCGCCTGTGGCTCTCTCGCCTTTGCCCTCTTGGCGGAAGGAGTCTCTGAGGCCTCCTGTGGTTCTACGGTGTCGTGTTTGTCCTTTACACGCCAGTTCTGCACTCAGTGTCATCACCGCGGTTGGAGCAGTAAGGGAGCAGTACAGAGGAGGAGGAGGCGCAAGCGCAGGAGCAAGAGCAGGAGCAAAGCGGAGGAGCGTAGGGGATCAAAGCAGGAGCGGAGCAAAGTGAGGAGCAGGAGCAGGATCAGGCGCAGGAGCAGGAGCAGACGCAGGAGGAACCTACGAAGCACGCATATATTTAACTTACTGCAGTAGTACTGGAATGGTAGAGAAGACATGGAGGGACTTTTTACCTTGACCAGTACGACACCCGTCGTGGGCCACTTGATGAACGACATGCGTGCTTGCCCGAGAGTGGTGATATCTTCGGGGGAAATCGAGCACATGTGATAAGAAGTCTTCGTGGACGAGTCCACCGCACCTCATGTAGCCCTTCCCCACAGCCGACCATGCACAAGGTCCGCCTCGCTGCATGGAAATGCAACCCAGCTGCGGCCTCGACGAGAAATCCATCCTCCGTCATGATGGTGAGCCGGCACTTCGCAGCACCTGTAAGAAGTGTACAACTTGAGGAAAAACATTGCGGAGTTACACTCGTAGCTTTAACTCAGAAAAATTAATTATTACCTTGGTTGGGGACCGGTCTTATCATTTTTGGAACCGCAATGCTAGGTCGGGCACGACTTCTATGAGAGTCGAGGGCATCCGCTCGACTGGGAAATCATCGCCATCATCTCGGCCCTCAGCGATCCTCACGTGCCATCATCTCCCTCTTATCTCCTCCTCACGTGCCATCATCTCCTCCTTAATCTCCTCCCTCAGCTGCTCCCTTAGTGTGTCCATGAGGCGCCTCACGTGCTCGCCATGACCTTGATATGGCGCCGCAACGCCATCTTGAAAGTAGGACTTCTTCATGTGTCCCGCCTCACGGCAAGCACCGCACCCTTATGGTCGGACTTCCGATCGCAGACGACGTGATGTCCTGCGACCCTTGGCTCAGAAGGTCCCTGTTCTTTTCACGGCTTACCTCTTCCCGTAATAAGCGAGTACGAATTAGATTTGAAATACAACAAGTTGGGTCAATTGGATTGTACTAAGTTAGATGTCTTACGATGGTAGAGACGACTTGAGCGGTAGCGGTGGTTTGCAACTACAAGCTGCCCGTCAGGTTTTTTTTGTCCTCGCTAATACCCGCTATGCGTGCCGCTCCTCGATATGTGGGAGTAAGGCATCACCTTCCCGAGTGAGTGCACTCCTCGGCTAGTCGCGCCCACTCGCCTTCTTCCCTCATAGCCGCTTGTACCGAGGTGGTGCGGTGCGTGTTATGCCTCCGACAGCGGTGTTCCTCTCTCTTAGTCGCTCGCCTCAGCGCATTCTTCATCCTCGTGAACTCCACCCAAACATCGTGGGTCACAAATGGATACCTCTCGAATGGTGTAGGGCCTTTCAAAGACGCATCACTGTGCATAAGGGTCTTGAAGTGCCTCAAGGCCACACCCATCCTCTTCAAGGCGCACTGCCTCGCTTTGGGTTCATCTTCCTCCTCTATAATCCATTTACTCTTAACCTCGCCCCACAACCGATTCTTCGCTCATGACTTCCTTTCTCCAATCCTTAATTGTTATGGGCACTCTCTCCTCACCAATTGGCCAAGAAATGACCCAGATCGCCCCATGTACTTAGGAGGGCCCGTGCACTTCGTGGCATTGAAGCGAGAAACTGCGGCGTTCTCCCTCAGAGCCCCTTTGTTTGGTCCTCGTGTCTTCCTCACCTTACTCGCCCTTGAGTAATTGGAACCATGCTCGCCCTCAAGAAGACCTTCTACTCTGTCATGCATTTGCCGATGCTCTCTAGTTGTGACATTTTGAGTTTTCTTATCTGATAAGGTCATATGTGTGATATGAGAGAAAGCAATTTGAAGCTACTATATGCACTTGACAATAAATCTTGTAAAGGATCAACAGATAATTCATAGTATGCAATTGTTCCAAACAAAAGTCTATCTATTGACCAACTAAATAAGTTCGAATGATAACTCCTAATCTCTAAATTCGAACGGATACATGTGGGTTACGCAACTTAAACTCTAAGCTATGCTCAGATAAAAAAACAAAAGCCCATTCCATATGACAAGTGAATTTAGCACTAGCAGATGTTTGGAAATACCAACAAGTTTCAGATTTCACAACATCAACAGAGAATTTGAGCATTAATGTACTAATGCAATGGCAATAATACTTGCAAGACAATGGGAACAATAGGTCGGTTTTCGATACTTGCAAGAATAGCAACACAAGAAGGTCAAGTTAGTGTTTACATAACATGCAATATCCGCTGACCAACTAAATACGCACTCAATGATAACCCCTAATCTCTAAATAGGTTTGGTCTTAATCCCATTCGTGGATATGTGGTTCGAGCAAGTTCCTAAGCCGTTGTATAACTTCAGAGAAAATTTGGAAGATCTTCGCCGTTCTCCGTATACACGCCTCGACAACAGTCAAGAGGGTGTGTATCCGGAGAACACGAGGAAACGCTACCAAATCAACTCAAGTTGTACAACATAGCTCAGAACTTGCCCGAACCACATATCCTCGAACCGCCCAAAAAATGGATACTGAGACTACTTGCTTATGAATATGCTGAAATGGCATATTCATAATCAAGTACTCGAACGGGAGACGATGTTACGATTTTGAACTCTAACGAGATCATATTACAAGAATAATAATAACATGCAGTAAAAAATACAAGTACAAAGAAAAAGCACTATACTGGATTGTTGGAAAATTAAGTAATATAAGAGCAAGACTTTGTACATTATTCCTTTAAAACATATGAATAAGAATACATAATCCTCTAGCAACCAGTATGACACAAATATGACAATATTTAACCATTTTGTGTCATCCATTCTAAGAATTATGTCTATCACCTCAAATTAGAGGGAATAAATTTAATGTGCTCTCAGAATTGGGTTAGAATGAAGATAAGAATCTTCACCACAATCATAAATGGGCTAGACTAATCAATTCAGTGACTTAAGCCTTGAACCCTTACCACCTTAGCATGCACAAGAATTGATTAAATATGGTTCACTGTTACAATTCAATATATATAGCTAGAAACATGTCAGTTTTATCCACAACAGGTGTTCTGATCAGATCAGCAACACAACAACTGAGCCAACAAAACTATCTCAGATCAAGTTAACAATGACAGCCAATTGAACCAAGTGACAGAATTCTGGTCAGGGCAAACTACCAGTAGTTAATATATCAAACCAGTTCAGATCAGTTCAACAAAGTATACTAACCGAACCAAATGATGTTGTTTCGTTCAGATTAATCTATCACATGAAGCAAGTTCAGTTCAAATCATTTGTTAACTAGATCATGAAAATTGTTTTGATCGATGATCGCAATATTTATCTAAATCTTCCGGATATAATCGCATAATAATTAACTATCCTACCAATCGCACCGTGCAATTTACAAATAGAGGTTTACTACCGATAGAATCAAAGCTACTGCAGAGAATACAAAACAAATGAATATAATCAACAATTTCAACCATGCAAGACTAGTAGTTCAAGGCCTAAATCACACCATTAATGTCATATTCATTAATAACCCAAGATCATCACAGAGCAATACAGTAACCGAATAGTAAATCGAAATTAGAATCTCAAATACTCACGTAAGAGCAGACTCAAAGCTACTCAAATCAAAGCAACACTCAAACCTCAATCTGTTTTTACCTCAATCTATTCTTTACCTAATCGGGCGGGGGGGGCGGCGGTGGGCGATGGGGCGCAAGGCCGAGGCGGCGCTGGGCGATGGGGCGCAAGGCATGGGCGCGGGCGATGGGACGGGCAGGAGGCGAGGCAGGGCACCGGCGATGGGACGGGTGGCGAGGCGAGGCACTGGCGATGGGGGGGAGGCGAGGCAGGGCACCGGCGACGGACGGGCGGCGAGGCGAGGCACCGGCGACGGGCGGGAGGTGAGGCAGGGCACCGGCGACGGACGGGCGGCGAGGCAAGGCACCGCGCGTCGGCGGCGGCTAGGGTTAAGCGTGGAGCGTGGTCATAGGCTGCCTAATGGCTACTATCGCGAGATGGGTCGGGTTTTAAGAAATCGATAGATTGCACACTCATTAGTATCACTCTTTTAAGAAAACCGACATCGATGTTAGTCATCAAGATCACTCTTTAAGAAAAGCGATCATCGATGCTTCATCATTAGTATCACTTTTTAAGAAAACCGACATCGATGAGTTATTATTAGTATCACTCTTTTAAGAAAACCGACATCGATGCTTTATCATTAGTATCACTTTTTAAGAAAAGCGATATCGATGCTTCATCATTAGTATCACTTTTTTAAGAAAACCGACATCGATTCTTTATCATTAGTATCACTTTTTTAAGGAAAACCGACACTGATGTAGTTTATTGCACTATTCCTTTTCAGACATCTGCAAGTTCTGAATTTTCAGCATTTCGACAAAGAGAGAAAATGCCATAACTTTATCATACATTGTTGAAATTATTAGAAATTTTGCAGAAACATATTTCAGATACCGCAAAACTTTTCATAAAATAATTTTTGGAAAAAGCAACCTCATTCAAGAAATATGCCAAAATTCATTTCAGAGACATGATTTGTGCGTAAAAGCATAGAAAAGTCAAAACTTTTTCAAATTAATCTGAATTGTACGAAAATTTCCAGAAATGAACTTTTGACTATTTACAAGCTTTCCCAACAATAATTTCGTCAAATGGAATTTTCTTTCACAAATTATGGCACAAAGTGCAGGTTGCACTATTGCCTTTCCAGACAAACCATGCATGCAGTACATTTTCAGAATTAGATCAAAGAGTGTAAAACTTTTGCAAATATCATTGGAATTATTTGAAATTATGCAAAAATATATTTCAGATATCGCAAAACTTTCCATAAAAGAATTTTTGGAAAAAGCGATTTCATTCAAGAAATATGCTAAAATTCATTTCAGAGACATGATTTGTGCGAAGCGAGAAAAGTCAAAACTTTTTCAAATTAATCTGGAATTGTACGAAAATTTCCAGAAATGAGCTTTCGACTATTTACAAGCTTTCCCAAAAGTAATTTTGTCAAATGGAATTTTCTTTCACAACATATGGCACAAAGTGCAGGCATAAAGAGAAATTGCATGCATTTTAATCGAAGCCTCCAAACAGCAATTTTACATACATTATAATAGTCCATTTATTTACAATATCGCTGCTCATGATGATCTACTCGCATGTAATTGGCTCCATGTGTGTCGCCATCCCCGCTAAGACAAGCCCCATCCGCAAATGAAGGTATCTCATCGAATTGGTTATACTCTTCTTCATCTACAACATCTTCAACTCCTACGATCCGTCTCTTGCCCTGAAGAACGACGTGCAACCTCGGATTGGCCGGATCGCGCACGTAAAAGACTTGAGTTGCTTGCTTCACAAGGACAAACGGATCATCTTTGTAGGCGAGTCTACTGAGATCCACAATAGTAAAGCCTCTCTTGTCGACCTTCACTCCATGTAGAAGTCATACCAACTTACATCGGAACAATGGAACTTGGTATATTCCGTAATCGAGCTCCCAAATTTCTTCGATCATCCCATAGTAAGAGTTCATTGTGGTTGGGGAGACTGTTTTCGGGTGATTATCATCAGAGAAAGCATTTATACTCACACCACTATTTTGGACAAGATTTGGCATCTTGACTCTCAAAGGTAAAAGGTGTAACCATTAATATCGCACTTCGCCATGTCTCAGACATTAAATCTTGGTCCGTCACCAACCATTTTACATTCTCACTAAAGGAGACCTCCGCTTTTTCTTTGAACCATGTGAGGAATCGATCATTGTGTTCTTAGCGATGGAAAGCTCATCCATTTGTGGATTCTCTTCCGTAATATCAACTTATGCTGCTCGATGTATGGATCTAATCTGCGCTTATTCTCGCAAGACGTGAAATGCGCCTTTGCAATACATATCAAACCTCTGACTCATTAGTTTGGACCCAACGGTTCCTTTACCAACAAGTCTGCCTCATGACGAGATACAGAACACCGATTGCTTGTCTTTACCCGTAGTCCACGCAAAACTCAATAACCTCTTCACCCCATAACCTTCAACAATACTACCTCAAAGCTTCAACCGATTCTCACGCATAACTTTAATATACCCATGTACCTCTTGAACGGATACATGTAACGAGGAAAGTGGGTCCACATATCTTAATCTCTCGACAAGGTGAACAACAAGGTGGACCATTACATCAAAAACGATCGGTGGGAAATGCATCTCAAGGTGACATGAGTCTGCACCACCTCACTCAGAAGTTGTCTAGTACATCGGGTTAATAACTTTGCAGAGATCGCATTGAAGAAATAACACAACTTTGTGATTGCCAACCCGACATCCTCTCGGGAGAATATTTCGATTGCAACTGGAGCATTTGGGTCATCAAGACATGGCAGTCATGGGACTTCATGCCCAACAACTTCAAATCATCCATAGACACAAGCTTCTTAATGTTCATGAGTAGCCGATGGAACTTTAATACTTTGGAGACATTTGCGTAATCTTCTTTCTCCTTCTTGGACAGGTGTAGCATGCAAGCAGGATGTACTGACCTTTTCCATCCTCCTCTATCACCGCAAGTCTAGGCTTGATTCCCATGTAGGCCATGTCGCGACGAGCATTGACACCATCTTTGGCCTTCCTGTATGTTCAAGCAGATGCCAACCAAGTTGTCGCAGACATTCTTCTCAACATGCATGACATCAATACAATGCCGACATCTAACTCCTTCCAAAGACGCAGAAGTCCCGCAATATTGACCTCTTCTTCCAAATGGTCCTAGGACTAACAGATTTACGGCTCTTTTCCGCATCAACATCGATATCCTCTACACGTGAATATACTTGGCTTCCACTCATAGGTCATGTGCCGAACGGACTTCCTCTTCCCATCAAATTTGTCATCCATCTTACTAGATCGATGACTTCGAGGTAGAAACCTACGGTGACCCATATACACGCTTTTCTTGGAATTCGCACCATAGACTCTTAGTCTCCTCTTCAAAAATAGGACACGCTTTGGCTCCTTTCGTACTGTAACCTGCCAAATTACCAAGGGCCGGGAAATCATTTATGGTGCAAAATACCATAGCCCGTAGGGTGAAATGCTCTCATTTGTACGCATCCCACACGATGACCCCCTCATTCCACAATTTTACCAAATCCTCGATCAATGGTGCAAGGTACACATCAATATCATTTCCCGGCTGTTTGGGTCCCGAGATTAGTAATGACATCATGATATACTTCCGCTTCATGCATGTACCAAGGAGGAGGTTGTAGATACACAATGAATCGCCAGTGCTGTGGACGATCGCTCATGTTACCAAACGGATTCATTCCATCGGTATTCAACCCAAATCTTATGTTCCTCGTTTCGGCACCAAACTCCTCATGTTTCCAATTGATGTTTCTCCATTGAGCCGAATCAGCAGGGTGTGTCAGCTTGCCATCTTCCTTTCGAGACTCGTAATGCCAACGCAACAATTTTGCCTCTCTCGGATTTGCAAACAACCGCTCCAGACGGGGAATGATGGGCAAGTACCACAATACCTTGGCCGGTGCACCTTTAGGTACCTCTTCACCGTCGTTGCCCCGGCTCTTGCGCTTCTTGTCGTTACGCTTCTCCTTTTGTTTGTACCGGGCACACCGCAACCGGACAAACGTAGCTCTGATGTGCAAGCATGTACAAGATGCAATCATTCTGACATGCATGTATCCTTTCTATTTCCATTCTCATGGGACATAGTAGCTTCTTCGCTTCATAAATACTTGTTGGCAACTCGCTTCTCCGTAAGCAGATCCGATAGAAGAACTAGTAGTGCATTGAAACTTGTATCTGTCCAATGGTGTTTTGCCTTTAGTTCAACAATGCAAGGACCGAACCCAACTGGTGTATTCCGCTTTGCAACTCGTGAACATCGATTTGGCATCGCCTTCTATCAAGCTTTTAAACTTTTCAAACTCTCTTTCCGTAATTACCTCCACATCCCGCAACATTTGCTCCAAATTATCCTCCTCAAACATATCAGTCGCAACTCGCCATCCGGTTCCACCGTATCTTCGCTGCATATCGGAAGGGTACTACCGCCTCCCCGTGATGGATCCAACATGTGTAATTCCTCACGGCCACGTTGAATCGTGGTCCTCAATTTGAGATGAGTTGTTAAATCTCCTCGATTCGTGCAATCAATGCAAGGACAATATATGAAGTTTACACCCTCCTCACCATGTCGCCTTCGCAATTTTTTGAACTCCTTAACACCCTCTCAAATTCAGCACTCACACGGCTTTTTCGATACATCCATTCCTCACGGTCCATCTGCAATTAAATTTTGGACAATAAATTAAGGAAAAACGAGCGATAACTAGCTATAGCTATTTTAAATATTGAGACATTATTTCAATTAATATTACCTTTGCAAAATAGTGGACAGGTTCCAAGATATATAAATGTACTCCGATCGATACCTAGCTTCTTCCCCGGTTTAAAGCTTCCAATTCCCTACATAAGAGACATAAATTTTAACATCAACAATGATATCAAATAATCTAATTATATAGCTAGTGCAAGAGCTTGCAAATCTTTCTACTACAACTAAACAAAACAAGGGTACCAACGATGACTCCTAATCTCTAAATAGGTTATAAGGTCCTATCCCATTCGAGGATATATGGACAAGTTCTTGTTGCTGTATAACTCAGAGAAAATTTTGCAAGATCTCCCCGCCGTTCTCCGGATACACGCCTCGACAACAGTCAAGAGGGTGTGTATTCGGAGAACACCAGAGAGACGCTATCAAATCTACTCAACTTGTACAACACAAGCTTAGGAACTTGCTCGAACCATATATCCTCGAATCGTCCAAAAATATGGACAATTCGAGATCGCCGCTTATAAATATGCCCTTTCGCTCAGCATATTTATAAATAAGCACCCTCGAACGGGAGACGAGGTTACGCCGCCTAAACTCTAATAACAGCTACTACATGATAGCAATAATAATTCCATATAAACAGAGATCGCACTACAAAATTAAATAGATATGTGCTTGTCAAATAAAGAGTGTGAAATCTGAAAGCACGCACACAATTCCAAAGGCAACCTAAACTTTATTGACGACATATCGAAATTACAGTGCAAAATTGAAGGGTTTAAAGAATTGCTGATCACATTTTGAAGAAAACCGCAAAACAGGGCAAAACAGGGGAATCTCCTCAAGATAGGGTTTCAATTTTGCCCTCTTAATACCCACCCATGAGGACTTCAATTTTTCTCACCCAAGTGTTGCTTCCAACCACACAATATGAGCTATTTTCTCGGGTGGCGGCGGAGAAATCTCCTCCGAGCAACAACAGAGAAGAGTTCGGTGCGAGTGGTATATATAACCTAGCGAGGCACATCAGAATCGGTTCTTTTCAAAAAGCGATAGTGATGTGCACGGCAGCACATCAGAATCGGTTCTTTTTAACAAGCGATAGTGATGTGCACGGTCATCACTATCACTTCTATAAAAAGAACCGATAGTGATGACCATGTGCACATCAGAATCGGTTCTCTACTAAAAAGTGATAGTGATGTGTAGGTTATCACTATCGGTTCTTTTCATAGAAGTGATAGTGATGATCACGTGCACATCACTATCACTTCTATGAAAAGAACCGATAGTGATGACCGTTCACATCACTATCACTTTTTAGTAGAGAACCGATTCGGATGTGTCCAATGCTACATCACAATCACTTATAATCTCAGAACCGATAGTGATTATTACTAACACCCCTCCGAAGTTACTTATCACAATCGTTTTTTTCAAAAACTTAAGAACCGACATAGATACAGTGATAGTGATGTCTCGTTCTGTAGTAGTGGATCTTGATTTGATTGCGGGTGTGGATGACGCGAAAAAAATATCTACTAGATCATAACAAGGTTCCCAAAACCGATCTATTATCAATTTCAATTGCGATTTAATAGATCATGCCCATGTAATACCTTGATTTGATCTGTAGAGGAAAATCTGCAGGCTATCGCGTAGGATAGAGTCGCGTAGGACTTTTTCCGCAATCCGAGTGGATGTCGGCGTGATGGCGAGTTGATTGCAGATCGGATCAGACGATCAATCGCCGGTAGTAGTCGTTCGTTGTCGTCGACAATTCTCCTTCTTGTGGTAGAGACTCGTGCTGATAACGTGTTGTAAAACGTCGAAGAACGCCAACGAACAATCACCAATAATAGATGCAATCACGAGAGCAAAAACAATAGACACACAATATAGGGGTGGAATTCTCTCTCGCTTTATTGATTCGATCGTTTACAATAAAGGGGCACCCGATATATATAGCGGTGGAGAGAGAGTTCGGATTCGACCACATTTAGAAAGAGATAGAGTCCTAATCATATTTGGTTTAGGTTTTCTTATCTCACAACAGATTTCACATTGCTCTGAAACTTTTTATGCTGGTTGCTCCGATGCTGAAGTTGTCACCATATAAATCGTAGAGTATGATCTTCGTTAGATATTTTTAAACAATTCTGAAATTGCTTCTAGTCATAGTATTTGGTAGTCTTTTATATTTAACTTTGCAATAAAGGTGTTCAAATTACTTCGAGATTTTTATGGGTTACTCTGGAGGTGGTTTTATATTTATGCATATTTTCTCTTGATTTTTCATTGTGTACTTTTTGGGTTTTACTATTTGGAAGGGAAAAAACTTAGTAATACAAATGATATTCTTAAGGACCAAAATTCAAGAAAAACATTGATAACATGGAAATTTATATTAAAATCATGGTTACAAATAGAAAAAATTTATTTTCTCTATTTTTAAAATTTTCCGACATGTTACAACCATGTAGCCTTGCTCCGGTCTTGGGTCTTTGGTCTTGTTCGTGTCTTGTAGGCCTTGCTTGCTGGGTCTTTGGTCCCGTACGCCTTCCTTTCGAGTTGTGATCTGCCGCGCGCAGCTTGTGTTGTGCCGGCCTGCGTTGTTTTTGGCGCGGCTTGACGCAGAGGACCAAAGCCTCTGTGTACTATTTTGCGCACCACGCGACTTCGATACCAAAA
Source organism: Guadua angustifolia (assembly GCA_036346375.1). Lineage (NCBI taxonomy): Eukaryota > Viridiplantae > Streptophyta > Magnoliopsida > Poales > Poaceae > Guadua > Guadua angustifolia. Next base: position 3,586,333 of record CM070511.1, on the reverse strand, counting down.
CTGGAATTTTTTTTTGTTGCAACTCTTTATTTTTTTAAAAAAATTAGCCTCCGTCAGAATTTTCTTAAAATTAGCCCGTGAAAACTTTACCTAGAAGACACGGCTCATAGCATGCAGCGGACTAGATGCGCTGTAATACCCACATCTGACACGTGGCATTGCGAGAAAAAAAAGAGGAGAAAATGCATGCAATGGATGGAAGCGTTGGATGCTACAGTAATTTTCTTTTTTTTTGTTGTACGGAGGCTAGTTATGGAAAACATATATTTTAATTTTATTATGTTTTATAAATGCATTATAATAGAAAAAATTGCACAACGATTAGTTCTGAAAAAATAATTCTGCGAGTAGTTCTGAAAAAAAGCGTATGGTGATTAGTTCTGAAAATCACAAGTCCTACCACAAATATTTTGTGGATCCATATTCTACGAAAGGACACAATATATTTGGGGACACATATTTTACGGATCCAATCACCGTTAATAATTATGCAGATTAAATTATTATCAATAAATCTGTGTACCGTCAATAATATTTTTTTGCAGGCAATATTTTTTATTAGTTTTATTATTGCCCATAAAAAAATATTACCGACGGCCCGAAGAATTATTGACGGTAATTGGGCCCACAAAATATGAGTCCTCAAAGTACTTGTCGTAGGACGTCCGATTTTCAGAACTACCTATTGTGCGGTTTTTTCAAAACTACCCGTAAATTATTTTTTCAAAACTAACTGTTGTGTGATTTTTTCTATTATAATACATTTATAAAACCTAATAAAATTATAATGTATTTTTCTAGAATTAGCCTCCTCAAATATATTGTGTTGTATTATGCCTCTCCGTAGAATACGGGCCCTCAGAATATTTGTGGTACGACGTGCAATTTTTTTAAAACTAATCATCGTGCAATTTTTTTATTATAATAAATTCATAAAACCTAATGAAATCAAAATATATTTTTTCCATAATTAGCCTCCGCGCAAAAGAAACAAAATTAATGTAGCATGGAGCGGACAACGCTTCTAATCCGTTGCATGGATTTTTTTTGTTCCCACAATGCCATATGTCGGACTTACGGCATTGTATTTCATAGGTCTGAGGGCCAATTCTGAAAAAAAAAATTGTGGTGGAAGCTAATTTTTTTTTAAAAAAATAAGGAGATGCAACAATAAAAATTTCTCTGAAGTGCTCGACTCCGAACGAAGTCGCCGAGAGTCTCTTTGAAACGGATTTGAGAGTCCAAACCGAATAATTCGTGGAGGAAGCGACTCAATGAATCCGACGATCTTGATCGGATAGAAGTACTTTCCTATCTATGATGCCGGACATCTGTCGCTTCACGGAAACAATCTGTTGCTGCTTGTGCATCGCTTGTGACCGATGTGTTAGCAAACTTAGCGGCTCACGAAGGCCTATTTTGACATATCAGTCGAAATCTTATGTGAGAACTATAAATAGAGGGGAGTTAATCATATTGTACGCTCATGCAATCAGAAATAATAGATTAGTTCCTCCCACCTCTTTGTGCCTCTATTCTGTACTTTTCAATCTGTCGGAGAACCCCGGACTATTCGATAGCGAGGTTTCTCAACACGTTATCAGCACGAGCCTCTACCACCGTCGCAGAATTGAAAAGGTGAGATACGGGGATTGATCTAATCTCGCGTATGAATCCTACGTATGCATCTATGTGGCACGAAGCTACTGTTTGTAGGGTTTTTTCTTATCTTTTCTACCGTTGCTACAGTACAACCACAGAGAGAAAAGAGAGAGGACGACGCTCTGGTGCTCGAAGCACCGACCACCGGCCGGCCTCCACACACCAAGAAGTCGCCGTCGCATCTCGGTCGGCCCGCTGCACGCCGACCAGCCACCTTGAAGGCATCGCCGCCGCCGGCTCCGTGTGGCCTCAAAGGCCCCATACGGCCGCTTGCCCTCGGCCGACCTTGAAAGCACCGTGGTCGCCGCCTGCCTCGGCGCCGCGCTCGCTCGCCTCCGCGCCCGCCGCCATCGCCATCGCAGCTCGGCATCCGCGCCGCAGCGCAGCCGCCGCCGCGCCTCGGCTCACAAGACGCAGCATAAGCCGCCTGCTTGCCTCCCGGTGGCTCAAGATGCCGCCGCTGCTCGCCTCAGCGCCAGCCGCCGCCGCCAGCCGCTTCGCCTCTCGGTGACCTCGAAGACGCCACCGCAAGCCTTGAAGTCGCTGACGCCATCGAGCTTCGGCTCGTGCTGAAGGGAACGCGTAGGCTACACTAGTCGAAAACAAAATTTTCTACGCATTCAACCAGGATACATGCGAGTAGTGCATCATGGATCATTACCCTTGGAGCACGTGAGCAGCGGAAGAAGAGTGGGTGAAGCGTCCCCGCGTACTCCAAAGTATAGTAGTAGATGCCGGAGTTGATCGCTCTCCTCGCGATCGCAAGACGCAACGTCAGAGAGGAAGTAGACGTTCTCGCCAATCAGCGCCGAGGCAGATGCAACGGCACCTCTACGGTATCCACACGTCCAGGGTAGGATCACCGCGCGCTGGTGTGCTAGCACCCACGCGTGCGGCTAGGATTTAGGGGGCGGTAGGATGCAGCAACGGCTAGGGTTTGTGTTGGGTAGAACCTCTCGGCTGCACACCCCCACGCCCCTTTATATAGAGTGCACTAACGGGCCTTCTACGACAGAAGCCCACTAGGACTCACACTAATGGATCTTCTACAGTCGAAATCCATTAAGATGCCAGAGGATCCAAATCCGTGTAAACCCAGTAATGGATCCAATCCATCAGACATGATCCAACCCGTTAATTGTGCGACCCGTTAGGTTCATGCGCAAATGGCCATGGCCTTGGAAACCTCTTTTCTAGACCATCGACAACAAAGGTCTCCTAGCAGACATGTTGTCCCCTAATGCATAGAGTGATCAGATCGCTGAACCTTGATATACTCATATACCAACTTTTGCCACGCGATATCGCCAAGCTCAAGGCAAGATGCGTACATCCTTGTGATAGCTCGACCCATTCACTCGCCAATGTAATGGATATAATTCGTGATTAACACTTTAATCACTTTGGCATGGCCATGCACTTTTCCTTATCCATCCACACCGAGGGGCCCAGATATCTCTCCGCTATCAAGGAGGGCAAATTCCATCTTGATCTCTTATATCTCACGCCATGTTTCATGGCATACTTGTAAGCTACCTTTATAACTCCCTGCTACGGAGAAGCATTTGATAGCCCCAAAGTATACAATTACACATGCCGAGAATCAATAAGAATCTTAGGTCAAAGGATCGATAGGTATACCACTCGAGACTACACTCGATGGCACTCCTAAGATAACAATCTCATCGTTGTCTCGCAATGGGTCTATCCAACCCCATGTTCTCTAACATGTGCCCACATTATTGATTTGATATCTCCATATCTATGGTATGTGAAACATTACCATCAATCAATACATGTGCTGGTCAGATCACTATTGTCCCACATAATGATATGTGACCAGGGATCGTTTAGAACAATATCATATAACCAATGTGTTTCACAATTAAGTCATACTCAATGAACAAAGGAGTGACATTTATTCATGAAACTGATAAGTACATGAATATAGACGTATGATACAATCATCTCACATGATCGCCTCTAGGGCATATCACTAACACGTGCACCGCAGGCTAAATGCGCCAGCCCGTCGGCTTGAAGTCACGATACACCCGCGCTCGGAGCCGCCGCAGCCGAGCTCGCACCGCCGGCCACCCCGTCTAGTCCCGCACCATCCCCATAGCCGCCGAGCGCCATTGCGAACGAAGGAGCCGGACTCGAAATTTTTCCCGTGCGATGGACTCGAAGTTCAGAGCCGGATTTGAAATCCGGTTCAAAACCGGATAAGGAAAGGGGGAGGGGAAATTACCTTCTTGCCCCCTGGTTTTATTTTCTATTTTGTTTTTCTTTTCTTTTCTGAAAACCAGAAAGAAATTCAGAAAATTGATGAAAAATAACAGGAAAATTATGGAAAATTGCTAGAAAATTCTAGGAAATTATTTAACTATGGTATTAATTTTCTAGCATTCATTTGCAGTATTTATGAATATTTTTATGCATTTTGCAATTATTGCTCTCCACTTTTACTGTAAATTCATGAGAATTCAAGTACGCCGCACGAAGCGGCCACCGCCACGCCAGGAAAGCCGCGTGCATGAAGCCGATCGCATACGCGCATTGTCGGTGTTTCGTATACCGGCAAGTAAATTTGTAAGTTAAGGGGCCGCGCGCTCGCTCTCCTTGATGGTTGACTCAGGGAGCCAAGATGTTTACTAGTTCGGGCCGAAAGTCCCTACTTCCAGTTCGTGGTGGTTTTATATTGATTTGGGGTGCAGAAGACTGTGTGGTGTTACAAGCGAAGGCTTGGCGCCTCGTCCGAGTGGGAGAGCTCGGGAGCTCGGAAAAGTTAAGGGCTCAAAACTGTAGGAGCGTTTAAGCTGTGTGTGTCTACGTCCGTTCGTCTATGCTCGGATGAGTTCGGATCCCTTTCCCTGAGGGTTCTGCCCCCTTTATATAGATGGAGAGGGCAGGTTACACGGGAGTTTGAAAAAGAAAAGTAGGGGTGTACTACGCCCGGGAGTCCCGGTCTTCGGTCCTGGTGACTGTCAGATTCCTGTTCATCCCATGCCTGGGTTGGTAGACGAGACCAGGTCGGACCGCCCTCTGGTGGGCTTGATCGGGGTCGAGGATCCTTCGTGATCCAACGAGGCCTTTGGCCAGAGCTGGGCCTAAGACGACCCATTTGGTGTTCCGGCCTGCTGGGGGTATCCCTGGTATGAGTATTCGTCAGTAGCCCTAGGGGCCGTCCCGGAACACGTGCATTCCCGGATGGGCCCTCTACCTTCGGTAGCGCTATTTCTTCGCAAACATGATGACGCTTCGGCTTCTCGCACCCCTATTTATGGGAAACCGCTCGGCTTCCGCGCCTCAGGCATATATGAGAGCGGTACAATTGCTGGAGTTGGAGCAGTCATTTGCCTTACAGATTTTTGATCGCCCTGCAACATTTAGCTTCTCTTATGGCGTCTTCTCGCTCCTCTTCTTCTGGCGACGAAGTGTTGCCGTCAACCTTCCCCGCGAAAGGGACGGTATTCGGCTTCGGAGACGAAGATCCGCTGGGGCCTACGGACGAGGAGGCCTTCCTCGCGGAGCTTTGGGATGACTTCGAGCTCGCCATGGCCGAATGGGCTGAGCTAAACGCCGCCGCCCGTGATGCCGCCGTCATTGACGTGCTGATCGACGTCGTCTCGAGGCTCGTCCAAGCGAGGGGCGCCCTCATTGAGGCGATTCGACGTGCGTGCAGCGCTTAGATTCATATGCCACCCTAGTTTTTCGATGTTTCGCTTGACCGTTATGACGCGAGTAGCAATTACATGTAACTTGTGCGCCATATAAATGTCACTAGATTTTGCCTGTTGAGAGCTTTTGTCCTTGTGATCTCTCAGAGATTGACCATAGCGCCGCGCAGCAAAGCAATGGGTTCTCAGGGGCAGCGTGCGGCTGGCGGACTCGCTCGGCCCCGAGTCCCCGAGTGAATCGGAAGGTCGCTTGGTTTGCCGGGCTCGACCGACTTGGTTTGCCGGTTTCGACCGGTGCACGCGAAGCACCCGGTGGTGTAGCTCGAGCCCTCGAGCGGTCTGAGATCCCGGCCGGGGTTTGCTTAGGTCGTCAAAACCAGAATGAGTGAAGCGAGTGGACTCGGCTAGTCGGATCGCTTTATGCGTCTGCACACCTTGGGCGGCGAACCGACCGCTTTGGGCGCGGTCCGACTCGTGAGCGCTGCGGCGACTAATCGCCCCGAGCCCCCGAGTGGATCAGACGGTTGCCTTGGTCGGCAGAGCCCGACCGACTTGGTCGGCCAGTTTCAACCGGGTGAGCGCGAGCGCACCCAGTGGGTGTAGCCCCCAATCCCCCGAGCTGGTCGGAGAGCTGGTTGGGGGGTTTACGCTTGCTGGTCGAGCCCGACCGATTTGGTCGGGGGGGACCTGGCTTGACGTCATCTTGGTTGGCGCGGACGCCCAGAGGCCTTAGGGAGGTCCCGGGGTCCGAGTGCTGGTTTTACGTCGTAACTGGACGTTGCCGAGGTCGGCATGGACGCCCAGATGCCTCAGCGAGGTTCTGGGGTCCGGGTGCTCGTTTTACGTCGTAGCTAGACATTGACTAGGTTGGCATGGATGCCCAAATGCCTCAGCGAGGTTCTGGGGTCCGAGTGCTCATTTTACGTCGTAGCTAGACGTGGCCAAAGCCAGGCCGCCACGTGGGCCGGGCGCCAGGCGAGTAGGGCGTCCTCGCCCACCGCCGCCTCGAACGCCACGTGGCCGCGACTGACCGATCGGCGGGTCGTGCTCGCCGCCCGATTGCCGTGCCACCCTGCGGCTGGGCGCCGGTGAGCAGGCGCCCTCGCCACTGCCGCCTCGAACGCCACGGCCGGCAGCACTGCGGCGGGCGGTTTCGCCTACCGATTGCTGTGTCGCTATGCGGGCGGCGCCAAAGCAGTGCCGCCTCGCCTCGCTCGCCGCCAGACGCCACGCGATCGCTATGTGGAGAGGGTACCCCATCGTGAAGTACGCTGACAGTAGCCCCCAGGCCCGCCCTAGAACGCGCGCCAGATCCAATTAAGGCCTTCATTAAATGTCGGCGCATTCTTGGGCAGGGCCACAACTCATGAGGATACGACCGCCTCGGTTCCTTCCCATATCCGCCGATTTATCTTGGGACCCGAAACGACGCACGATCTTGTCCCTTCGCGAACTGTCGGTGCGGGTGGTGCATATATAGATACATCTGTACCAAGCGGTTTACGCCTTCTGCTTTTGCGCACTTCAACATTCACTTCTTCGTCTTCCTTATTCGAAGTCTTTGCCTTCCTTGTCCTCATGGCGGTTTCCATTCCTGCATCCACCACTGATACTGCTACGGTGAGGAAGATTTCCTTCATTGCACTGGAGGGCACTTTCCGCTTTCGGGCGGGGACCCCCACGCCGTGGTGCCTCTCCGATGAGATTCTCATCCACACTTGGGCGATGATGGCAGGTTTGGTCCCGCCATTCTCTGACTTCTTCCTCACCGTCCTCCTTTTTTACGGAATTCACCACCTTCACCTCACCCCCAACGCCATCGTCTTCCTTTCCATCTTCGCACACCTTTGTGAAATGTTCATGGGGGTGATGCCGAATCTTCCTCTTTTCCGCTACTTCTTCCTTTGCCGCGCCTCCAACGATGGTGAGGTAGTGGGAGTTATATTTCCGCCCGACGGATTGGCTCCGCTACATCGCTTTCCAAAGATAAGTCCAATCGAAGGCGGGTACGATCGGTCAGATGTCAACGATTTACGCGGGAGTCGCCGCCGGGTGCTCGCGAGGCGCAGCAGCTCTCAAAACTGGAACTCACCGATCGAAGAGACGGCGGAGCTCCGGGCAATGGCGGCCCACATCGCAGATCGCAGACGCCGGATTAACCGGCATGTGGCTCGGACTTCGTGACCCGGCGATCATTTCTTCGCCGACGATCCGCCCCGCATGGCAAGACACAGCGACGACGACATGACGCCAAGACGCACCCTTACCGTAAGTCTTCACCTTCCTTTGGCTTTTTCACAAGACGCAGCTTCTTTCGCGGCTTCCCACCAACCAGCAGCCTCTTTATCTTTTGCCGTAAGGGAAACCCGAGGGCCACCATTAGTAGATGGCTCTCCGGATTGATGTCGCCGATTCCAAGCGACCTAGATTTTCCATCAGCGGCTTGGCTGCTCGCTGACTTGGAGCACGCGGAGCGCCTGCAGATCGTCAGGTTGCTCCCGCTAATGGACTCCACCGGACCCACCGTGGTGCCAGCCCGCGGCCCACTGGAGATCAGGGGAACGGTCATCGCCAGCGATCAGGCCGCAGGCAAGCGGCCAATTGCCCCGGACGCCGTGGGTCCGGACTCCAAGAAGGTTCGCACCGCGGGCCAGACTCCCGCCATCGCCAGCCCTGACGCGGCGGTACCTTCGCAAGGGGCGACGACACAAGTCGCTTCGCCACGATTTCAAGACCGAGCCGCCGCCTCAAGGGCGCCACTGCCGCTTTCGCCAGCCTTTCCTCCCCGCCAATCGATCGCTATGGCGCCAACACCTTCAGCCACGGGAGCCCATGCCACCGCCAGATAGGGTGGACTCACGCCTTACGGTTGCCAAAGAAGAGGGTGCCGCCAATGGCGTTCTCAAGACGCCCAGGACGCAGTACCTCGTGCCTGCCGACGGCGGAAGCTCCGCCTGCCACCGCCCGCCACCGCCGAGAGGGCCGTGGAGGGCGTTTCAAGACTAGCGCCGCTGCCATTCGCCGCACCGCCATCGCCGCCGCTTGCCGAGTTTTCACCGAACTTGGCAAGATGCACGCCATCGGGCATCGCCTCGCCACGCACCGCTGCTTGGCGCTCAGACGGCCCAACAATTGGCGCTCGGAGCGGCGAGCTGACGCGGGAGTGGGAGAGGGCGGCGGCGGAATTGGCGCAGGAAAGGGCCAACTTGACCGCCATGTAGCTGCGGCCAGAGAGGGCCGAAGAACGGGCGGAGAGGGCCGAGGCGGCGCTGAAGCACTCGGAGCATGAGTTCTACCGCTTGCGGCACAACGTCGCCATCATGCTCAAGAAGGCCTTCCAGCGCACGAGGAGGTGCCTAGAGCCCTTGGGGGTGGCTCTGAACATGCCCCTAGAGGATTCCGCTCTGCAGTTCGCCCATGCGACCAACCAGGCCGCAGAGGCACTCCGGGAACTGCCCACCACCCTGGCCGCCCGCTCCACCAGAGAGGGGCAACAAGTTACGATCATGGCCGCAACTTATGTGTTGTCCTGCTGCGCCAGCTGCGATGCCGCCTTTGACCCGATGGCGGTGGTGACGGCCGGTGTCGAGGGGACGCGGCGCCAATGGAGGCGAGGGTGCGCACAGCTACCGAACACGTGGTCGGACTGCTGCAGGTGGAGCAGCCGATCATGGACGTCTCCACCCCGCTGGTGGAGGAAGGCAAAGGTGGCGGCGACCTGGACTTCGACGACGAGTGAAGGGCTGGGCAACCACTTTTGTTCTGTTGTTTTGTTTTTTTTTGTCTGGTTGATCTGTCTGCATTCACAAACACTTGGGCAACTTTAGTGTAACGGATGCTTTTACTTGTTTTACCCGTATGTTTTGTCTGTCTTGCATGATTGAGTTTGCTTGGTTGAACCGCTGGGCGGCCAGTTTCTAACTTGGCCGGAATGCCTGACAAGCGCCCATGCTAGGGCAGCACTCCAGAATCCCACCAGCGGTCCTATGTGGTCGCTGCGAACACGAACATAAATCATACAAGTCATGCAGGACTTAGGCGAGAATAACCTTAAGCCCAGCGGAATGTGCGGAATGTAGTCCAGTTTTAACATTAGATTTTTATGCAAGATTGTCGCCGGTTTTAGCTACAGCGTGGCGCGGCAAGGCAACAGGTTTCCAGGAGTGCTTTTAGGCCAGCAGTACTCGACGGTGACGACCAGCGGTGCTTCAGGGAGCCAACTCGAGGCGTACGAGCCACGATTGAGCACTGTGCCTGACTCACACTCCGGTCACCTGCCCTTGCCGGATGCCCACACTTAGCACTTTTCCTTTTATCATCAAGGGGCCGTTGGTTTCTGACACTCGTGGCCATTAAGCATAGCTTGATTCATCTTAGTGCATGCACGTAAGGAAGTGGCAAGAAATACGGCACGAAGCACTTATCTTGCTTAAATGTTGCTTCAAGGCGACCAAATTTTAAAGCACTGGCGACCAGCCCCAAACATCCCAAGCATCAATGGAGATGTTGGGGCCTTTCACGAAGTAGGTCGAGACTCCTATGCTCAGCCTGTGTGCACAAATAGCTACAAGAAGGATGAGTAGACACTAGGAAGGGCATACGCAGGGTAGGCCCAAATAATGCAAGTCACAGCATGGGATAGTCCTGGTCCGCTCTCTTTGGTTTCTAAGTCCTTGTGACCTTCCCAAGAACCGAACTACAACGCTGCGTGTTAGAGCAGCCGGCTCCTAGGAGGGGTACAAGGCCGACGGTGCTCGCGGTGACGACCAGCGGTGCTTCAGAGAGCCAACCCGAGGCGTACGAGCCGCGTTTGAGCACCGCGCCCAACTTGCCCCCAAGTCGCTCGCCCTTGTCGGACAGAGACGCCGAGTGTCACCACGGATCACTAAGGAATTAGCAAACATACGGGACCAGCGACACTCATGCGAAAAATTGCTACTCAAGGCACAAAAAGGGACAACAATGGTAAAGCAAAAGCCTTCTAGGCAACAACTTTACTAACCGCTAGTAGCCGCCGATTAGCCAGGGGAGAGACTTACCTCAAGGCTGACCAAAGCAAGCCGCTGGGTACTTACAATTCTTTCAAGGATAGAACTTCCTCAACAACTCTATGTTGTAGGAATTCGCCGCTTTTTCGCCCTCTCAAGTACAACCGACCGCCCCGAGTCAAGATATCGAGACCACCTTAAAGGGCCCTCCCACCGGGAGACACCAGTAATCCAAGATGCATCCGAATCTCAAGAAGACCAGTCGCCCCATCGCTAGTGTCTCTCAGAGACCCGTGGCGGGTACCGAGGCTCATGGATAACGGGCACAAGGGCGGCCCAATCCCGGATTTCTTCCAAAAGGTTGACTTCTTCTCGACGGAGATCTTCCTGGCCTTCCTCGTTGAACGCCGAGACGTGCAGGGAACCGAGCGACAGCCCAGAGGGGAGAACAGCTTCCGCCAGACACCAGAAGAAAGGCGCTCGCCTGGGTTCGATCGGGCGTAGCGGTTTACCACAAGATGCCGGAGTTCTTCCGTCCATCAAGGCGCTCCGCTTAGGAGCTGATCAAACGCTCTTGTCTTGAGGTTCTTCAACACCAAAGCATGGCGCTGTTTCGCTGACTATTGTTTTGGGGTGGGCCACCAAGCAAAACATAATTTGGTGCCCATTTCGCCACTGTAACTCTTAAAACTGCTACCGTGAATCGAGTCCCATTGTCGGTGATGATGCGATTGGCAACTCCAAAACGGGTGAAGATCCCGTACATGAACTTGATGGCAGCAGCAGCCGTGGAGGCGCGCACTGCTTCGGCTTCAACCCACTTGGTGAACTTGTCGATGGCGCATTTAAAAGATGGGTGAAGGCCCCGTGGCTCGCAGAACGGGCCCAGATATAGCCCCTGCATCGCAAACGCCAGAGAGCGGATGGTTTGCGAGCTTGGGCTGGTTGTGGGTCCGCTCGCGAAGAACTCGACAAGCCAGATTTCTCACCAACCGCAAGCATCCCGAGGGCGAGGCCAATAAAAACCTTGGCGAAATGCTTTACCGACGAGCGCTCGGTTGGACATATGGCTCCCCTGACACGCCCATGGATATCGAGAGCAGTCGCCCTCTTCCCGAAAGTGATGCACTTCAAGAGAACTCCGCTTCTACTCGGCGATACGCCCCACCTACCAGAGTGTAGCACTTGGCCTTGCGCAATCTTCTCACCAAGCATCATCGTCGGGATCACTTGGTCGCAAGCAGAAGGCTAGGATAGGATCCATCCATCGACCTTCCCGCCAAGCATGGCGAACACTTGGTGCTCGCCTGCACTCCGGGCCGGGCTGCTTTTCCTCGGTGCTGCCTCGCAACACCGCCGCCTTCCTCCCAAACCTAGGCCGAGGCGACACGCCTTCCTCGCTCGGGCCGAGGTCGAACGGCCACGCCTGCCGCCCCCACCTGAATTGGGGGTCATGACATATGCACCATCATTCCCGCCTCAATGGGGTCCGGATGGACAACCGCGATAGTCTTTTTTCAAGACTCAATCGAACAAAACTTCGCGAAGCAAGCTGTGAAAGCCCATCTGCAAGGTGGTTGTCGCGTCGGGGGATATGAATATACCCCAATCCTTCAAAGTGGCGCTCCATTTTTTGGACCTCCGCCAGGTACGCCGCCATGGTGGGGTCGGAACATTGGAACTCCTTCCGTGCCTGATTGATGACCAGTAGGGAGTCACCCTTGACTTGAAGACGCCGGATGCCCAGCGCCGAGGCGATGCGCAACCCTGCCAGTAGGCCCTCGTATTCAGCTATGTTGTTCGTGGCCTTGAAGTCGAGGGCGACCACATACTGGAGGGTGTCACCGGTCGGGGAGACTAGGACAACCCCAGCCCCCACGCCTTCCAGCCTGAATGAGCCATCGAAGAATAAGGTCCAGGGAGAAGGTGCGGGCGCTTCTTCGGCCTCAGGAGTGGTGGGAGTCCACTCGGCAACGAACTCCACCAGCTTCTGTCTCTTGATGGCGGTGCGGGGTACGAATTTGAGATTGAATTCCTCCAGCTCCACTGACCACTTACCAATGCGGCCTTCGGCTTCACGGTTGTGGAGGATTTCTCGCAGAGGGTAGGCCGTGACTACGGTGATTTCTCGCCCTTGAAAATAATGTCGCAGCTTCCTGGAAGCCACCAAGACTGCATACAGCATTTTCTGGGCCTGCGGGTACCGAGTCTCCGCCTCATGCAACACCTTGCTGATGTAGTAGACCGGTTTCTGGACACCTTCCCTCTCGCGAACCAAGATCGGCCACCACCTCAGGTGGCAGCGATGTACAGAGCAAATGCTCATCGACGCAGGGAAACCAAAGACCGGGAGAGGTGAGGTATCGCTTCAAGTCTTCGAATGCCTTTGTGCCTCATCTGTCCATTCAAAACGGTTGGTCTTCTTCAACAGCTTAAATAGAGGAAAACTTTCTCTCAACTGGCATTGAACGCCCTCAGGAGGCCAAAGCGATCGCCAGCATCAACCTATTTGAGTCGCACCGGCGGCTTCATGTGCTCGATGGCCGCTATCTTGTCAGGATTGGCTTCAATGCACCGGCTGGACACCAGGAAACCCAGCAGCTTGCCGGAGGGCACACCAAACACACATTTTTCTGGGTTGAGCTTCAGGCAATTCTTCCGGAGGTTAGCAAAGGTTTCCTCTAGGTCTTGAATTAGTTCTTCATTCTTTTTTATCTTCACAACCAAGTTGTCAACGTAAACCTCAAGATTTCGCCCTATCTGCGGGCGGAAAGTGATATGCATGGCACGTTGATAAGTAGAACCAACATTCTTTAAGCCAAAAGCCATTCTAACATAACAATAAACACCCCTAAGGGTTACAAAAGCGCCTTTCTTCATCTTTCACCGCCATGCTAACTGGTGGTACCTGCACACGATCCGTAAAGCACAAGAACAAGACTCGGCCGTGGAGTCAACAATGAGGTTGACTCGCTGCACGGGTAAGGGTCCTTCTGGGCAGCCTTGTTGAGGTCGGTGAAGTCCACACACATGCGCCCATTTCCGCTGGACTTCTTGACAAGCACGTGGTTGGCAAGCCACCAGGTGAGAGACTTCCTAACTATCCCCACGCTGCAATGCCTTCTCTACCTCCTCCCGAATGGCGCCTTGCAGCTCCGGGTGCTCGCCTCCCGACCTTTTGCCGACCAGCGCCTCATGGAGCGTTGTTACCGGTGCTCGATCACTGGGACCCCAACATGCCTGACGGTTGCCAGCTTAACACGCCGAGTTGGACCGAGGAAGGTGACGAGCGGCCTTCCTATTTGGCGCCGAGGCCGAGCCAATGTTGACATTTTCGGCTCGCCTCACTTAGGGCGACCACCTTAACCTCACCGGCAGAGCCAGGTGAGGCGCAGGTCCGGGCCTGAGGGGCTCCCGAGCCGACGGCGTCGGCACGCCCAACGCAGGTGGCACCGACCAGGTCCAATGCATACTTGTGGCAGTGCAAGGCCTCTGACCTATCCACCCGAATCGCAATGGGGCCGCCCGGCCCTGGCATCTTCACCACCATGTAGGCATAGTGGGTTGCCGCCATGAACTTGGCCAGTGCTGGCCGGCCAAGCAAAGCATTGTAGGGGAGGTCGAAATCAGAGACCTCAAAGTCCACCATCTCGATGTGATAATTGTCTTCATCCCCGAAGGTGACGGGGAGGTGCACCTGACCCAGGGGCATCAAACCAGCCTCTGGGGCTACCGCGAAGAAAGGCAGAGCTGGACGCAGATCCTGCTATGGGATCTGGAGCGCCAGGAATGCTGAGGAAGACAGGAGGTTGATGGAACTCCCTCCGTCCACCGGCACGCGCCCCAGCCGTATATTCCGGATGGTGGGCGATACCACAGCCGGGAGATGGCCCAGGCCGATGGCGCCTCGTGGTGGTGGTTTACCGACCGAAAGTGATCGCTCCTTCCACCATTTTAGCATCCGACCCACCTCGAGCTCGATGTTGCAAGCCAAGACACTTCCTCTTTATCCGCTTATATGCGGTGTTGAGGAAAAGGTGGACGAACCACCATGGATGTAGGTTACGCTGCGGATCCGCTCACGAAAGGCCACCGGGCAGATCTTCGCCTTGGTTGTCGCCGGGCGACGCTCTTGAGCCGCTCCACTATTTACTCACGACCGGCAACCGCCCTGTGTCATGAGTGTTGGTCCGATGGATAGGGCAATAGAGCTCGCCCTCTTTTTGTTCGCGGCGGTCGTTCCCACGACCGCGGCGGTCATCGCGCCAATCACGACGATCATCACGCCGGTCACGGCGGTTGTCGCGCCGGTTACGGTGGTTGCGCTTTCGCGGTGCGGGATCCTCGCTGTCGCGCTCGGCGGCCAAGACCCGCCTAGTCTCTCCTGCCTCGCACTTCCGTGCCTTCTTGCTTGCATGCCCGGAACCCTTCGAGGTTCCGGCTTCATCCTTGCCTTGGCCACCCTTGGGGCCAGATGCTGGCCCCCTCGCCTCCGCGGCCCGCGCACACTTATGTGCGAGGGAAAAGAGCTCAGAGGTGGTGCTGATGGTGCGGGTGGCCATCTTCTCCTTCATCTTACGGTCGCGGACGCCTCTTTGAAAGGCGATGACGACTGATTACTCTGAAATGTTGGGGATCGTGTTGCGGCAGTGGCATAACCGCCGGATGAAGTCACACAACGACTCCCCCTTCTCCTGCTCCAGGGTGTGGAGGTCGTCCTCCACACCAGGCTGCGCAAAAGAGCCTTGAAAGTTGGCAACGAAGAGGCCGCACAACTCCTCCCACGAGTGCATCGACCCTCGAGGGAGGTTTAACAGCCAAGAACGGGCGGAGCCCGTCAAGGCCGTTGGGAGATAGTTGGCCATGATCTTTTCAGACCCGCCAGCTGCTCGCACCACCGTGGTGTAAATCTGCAGGAATTCCTCAGGGTTGGTGGTGCCGTCATACTTCTCTAGGGACGCTAGGCGGAACCTGTCGGGCCACGCCACGCGGTGCAACCGCCGGGAGAAGGCCTGTCACCCGACGCCGTAAAGGGAGCCTAGCTGCTCGTCGGAGGCCCAGTCCGGAGACCGTTCCTGA
Organism: Guadua angustifolia; assembly: GCA_036346375.1. Taxonomy (NCBI): domain Eukaryota; kingdom Viridiplantae; phylum Streptophyta; class Magnoliopsida; order Poales; family Poaceae; genus Guadua; species Guadua angustifolia. Next base: position 3,570,924 of record CM070511.1, on the reverse strand, counting down.
GAGCGCGGGGCCTGGCTCCCCATAGAGCCGGAGGAGTGAACCTCCTCCTTGGTCCGAGAGTGAGAGTCAGGGGAGGGACTCTCATCATCAGAGGCTATCCGCTTCCCGCGGCAGCGCTCCTAGACCGGGTGGCGCGGCAGGCGACCATGGAGGTCATCACCACGCCGCCGGCAGCTCTCATCAAAATGAGAGCGAAGGTCCCCACGGTCCCTTGCGGAACGGGGACCAGCACTGCGCACAGCCTTCCCATGGCTCCGGCCCGCCTGGCCAGAGCTGTTTTTGTTAGGGCGGCTAGACGCCTGAGTGTCCTCAGCATGCACCCTAGGGGATGGGGTACCGACGGTACCCGGCCGGTCGGGGAGCCCTACCCGAAGCTGGGACGCATCCACGAGACCGGCGATGCTCCGTAGCCACGAAGTGGCCGGGGAGTCTCTTGCGACTTCCACCGGAGGGTGGTCCAAGAGGAGGCGAACCGCATGCAGGTTCTGAGCAGGAGTGGCTGCCTCCATGGCCAGCCGACGTCGCACAGGGTGCTCCGCCGCTTCCAAAGGAGAACGCCGCCACCCCGCAGGGCGGGTGAGACGATCCTCATCCGGTGAGATCGCCGACGCCGAGCAACGCCGCCGCCGCTTGACGTTGAGAACCCGCCATCTCCAGATGCGCGAGCTTGCCTCCAAGCAAAGGATACCGAAGTTCGCCGAGGAGTTAGCCGAGAGAACCAACCACTAGCGCCCCCTACCTGGCGCGCCCCTGTCAACGTATTCCACCTGACAGGCCTGAGTCTACAGACCGGGTTTGGTTCGGCAGGAGGGCGTCTTCGCGGTTGGCAAACCCTAGCGAGTGAAAACCCTAGAGACCCCCACGCGGAGAACTCCGGGATCTATGAACTAAGATGACACAAAGATTTTTACCCAGGTTCAGGCCCCCTTGCCTCGGGTAATGGCCTTACTTCCTGCTAGATCTTTTTATGGTGTTTATAAAGCTAGTACAAAGCTTGTGAGTTACAAGTTCTTCCTTAGACTCTACTCCTGAACTCTTGATTGTTCGCCCTTCGACCCCCATTCCCCATGCACCAGAGGGCCCGTATATAGCCTAGGCTAATGGGGGGTAGGTGAAAGGGGGGTCATCATGCTGATCTTCATACATTTATTACTCTTTCCTGTGCTGTCCCGTTCCTCTAGCCTCATTAAATGCCGACGTATGGCTTCGCGCGGTCCGCCCGGTACGTGACCCCATCTTGATAGGTAGGTGAGAGGCGTCAAAGGAATGGGCTTGTAGCAGAAACCTTCACAATGGCTTGCTTGACGACAGCTCGCCTCGGTACGGACGAGGGGTAGGAGACTTCGAGGCGAAGCCATCCCACCCCACCTTTTTGTTTGCGGTGGGCGAGCAGGCGCCTCGCCCACTGCCGCTCAACGCCACGAGACCGGCAAGACTGGCCGGCGGGCGTGTTTACCCGCTTGTCTGCCAAAGCCACCACGTGGGCGTGCACCGGCGAGCAGGGCGCCTCGCCACTGCCGCTCAACACCACGTGGCCGCACTGCGGCGGGCGTGTTTGCCGCTTATCTCGCCAAAGCCGCCACGTGAGCGGGCGCCGCAGCAGGCGCCTCGCCACCTGCCGCCGAACACTACGTGGGCGGCGATTTGCCGGGCGGGCGTGTTTCGCCGCCGATTGACAAAGCCGCCACATGGGCGGGGCGCCGGGGCAGTATGCGTCTCGCCACTGCCGCTCAACGCCACACGGCTGGCACTGGCGGCGGGCGTGTTTCGCCGCCCGACATAGGCCGCCACGCCGCCGGGTGTCGGGCGAAAGTGGCGCCCGCGCCACCGCCGCCTCAACGCCACGTGGACCGAGACTGCCGGTGGGCGGTTTATCCGCCGATTGCGAGCCACCACGTGGGCCGGGCGCCGCGCAGCAGGCGTCCTCGCCCGCCTGCTCGCCCGGACGCCACGTGGATCGCTTTTGTGCGGCGGAGAGGGTACCCCAGCGTGAAGTACGCTGACAGATGCCTAGATGCCTCAGCGAGGTCCCGGGGTCCTAGTGCTCGTTTTACGTCGTAGCTAGACGTGGCCTTGGTCGGCATGGGCGCCCAGATGCCTCAACGAGGTTCCGGGGTCCGAGTGCTCGTTTCACGTCGTAGCTAGACGCGGCCTAGGTCGGCACGGACGCCCAGATGCCTCAGCGAGGTTCTGGGGTCCGGGTGCTCGTTTTGCATCGTAGTTAGACGTTGCTTAGGTCGGCATGGACGCCCAGATGCCTCAGCGAGGTTCCGGGGTCTGAGTGCTCGTTTTACGTCGTAGCTAGACGTTGCCTAGGTCGGCATGGACGCCCAGATGCCTCAGCGAGGTTCCAGAGTCCGAGTGCTCATTTTACGTTGTTGCTAGACGTAGGGCGTCCATCCCAAGTCCTCGTCTGGTGAGGCTATCTGCGGGAGGAGTGGCCGCTGTCTGTCCCACGTATACGCCCCGTTCGCAGGTGTGGGACCTGGAGGGGGTGAGCGGACGCGTGTTTACCATGCGCTGGTTTGAACACCGTGCTCGTGGAGCTACTAACGGGTAATCCGAGTGGGCCCTGGAGATCCCTCAAGGGGGACCTTTCCGAGCGGACGATCCGTGCGTCGGGTGTTCGACCTGCTGGGGGCGACCCCTAAGAAACATTTCTTTACTCGATCCCGTATCGGACCCCGGGCTGTCCGCCGATCCGGAGCGCAGCTGGCTGCCACCCATGGATGGGTTCCGCTGGAGAGCGTGAAGTATGGTCTCGGACACGAGTTAAGGTAATTGGGTCATCAGCCAACCCAACTCGAGGCCCACTGGGGGCTCGCCTTGTCCTCGCCCCTTGCTCATTTTATGTTGGGGCGGCTTAGATCCACTTGGTGGATTTAGGCCTTTGGAACCCGCCGCGCTCTCGCTACCTCGAGGCCGCAGCGGCCCGGTGGGCTTTTTATACCTATTATGGGGCGATTGACCTGGCCCGGGGGCGGAGATCGAAAGGTCGCAGGGCGTGTCGCCCAAAACGGTGTCCAGGCACCCCTTGCTAGTATTTAATGCGCGTGGAGGCAATTAAATGTGAAGCGAAATGATTGGGAACCGATGCGTCTCACCAGGGGCCCGGCGTGGCACTGAGACGGGATGTGCGACGCTTCAACCGAGATGGTGTCCGCTTGACTGGCGTTCGCTCGGCCGGTGCCTGTTCGACGCCTATAAATTTGGCGTGGGGGGGTGCTCGAGCGAGTTCTCGCGTTCGCTCTCCCTGTCTCCTCATCTTCCTACCTGAGAAAAGAGAGCAAATGTAACAGCCCAATTTTCATTAATCCGGTAAGTGAGGCTTGTCGCGCTAACATCTTCCATAATCTCGCTGCATCCTCCTTAATTATAATCATACGAGTGTTAGGACATTCATCTTACATAAAAGAGGGAGTTGCAAAACCCTGAACATCATTTTTCAAACTGCACACATGTTATTTTGCCTTAGTCATTGACATGTGGGCCATATGAATAAGAGAGAGGAGTGAAGGCTGCAAATACCTACCCTACTAGTTGCTACATTACTCATCCCTACCTATGTACATGACAAGTCAATGACACATGGGACCTACCATTGCATAGAAAATTGTGGACTGCACATCTTCTCCATGTCTTTTCTTACTTCAATCACCCATACCCACCTCTTTACCCACCCTATGACATGTGGGACCTAGCCCCACATGTAAGGCATGAGTGGGCAGCCTATATAAGGTCTCCACCTTGGTTTCTCCTCCATTTCCTGCTCTTTTGCTCAGCTCAAACACAGAAAAACAGCAAGCACTTTTCTTCAACCTCTTGCCATTCTTCCCCCACAAATCCCCTCCAAACTTGAGTTTTGGTTTGTGCATGCTATACCATCTTGTAGCCAAGGTCAAGAGCTTCACATCCATCCAAATGGATTCTTGAGAAACCAAGTTTTGGGTAAGTGGCAATCATTTTTCTTGCTACCCATGTTCTGAAATTTCTGCTCTTGTGACTCATTTCTTGCCTTTCCATGGAATCCATCATCAATCCTTGATTCGGTCGCATGTCCTTTGGAAGTTTGAAGAGGAAGGCTAGACGTCGTTGCAAGCACGAGCAAAGGGAGGCATTGTCGTCTACGTGAGCGAGGAGGAGGTGAACCGTGAAGAACCAGAGATTGTGACATTTTTCATCATCCACTCGCCGAAACCAACATCCATCAAGTGCACAAACAACCCTAGAGTGGTAAGAATCTACCCTAGTTCATCCCCTTGAAACCCTAGCCCATTCCTTTGAAGTGTGGAGGTCCATAGACACTTTGTCGTTTTGAAACAGAGAAGCCTAGCTCGGATAGTCCGAGATTTCACTCGGACATTCCGAACATTTTCGGATATTCCGAATAAAGTTCCGGATAGTCCGAATAGGAATTAGTTTGAAGGCTGCGGGTTAACCGAGAGGGTCTGCCGACATTCCGAGGTGACCACTCGGATAGTCCGAACCATCCGGATATTCAATGTAATTTTCGGATAGTCCCAACATAGTTTCAACTTCAGACCGAGAGGGTCCACTCGACAAATCAAGTGACACCGGGATACTCGAACATAATTCGATGAAAGCCCTAAGACTTGAACTTTTGACGCAAAAACTCAATTAGTACTTGCATATTATGATTAGTATTACACATCATGAGCATGTCATGCATCTTTTACTCATGTGCACTATTTGAATCCTTGTTTGGTGTTTATGGAATTGGATTTTCTCGTTAGGTGTTGACGCTTGGAGGGCAACTCCGAGCACGACTACGCTTTCAAGTCAAGAACGAGCAAGAAGGCACTATCTTACTCCTTGACCATGATTGCTCCTACTATTTGCAACTTACATCTTTGGAACTATTTTATCAAATGCATGCTTACTTTCAATTACAATTATGATTGGGTAGAATTCTTAGCTATTACCATGTTGTGTGTTAAACCCTTAGCATGTTCTCTCCATGTTCCATTGTCGCCCTAGGTGGTTGGTTTATTATTACGTATGGGTTCGCTCAATTGCTTAGCCATGCTTAGATTATCGTTAGAAACCGCGATAGATGGATTTAGTCCATCGGTCGCAATGATCAAGATTTATTATTACGATGATGTTTTTAATTGATGTTTAAAGAGTAGAGATATTGGTTAAGGACCCTAAGGATTAAACTCGTGACGCCTCTTTGAGTAACTATCGTAGTAACCACACGCCGCTTATGGGACCGGCGTAACCAAGTACTTATGTATGACTAGGTTATGTAAACCATGTGCACGCGAATTCCTTGGGCTTAGTGGAGCGTCAAGGAATGATCGCCGGAATTTCGGCTTAGTGGAGTGTTGTGGAATGTCCTCTGAGTCCCTCGAACTTTGTTGAGTTGGGGATGTCCAACAACGGGTGTACTCCTTGATCCACACACACCGAGTTAATCGGGCACGCGGGATCGAGGGTCACACCATCCGGATGGTTTAGATACACTACCATGCATCTTTCGAAAATGGTTTGTCACGTTTCACCTCGGCCGACACATCTAAGGAAATGTGTTAATAGCTTGGCTTACGAGTGTGGCGGTCGGTGGGTAAAGTCGTACCTCTGCAGAGTTTAAACTATTCAATAGCCGCGCCCATGGTTAAGGACGATCTCTCGATTTGTCACCACCGGGCGAGTATTAAGGACTTGGTAAGAATGGGATGGGAGTGGAAAATAGACACAAGTATTGAGTACTTGTGTGTGTGTAATTGAACATGAGCGATGGAACTCATGGTTCGGAGAATGCTTGCAGCATGATATGAATTAATTGAACATGAGCGATGGAACTCATGGTTCGGAGAATGCTTGAAGGCATGATATGAATGTGATTATGATGATGTTATATTATGCACTAGACTTTGCAAATGTTTACTAAATGCAAATCTTTCAATCTATACTTGCTTATGATTTATCTCAAATATTGCTTTATGCTGAAATTGCCACTATGCCTTCTTTGATGTATCAACCACATGTAGCTAGAGATCAGCATGAAATGTATATTATTGTGCGAGTACACTCTTTGTACTCAATCGGATTGTCCACTTGCTGCAGGTGAGGATGAGACATTACCCGGGGACTTTTACCGGGCAGATTTCGATGGTTCTAACGCTTAGTCGCCGTTCTGCCCCAGCTTGGTTGCTCGAGGGTTTGGGGCATGCCATGCTGGCCCTTTTGTTGTTTATCTTGTGATTTCGCTGCTACGATGTAATAACTCTAAATATGTCGTTATGGACAGCAGTCCTACTTTTGGTATGTAATAACGCTTATGCTTCCGCTAATTATGTATGTGTTGTGATGTCAATCGTTGATGAGAATGCTCGTGTTGGCGAACTATCCAGGACCAACACGGTATAATCATGGGGACGTCCGAGGTTCCTTGATTCACTTGAGATGTGCCGCGATTTGGGTGAATCGGTGGAGTCCCGGGACGGTTCCCCACAGGCTTGGTATCAGAGCCATACCGATCAGAGGTTAGAACGGCCATGCTACGACTAGTTAGAAGATGTTTTGAGTCAAAAACTATTTTGCTATCAAATAATTTCAGAACTGATAGCATTGTGCATTTCCTTTATTTCTTACCCCTCTTAGTTCTATATCTTACCCTTATGATTCATTTGATTGTGCAAACAAGTTTCTAACCCTCTTATCCTTTCCAACGTGATGTATGAGTTTTGGGGCCATTGGTTTTAGTCACCCGGTCAAGATGTGGAGGGCTATCCTTCCCCCCGAGGGATATGTTGTGGAGAGCTAATTTCACTTATGCACCGAGTACGCGGTTTATGGTCGTGCTATAGGACCGGATTGAAGACCTACATCGCCACGGTCCACATCATCGCTAGGATGGTGACGGGAGCATTCCCTATCACTTTCGGCGAAGGGGACGTCCGTAGGAATGGCTATCCAAGCGGTGGCATATGTTGCCATGTGCCATCTCCGTCATGATTTGTGGGAGCTGACTCTACCTCCGTATCAATATTTCCCACAACGAGGATCGACAGATGAAGTCAACAGTGTTGCTGAAATCGAGATGGGGGAAGACTCTTCTGTTCGACAGTTGTCGTGCTTGGTCCGTGCCTTGGACCGGGCTAATCGTTGCATTGTCCATGAGCTGTGGGAGACTCGTGCCCGTCTTCTTGAGGCACAAGGGCATCTTCACCAATTTGTTCAGATTAACTTGGTGCCAAGGGATGCATTGTATGGGCGCAACTCCACGACGCCACATGATGCAGCCCCACCTGCTTTTCAGTTTCCGCATGTGCCGAGGATAGAGATCGAGGACGTTAGTCCAACATCGCGCAAGATCAATTCGGGAGGTGTGATGCGTCGGCGTGTCGGGAATCTCCGGGGTACCTAGGTTCTACATAGGATCACCACATGCCTCACTAACCCCTTGGACCCCAAGACACTAGATCTCCTGGATACCATCTTTGGATGTGTTTCCCAAGGATTCCTTAGGGACATTTGAGTTGTCTCTGTAAAGCTCATCATGGAGGGAAAGTAGAGATGAGCTGAACTGGTTTAATTAATGTAATAGGCTACCTTATGAACCTATGCTAGCTTTTATATTTGGAATTATCACCCTTAGTTGTCACCCTTGACCTACGGGTTGTGAACTTGTGCTATTGTATCGGAATCTTGTTATTTTGTTTTCTTGGTTGATGTTGTGGCTTGAGAGCCTTATTATTTTGATGTCTTTTGGATTTGGTGCATGTTTTCTTGCTGCATACCTGTAGAGTTTTAATTGTGTGAATTGCTGTCCGGATATTTTAAATTCAGCGTTGTTGTGGCTCTCTTGTTACTTGTTGCTAATTTGGTTTGGCAACAGATGACGGGAGTTACCACTCGTTCCCAAGCTCAGCGTGAGGCGAGGCCGCCATCCACCGGCTCCCAAGCGACTGAGGATCCGACTCAGGGGGTCACTCATAACCACCCGGAGTCCTCACATCGCCAAAATCAGCACCACCCTCGCGTGGAGGAGGAACTTCCACCCCCTCCTACCATGGCTCAAGTCCTCGCTCTGATTGAGCAAAACCGGCAAGATCAAACTTTGATCCTGCAGCAGATCGCCCGTAACACGGCCTATGCCCCAGCCCCTTTTCGAGGAGCCGAGGGGGCAGGACATCACGCGGCTAGCGGACTCGGCGAGTTTCTTCGCACGAAGCCGCCAACGTTCTCCCGTGCTGCGGATCCGCCGAGGCCGATGATTGGCTTCAACTATTGTGCGCAAGCTAGCCATCGCCAATGCCGGGACCATGAGAAGGTCCTCTTCGCTTCACATCAACTCGATGGTGCGGCGGCGCATGGTGGGATAGCTATACCGCTATGCAGCCCGCCGATCATGTCATCACTTGGGTGGAGTTTGGCGGCTTTCATGAGGCTCATGTTCCTGGCGTTATGGCAAGGAAGAAGCGTGAATTTCTCGCATTGAAGCAAGGTGGCAAGACCGTTATGGATTATCTTCACGAGTTCAACTATTTGGCTCGTTATGCCCCAGACGAAGTCTCCATTGATGAGCGCAAGCAAGAGCGCTTCATGGAGGGACTTTCCGAAGAGTTGCAGCTGGAGCTCGCTGCTCATGACTTCCGAAACTTCCAGCATTTGGTCCACAAGGCCATAGTGGTGGAAGAGAAGTGGGGAAAATTAGAGGATTCGCGTAAGCGCAAGCGGATTGCAAAAAATTCAGCAAGCAGCCACTTGCAGCCATCGCGCATGGTGTGCCCCTCACTTCCAAACTATCAAGCTCCGGCACCGCCGAGGCCTCCAACATTCATTGCTCGCCCACCGCAGCCAAGTCTTCCACCAACCTTAGGTGGAAATCAGCAAGGAGCCAACACTCAAGCTCGTCCAGTTCTCGTTTGCTTCCAGTGCAAACAGCCGGGGCACTTTGCACGTCAATGTCCGCAAAAGAACCAAGCAACATCGGGAATTCGACCCACCATTGCACCGTGGGCAGCAGCACCTCCACCTCGACCAATGCCTCCAAGAACCGCGCCAACCCCACCAGCGGTCGATCAACCATATGATCGCCAAGAAGCTCGAGAATGCACCGGAGGTGGTATTGGGTATGTTTTCCGTCAACTCATACCCGACTATCAGATTATTTGATTCCTGAGCATCCCATTCATTTGTTAAAGAGAAGTTTGCTAGGCATCATGAGTTCCCTATACAACCTATGCACCCACCACTTCTCATTAAAACCCCGGGATCGGAATTAAGGACCGATCGAGTCTGCCAGGAAGTAAAAATTGAAATCAATGGGGTAGAGTTCCTAGCTGATTTGATCATGATTAAGACGAAAGGGATTGAAGTTATCCTTGGGATGGATTGGCTGTCCAAACACCAAGGATGCATCAATTGTGCAAGCAGATCTATTTCACTTACTAACAAAAGCGGCAAACAAGTTGTGTTTGCATCAAGTCCCGATTATGCTCACTTCTATGCCTTGAAGGGTGAGCCACTCCTTGAAATAAGAAATATACCAGTGGTATGTGACTACCCGGATGTATTTCCAGAAGAATTGCCGGGATGCCACCCGACCGGGAGGTTGAGTTCGTCATTGAGCTTCTACCCGGAACGGCCCCAATATCGAAGCGACCTTATCGTATGCCTCCAAATGAGTTGATTGAGTTGAAGAAACAACTTACGGAGCTGCAAGAGAAGGGCTTCATTCGGCCGAGCTCCTCACCTTGGGGGTGCCCGGCGAAATTTGTGAAGAAGAAGGATGATAGCCTGCGGATGTGTGTTGATTACCATCCATTAAATGAGGTCACGGTCAAGAACAAGTATCCACTTCCGCGGATCGACGATTTGTTCGACCAAATGACCAGAGCCTGTATCTTCTCCAAGATTGACTTGAGATTAGGCTACCATCAAATCAAGATCAGATCGGGAGACATTCCAAAAACGGCATTCTCCACCTGTTATGGTCTATATGAGTATACTGTTATGTCTTTCGGTTTGACCAACCCACCAGCATACTTCATGAACCTTATGAATTCAGTTTTCATGGAATATCTCGACAAGTTCATTGTCATCTTCATCGATGATATTCTCATTTATTCCAAGTCTAAAGAGGAGCATGAAGTACACCTTCGGGCAATCCTAGAAAAGCTGCGAGAGCACCAACTCTATGCAAAATTCAGCAAGTGTGAATTCTGGCTAAAGGAGGTTGCCTTCTTGGGCCATGTGATCTCGGAAGGCGGAGTTGCGGTTGACCCCAGCAAGGTACAGACTGTACTCGACTGGGAGCAGCCTAAGAACATCACAGAGGTTCAAGTTTTCGGTTCATGGTATTACCACGATTCGTGGAGAACTTCTCCAAAATCGTGAAGCCACCGATCAACTTTTGAAGAAGGAGAACAAGTTCGTATGGTCAGCAGAATGTGAGGCAAGTTTTCAATTGTTGAAAGTTCGCTTAACCATCGCACCTGCTGTAGTCCTCGCTGGATATTCATAAGGGCTTCGACATATATTATGATGCATCCCGCCTGGCCGGGTTGTGTACTCATGCAAGGAGGCCGAAGTTGTGGCCTATGCATCGAGGCAATTGAGACCTCATGAGATGAATTACCCCACCCATGACTTAGAGCTGGCAGCGGTAGTGCATGCTCTAAAAATCTGGCGACATTACCTCATCGGTAATCGTTGTGAAATTTACACCGATCACAAGAGTCTGAAGTATATCTTTACTCAAGCCGATCTGAACTTAAGGCAAAGGAGGTGGCTCGAATTGATCAAAGACTATGAATTGGGACTCCATTACCATCCAGGAAAGGCCAATATTGTTGCCGATGCTCTGAGTCAAAAATCCCAATGCAATCGCTTTTCAAGAGAATCAAATCGGACGCCATGTGCGCCGAAGTTTCGAAAGCTCAATCTAGAAGTGGTTAAGGAGGGATTCCTTGCTGTCATGGAAGTTAAATCTAATCTCTTGGACCAAATCAAAGAGGCTCAAAAGACAGACAAGGGCATAGCACTCATCCGAGCCCGCATCAAGCAAGGCAAGACCAATTATTTCACCGAGGACCCACAAGGTGTCTTATGGTTTGACAAACGGCTAGTGGTGCCAAATTGTAAGAAATTGAAGGCACTAATTCTTAATGAGGCTCATAATTCCACATTCTCCATTCATCCCGGGAGTACAAAAATGTACCAAGATCTTAAGCCAAAACTTTGGTGGACCCGGATGAAACGAGAGATTGCCCGGTATGTCGCCGAGTGCGACGTATGCCAGCGGGTGAAAGCCGACCATTTGCGTGCAGCAGGCACACTTCAACCACTACCCATTCCCATGTGGAAGTGGGAAGAGATTGGTATGGATTTCATCACCGGGTTACCCAAGACGCAAAAAGGTTTTGATTCTATATGGGTAATCGTTGACCGACTAACGAAGACTGTTCATTTCCTTCCTGTCAAGACGACGGATATAGTGAGTAAGTTAGCTGAGTTATATCTTCATCGAATTGTGTCTCTTCATGGTGTTCCCAAAAGGATTGTCTCAGATCGAGGTACCCAGTTTACCTCGCATTTTTGGCAATGCCTCCACAAGGCCATGGGGACTCAACTCTCTTTTAGCACAGCTTATCACCCGCAGACGGATGGACAAACTGAAAGGGTGAACCAAATTCTTGAGGATATGCTTAGGGCTTGTGCCCTTACTTATGGCAAGAATTGGGAGAAATGCTTATCTTTCGCGGAGTTCTCCTACAACAATAGCTATCAAGCTAGTCTCCAAATGAGTCCATTCGAGGCTCTCTATGGGAGATCTTGCAGAACTCCACTTAACTGGTCTGAGTCTGGAGAGAGACCCCTCTTTGGTCCCGAACTACTCGCTGAAGCGGAAGAACAAGTTCGATTTATTCGGGAACGGTTGCGGACAGCGCAGTCTCGTCAAAAGAGCTACGCTGATCGTCGCCGCCGTGAACTCAAACTCGAAGTTGGTGATCATGTCTATCTCAAGGTTTCACCAATGAAAGGTGTTCGTCGGTTTCAGGTGAAGGGAAAGCTAGCCCCTCGTTATATCGGACCTTTCCGCATTATAGCAAGGCGAGGAGCGGTGGCGTATCAATTGGAGCTCCCCTCTTCGCTAGCCGATGTACATGATGTCTTCCATGTATCTCAATTGAAGAAATGCCTCCGTATCCCGACGGAAGCCACAGAGTTGGACACTCTCGAATTACAACCCGATCTCTCTTACAAAGAGCATCCCATTTGTATTCTCGATGAGAGGGAGCGTGTTACTCGAAACCACACCATCAAGTTCTTTAAGGTTCAATGGAGTAATCACACCCCTGATGAGGCCACATGGGAGCGGGAGGATCATCTTCGAGCCGAATACCCCTACCTCTTCAATGAAGCTGTGTAATCTCGGGACGAGATTCTTTTAAGGGGGGGAGGCTTGTAACAGCCCGATTTTCGCTAGTCCGGTAAGTGAGGCGTGTTACGCCAACGTCTCCCCTAATGTCATTACATCCTCATTTAATTATGATCATACCAATATTAGGACATTCATATTGCATAAGAGAGGGAGTTACCAAAATCCTAACAATCACTTTCTAAAAACTGCACACATGTTATTTCACCTTACTCAATGACATGAGGGCCATGTTTGTAAGAGAGAGGAGAGTAGGCTGCACATACATACCATATCAATTCTTACTTTACTCACCTCTACCCACTTACCTAACTAGTCTATGACACATGGGACCTACTTTGCATTGGAACTTGTGGGCTGCACATCTTTTCCATGCCTTTTCTCACTTCAACCACCCATACCCACTCTTCCACCTATGCTATGACATGTGGGACCTAGCCCCACATGTAAGGCATGAGTGGGCAGCCTATATAAGGTCTCAACCTTGGTTTCTCCTCCCTTTTCCTACTCATTTGCTCAGCTCAAGAACAGAAAACAGCAAAGTGTTCTTCTCCACTCTTGCCATTTCTTCCACTCAAATCCCCACAAGTTTGGAGTTTGGGCTTGTGCATGTTATACCACCTTGAAGCCAAGATCAAGAGCTTCAAATCCATCCAAATGGATTTTTGAGGCATCAAGTTTTGGGTGAGTAGCAATCGTTTTTCTTTCCTCCCATGTTCTGAAATTTTGCCCCTTGTAACACATTTCTATCTTCTCCAAGGAATCCATCATCCAACTTGACTCGGGCCATACATGTCGCAAAGAAGTTTGAGGAGGAGGGCTAGTTGTGGTTGAAAGCACGAGCAAGTGAAGGCATTGTCGTTTACGCGAGCTAGGAGGTGACGAACCGTGAAAGTCGGCATTGGGACATTTTCGTCATCCCTCACCAAGACCAACCTTTCACCAAGTGCCCAAGCAACATTGTAGTGGTAAGAATCTACCCTAGTCCATCCCCTTGAAACCCTAGCTCATTCCTTTGAAATGTAGATGACAATAGGCAAATAGCCGTTTTGAAACAGAGACGCCCAGCTCGGATAGTCCGAGGTTTAGCTCGGACATTCCGAACCATTCGGATATTCCGAATAGTATTTCGGATAGTCCGAATAGGAAGTAGATTGAGGGCTGCATGGGCTCACCGAGAAGGCCTACTTTGACATTCCGAGGTAACCTCTGATACTCGAACATACCTTCGGACACTCCGAACCCAATTTCGGATAGTCCGAACATAATTCAACTTCCTACCGAGAGGGTCCACTCGGACAGTCCGAAGTGACACCCGGATACTCCGAACATACTTCGATAAAAGCCCTAAGACTTGAACTTTTAACGCAAAAACTCAATTAGTACTTGCATATTATGATTAGTATTACACATCATGAGCATGTCATGCATCTTTTACTCATGTGCACTATTTGAATCCTTGTTTGGTGTTTATTGAATTGGATTTTCTCGTTAGGTGTTGACGTTTCGGAGGGCACTCCCGAGTACGACTACGCTTTCGAAGTCAAGAACGAGCAGCAAGGCACTACCTTACTCCTTGACCATGATTGCTCCTACTATTTGAAGTTTATGTTTTGGAATTATTTTATCAATTGCATGCTTACTTTCAACTACAATTATGATTGGGTAGAAAACTTAGCTATCACCACATTGTGATGTTATCCCCTTATCATGTTCTTTCCGTGTTCCTTTTTCGCCCTAGGTGGTTGGTTTATTATTCTTATTATGTGGGTTCATGCGAATTGCTTAGCCATGCTTAGAACATCGTTAGAAACCGCGATAGATGGACTTAGTCCATTGGTCGCACTGATTGAGAATTATTATGATGATGTTGTTTTCAAATGTTGGCTAATGTGTAGAGATGTTGGATAAGGACCCTAAGGATTAAATCCTGGTGACGTCTCTTTGAGTAACTATCGTGCAAACCACACGCCGTTTATGGGACCGGCGTAACCAAGAACTTATGTATGACTAGGTTATGTAAACCATGTGCACTCGGAATTCCTTGGGCTTAGTGGAGCGTCAAGGAATGACCGCCGGAATTCCTTGGGCTTAGTGGATCGCCAGGAATGTCTCGAGTCCTCGACTTTGTTGAGTCGGGATGTCCAACAACGGATGTACTCCTTGTTCCACACACACCGTTAATCGGGCACGCGGATCGAGGGTCACAATCATCCGGATGGTTTAGATACACTACCATGCATATCGAAAATGGTTTGTCACGTTCTCCTCGGCCGGCACATCAAAGGAAATGTGTTAATAGCTTGGCTTACGAGCGTGACGTGTCGTGTGGGTAAAGTCGTACCTCTGCAGAGTTTAAACTATTCGAATAGCCGCATCCATGGTTAAGGACGATCTCTTGAATTGTCAGTCACTGGGCGAGTATTAAGGACTTGGTAAGAATGGGATGGGAGTGGGAAAAGAGACACAAGTATTGGAGTACTTGTGTGTGTAGTCGAACATGAGCGATGGAACTCATGGTTCGGAAAATGCTTGAAGGCATGGTGCGAATATGATTATGATGTGATGATGTTATATTATGTATTAGATTTTGCAAATGTTTACTAAATGCCATTCTGTTCAATCTATACATGCTTATGAATTATCCCAAATATTGCTTTATGCTGAAATTACCATTTTGCCTTCCTTTGATGTAGCAACCACATGTAGTTAGAAACCAGCATACAACTTATATTATTGTGCGAGTACACTCTTTGTACTCAATCGGATTGTCCACTTGCTGCGGTGAGGATGAGGCATCGCCGGGACTTTTGGGCAGATTTCGGTGATTCTAATGTTTAGTCGCCGTTCTTGCCCCAGTTGGTTGCCTGAGGGTTTGGGGGCATGCCATGCTGGCCCTTTTGTTGTTTATCTTGTGATTTCCACTGCTACTCGATGTAATAACTCTAAATATGTCGTTATGGACAGCAGTCCTACTTTTGGTATGTAATAACGTTCATGTTTCCGATAATTATGTATGTGTTGTGATGTCAACTGTTGGATGAGGATGCTCGTGTTGGCAAACTTTCTCGACCAACACGGTATAATCACGGACGCCCGAGGTTCCTTGATTCACTTGAGATATGCCACGATTTGGGTGAATCGGTGGAGTCCTGGACGGTTCCCACAAAGCTTGGTATCAGAGCCATACTGACTGTAGGTTAGAACGGCCATGCTACGACTAGTTAGAAGATGTTTTGAGTCAAAAATTATTTTGCTATCAAATAATTTCAGAACTGATAGCATTGTGCATTTCCTTTATTTCTTACCCCTCTTAGTTCTATATCTTACCCTTATGATTCATTTGATTGTGCAAACAAGTTTCTAACCCCTCTTATCCTTTCCAACGTGACAGATGAGTTTTGGGCCATTGGTTTTAGTCACCCGTGCTGAAGATGTGGAGGGCTATCCTTCCCTCCTGAGGGATATGTTGTGGAGAGCTAATTTCACTTATGCACCAGAGTACGCGGTTTATGGTCGTGCTATAGGACCTGGATTGAAGACCAACACTGCCACGGTCCACATCATCGCTAGGATGGTGACGGGGAGCATTCCCTATCACTTTCGGGCGAGGGGGACGTCCGTAGGAATGGCTATCCAAGCGGTGGCATATGTTGCCATGTGCCATCTCCGTCATGATTTGTGGGAGCTGACTCTACCTCCGTATCAATATTTCCCACAACGAGGATCGACAGATGAAGTCAACAGTGTTGCTGAAATCGAGATGGAGGAAGACTCTTCTGTTCGACAGTTGTCGTGCTTGGTCCGTGCCTTGGACCGGGCTAATCGTTGCATTGTCCATGAGCTGTGGGAGACTCGTGCCCGTCTTCTTGAGGCACAAGGGCATCTTCACCAATTTGTTCAGATTAACTTGGTGCCAAGGGATGCATTGTATGGGCGCAACTCCACGACGCCACATGATGCAGCCCCACCTGCTTTTCAGTTTCCGCATGTGCCGGGGATAGAGACTGAGGACGTTGTGTCCAACACCGCACAAGATCAATTCGGGAGGTGTGATGCGTCATGTGTCTGGAATCTCCGGGGGTACCTAGGTTCTACATAGGATCACCACAGCGTCTCACTAACCCCTTGGACCCCGAAGACACTGGATCTCCGGGATACCATCTTTTGGATGTGTTTCCCCAAGGATTCCTTAGGGACATTTGAGTTGTCTCTGTAAAGCTCATCATGGAGGGAAAGTAGAGATGAGCTGAACTGGTTTAATTAATGTAATAGGCTACCTTATGAACCTATGCTAGCTTTTATATTTGGAATTATCACCCTTAGTTGTCACCCTTGACCTACGGGTTGTGAACTTGTGCTATTGTATCGGAATCTTGTTATTTTGTTTTCTTGGTTGATGTTGTGGCTTGAGAGCCTTATTATTTTGATGTCTTTTGGATTTGGTGCATGTTTTCTTGCTGCATACCTGTAGAGTTTTAATTGTGTGAATTGCTGTCCGGATATTTTAAATTCAGCGTTGTTGTGGCTCTCTTGTTACTTGTTGCTAATTTGGTTTGGCAATGATGACGGAGTTACCACTGCTCCCAAGCTCGGCAGGAGGCGAGGCCGCCATCCACCGGCTCCCAAGCGATCGAGATCCGACTCAGGGGTCACTCATAACCACCCGAGTCCTCACATCGCCAAAATCAGCACCACCTCGCGGAGGAGGAACTTCCACCCTCCTACCATGGCTCAAGTCCTCGCCCGATTGAGCAAAACCGCAAGATCAAACTTTGATCCTGCAGCAGATCGCCCGTAACACGGCCTATGCCCCAGCCCCTTTTCGAGGAGCCGAGGGGGCAGGACATCACGCGGCTAGCGGACTCGGCGAGTTTCTTCGCACGAAGCCGCCAACGTTCTCCCGTGCTGCGGATCCGCTCGAGGCCGATGATTGGCTTCGAACTATTGAGCGCAAGCTAGCCATCGCTCAATGCCAAGACCATGAGAAGGTCCTCTTCGCTTCACATCAACTCGATGGTGCGGCGTGCGCATGGTGGGACAGCTATACCGCTATGCAGCCCGCCGATCATGTCGTCACTTGGGCGGAGTTTCGCGCGGCTTTCCGCGAGGCTCATGTTCCCGCGGGCGTTATGGCAAGGAAGAAGCATGAATTTCTCGCATTGAAGCAAGGTGGCAAGACCGTTATGGATTATCTTCACGAGTTCAACTATTTGGCTCGTTATGCCCCAGACGAAGTCTCCATTGATGAGCGCAAGCAAGAGCGCTTCATGGAGGGACTTTCCGAAGAGTTGCAGCTGGAGCTCGCTGCTCATGACGTCCGAAACTTCCAGCATTTGGTCCACAAGGCCATAGTGGTGGAAGAGAAGTGGGGAAAATTAGAGGATTCGCGTAAGCGCAAGCGGATTGCACAAAATTCAGCAAGCAGCCACTTGTAGCCATCGCGCATGGTGCGCCCCTCACTTCCAAACTATCAAGCTCCGGCACCGCCGAGGCCTCCGACATTCATTGCTCGCCCACCGCAGCCAAGTCTTCCACCAACCTTAGGTGGAAATCAGCAAGGAGCCAACACTCAAGCTCGTCCAGTTCTCGTTTGCTTCCAGTGCAAACAGCCGGGGCACTTTGCACGTCAATGTCCGCAAAAGAACCAAGCAACATCGGGAATTCGACCCACCATTGCACCGGGGCAGCAGCACCTCCACCTCGACCAATGCCTCCAAGAACCGCGCCAACCCCACCGCGCGGTCGCATCAACCATATGACTGCCGAAGAAGCTCAGAATGCACCGGAGGTGGTATTGGGTATGTTTTCCGTCAACTCATACCCGACTACCGTATTATTTGATTCCAGAGCATCCCATTCATTTGTTAAAGAGAAGTTTGCTAGGCATCATGAGTTCCCTATACAACCTATGCACCCACCACTTCTCATTAAAACCCCGGGATCGGAATTAAGGACCAATCGAGTCTGCCGGGAAGTAAAAATTGAAATCAATGGGGTAGAGTTCCTAGCTGATTTGATCATGATTAAGACGGAAGGGATTGAAGTTATCCTTGGGATGGATTGGCTGTCCAAACACCAAGGATGCATCAATTGTGCAAGCAGATCTATTTCACTTACTAACGCAAGCGGCAAACAAGTTGTGTTTGCATCAAGTCCCGATTATGCTCACTTCTATGCCTTGAAGGGTGAGCCACTCCTTGAAATAAGAAATATACCAGTGGTATGTGACTACCCGGATGTATTTCCAGAAGAATTGCCGGGATGCCACCCGACCGGGTGGTTGAGTTCGTCATTGAGCTTCTACCCGAACGGCCCCAATATCGGGTTAACCTTATCGTATGCCTCCAAATGAGTTGATTGAGTTGAAGAAACAACTTACGGAGCTGCAAGAGAAGGGCTTCATTCGCCGAGCTCCTCACCTTGGGGGTGCCCGCGATATTTGTAAAGAAGAAGGATGATAGCTCATGGATGTGTGTTGATTACCGTCCATTAAATGAGGTCACGGTCAAGAACAAGTATCCACTTCGCGGATCGACGATTTGTTCGACCAAATGACCGAGCTCAGATCTTCTCCAAGATTGACTTGAGATTAGGCTACCATCAAATCAAGATCAGATCGGGAGACATTCCAAAAATGGCATTCTCCACCCGTTATGGTCTATATGAGTATACTGTTATGTCTTTCGGTTTGACCAACGCACCAGCATACTTCATGAACCTTATGAATTCAGTTTTCATGGAATATCTCGACAAGTTCATTGTCATCTTCATCGATGATATTCTCATTTATTCCAAGTCCAAAGAGGAGCATGAAGTACACCTTCGGGCAATCCTAGAAAAGCTGCGAGAGCACCAACTCTATGCAAAATTCAGCAAGTGTGAATTCTGGCTAAAGGAGGTTGCCTTCTTGGGCCATGTGATCTCGGAAGGCGGAGTTGCGGTTGACCCCGGCAAGGTACAGACTGTACTCGACTGGGAGCAGCCTAAGAACATCACAGTTACTAGGCTAGTCTTCAGATGTCACCTTTCGAGGCGTTGTATGGTCGACCTTGTAGGACACCATTGAATTGGAATGAGATCGGTGAGCGTCGTGTCCTCGGACCAGACATACTTCAAGAAGCTGAAGAGCAAATAGCACTGATCAGAAAAAGGTTGAGAATCGCACAGTCGAGACAAAAGAGTTATGCGAACAATCGCCGCAGGGATTTGAGCTTTGAGCCTGAAGATTACGTGTATCTCAGGGTTACGCCTCTTAAGGGAGTCCAGAGGTTTCACAAAAAGGGGAAACTTGCGCCAAGATATGTAGGACCGTTTAAGATCATAAGCCGCAGGGGAGAAGTCACATACAACTGGAGTTACCGCAAACATTGGCCGAGTACATAACGTCTTTCATGTATCACAACTCAAGAAGTGTCTCCGAGTGCCTAACGAGCAAACACCCCTAGAAGCAATTGGACTGTAGGAAGACTTGACCTACAAAGAGCAACCGGTAAAGATTCTGGACACAATGGATCGGAAAACAAGAAATAAGATAACCCGCTTTTGCAGAGTTCAGTGGAGCAACCACACTGAAAGTGAAGCCACATGGGAACGAGAGGAGGATTTGAAAAAGGAATTCCCAAACCTATTCCTTAGTTAAAGCTTCGAATCTTGGGGTCGAGATTCTGTTAAGGGGGGTAGGTTTGTAACGTCCCGAAATTTCACCTAATTTAAAATTTTGGAGTTATTGGAATTTTTGTGGATTTTTGGGGATTTATTTGAAATTAATTTAGTTTAATTTAAATTTAACCTTCTTTTGAATAATTAAATAACATAAAAGTAATTATCAAAAAAAAATAAAAATATTTTATTTAAGCTCTAAATGCCTTGAAATATTTTCTAAAATTTTTCTAGAATTTTTCGGGTATTTTTAGTGCCCTAATTAAATACTTTGATTTTCTATAATTAATTTAAATGTTAAAAGCCGGAAAAAGCCTAGCTACAGTATTGGGCCGAGCCCAACACTGTGCTCGCGCCGGCCAAACCCTAGCGCCGCCCGCTTCGGTCCGTGCAATCTCGATCGGACGGCTGATAATGAGCCGCGTTGCCAATTTGTGAGAGCTGTTGGATCGTAGTAGCTTGAGCCGCTAGGATTTCAACACGTGGCGCCGTGTAGCCGAACCGTTACTTGCCCTGAGCCGTTGGATTGCAATCGGACGGTGGAGACTGGTCACGCCGCATCGAGAGGGAGCAAACTGTGCGCCGCCGTCGACTGTTGGCCGCCGAGATTTGTTAGGGGATTTGAGCGCGTTTCAAGGCATATCGACGGCCGTGCTATAGCCCATTTAACGTGTCTGACCACCCCGCGCATTCGGTCCGTTCACCCGTTAGCTCTTGTGTTCCCTAGCTCTCCTCGTAGCTCATCGAAGTTAGCTTTACCACCGCCTCGGTTTTCCTCGTTTTCCACCGTCGTTCGACGCTCTCCGCCACGCCCAAGGCCCATACCGAGTTCACCGAGCCAAGACGGGTCGACAGGAGCACTTCTTCCGACCAGAGACGCCCGGAATCGCCGTAGACCACTTCATCTTCTCCAAGTCCGGCGACAAGCACCGCCGTCTCTTCTTCGAAGCCTCGCGACTCACCGCCGTCGTTGGATTTCCATCCCACGTCCGAGGTAACGCCACGTCTCCTCTCCTGTAGAGCTAGGCCGGAATAGCTTCGGTAGAAAATGGTCGTTAGATCTTAATCGTGCGGCTCGGATTAGGCCACGTAGGCTCAGTAACAGCGCATTGCTCGGGTAACAGCAACCATAAGATCTTCATCCAACCGCACGGCAAGGCCCACGAGGCGCCGACACGCTTGATTTCGCCGTCGGATCGTAGATCGGTGGTCAAATCTTGCCACGAGTCACCGAGACCTCAAGAATGAATGCGGACCGACCGTTGGATTTGAATCCAACGGGCGGGAACATGGGTGACCGCGTGGACCGGCCGAAAGCATGCCAAGTGTCGCTGCCTATGCGGACCTTCCACTGTGCAGCCGGGCCCACTTGTCAGTGTGAGGACCGCCGGGTGTTGTAAGGACCCGAATTCACCAATTCGAATCCACTGTGTTTTACCGCACTAGTCCCAGGATCAAACGCTAGTGCACACAGCTTAACATCGGTAAACATCATATCATACACAACAATAAGAATAATAAGGCTTTATTGATTTAATATAACTGGTGTATGATCTTATGATCACTTACATTATTCAGCCAAATGGGCTAACCTGAAATAAACATGAACAAATGCAGCGGAAAGTATAGCAAAAGACGTAGATGTCCCATCAGCACACCACAGGCAGCTGACTAGGATTGGCCTAGTGACCCGCGTCCACTTGAAAGTCCTCCTCCAAAACTGGCGATGATTCCTCCACTGTTGTTGGTTGTTTAAGCAAGGGTGAGTACACCAACACGTACTCAACAAGTTGTGCACAGAATGCAATTCTAACATATCTATATGCAGGCTTACTCCAAAGGTATGGCTATGTGGTTCATTTTGCAATAAAGCAGCATTTAAGAACACATACAGTATGTAAATTGAGATGACAGTAAAACAAATAATAACAAGTAAATAGATTCAGTGATTCTCAAATAAACCAAGTTTTCATCCTAAATCAGGTTCCATTATCCACATGGCTACCTGTCATCCCATAACAGTTGTTCATTTTAATTATCTACCCCTTGATTGTAATTCCCGAGCATTGCTCAATACCGTGAGAACGGCTATCCGAATAGTTTGTACACTCTGCAGAGGTTATGCACTTTACCCACATGATACAACCATGCACCACACAGGTGTACGATTATAACAAAGCCTTTACAATGCATCCTCTTAACCCAGTGCTACCCGCTAAGGTTTCAACACTGGAGGGACTGGTTACCACATCCAGGGCACCCCTCTTGCGCCATGTGAGTTTCCTCCGTACACCCGGACTCACAACACCACGATAGCACTCAAGCTAAGCATTTGCAAATTAGTCAGCTAGGCTGCCCCATAACAGACATGTGGTTGCAAGATCGACTTAGGTCAAAGGCTCGCAAGGTTAAGTCCTTAGGATTGATTAAAGCAAGACTTACACATACCCTCAACTCCATTGAGCCCACCCTGGCACACTTGCCCCTTCCACTTGCTTTAATAAAAAATGATTACCACCCGGTTGATTACCAAGTATCACATGCTTTACACAATTCAACATCGTTGCGTGACCTCCTCGCCACAACAACTCAATCTTCTCGTGTGACCACACATGACACACATATCCATGATAATGTTCTATATTCCATTAGTCAAGATTAATAATCAATACTTCATGTACATGTGATGAAGTGGCATGGCTAAGCACTCTAGTTCATTCTAACCATCCATGTTGATTTCATTATTAACCAACTATAGTAAACCAACCTAGGGTGACAAGTGGATCATGACATACAACTAACAAGGTAGGGTATAATTCAAAAGGGTACATTTAACTAATCCCAAATTTAAGTGAAAATCATTGGTATTCATAAAATAACAAGTGATAAGGTAAATCAAAATAGCATGCAATCTAATTTATGGGTGCAACATGATCAAAGCACAACTTGCCTTGGTTAAGTTCCTGGTTGTGGTCTAGAAACTGTTCTTGAGTTGGTGGCTCCTCCTCCGAAGCGTCGCACAATTCAACGTCTATGCGAATCGAAAGAAATAGCAAATAAACACCAAGAACAAATAGCAAATGAACTCAAAAATTCAAATAAAATCCACCATTGGAAAGATCTCAATCTTACAAATTTTTTGGAATTCGAATCACCCAAATCGGAGTTCATATGCAAAAGTTATCACATTTAGAAGTTTTGAAAATAAACTTAACTCTGGAATTAGAAATTCTAAATCTTTCCGAATTATTTTTATAAAGAAAATCCGAATTTTCCTGCCCCGGCTTGTATGGACAAAACGTGGTGAAATCTAGACTGGTGAACTCAATCTAACGGTTACGGGTAAATCTACTACGCGGCCTAATATCAACCGTCCGACCTAAATCCAACAGTTGATATTTAATCTAAGACGCTTACCGATTTCGTAGTGACGTGGACGAATTCCGCGCGCTCGATTAAGATCCGACGGCTGACGAAGCTCCCGATCGGCGATGAAGTGACGACGACTTGTATTCACCGGAGACGAAGACGACGACCCCGGCGATAACTCGGCAGCGCGCGCTCAGAAATCTCCTGGCGACGCTGCTGTTTCCCTAGGACGACGGCACTCCCGATTTTCCTGACGCTCAATCGCTCGCGTCTTTTTTGTTCTCTCGGTCGCTTGGTTTCTTGGCGACGCTGGGGCGCTGCTTAAATACTGCCCACGCGCCAGCACTTCCTGCCCGAGCCGGACTACAACTCCTAGACGGACTCGGCGCCTAGCGATGGTATGTGAATTGGCCACGCGCTGCCTAACGAGCCAAGACGTCCTTTTTCCCGCGCACTTACGGAAGGACTCGATGCCTTGCCGAATTCGACGCCAATCGCCAGAGTTTGAATCAGCTACGTTTGTTTCTCCCACCCGATGGAACTCCAAGTCCGCCGATCTTAGCCACGCGCCGGAGAAACGGAAGGAGTTCCCGCATGCAGCGAATGTTATTTCCAAATCGCACCGGTCAGCAATCGATTTCCTAATTCGATTCAATCCCGGAGAGAAAAAGAAATTTCCCAAAAATACTTTGAGACCTTCTATACTCCAATAAAATATTTTTGGGCAGACTTTATTTTAAATTTGCTTTTTATAAATATTTCTTAACAAAAACCATATATACTAATTCGAAATGATTTAAATAAATCTCAGAAAATCCAATAAATCCATAAAATTCATAAAAATCATAAATTGCAATAAAATAATATTAAATAATTAAAAAGTCAAAAATTGGGATGTTATAAACCTCCCCCCTTAACGGAATCTCGACCCCGAGATTTAGGGCTAACTAGAGAATAGGTTTGGGAATTCTGCCTTCAGATCTTCCTCACGCTCCCAGGTTGCTTCATTTTCTGAATGATTACTCCATTGAACTCTACATAAGCGAGTAGACTTATTTCTTGTTCTACGCTCCATTGTATCCAAAATCTTAATAGGCTGCTCTTTATAAGTCAGGTTCTCCTGTAACTCGATAGCTTCTAATGGTGTTTGCTCTGCTGGTACTCTGAGACATTTCTTAAGCTGAGACACATGGAACACATCATGGACTCCTGCTAATGACTGGGGCAATTCCAGTTGATACGCAACCTCTCCTCGGCGGCTTAGGATCTTAAATGGTCCGACATATCTAGGTGCGAGTTTTCCTTTAACGTTGAACCTTTTCACACCTTTCAGGGGAGTAATCTTGAGATATACAAAATCATTAGGATCAAAACTCAATTCCCGATTTATTTATTGTCGCCAGAGCTCTTCTCGCTTTGATGGTCTGTTTTTAGACTTTCTTTGATAATGGCAACTTGTTCCTCGGCCTCTCTGAGCAACTCAAGCCCAAATATTGAACGCTCCCCCGTCTCGTTCCAATTGAACGGAGTACGACAAGCTCGACCATATAAGGCTTCAAATGGCGACATTTGCAAGCTAACCTGGTAACTATTATTATAGCTAAACTCCGCATACGGCAAACTCTTATCCCAAGATGTACTATAGGATATCGCACATGCTCTCAACATATCCTCTAGAATCTGATTCACTCTTTCCGCTTGACCATCTGGTCTGCGGATGATAAGGCTCAAATTGAGACGATTCCCCATTGCTTCATGCAATTTCTCCCAAATCTTGAGGTAAATTGGGTACTCGATCCGATACAATTTTCTTGGGCACACCATGCATATACAATTCTCGATATGTATAACTCGCCAATCGATCCCCGAATAGGTTGTCTTTTTCTCGATGAAGTGAGCAACCTTGGTTAACCGATCAATGATGACCCATATGGAATCATAACCCTTTGAGTCTTGGGCAACCCAAAGGATGAAATCCATACCAATTTCCTCCCATTTCCATTCCGAATCTTCAACTACCGCAATAGTCCTCAAGGGCTTTTGATGCATCGCTTTTACCCTCGACATATATCACACAATGCAACATGCTCCGCCACTTCACGCTTCATACTTGGCCACCAGAATCTCTTCTTAAGATCCTGATACATCTTGGCACTTCCTGGATGTATAGAATACTTGGAATCGTGTGCTTCTTCTAGAATCAACTGCTTAAGATCTTTCTCGTCTAGCACACAAATTCGTCCTTTAAACCACAGAGTTCCTTGCTCATCCACAGAGAAATCTTCGGCTACACCTTCTTCTTTTTTAGACTTAATCTTGATGATTTTCTCATCTTTACTTTGCCTTTCTCTAATTCGATCCTCTAGGGTCAGTTTTACTTCCAAGGCAGCTACGAATCCTTGCGGCACAACCTCCAATCCCAACTTCCGAAATTCTTCACACAACTTCGGTTGATCACTGGCTTCTATTGCATTTACACTGTGGCTCTTACGACTCAAAGCATCGGCTACCACATTAGCTTTTCCGGGATGATAATGAATTCCAACGTTGTAATCCTTGATCAGTTCCAACCATCTTCTTTGCCTCATATTGAGTTCTGACTGAGTGAAGATATACTTCAAACTCTTATGGTCCGTATATATCTCACATCTATTTCCAATGAGAAAATGATGCCATATCTTTAAAGCATGCACTACGGCCGCTAATTCCAAGTCATGCGTTGATAATTCCTTCAGGCGGCCTCAATCGCCTTTGATGCATAAGCCACTACTTTGCCATTCTCAAGATCAACACACAACCAAGACCCGCCTTGAGGCATCACAAGATATGTCAAAGCTACATCGCACATCCGCAATACTAACACCGGTGCAGATGTTAATCGCTTCTTTAACTCTTCAAAACTCCTTTCGCACTCTGGCGTCCATGCAAATTTATTTTCTTTCTTCAACAATTGCGTAAGGGGTCTTGCAATCGTCGAAAACCCTTCTATGAACCGACGGTAATATCCTGCCATTCCCAAGAAACTACGGATTTGAGTAACTGTCTTTGGCTGCTCCCAATGCAACACAGCTTCCACTTTACTTGGATCCACCGCGACTCCTTTAGCGGTTATTACGTGGCCAAGGAATTCTACCTTCTCTTTCCAAAAATCACACTTGCTGAATTTGGCATAAAATTGTTGTTCTCGCAACTTCTCTAATACCAATCTCAAATGTCCCGCGTGCTCCTCTTCCGACTTGGAGTACACCAGAATATCATCTATAAAGACAACCACAAATTTATCCAGATAGTCCATGAATACCTTATTCATCATATTCATAAAATAGGCAGGGGCATTTGTCAGTCCAAAGGACATGACTGTAAACTCATAATGTCCATAACGGGTTGAGAATGCGGTCTTCGGTATATCCTCCTCTCGAATCTTCAGCTGATGATACCCTGATCAGAGATCTATCTTGGAGAAAACTCCTGCTTCTCTCAATTGATCAAATAAATCATCAATCCTAGGCAAGGGGTACTTATTCTTGATCGTCACTTCATTAAGTGCACGATAGTCAATGCACATCCTCATACTCCCATCTTTCTTTTTGACGAACAACACTGGCGCTCCCCACGGGGAAGAACTTGTTCGAACAAACCCTTTTTCAAGCAATTCCTCAATTTGCTTCTTCATTTCTACTAGCTCATCAGTCGGCTTCCGATACGGCCTCTTTGCTATTGGTGTTGTTCCAGGTACTAACTCAATAACGAATTCGAGGTCTCGATCCGGCGGCATGCCTGGTAAATCTTCAGGGAATACTTCGGGAAATTCTCTAGCTACTGGCACATCTTCCAGGTTAGCAACCTTCATACTATTGACCATTAACTGACCATCACGAACTGCGGTGGCATGCACTTCCACTTTCTTGCCGCTAGGGCTTTCTAGGGTCACCATTCTTTGGCCACAATCCAAAACAGCCTTATGCTTGGAAAGCCAATCCATTCCTAAGATAACATCCAAGGTTTGGGTATCTAATAGGATAAGATTTGCTAGGAACTCTATCCCATTCATAAGCAACTTAACTCCCAAACACCCAAGGCTAAATTGAAATTCAGATCCTGGGGCTTGGATTAAAAGCACACATTTAAGATTCTTAATAGCAAATCCATTCTTCATTGCAAAACTCTGAGAAACAAACGAATGCAAAGCTTCCGAATCAAATAAAACCGTAGCTGGTACTGAGTTAACCAAAAACTTACCCAGTACAACGTCCGTTGCTTCCTGAGCTCCATCTGCAGTAATATGGTTGATCCTTCCACGCATTGTTGTCTGAGGCGACGCTCCTGACTGCACTGGTGCTCGATTTCCTCCTGTCACCAGAGCTTTGGATGGAGTGGTACCCAGGTTGAATTGAACTGGGGTGATACTTCCCTTCTTGGGACACTTATTGGCAAAATGCCCAGGTTCATTGCAAGAGTAACATTTCTTAACAGCAGACTGCTGACTTCCTGCCGATACGTTGCCCCCTGGAGCTGGTGTTTGAAAATTCTGATTAGTGGGGCGAGATGATGAAGTTGGGGTCTTGTTAGTCCACTGGGGTTGGATTTTGGCAAACTGTTGCGGTGTCATCCTTAACCTAAGATGATTAGGCCGCCCTGCCTGACTAGCCATCCAGCACTTACGATCCTCACCCAATTCTTTACGCTTATCCTCAAGGATCAAAGCTTTATTGACTAACTATTAGAAATCAGGGAAATTGTGGGTGATTAATCCCACCTGCAATCCAGAGTTTAAGCCTTTCATAAAACGGGATTACCTAGCCTTGTCTGTAGCCACATCTTCTGGTGCATAACATGCCAACTGAGTAAACTTATTCAGATATTATGCCACTGACTGGCCTCCTTGCTTCAACGCCCTGAACTCTTCCTTCTTAAGGTCCATCATTCCTTCTGGTACATGGTATTGGCGGAAAGCAGCTGAAAACTCTTCCCAAGAAATCTCCTGTGGTGCCTCATGTGCTGTGCAATAGTTCTCCCACCATTCCGCGGCAGTCCCTTCCAGCTGGTGCGAAGCATATAACACCTTCTTGTTGCCCTCACACTGCGTGATATGCAACTTTCTCTCAATGGTTCTCAACCAATCATCGGCCACCAAAGGATTGGCATTGCCGGAGAATGTTGGAGGATGGGTTCTCATAAAATCCAACAGTTTAGAATGAGAACGCGACCCATTGTTGCCTTGGTGTATATTGGTGTTGCCTACGGCTTGATTGGTCATGTTCTGCATTTGTTGCATCATGGTTTGCATAAGTTGAGTTTGTGCGGCTATGAAGGCTCCTAGATTCTGCACATCTACTAGCGGTGTTGGCTGCAGTGGCGTTCCGTCATTGAACTCATCATTCCGACGAAGCCCACTTCCTGAAGCTCCATTGTTACCGCGTGTGTTCACTATCTGTTTGATTTGTTTTTCGGTTAGGAAAGATAGAGTTAGCATAGATAAGATGTAAGAATTCCTAATGCGGGGGAAATAGGTTAAACCCAAACTTTATCTCTTTATTACTCAACTTGGTATGGTTGCTCACAAAAGCCTAAAAGCTTGCAACACATACTGCACACTCAGCAAACATTAAAATCCAAACTAAACACTCAACCTTAACGTCCATTACATTTGGGTGAGACTATTCTATTTGACGCGATTCAATCATTGAGTCTCAACTTAAACTAAGACTCTCACTCCTCGAGCCATCCTCCTCATCTATTTTAAAGAGAATAGATAAGTCTTCCATCTTCAAATGGCCACTCCGAAAAAAAATTTGAGGTACATTTCAGCAAAGGTAAGGAATAGAGAATGAGATAAGTCAAGAGGGTTATCTTAATCCAACTTAGGTTTTTCTTTTCGAAAATAGTTTTGGACACTCTACCAAACTAGGGCCAAGTCCTACAGTCAGTATGCTCTGATACCACCTCTGTAAGGACCCGAATTCACCAATTCGAATCCACTGTGTTTTACCGCACTAGTCCCAGGATCAAACGCTAGTGCACACAGCTTAACATCGGTAAGCATCATATCATACACAACAATAAGAATAATAAGGCTTTATTGATTTAATATAACTGGTGTATGATCTTATGATCACTTACATTATTCAGCCACATGGGCTAACCTGAAATAAACATGAACAAATCCAGCGGAAAGTATAGCAAAAGACGTAGATATCCCATCAGCACACCATAGGCAGCTGACTAGGATTGGCCTAGTGACCCGCGTCCACCTGAAAGTCCTCCTCCAAAACTGGCGATGATTCATCCACTGTCGTTGGTTGTTTAAGCAAGGGTGAGTACACCAACACGTACTCAACAAGTTGTGCACAGAATGCAATTCTAACATATCTATATGCAGGCTTACTCCAAAGGTATGGCTAAGTGGTTCATTTTGCAATAAAGCAGCATTTAAGAACACATACAGTATGTAAATTGAGAAGACAGTAAAACAAATAATAACAAGTAAATAGATTCAGTGATTCTCAAATAAACCAAGTTTTCATCGTAAATCAGGTTTCATTATCCACATGGCTACCTGCCATCCCATAACAGTTGTTCATTTTAATTTTCTACCCCTTGACTGTAATTCCCGAGCATTGCTCAATACCGTGAGCACGGCTATCCGAATAGTTTGTACACTCTGCAGAGGTTATGCACTTTACCCACATGATACAACCATGCACCACACAGGTGTACGATTATAACAAAGCCTTTACAATGCATCCTCTTAACCCAGTGCTACCCGCTAAGGTTTCAACACCGAGGGACTGGTTACCACACCTGTGGCCCCCTCTTGCGCCATGTGAGTTTCCTCCGTACACCCGACTCACACCACCACGATAGCACTCAAGCTAAGCATTTGCAAATTAGTCAGCTAGGCTGCCCCATAACAGACATGTGGTTGCAAGATCGACTCAGGTCAAAGGCTCGCAAGGTTAAGTCCTTAGGATTTATTAAAGCAAGACTTACACATACCCTCAGCTCCACTGAGCCCACCCTGGCACACTTGCCCCTTCCACTTGCTTTAATCAAAAATGATTACCACCCGGTTGATTACCAAGCATCACATGCTTTACACAATTCAACATCGTTGCGTGACCTCCTCGCCACAACAACTCAATCTTCTCGTGTGACCACACATGACACACATATCCATGATAATGTTCCATATTCCATTAGTCAAGATTAATAATCAATACTTCAAGTAGATGTGATGACGTGGCATGGCTAAGCACTCTAGTTCGTTCTAACCATCCATGTTGATTTCATTATTAACCAACTATAGTAAACCAACCTAGGGTGACAAGTGGATCATGGCATACAACTAACAAGGTAGGGTGTAATTTAAAAGGGTACATTTAACTAAAGCCAAATTTAAGTGAAAATCATTGGTATTCATAAAATAACAAGTGATAAGGTAAATCAAAATAGCATACAATCTAATTTATGGGTGCAACATGATCAAAGCACAACTTGCCTTGGTTAAGTTCCTGGTCGTGGTCTAGAAACTGTTCTTGAGTTGGTGGCTCCTCCTCCGAAGCGTCGCACAATTCAACGTCTACGCGAATCGAAAGAAATAGCAAATAAACACCAAGAACAAATAGCAAATGAACTCAAAAATTCAAATAAAATCCACCATTGGAAAGATCTCAATCTTACAATTTTTTCGGAATTCGAATCACCCAAATCGGAGTTCATATGCAAAAGTTATCACATTTAGAAGTTTTGAAAATAAACTAAACTCTGGAATTAGAAATTCTAAATCTTTCCAAATTATTTTTATAAAGAAAATCCGAATTTTCTTCCCTGGCTTGTACGGACAAAACGTGGTGAAATCTAGACTAGTGAACTCAATCTAACGGTTACGGGTAAATCTACTACGCGGCCTAATATCAACCGTCCGACCTAAATCCAACAGTTGATATTTAATCTAAGACGCTTACCGATTCCGTAGTGACGTGGACTTAATTCAAGGCCGATTAAGATCCGACGGCTGACGAAGCTCCCGATCGGCGATGAAGCGATGACGACTTGTATTCACCGGAGACGAAGACGACGACCCCGGCGATAACTTCGGCAACAAGGCGCCGAAATCTCCCGCAACGCTGCTTTGTTTCCGACGACGGCGGCCTCGATTTTCCTGACGCTCAATCGCTCGCGTCTTTTTTGTTCTCTCGGTCGCTTGGTTTCTTGGCGACGCTGGGCATCGCTAACATCGCCCACGCCAAAGATTTCGCCGAGCGGACTACAACTCCTAGACGGACTCGGCGCCTAGCGATGGTATGTGAATTGGCCACGCGCTGCCTAACGAGCCAAGCCGTCCTTTTTCCCGCGCACTGACGGAAGGATTCGATGCCTTGCCGAATTCGGCTCCAATCGCCAGAGTTTGAATCAGCTACGTTTGTTTCTCCCACCCGATGGAACTCCAAGTCCGCCGATCTCAGCCACGCGCTAGAGAAATGGAAGGAGTTCCCGCGTGCAGCGAATGTTATTTCCAAATCGCACCGGTCAGCAATCGATTTCCTAATCCGATTCAATCCCGGAGAGAAAAAGAAATTTCCCAAAAATACTTCGAGACCTTCTATACTCCAATAAAATATTTTTGTGCAGACTTTATTTTAAATTTCCTTTTTATAAATATTTCTTAACAAAAACCATATATACTAATTCGAAAAGATTTAAATAAATCTCAGAAAATGCAATAAATCCAGAAAATTCACAAAAATCATAAATTGCAATAAAATAATATTAAATAATTAAAAAGTCAAAAATTGGGATGTTACAGGTGTGCTGACGTCAGCATGACGTCATCCGTGGGGCTCGCAAGTCAGTGACCGAGGTGACGTGGCTCACTCTGGTGCTGACACGTGTCATGCCGAGGGAATTTAACCGGATTTCAAGTAGGAAAATAAATAGAGTAATTCGGTTTTTCTTTTATTTGAATTACAAAACTTGTAATTGCTATAACTTTTGCGTCTTAGCTCCGATTTGAGCAATTCCAGTTCCTAAAAATTTGTAAAAATGTGAACTATTTATTGGTGAATTTTATTTTATTTTTAGTGTTGATCTTGCTGTCTGTTTAAGTATATTTATTGTGTGTACGCTTATTCCGAGTAGACTCTGAGTTGCCGGGAACTGTCGGAGAAGAATTCGAAGACCCATCGCAAGTTTCAGATCCGGATCAACTACTTTTCGAAGGCAAGTCATGCTTTGACCATATTGCCCCTAGATTTTCAAATGTATTTCAATTCAAATTATGCATGCTATGTTAACTAACAATAACATTGAATAATTTGGGTAAAATAGATAATACACCTACCTTGTTTATGTCACCTTGTTAATATTAATTGTATGCCTTGAAAACCTTGTCACCCTAAGATATTAAATTGGGTTGGTTGCTAATATAAAGCCAACACGGGAGGCTAGACCGTGACTAGTGCTTAGTCTGCTTGTATGCGCTGAAGGACTTTCACATTGCAAAACAATATTGACTAAACAAATACGGAACGCATTTTGGAATAATGCGATGATGTCATGAGATGGAATTGAGGGTAGCGACCTGTGTGGTTCTACTCATGCAATGAAGTGGGCATTGGCATGTGTTGCATAAATGCAAACCGGGGTGGGAAATGATTTGGACCGGGGCAAGTGGCGAGAAGGCTTCGTGCCATGTGGGCCTGTGTGGCAACGGGATGTACTAAAGATTGTAAAGGCTGTGTGCCGAGAAATATAAAACGGATGTCTTGCCCGGGACAGTTAAGGACTTCACCTTGCGAGCCTTTGAACTGAGTTACTCGTACAAACACTTGTCTGAAATGGGACGGACCTAGTTTAGTAATGTTCTAATATCTTCCTTTGACACCTCGGGGCAACAGTTACACACGAGTGTAACTGTGTGGGGAAGCGTACCTGTGCTACGGCTTGGTACCCATTCAATGATATTCGCTTGTTCTAAACTTTGTCTCTGAGTGAGGGAAGTGTTAGAAAGGCAATACCGGGGAGGTTCATAGGTTGGGTGTTAGTCTCTGAAAGACTTTGTTGCAATCAATCACCTGTGTGGTGAGCGACTGTATCCTGTGGGAAAAGTGTACAGCCTCTGCAGAGTGTGCGTGTTAAAACTATTCGAATAGCCGCGTCCGCGGTATTGGACAATGCTCGGGGATTACAGTCAAGGGTTAGACTTTCAAAATAAAACGTGGAATGGGTGGCTATGTGCTAAGGATTTATAAATCGAGCTTAGGGCTGTGTGCCAACCTCTTGGAAAAGAATTGAGAAATTAATTATTATAGTAATGACTTTACCGCTTTTAATCTAGTTAAGACTATCTGTTAAAAGAAATGTTGCTTCTTGCAAAATAACCATTTAAGCCTTTCCCTTGGAATAAGCCATTCATGTAGTAATAGAACTGCATTGTGCATGACTTGTTGAGTATGTTGTATACTCACCCTTGCTTCAACAAAAACCTCAGAAGAAGAAGCAACACCAGCTTGGGAGGAGGAGTTTAACGAAGGTCCGGAGAATTAGGGTAAAGCCTCGTCAGTTGCCTGTGGCTACGAGGGGTTTTCATTATCGTACTTTTGCTTCCGCTATTGAACGTATGTTACTTTTGTTATTTATCGCCCTGCGTGGTGAATTAATGTAAGGTGACCATAAGGTCGTACGTGTAACTCGGTTATATTCATGTTTGAAGTACTTTATTATTAATTCCGCTGTGTATGATTGTGGTACTTCAACCTGTTTATCCTGTGTGTACTAGCGTGATCCTGGACTAGTATAGAATACACAGAGGGTCCGGATTTGCAGATTCGGGTCCCGACATATTATAAGCACCTGAATTTTATATATCATGATGAAAAGTTGTATTGTACCGTGCACCGGCTATTTGACCAGGATGGAACCAAAAAACGCTAGGTAAAGAAACCAGTTCGTGGGAGAAACACTTGTGTACTATGGAACCATACGAAACCTCATTGCATAAATCAGCTTCATCGGTATAATATATCACACTAGACTAGTCTTCAGTCACACATCTATTTACTGAAAGAGAAGGGTTCGTGAGTTAAGTGCATAGGTGGCAACTTAGGCCCTATTTGGAAGAGCTCTAGATCCCAGCACCAGCTTAGATCTGAAATTTATAGGTTAAAATAAAGTGAATTAAGTTTATATTTCTAGTCTAAAATGTAAACAAGATGATCTACCTAAACACTCTTAATGTACCCACAACTCCAGCTCCATAAATTTCTGGAGCTAGAAATACCCTGCTTCACCAACTCCACAAACTTTGTTGGAGCTGAAGCTGTCCCAAACACCCCCTTAGATGATACTGTACAAAACATAGCGGCATACTTTTTTTGAAGGGAGTAAGCAGCAACCCTGTTAGATGGGGAAACAGAGTCATTTTGCCCAGCTTTAGACTATCACCAACGAGTTCCCATCCCGACCATGTTCCCTTCGCGATGGGAAAAAGCGCCGACGGAACGACAGAAGGCTTCCAATGCTTTCCTCATGCCCTCGATTGAAGGGCGAGGAGAGAGATTCCCGGTCGAACGACGTTCTCTCCCCTTTCCCTTCCAGTCGAGAAGCGGGTGGAGGACCTCCGTGCGCGCGCTGGGGCGGAAGAGCAGACAGAGCGGCGCGGATCTACGAGTGTGAAGCACTTGGTGACGGCAAGGGGCGGCAGAAGTCGAAGCAGGCAGCGGTGGTGGTTGCTGAAGAGGGAGGTGCTGGGCATCTTCATCGATGTGCACGGAGAGCTACGCCGCGTGGACGCGAGGTAAACTTTCCCCCAAATTTCCGCGCGACATTTTTGACGAATGTGTGATGGCGACCAGATTTTTGTGCCAATGCTGGACGGCGGTGCTCCGATGTAGTGTCGATTTAGGTAGTTTAGGGTTTTCGGCGCCCCCCATTTCGCCGGTAGCTTCGATATGAAGTTCTTCGGAATACTCAAGCTTCTTCAGTTAATTTCTTCGGAATACTCAAGCTTCAGATTAAGGCTTCGAAGTGAAGTTTCAGAGTAGTACTAGCTTCGGAATACTAAAGCTTCCGATGTAGTAGCTTCAGATTAAAGCTTCGAAATACTCAAGCTTCAGATTAATTTCGTCGGAATACTCAAGCTTCCGATGTAGTAGCTTCCGATGTAGTAGCTTCAGATTAAAGCTTCGAAATCTGAGAGTGAAGTTCTTTGAAATCTGAGAGTGAAGTTCTTCGAAATACTCGTGTTCTTGGAAATCTGGTAGTGAAGTTCTTTCAAATACTGATAGTGTACTTCTTCGAAATCTTATAGTCAAGTTCTTCGAAAAACTACAAGTTCATCGAAATCTGATAAACATAACTTCAAGTTCAGTTAATTTCAAGTTGTTAATTGGTTCTTCAGTTAAGTTGTTAATAGCATGTGATCTTATAGAACAAATAGTCAAGGTATTAAACTGTAATTTCAGAATAATTGCTTCTTCAGTTAATTTCAGATTAAAACCTGCTATCCAGAAATGATCAATGTCAGATTTAGAAGTACACAAGTTTCAGATTTAGCTTTTGCCTATAAGAATTAGTGTAGTTCATAAACCTGGTATGAAGAAAGCATCAATTTCAGATTGCACCATTCATATTTAAGCTCCAGACTTCACAAATAGTTATGCTTCAGATTTAAGCTTACGTAGTTGATGACTTAAGTTAAGTTTTAGATAAAGTTAAGTTTCAGACTTCACTTTAAGTTCGAGATTTCAGTTTCACATAAAGTTAAGTTGGGAGTATATATTGATTTCTGGTAAGGAATCTCATACTGAATGGTTTCATATATGATTTCATATATTCTGTTAAGGAATCTCATACTGAATGGTTTCATATATTCTGGTAAGGAATCTCATACATGATTTCATATATTCTGGTAAGGAATCTATTCTGGTTTGATATGAATGCATATTCTGGTAAGGAATCTCATACATGATTTCATATATTCTGGTAAGGAATCTCATATGAATGATTTCATATATTCTGGTTTCATATATGATTTCATATATTCTGGTAAGGAATCTCATACTAAATGGTTTCATATTGAATGGTTTCATATATATTCTGGTAAGGTATATATCAAATTCATGCTTGGAGTATATATCACATTCATACCGAGAGTCAAACCGTAGAGTCAAGTAAAGTTCTTTGGGAGAACGGGAGTATATATCACATTCATACTAGGAGTATATCAAATTCGATAAGGACTCTCATTTGGGAGCCAGTTGAAGTGTCAAGGCAAACAATTCATCTTGGTGGCAAATAATTGAAGTGCTGGGAGCTCTTATATGCTACACAAACAATTCATACTGGGTGGCAAACAATGCTTGTTCTGGGAGCTCTTAAGTGAGCTTAACCACATCAATATATGATGCAGTTGAAATGCATGCCTTGTGTCTTGTCTGTTCTGAAATGGTGGCCACAAGTTAGAATATATGTGCGTTCATATATCAACATGCTTCAATGTGACAAGTCTTCAAAAGTTTATTCCTCCAAATTCAACTGATCCATAAAATAGCTTATTAGACAGGAGGAGGAAAAGAACATCATGGAGCATATTTTTGTTTGACCTTTTACTGATAGAAAGATATAATCCGATAATAAGGACCACTGCCTGCCATTTCTTGATTGAAGATTATGGCCTCCAAAGTAGTTCTTAAGACCACACATGCGTGACACCATTTCATCGAATGTCAAAATTTGTGGTCTCAAAGTGAAGTCTACTAGGAGCTCCCATAGTATTCTGGCATAGTATGAATACTCTCCCATAATTCCGGCATAGTATGAATACTCTCCCAGAATTGTTCCCAGAATTGAAATTCATATTGCGAGAGTTCTGGGAATTTCTTCCCAAAGATACTCTTCAAGATTCGCAGATTCCAAAGATTTGAAATTCATACTATGCCGGGTAAAGGGCTAGTATTCGGGAGTAAACCGCAGAGCGAGAGGAGACAAAATGTATACTATGTATCTTGGGAAGAATTTTTGCCAGTTTAGTTCAGTTTTTTGATTTGTGATTGTCACTCTGCTACTGGGGTACCCTCTCGACGCATGAATGCCACTCCGCGTGGCGCCCGCGGCAGTGGGCGAGACACCTGTTCGCCTGACGCCCACCGCGTGGCGGCTTTGGCGATAGGGCGGGCGAGCACGCCCGCCGCCGTGTCGGCCCACGTGGCGCCCGACGAGCGGTGGGCGAAGCACGCCTCGCCGCCTCGGGCGCCACCAGATGACACCCAGCGAGCGGTGGGCGAAAGCACGCCGCTGCGGCGCCCACCAGCGTGGCACCTGGCGATAGGGCGGCAAGCACGCCCGCCGGCCAGTGTCGCCCACATGGCGCCCGGTGAGCGGTGGCGGCACGCCTGCCGCCAGCGCTTAGTCGCGTGGCGCCCGGGCGAGAAAGTGGGGAGCACGCCGCCGCCCGGCCAGCGCGGGCGGCTTTGGCGATAAGGGCGAATACACCCCGCCGCCGTGTCGCCCACGGGCGCGTGGCGGCGCAAGGCAAAAGGTGGGGCAGGTGGCTTTCCTCAAGTTTCTCCCATATCGCATCGCGGTCGAGGTAGGTCTGTCGTGTCAGGCTTATCAACTGCAAGGATTTCTGCTACAAGCCCATTCGTCTGACGCCTCTCACCTACCCGTCAAAAAGGGGTCATATACCGGGCGGATCGGGCGAAGCCATGCGTCGGCATTAAATGAGGTTGGAGGAACGGGACAACACAGGAAGGAGTAATAAATGTGTACAGATCAGCATGATGACCACCCCTTTTACCTACCCCAGTTAGCCTGGGCTATATAAGGGCCCTCTGGTGCATGGGTTGGGGGGGAGAGCGACTGAACGAGCAAGAGTTCTGCAGTAGAGCCTAAGGAAGAACTTGTAACCAGAAAGCTCTGTACTGTACTAGCTTCAAACTCCCTTTAAACAATCTAGCAGGAAGTAAGGCTATTACCCAAGGCGAAGGGGACCTGAACCTGGGTAAAATCTCTGTGTCATCCTAGTTCATAGATGCCGGAGTTCACCGTGCGGGAGTCTCTAGGGTTTTCACCCTCTAGGGTTAGCCAGCCGCGAAGACGCCCTCCTATCGAACTAAACCCGGTCTATAGGCTCCGGGCCTGTCAGGTGGAATACGCCGATAGGGGCACGCCAGGTAGGGGTCTAGTGGTTGGTTTTCCCGGCTAACTCCCTGGCGGACTTTGGTGTCTGTGATTTGGAAGGTGCCCGCATCCGAGATGGCGGTTCTCAAGATCAAGAAGTACCGGGCGAAGCGACGCCCAGTAGTGCGTCTCGGCGGTCCCGCCGAGCGAGGGATCGTCTCACTCCGCCCCCGCAGGGTGGCGGCGACCCTCCATTGGAAGCCACGGAGCACCCCGTGCGACGTCGGCTGGCGATGGAGGCAGCCACTCCTGCTCAAAACCTTCATGCGGTTCGGCTCCTCTTGGACCACCCTCCGGTGGAACTCGCGGGAGACTCTCCGGCCACCCCGTGGCTTCGGAGCATCGCCGGACTCGTCGATGCGGCCCAGCTTCGGGTAGGGCTCCCCGACCGGCCGGGTACCGTTGGTACGCCATCCCCTGGGGTGCATGCTGAGCACACCCAGCGCCAAGCCGCCTAACAAAACCGCCCGGCCAGTGGGCCGGGCAGAGGAAGGGCGTGCGCCATGGTGGTCCCGGTTCCGCAAGGGACCGTGGGGACCTTCGCTCTCGCTTGGATGAGAGTCGCCGGCAGCGTCGCGATGACCTCCGTGGTCGTCTGTCGCGTTACCCGGCCGCGGAGCGCTGCCACGGGAAGCAGGCAGTCTTTGAGGGTGAGAGTCCCTCCCCTGACTCTCGCTCTCGGACCAGGGAGGAAGTTCACTCCTCCGGCACAAAGGGGAGCCGGACCCCACGCTCTTGGGAGCGGTCTCCGGACCGGGCCTCCGATGAGCAGCTGGACTCCCTCTACGGCGTCGGGTGCTAGGCCTTCCCGGTGGTGACTGCGTGGCGTGTGAACAGTTCCGCCAAAGATCCGTGAGAAAAGTATGACGGCACCACCAACCCGGAGGAGTTCATTCAGATATATACCACGGTGGTGCGAGCGGTTGGCGGATCT
The DNA here is from genome assembly GCA_036346375.1 of Guadua angustifolia. Classification (NCBI taxonomy): domain Eukaryota; kingdom Viridiplantae; phylum Streptophyta; class Magnoliopsida; order Poales; family Poaceae; genus Guadua; species Guadua angustifolia. The sequence continues at coordinate 3,531,367 of CM070511.1, read as the reverse complement.
GAGAAGATCATGGCCAACTACCTCCCAACGGCCTTGACGGGTTCTGCCCGCTCTTGGCTGTTAAACCTTCCTCGAGGATCGGTGCACTCGTGGAAGGAGTTGTGTGACCTCTTCGTCGCCAACTTTCAAGGGTCATTTGCACAGCCGGGTGTGGAGGATGACCTCCACGCCCTGGAGCAGGAGAAGGGGGAGTCGTTGCGCGACTTCATTCGGCGGTTTTGCCATTGCCGCAATACGATCCCCCATATTTCAGAGCAGTCGATCGTCATCGCCTTCCGAAGAGGCGTTCGAGACCACAAGATGAAGGAAAAGATGGCCACCCACACCATCAGCACCACCTCCGAGCTCTTCTCCCTCGCACATAAGTGTGCGCGGGCTGCGGAGGCAAGGGGGCCAGCCTCTGGCCCCAAAGGTGGCCAAGGAAAGGACGAAGCTAGGACCTCGAAAGGTTCCGGCGATGCAAGCAAAAAGGCGCGGAGGTGCGAGGCAGGAGAGACCAGGCGAGTCTTGGCCGCCGAGCGCGAAGACGAGGATCCCGCGCCGCGAAAGCGTAACCGGCACGACGACCGCCGCGAGCGGCGTGACGACCGTCGTGACCGGCGTAATGATCGCCGCGATCAGCGTGATGACCACCGCGGTCGTGGGAATGACCGCTGTGAGCAAAAAGAGGGCGAGCTCTATTGCGCAATTCATCGGACCAACACTCATGACTTGGACAGCTGTCGGGTCGTGAGCAAGATGGTGGAGAAGCGGCTCAAGGAACGCCGCCCATTTATTTATGATCAAGACGAAGATCCCGCCTACCGCTTTCCACTAGTGTACCACGTATGCACATCCATGGTGGTTCGTCCACCTTCTCCTCCAACGCCGCGTATAAACGGCTGAAGAGGGAGGTGTGTGCCACGGCGTCGGGCTCAGGGGCGGGTCGGATGCTAAAATGGTCGGAGCAAGCACTCACCTTCAGTCAGGCCGACCACCCTAAGGGCGCCACCGGCCTGGGGCATCTCCCGGTTGTGGTGTCGCCCACCATTCGGAATGTGCGGCTGGGGCGCGTGCTGGTGGACGGAGGGAGTTCCATCAACCTCCTGTCCTCTTCGGCATTCCTGGCGCTCCAGGTCCCGCGGTAGGACCTGCGCCCAGCTCTGCCCATTTTCAGGGTAGTCCCGGAGGCTGGTTTGATGCCCCTGGGCCAGGTGTGCCTCCCAGTTACCTTCGGGGAGAAGGACAATTACCGCACCGAGATGGAGAACTTCGAGGACGCCAATTTCGACCTCCCCTACAATGCCCTACTTGGCCGACCGACGTTGGCCAAGTTCATGGCGGCAACCCACTATGCTTACATGGTGGTGAAGATGCCGGGGCCAGGCAGCCCCATTGTGATTCGGGTGGATAAAGCCAAGGCCTTGCGCTGTCACAAGTTTGCGCTGGACATGGCCGGTGCCACTGCGTAAAAGCGCAGACGCCACTTCCTCAGGAGCCCTCAGTTCAACTCGCGCCTTACCAGCTCGCCAAGGAGGTTAAGGTAGTCACCCTGAGTGAGGGCGAACCCCGAAAGACCGTCAACATTGGCACCAGCCTCAGCGCCAAATAGGAAGACGCGCTCGTCACCTTCGTCCAGTCCAATTCTGACGTGTTCGCCTGGCAACCGTCCGACATGACTGGGGTTCCCAGGGAGGTGATCGAGCACCGATTGGCAACGCTCCCCGAGGTGCGCCCGGTCTAGCAAAAGGTCGGGAGGCAGGCGCCCGAGCGGCAAGACGCCATCCGGGAGGATGTAGAGAAGCTGCTAAGCGCAGGGATTGTCAGGGAAGTCTCTCATCCTGAGTGGCTTGCCAACCCTGTGCTCGTCAAGAAGTCCAACGGGAGATGGCGCATGTGTGTCGACTTCACCGACCTCAATAAGGCCCGCCTGGCGACCCTTATCCCCGCCGCGAGTCGACCTTATTGTTGACTCCACTCACGGTGCGAAGTCAGCTTGTGCTTTTCGGATGCGCACTGGGTACCATCGATTAGCATGGCCCTTGAAGATGAGGAGAAGACTTCTTTTGTAACCCCTACGGGTGTTTACTGTTATGTAAGAATGGCTTTTGGTTTAAAGAATGCCGGTTCTACTTACCAATGTAGGGCGAAACCTTGAGGTCTACATTGATGATTTAGTTGTGAAGATCAAAAAGAGTGAAGAACTAATTCAAGACCTGGAGGAAACCTTTGCCAACCTCCGGAGGAATTGCTTGAAGCTCAACCCGGAAAAATGCGTGTTTGGTGTGCCCTCCGGCAAGTTGCTGGGCTTCCTGGTGTCCAACCGAGGCATTGAAGCCAATCCCGACAAGATAGCGGCCATCGAGCACATGAAGCCACCATTGCGACTCAAGCAGGTCCTGTGCCTGGCCGGTCGCCTGGCCTCCCTGGGGCGGTTCATTGCCCGGCTGGGAGAAAGAAGCTTGCCTCTGTTCAAGTTGTTGAAGAAGACTAATCACTTTGAGTGGACGGATGAGGCACAAAAGGCATTCGGAGATTTAAAGCAGTACCTTACCTCTCCTCCGATGCTGGTCTCCCCTGCGTCGGGTGAGCCGTTGCTCCTGTACATAGCTGCCACCCCTGAGGTGGTGAGTGCGGTACTAGTTGCGGAGAGGGAAGGCGCCCAGAAGCCGGTCTACTACATCAGTAAGGTGTTGCATGATGCAGAAACTCGGTACCCGCAAGCTCAAAAAATGTTGCACGCTGTCCTGGTGGCATCCAGGAAGCTGCGGCATTATTTCCAAGGGCGAGAAGTCACAGTAGTCACGGCCTACCCTCTGCGAGAAATCCTCCACAACCATGAAGCGGAAGGCCGTATAGCTAAATGGTCGGTGGAGCTGGGGGAATTCAACCTCAAGTTTGTGCCCCGCATCGCCGTCAAGAGTCAGAAGCTGGCGGAGTTCGTCGCCGAATGGACTCCCGCCGCTCCTGAAGCAGAAGAAGCGCCCGCGTCTTCTCCCTGGACCCTGTTCTTCGATAGCTCCTTCAGACTGGAGGGCGCGGGGGCTGGAGTTGTCCTGGTCTCCCTGACCGGATACATTCTTCAGTATGTGGTCGCCCTCGACTTTAAGGCCTCAAACAACGGAGCTGAATACGAGGGCTTACTGGCAGGGTTGCGCATCGCTTCGACGCTGGGCATTCGGCGTCTCCAAATCAAGGGGGACTCCCTGCTAGTCATCAACCAAGCGCGGAAGGAGTTCCAGTGTTCCGACCCCACCATGGCGGCGTACTTGGCGGAGGTCCGAAGAATGGAACGTCACTTCGAAGGGTTGGGGTATATTCATATCCCTCGGCGCGACAACCACCTTGCGGACGGGCTTTCACAGCTTGCGTCCTCAAGGGCTTCTGTTCCGGTCGGGGTCTTCGAAGAAAGACTATCGCGACCGTCCAACGCAGCCCCCAGTTCAGGTGGGGATGATGGTGTCGCTGTCGCAGCCCCCGGTTCAGGTGGGGACGACGGCATGGTCGCTATGCCTCCCGGCCAGCGGGAAGGCGGCACACGCCACGCCACCGCTCAGTGGGAGGAAGGCAAGGCACTACCGCCTCGGCCGTGTCCGGGAGGGAAGCGGCGGTCAGCCGATGCAAAGACCAGGGAAAAGCTCGCCCAATGAGACCCGGCGAGCACCGAGTGCTCGCCACGCTTGGCCAAGAAGGTTAGTGGATGGATCCTATCCTAGCCTTCCTGCGCGACCAAGTGATCCCTAACGATGATGCCTAAGCTGAGAAGATTGCACGAAAGGCCAAGTGCTATACTCTGGTAGGTGGGGACCTATATCGCCAGAGCAGAAACGGAGTTCTACTGAAGTGCATCACTCGGGAAGAGGGGGGCAGCTTGCTCTCTGATATCCATGGAGGCGTGTGCGGGAGCCATATGTCCAGCTGAACGCTGGTCGGTAAAGCGTTTCGCCAAGGATTTTATTGGCCTACTGCCCTCCAGGATGCTTGCGAGCTGGTGAGGAATTGTGAAGCTTGTCAGTTCTTCGCTAGGCAGATCCACCGACCAGCCCAAGCTCTGCAAACCATCCCGCTTTCATGGCCGCTTATGGTCCGGGGTCGGATATCGGGTCCGCTCTCGCGGGCTGTGGGGCTTCACCCATCTCTTCGTTGCCATCGACAAGTTCCGAAGCAGTGCACGCCATCACGGCCGCTGCTGCTGTCAAGTTCATGCATGGGATCTTCACCCGCTTCGGAGTCGCCAACCGCATCATCACTGACAACGGAACTCAGTTCACCAGCGCGGCTTTTCTAGAATTCTGCGACAAAATGGGCACCAAAATATGCTTTGCCTCGGTGGCCCATCCAAGGAGTAATGGTCAAGCAGAACATGCCAATGCGCTGGTGCTGATGGGCCTCAAGACGAGGGCGTTTGATCGGCTCCACAAGCGGGGTGCGCGATGGACGGAGGAGCTCCCGGCTGTGCTATGGTCGCTTCGCACCACGCCCAATCGGGCCACAGGCGAGACGCCCTTCTTCCTGGTGTACGGGGCGGAAGCTGTTCTCCCCTCCGAGCTGTCGCTCGGCTTACCACACGTCTCGGCATTCAACGAAGAAGACCAAGAAGATCTCCGGCGAGAAGAAGTCAACCTCTTGGAGGAAGTGCGTGATCGGGCCGCCTCCCGCCGCCCGTATCAAGAAAGCCTCAGCGGTACCACGCCACCCGGTCTCGAGAGGACATGGCAAGAGGGCGACTGGTCTTACGCAGACCAGACGATCTTCGGGTTGCACAAGTTGTCGCCCCGATGGGAGGGCCCCTTCAAGGTGGTCTCAGTATCTCGGCCCGGGAAGGTTCGGTTGGCCACTGAGGATGGCGAAGAACTAGAGAATTCCTACAACATAGAATTGTTATGAAGTTCCATCCTTGAAAGAATTTAGGTACCCTAGCAGTTTGCTCCATCAATTTCGAGGTAAGTCTTTCCTACTGACGGGCGGTCACGCTAGCGGTTAGTAAAGTGGTTGTCTAAAAGGCTTTTGCTTTACCGTGATGGTCCCTTTTTATGCCCTAAGTGGCGAGTTTTCTTATGAATGTCTCTGGCCCCGTGCGTTTGTTAGTTCCTTGGTAACCCATGGCAGCACTCAGCGTCTGTGCCTGACAAGCACGGGCGACTAGGGGGAGAGTTGGGTGCGATGCTCGAACGCGGCTTGTGCGCCTCGGGATGGCTCTCTGAAGCAACGCTGGTCGTCACCGCGAGCACCGCCGACCTAGTACCACTCATGGAAGCCCGCTTCCTTGACACACAGCGTCGTAGTCCAATTTCCTAGAGGGTTACAAGGACTTAGAAACCAAATGGGGCGGATCAGGACATCCCATGCTGGGACTTAGGATGTTTGGGCCTGCCATATGCGTGCCCTTTTAAGCGTTTGGTTACCCTTCTGGCAGTTTTTCATACAAGCAGGTTGTGTGTAAAAGCGCCGGCTTATTCTTGCGGAAGGCCCCAGCATATCTGCTGGTCACCCAACGCTCAGGAGGCTGGACGCCCAAGCGCCTGGGGGCTGGTCACCCGGTGCTCGGAAGGCTGGTCGCCCAGCGCTCAGAAGGCTGGTCGCCCAAGCGCTTGGGGGCTGGTCGCCGTGCTTTCTAAGGCTGGTCACCTCGCTAGGAAGGTCGGTCGCCTGGCGCCAGAGGGTCGATTGCCTTAGCGCTGGGGTTGGTCGCCAACGCATATAATGCGAGATAAGTATTTCGTGCCGCATTTTTGGCCATTTCTCTACGTGTGTACCCTAGGACGAGCCAATCTGAGCGTGATTGTTGTGAGTGCCAAAAATCAACGGCCCCTCATGATAAGAGGAAATGTGCTAAGTGCTAACGTCTGGCGTGGCCAAGTCGCCGAGGTACAAGTTAGGCACGGTACTTGGGCACGTCTGGCACACCTTGGGTTGGCTTCCTGAAGCACCGCTGGTCGCCACCGCTGAGTACCGCTGGCCTAGAAACACTTCCGGAAACTTGTCGCCTCGCCGCGCTACGCTGCATCACATTTCCATGCGATCATCAGGGTCTGAGTCCCAGAAAAATTTGGATCAGCGACAATCTCATGCAAAAACCTGACACTAAGACTAAGCTACGCCTTGCGTCTCCTATTAGACTCAAAGTCATTTCTGCCTAAGTCTGGTATGACTTGCATGATCTATACTTGTGTTCGTAGCAAACGCAAATAATTGCTGGCGGGATTTTGGAACGCTGCCCTAGCTCAGACGTTCCTCGGACGTTCCGTCTAGGTTAAAAAACTGGCCGCCTAATGACTTAATCCGGCAAATTTGATCATACAAAATAGATAAGCATACGGGCAACATTAAACAGGAAATATCTTCTTCACCAAGGTTTGCCCAAGTATTTGTGGATGCAGGCAAATCAACAAAAGAAAATATAAACAAAAGAACAAAAGTGGCGGCACAGCTCTTCATTCATCGTCTCCAAGGTCGAGCTTGTCGCCGTCTTCACCTTCCTCCACCGGCGCCAGGTGGAGACGCCCATGATCGGTCGCTTCCACCTACAAGAGTTCGCCACGTGTTCACGGCCGCACAGACTGCGGACTCCACTGCGCTGCCTCCTTCAACCCTGGCCGTCACCATCACCATTGGGTCGAAGGCGGCGTCGCGGCTAGCGCAGCAAGACAGGGCATAGGTCGTGGCCATGATCGCCACTTGCCGCCCTCGCCGCGTGAGCGGGCCAAAATTGTCGGCAGCCCCGAGCGCCTCAAGGCCTGGTTGGTCACGTGGTAACCGCAGGGTCAATCCTCGGCCGGTGCGTTCAGCGTCACCCCCAAGGGCTCCAGGCACCTCTTCGTGCGCTGGAAGGCCTTCTTGAGCACGATGGTCAGGTTGTGCCACAGGCGGAAGGACTCATGCTCGCCTGCTTTCCGCCGCCTCGGCCTCGCCGCCATTCTTGAATGGCGCTGCTGCTGCCTTTTCTGTGTCGTTGCCGCCGCCAAGTCCCCTCACCCTCTCGGACCAGCTCACCCCTCACCGATGCAAGCCTGCTTGGGCCGTGGCCTCCTGGGTTCGGGCGGCGGCAAAGAAGAAGATTGCCCAGCGAGGCGTGCAAGTCCCCAAGCTCGGTGAAGAGCTCGACGAAGCGCGCGACGGGGGCAGTGGTGGCGCGAGGGGCAAGGCCTCCGGAGGCGTTGGCGCTGGGGTCGCCTTCCTCAACCTCTCTCTGGCAAAGAATGGAGGCACAGGCGGAAGCTCGCTGCCCCTGGCGCTGGGGCACTCAAGGCCTGGCGCTGTTTTGAGGGCCACCCTTGGTGGCACCCTCAAGTTGAAGTCGGCCATTGGGAGCGTGAGGCCACCTTGGTGGGCGGTGGCCTGGGCTCCCGTGGCCGAGGATGTTTGCGCCGCGGTCGTTGAGGCCGGCGACGGAGGTGGAGGAACTAGTGAAGGCGATGGAGCTGGCGCCGTAGGAGGCGACAGCTCCGGTGATGAAGTCGTGGTTGGGGCGGACTGCGTCGCCGCCCCTTCCAAGGGTGCTGACGCGCCAAGGCTGGTGGTGGCAGAAGTCTGGCCAGTGGCGCAGACCTTCTTGGGGTCCGGGCCCGTGGTGTCGGGGCCAAGTGGTCGCTTCTCGGGTCTGATCGCCGGCGGTGGTCGATCCTTATCACCCGGTGCGGTGGGCCGCACCATCGCAGGCCCCCGTGGAGTCCATCGGCGGGAGCAACCTGACGACCCTTAGGCACTCCGCGTGCTCCAAGTCGGCAAGTGGCCGAGCCGCTGTCGGAAAAACTAAGCCGCTTGGAATCGGCTGCATTATCACAGCAAGCCACCTGCCGATGGTTTGCTCCTCCAAGTTTCCCGCACCTGGCAAAAGACAAAGAATAGCTGCCGGTTGGTAGGAAGCCGCTGAAAGAAGCATGTGCGCGAGAAAAAGCTAAAGGAAAATGAAGACTTACGTCCGGGCCACGTGCGCGTTATGTCGTTGCCGTCAGATATCGCCATGCGTAAGCGCGACGACGGCGGGGCCGAAGCTCGGTCATGAAGTCTCGGGACACCAGCCCCCGGTTAATCCGGCGTCTCGCAGCCTGTTGACGCGGGCCGCCATCGCGAGGAGCTCCGCCGTCTCCTCGACCGGCGAGTTCCAGCTCTCGGAGACCTCCGCCGCTTCGACGGGCACCTCCAAGGCGTCGACTCATTGCTATCGCTCATGTACACCATTGCTTGCCATGCCTTCCAGTTGGATCTGGGCTGGAAGGCGATATAGCAGGAGGCCATCCCGTCCCGAAGGCGGAAATAGCAGCTCCCCACTACCTCGTTGTCGTGGGAGGCGCGGCAGATGAAGAAATGGCGAAAGAGAGGGAGATTCGGCCTCACCCTCATGAACATTTCACAGAGGTGCGTGAAGATGGAAAGGAAGACGATGGAGTTGGGGGTGAGGTGAAGATGGTGGATCCTGTAGAAATGGAGGACGGTGAGAAAGAACTCGGAGAATGGCGGGAGCAGGCCCGTCTTCATTGCCCAGGTGTGGATGAGGATCTCGTCGGAAAGGCATCGGGGCGTGGGGGTCCCTGCCCGAAAGCGAAAAGTGCCCTCCAGCGCGAGGATGGCCATCCTCTTCACCGCAGCGGTGTCCGCGGTGGAAGCAGGGATGGCAGGTGCCATGGAGGCAGAGAAGGCGAAAGGCTTTGAGCAAGGAAGATGGAGAGGCGAAAGTTGAAATGCGCAAGAAAGCGGAAGGCGTAAACCGCTCGGAACGGATGTATCTATATACGCATCACCTGCACCAATGGTTCGTGAAGAGACAAGATTCTGCGCCGTTTCGGGTCCCAAGAAAAATCGGCGGGTACGGGAAGAAACCGAGGCGGTTGTATCTTCATGAGTGGTGGCCCCGCCCAAGAATGCACCGACATTTAATGAAGGCCTTAATGGATCGAGCGTGCGTTCTAGGATGGGCCCGGGGATTACTGTCAGTGTGCTCTGCGCTGGGGTACCCTCTCCGACGCATAAAAGCCACTCCGCGTGGCGCCCCAAGTGTGGGCGAGACACCTGCCGCCGGCCGCCCACCCCACGTGGTGGCTCGGGCGATAGGGCGGCAAGCACGCCCGCCGCTGTGTGTCGCCCACGGGCGCCCGGCAGCAGTGGGCGAAGCACGCCTGCCGCCAAAGGCCCAATCCACGGGCGGCTTGGCGATAGGGCGGGCGAGCACGCCCGCCGCCAAGAGTCGCCCACGGGCGCCAAGCCGAGCAGGTGGGCGAGCACGCCCGCCGCCAGCTGCCCGCCCAGCATCGCCGACGAGCAGTGGGCGAAGCGCCGCCGCCGGTGCTCAAATCCGTGTGGCGCCCGCCGAATAGGTGGGCGAAGCGCTACCGCCGCCGCACCCATCCGCGTGGCGCCTGGGCGAGAAGGTGGGTGAGCACGCTTACTGCCGACGCCCGGCCAGCGTGGCGAATCGGGCGATAGGAAGGGCGAACACGCCTGCCGCCGTGTCGGCCACGTGGCGCCTGGCGAAAGCAGTGGGCGAGGACGCCTTACTCGCCTGGCCAAGAAGGCAAAAAGGTGAGGCAGGTGTCTTCCTCAAGTTTCTCCCTATCGCATCAGGTCGAGGCAGTGTCTGCAGTGTCGCTTATCAACAAGAAGGATTTCGCCATAAGCCCATTCCTCCGACGCCTCACCTACCCACAAAAAGGGTCATATACCGGCGGACCGGGCGAAGCCAAGCTTCGGCATTAAATGAGGCTGGAGGAACGGGACAACACAGGAAGGAGTAATAAATGTGTACAGATCAGCATGATGACCACCCCTTTTACCTACCCTAGTTAGCCTGGGCTATATAAGGGCCCTTTGGTGCATGGGTAGGGGGGAGAGCGACTGAACGAGCAAGAGTTCTGCAGTAGAGCCTAAGGAAGAACTTGTAACCCGAAAGCTCTGTACTGTACTAGCTTCAAACTCCCTTTAAACAATCTAGCAGGAAGTAAGGCTATTACCCAAGGCGAAGGGGGCCAGAACCTGGGTAAAATCTTTGTGTCATCCTAGTTCATAGACGCCGGAGTTCACCGTGCGGGAGTCTCTAGGGTTTTCACCCACTAGGGTTAGCCATCCACGAAGACGCCCTCCTATCGAACTAAACCCGGTCTGTAGGCTCCGGGCCTGTCAGGTGGAATACGCCGACAGTGATAAATTTCATCAATGAGCAATTGAGCATGAGTCACACTCCATATATGCACTGCTCTTATTCATGCACTGGTCTCATTCCTTATATGCATAAATATCTATGTGCACATACAGATCCTGGTTTTGTTAGCTCTGCATTGGACCATGTTATATTTTCCGTTATGTATGCTTGGACTATATATCTCAGTAATCTATGTCTCACAACAATGCTTGGCATTTCGAATAGATCAGTGCTTGTCATATGGTTGTCAGAAACTAGATAAGTTATATTGTCTAATTGTAGACAGCATAACACGTATTATTTCTGTAGATGGATGAAGAAACTCTGCTAGCATATTTGAAATGCATGACACAAAATGTAGAGTCGGAGGTTGAAGCGCTAAGGAAGGTAGTAGAAGATAATTTGAGCTCCTCGCATTGTTGCCATGCTATTGAATTGAACCATGCCCTCCTCGCTGTGGATGCCATCGCTACTTGCTTGGATGAATTGAGCATCAAAGCTGGAGAAGTAGTGGCAGCAGCTGAGATTGTTGGTCGTGATGCGGATGTTAGTCCTTCAAATGACGTCGACCCTGAAGACATTGTCCCTGTTGACTACGTGGAACCACCGGAGGAACCGGAATCTAACGGATGGGAGTCAGACCACTCTTGGCATCTGAACCGATAAGTGTAGTACTACTTACATCAATTAATGTTAGTCGTTTAGACGTTTGTCATGTTAAATGTGACATAAGTCATGTCGGTCGAATGTTCTCCTTTTGTGTTGTAATATTATGTGTGTTTCGTACTTAACTACTATGTTGGAATGTGCGAACTGGGTTTTATAAGTTTAAATATTGCATGTCGACTTGTATGAACTTATACATGCTGTATATTCAATACTTGTGCATTATGACTATTTTGTCCATACTAAATACACTCTAATTATCTTTGTTGTCCGGTTTTTTGTAAGCAGGGATATCATGGATCCGTTTTTGCAAAGTATGCTCAATGAGGGCGTGGAAAACATTACTTGGAGTCAACAAGAGCCGCCTGTGGGTACGGATCCTTTGGTCGAGTCCCCGGTTTCGTCTTTCGCACCCGGTTGGGGTGACTCCTCCAGAGCGGAGAGGACCTCACAAAAGGGTAAGAAGAAGAAGTCCGTACGAAAGACTTCGAGGAAAAACTGGACTGCAGAGGTGGAAGACCTGCTATTGTCGGCATGGCTCAATGTTAGCCAAGACTCTATTGTTTGGACTGATCAATCTACAGCGAGCTATTGGGGGAAAATTGTTAAGTACTGTGAAGATAATGCCAATGGAAACTGGACTACGAGATCTCAGAAGGCTATAATCAATCACTGGCAAACCATAAGTGCGGAGTCTAGCAAATGTGCAGTTACATGCGTAGGTGGATTTATATTCACCCTAGCGGCAAGATCGTCGAAAATAGGGTAAGTAAGAGAGATTAGTTGCATTTAAATTTTCCCAGTTGTGTTTTCCCTTTATTTGCACTTACACATTTCTTTACTTCACCATTGCAAGATTGCCATGGCGATGAAGATGTTCAAGGATATTGAGGGAAGGTCCTACGCTTTTATGCACCTCTCGTCCACTCTGAGAAACCACTCGAAGTGGTGCGCTTACCTAGATGGAAAGCGCGTATGAACAGATGTGGCCTCAAAGACGCTTACTCCAAACCACGGGACCATTTAGTCCTGTCGCAGACGAGGCGGAGTCTGATGGTTCTCGTCAGCAGCCTAGCCCGATTGGGCGCGATGCCGCTAGGAAGGCTCGAGCACGGGGTGCATCAGGCAGCACGTCATCGGCCGGCATGGTGACCGGGGTGTATAGAGATGAGCTGACACAACTCAGCCAACACAAGGCTCAACTAGTGGATTTATGGTGTCGACAGGTATCCGTCATGGAGCATGCAGAGGAGGACATGATAATGGCAATGGATCTCAGCAGCATGGATGAGGCTTCTCGGCAGTACTTCACGCGTCGCAACGAGGAGAGTATAGCCAGTAGGTTCGGGCCGTGATGATGCGAACATTTGGGTTGTGCTCCCTACGATTATTGTGTTTTGGACTGTTCGCTTTGGCAATGTGCTTTCAAATGTAACTTTCACTATGTGTTTTGGACTGTGTTAATTTCAGTTGTCGGGACCCGGATATGCAAATCCGAAACCCTCTGTGTATACCGCACTAGTCCAGGATCACGCTAGTGCACACAGTGGAAACATAGATGACATATCATTCCATACATCGAAATTTATAAGAAGAACAAATTATTATTGAATAAAGCAAACGACCTTATGGTCAAGGTTCATACACCAAGGCCTCTTGGCTAAAGAAACAAATAAACTATTGCAAATGAAATAAAATAACTTGGGCTATTCGACATGCCACAGCAATTGTCCTGGGAACGCCTTCCTAGTCGCATTTAGTCTTCATAGTACTCCTCCTCTTGATACTATTACCGTTCTTCCTCAAAGAATCGAACAACAGGGGCATAAAGCCGTGAGTACAAAACATACTAAACAAGCCGTAGGGAAATGATGCAATATATTCATGCACGGCTTGACAAAGGATAGTTATTTGGTTCATTTGCAGGAAGCATTAACTTGAATTTAAATACACTAAATAGATTGAAGGCGCTTTGAATAAAACAATAATAAATAATCTGATAAATCAATGGTAGACAACATGAATGTAATGACGAGGCATCACCCTACATCACTCAAACAAGTATCAACCACACAATTCAACAAAGATAGCTTGAGACAACAAAATAACAAAGGAACTCCTGCTCACATCCCACCCATTCCACATTTCAAGAAAATACTCTATACCCCGTGTGAAATCCCCTGCTTGTCCATGACCGCAGACACTGCTATTCAATAGTTTACACTCGCAGAGGTTGTACACTTTACACACAAGACATGACATCCCAGAGTGCCAAGCGCTAAGAACACACTTCCTTTGGTGTGTCGGCAGAGAGATCACTACAAAGCCTTTACAATGCATGTCTAAACCCAAGATCGCCCTCTAAGGTTTCGCTTTCGGGGCCCCCTCTTGAGCCATGTGAGTCTACCACCATCTCTTGACCACACCAACAACCGGCAATACTCAAGTCCGATATTGCAAATTAATCAGCTAGGTCCGTACATACCGACTTGTGGTTGCACGGTTAGGCCCAGCTCAATGGCGCACAAGATTAAGTCCTTAAATTGTCTCAGTGCAAAACAAAGAATATCCCAATGTGCTAAACAAAGACCCCTTTATCGCACGATCAATTGCCCGAGGGAAAACATTTTGTTCAACCAAAACCAATGGCATCCCCGCCATGGTTCAACAAGTTTTACAACAAAGGGTCAACACCACAATTCAATATCTCATTAAGTCAAGATTAACATTAGTTCACAGTGATATGAATCCCATCGGACAACTAAGCATGGCTAAGCATAGCTACGATAACCCAATGTTGGTACTATGGTTATGCCCAACTAATAATGTCCCAACCTATGGTTAACAATGGATACATGGCATTCCAATAATCAAAGGCATACTCAAACAGTAAATAGCTACTCCTCAGAACTAGCATTGTTACACAAATAGCATGCGATTGTATAAAACAAAGTACTTTTGCAAACATGGGTTCAATATGATCAAAGGTCTACGACTTGCCTTCAACCTCGCTTGCACGCCGCTACCTCCGCCGGATGCTCCTCTTGCTCAACCGACAAGGCTGCCTACACGCCAAACACGCAAATCGAGACAACAATAAATAAAACAAAAATAAATAAAATCCAAAAATTCATAAAAAATACACCAACAGATAGATCTTGATTTTATATGAATTTAGAAATTTGAATCGTTCGAATCGGAGTTCAAACGGAGGAGAACAGGCCTTCCGACATCTCTCGGGAGAGAAAATCAGAAAAAACCCAGGGGTGACACGTGTCGCTACGCTATTGGCTGATATTTCGGAAATTCGGATTTTATCAGAAATACGGAATATATACGCCGACAGTGGGGCCTCGGTGTCATAGACACGGCCCACGTGGACCAAGACCACCGAGGAGTCGTGCGGTGACATGGCGAACCACGCTGTCGTGGAGGCCACGGGGCAGTGACGAGGCACACACGTGGTATCCACGTGGCGCTGACGTGGCGAACGGCAGGGTTTTTGCGGACGTGGCGATGACGTGGCACCAACATGGCACGACATGGCATACACCTTGCGACACGCAGGGCTATGGAGGTGAGATGGCTAACACGTGGCGCCAGGTGGCGGATATGGCGCGACATGACAACACGACGTCGCCGACGTGGGCGACCACGCGGAGGACCAGGGTGAGTTGGCGCACACATGGCGCAACGTGGCGGACACTCAGATCTAACGCATGTTGTGGCGAGAACGTGGCGGCTACATGGCGACACCTGGAGGTGACAAGGCGGATGAATCGGTGGCTCACCGGAGGGAAGACGTGGCGCAGATCCGAACCAATGAAGCTCGATCGGATGGTGAAGCCTTGCGACTGAAGTCGACGGCGAAACGGCGGAGCTATTCCACCGGAGTTGGGAACGACGACATGGAAATGGCGAAGGAGTGGTGATTAGCGTTCGGGTTTGGGTGGAACGAAAAGAACGCGACAAGGTGAGTTCGACGGTACCAGAAAGGGCGGCGGAGACTCACCATCGGCGGAGGAATCGGCGGCGGAAGAACTCGGAGATGGCTTGAACTCCCATGAGCTCGTTCTCCATGATGGCGCTGCCTCGTGACGAGGAAGGAGGCGTGTGCGGCGTGGAACGGGAAACCTTGATCGAGGTCCTCGGGACTTAAATAGCCCCGGAGGCGCAAGCGTGAAGACCCAAGGCGGCGCGGCTAGGTTAGGTTTTTGGCAGTGGCGCCAAGTGACGACGTGGCTTCATCTCGCCGAACGCTGGGCGCGGATCGGACGGCAGGGACGCTTGGTGCACAAGGCCGAACGGCCGAGCGGATGAAACAGGTTGGGCCGAGAGATTCGCCCGAGGAGAGAAAAGAATTTAAAATCTTTTTCGAATTTAGAAAAATCCCGAAAATTCAAATAAGAGCAAATAAATTCAAATAAATAGCAAATAAATTCAGAAAAATCTCCAAAAATACAGAAAAATCTCCAAAAATACAGAAAAATCCAAAAATACCTTTAATTTGATGTGTAGATTAATCAAATTAAATCTTATAATTATTAGAAAATTCAATTTAAGCTTCGGTTAATTCCAAGAAATTGCAAATGATTCATTTTTGATTTTAAACATTCCAAAACCCAAATTTTGGGATGTTACAAACCTCCCCCCCTTAAATGGAATCTCGACCCCGAGATTCGGACTGGCTAGAGAATAGGTGGGGAAACTCGGACTTCAGATCCTCTTCTCGCTCCCAGGTGGCTTCCTCTTCTGAATGATTGCTCCACTGGACTTTGCAAAAACGGATGATCTTGCTTCTTGTGATGCGCTCCGCAACATCCAATATCTTCACTGGCTGCTCCTTGTAAGTGAGATCCTCTTGCAAATCGATAGCTTCCAACGGCATCCGCTTCTTCCGCACTCGCAGACACTTCTTCAATCGAGACACATGGAACACATCGTGATTCCAAATAAGGACCGAGGCAACTCAAGCTTGTATGCAACTTCTCCTCTTCGCTCCAAGACTTTGAACGGTCCAACATATCTAGGGCAAGCTTTCCTTTTACTTGAAATCGCTTAACTCCTTTTAGAGGTGTAACTCTAAGATACACATAATCATTGGGCTCAAACTCAAATCTCGGCGATTTATTATGTACATAACTCTTTCTGCTCGCTTGAGCTATCCTCAACTTGTCTCAATTAATCTGACTTGCTTTCTTCGGCTTGCAAGATGGCAGACCAAATAACTGTCTTTTCTCCGCCTCCTTCCAGCTTGAGAGGGGTTCTCGACTTTCTTCCATATAAAGCTTCAAAAGGAGACATTTGCAGTCGGCTCGATAACTATTATTGTAAGAAAACTCTAGATAGGGCAAACACTTGTCCCATTTTGCACCATAGGTCAAAGCACAAGCTCTCAACATGTCCTCAAGAATCGTTCACACGCCGCTTTGTCCATCACCGAGGGTGATAAGCAAGATTAAACCCGAGATGAGTTCCCATAGCTTCATGCAAACTCGCTAAAAACGAGAGGTAAACCGGGTTCCTCTATCGGAGACTATCTTCTTAGGCACTCCATGAAGGCCGACAATCCTTGACATATATAATTCTCGCTAATTTATCTCCTGTAGGTAGTCTTAATCGAATGAAGTGAGCTACCTTAGTCAATCGATCCACTATCACCCAGATCGAATAGTGACCGCTGGGTCTTAGGAAGTCCAGAATGAAATCCATACCAATTTCTTCCCACTTCCACTGAATCCTCAATGGTCAAGCAACTCATATTCTCGATGCTCGCTTAACCTTCCGCAAACATCACAAAGAGCAACATATTCTCGCAATCTCACGCTTCATACTAGGCCACCAATACCTTTCCTTGAGGTCCCGATACATCTTGGTACTTCCAGGTGAATGGAGTATAATGTCTCATGCGCTTTTTTGAGTAATGTACTCTTTGAGCTCTTTTTGATCAGTACACAAACACGATTCTCATACCACACAAGACTTTTCATCTTCAGTGAATCTTGGGGCTTTTCCTTTCTTCATATTACTCTTGATCTCCTTGATATCAAGATCATCACTTGGGCTTCCTTGATCCGATCTTCCAATGTTGGACGACTTCCAAAGTTGCTAAGTAACCTTCTTGCACCACTTCTAGACCGAGCTTCAAATTCCTCATAGAGTGTCAAGTTGACTTTCCTTAATCATCAAGGTATTGCAGTAACTCTTCCTACTCAAAGCATCACCACTTACATTGGCTTTGCTCGATGATAATGGATACCAATGTCATAGTCCTTGATTAACTCTAACCATCTTCTTTGCCTCATATTGAGTTCGCTTGGGTAAAAATGTACTTTAGGCTCTTATGATCAGTGTACACCTCACAATGATTACCGATGAGGTAATGACGCCAAATCTTTAAAGCATGCACTACGGCAGCCTAATTCCAAATCATGGGTCGGATAGTTGACTTCATGTGGCCTTAGCTGACGCGAAGCATATGCCACAACCTTCTTATCTTGCATTAGCATACAACCGAAGTCCTTGACGGATGCATCACAAAATATCTCAAAATCCTTTCTCGATATCCGTAATACAAGCATCGGGCGCTTGTCAAACACTTCTTTAGTTTTTGAAAACTTCGCCACACTCGATGTCCAAGCAAATTTCTTCTCCTTTTTCAAAAGTTGGGTGAGCGGTCTAGCTTTTCTCGAAAACCTTCTATGAAACGGCGATAATATCCCACCATTCCAAGGAAACTTCTAACTTGGGTTACCGCCTTTGGCGACTCCCAATTGAGCACATCTCGTGACTTTACCCGTCAATCATGACACCTTCTACCGATATAACATGACCTAGGAATGCAACTTCCTTCATCCAAAACTCACATTTGCTAAATTTAGCATAGAGTTGATGTTCTCTTAGCTTTGTCAATACCTTCCGCAAGTGATTCTCATGTTCTGCCTCACTCTTGGAATAGACCAGGATGTCATCGATAAAGACAACGACAAACTTGTCTAGGTATTCCATGAATACTTTATTCATCAGGGTCATGAAATAGGCAGGAGCATTGGTCAAACCAAAAGACATCACGGTATACTCATACTGTCCACACCGGGTCACAAAAGCTGTTTTGGGTATATCCTCTTTACGAATCTTCAACTGATGGTAACCTGATCTCAAGTCAATCTTCGAGAATACTCCTGCTCCTTGAAGCTGGTCAAACAAATCATCAATCCTTAGCAGAGGGTACTTATTCTTAATGGTGACCTCATTTAGAGCACGATAATCAACACACATCCTCTCGAAGTTCCATCCTTCTTTCCACTAGAAGAACTGGGCTCCCCATGGCTAAGAACTTGGTCTAACAAAACCCCGATCTTGCAACTCTTTGATCTGCTTTTACTTCACTAACTCATTAGCGTGCATCCTATACGGCCTCTTGAAATGGGTATGCCCAGAACTAGCTCAATCAAGAACTCTATATCTCTATTCGTGGCATTCCGCAACTCATCTCGAAACACATCAGGAAAATCTCTAGCAATTGGCACATCTTCTAAACTTATTCCTTTGGCACTACAAACTTTTATTCCTTCGGACTGATCTACGGCAGCTTGAAACTTTAGCTTTGTTCCATCTGAACTGGTTAATGTGATCTCTCTATTTCCACAATCCAAAACTGCTTGGTTCTTGGAGAGCCAATCCATTCCTAGGATTATATCTAGGATTTGGTATCTAGGACAATGAGGTTGGTTAGAATTCTACCCTCCGATTAATATCTTAACTTCGGGGTAGCCTTGGTTCGTACTCAAATCCGAACCAGGTGTTTGCACCAATAAAACAGTTTTCAAAGGCCTCATCTTTAAGTGATGATTTGTAGCAAAATTCTGAGAAACAAACGAATGTGTAGCTCCAGAATCAAATAAAACCATGGCAGATGCCGAGTTGACTAGGAGCTTACCTAGTATGACGCCCGTGCACTGGCATCCTCGGTGGTGACATGATTCACACGACCTCTTCCAATAGGCGTGGAGTCCCGTAGCTTGATTTGGGGTCCGGACGCTCCACGCCCTGCTCTCAAAAGTGGGTCTTGGCCGGTGTCGATCCCAAGTTGAAACGAAGCAAGGCCACATTTTGCTTCCTAGGGCGCTTATTAGCATAGTGACCACGCCATTGCAATTGAAGCATGTCACCCCGCAGCCTAGATTATTGGTCCTCCGAGGCGGATTGTTGGCTGATGTTAGGGTTGCTCAAGGAGCTAGGCGAGGTGTCAAAAGTGTGTCCTCAACGTCGATGAAGGAGTAGTGAAACGAGGTGTCGTTGAGCATTGACCTAGCTCTTCGGGTGATTCTCGATGAGCTCCATGTTGCATCATCTTCCTCTTGCGGATTCTTCCAACTCACGACGAGACTCCTCAATTAGCATAGCTTTATCCACCGATGCTGAAAATCAATAGTCGCTACAATGACTTGTACCTTTAAACCGGGTTGAGCCCACGCTGAACCTCTTCTCGCGCAGCATCATCTCGTGGCTACATCTTCGGTGCATAGCGAGCAAGCCGAGTGAACTTATTGAGATATTCACTCACCGACATCCCTTCTTGCTTTAGCTCCCGAACTCATTCTTCTTCATCTCTACCTTTCCATCGTGATATGGGAATGGCGAAAAGCAACGAAAACTCGCCCAAGTGATGGTTTGAGGGTCATCATGGGCGGCAATGTAGTTCTCCCACTATTCAATGGCGGTGTTTTCAAACCGATGAGCGCATAAAGAACCTTCTCATGATCTCGGTAATCGAGCAATGGCGAGCTTTTCTCAATGGAGCGAATCCAATCATCTCGGCCCAAGGGTTCTCGAGGAGTTGAGAAGGTAGGCGACGAGTCCTCATGAATTTCGCTAGTTTGGACCGAGGGCGAAGCCGAGGAGGTGCGGCAAAGAATAAAAAGCAGCAGCTTTGATTTTGTTGGTTCAACAAGTTTGCTAGGGCAATCTAGCTCGATTTCGCCGATTCATCATATTGTTCATATTCTCGCATCATTGTATTCATAAGTCGAGTCCGAGCTGCCAAGAAATGTCCCAAGTTCTCGTCCGCTACTACAGGAGGTGGTGGCGGGTGGCATCAAGCGCTGCATTAGCATTGGCATCCAATGGCTAATTGCGACGGCTCGTAATCTAGTGTCAACCATTCATGATGCAAAGACAAGGGTTTAATAGGTAAGAGGGAAAAGCAATAGGAAAGTGGTAAGGTCATCTAGGGGAGAAGGTAATACCCAAGAACAAAGGTCAACCCAAGACATAGCCGAAAAGGCTACAAAATAAAGAACCAAATAAAGCTTTAACTTAAGGTACAGCTTGTAACACCGCGGCCGGAGGCAAGTGTACAACATACCCGCACACAAGCAACAAAAATCCTAGTATACGCGACTAAACGTAGCTAAACCAAAAGAGAATGGCATGCTCAAACACCATAGAGCACCACAAACCTATCTTATATGGTAGTCTTCTGATATACTCTTCGACGGCTTGATCATCGCCCCTTGATTTGTTTCTTGCGAAGATCCATGGCTTTCAAGAAGTTTAATGATAAGATCAATTTAAATTTCAAAGCAATGTTTCAAAGAAAGGAGAGGAATAAGAACCTAAGAATAAGATGAGAAGAGACAAACTATTAAATACCAATTTGTTGGTTTGATTTAGAAAATAAATTTGAAGACCATGCTAACTAAGAAAGCGACCTCACAACGATATGGCTCGATACTATCTCTGTCGGACCCGGATATGCAATCCAAACCCTTCAGGTATACCGCACTAGTCCAGATCACGCTTAGTGCACACAAAGGGAAACATAGATGACATATCATTCCATACATCAAATATATAAGAAAAACAAATTATTATTGAATAAAGCAAACGACCTTATGGTCAAGGTTCATACACCAAGGCCTCTTGGCTAAAGAAACAAATAAACTATTGCAGCAGAAATAAAATAACTTGGGCTATTCGACATGCCACAGTAATCGTCTGGGAACGCCTTCCTAGTCGATTTAGTCTTCATAGTACCTCCTCTTGATACTCATTACCGGTTCTTCCTCAAGAATCGAACAACAAGATAAAGCCGTGAGTACAAAACGACTCAACAAGCCGAGGAAATGATGCAATATATTCATGCACGGCTTGACAAAGGATAGTTATATGGTTCATTTGCAGAAGCAATAACTTGAATTTAAATACACTAAATAGATTGAAGGCGTTTGAATAAAACAATAATAAATAATCTGATAAATCAATGGTAGACAACATGAATGTAATGACGAGGCATCACCCTACATCACTCAAACAAGTATCAACCACACAATTCAACAAGATAGCTTGAGACAACAAAACAAAAGTGAACTCCCTGCTCACATCCCACCCATTCCACATTTCAAGAAAATACTCTATACCCCGTGTGAAATCCCTGCTTGTCCATGACCGCAGACACGGCTATTCAATAGTTTACACTCGCAGAGGTTGTACAATTTTACCCACAAGACATGATCATCCCGTAGTGCCAAGCGCTAAGAACACACTTCCTTTGGTGTGTTGGCAGAGAGATCACTACAAAGCCTTTACAATGCATGTCTAAACCCAAGATCGCCCTCTAAGGTTTCGCCCTCTGGCCCCTCTTGAGCCATGTGAGTCTACCACCATCTCTTGACTCACACCAACAACCGGCAATACTCAAGTCCGACATTGCAAATTAATCAGCTAGGTCCGTACATACCGACTTGTGGTTGCACGGTTAGGCCCAGCTCAATGGCGACAAGATTAAGTCCTTAAATTGTCTCGTGCAAAACAAACCACATCCCAATGTGCTAAACAAAGACCCCTTTATCGCACGATCAATTGCCCGAGGGAAAACATTTTGTTCAACTAAAACCAATGGCATCCCCGCCATGGTTCAACAAGTTTTACAACAAAGGGTCAATGTACCACAATTCAATATCTCATTAAGTCAAGATTAACATTAGTTCACAGTGATATGAATCCCATCTGACAACTAAGCATGGCTAAGCATAGCTACGATAACCCAATGTTGGTACTATGGTTATGCCCAACTAATAATGTCCCAACCTATGGTTAACAATGGATACATGGCATTCCAATAATCAAAGGCATACTCAAACAGTAAATAGCTACTCCTCAGAACTAGCATTGTTACACAAATAGCATGCGATTGTATAAAACAAAGTACTTTTGCAAACATGGGTTCAATATGATCAAAGGTCTACGACTTGCCTTCAACTCGCTCATTTGCTGCTACCTCCGCTGGATGCTCCTCTTGCTCAACCGACAAGGCTGCCTACACGCCAAACACGCAAATCGAGACAACAATAAATAAAACAAAAATAAATAAATCCAAAAATTCATAAAAATACACCAACAAATAGATCTTGATTTTATATGAATTTAGAATTTGAATCGCTCAATCGGAGTTCGAACGGAGGAGAACGGCCTTCCAAATCTCTTGGGAGAGAAAATCAGAAAAACCTGTGGTGACACGTGTCGCCACGCTTATTGGCTGATATTTCAGAAATTCGGATTTTATCGAAATACGGAATATATACGCTGACAGTGGGGCCTCGTGTCATAGACACGGCCCACGTGGACCAAGACCACCGAGGAGTCGCGGCGGTGACATGGCTAACCACGCCGCCGTGGAGGCCACGGGCAAATGACGAGGCACACACGCGGTATCCACGCGGCGCCGACGCGGCTAACGGCAGGTTTTTTGCGACGATGGCGATGACGTGGCACCGACGTGGCACGACGTGGCATACACCCAGCGACACGCAGACTATGGCGTGAGATGGCTAACACGCGGGCGCCTGTAGCGGATATGGCGCGACACGACAACAACGCGACGCCGCCGACGTATGCATCGCGCGGAGGACCAGGTGAGTTGGCGCACACATGGCGCAACGTGGCGACACTCGATCTAACGATGCCGGGCGAGAACGTGGCGGTTACATGGCGACACCGAGGTGACAAGGCGGATGAATCGGTGGCTCACCGAGGGAAGACGGGCGCAGATCCGAACCGATGAAGCTCGACGGACGGTGAAGCCTTTGCGATCAAGTCGACGGCGAACGGCGGAGCTATTCCACCGAGTTGGGAACCACGACATGGAAACGGTGAAGGAGTGGTGATTAGCGTCGGGTTTGGGTGGAACGAAAAGAACGCGACAAGGTGAGTTCGACGGTACGTAAAGGGCGGCGGAGACTCACCACCGGCGAGGAATCGGCGGCGAAGAACTCGGAGATGGCTTGAACTCCATGAGCTCGTTCTCCGTGGTGGCGCTGCTCTCGTGACGAGGAAGGAGGCGTGCAGCGGCGTGGAACGGAAACCTTGATCGAGGTCCTCGGGACTTAAATAGCCCCGGAGGCGTGCTGCGCGAAGACCGGCGGCGCGGTTAGGTTAGGTTTCCGCAAGTGGCGCCAAGCGACGACGTGGCTTGATCTCGCCGAACGCGTGGCGCGGACGGACGGCAGGGACGCGGCGGTGCAAGCAGGCTAAACGAGCCGAAAGCGGATGAACAGGTTGGGCCGAGAGATTCGCCCGAGGAGAGGAAAAGAATTTAAAATCTTTTTCGAATTTAGAAAAATCCCGAAAATTCAAATAAGAGCAAATAAATTCAAATAAATAGCAAATAAATTCAGAAAAATCTCCAAAAATACAGAAAAATTCCTTGAGGCACAAGGAACCCAATAAAAACTGGAAACCTTTAATTTGATGTGTAGATTAATCAAATTAAATCTTATAATTATTAGAAAATTCAATTTAAGCTTCGGTTAATTCCAAGAAATTGCAAATGATTCATTTTTGATTTTAAACATTCCAAAACCCAAATTTTGGGATGTTACATCAGTACTCCTGCAGGACTCTGTTACTTTCACTACCTGTTATGGACTCTGTTAGTTTCACTACTTGTTATGGACTATGTTAATGACACTACTTGTTATCGGCTGTGTTACTTTCACAATTTGTGTTGTCATCATTGTGTTGTGCACTATGTTACTTGGACAATGCGTGGCAATGATTTATTCCATTACAACATGCGGACACAAATACAACACATAAAGAACTGAAACAACTAGCTTAACGTGTACGACATAAAGACCTGAAATAACTAGCTTAACGTGTACATCAAACTAGAGAAGTCACTGACATATCGATGCCTAGTCCCCACCATGAATGGACCAAAGGTGCTCCACAAGGTCGTTCATAAGCAGATGATGTTTATTCCTATCACGGATCTCTTGTGTTGCCTCGATGAAATGGAGGATAGATGGACTAGACGGCCTTGATATTGCGATTGAGTTATCCATGAAGTCATATATGAAGTCTTGGGTGGGACCGTCCCTCTCATCCTCAATAATCATGTTATGCATTATGATACAAGCAGTCATTATGTCATGTAGGGTGGATTCGTCTCAGAGTCTGGCAGGCCCTTTCATAATTGCAAATCGAGCTTGAAGGACACCGAAAGCTCGCTCCACGTTGTAACATCCCAAATTTTGAATTTTATTTATTTAATATTATTTTATTGCAATTTATGATTTTTGTGAATTTTCTGGAATTATTTGGTTTTTCTGAGATTTATTGGAATTATTTTGAATTAAAATATAATGCCTTTTGTTAAGAAATAATTAGAAAAAGAAAAGTTCAAAATAAAGTTTTGCCAAAAATATTTTATTTAAGTCCAGAATGTCTCAAAGTAATTTTGAGATTTTTCTTGGAATTTTTAGAGTATTTTTACTACCCTAAATAAATTAATTTATTTTCTCGGATTATTTTAATTGGAAAATCCCGAAAAATCCCCGTGAACAGTGACAGGCCGCGGCCCATCACTGTGCGGACCGGTCGGCGAATCGGGAGGAGTAATACGGACCGTCGGATCGAAATCCAACGGCCTTCATCCATCCACGTCATTTAATGAAATCCCTAGCGCTGTGAGCCGTTAGATTTTGATCGAATGATCTTCATCAATCGGTACCGATTCGGAGAC
Organism: Guadua angustifolia; assembly: GCA_036346375.1. NCBI lineage: Eukaryota > Viridiplantae > Streptophyta > Magnoliopsida > Poales > Poaceae > Guadua > Guadua angustifolia. The sequence continues at coordinate 3,506,561 of CM070511.1, read as the reverse complement.
CTTGTTCTATCTGGATCGTCTGATCGTGATTGAACGGCTGGAGGTCATCGTTTCCGATTCGAACCCATCGCCGCCGTCTCCGAGTCGAACCCACGCCGCCGTCATTGTACTTTCCAAGTTTTCGCATCGTGCGAGGGGTATTTAAAGCCCAAGCACCCCGCCCGAGGTTCTCCGTGAGCCGCCGCCTCTTTTTGCTGTTGCGCCATCGCGTGTGTCGCCGTGAAGTTCGCGCAAGATCTCGCCGAGGTTGCCGCTTGAAGCCGCCGTCGTTCTCACCGTTTTGCGCCGCCGTCGGGTCAATTTCCACCGTTCCGAAGCCGGATCTGAACTCATCTTTCTGCGTCGCACCTGCTTCGCCGCTTGGTGGTCGTCGGAGAACGCTAGAACGCCGCCGGGAAGGTCATCTTCTTCAACTCCGGTGGAGCCACGCCGCCGTTTCGTCGTCGCCGGATTCGAGCTTCGTGGACCGTCGGATCACCATCGCACGCTTGGAGTTCGTCCACGTCATCTTGGTACACAGTAATTAACTCGGTAAGATTTCCACCGTTTGATTCGGATCGTATGGTAGATGTTCATCGTCATTTAGGTCAATAGTATTTAACTCGGGTAGATGTTCATCGTCCGATCTTGGATGCACGGTTAGATTTGCGACGCGTCTTTTAAGTGCACAGTGAACCGCTCGGTTAAGCATTGGTCGTCCAATCTAGATCGGATGGCTATGGTGTTGCCACGTCGGTGATTAAATAGGAAGCGTTGGATCGGTTTTAGGCGGTCCAGATTTCACCACGTGTCGTCCGTACAGCCGGGGTGGGAAATTCGTATTTTCCTTTATAAAAATAATTCGGTTAATTCGGATTTTCTGATTTTATGGATTTTTCAGGAATTTGAAACTTCCGAGGGCTTGTTCTCCCTCATACAAACTCCGATTGAGGTGATTCAAATTTCTAAAAATTTGTAAAATTGAGATCTATCTAATGGTGATTTTTATTTGAATTTTTGAGTTCATTTGATTTTTATTCTTGGTGTTTATTTGCTATTTCTTCTCGATTCGCGTAGATGTTGAATTGTGCGAGGCTTCGAAGGAGGAATTTGTAATTCAAGGACAATTTTTGGATCAAGACCAGGAGCTTAACGAAAGCAAGTTGTGCTTTGATCATGTTGCACCCATGTTAGGAAAAATTGCTATTTTTTTAAACAATATTGCATGTTATTTCACTCGTACAAATGATTTCCACTTAAATTGGGATTTAGATATTGTACCCTTTGAATTACACCCTACCTTGTTATTTGTATAACATAATCCACTTGTCACCTTAAGTTGGTTCAATATAGTTTGTTAGTAATGAAATCAACATGGATGGTTAGATCGGATTAGATGCTTAGCCATGCTACGTCATCACATGTACAGGAAATGCTGATTATTAATCTTGATTAATGGAATATGGAACTATGATATAAACTTGTGTGTCATGTGTGGTCACACGATGAGATTGAGTTGTTGTGGCGAGGAGGTCACGCAACGATGTTGAATTGTGTAGCATGTGATGCTTGGTAATCAACCGGGTTTGGTAATCACTTTGATTGAAACAAGTGGCAAGGGCAGGTGTGCCAAGGTGGGCCCGATGGGCAAGGGGTATGTGCAAGTCTTGTTTTAATCAATCCTAAGGACTTAACCTTGCGAGCCTTTGACCTGAGTCAATCATGCAACCACATGTCTGTTATGGGGCAGCCTAGCTGATTAATTTGCAAAGTCTTAGCTTTGGTACTAGCGTGGTGGTGTGAGCCCGTGTGGAGGTAACCAGTCCTTGCACGTGGTGGCTCACATGGTGCAAGAGGGGGGGCCCTGGGTGTGGTAACCAGTCCCTCCAGTGTTGAAACCTTAGCGGGTAGTACTGGGTTAAGAGGATGCATTGTAAAGGCTTTGTTATAATCATTCGCCTGTGTGGTGCATGGTTGTATCATGTGGGTAAAGTGCATAACCTCTGTAGAGTGTGTAAACTATTCAATAGCCGTGTTTCACAGATTGAGCAATGCTGGGAATTACAAATAAGGGGTAGTTAATTAAAACCGACAATCGGATGGGATGGCAGATGCCATGTGGATAATGAAACTTGGATTTAGGATGGAAACTTGGTATATTTGAGAATCACTGAATCTATTACTTGTTATTATTGTTTTACTGTCTTTTCAACTTATGTAATGTATGTGTTTCCAAATGCTGCTTACCGCAATTGAACCGTAAGCCTTCCTTTGGAATAAGCCTACATATAGTTATGCTAGGATTGCATTCTGTGCACAACTTGTTGAGTGCTCTTGTACTCACCCTTGCCTTAAACAACAAACAACAGTGGAGGAATCATCGACCGTATTGGAGGAGGATTTTTAGGTGGACACGAGTCACTAGGCCAATCCTTGTCAGTCGCCTGTGGTGTGTTGATGGGACAACTACGTCTTCTACTACTTTCCGCTGCATTTGTCTCATTTGATCTTATTATTGCCTTCCGAGGCTGAATAATGTAAGTGGTCATAAGATCATACAATAGTTATATTAAATAAATGAAGTCTTATTGTTCTTAACGTTGTGTATGATTTGATGCTTACTGATCTTAAGCTGTGTGCACTAGCATTGATCCTGGGACTAGTGCGGTAAAACACAGTGGATTTGAATTGGTGAATTCGGGTCCTTACACACATCCTTGTGCACTAAAGCTTGCACATTGCCAAAATGGACACGCTTGTTCCCTCGGGCCGCCTGGATTGGTTTCACAAATGTCGCCCACTATGGGTAAATACCGTCGGCTAGGTAATACCCCGTAGTGTACGTGTTTCCATTGATGGTGTAGTTCACATCGGGGCTGCTGCCATCGGTTAACCTGGACAGAACGTTAGATCTATGCAGCACATTTATGTCATTGAGGCTACCTGGCATACCGAAGAAGGCATGCCAGATCCAAAGATCGTATGAGGCCACGGCCTCCAAAACTATTGTGGGTTTGCGAATATGCCTTGTAAATTGACCCTGTAGAGCCTTCGGGCAATTCTTCCATACCCAATGCATACAGTCAATGCTTCCCAGCATTCCCGGAAATCCTCGCATCACCCCAACGGCAAGTAGACGATCTGTGTCTGCCTGAGTAGGGGCTCGGAGGTACTCATCCTTGAATATATTGACTACGGCCCTAACAAACCTCTTTAGGGCTTCAACGGCAAGGTTGGCTCCAATATTTAACATACTCGCCAAGAGCATCGTAGAGGTACCTGACGCAGTCGACGGATAGCAGCGGTCATCTTTTGAAGAGCGCATGCCTCAGCCTTTCGCACCATCTCTCTTCGCTTGAACCATTCATCACGGGCCTCGACGGCACTTGCAATCTTAACGAACAGGTTCCTGCTCATTCAGAACATAGAAGAGCATAGCACAAATTAGTGAAATAACAGGGGTCATAGCCGGAAAGCACGACCTCTCACATACCTACGCCTAAAGACTGTGTGACCGTACACAGGCGTGTCGGAAAAGTAGTCGTTGTATAGCCATGCCGCAACCTCAAGGTGTCCTCGGTGCACCACCGCTCGGCCAGGAACTGAGCCCCCCCACTGTGGGACACTCTGTTGTGCTGCTAGTTCCTCCTCCTCAATGGCAATGTGCACAAGCAGATCGTCCTCTTCCTCCTCCAGCACCATAAGTTGATGAGCACGACGGGAAAAGCTCGGACCACCACGAAACCAACTCATGGTTCTTGCTACCTCTCAAATGAGATGAAGTCAGAGCTACACACAACCTCCTTCAAAGCCAATGTCGTGTTGACGGTACCTCTTCACCCTGCCTCCCCTTTTTATGGAGGATGGTGGAGGTTGCTTCCCATGGAAGGAACTGGGGGCAAGTGACAGCTCCTTCCAGGACAAGCCACCAGGACAAGGATACCTTCCGGACAAGCCACCGTGGGCAAGTGATACCATTGCAGACAAGTGACAGCTCCTTCCAGGCATGGAACCTCTCGTGACATGCTACTTCAGACATTTCGCGGAATACTCAAGCGATGTAGTAGCCGATGTAGTAGCTTCAGATTAATGCTTCGAAATCTAAGAGTGATGTTCTTCGAAATACTCGTGTTCTTGGAAATCTGGTAGTGAAGTTCTTTGAAATACTGATAGTGTACTTCTTCGAAATCTTATAGTCAAGTTCTTCGAAAAACTACAAGTTCATCGAAATCTGATAAACATAACTTCAAGTTCAGTTAATTTCAAGTTGTTAATTGGTTCTTCAGTTAAGTTGTTAATAGCATGTGATCTTATAGAACAAATAGTCAAGGTATTAAACTGTAATTTCAGAATAATTGCTTCTTCAGTTAATTTCAGATTAAAACCTGCTATCCAGAAATGATCAATGTCAGATTTAGATGTACACAAGTTTCAGATTTAGCTTTTGCTTGTAAGAATTAGTGTAGTTCATAAACCTGGTATGAAGAAAGCGTCAATTTCAGATTGAACCATTCATATTTAAGCTCCAGACTTCACAAATAGTTACGCTTCAGATTTAAGCTTACGTAGTTGATGACTTAAGTTAAGTTTCAGATAAAGTTAAGTTTCAGACTTCACTTTAAGTTCGAGATTTCAGTTTCACATAAAGTTAAGTTGGGAGTATATATTGATTTCTGGTAAGGAATCTCATACATAATTTCATATATTCTGGTAAGGAATCAATTCTGGTTTGATATGAATGCATATTCTGGTAAGGAATCTCATACATGATTTCATATATTCTGGTAAGGAATCTCATATGAATGATTTCATATATTCTGGTTTCATATATGATTTCATATATTCTAGTAAGGAATCTCATACTGAATGGTTTCATATATATTCTGGTAAGGTATATATCAAATTCATGCTTGGAGTATATATCACATTCATACTGGGAGTCAAACCGTAGAGCTCTTAAAGTTGCTTGGAGAACTGGGAGTATATATCACATTCATACTGGGAGTATATCAAATTCTGATAAGGACTCTCATACTGGGAGCCAGTTGAAGTGCTGGGCGGCAAACAATTCATACTGGGCGGCAAACAATTGAAGTGTTGAGAGCTCTTATATGTTACACAAACAATTCATACTGGGCGGCAAACAATGCTTGTGCTGGGAGCTCTTAAGTGAGCTTAACCACATGAATACTTGATGCAGTTGAAATGCATGCCTTGTGTCTTGTCTGTTCTGAAGTGGTGGCCACAAGTTAGAATATATGTGCGTTCATATATCAACATGCTTCAATGTGACAAGTCTGCAAAAATTTATTCCTCCAAATTCAACTGATCCATAAAATAGCTTATTAGACAGGTGGAGGAAAAGAACATCATGGAGCATATTTTTGTTTGACCTTTTGCTGATAGAAAGATATAATCCGATAGTAAGGACCACTGCCTGCCATTTCTTGATTGAAGATTATGGCCTCCAAAGTAGCTCTTAGGACCACACATGCGTGACACCATTTCATCGGATGCCAAAATTTGTGGTCTCAAAGTGAAGTCTACCGGGAGCTCCCATAGTATTCTGGCATAGTATGAATACTCTCCCAGAATTCCGGCATAGTATGAATACTCTCCCAGAATTGTTCCCAAAATTGAAATTCATACTGCGAGAGTTCTGGGAATTTCCCTTCCCAGTATGCTCACCCAGTATTCGCAGTATTCCCAGTATTTGAAATTCATACTATGCCGGGTAAAGGGCGAGTATTCTGGGAGTAAACTGCAGAGCGAGAGGAGACAAAAATGTATACTATGTATCTTGGGAAGAATTTTTGCCAGTTTAGTTCAGTTTTTTGATTCGTGATAAATTTCGTCAATGAGCAATCGAGCATGAGTCACACTCCATATATGCACTGCTCTTATTCATGCACTGGTCTCATTCCTTATATGCATAAATATCTATGTGCACATACAGATCCTAGTTTTATTAGCTCTACATTGGACCATGATATATTTTCCGTTATGTATGCTTGGACTATATATCTCAGTAATCTATGTGTCACGACAATGCTTGGCATTTTGAATAGATCAGGGCTTGTCATATGGTTGTCAGAAACTAGATAAGTTATATTGTCTAATTGTAGACAGCATAACACATATTATTTCAGTAGATGGATGAAGAAACTCTGCTAGAATATTTGAAAAGCATGAAACAAAATGTAGAGTCGGAGGTCGAAGCGCTAAGGAAGGTAGTAGAAGAGAATTTGAGCTCCTCACATTGTTGCCATGCTATTGAATTTAACCATGCCCTCCTCTCTCTGGATGCCATCGCTACTTGCTTGGACGAATTGAGCATCAAAGCTGGAGAAGTAGTGGCAGCAGCTGAGATTGTTGGTCGTGATGCGGATGTTAATCCTTCAAATGACGTCGACCCTGAAAACGTTGTCCCTGTTGACTACGTGGAACCACCGGAGGAAGCAGAATCTGACGGATGGGAGTCAGACTACTCTTGGCATCTGAACCGCTAAGTGTAGTACTACTTACATCAATTAATGTTAGTCGTTTAAATGTCTATCATGTTAAATGTGACATAAGTCATGTCGGTCGAATGTTGTCCTTTTGTATTGTAATATTATGTGTGTTTCGTACTTAACTACTATGTTGGAATGTGCGAACTGGGTTTTATAAGTTTAAATCTTGCATGTCGACTTGTATGAACTTATACATGCTGTATATTCTATATTTGTGCATTATGACTATTTCGTCCATAGTAAATACACTCCAATTATTTTTGTCGTCCGGTTTTTTGTAAGCAGGGATATCATGGATCCCTTTTTACATAGTATGCTCAATGAGGGCATGGAAAACATTACTTGGAGTCAACAGGAGCCGCCTGTGGGTACGGATCCTTTGGTCGAGTCCCCGGTTTCGTCTATTGCACCCGGTTGGGGTGACTCCTCCAGGGCGGCGAGGACCTCACAAAAGGGTAAGAAGAAGAAGTCCGTACGAAAGACTTCGGGGAAAAACTGGACTGCAGAGGAGGAAGACCTGCTATTGTCGGCAAGGCTTAATGTTAGCTAAGACTCTATTGTTGGGACAGATCAATCTGCAGCGAGCTATTAGGGGAAAATTGTTAAGTATTGTGAAGATAATGCCAATGGAAACTAGACTACGAGATCTCAGAAGGCTATAATCAATCACTGGCAAACCATAAGTGCGGAGTCTAGCAAATTTGCAGGTTACATGCGTAGGTGGATTTATATTCACCCTAGCGCAAGATCTTGTCAAAATAGGGTAAGTAAGAGATATTAGTTGCATTTAAATTTTCCCAGTTGTGTTTTCCCTTTATTTGCACTTACACATTTCTTTACTTCACCATTGCAAGAATGCCATGGCGATGAAGATGTTCAAGGATATTGAGGGAAGGTCCTACGCTTTTATGCACCTCTGGTCCACTCTGAGAAACCACCCGAAGTGGTGCGCTTACCTAGATGGAAAGCGGCAGAAGGAACAGGATGTGGCCCCAGCACGCTCTACTCCAGCTACGGGACCATTTAGTCCTGTCGCAGACGAGGCGGAGTCCGGTGGTTCTCGTCAGCAGCCTAGGCCGATTGGGCGCGATGCCGCTAGGAAGGCTCGAGCACGGGGTGCATTAGGCAGCATGTCATCAGCCGGCATGGTGACCGGGGTGTATAGAGATGAGCTGACACAACTCAGCCAACACAAGGCTCAACTAATGGATTTATGGCGTCGAAAGGTATCCGTCATGGAGCGTGCAGAGGAGGACAACATAATGGCGATGGATCTCAGCAGCATGGATGAGGCTTCTCGGCAGTACTTCACACGTCGCAAGGAGGAGATTATAGCCAGTAGGTTCGGGCCGTGATGATGCAAACATTTGGGTTGTGCTCCCTACGATTATTGTGTGTTTGGACTGTTCGCTTTGGCAATGTGCTTTCAAATGTAACTTTCACTATGTGTTTTGGACTGTGTTAATTTCAGTACTCCTGCAGGACTCTGTTACTTTCACTACCTGTTATGGACTCTATTACTTTCACTACTTGTTTGACACTACTTGTTATCAACTGTGTTACTTTCACAATTTGTGTTGTCATCATTGTTTTGTGCACTATGTTACTTGGACAATGCGTGGCGATGATTTATTCCATTACAACATGCAGACACAAATACAACACATAAAGAACTGAAACAACTAGCTTAACGTATACGACATAAAGACCTGAAATAACTAGCTTAACGTCTACATCAAACTAGAGAAGTCACTGACATATCGATGCCTAGTCCCCACCATGAATGGACCAAAGGTACTCCACAAGTTCGTTCATAAGCAGGCGATGTTTATTCCTATCACGGATCTCTTGTGTTGCCTCGATGAAATGGAGGATAGATGGACTAGACGGCCTTGATATTGCGACTGGGTTATCCATGAAGTCATATATGAAGTCTTGGGTGGGACCGCCCCACTCATCCTCAATAATCATGTTATGCTTGGTGATACAAGCAGTCATTATGTCGTGTAGGGTGGATTCGTCCCAGAGTCTGGCAGGCCCTTTCACAATTGCAAATCGAGCTTGAAGGACACCGAAAGCTCGCTCCACGCCCTTGCGACCAAGCTTGCACATTGTCGAAATGGACACGCTTTGTTCCTTGGGCACCGGATTGGTTTCACAAATGTCGCCCACTCTGGGTAAATACCGTCGGCTAGGTAATACCCCATAGTGTACGTGTTGCCGTTGATAGTGTAGTTCACATCGGGGCTGCTACCATCGGTTAACCTGGACAGAACGTTAGATCTATGCAGCACATTTATGTCATTGAGGCTACCTGGCATACCGAAGAAGGCATGCCAGATCCAAAAATCGTATGAGGCCATGGCCTCCAAAACTACTGTGGGTTTGCGAATATGCCTTGTAAATTGACCCTACAGTGCCTTCGGGCAATTCTTCCATACCCAATGCATACTGTCAATGCTTCCCAAAGATTCCTGAATCTCGTGATCGCCCCAATTGCAAGCAGACGATCTGTGTCTGCCTGAGTAGGGGCTCGGAGGTACTCATCCATGAATATATTGACTATGGCCCTAACAAACCTCTTTAGGGCTTCAACGGCAGTGCTGGCTCCAATACTTAACATACTCGCCAAGAGTATCGGCAGAGGTACCGCTCGCAGTCGACGGATAGCGCCGTTATCTTTTGAAGAGCGCATGCTTCAGCCTTCGCACCATCTCTTCTCGCTTGAACCATTCATCACGGCCTCGACGGCACTTGCAATCTTAACGAACAGGTTCTCGCCATCCGTAACTCGAAGAGCATAGCACAAATTAGTGAAATAACAGGGTCATAGCCGAAAGCACGACCTCTCACATACCTACGCTCAAGATCAATGCGGACCGCATACAGCGCGTGTCGTAAAAGTAGTCGTTGTATAGACTTGCCGCACCCTTAAGGTGTCCTCGGTGTACCACCGCTCCGCCAGAACCGAGCCCCCACCGGGACGCTCACAGCTGCTAGTTCCTCCTCCTCAATGGCAATGTGCACAAGCAGATCGTCCTCTTCCTCCTCCAGCACCATAAGTTGATGAGCACGCCGGGAAAAGCTCGGACCACCACGAAACCAACTCATGGTTCTTGCTACCTCTTAAATGAGATGAAGTCAGAGCTACACACAACCTCCTTCAAAGCCAATGTTGTGTTGATGGTACCTCTTCACCCCGTGTCCCCTTTTTATGGAGGATGGTGGAGGTTGCTTCTCATGGAAGGAACTGGGGGCAAGTGACAGCTCCTTCCAGGGCAAGGAACCTCTGCACATGCTACTTCTTTCTCCAGTAAGCAACACATATAAAAATTGTGTATATACTATTTTTTTAACTATATTGCAGATTACATATTTTTTAATATTACGCTACCTCATTTATTATGAAATTAATTTTTTCGTTCCAAAAAATGTACGTAACACATCATAAACAAGTCAAATACACTCTCGTATAGAATATGGTACAAACTTTGGTGGTTAAAGTATATGCTTAAAATATGGATGAAGGGATGGGACGGGAATCTGGAAGGGATGCTGTTGGAGATGCATTCTGGGAAGGGATGGGAATCTGGGAAGGGATTCCCGTCAGGGGGTGGGAAGGGATTCTGGGAAGGGAAATCACTGGGCATAGTCTTACATCATTTGTTTGAGACAATGTGGTTTGCCCAAAGGGTACAGGCATATCTTTAGTAAGAAGAGAAGAATTTCAGTGTTCAGTACAGCGTGCCTTGGTCCCAATCAAACTGTGGCTAAGGCAGGCCTTGAACGCTCTGCAGATCTTGTTCCAGCTCCTTATGCTGACGAGTGCTCGTATCACAACCCATCTTTGCACAAATGAAATATGCCTAGTAGCAGGGGCGGAGCTGGGCCTCGGGCCACTGAGGCCTGGGCCCGAGGCCCAGCTCAAATAGTGCAGCCCCGCACTAACCCTAGGCGCCTACCTCTTCCAATCTCCAATCTCCTCGCGACCTCGCCCAATCCCGAGTTCCCCACCGCCAGGTGCCAAGTGACTGCCGACCGCCCGACCTAACGCACTCGGTGCTCCAGCTCTGCCTCCTCAGATCTCACCTGGCGCTCGGCGTCCGCTGCCTCGCCACGCCGCCACCCATCGCTACGAGCCAAGGTGCAACCGCCGATCGCCATTCTCGCCTCTTGCCGCGGCGCCGCCGAGGAACGCCGCCTTCGACCGCCGCCCGCCGGACTGCCGCCTCCCGACTCCGGCCACGCCATCTCATCATCTGGATCTGGATCCCATTGGCCGGGCATCGACCGCTGCCCCAGTGACCTGGCATAGTAGTGCACTGCGCCTTCGCTAATCCCACCCCAACGGTCGGCCCGGTGACCCGGTGACTCCGCGCCTCCATGACCTGGCGACCCGACGGTTCCGTGCCTCCGTAGCTTCGCTGATCCCACCCACAGTAGCCCGACTGGCCACCGCTCATCCCCCGCCCACCGGTCACAAGCCACAAGCCCGCAAGGGCGCAACCGCGCAAGTGCCTCGCCAACTCGCCACCGGGGCATATAGGCAGTGGAGCTTTGGAGGTGAATCAAGTGATGAATTTTTTTCCTTTCTTTTTTCTTTGTTGATGAATGATTGAAAGATGAATTGATGATGCCTTGACCTTTCCTAAGTTCCCTTGATGCCATTTTTGTTGGATGAAGGAAATCAAGAATCACAGGATAATTGATTTTTGATTCATTGATTGGTTAATGGTTGATAATCTGAGCTTGAAACTTTGTAAGATCATTAATTAGATATTCTATTGTGGTCAAAGAAGCTTACATAAATTGGTAGTAGTGACATATATTCTAAATGCTTCTTTAACCTTTGTATGTCGTTATTCAATAACTTTTATATGTTCTTAAACAGTATAGGATATGCACCGCAAAGGAGTTTCAAGGTCGGTGATATTGTTATAATCTGCTCAAGATCGTATAGGAAGACTCGTTACTTGTTCTTGTATCATAAATAAAAATGGCTATCTCCCGTCAATGTGACAATTGAACATTTCAAGCTACTCTTGTTTTGCTAAAATTGCTGAATTGGGGAAGGATGGGTTCACACATGTTTGTATTTCCAACCGTCTAAGGTGCTAAGTAATCCAAATGCGAGAGAAGTGCTTGGTTGGGAATAGAATAGAATGTCAGAGACAATATGCGGCAATATAGTTGGCTGCTTGTAAGCCAAGAATGGTGCCTATTTTATATACTCCACACAAATTTTTGGCCCTTAGACTCAACATAGTCTTTCATATTAGTAATAGCCGCTAAATTTTTGGCCTAAGGCTTATCAAAATTCTGGCTCGCCACTGCCCAGTAGAATGGACTGGCCCAGAAGATGAAGCCATCTAAATAGGCAGTAACGAAGGGTGTGTTTGGTTATCCGTACCGTTCTAGCCTGTTCCATATGAGTCATTCAGGTTAGTCTTAACCTGCATAAGTGGATACAAGATGAGTTGTTTGGTTGCTTGTTTATGCATCTCACGGGCCTGCATTAGAGAGAAACTCAATTTTTGTGTTTCCTCTATCCTGCATGAGTGAGTGCAATTGCATCTACCTGACCTGGATAAACAGGAAGCCAAACAAGTGTCTAAGTGGTATAATTATATCTACTCATATGATTCAGACACTCATACATACAACCAAACGCACCCGAAGTAAACAAGTATCCGTAGAATTGATCCAAACAGACAGTGAACTGGAGAATATGGATGTAGGAGAACTTCCGAGGTGCTATGCAATCATGGGCGGAACTCCAGCCTACCAACTAGTATAGGGCCTCCTGTGATGTCAAAGCCCAAGTGGCCAGACTCAATAGCTCTCGAAATCTTCCCAGTCGCACCTTCGACCCCACACCCAGGTACGCCTCTCTTCTTTGATCACGCACCGCACTCAGTGCTACCGTGCTCTTGAAGTACGGCGAGTTCTTGATTGATGCTACTACAAGAGAGCAACAGGGCTGGACGATTGTATCTCTGCATCGTGACATTTAGTTTGCCAATTTGCGATCGTCGAAGCTACATTTGCGATTAACGCTTGTGAAATTTTGTGCTTAGTGTGAGAAGCTTGTCAATAGGGTTGGTCTCTGATTCTCTAAAGTATGGTCCTTCTAACTAGTAGCACTGAAGAATTGTTCAGAGCCGATACTCCATGGTTGATTTTTGAGTCGGTTTCAATGGTCATAGACAATAGTGACAACCGGTGTGAGCAATTTGGAGAGGTGTTTAGATTTAGAATGATTTGTGGACCACCATTCACCAAAGGTTATTAAGGGTCTATTTGTTTTAGCATTAGATTCTCTAAAAGCTGATTCTGGATTGTAGTTGTAGAGAAGCTGATTCTCCAAAAGCACATATGAAGTAGATTGTGGATTCTAGCGTATATAGGTGGGCTGGATTATGAGAATTGGATTCTAGAATCGGGCTATTTGTTTTTTATTCTACTACTTTTAAGGCCAGAATCTAAATCAAAAGCTAAAACAAACAGGCCCTAAGATATTGAACTGCCCTGGTATTGGCATGCTTAAATACTAGAAAGTAGACACTCTTGGCTTTTGTTCTTAAGTTCATCCCTTGTTGGAGTTTTTCAGTGACGACGGAGAGATCTTATATAGGCTTGTTGTGTTATGTGGTACTTACATTGTTACCAAAATTTCTATGTGTCACTTATAATTGTTGAGCTTTTAACTGGAAGAGCACATTACAACTAGGTTTGAACAAATTTGTGTGTAAACATTTGAGCGGACTACAAAGTCGAAAAGATCTGTGCCATTCTTTAGTATTATTCAACATCCTCACGGAACCGTTGCAAAGCAATCCTTTTGACATATAATGCTACTTGTCAATGTCCAAGTTTGATTCCTTATCCATATTTTGGGATCCTATGAATCATTGTCTTATCCACTTAATGCTAGAAAAATGCCATTATGTCATATATCACACTGGAAGAAACTTATTTCAAATACTTTCATAGAATTTTAATCTAAATCTGCAAATTATATTTCTTTAGATCCTACAGCTTTGTCTCAGGCTCAAAGCTTAAAATCCGGTTAGAAGTTAAAATGTTCCAATTTCAAATGTGCACACCCATTAGAAATACACAAAATCTGAGTGAGGCTTCAATAACAAAACCTAATTAGAGAACAATGATTTAACCCACAAAATCTGAAAATGCATTTCACGTATTGGACAAGAAACGAAGTAAGCTGTAATGCATATTTAAAACTTGAGCAAAATATGAGAAGACATACACTCCAAGGAAGGATGCAGGGCCTTCTAATATAGCTGTAATTCCTTCAACCATGATAGTTTCGGTGTCCCTGGTGACATTTCTGGAGTCACCATTGCTGTATTCTTTTCCCTGAACAACGCAGAAGAACCTACTGTCAGCGAGAACTTACAAACTTCATCAAAGTAATTCGAATTTTCGATCTTGAAGAAATTTGGGGTGAATACAAAGGTTCCCTCAATGATTGTGGGTCAACCCAGTAAAGGCTCACCAGCACATGAGCAAATGGTCATCTTGCATCTTCTCGCAAGCAAGACATGAGTTGAGACTGTGAGACAAAGTGTAAGCATGATTGATACCGGCAGCTAATGCTGAATCAAAAATCACATCCAGTTATTGAGTCTTCCATGGTATGTAAAGATCCCAAATTTGGACAATGAAAGTTCGAGTTCAAGAGGGAGGGAATCCTCTCCGCTTCCAAGTTCCAACTAGAAGCTGACAGAAATTTCTTCCTTTTTATTTAAAAAGGATTAATGTCGAAGGAACACGAGCTGCTGGATACCATGCCAAATAGCCAACCGTTGGTTCTAGATCCAATGTCCCCTGATCCCTTCCCTTTGTTTAAGACCACAAGAGGAGAGGCACCCGTAAATTAATTTAGGCCCTCTTTGGTAGAGCTCTAACTCCTAGATTCTCATCGAAGGAGCTGGAGCTCTACCAAGTAGCTTGGAATCCAGCAAACTAAGAATCCAGTAAACCAAGAATCAGAATCTAGCTCTAGCTCCTCTCATTTGTGGCCTACGCCTTGGAGTAGCCTTCCACATGCTCCCCACAAGAATCAGTTTGATTCCAGACGAGTTTGCCCCCATAGTTGGAAAGTATTTACCCACTTTTTGCCATCTCACAAAAAACACCAGCCCACCGCACCCCCCTCCTTGCACCAGGGTCCCATGTGTGTGAGGTTCCAGCTCTCCAATGCAAAGGGGCGGCCTAGGGCTCCCAAAGCTCCGGTACGAAGGCTCCGGCGACCACCAGCTCCCCCACACAGTGACCAGCAGCTCCCCTATCGGCGACTACCAGCTCCCCCTCACGGCAGCTCTAGGGCTCCACCCCTCTCATCTTCATGCTAGGGCTTTTCTAGGGGCAGCGTTAGGCCTTGGGCCAGTGAGGCCACGGTCTGAGGCCTAGCCCAAATATCAGTGGTGTAGTGTAGCCTAATCAAAGTAGGGCCCGATGTCTGGCCTAAGATGCGTCTATCATTGAAACATACTACAATTGGAACCAACTGCCATTATAATATTGTGAAAATCTGCTATTAGCCTCTTTGCACATTTTGTAATTCTGGTCTACTGTTTTAGATTTGTTACAGACCAACGACTTGATTCTAGGTTCAGATATAGTAACATGTCTGATTGCAAATTGTATATTAATACAAGGACGCATTATTTTCACCTTTTAGCATAACGGTTTGTGTAGATTATGTGATAGCACAAGGATTTAAAGTTCTGCTTTGCCAATACTTGAGGTTGAAAATTGTTGTGCACTAAAAACTGTCTACACATACTTGGCAATGCTAACCACTATGAGATGGTATTGGTGTAGTAGTGTATCCTATTTCACCTGCGATCCTTCCGTAAAAGCTTAAGGAGTTCATCCTATATCATTAGATACTGTGTCTAGCTAGACTGTTGTTGTATATTCATTCTGTTAGTTTTCTAGTACTGCTATCCAAATATAATGCTATGGACTCTGTCAATAATGTGAGGAGAATACATACCATAGTTCTTCAATAATACAGTAGCATCAATGGGGCTATGAGTTGAATTCCAAATGCTAGATGATACTCCTAAACAATGCTTGCATCTTGACCTTGATGGTCTGACGATTGACACTTTTGAGTTTTGATGAATTGTCCAGGGTGTAGGATCAAGGATAACCGATTAAAGGGAGTGAATAGAAAGTTTCTATTTTTTTCTACACTAATTTCAATTTGGGAGATCACTAAGTAAGAGTTGCAAATTTTAACAATTTAACACTATGTACTTCTAGTAATTAGGGATGGCAATGGGGTGCGATGGGTATGGGTAGTACTCGCCCATACCCATATCCGCGAACCAAAATCTCACCCACGGGTATACCCGCGAAGGGTCGCGGGTGAAAAATCTCGCCCATACCCGTCGCCCATGGGTATACCCGTTTACCCGCCACCATCAACAATCTTTTCAACCAAATGGCACTAGGAGCTAAGGAGCTATGGTACTAATACAATCTTTTTGATGAAGTTATGGGTATTAGCTACATTCTATGGATTAAATAATGATTCAAAATTTCAAATGAACATGAGAATAAGAATTAAAATAATATATGCAGACAGATAATACACGGATGCTCAAGTTCAACAATTACTGAAATGAGTTACCACAAATTAGGGATCAAGGGGCCAATTGGGTGCCTATTCCAGCCCGTATATTAATAGGATATGGCGGGTAATTGAGCGGAACGGGTACGGGTGAAGTTCCCTCATACCCATACCCGTTTGCCCATCGGGTAGAGTTTAGTCCCCATAAACATACCCACGAGTAATAAAAGAGGAATATACCCACCTCTATTAGGGTTTTTACCCCTGGGTATACGGGTAATTGAGTAAGATTGCCATCCCTACTAGTGATCACTAAATGTTTCAACAATATAACTGAAACCAAGGCACAATTCTACACTAAATAAATTTCTCAAGCCACTTAGATTGTAAAATTCATAAGAGAATAAGAGATGCAAACCGCACGCAATGAACACAAGAATTTATCCCGTAGTCTCGGAGACTTGCCTGTCTTCCCTATTCCACGTGGAGGTGACTTGAACTTCTTCAAGCCGGCTCCACCCGTTTAAGCCTTTCTCGATCACTTGTGGTAGCTCATCCCCACTCTGGGTAGGCGAGCTCCTTGCCTTCATAACTGATTGGGTCTTCACACAAGCTTTCTTTAGAAGATCACCGATTTCACATGCCTCCAAGCCGTCTAGAAGGTGGCAACCTCCAAGAGTAACAAGTCTTGATGCTTGCTTGGGGTCAATTTGAGTGTCTAAAGGCTCACACTAAATGCAACACTCAAATTTTCTCTTTACTTGCTCAAAATGAGAATTGAATGCACCAGAAAGAGGAGAAGTCTTTGCTAGAGTTCAAATATCATCAATGAGGACCCAGAGACACTGTGGAGTGCATGTGGGGGTATTTATACCAAAACAAGCAGTTTGAGCTCGAAATCCTAATCAAGTCAGGTTTTCTGGTGCTACCGCCCATGTAGGATCGGTAGCACCGGGCTCCATCCCAACGTTTGAGTCAGAGCATTAAATGCATTGCCAGAGGCCGTTGAGTAGTGGGTTCGGTGCTACCGCCCAACTAGAACCGGTAGCACTAGGCCTCTAATTTTGTGACTGACCACAAAGGGTGCTCTCTAGAATTTTTGCACCGGTCATTCAGGCCGGTGCTACCGCTACCCCGGTAGAGCACTAGGCTGCCATGGGCGGTAGCACCGGACTACCAAAACTCCCAAATTACACGCCATCGAATTTTGTGCCAGCTCGAGGGCCGGTGTTATCGCTTCCCAGAGCACCGGATACCATAAGCGAGAGCATCGACCGCCTCGACACCCAAAAACACCCTTTTCTGGAATTTTTACACCAGACTTGGGGGCCGGTGCTACCACCGGGCTACCATGGGCGGTAGCACCGCCCTGCCTGGCCACCTAAACAACCATTCTCGGGTTTTTATGCACCGTTTTGAGGCTGGTGCTACCGCTGGCCCAGTAGCAGTGGGCAAGCAAGAGCAGTAGCATCGTGTTTCCAGAATCTTAAATGGAGTATTTAAAGTTTAACCACTATGAGTCGATGCATGAGTTAAATATATAGATTTGAGCCTTTAGACCTTAAAACGACATCATGGTAATGTTAAAAACCCCTCTTAATAGTATGGCTCTATTTCTAGTAATCCAATCTTTTCTCTAAACTCCGAAATCGGTAAAATGACTTGGAAAAGGTCCTTAGAATTTTACCTTTGTCACTTGTTTGATGTTTTGATCTTCTTTTGCGCCATTCTCATGCTTCCATGATCACTAATCCATGAGACTTAACCTATTTCCAACATTCTCAACAAAATGGTAGTCTCTTAATCATGATTGTCATTAATTACCAAAACAATTAGGGACTTTGTGAGGTCTAGATGGTTTCACAGGGCCGATTCTAGTTGATATATCTTACCTTAGATTATGTAGCGTTTACTCATTTTGAAAATCATGCAGCATAAAACTCTGGTTGATATCTTGTCTTCATGTTCAAAGACATGTACAAAATAAATGGATGATGATCCCAGGATACATCAAGTCGTAGGATTCTTGATCTGGATTAGTAAGGTGTAACATAACCTAAATGGCTAAATCCAGGCATACAAGTATGTGTGGTCTCAAATTCCACTTAGATTAGTGCAGAGCTGAGCTTTGCATTTCAGAATTTCCTGATGTTATCCTCTTCTGGTTTATAACGTTACTGAGGAATAGTTGACAAACTAAATAGTTCACAAAGTCTAACGTCACACGCATGCGGCGTGGCGCCGCACATATGTATCTAGTTTTCATTCAAAGTTGGTATGTTTGGATAGATCATGTACTATATTTTTGTAGAATTTTTTGCTTTCGTTTCCCTATCTGCTCCGTTCCGTTTTGCATCCGTTTCTATTACTATTCATTTCTATATCCATTTACAGGGTTTTTGATTTCATTTCTGTTACCGACAAAAAATGTAGAAATAGAATAGTCATTTACCACCGTTTTCGTTCCGTTTTAATCCCTACGGCGTCCCAGTCCACACAGCCTAGCTACGACAACATGACTAGGTAGCGACGCCCTAGCCTCGCACGCTCGAGCTCTTCCTACGCGCTATCACGCACTCATGCGGTCACGCCGGCTCTGCTCGCCTCTCCTACCCGCCAGCTGGCTACTACTGTTGCTGCGCGCTCGTGCCTGGAAGCTAGACCATTGGACACTGGGGCTGGTCGTCCTCCTCCTCTCACCACCAACAATAGCACCCGACTACCACTACACCTACCGAAGTCGACTCCAGCGCCTCCTATGACACGGCCGGCGACGCCGCAATGGGGGAGCAGACCCTAACCCAGGTGGATCGCTAGATGAGGCGGGGCATAGCTACAAGATGGCCGTGGCCGTTTAGTTTCTCGCTTGAGGCTTGACAAAATCCTGCTCCGCCACTGGTTTTCCCCGACTTACCCCAACTCTGCTAGTTCATCTTCGCGGCTGAGGTCTTTGTCGGCGCCGAATCCACCCCTCTGGTTCCAGGTAAATCACTCTAGGTTCAAGTATATTTTTCAGATTGTTGTGGTGTGGAGGTGATTGAAGTTTGGTTCGAATGTGTTTATGTAATTCATTGTCTGCACGCCACTTTTTGTTTTAGCTTAGAGATGGCCATCACGCTGCACATTACCACACCACTTAACAGCAGCTAGAGCATCTCATCTTCTACAAAATATGCAAAAAATCTTATACAATTGCTAGTGTGTAGTTTCAGAGTGTTTACGCCTATCTACATTCCTTGGGATAACAAAGGAGCATAATCTTTGCTCACTTTGCGCTCTTCTTAACATTAGGAATTACTTTAATGTCGATGTTTTAATTATTATAGAAAAGGCGACAATGCGTGTTCTCCTCCTGAATTTTCTATTGCTAAGTTTGTTATAGGTATTTGGATCGGAGTGTTTGGCCTTCAAAAAAATTGATGAGTGTAGTATTGGCAACAAACATCCTTTATATCTAGCGAGTGCAAAGATTACACTATGATGCCCTTATGTCATTAATTATTCAACAAGTCATCTTATTGTTTGCTTAAAAAGGCTATTTATTGAAGTTCAAATTCTTGATCAATTTTACATAATTTTGCCGTAATCATCGCTTCTTTTATGCTGCCCACCATGTATCAGTATCCTCCTCCGGTTTTCTCGTTCGTAGTTGCAGAGAGATGTGTGTGCCACTTGTAGGACTCAGATTTGGTGTTTTACTCTTGAGTCAATAAAGAAAATATATTTTTTGCTTTCTCTGTTGTCTCGTTATTTTTCCTTTTGATGTGTTTAAGGCTGTATTGTACATCACAAGTCATGCTTCAATAGATACCTACTAAAGTGAAGTCAATAAAAATCAATAGATAAATTGTGCGCTTATATCCTATATTTCGTATGAAAATGTTGGTTCTAACTCTTTCGATTTTGATGTCATTGTTCGGTAGCAAGAGTAGAGCACATCGACAAGAGACATGCTACATAAATCAACCTTGATGAGTTGAAGATTTGAAGTAATGACACGTTGAAAGTGTTCAAGAGCCTAGAATTTATTGCTTTGCTGTTACACAGACTAATTTGAAGTTATTCACACAAAATGCCAGTACCATTGAATGCAAATTCTAAAAAACGTTTAAAATGTGTGCAATTTGCACATCATGGTCTGTTACTTTTTTTCTGAACATCATGATAGAGAGAAAGTAAGTGGTTTGTTTGAAACCTTTCATTGGTGTGGTGAAACTATATATTGATCAGATCTCTTACTTTTTTCTGAACATCTGGCAGCCTGTTAGTTCTACTTCTTTAAGGCCCGTATCAAGATTTAAGATGCAAAAGGGGCAGCGGCGATGGAGAAGATCCCAGTGGCCTCTGCCATGGATTGGAGCATTGACCTCGACAGGGGCCTCCGCTCTCGCCACCCCGGTAAGCCTAATCCCTCCTTAAGCCCTCTCCATAGCCTGCCTCTAAGTCTAGGACTCACCACACTCCTCTCCTCTCCCAGCTGTCTCTAGGCACACGCCTCCGTGCCCTCGAGGCCGTCGGTGCACGCCTCCGCCATCTTGGCACTTCTCTGACCGCCCCTACTGCGGTTGCATCCGCGTTCGGCATCCTGCTGGGCGAGGCCCAGCTCTTTGTCGAGACGATGCTCCTCCGCCTCGCTGCCGAGTTCAGGAGCGCCAACAACGATGTCCGTGCTAGCATCGTCATGTCACTACTCATGGAGTATAGGGAGCTCGCCAGCAAGGGCCGGGCATACGACGGCGCGCTAACTAGGGCATGGATGGCGAAGCCCGACCAGGTTCTCAGGAGGGTCACGGCGGTGTACAACACTAGGAACACAGAGTGCACAGCGTGCACGTCCGCTCTCTCCTACTCTCCAGCTTGTGCTCCTCCAATGCTACAGAGGTCAGTCAGTGAATATCTTTATTATGGTTCTAGGATTAGGCTAGTGATTGTATATGTGAGTTTGCAATACACACACTGTTGGTAAAAGCCCATGACAAAGACACTCTCAGTTCGATAGTTCTTGTAGAGAAAACGAAAAACAAACAGAGCAATGCCAGAGCGATACAGGAAGAGATCTGTTTTGGGGCAATTTTCATTGATATCTCCTACCAACCAGAAAATGTCTTCTGATACATAAAACTAAATAGCCTAATTTAAGGAAATAATCATTGTGCATGATTTATGGAAGCAAGATCAGCACAATGATCAACTTGCCGGAATTAATACTAATGCAAACAGAAAGAAATTCAAACGCACACACTTATTCCCACCGATGATTACTGAACCAGGCGATTTATTCTCCACCTTCTTCTGCATAAACTTTCAGCAAAATGACCAAGCCAGGATTAATACCAACAGACTCCACCTTAATCTTGGCTTGGTTCAAGATTTTGTACACCCAAAAGATGACGCATCAGAGCATCCGCCTTCTATTCTTCAGTACTCACAAAATCAACATTGATTAGTCCATTCTCAATACACTCCCGAATGAAATGGAATTTCGTATCTATGTGTTTACTGCGACCATGGAAAACTGGGTTCTTCATCAAAGCAATAGCAGATTTGTTATCCACAAACATCTTCACTAGTTTCAGGCTCTCCCTAGTAAATTCTCCTACCAAACTTCTTAGCCACAATGCATGACATGCTGCTGCAGTTGCTGCCATGAATTCGGCTTCACACGATGATGGGGCTACAGTCTTTTGCTTCTGTGAAGACCACGACACTAGGCTTTGATTGATGTAGAAAGCCATACCTCCTGTACTCTTTCTATCATCCAAATCTCCAACCAAATTGCTATCACTGTAACCTGTGAGCACCTCTTCTTCACCTCCACCCCTTGCATATGCTAGACCATAGTGAGTTGTTCCCTTCAAATATCTCATGATCTGCTTCACTACTTTGTAATGCATGATAGTGGGCCTTTCCATGTACCTACTGGCCACTCCTACTGCATATGCTAGATCCGGCCTAGTGTGTAGAAGATACCTCAAGCATCCAAACATTTGCCGGTATTTTGTTGCATCTACTGCCTCCCCATTCGGATCCTTATGCAGATGTGCCTTTTGCTCCATAGGAAATTTTTTTGGATTGCATTCTGCCATCCCAAATTTAGCTAGCACCTTTTTAGAATAACCTATTTGCTTGAGTGTTACCTGCTTTGCTTCTTGCGCTACTTCGATCCCAAGGTAGAGTGTAAGCAGCTCAAGGTCACTCATCTCAAACTCTTTCATCATTTCCTATTTGAATGATGCAATTTCACTTGGATCCTTCCCTGTCACAATAAGATCATCCACATAGACACCAATTATAAGACTTGCTTGACCTTCTCCTCTCGTGTATACTGCCTGTTCTTGTGAGCATTTAACAAATCCAAACTTCTTTAGACTTCTATCCAGTTTAATATTCCAAGCTCGGGGTGCTTGTCGAAGGCCATACAAAGCTTTGCTCAACTTATACACTAGATGCTCTTTTCCTTTAACAACAAAGCCATCTGGTTGGCACACATACACTTCCTCATCCAGTTCCCCATTCAAGAAGGCAGATTTTACATCCAGATGGTGGACCTCCCAACTTCGGTTTGCTGCAATTGCAAGGATCAACCTCACAGTGTCAAGTCTAGCAACCGGCATGAATACTTCTTCAAAATCAACGCCCTGTCGCTGAACATACCCCTTTGCAACCAACCGAGCCTTATACTTGATTACTTCACCATCCGAGTTTCTCTTGAGTTTATAAACCCACTTCAAACCAATTGGTTTGTGCCCTGCCAGCAATTCAGTGAGTTCCCAAGTAGAGTTCTTCTCAATGGATGCAATCTCAGTCTTCATGGCTTCCTCCCAATGAGACTGTCCAATAGCTTCTTGAAAGGCTGTCGGCTCCTCCAATTCCATTAGTAATACTTCCTCTTCATGACTTTCATCGAGTAATTCAACTCTGTTTGTCTCCTGCATGATTTCAGCAATGCTTCTATATTTAATTGCACCATTACCTGAAGAGCCACTACAATCTGATTGTGGCGTTGTCATCATGGATGGTTCAGATGGAGGAGGGGAAACTGGACGTGCTGTTGCTGCAGCTTCCCCGGCCATGCGTGCCCGCGCCCTTGTGACCATTCCAGAGAACGTTGCACCTGCCAGGGCAGTTACTCCTGTCTTGGACGCTCGTGATGTTCTGGGCAGTGGAGCTGGTGATATTGAGTCCTGGACATGAGCGCCCGCCTAGAAGTTTGGCATTTCGACATCTTGAGCAGCATCATCCTGTGCATTTCTGGTTGGCATTGTTCCGAGATACACGGTCTCCTCTAGAACAAATTCTGAGCCAACGTCTTCATTTGCTTCTGCAGCCCAATTCCACTGCAAATCTTCTTCAAATTTTACATCCCTACTCACATGAAGCTTTCCCCAACGAGGATCAAACAAACGTTGTGCTTTGCAGCCTTCTTCTACACCAAGATAGACCATGGTTTGACTACGATCGTCCAACTTTTTCAGGTGTGGTATAGCCACCTTGACATGAGCCATGCAGCCGAACACTCTAAGGTGTCCTAGATGCGGCTTCCTGCCCTTCCATGCCTCAAACGAAGTGCGATCTCCCATTGCTTTGGTTGGGAGTCGATTCAACAAATACACTGCATGTCTCACTGCCTCCCCCCAAAACTTGCCTGGCACATTCATACTCTTCAGTAAAGACCTTGGCATAGCCATTACAGTTCGGTTTCTACGCTCAACAACACCGTTTTGCTACGGTGTATATGGCGCAGTGAGGTGTCTTTGTATGCCACTTTCTTCACACAAACTAGTGAATTTTGCAGAAAGAAATTCCCCACCTCTATTTGTCCTCAATGTCCTGATATGATGCCCACTTGTGTTCTCGACCATTGCCTTGAATTTCTTGAACACAGAGCATGCTTGATCCTTTGATTTGATCACATACACCCACATCCAACACGTAAAGTCATCAATGATGAGCATAAAATAACTGTTACCGCTGAGTGTGGATGGAGTGATCGGCCCGCAGAGGTCGGCGTGCAACAATTCAAGCGGCTCCTCCGCTCAAAAGTTTGCAACAACAGGGAATGGCAATCTTGTTTGTTTGGCGATCATACACCCATGGCACAGCTTGTTTGGGTGCAATATCAGGGGAACTCCTTCTGCTATTTGTTCTCACCAAGCATCTTCAAAGCTTGAAAATTTACATGCCCCAACCGAGCATGCCACAGCCACGGTTGATCATCCATAGACGCCATGAGACACATTGGACTAGCTATTTGTACAGACGATTACATGTTCGTCTAACATTCATCAACAACTGCACTTGATTAGTATCAAACACCCTCAAGTATTCGCCCTCCATGACCACACGATGTCCAATTTTAGTGAGTTGTCCAAGACTTATAATGTTGCTGCGGAGTCTTGGAACGAAGTAGGCATTGTGAAGTAACCACTGGCTTCCATCTTTGCATGCAAACAACACAGAACCTTTTCCCATGATTCTTATTGACGAATCATCCCCGAAACGAACAATACCAGTGACACTTTCATCCAATTCTCTGAAATTTGCCTTGTCACCAGTCATATGGTTGCGAGCACCGTTGTCGAGATACCATTGTTCAGAATCTGCTGCCTCCTGTAAGTCAGGTGTGACCTTTTCTTCATTGAGCATCACTTGCTGGTCATCTGGCTCATCATTCTTTTCATGCGAAACACAAGCAAGAGTGCTGGCTCAGTGTCACCGGTTTGAGTGAGATGAGCTTCTTCAACCTTCTTCTTGAGTCTACACTCAGATGCAAAATGTCCCAACTTTTTGCAGTTGAAGCACCTTATGTGACTCTTGTCGCGATTGCCGCCAACAGGGCCTCCTGCCCCATCTTTGCGTGGAGCGTCACCACGACCGCCCCGTCCATGACCTCTTCCACGGCCACGACCACCCCGGCCACGATTGCCACCATCTCCATGCGAGTGAAACCTCCCTTTGTTGTTTGATGTCGAGCCTCCGATGACGTCCTTCTACCGCGCCTGCCACTCCGCCTGAGTTAGCAAGAGCTGCCCATCACCCAGACCAATGGGTGTGCGCCGCCTTACACGCTCTTCGAAGGTCTTCAAGCGCCCAAGTGCCTCCTCGAACGGCATGGATTCCATATCACAGAATTGCTCAATTCCGACTATGACCGGATAAAAGCGATCTGGAACGGTGTTGAGCAGCTTCTTCACCATGGTGGCATCGTCAAGAGTACTGCCCAGATTAGCATACCTCGCTGCCATTCCACTGATCCTTCCTGCTTAATCATCCAAAGACTCATTGTCCTTCATGTACAGCGAGTCGAATTCGCCCTTCAAGGATGCGAGACGCGCTGCCTTGACACGATCACCTCCGACGAACCTCGTCTTGAGGCTCTCCCAGATTTCTTTCGCTGTCTTCTTTGGCGCCACCTGCGAGATGACATCTTCTGGAAGTGCCAACAGCAGCTGCACCCTTGCCGTCTTGTCCTTCTTGACGTCGACAACCACATTGTCCACTGGAGCTACAGCCTCCCAGAGACCTTGCGCGTCCAGCAGCGCCTCCACTTTGATTGCCCATGTAGTGTAGTTCATCGTGGACAACATTGGGTATTGGAACGACACCCCGCCACCATCTCTTGCCGCCGCAGCAGGAACTATAGCCATATGGTTCAACTGGAGGAACTTGGGCATGCACACACCGTGCTCTGATACTAGGATGTTGGTAAAAGCCCAGGACAAAGACACTCTCAGTTCGATCGTTCCTGTAGAGAAAATGAAAAACGAATAGAGCAATGCCAGAGTGATACAGGAAGAGATCTGTTTTGGGGCAATTTTCATTGATATCTCTTACCAACCAGAAAATGTCTTCTGATACATAAAAGTAAATATCCTAATGTAATGAAATAATCATTGTGCATGATTTATGGAACCAGGATCAACACAATGATCAACTTGCCAGAATTAATACTAATGCAAACAGAAAGAAATTCAAACGCACACACTTATTCCCACCGATGATTACTGAACCCGGTGATTTATTATCCACCTTCTTCTGCATAAACTTTCAGCAAAATGACCAAGCCAGGATTAATACCAACACTACTACGTAACCGCCTTTGATATGGCTCATCGGTGCGGTTAGTACAACCCGAGACCGATAGTTACAACAATTCGGTGCTCAACAAAGAATAGGGTGCGGGGTGCTCAAGATCGGTTCAGATCGACGGTATCGATGATCTAACATCAAGACGGTTCGGTCACGAACCGGTACTATTTAGCGGGCTCAATAGTACCAGTTCATGACACGAACCGGTATTGATGTTAGATCATCAGTACCGGTCGGTCCTTCCAACTGCTACTATGTATAGTAGGTTCCAATTTAAACTCCTTCGTCCTCCTGCTCTCTGCCCGACCAAGAACAGTTTAGTGCGCAAGAACTGTGGAGCTTCAGCCAAGAGCTTCAGAGAGGGGAGGTGCTGCCCAAATTTCCAAATTTTGGTCATTTTACTTGAAACCAAGGTAACAATGGTTAGTAACATCATTCCTCACTACATTTGGTGTTAAATGGAGCCTCTTCTTTGCTTGAAATATGAAGAAAATTTGATCTTTTTCCCATGATCGATGAAAGATTATGAATGTAGAGATCTAGCTCGATCTTTTCAAGTAGGTTGCAAAAACTTGTTGTGTAAGCTTGGAATTTGCTTGGATTATAATGTAGCTCGCATTGAAGGTGTGGATCTAGCTCAAATTTATGTTTTGGTTCCATCGATCGATGAAGAATTTTGAATCTAGACTCTGATGGACCAATTCTTTTTGTAGGTTGCAAAAACTTGTTATGTAAGTTTAGATTTTGCTTGGATTATGATGTAGCTCAAATTGAAGGTGTGGATCTAGCTAATATTTAGGTTTTGGTTCCATCGATCGATGAATAATTTTGAATCTAGATTATGATTGACCAATTCTTTTAGTAGGTTACAAAAACTTGTCGATTATGAATACTGGAGCAAATAATCATTTTATAGAAAAATATGTAATGAAATATAGTCCTTTTAAAAACATGTAATGCAATAAAGTCGTTTTCAAAATATAGCTGTCTTAAAAATAACAATTTCTATAGAAAAAATATGTGATGAAATATTGTCATTTTAAAAATATTACCCTTTTTAAAGAAATTTCACCTAAAATTAATTTTATCAACCTAAAATTTTAAACAATTTTTAAATAAAGAAAATAATAGTTCAATTTGGATTTTGGGAAATGTCCAACAATTCATTATTAAAAAATGAGCTAACGGTTACCTTGATGTAACATAATGTAGATGGACCGGCGATGGATGTACATGGACCGACACTCGCCGGAGTTCTTGCAGGGTTTACAAGATTTTCTTCGTGCGGCCGATACATACGTGACGTCAGGCTACATATGCTATCCATGCATAGATTGCAAGAATGAGAAGGAGTGGCCAAAATCCAGCCACCTTCACTTCCATTTGCTGACAAGAGGTTTCATATCAAACTATACCTGTTGGACCAAGCACGGTGAAGTAGAGATTATACAGGAAGACGATGAAGAAGAAGAGGTGGACAACAATACCCCGGAAGCTGGCCAACACGGTTCTTTTGAAGATATATTTGGGGAGTTTGGTGATGATGACCTAGACCAGATGCTGCTTGATGGAGAGGGAGAATACATCGATGAAATGCATTACTTAAAAGTTCCAATGCTATGGAGGACCACTTAAACACCTGTTGTACCCAAACTGCCGACAGGGCCATAAAAAGTTACGTACCACACTAGAACTAATGCAATGGAAGGCGACCCATGGATTGTCTGATAAGGGATTCGACGAGTTGTTATGCATCATAAAGAAGTTACTTCCAGAGGGGAACACGCTGCCCGAAACTACGTACGATGCCAAACAAGTTATCCGCCTTTGGGGTTGGAGGCATGTAAGATACATGCATGTCGTAATGATTGTATCCTTTATCGCAATGAGTACGAGGATTTGGAAGCTTGTCCGGTGTGCAAAACTTCACGGTATAATACCAGGCGTGATGACCCAGGTGAGGTAGAGGGGCAACGTAAGAAGAAGAGACCCCCCTACTAAGGTGGTGTGGTATTTCCCCGTAATCCCTAGGTTGAAGTGTTTATTTGCGAACAAAGCGCATGCCCAGATGATGCGCTGGCACAAAGAAGACCGTAAGGACGACAGAAGACTAAGGCACCCTGCTGATGGCTTCTAGTGGAGGAAAATCGATAGAACATACCTGGACTTTGCTGAGAATGCAAGGAACATAAGGTTTGGGTTGAGAACGGATGGGATGAACCCGTTCGGTGAGATGAGCAGCAGTCACAGCACTTGGCCCGTAACTCTATGTATATACAACTTTCCTCCTTGGCTGTGTATGAAGCGAAAGTACATTATGATGTCATTGCTTATCCAAGGCCCGAAGCAACCTGGAAACGACATCGATGTGTACCCCAAACCGTTAGTTCAAGATCTGCTGACACTGTGGAACGATGGTGTACGTGTATGGGATGAGTACAAAAGAGAGCACTTCACTCTACGTGCATTGCTATTCGTAACCATCAACGACTGGCCTGCACTTGGTAACCTGTCGAGCCTATCTATCAAAGGATATAAAGCCTGCATCTATTGCTTAGAGGATACGGATAGCAAGTACCTAAAAAACTCTCGAAAGGTTGTGTACATGGGCCACCGTAGGTTCTTCCATATGAAGGACCCGTTACGGAGGAAGGGTGAGAATTTTGATGGGACAGAAGAGAAATGGAAGAAGCCCCTGCATCGCAGTGGGACGCTTGTATTTTCTTTAGTAAAGAATCTAAAAGTAGTATTTGGAAAAGATCCTGGTAGGAAACCTGTCCCGACTGAACAAGGTCACACGAAGCCCATTTGGAAGAAGTCAATATTTTGGGACTTACCTTAATGGAAAGACTTAGAGGTCCTCCACTCACTGGACTTCATGCATATCACGAAGAATGTCTACGTGAACCTGCTAGGCTTCCTAGATATGTACGGCAAATCAAAAGATACACTTCAAACACGAAAGGACCTACAGCTTTTGGGACTCAGGAATGACCTATATTCGAAAAAGAGAGAGAAAGGACAGTATTACCTCCACCACGCGAGCTACACTTTGAGCAAGGAAGAGAAAAAAATATAATTAAGTTCTTGAACAGTGTGAAAGTCCCTTCTGGATACTCTTCGAACATAAAGAGACTCATAAACACGAAAGAGAATAAAATCGTACACCTAAAATCCCATGATTGTCACGTGTTGATGACACAGTTGCTCCGTGTCGTGCCCCGATCGCAAATCCGACACTCAGGTATTCTCGTGACTAGTCCAGATCGCGCTTAGTGCACACAAAGCTAAACAGGTTTAAAGTACCAACAACATACACAGCGGAATAATATTAAAGTACTTCAAACATGTATATAAACGAGTTGTACGACCTTAAGGTCACCTTACAATATTTTGCCACGCAGGGCTTACATTATTCAGAGTAATAATAAACAACAGCGGAAAGTAAACGTTATGGTGATCCATCTTCGCCACAGACGCTTTGACAGAGGCTTGCTCCCTAGTTCTCTGGCCCTCCAGTATACTCTTCTTCCCACGCTGGTGTAGACTCCTTTTCTGGTAAAATTTTGCCCGCAAGGGTGAGTACACACCGTACTCAACAAGTCATGCACAGAATGCAGTTCTATTACTACATGCATGGCTTGTTACAAAGGAATGGCTCAATTGGTTATTTTGCATTGCATCAATATTTTGAATTATTATTTATTTAGATTAAAAGCAGCAAAACTTTAATAGTATAATAAGTTTATCAATTGTTTTCCACATTATTTTGGACACATAGTCCTTAATCAACTTTCATCATTAACTCTGGCACACAGCCTTCCACCCCATTTTATTTTCAAAACACTACCCTTGATTTGTAATCCCGAGCATTGTCCAAGATGTGGACTCGGCTATTCAACAGCTTTTAACACTCGCAGAGGTTGTACACTTTACCCACAAGATACAATCGCACGCCACAAAGGCAATTGACCGTAACAAAGCCTTTCAGAGACTTCTATCTCCACCTAAGAACCTCTCCGAGTTGCCTTCACTATCACTTCCCTCACACAGAGCCGAAGTATAGGACCGACAAACACCGTTGGACGGGTACCAAGCCGTAGCACAGGCACGCTCCCCCATACAGTTACCCCCATGTAACTGCCACCTCGAGGTATCAAAGGTAAGATATCAGAATCCTACTAAACTAGGTATGTCCCATACCAGACATGTGGTTGTACGAGAGACTCAGGTCAAAGGCTTGCAAGGTGAATTCCTTAACTGACCAAGGCAAGACATCCTTCTCTCAAAATTTGGCACACACCCTCACAACACTCAACCCACCCCGGTTGCCACACACAGCCCACTGGCACTGACCTCGGTCCACTTGCCCTGCCTAAATCAATTTCCATCCCAAGTAGTTTAGCGGTGCAACACATGCTCAGAATCACCCTTCATGTAGAACCACACAGGTCTCTACATTCCAGTATCAATACCAACATCATTCCACCCTTTTATCAAAATGCATTCACTATTCTTTAGTCAATGTTGCTTTTATAATCCAAACAAAATTGTTCACGTTATAAGCATGGCTAAGCAACTATTCACGGTCTAGCCTCCCGTGTTGGCACAATATTATCAACCAACTAGTATTACCAAACTTAGGTTATCAAAGGAATCATGGCATACAAATATTAACAACAAGGTGGCAATAACAAATAGGTTGATTAGCTAATTCACCCAAATTATTTAAATCCATTTTTAATTGAATTAGCATGCATAGTTTGAATCAAAATACATTTCAAAACTTAGGATCAAAATGGTCAAAGCACAACTTGCCTGGCTCTTGCGATTTTTACTATTCTTTACTCTTTATCTTTGACTCTGGATCTTCGATCTTCAATCTTTACTTTCTTGATCTTCAGCTTCTTTGAATGACTTCTGGACAACGCGTCTAACGATTAAAGAAGAAGCAAACACAAACCAACTCAAAAGATAAATCGAATATACTCCAAATTGAGAACGAATAATATTGGATCACAATGACTTAGATGAAATTAGGAACTTGAATGGATTAGGTCGATGATTAGACAAAAGAGAACGGCTTTCGGAAAATACACCGAAGGGAAAGATTAATAACTGGAAAGACAGAATAATATTCCGAAGTTATTATCTTGATTGGATAGCCGATGACATATGGACTCTCGATCTATAGACCGGGTCCATAAAGATACGTTAGTTCACTATGAACTAAGCTGATGCAAAAAGTTGACTTTTGTTGACTGAACAGATACATAATCAATCAAAAGAAAGGTGGACTGATGGATTAGATATGGGCGCAAGGATATGACACATGGCCAATGGTCTAGCGACCAAGTCCACGAATGAATTCTGGATTAATGGCAGATTAGATTTTCAAGAATAAGACAAGGTCGGATGGAATCGACATTCAGTGCGATCCGATCTGGGGTTCAGTCATACATCAATGAAGAGACTTGATGAC
This sequence comes from Guadua angustifolia, assembly GCA_036346375.1. NCBI lineage: Eukaryota > Viridiplantae > Streptophyta > Magnoliopsida > Poales > Poaceae > Guadua > Guadua angustifolia. Next base: position 3,474,892 of record CM070511.1, on the reverse strand, counting down.
AATAGGGCAATGACGATATGTAGTAAGACAGTACAAATATCTTACTACGGTGGGCACAACGAGGGAAACCGCAATACCGGCAACGCGGCTCACGATGAACTCAGTCCATCGAACCGGTCTTAAGTTAGGTTCTGGTCCAGCTTTGCAGATGATAGAAAGATAAAGCCAGTCTCCCAAGGAATGGGGTTAGATGACGATAGGACGATAGAAAGGATAATGACATCGCGCTACGCGCTTGCTTGAATGCGCGCATGCGATGATAGCGAAGCGAGAGCAAAGCATTAACGGTGGAACGTTAACAGTGGAACGTTAACGATGGAACGTTAACGATGAAATATTAACGGCGGAACGTTAATGATGAAACGTTAACGGCGGAACGTTAACGATGAAACGTTAACGGCGGAACGTTAACGGCGGAACGTTAACGATGGAACGTTAACGGCGGAACGTTAACGGCGGAACGTTAACGATGAAGGCGAAGCGATGACGGGACGCCCATGAAAAAACGAGGTGGCGACTGTCGGTGCAACGACATAGCAGCGATAGAATGCTACCAAGGATGGCTAACCGAGACGCGAATGGATAACGGAGGGCTAGGTTGAAAAGACGACGGGTAGATTCTAGAACTTGGCTTTGACGGCAACCGAAAATCAATTCAACTTCTCCGATGGGCAAAATAGGGGATAATGGCCTACTGGACACAATGGCCTGGCCACGTCAAACCAGGATGGTTGGCGGCAAACGACGACGCGCGGCGGCGGCAAAAGGCGGCGGCCTACGAATAAAAAGAATTTCGGAAGATGCAACAGCAAATGGGAAATGTCCATCGCGTAGAACGCGACGAGACGAACTCAACGATATAGGCGGATTTGGCGGCGACCTACTGGATTGATCACAAACCGCCGATGAACGGCTCCTAGAGCTAATAGATCAAACAGTCATAACTATTAAAGTACTGCACGAAACCTAACCAAATTTTACAGAGAGTTATCTGGGATCATTTGGCACAAAGTGACTCGAACGGATCTGAGTTTTAACTTCTGGATCAACGGGGAACGCGCGACGAAGTTTTCTGCTGTCCGCAGCGCAGTCTGATCAGAGAAAAGAATTTTCTGCGCAAAATCACGAGGTCAAAACCATAAGTTAGGATGAGCACCATGTAGGGAACATCAAGAGGGGTCTACCATAAAAATTTCATGGCCAAACTCGTAAAAAAGAGGGAGAATGGGCTCCGGCAAGATTTCATCTTTGGGTGGCCATAACTTTCGATCTAGTGGATGAAATTGCACCAAATTTGGATGAAAGAAAGAGGGTACCTTGAGGCACGACATGACATTGACGGATCTTGAAAAGAGTCGACGAGTTGACAGGGAACGCGACGCCAAAACAGACCGACGTGGGGGCGGTGCTCGGGGCAATGCGGCGGCGCGGCTGCTCTGTTTGGAATCTTCCAAAACTGTTTCACAGGGATATTGCAAACATCATGGGGGTGCTCCACAAAACATTTGAGGATGAACGGAGTTCGGGAGTGCTCGGTAGAGCTCGCCGAAGTTCTCACCGGAGTTGGGGAAGAAGGCTTGCCGAGGGAGATCCGTTTCGATTCTGATGCTGATATTTTAGTATGATGTGGGGAATGAGGAGAGGCATCTAGGGTTCAATGTTCAGCTTAAAAGGAGCAGTGGATCAACAGGAAAAGCTCGCCGGAGTTGGGAAAGAAATTGGTGGCCGGAGGTGCTCCGGTAGGTATTTTCAAAATCTGATTTTACTGGAGCTAGAGGACAGCAATAGGAAGCTCTGGTAAAAATTTCAGATCGAAATAAGTTCGGGAGTGACCAAGAGAGCTCGTTGAACTTTTCACCAGAGTTGAAAAGAATGACTCACGCAGGAAGATCGAAACCTCCGATGGGAAAAATTCCAATTGGGTTCTAAAGAGAACACACGTTGAAATCTGTGATTCAATTTATAGGGCGATCGGACCAGCGGATCGTCGGAAAACGCTCGCCGGAGTTATGACTGGAAACTGACGGGAAACAGCCGGAGTTACTGTAGTGTTACTGTTTATTTAATCCAAATTAACCAATAAAATCGAAATAAATAGCAAACGACGGTTCAAAAATCCGGGAAAAATCTGGAACGTCACTCACAGCCTTGGTAACACAAATAAAATATTATTACATAAAATAATAATTTTATTCGTGTACAGTAAATACTTTTCTATTGTTTTTAATATCTTTTTAATTTGGAAAATACTAAAACAACCCCAAAAATTCTAAGAAAATTCAGAGAGTTTAATTAGGACATTTTGAGATCAACTAAAATATTTTGGTACCACCAAATATTTTATTTTTATATCAACATATATTTTTATTTTGTTAAAGCTTTCGGAAAAGCTTTAGAAAATATATAATTTGACAAATGTAGGAAATTTCACAAAAATTCCTTATGTCTATTTATATTAAATAAGATAATTTTAGCAAAACTAAATCTTTTATTTTGTCTCCAAACTATATTTTTAATTGATGAGACTTTTGGAAAGGTTTTGAAATCAGGATTTTAACAAATAATGAGAAAATTCACCGAACTTCCTTGTGATATATTTTTTTTAAAAAAAAATTCCAACTTAAATAGGGTTTTTATTTTATTTTTTTAAAAGGAAATAGTTTTAAGTTTTTCTAAAAATAGGAAAAAGTCTTTTTCTTTTGAATTCTAGAGAAATCCAGAAAATAAATAGAAGACAAATAAACTTGAGACAACCGATAAAATTAATAATTTAAAATATTTTTTTATCCTATTTTTGAAATGAAATTTTGGGATGTTACACTTCCAGTGGCGGTGCGAGGTATTCTGCCGGACTGAGTACGGGGGACAATCATAAAGTTATGTTCGTTCTTCAATGCGGTGTCGCAGAAGGTCATCGAGCCGAATAAGGTATCTAATCTGCAGGATGACGTGGTCGATAGTCTGGTTAGCCTTGAGGTGATCTTCCCTCCATCCTTCTTTGATATTATGGTCCATCTCATGGTCCACATTGTTAAAGAGATAGAAATTCTCGGACCCGTGTTCCTTCGCAATATGTTCCCTTCGAGAGGTACATGGGTGTCCTAAAGAAGTATGTTCATAACCGGTCTCGCCCAGAAGGCTGCATTGTGCAGGGTGTTGGCACAGAGGAGGTGATTGAGTTTTGTGTTAATTACATTGATGATCTGAATTCGATTGGAGTCCCTGTATCACGCCATGAGGGGAGGCTACGGGGAAAAGGGATTCTAGGGAGAAAAGAATCCTGTAGCGACGATCTACTTTCATTTAAATAAGCACATTTCACGGTATTTAAACAAGCAAATGTAGTGGCTCCGTATATCTATGATCACGAGACGAATCTACGGGACCAATACCCACAGAAGTTAGATAAGTGGATCGCAGTCGAGCAAATGGATCATTTTGGCGGTTGGTTACAAATGCAACTGTTGGGCAACCAGACAGATGATGAACAGTTGAAACTCTTGGCTCGGGGACTATCCACGACAATTGTATCATTCCAAGGGTATGTGATAAATGGGTACACATTTTACACGACAACCCAGGATAGCAAGAGCACCAACCAAAACAGCGGCGTCCGTATAGATGCCTTGGACAATAATGGAAAGATGGACACCTACTATGGTTTCATAGAGCAGATCTGGGAGCTCGAGTATGGACCTTTAAAAGTCTCTCTATTTCGGTGCCAATGGGTTAAACTGACAGCTGTGGAGATCGACGAGTACGGTATGACAACCGTGGACCTCAAGCAAGTGGCTTATAGGGACGAACCGTTCGTGTTTGCTAATGATGTGACACAGGTATTCTATGTGATGGACATGGATAGCAAACTGAAAAAGCAGAAGGACAAAAAGCAGAAGGAGAATACTAGCAATAGCGATCAGCCAAGGCGCCACGTTGTTCTTCCAGGTAAAAGAAGGATAGTCGGAGTTGAGGGCGACATGGACGAAGAAGAGTATAATCAGTTCGACGAGCTGCCTCCTTTCACGGTGGACGTAGACATTAGTGTCCTGAATGATACAGAGGAATCTCCCTACGTATGCTGCGATCATAATGAAGGATCACTTGTAAAAACAAAGTATGTTAGCAGTACCCCTGCAATAAAGGTTGTTAGCAGTACCCCTGCAATAAAGGTTTCTTCTCATAACAAGGCATACACAGTTATACTGGTATACATTTACCCACACCGAGGTGTGAAAGCCCCTCACAAACAAACCCTACTAGATTGCTTCTACTATCTCCCACCTACCAATGTGCAAAGCCAGATTTAAGCAACTTAATAGATTAAAACTGTCCTATACCAGTACTCGTGGTTGTACGGATATCTTGGCTCAAAAACAACCCATAGCTCGGTCCTTAATCTTATACAAGCAATACTTCTCCCTACACTATGTACAAGATCAATCCTTACACAACTGGCTATTGCCAATAATTGCCTGCATCAAAATCATAGTTTCATTTTGGGATTTTTAATCAAAATACTATTAGTCAACATCATGTCATATCCAGCATTTTCAAAACCCTTAAGAAGTAGTTTTGAGTGGATCATCTACTTTGTTTCTAATTAAGTATGACTAAGCATTGTTAATATTCGTGTATACCCAGTTGACATTATATATTGCCTACCCTTTTTCTTATGGTTAACAAGGATCACATGATCGAATTTATTGAGGAAGTTTCAAGATATAACAGGTTTATCTACCATCAATCCAATATAGCATTTTTAAGGAAAGTACGCGTGTGCATAATAGATTTGTAAACATTGAAAAGTATTTAATTAAAAAATAGGATCAAAATGGTCAAGGAGGTGCTTGCCTTGCTGTTCGTTGTCTGGTACAAAATCCGGGTCGAGGGTGATATCGTTGTCTACCAACTCTGAATTGTCGCAATCTATTCGTCGTTCTATAAGAACATACAAAGAACAGTAGACCAAAATAAGGGCAACTAAAAGATAGATTGAACAACCAAATGCATGCTCATTTTCTGAAATAGAGGTGTTCATTAGCAGAATTATATTTTGTGTTTTAGGTATACACTGCTTCATTATTTGTGGTTACTAGTATTACTTTTTAGATTAAATGTTTCTTTGTATTTCTTGCTTCATATGAATTATTCATTTTTATCTTTACGAATTCAAGAAGTTAAAATTATGTAATTTCATAATTATGATTATGAATTCAAGGTGCAAAAATTATTTAAACTAGAAGGATTAGTGTTACAAAACATTAGGTTGTTTTGTAGGATTCAAATTCAAAGCAATATGTCTATAGATTTCTAAATTCATACATTCAAGATCTTATTTCCTACTATTATTCTATCATAAATACATACCTTTTTCATTTATTCCTTAAATCTTTATGTGATTAGTATTGGATACTTGTGCAACCTTTTTATTATAAGTGTATATATCAACATACACATGTTCTTATACTAACTATGATTCATACCACTACTACAGATCAGACCTTTCATACCGGCCCATCAGTCCCGGTTGGATTTGAACCCGCATCGATGAGGGCTTGAAGACGGCTCATTGGCTCTGAGATTGTCGTGGGCTTCGATCAGAATAACTAACCAGATCGATGCCCTCACATCAGTACCGGTTCGTGTTACGAGCATATTCTATGTATATCAGTACGCGATGGTGGGTGGGTTGGTTAGAAGGGTGATGCTGGAGTCACGAGGTTCCAGGTTCGAGTCTTGGGTTCGCCATATTTTTTAGATACGTAGGAAGGCTATAGTCCCGGTTGAGCGAACCGGGACTAAAGATCTACGACCTTTAGTCCCGGATGGGCTGTCCCGGTTTGGCAACCGGGACTAAAACCCGTTGCTAACCGGGACTAAAGGTTGTTTCCGTGGTAGTACGCTTAGCACAACATCAAATCATTATTTTATAAATATTTCTACATATTTCAGTCCTATTGTCATCCTGCCTTTCAGAATAGAAATCTTAGAATTCTTTCTTACAATTTTCTTATTATTGAATTTCCAACATATTGATGCTATTCTTTATTAAGAAAGACATAAAACAAATTGGATTTTCAAATATTTTTATATATTTAGGTTGCTGGCATGTAACATCCCCAATTTCGGTCTTTTACCTAAAGCTAATTTAAAATTAATTAATTTAAATTTTGGATTTGTCCTCGATGTTCTAATTAACCTGGCATCCATATCCATCCAAAATTGAAGTTCAAACCATTATCGTCCACAAAGTCAAAATTCTCAATTCCGGTACTTATTCGAAATTTCACCCGAGTTCCAAAATGCTCTAAAAATCTCAAAATCTATTGCATTAGGTTCCAAATATTCTAAAATGATTTTGGGAATTGTTCCAAGATTTTTAGAACCTCTTTGCTATTTTATCTCTCAAGGTCTTTCATCAAAATCAGTATATTCGTTCCGAAATAGTCTAAATTCCAACATTCATCAAAATTCAGTGAAACTAATTTTATTGGGTTCCAAATAATCTTTAGTATTTTTAAGAATTTTTTCAGGATTTTTAGATCATTTTTGCTATTTTATTCCTCGCGCTTTTGTCCCTTTATTTCTTCCAACCAACGACAAATCGACACGTGGCAGATACTGTTCAGCTTTCTTCTACCTCCAGCCAGCCACAGCACGATTCTTCTTCCGTTCATGGCCCTACAAATTTAAATCACCGTAACTTCTCATTTCCTTCACCAAATCATGCGTGGGTGGATCCATTGCGAAGAGGGAGACGAGGAGAACCCATTTTCCATGACCATTCATCTTTTAACCCATCAAAATTTGATTAATTGACTGGAATCCGTTTTGCACTAAAACTTCAATAACTCGGCCGTTTCTCAACGAAACGACGAGCTTCCACCTCTCAACTCTTTGTCTCAGCGTCCTCTATCCCGTGCTCACCCTAACCTGTTGCTCCTGTGCAGTCTCCTTCTCGAAAACTCGCGAAAACCGACGCCCGACGTCCTCCAAAGACACCGGTGAGCCATCTCTTGCTCCGATGAGTTTCTAGACAAACCAACCGCGTCACTTTATGCCTTTTGCTTCCGTGATCACAACCAATCAAGCGGATTTGATTTTCGTTGCAGTTTGACCCTGGATTTCAAGTTTGTTCATCGTCGACCATCGCTCTGTTCATCGTCGATTCCTTCCAATCCGGTAACTTCTAGCGCAATTCCTTTTAGCCGTAGAATCACCTTGTCATTCTCTACGCGATGCTATCTTTTGTTTCGCGAAATTTCGAGTTTTTGTGCGGATTTGGCCATCGTGCCGCCGGCTCGTTTTTGGACGTTGTCGGTCTCGCATTGTCGCTGCCGTTCCAGGCCTTCTCGCCACCGCCCTCGGCGCCCTACCGCCTCGCTCTCAAGACCTTGCCCCGGCCCACTGCCATGGCCGTGCCTCGCCGGCCCTCGGCCAGGCGCCTCACAAGATGTTTATCGCCGACGCCCGGCCCTCGCCTTTGTCCGCCGCCCACCGCCGCTGCCCCACCGCCGCCCACTGCCTCCCATGCGCCGGCGAGCCTTCCCTCTCCCTTGACCGGCTCTCTCCGTTGCTGCACTCTGGCCATGGTGCTACTCCCTCCATTGTTTCCTGTACACAACACTTTGAGAAGAAGAGGCCAAGACAATGACCAGTGGGACCCGCATGGAAGAGACTCAAGAAAAATCAGGAAAACAGAGAAAAGAAAGATTCCGCGGAATATTCTTCGGTTCTCCAATTTTCAGGATTTCCAAAATTCAAACGCTTATATCTTTTCCGTCCGAACTCGGATTGACCCCATTCAAATTTCTAAATTCATCTAAATTCAAGATATTTCTGCCAGTATTAATTTTGTAATTTTTGGATTTATCTTATTTTATTTTATTCATTTGGTTGTACCGTTTTGCGCGTAGTCAAAGAGTTTGCCGGATCCGTCGACGTTGTCGTTGACCCTCAAGACTTCGACGTCTCCGCTGTAACTAAAGGCAAGTCTCCTTGACGCACGTTGATCCCATTGTTTGCAACTGTTTTATAAAATGTTTACAACTTGCATCGCTATTTATATAAACTGACGATGTTAAAATATAGGATGTTAGTTATACCCATTTTGAAATAACATCCTTGCTGTTTGATTACCGTACCTTTGTAACCTTAAGATTTGAATCATGAAATCATATATCATGTGATTAACCTTGTCTAGTACGTTAGACTGTGCTTAGGATTGATATTGATCAAAATGCCTATGGTGGGATAAATTCTAAAATGTAGTTGAAATGTGTTTTATCGAAACTGTAGCAAGGTGATTGCTGCTGTGATTGCAAAATAAAAATAAAATGAAAATGGTTTGGATTGGGGCGGAATGGTTTATCTAAGCAAGTGCGGATGGAGCATCGGTTCGGTTTGTGAAAGCCGCCTAATCAATTTAAGGACCGACGCTTATGACCGCCCATTCTAAGCATTACCGTACAACCACATGTCAAATGGGCTCGACTGGCTGAATAGTTTGTAGAAACCTAACTTAGACTCACCAGATGGTGGAATGTGGGTCTTGCCGGATGGAGGCAGATCGATTTTCCCACACGCGCAAGAGGGACTTCTATATGGCGGATGGAACCCTAATAGCGGTGAAACCTCACGGTGAGTCGGCTTAGGCGCATACATTGTAAAGGCCTTGTCATGATCTCTCTGCTGGCACACCAACGAAGTGTGTTAATCATGTGGCACTAAAGAGATGATCACGCCTTGTGGGTAAAGTTTGTACACCTCTCAGAGAGTTAAAACTATTGAATAGCCGTGTTTACGGCCAAATGCAAAGCTTAAGAATGCTTTCATATTGGTAGACTTGGTTTTGGTTTTAAAAATAACTGATGTTTTGTTTTGGGATTCGGGAGTGGATAGAACTCTCGGATATTTATTTGGCGGATTGAGCCAATCAGGTAGATGGAACCTGTTTTGATCATGACGGATGGAGTCATGAGTTGGTTTACCTTAATCTTTTAAATGTGGCGGATAGAGCCTTTATACTAGTGATGGTGGATAGAACCTTCACTAGAATATTAAATAATTCAATTGTTAAAATAATTGTTAAAATGTGCATTGTGAAAATTATTATTATATATATCGTTTGATGAAACTTGGCTTTATGCAAAAGAACCCTATTAAGCCTTTCCTTGGAAAGCCCTACATGTTGCATTTTCCCAAACTTGCTGAGTACGTTTGTACTCACATGCTACAAAAAATTTTGTCATCAGAGAATTACCAGGATGCAGTTGAAGATGAAGAATTCTATACAGAGGAGTTTGATGAAGATCACCAGGATAACTAAACTCGCGCTCCTAGTCGTCGCCTGTGGTGTCTTTTGGGTTTTACCTCTTTGTTATTTATTTCCGCTGCTTTGAACTCTGGTCATGTGACCAGGAGATGTAATAAATAGCCATGTGGCTGGTACTTTATATTTATGCTATTACTTCGTTCTGTGCTGGTTATGATTATCACTGCTTCACTGTGTGTACTAGCAACTGATCTGGGACTAGTACAGAAATACACAAGAGATTCCGGATGGTAAATCTAGGGTCTCACAGAGGTGGTATCAGAGCCAGAATGACTATAGGACGTGACTTAGTTCGAATGGCAAAGCCTTAAGGATTTAATATTTTTATAAAAATATACTTATAAAATTTTAAGTTCCTCTGCTTCTATCTTTTCTGTCCTAGCATCTTGTCCTTTCCTCATCTCTTATTTAAAATTTGTTTGCTGACCTTGTCCCGTTTCAAAATTTGTAGATGTCGGCTTACACCACCTTTGCCGCACCAGTTGGAGGTTTTTGTGAGCAGCTATCTTTGATGCTCCAGGAGTTGGGATTTCCCCATCGACCAGAATATCGATGCACCGCACTGCCCAGCATTGGCTACAACATGTGGAAAGTCAGGTTGTTGGTCTACGCCAGGAGTCCAAATGCAGAAGATCGTCCCTTCTACTTCACCTCAGAACGACTGATGCTTGGAGATGCGCTTCAGGATGCTGCTAGGGAGGCTCTCATCCACTTGGGTGAGAGTTATCGTGTTCAGCTGGACGACACCCCGTATCGGCTCTTTCCCCGACACCAGGTTGGGAGGAGTCACAACCAGTTCCGGAGCTTGGAGTTGGAGTCTGACCCGACGATTGTGTGCATGGGTTCGTTCATCCGGGCGCAGGATGACGCCTATGTTCACCTCTCTCCTGAGCTCCAGGACGTGCGCAGGGAGTTAGCTGCAGCAAGGGAAGAAAACCGTCAGCTTAAGGAAGCTCAGCGAGCCGCAGTTCCACTTCCACCAGCCCCTGTGCAGGAGGCACAGCTTGTATCGCTATCACCAGTCCTTGTTGGAGAGGAGCTTCCGCCTCGGGGTTTGACCCTAGATGCCCCGCAGGTCATGCGTCGCTGTGGTCCATTAATAAGAAGGACCGCGCGCAAGTCTGTGCGTCGTGAACCTTCCTGGGATGTTAGTGCATCCCACAGCAGGAGTGAGGAGGACCCTTCCCTTCGCGTCTTCGAGGAAGGTCAAGGGAGTAGTTAGTCTTGGCCAGTAGTGTCCATCTTTGTGTTCACGTTTGGAACGATGAATAAGTTGTGCGATGGACTGTATCGTGCTTCTATGCATTTGTGATACAGCCATTTTTTTAAAAAGCTATTTTGGTTTAAATAAAGATTTCAGTTGGAGTTTCCTTTCTTTTGTTGTGTTTTTGTTTCGGTGGATGTTGTTTAGTCCCCTGTTTCCTTATCTTTGCTTTCCCCTCTTTTCTCGTACTTTTCTAGCTCTCTACTGAAGATGGAGAACCCAGGCAGAGGTCGTGGTAGAGGAAGGAGAGGAGGTCGTGGTCGTGGTCGTGGAAGAGTGCAGATTCAAGAGGAAGTTCCTGTGGAGCAGCAGTTCCAGGAGGGTAATCAAGTACCGCCACCTCCAGCGCAGCAGAACCAAGTGCCACCCCCACCCCCGAATCAGCCGCCCAGCATGGAACAGATGATGGCTATGCAACTGTAGATACTTCAGGCCTTAGCGCAGAACGCCCTCAATCCACCCCAAGCTGCACCAGCTCAGGCCGCAGCTCAGCCGCCCCAGTCTAAATTTGGGGAGTTCATGAGGACTAGACCCCCGACGTTTGCTGGATCTGTTGATCCGTTGGAAACAGATAACTGGCTCAAAGAAGTTGAGAGGAAGTTATACTTGGCTCAGTGTGATGAATATGAGAGTGTTTTATATGCCTCTCATCAGCTGAAAGGAACCGCTACAAGTTGGTGGGAAAACTACCTCGCTGCCCACGAGGAAGCCCAGAACATCACTTGGAATGAATTAGTGGAAGCTTTTCAGGCTACCCATATTCCCAAGGGGATTATGGAAATGAAGAGGAGTGAGTTTCACAAGCTACAGCAAGGAAACCTTTCAGTCTCAGAATACCTGAATCGGTTCACCTAGCTATCTCGTTATGCTACAGAGGATGTTGCCACTGATGAGGCAAAGATTTGGCACTTTATGGAGGGCCTTGACCCTAATATCAAAGTGCAGCTGGTGTCGAACAATTTTCCTTCATTCCAGCACATGGTGAATAAGGCCTTGATCCAAGAGGATGCTCAGCGTCAGCTGTTTGAATCAAGAAAGAGGAAGATGATGTTTCAAACGCAGCGTGGTGCCAGTAGCTCCAAGCCCCATTTCTTCCAGCCCCAGACCAGCAGGCCAGCAGTCCCCAATGCTCCTAGGACCCCAATGTCCGCACCTCGTCAGATTGCTCAAGCCCCTGCTAGCAATGCAGGAAGTCAAGTCCAGAAGATTAACACAGCAACTGCAGGAGTCCAATGCTTAACTGCAGGGAGATGGGACATTACACTAATAACTGTCCCCAGAAGCGTCAAGCGGTAACCCCTGTTCGGTTCAACCTGGGGACTACACCAGCCCGCGCACCTGCACCAGCTCAAGGGAAAGGAACGCCGCAGACGCCGCGTACTCCTCGTACGATTGGAAGAGGACGTGTGAATCATGTCACGGCGGAAGAAGTTCAGGACGCACCGGATGTGGTATATGGTAAGTTCTTTGTCAACTCAGTACCTGCTTCAGTATTGTTTGATTCTGGTGCAACGCATTCATTCATATTAGAGTATCTGGTAAGAAAGTATGGATGGGATACAATTCAGCTTAGAAATCCCTTATTAGTTCAATCCCCTGGTAAAGAACTAAGAACAACTGCTATTTGCCCAAAAATGGATATAACTATAAAAGGGGTAAAGTTCCTAGCGAACTTAATATTATTGGATACTAAGGGTATAGAAGTAATCCTAGGAATGGACTGGTTAACCAAGTACAAGGGTCAGATAGACTATGCATCAAGTGAACTCCAAAATTTTTATACAGATGTATATAGGCGTTCCGCACAAGATCCAAGAAGAATCACTCAAAACGGATTTTTCTATATTTTTCTAAAAATAAAACACTAACTACTGCGTGAAGAACAAGTTCTGGACAGAATTGGAACTTGAAAGAAAAGATTATCTCTACTCAATCAAAGAGTGCAAAAGAAATGTAAAACCATATAAACACACTCAAAACATCCAAGATCAGCATTTAGAAGGAGGGGAGTCAAATCCAAATTGCATGAATGTAAATTACGCGAAAGTAAATGCGTAAAGTAAATGCTGAATTTTAAATTGCGTAAAGTAAAGACATAATGTAAATGCGCAATTTAAATTCACAATAATGTAAAGAATTTTTTTTTGTATTTCTGGAAGGAGGAGGTATACAAAGCCACACAACAAAGTGGGCAAAGCTCAAATGAGCACAAAAACCTCTACAACCTTCAAGGGGAGGAGGCCACCCCTCCACCCCTATTTATACTACTCTTGGGCCACCTACCACCCTTGGATGAGTCCCTCAACCCTAGGACACTCATCTAAGGGCTAGGATTGACCCACACACAGCCATGCAAGGGCTAACCCAAAACCCACACACATACTGGGTTTTCTTGCACGGTTTTCAAAGCATACTACCTAGACCCGCTAACCTATTAACTAGACCGCAATCCGATGGCCCTCATTGATCCACGCGGCATCTAGCTAGCATCATCTCCTTTCCTTGTCTTCTTGGCTTGCTCGACTCCGCCTCCGATCATCTTCAGCGATCTCCAGACCATCTCGACCTCCGCGCTCCTCGCCTAGTCCGGCCATCCTCCGCCTCACCATGACCTAGCACCGTCGCCCTGCAATCATCAAAGACAAGGAAAACCTTTCACGTAGCAATGCCCACACATATTTTCAATGATTATCCCAAGTCATTAATCAATCATAATTTCGCTCAACAGTCCGATGCTACCGCCCCAAGCGGGTAGCACTGGGAAAAGCAACCAACACTCAAATTACTTCACATCGAAAATCCAATTCAAATCAAACTCAATTCAAACCAAGCTCAACTCCAGTCAATTACTCATCACAAACATGGATAGACCACCACATGGTCTTTCAATCTCCCCCTTGATGAGTATATTGACAAACACATGAAAAGGCATAAATTTGAGTTTGAAGGAGAAGAAGAGAGCAATTTGAATGCAAAGCCAAACTCGGTCCAGAGAGAAGGAAATAATATCATGACCAAGTTGACTAGAAAGATTTTTAGAGCAATATAAAAGAAAAAGCAAGTTTTCCACAAAAGCTCTAAAATATCCAATAAAACTCACAAGGAACACTCGAATATGCTTATGATCATAAAAATTTGCAATTGTCACAAAGATCATAAGAACCAAGGTGGATTAGAATTTTTCCTTTGAAGATGCCTTTTCTACATTTTCTCCCCCTTTTGGCAATATAGGCATCAAGAAGTCATTTTTTTTTATTTTATCCCCCTTTGAATATGTATGCATGAGATGCAACCTAAGGAGCTTTGAAGATTATCCAACTGATCAAAATGACAAGATATGACACCAAGCTAATCAATTTAGAAAATGACTAAACTAGGATGTCTCCAAGAACAAATTCATTTTGCTCACAAGCTTTGTGTACAAGATTTTATTTTAGCAAGATTTGAACAAGTGCAAAACTTAGCAAAAGTTTCAAAACTAGAAGCAAACACCACTCATAGCATCAAATGGAAAACCTAGAGTTCAACCCACTCAACACTTTGGGGAATCTGGAAGTGCATACAAGGTCCTTCGAGCTCATTTTCCATATAATTCAAATTTTGTCTTAGTATTTGAAAAGACATAGCGGGGTGCAAATGTTTGACATAATTTCCATTCTTTACCCACATATATTTTTTGTTTATTTGCATTTTGCAAGAGTAATTGACTCATGCCATCTTCGACCATCTCAAGAAGAACTCTTAAGAGGATGGTCTTGGTCATACACAACCCATTCCAAGTTCATCTCAAGTGCAATGAGAAGTCGTCTTGTGAATGTGAGGTGCTGAGTCTAATGCGTACAAAAAGAGTCAATTTTGCTTCACTTTTATTTTAGCATTTTCATCGCTAAGCTAGTGAAGGGCTCAAGTATGGACCAAACAAGATTCACCCAAGTTGCTATAGGGACTCTAGAGAATTTCACAATTTCACAAATCATGGCAAAAACACGTAGAGAAGAAACTTAACAAGTAAAAGCAACATGTTTTATCAACTTTTTCTTTTAACGCTCATTTTTCAATTTTTGTAAGCATAGCAAGATAAATGGACTTGGACATATCTAAGCAAGTAATTTTCTTCATAATATAGCATGGTGTATAAAATGAAACATGTATCATTTGCATAATAGACAAAGCTCATAAAATAAAAAATCAAGTCTATATGCAATGCATGAGACATATTGTAACGTCCCGAATTTTGGTCAATTTTAAAATTTTGGAGTTATTTGATTTTTTATGAATTAACCAACCTTTATTTGCATTTAATTGCAATTAATTGAATTTATCTGATTTTTCTGGGATTTATTGGATTTAATTGGAATTTATTTATATCATCTTCTCTTGAGTAATTAAATATCAGAAAAAGTATTTATCAAAAATTAAAACCAATATTTTATTTAGGCTCAAAATGCTCTGAAATATTTTCTAGAATTTTTCTAGAATTTTTAGGGTATTTTTAGTGTCCCAAATAATTACTTTGAATTACTGGAATTATTTTTATTGCTAAAATCTGGGAAAATGGCTAGCTACAGTGTTGGGCCGGCCCAACACTGTGCACGCCCGGGGAAACCCTAATCGCCGCCCGATCCTAACCGTCCGATCTTGATCGCACGGCTGCAATCGCATCTTGGTGAAGCCGAGGATCAATCCACGCCGTTGATTCGCGATCGAACGGCTGGATGTGATCGGAGCTTCTCGAGACGGAGCGCACTGTGCACCGCCATCGCTCATTGGCCACCGAGGATTTGTCAGGGATTTGCGCGCGTGTCGAGGCTCGTCCGAGTGGGAGATAAAGCCCGTTGCACTCAGCACTCCATCTCGCTCCTGTTGCCACCTCTCTCGTGCACTCTCGCTCACCGTAGGCTTCGCTAGAGCTCGCCGTCGTTGGCAAACATCCCCGCCGTGGTTTCCTTCGCCTGCCGTCATTGTCCGCCACTCCCCGCCGTCGCCGAGACCCTCACCGAGTTCACCGAGCCGAGGCGCACCCGCTGGGTTACTTCTTCCGACCAGAGACACACGGAAACGCCGTCGCCCACTGCATCTTCTCCAAGTCCGGTGACCAACGCCGCCGCCTCTTCCTCGAAGCCGAACTCGCTCGGCCGTCCGATTCCATCGAGCGACCACGGTAACGCCACGTATTTCCCTTCTGTAGCGCTGAGTTTGGATGCTTCGGTTAGTGATGGCCGTTAGATCTTAATCGGACGGCTCTGCGTAGGCCACGTAGGCTAATGAATAGTAAACCGCTCGGTTAACCGTAGCCGTAGATCTCTAATCTAACCGTCGCTATTGCGCCACGTAGGCCTTGTAGCAGTGCATCGCTCGGTAACGACCGACCGTTGGATTTGAATCCAACGGCCGGGATTAAATGCGCCGCGTGGCCAGACGCTTTTCCGCCGCGTGTCAGCCTCTGGTTGGTCCTAGCACTGTTCACCGAACCCACATGTCAGTAGGTGAATCACCGGCTGTGTTGACGTCAGCATGACGCCATCCGGGCCCACCTGTCAGTGGCCGAGGGTGACGTGGAGGCTTCTGGTGCCGACACATGTCGCCGAGAGATTTAATCCGGATTTTCAGTATAGAAATAAATCATTTAAATCGGTTATTCTTTATTTAAATTCCAGCAAATTTGTAAATGCTATAACTTTTGCATTTTAACTCGGATTTGGGTGATTCTAGTGCCCAAAAATTTGTAAAAATATAAGCTATTTATTGGTGATTTTTATTTTATTTTTGGTGATGGTCTTGATGTATGTTATGAGTGTTTATTGTATGCTTGCTTGTGTGCGCATAGACCCCGAGTTGCCGGATTTCGCCGAAGGGGAATTTGAAGGCCCGTCGCAGAGCTTCGACCAGAACGAACAGCTTTTTGAAGGCAAGTCATGCTTTGACCATGTTGCCCCTAGATTTCGAAAATATATTTTGATTCAATTATTGCATGCTATGTTAAGTAAAAATGATGTTGCTTGTGTGGGAATGGTAGCTAAAATACCTATCTTGTTATGCCACCTTGTTAATACTCAATGTATGCCCTAAAATCCTTGTTAACCTAAGATGTTTAATATGTTGGATATTAATATGATGCCAACACGGGAGGCTAGACCGTGAGTAGTCGCTTAGCCAGCTTGTTCGCGATGAATGAATTTCAAGTAGTAAATGAATATTGCCTAACAAATTATGGAACACATTTCGTAAAGTGCGATAATGTCATATGATGATATTGGAATAGTCACCTGTGCGGTACTATTCGTGAATTGATGTGAATAATAGCATGTGTTGCTTAAATGTAACATGGGGTGGGGAAATGTTTTGGACCGGGGCAAGTGGCAAGAAGGCTTCGTGCTGTGGGCCTGTGGCAACAGGTGTGTGAAAGGTTGTGAAGGCTGTGTGCCAAGTTGTGTAAATGGATGTCGGCCAGGGGCTTAAGGACTTCACCTTGCGAGCCTTTGAACTGTGTTCGTGTACAACCACTTGTCGGAATGGGACGGACCTAGTTAAGTAGGTTTCACCTCTTTCCTTTGAAACCTCGGGGTGACAAAGGCACACCAAAGTGCAAGCTGAGGGGAAGCGTCGTGTGCTACGGCTTGGTACCCATTCAACGGTATTTTGCTCTGTCTAAACTTCGCTCGAGTGAGGGAAGTGTTAGAAGGAAGTGCCGGAGGGTTCAACGGTTAAATGTTAGTCTCTGAAAGACTTTGTTGAAATCAATCGCTTTGTGTGGTGAACGATCGCCTCGTGGGTAAAGTGTCTGACCTCTGCAGAGTGTGTGTGTGAATCTATTGAATAGCCGTGTCATGAGATCGACATTGCTCATTGATTATAGTCAAGGGTTAGATTTTCGAATAAAAATGTGTAATGGGTGGTCGTGTGCGAAAAGAATCAAATTAGGGCTGTGTGCCAAACCCTTGGAAAAGAATTGAGAAATTAATTATTATTGATATTGATTTATCGCTTTTAATCTAATAGGATTACCCGTTAAAAAGAAATGCTGCTTTATGCAAAATAACCAAGTAAGCCTTTCCCTTGGAATAAGCCATGCATGTAGTAGTAGACCTGCATTGTGCATGACTTGTTGAGTATGTCATATACTCACCCTTGCATCGACAAAAACCTCAGAAGAAGAAGCCGTACCCGCTTGGGAGGAGGAGTTCGTCGAAGGCCAAGAGGACTAAGGGGTTGGGCCGCACTCAGTAGCCTGTAGTTATGAAGGGTTCCTTGCTTTACTTTTGCTTCCGCTGATAAACTTGTGCTACTCTGATATTTATCGCCCTGCGCGGCGAATTATTGTAAGGTGGCCATAAGGCCGTGTAACTCGTTATACTCATGTTTGAAGTAATTTATTATTAATTTCGCTGCGTATGATTGTGGTACTTCAACCTGTTTATCCTGTGTGTACTAGCGTGATCCTGGACTAGTACGGAATACACAGCGTGTCCGAATCCGTGAAAATTCGGGGCACGACAGGGATGGTATCAGAGCCATACTGACTGTAGGACTTAACCCTAGTTAGACTGGCCGTTTCAGAAAGGATAAAAGCTAATTTCTAAAGGCTAAAATTTCACAAGAATAATCAATGAAATGTCGACTCATCCTTTCTTTCGCACTTCATACCTCTGCTGTATTTTGCTATTACTTTTGTGTTCTTTCAAAATTTTGTTCTGACGCGTTGCTTTGGCAGAAGCGGATGGTTCACTCTTTTGGAGCGCCACGGAGGCTACGGTGCGAGCTCGAGGATGCTCCTGTGTTGGGAGGCTTCGACCGTCCCTCTACAGGTCCCGCACCGATAGTCAACGGATTGCTCGCGGATGGGAGACGACTCGACCTTATGCGCCGGAGCACGACGCGTGCTAGTCGTCCGCTTCACCTCGCAGTGAAGCGAGCTAGTTACGTGGCGGGCATACAGGAGTGTGCCGGGTTGCGCTGCGTCGGATCAGCAGGGACCACGGCTACGAAGTGGGATACCGCCAGCATGTGCACCAAGACGCGGGTGGACCCTCGCAGCTCGCTTGGAGCTAGAGGACGACGCCACCGTCGGCACAGGTTGGTTTCTTTGCGGCACAGAGGAGGTGATGGACGCCACGACTACAGAGCTGCAGGCCATCTACCGCACCTTGGAGGAGACCGAGGTGGCCTTACGAGAGACCCGGATGCACGCAGTCCAGAGGATCGCTGAGTTGGAGGAGGCTCTCGATGGTCACGGGAGCTGGCGCCGTCATGGAGCTCGGCGGCGGCGGCGAGGAGGAGCCGGAGGAGCAGCGCCGGCGCCGAGACCAGCGGCGGTGGTGCCCTAATCTGCGCCGATGGGAGGGCATGGGGACCAGTTTGCCCCGATGCCAGCTCACCCGCCGATTTACGTGATCGGCGAGCCAGAGCCGGGATGGCTCGATGAGTGATGCTTTGTCAGTGTTGCAGTAGCCAGCTTTTGTGTTGAGACTCAGTTGTTTTGAGTCGCGTCTCTAATTTCGAACATTAGCTATGCGATGTGATGTAATGAACAATGTGATGTGATGTTGTGGCTGTTGTATGGTTGCATAGTCCCTAGACTATGTGATAAACCACCCTAATTATTATTATTTACGCTTGCATAATTATTGGTTCTTAAGTTACACCTGTTTCCCCGCATAAGTTCCTATACTTGTCTATTCCTTTCCCCCTTACCTCTAAACCCCGAAGCAATCAACAGATGGTGAACACTCGCAACAACGGAGCAGGAGGCAGTGGTTCGCGTCACGGAGGCAGTCAGGACCATACGCCACCACCGCAGGTAGCACCGCCAGTGGATATGCAGAATCTAGGAGCATTTCTCACAGCGCAGACACAATTAATGCAGACTATGATGGCAACTGTGCAACAAATCAACACTGAAGCTGTCGCAAACAATCAAGCTGTGAACAATGGGCCGCGTCCATACTCAAGGTTGTCTGAATTTATGAGGACACGACCGCCCACTTTCTCGGGCAATGCCAGTCCGTTAGAGGCAGACGATTGGTTAAGAACTATCGAGAGGAAATTGCACATAACCCAATGTGACGGAAATGAGAGGGTGCTGTATGCCTCCCATCAATTGGAAGGAACCGCAGCTGAATGGTGGGAGAACTACTGCGCGTCGCAGGAGAACCCGCAGGAGATCACTTGGGAGGAATTCACCCTAGCTTTTCGTCAATACCATGTGCCGGAGGGTATCATGGAGTTGAAAAAGGAAGAATTCAGAGCGCTAAAGCAAGGAGGCCAGACAATGGCCGATTATCTGAATAAATTCACCCAGTTAGCGCGCTACGCTCCAGAAGACGTAGCATCAGACAAGGCAAGGCAATCTCGCTTTTGAAGGGACTCAACACAGGACTGCAGGTGGGACTGATTACCCACACTTTCCCGGATTTTCAAGAGCTGGTAGACAAGGCGCTCATACTAGAAGACAAGCGCAAGGAACTGGACGACAATCGCAAACGCCGCATGGCTCAACAAGGAGGATGTCTGGGTCATCAGAAAACAATGATGATACCCCAGCAATTCACCAGATTCCAGCAGGGAAACGTTGTCAGGACGCCGCCGCCAATGCCAAGACCAGCCGGACAAACCCCTCAAACCCCAGTCAAGGTTGTTAACCAGAACGGAGGAAATCAGCAAATGTCGGGAAGACGCTGCTACAACTGTAACGAGACTGGATATTTCGCTAACATATGTCCCAAGAAAGGAGTTGTGACACCGGCGCTTCAATTTAGGGAACACCCAGCTAAGACCCCTACCCAAGGAGGAAACCGAGGACGCACAAGCCGGAGCTACACCGCAGTATTCACGCGAGGTCGAATCAACCATATCTCCGCGACGAAGTCGAACGCCACGGATGTCGTGCTCGGTAAGTTCCTAGTCAACTCAAGGCCGCCTACAAGATTGTTTGATTCAGAGCTTCACATTCGCTCGTTTTCGAGATTTTCTTTGTGACAAATGACCGGACACGGTTAACCTTAAAAGTACACTCCTAGTTCAATCTCGGATCGAACTCCGTTCTAAGGTCGGATGTTCCGAGTTAAGCTATTAATAAAAGGAGTAGAGTTCCTAGCTAACCTTATTGTATTAGATACCTAAACCCTGGATGTTATCCTGGGGATGGATTGGTTGACTAAGCATAAGGCTATATTAGATCTAGGACGCAGGTAGTATCTATCGAGCCCCGATGGTAGAAAAGTGGAATTTCAAGCAAAGGCAGTTCGAGAAGGGCAAATGTTAGTGAACAATTTGGAAACTGTCAGTATAAGAGATGTACCAGTAGTCAGTGAATACCCAGATGTTTTTCCCGAGGAATTACCAGGAATGCCACTAGACAGAGACATAGAGTTCGTAATTGACTTAGTGCCTGGGACAAGCATCGATAGCAAAGAGACCATATCGGATGTCCACCAAGAACCTGGTCGAAATGAAAAAAACAGATTGAGGAGTTATTGGAAAAGGATTCATCGACCGAGCTCGTCACCTTGGGGAGCGCCGGTTGCATTCGTTAAGAAAAGGATGGGAGTTTTCGGATGTGTATAGATTATCGCGCACTTAACGAAGTGACGATAAAGAATAAATACCCGTTACCCCGGATAGACGATCTTTTCGATCAACTACGAGGAGCAGGAGTATTCTCCAAGATCGACCTTAGGTCAGGATATCACCAGTTGAAAATCAAGACAGAGGACATACCCAAGGCGCATTTTCTTCAAGATATGGACACTACTGAGTTCTTTGTTATGTCATTTGATTGATTTAACGCTACCGCTTACTTTATGAACTTGATGAATAAAGTATTTATGGAATATTTAGATAAATTTGTGGTCGTGTTCATCGATGATATTCTGGTTTACTCAAAAACGGATGAAGAGCAGGCACAACATTTGAGATTAGTGCTCGAAAGATTAAGAGAGCAACAATTGTACGCAAAATTCAGTAAGTGCGATTTCTGGAAGAGTAAGGTAGATTTCCTAGGGCACGTAATGACCGCGGAGGGAATTGCAGTAGACCCGAGCAAGGTGGAGACAGTACTACATTGGGAGTCGCCAGACGGTTTAGAAGTTCGAGTTTCCTTGGAATGGCTGGTTATTACCGCCGATTTATAGAAGGATTTTCGGCAATTGCTAGGCCAATTACGCAATTGCTAAAGAAGGAAAAGAAGTTTGTTTGGACACCGGATTGCCAGAAGAGTTTCCAAGAATTGAAGAAAAGACTGACATCAGCGCCAGTGTTAGTGCAACCAAATGTGCATCAGAGTTTCGATATCTACTGTGATGCATCACGCCAAGGACTCGGATGTGTATTAATGCAGAATGGAAAGGTGGTAGCCTATGCATCAAGGCAGTTAAGGCCACACGAAGGGAATTACCCGACACACGATCTAGAATTAGCAGCTGTAGTGCATGCCCTGAAGATATGGCGTCACTATCTTATCGGCAATAGATGTGAGGTGTATACAGACCATAAAAGCCTTAAATATATTTTCACCCAATCTGACCTAAATATGAGACAAAGGAGATGGTTAGAGCTGATCAAGGATTACAACATGGGAGTCCATTACCATCCCGGCAAGGCCAATATAGTGGCTGATGCCCTGAGTCGGAAAAGCCACGGCCTAAATTCGAAAGTGGAAGAAAGCCAGGAAGAACTATGTAAGGACCTTCAGAGGTTAAAACTAGAAGTTGTTCCGAAAGGATTCGTAGCCGCATTAGAAGTGAAGCCTATCTTGGAAGATCAGATTAGAGAAGGACAGAAGGATGATGAGAAGATCAAGAGAATCAAGGCCAAGATGGAGGAAGGCCAAGCAAAGGAATTTAAGTTGGACGAACATGGTACATTGTGGATGAAAGATCGTATTTGTGTACCCAACAAAAAGGAATTAAAGCAGTTAATATTTGAGGAAGCTCATGACTCCAAGTATTCGATTCACCCAGGAAGTGCAAAAATGTATCAAAATCTAAGAGAGAGATTTTGGTGGCCGAATATGAAGAGAGAGGTTGCTGAACACGTAGCACTATGTGATGTATGCCAGCGAGTCAAAGCTATGCATCAGAGACCAGCAGGACTGCTGCAGCCATTAAAGATACCAGAGTGGAAATGGGAAGAAATCGGAATGGATTTCGTTACCGGGTTGCCAAGGACGCAAGGAGGTTATGACTCCATATGGGTCATCGTGGATCGATTGACAAAGGTCGCACACTTCATACCGGTAAAGACAACCTATTCGGGAGATAAGTTAGCCGAGCTATACATGGCAAGGATCGTTTGCTTGCATGGAGTACCAAAGAAGATAGTATCAGACAGAGGTACCCAATTTACCTCAAGATTTTGGGATAAACTGCATTCAGCCATGGGCACCCGTTTGAACTTCAGTACGGCCTATCACCCGCAGACAGATGGACAGACTGAAAGAGTCAACCAAATATTAGAAGATATGTTGAGAGCTTGTGCGTTAGCATATACATCAACTTGGGATAAATGTTTGCCATATGCGGAGTTTAGTTACAACAACAACTATCAGGCAAGTCTTCAGATGTCACCTTTAGAAGCATTGTATGGTCGGCCTTGTAGGACGCCGCTAAATTGGAATGAGACCGGAGAGCGTCGTGTCTTCGGACCGAACATACTTCAGGAGGCCGAAGAGCAAATAGCACTGATCAGGGAAAGGTTAAAAATTGCGCAGTCAAGACAAAAGAGCTACGCAGACAACCGCCGAAGAGATTTGAGCTTTGAACGAGAAGATTACGTATATCTCAGAGTTACGCCTCTTAAAGGAGTCCAGAGGTTTCACAAAAAGGGTAAACTTGCAACAAGATATGTAGGGCCGTTCAAAATCATAAGCCGTAAAGGTGAGGTCGCATACCAACTCGAGTTACCATAGTCATTAGCAGGAGTACACAATGTTTTTCATGTGTCGCAACTCAAGAAGTGCCTCCGAGTGCCTGAGGAGCAGACATCGCTAGAAGAAGTCGAACTACAGGAAGACTTGACTTACAAGGAACAACCGATAAAAATTCTGGATACGGTGGATCGAAAAACGAGAAACAAGACAACCCGTTTCTGCAGAGTTCAGTGGAGCAACCACACAGAAAGTGAGGCCACCTGGGAACGAGAGGAAGATCTGAAAAAGGAATTCCCAAACCTATTCTATAGTTGAGCCTCGAATCTCGGGGACGAGATTCTGTTAAGGAGGGTAGGTTTGTAACGTCCCGAATTTTGGTCAATTTTAAAATTTTGGAGTTATTTGAATTTTTATGAATTAACCAACCTTTATTTGCATTTAATTGCAATTAATTGAATTTATCTGATTTTTCTGGGATTTATTGGATTTAATTGGAATTTATTTATATCATCTTCTCTTGAGTAATTAAATATCAGAAAAAGTATTTATCAAAAATTAAAACCAATAATTTATTTAGGCTCAAAATGCTCTGAAATATTTTCTAGAATTTTTCTAGAATTTTTCGGTATTTTAGTGTCCCAAATAATTACTTTGAATTCTTGGAATTATTTTTATTGCTAAAATCTGGGAAAATGGCTAGCTACAGTGTTGGGGCCCAACACTGTGCACGCCCGGGGAAACCCTAATCGCCGCCCGATCCTAACCGTCCGATCTTGATCGCACGGCTGCAATCGCGTACCGTTTCGCCGAGCTGAGGATCAATCCGCGCCGTTGATTCGCGATCGAACGGCTGGATGTGACCGGAGATTCTCGGGACGGAGCGCACTGTGCACCGCCGTCGCTCGTTGGCCACCGAGGATTTGTCAGGGATTTGCGCGCGTGTCGAGGCTCGTCCGAGCGGGAGATAAAGCCCGTTGCACTCAGCACTCCATCCCGCTCCTGTTGCCACGTCTCTCGTGCACTCTCGCTCACCGTAGGCTTCGCTAGAGCTCGCCGTCGTTGGCAAACATCCCCGCCGTGGTTTCCTTCGCCTGCCGTCGTTGTCCGCCACTCCCCGCCGTCGCCGAGACCCTCACCGAGTTCACCGAGCCGAGGCGCACCCGCTGGGTTACTTCTTCCGACCGGAGACACACGGAAACGCCGTCGCCCACTGCATCTTCTCCAAGTCCGGTGACCAACGCCGCCGCCTCTTCCTCAGAGCTTAGCAACTCGTCTCAGCCGCTAGATCTCCATCGAACGACCACGGTAACGCCACGTATTTCCCTTTTGTAGCGCTGAGTTTGGATGCTTCGGTTAGTGATGGCCGTTAGATCTTAATCGGACGGCTCTACGTAGGCCACGTAGGCTAATGAATAGCAAACCGCTCGGTTAACCGTAGCCGTAGATCACTAATCTAACCGTCGCTATTGCGCCACGTAGGCCTTGTAGCAGTGCATCGCTCGGTAACGATCGTCCGTTGGATTTGAATCCAACGGCCGGGATTAAATGCGCCGCGGGCGACGCGCCGCCGCGTGTCGACCTCGGTTGGTCCTAGCATCGCTCACCGGACCCACATGTCGATGGGTGAATCACCGGTGTCTTGCCGACGCCAAGATGACGCCATCCGACCCACTGTCGATGGCCGAGGGTGACGTGGAGGCTTCTGGTGCCGACACATGTCGCCGAGAGATTTAATCCGGATTTTCAGTATAGAAATAAATCATTTAAATCGGTTATTCTTTATTTAAATTGCAGCAAATTTGTAAATGCTATAACTTTTGCATTTTAACTCGGATTTGGGTGATTCCAGTGCCCAAAAATTTGTAAAAATATAAGCTATTTATTGGTGATTTTTCTTTTATTTTTGGTGATGGTCTTGATATCTGTTATGAGTGTTTATTGTATGCTTGCTTGTGTGCGCATAGACCCTGAGTTGCCGGATTTCGCCGAAGGGGAATTTGAAGACCCGTCGCAGAGCTTCGACCAGAACCAGCAGCTTTTTGAAGGCAAGTCATGCTTTGACCATGTTGCCCCTAGATTTCGAAAATATATTTTGATTCAATTATTGCATGCTATGTTAAGTAAAAATGATGTTGCTTGTGTGGGAATGGTAGCTAAAATACCTATCTTGTTATGCCACCTTGTTAATACTCAATGTATGCCCTAAAATCCTTGTTAACCTAAGATGTTTAATATGTTGGATATTAATATGATGCCAACACGGGAGGCTAGACCGTGAGTAGTCGCTAGCCTTGACTTGTCGCGATGAATGAATTTCAAGTAGTAAATGAATATTGCCTAACAAATTATGGAACGCATTTCGTAAAGTGCGATAATGTCATATGATGGAATTGGAATAGTCACCTGTGCGGTACTATTCGTGAATTGATGTGAATAATGGCATGTGTTGCTTAAATGTAACATGGGGTGGGGAAATGTTTTGGACCGGGGCAAGTGGCAAGAAGGCTTCGTGCCAGGTGGGCCTGTGTGGCAACGGGCTGTGTGAAAGGTTGTGAAGGCTATGTGCCAAGTTGTGTAAATGGATGTCTTGCCCGGGACAGTTAAGGACTTCACCTTGCGAGCCTTTGAACTGAGTTCCGTGTACAACCACTTGTCCGGAATGGGACGGACCTAGTTAAGTAGGTTTCTGACCTCTTTCCTTTGAAACCTCGGGGTGACAGTGCACACCAGTGCAACTGTAGGGGAAGCGTACCTGTGCTACGGCTTGGTACCCATTCAACGGTACTTGCTCTGTCTAAACTTCGGCTCTGAGTGAGGGAAGTGTTAGAAGGGAAGTGCCGGAGGGGTTCAACGGTTAAATGTTAGTCTCTGAAAGACTTTGTTGCAATCAATCGCCTGTGTGGTGAACATATGCTGTTGTGGGTAAAGTGCCTGACCTCTGCAGAGTGTGTGTGTGAATCTATTGAATAGCCGTGTCATGATCTTGGACATTGCTCGGTGATTACAGTCAAGGGTTAGATTTTCAGAATAAAAATGTGGATTGGGTGGCTGTGTGCCGAAAGAATCAAATTAGGGCTGTGTGCCAAACCCTTGGAAAAGAATTGAGAAATTAATTATTATTGATATTGGATTTACTGCTTTTAATCTAATAGGATTACCCGTTAAAAAGAAATGCTGCTTTATGCAAAATAACCAAGTAAGCCTTTCCCTTGGAATAAGCCATGCATGTAGTAGTAGACTTGCATTGTGCATGACTTGTTGAGTATGTCGTATACTCACCCTTGCATCGACAAAAACCTCAGAAGAAGAAGCCGTACCCGCTTGGGAGAAGGAGTTCGTCGAAGGCCAAGAGGACTAAGGGGTTGAGCCGCACTCAGTAGCCTGTGGTTATGAAGGGTTCCTTGCTTTACTTTTGCTTCCGCTGATAAACTTGTGCTACTCTGATATTTATCGCCCTGCGCGGCGAATTATTGTAAGGTGGCCATAAGGCCGTGTAACTCGTTATACTCATGTTTGAAGTACTTTATTATTAATTCCGCTGCGTATGATTGTGGTACTTCAACCTGTTTATCCTGGGTGTATTGGCGTGATCTGGACTAGTACGGAATACACAGCGTGTCCGAATCCGTGAAAATTCGAGGGCACGACAGGGATGGTATCAGAGCCATACTGACTGTAGGACTTAACCCTAGTTAGACTGGCCGTTTTAGAAAGGATAAAAGCTAATTTCTAAAGGCTAAAATTTGACAAGAATAATCAATGAAATCTCGACTCATCCTTTCTTTCTCACTTCATACCTCTGCTGTATTTTGCTATTACTTTTGTGTTCTTTCAAAATTTTGTTCTGACGCGTTGCTTTCGCAGATGTGGATGGTTCACTCTTTTGGAGAGCGTCACGGAGGCTACGTTGCAGAGCTCTGGAGGATGCTCCAGGTGTTGGGAGGCTTCGACCGTCCCCTCTACCGGTCCCGCACCTGGATAGTCAACGGGATTGCTCGCGGATGGGAGACGACTCTGACCTTGTACGCTCGGGAGCACGCGCGAGCTAGTCGTCCGCTTCACCTCGCAGTGAAGTGAGCTAGTTACGAGGCGAGCATACAGGAGTGTGCCCGGGTTGCGCTGCGCCGGATCAGCAGGGACCACGGCTACGAGCTGTGGGATACCGCCTTCCGTGTGCACCCACACGCGGGTGGACCCCTGCAGGCTCGCTTGGAGCTAGAGAACGACGCCGCCGTCGTGCACCTGGGTCGGTTTGCTGCGGCACAGGAGGAGGTGATGGACGCCACGACTACAGAGCTACAGGCCGTCTACCGCACCTTGGAGGAGACCGGGGTGGCCTTACGAGAGACCCGGATGCACGCAGTCCAGAGGATCGCTGAGTTGGAGGAGGCTCTCTACGGTCACGGGGAGCCTGACGCCGTCATGGAGCTCGACGACGACGAGGAGGAGGAGCTGGAGGAGCAGCGCCGGCCCGAGACCAGCGGTGGTGCCCCAACAAGGCCGATGGGAGGGCATGGGACGGTTGCCCGATGCAGCTCACCCGCCGGTTTACGTGATCGGCGAGCCAGAGCCGGGATGGCTCGATGAGTGATGCTTTGTCAGTGTTGCAGTTGCCAGCTTTTGCGTTGAGACTCAGTTGTTTTGAGTCGCGTCTCTAATTTCGAACATTAGCTATGCGATGTGATGTAATGAACAATGTGATGTGATGTTGTGGCTGTTGTATGGTTGCATAGTCCCTAGACTATGTGATAAACCACCCTAATTATTATTATTTACGCTTGCATAATTATTGGTTCTTAAGTTACACCTGTTTCCCCGCATAAGTTCCTATACTTGTCTATTCCTTTCCCCCTTACCTCTAAACCCCGAAGCAATCAACAGATGGTGAACACTCGCAACAACGGAGCAGGAGGCAGTGGTTCGCGTTACGGAGGCAGTCAGGACCATACGCCACCACCGCAGGTAGCACCGCCAGTGGATATGCAGAATCTAGGAGCATTTCTCGCAGCGCAGACACAATTAATGCAGACTATGATGGCAACTGTGCAACAAATCAACACTCAAGCTGTCGCAAACAATCAAGCTGTGAACAATGGGCCGCGTCCATACTCAAGGTTGTCTGAATTTATGAGGACACGACCGCCCACTTTCTCGGGCAATGCCAGTCCGTTAGAGGCAGACGATTGGTTAAGAACTATCGAGAGGAAATTGCACATAACCCAGTGTGACGGAAATGAGAGGGTGTATGCCTCCCATCAATTGGAAGGAACCATGGTGAATGGTGGGAGAACTATCAAGCGCCGCAGAGAACCCGCAGAGATCACTTGGGAGGAATTCACCTAGCTTTTCGTCAATACCATGTCTTGGGAGGGTATCATGGAGTTGAAAAAGGAAGAATTGAGCGCTAAAGCAAGGAGGCGAGACGGTGGCGATTATCTCAATAAATTCACCCGATTAGCGCTCGCTCGACGCCCGTAAGATCGAGACATCGCACAAGGCAATCTCGCTTTTAGAAGGACTCAACACAGAACTGCAGGTGGGACTGATTACCCACACTTTCCATCATTTTCAAGAGCTGGTAAACAAGGCGCTCATACTAGAAGACAAGCGCAAGGAACTGGACGACAATCGCAAACGCCGCATGGCTCAACAAGGAGGATGTCTGGGTCATCAGAAAACAATGATGATACCCCAGCAATTCACCAGATTCCAGCAGGGAAACGTTGTCAGGACGCCGCCGCCAATGCCAAGACCAGCCGGACAAACCCCTCAGACCCCAGTCAAGGTTGTTAACCAGAACGGAGGAAATCAGCAAATGTCGGGAAGACGCTGCTACAACTGTAATGAGACTGGACATTTCGCTAACATATGTCCCAAGAAAGGAGTTGTGACACCAGTGCGCTTCAATTTAGGGAACACCCCAGCTAAGACCCCTACCCAAGGAGGAAACCGAGGACCTGCACAAGCTGGAGCTACACCGCAGGCATTCACGCGAGGTCGAATCAACCATATCTCCGCGGACGAAGTCCAGAACGCTACGGATGTCGTGCTCGGTAAGTTCCTAGTCAACTCAGTGCCAGCTACAGTATTGTTTGATTCAGGAGCTTCACATTCGTTCGTTTCTCGAGATTTTGCTGTGACAAATGACCTGGACACGGTTAACCTTAAAAGTACACTCCTAGTTCAATCCCCTGGATCAGAACTCCGTTCTAAGGTCGGATGTTCTGGAGTTAAGCTATTAATAAAAGGAGTAGAGTTCCTAGCGAACCTTATTGTATTAGATACCCAAACCCTGGATGTTATCCTGGGGATGGATTGGTTGACTAAGCATAAGGCTATATTAGACTGCGGACGCAGGGTAGTATCTATCGAGAGCCCCGATGGTAGAAAAGTGGAATTTCAAGCAAAGGCAGTTCGAGAAGGGCAAATGTTAGTGAACAATTTGGAAACTGTCAGTATAAGAGATGTACCAGTAGTCAGTGAATACCCAGATGTTTTTCCCGAGGAATTACCAGGAATGCCACTAGACAGAGACATAGAGTTCGTAATTGACTTAGTGCCTGGGACAGCATCGATAGCAAAGAGACCATATCGGATGTCCACCGAAGAACTGGTCGAAATGAAGAAACAGATTGAGGAGTTATTGGAAAAAGGATTCATCAGACCGAGCTCGTCACCTTGGGGAGCGCCGGTTCTGTTCGTTAAGAAAAAGGATGGGAGTTTTCGGATGTGTATAGATTATCGCGCACTTAACGAAGTGACAATAAAGAATAAATACCCGTTACCCCGGATAGACGATCTTTTCGATCAACTACGAGGAGCAGGAGTATTCTCCAAGATCGACCTTAGGTCAGGATATCACCAGTTGAAAATCAAGACAGAGGACATACCCAAGACTGCATTTTCTTCAAGATATGGACACTACGAGTTCACTGTTATGTCATTTGGATTGACGAACGCGCCTGCTTACTTTATGAACTTGATGAATAAAGTATTTATGGAATATTTAGATAAATTTGTGGTCGTGTTCATCGATGATATTCTGGTTTACTCAAAAACGGATGAAGAGCACGCACAACATTTGAGATTAGTGCTGGAAAGATTAAGAGAGCAACAATTGTACGCAAAATTCAGTAAGTGCGATTTCTGGAAGAGTAAGGTAGATTTCCTAGGGCACGTAATGACCGCGGAGGGAATTGCAGTAGACCCGAGCAAGGTGGAGACAGTACTACATTGGGAGTCGCCCAGGACAGTTTCGCAAGTTCGGAGTTTCCTTGGAATGGCTGGTTATTACCGCCGATTTATAGAAGGATTTTCGGCAATTGCTAGGCCAATTACGCAATTGCTAAAGAAGGAAAAGAAGTTTGTTTGGACACCGGATTGCCAGAAGAGTTTCCAAGAATTGAGGAAAAGACTGACATCAGCGCCAGTGTTAGTGCAACCAAATGTGCATCAGAGTTTCGATATCTACTGTGATGCATCACGCCAAGGACTCGGATGTGTATTAATGCGAGAATGGAAAGGTGGTAGCCTATGCATCAAAGCGATTAAGGCCACGAAGGAATTACCCGACACACGATCTAGAATTAGCAGCTGTAGTGCATGCCCTGAAGATATGGCGTCACTATCTTATCGGCAATAGATGTGAGGTGTATACAGACCATAAAAGCCTTAAATATATTTTCACCCAATCTGACCTAAATATGACACAAAGGAGATGGTTAGAGCTGATCAAGGATTACAACATGGGAGTCCATTACCATCCCGGCAAGGCCAATATAGTGGCTGTTGCCCTGAGTCGGAAAAGCCACGGCCTAAATTCGAAAGTGGAAGAAAGCCAGGAAGAACTATGTAAGGACCTTCAGAGGTTAAAACTAGAAGTTGTTCCGAAAGGATTCGTAGCCGCATTAGAAGTGAAGCCTATCTTGGAAGATCAGATTAGAGAAGGACAGAAGGATGATGAGAAGATCAAGAGAATCAAGGCCAAGATGGAGGAAGGCCAAGCAAAGGAATTTAAGTTGGACGAACATGGTACATTGTGGATGAAAGATCGTATTTGTGTACCCAACAAAAAGGAATTAAAGCGATTAATATTTGAGGAAGCTCATGATTCCAAGTATTCGATTCACCCAGAAGTGCAAAAATGTATCAAAATCTAAGAGAGAGATTTTGGTGGCGAATATGAAGAGAGAGTTCTTGAACACGTAGCACTATGTGATGTATGCCGTGAGTCAAAGCTATGCATCGAGACCAGCAGGATCGCTGCTGACCATTAAAGATACCAGAGTGGAAATGGGAAGAAATCGGAATGGATTTACGTTCGGGTTGCTAAGGACGCAAGGAGGTTATGACTCCATATGGGTCATCGTGGATCGATTGACAAAGGTCGCACACTTCATACAGGTAAAGACAACCTATTAGGAGATAAGTTAGCCGAGCTATACATGGCAAGGATCGTTTGCTTGCATGGAGTACCGAAGAAGATAGTATCGCATGAGGTACCCAATTTACCTCAAGATTTTGGGATAAAGCGCATTGACCATGGGCACCGTTTGAACTTGAGACGGCCTATCACCCATGAGCAGATGGACAGATGAAAGAGTCAACCAAATATTAGAAGATATGTTGAGAGCTTGTGCGTTAGCATATACATCAACTTGGGATAAATGTTTGCCATATCACGGAGTTTAGTTACAACAACAACTATCGAGCAAGTCTTCGATGTCACCTTCGAAGCATTGTATGGTCGGCCTTGTAGGACGCCGCTAAATTGGAATGAGACCGGAGAGCGTCATGTCTTCGGACCGAACATACTTCAGGAGGCCGAAGAGCAAATAGCACTGATCAGGGAAAGGTTAAAAATTGCGCAGTCAAGACAAAAGAGCTACGCAGACAACCGCCGAAGAGATTTGAGCTTTGAACCAGAAGATTACGTATATCTCAGAGTTACGCCTCTTAAAGGAGTCCAGAGGTTTCACGAAAAGGGTAAACTTGCACCAAGATATGTAGGGCCGTTCAAAATCATATGCCGTAAAGGTGAGGTCGCATACCAACTCGAGTTACCACAGTCATTAGCAGGAGTACACAATGTTTTTCATGTGTCGCAACTCAAGAAGTGCCTCCGAGTGCCTGAGGAGTAGACATCGCTAGAAGAAGTCGAACCACAGGAAGACTTGACTTACAAGGAACAACCGATAAAAATTCTGGATACGGTGGATCGGAAAACGAGAAACAAGACAACCCATTTCTGCAGAGTTCAGTGGAGCAACCACACAGAAAGTGAGGCCACCTGGGAATGAGAGGAATATCTGAAAAAGGAATTCCCAAACCTATTCTATAGTTGAGCCTCGAATCTCGGGGACGAGATTATGTTAAGGGGGGTAGGTTTGTAACGTCCCGAATTTTGGTCAATTTTAAAATTTTGGAGTTATTTGAATTTTTATGAATTAACCAACCTTTATTTGCATTTAATTGCAATTAATTGAATTTATCTGATTTTTCTGGGATTTATTGGATTTAATTGGAATTTATTTATATCATCTTCTCTTGAGTAATTAAATATCAGAAAAAGTATTTATCAAAAATTAAAACCAATATTTTATTTAGGCTCAAAATGCTCTGAAATATTTTCTAGAATTTTTCTAGAATTTTTAGGGTATTTTTAGTGTCCCAAATAATTACTTTGAATTACTGGAATTATTTTTATTGCTAAAATCTGGGAAAATGGATAGCTACTGTGTTGGGCCGGCCCAACACTGTGCACGCCCGGGGAAACCCTAATCGCCGCCCGATCCTAACCGTCCGATCTTGATCGCACGACTGCAATCGCATCTTAGTTTGAAGCCGAGGATCAATCCACGCCGATTGATTCGCGATCGAGCAATTTGGATGTGACCGAGCTTCTCGGGACGGAGCGCCTTGCTGCGCCGTCGCTCGATGGCCACCGAGGATTTGTCGTGATTTGCGCGTGTCGAGGCTCGTCCGGCGGGAGATAAAGCCCGTTGCACTCGGCCTCCATCCCGCTCTGTTGCCACCTCTCGTGCACTCTCGCCACCGTAGGCCGCTAGAGAGCTCGCCGTCGTGGCAAACATCCCCGCCGTGGTTTCTTCGCTTTGCCGTCGTTGTCCGCCACTCCCGCCGTCGCCGAGACCTCACCGAGTTCACCGAGCCGAGGCGCACCCGCTGGGTTACTTCTTCCGACCAGAGACACACGGAAACGCCGTCGCCCACTGCATCTTCTCCAAGTCCGGTGACCAACGCCGCCGCCTCTTCCTCGGAGCTTCGCAACTCGTCTCAGCCGTCAGATCTCCATCGAACGACCACGGTAACGCCACGTATTTCCCTTCTGTAGCGCTGAGTTTGGATGCTTCGGTTAGTGATGGCCGTTAGATCTTAATCGGACGGCTCTACGTAGGCCACGTAGGCTAATGAATAGTAAACCGCTCGGTTAACCGTAGCCGTAGATCTCTAATCTAACCGTCGCTATTGCGCCACGTAGGCCTTGTAGCAGTGCATCGCTCGGTAACGACCGACCGTTGGATTTAAATCCAATGGCCGGGATTAAATGCGCCGCGTGGCTAGACGCTTTTCCGCCGCGTGTCAGCCTCTGGTTGGTCCTAGCACTGTTCACCGGACCCACATGTCAGTAGGTGAATCACCGGCTGTGCTGACGTCAGCATGACGCCATCCGGGCCCACCTGTCAGTGGCCGAGGGTGACGTGGAGGCTTCTGGTGCCGACACATGTCGCTGAGAGATTTAATCCGGATTTTCAGTATAGAAATAAATCATTTAAATCGGTTATTCTTTATTTAAATTCCAGCAAATTTGTAAATGCTATAACTTTTGCATTTTAACTCGGATTTGGGTGATTCCAGTGCCAAAAAATTTGTAAAAATATAAGCTATTTATTGGTGATTTTTATTTTATTTTTGGTGATGGTCTTGATGTCTATTATGAGTGTTTATTGTATGCTTGCTTGTGTGCGCATAGACCCCGAGTTGCCGGATTTCGCCGAAGGGGAATTCGAAGACCCGTCGCAGAGCTTCGACCAGAACTAACAGCTTTTTGAAGGCAAGTCATGCTTTGACCATGTTGCCCCTAGATTTCGAAAATATATTTTGATTCAATTATTGCATGCTATGTTAAGTAAAAATGATGTTGCTTGTGTGGGAATGGTAGCTAAAATACCTATCTTGTTATGCCACCTTGTTAATACTCAATGTATGCCCTAAAATCCTTGTTAACCTAAGATGTTTAATATGTTGGATATTAATATGATGCCAACACGGGAGGGTAGACCGTGAGTAGTCGCTTAGCCAGCTTGTTCGCGATGAATGAATTTCAAGTAGTAAATGAATATTGCCTAACAAATTATGGAACGCATTTCGTAAAGTGCGATAATGTCATATGATGGAATTGGAATAGTCACCTGTGCGGTACTATTCGTGAATTGATGTGAATAATGGCATGTGTTGCTTAAATGTAACATGGGGTGGGGAAATGTTTTGGACCGGGGCAAGTGGCAAGAAGGCTTCGTGCCAGGTGGGCCTGTGTGGCAACGGGCTGTGTGAAAGGTTGTGAAGGCTGTGTGCCATGTTGTGTAAATGGATGTCTTGCCCAGGACAGTTAAGGACTTCACCTTGCGAGCATTTGAACTGAGTTCCGTGTACAACCACTTGTCCGGAATGGGACGGACCTAGTTAAGTAGGTTTCTGACCTCTTTCCATTGAAACCTCGGGGTGACAGTGCACACCAGTGCAACTGTAGGGGAAGCGTACCTGTGCTACGGCTTGGTACCCATTCAACGGTACTTGCTCTGTCTAAACTTGCTCTGAGTGAGGAAGTGTTAGAAGGAAGTGGGAGGGTTCAACGGTTAAATGTTAGTCTCTGAAAGACTTTGTTGCAATCAATCGCTTTGTGTGGTGAGCATACACGCACTCGTGGGTAAAGTGTACAACTTCGTAGAGTGTGTGTGTGAATCTATTGAATAGCCGTGTCATGATCTTGGACATTGCTTTCGGTGATTCTGATCAAGGGTTAGATTTTCAGAATAAAAATGTGGAATGGGTGGCTGTGTGCCGAAAGAATCAATTAGGGCTGTGTGCCAAACCCTTGGAAAAGAATTGAGAAATTAATTATTATTGATATTGGATTTACTGCTTTTAATCTAATAGGATTACCCGTTAAAAAGAAATGCTGCTTTATGCAAAATAACCAAGTAAGCCTTTCCCTTGGAATAAGCCATGCATGTAGTAGTAGACCTGCATTGTGCATGACTTGTTGAGTATGTCGTATACTCACCCTTGCATCGACAAAAACCTCAGAAGAAGAAGCCGTACCCGCTTGGGAGGAGGAGTTCGTCGAAGGCCAAGAGGACTAAGGGGTTGAGCCGCACTCAGTAGCCTGTGGTTATGAAGGGTTCCTTGCTTTACTTTTGCTTCCGCTGATAAACTTGTGCTACTCTGATATTTATCGCCCTGCGCGGCGAATTATTGTAAGGTGGCCATAAGGCCGTGTAACTCGTTATACTCATGTTTGAAGTACTTTATTATTAATTCCGCTGCGTATGATTGTGGTACTTCAACCTGTTTATCCTGTGTGTACTAGCGTGATCCTGGACTAGTACGGAATACACAGCGTGTCCGAATCCGTGAAAATTCGGGGCACGACACATATTCTTAAACTCCCCCTCAACATGTGATTCCATTTTAAGCACAAATCTGGTTCAAATTGAGTTATTAGCAAGATTAAGCTCAAGAAAGGTCGAAAAGAACTCAATTAAAGCCAGAAACACAGAATGGAGGGAAGAAGTCAAGAAACTGCAAATTGGGTTGCTATAGAGTATAGAAAAGATGGTAGAGAACACTACGGCTCAGACTTACTCTCATCTTCCCCAATGACTAACATAGGAAAGCTGTCTCTAGATTCCAAACTAAGGAGTGCACATAGACCCTGTCTACCCAGGGGGCCCAACACCTGCTAGACTTATAAGAATATGAGGGAACTCAACCTAGAGAGAAGAGAGAACAGCTAATTAAGCATGATAGCAACCTAAAGCACAAGATGAGAGGTCTATGTAAAGCATGCCAGAAGTCTAAGTGAGGTGAACTCATAACTTTAAGGAATAAAACCCATAAGCACCCAGAGCAATACAAAAGAAAGGAAAAACTGAAATAAAATATAATACATAATATACAAATCAGCTCCCCCTCACAGAAATGCAAATCTTTTTCATCAAACAAGCATTAAGGATTAAGTGCAAGTTCAAGGTAATTAGCACAATGAGCTAGACATCTAGAGCACAATGAAGTTCATGACATACATGAAAGCACTTGCAAAACCAAGATCCTAGTAGTGGCAAAGAGAGAACATGTCTCCTACGAAGGCACCATAAACTCATTTTTATCATTTCATTTTTTTAATCATTTTTTGTTTCATTTAATCATTAGATCATGAGAACTTCAAGCCTTACTTTTCGACTGTGCCCAGTATGACACTGAAAGATTCACAGTCTCGGTCATCCAAAACCACTTTCAAGTTCATGTCTAGTGCAATGGCAAGCTGTCTCGAAAGGGGAATTGGTGAAGCCTCATCAAATTTAAACCATTTTTTTAATTAATTTTTTAAAGGTGCCAACAAGGGATAAACCATGTTCAAGCCAGAAACTAAAACCAGTCTCTAAGTCAAGCAAGGCACAAACTAGCATGGCACAAACTCAGAGTCTCTAAACATGCACAAGCTCAAGTGTACACTTAGTCAATTTGAGTTCAATTTAGAGTACTTGCTTGAACTAAATGGTATAGCATCAAAGTGACATAGCATAGGCTACAAGGCATGAATGAATTGCACATAGATACCACTAGCATCTAAAGCAAAGATAATAAACAAAGCCTGACACTAAATGCCAATGCAAAAGATGCAAAGAGGTTTCCTAACTCCCCCTCAACTAGTGAGTAAAGTTTTAGCCTAGATTTTGGTTGAAATTGGAATTAGTCAAGATTAGGGACAATGGGGTAAAATGAACTCCAAAGGAACCAAAACATCTCCAAGCCACGGGATAGAAACAATTACCTTGTGTGATGTAGTCGAAATAGTGGAAGTAGTGGTAGCCAACTTGAGCTGGATCCAAGTAGCAGAGGAAGAAGACCCAAAGCTGATCTTCTAGCCGCACCGATTGAGCCAAGAGTGGAAGACCTCGCTGTCCTGCGCTGCCTAGGCCGAGGTCATGGTCTTACGCGCCCAAAAGGTGTCTTCTTCTTCCTTGCTGCATCGCCATGGCCAAATTCTCGGACAATAGGGTCTTCCTCTTACTAGAAGCCTACACACATGCACCAAAACACATCTACACTTCGGAGCTAGGGTTAGTCAAGCAAAACTAGCTCCTTGGCATAGATTTGACAAAATAGCAAGCATGGTGTGGCAAACGATCATCTAGAGCATGAACATGATGCAAATGGCAATGTAAGATCATGAATCACAACCAAGATAAAAATAGCAACAAGATCCATATATCCATAAACAGTAGTGAAACCATATCCATATGATAAACAACAGCAATGTGCATCATAGCAACATCATGCTGGCAGAAGAAGCTAAGCAAGGTGCATCATAGCAACAAAATGCTAGCAGGGATCATATAAAAGCCTAGAAATACATGGATCAAGGTACTATCCTAAACATGGCAATGAGCATGTAAATGAAGAAATGCCACAATGAAGTACAACAACATGCTACTACATATAACATGAGCAAGATAAATGATGACAACCAAAGAGGATCATGCATAAAACAAGCCAATTAGCAACATCAAGATCCATATATCCATGGTCTCAATAACAACATTCATATACTGCGAAAAGGCTCGACATTTCAAGGGCATACGCGGCTGAGCCAAACACAACCAGACCAACAAAAGGTCCTGGGGACATAGGCAGCATGGAAGTAAATGGTGACCATGGATACATAGACTAGAAACTGCACATGGCAACACTCTATGCATGATGATGAATACATGCCATGAATAAAGAACACAAGCTCATGCAAAATAGGTATGAAGCATATGAGCATGAAGGGCAATAAAAGGTGATCATGAGCAATACAAGTCACAAAGCGGTAGCTAAATCATATAACTCTAATCTCATGAAAAGCACTCACATGTAGCACAAAGTCTGGCAAACAAGGTGTAAACAACAAAGCCAATCATGTGGCACAAACTCTGGCATCACAAGCCAAGACACAAACCTAATCATGGATGTAATAGAAAATCAGAGTCATACAACCTAGATACTACTCATGATAATATAAAGCTAATAATATATAGCACATGCCCACAATTAAAACAAATGCTCATACCAAATGAATAATAGCATGGACAAGATGAAACAAGAAAATCACATGCTGGGGAAGGGCTCATGAATACAAAATATAATACATGAAGCACAAAACATGGCCGGGGAAAAAACATGCTATGGCACAAAACAAGAAAGACAAAAACTAACCTAGCAATGTACATATAATACACATGGGAGCTAGAGCAATCATAACATGTCATGGAAGTGATGATCACAAGTATAAAGGACATGAGGGTATGAGATAGCTCACCATGGAAGTGGAAGTGCCCAATGCTGTTATCATGAAGCTCAATACCTGTGGAGCTAAACACGAGGCAGACGAAGTTGAAAGTACAAGCAAGTTAGCATGATGCACATGATGGTAATGCAGGAAGATCCAACCCTCTAGAGACAAGCTGCAAAGGCCAACTCAGAATTTACATCGAGTGCCAATACTAAAAAGCGACAAAACCGATCCTAGAGGAGACTAGGAAAGACCAACATGAGCGACACACTTTCCTACAACTATTGCCGTGAGTGGGCACCTCGAGGAAAAACGAGGTCCACTACTTGCGCACGGCGGAGATGATGCCTCGGGATAACTCATGGACTAAGAATCGAACTAAGAAAGCACAAGTCCACAAGATAATCCAAATCCACTCCACTAGGTAGTAATCAAATCCTCATGCTAGCCTTAAGTGACTCATGCCATGAGAAAGGCAAAGAGCACCTAATAGCA
Organism: Guadua angustifolia; assembly: GCA_036346375.1. NCBI lineage: Eukaryota > Viridiplantae > Streptophyta > Magnoliopsida > Poales > Poaceae > Guadua > Guadua angustifolia. The sequence continues at coordinate 3,435,360 of CM070511.1, read as the reverse complement.
TCATCGCATAGACATGACACAAGGAATTGGCACAAGAGGGCAAACAACTACAAAATGTCCATCATTCCCACCAACAAAGGGCAAGCACAATCAAAACAGGGAAATCACCTGGACAAGCAAACAAAACACCTAAACTACTCGCAAGAACACCGAGAAGAAATTCAACTCTAAATATAAGGGTGAATGCAAGGCAGAAGATGTAGAAAATAGGGCAATGCACATGTGAATGATGCTAACATGATAATCAATGTATTCATAGCATCAATAGACAAGAATAAGCAAGCATAACCTTAAAATTACTACCACCATGAGCAGTTATTAACAATTGGGCACTGAACTAGAGCACAAGTATGAAAACAACAAGATATGGCTCTAGCTAAAATTAACTGCACTAGAGAGATCAAACCCTAGATCAAAGCAATTATTACCAACAGAAAACATACTAGAGCATTTGACATGATATCAACAGAGATTTAGCTCTAGCCAAAATTAATTGCACAATGGAGAGGGAGAATGCAAGCAATGCCTACACATGATATAAATAAAATTCTAGCCATTGACTTAAGCAATTTCTGACTACCAAAATAATACAATCAAGTATATGTAGACAGGCAACACAAGTCATATGGCAAGAATAGCATGATGGAAAAATTAGTTTTCAACCTAGGCATGCAAGCATCAATATCTAAACATCATCAATGGTAAGCAAGGCATTAAGAATAACCAGTGGTAAAAGAGCAACCTAGTATATCTATCAAGCACAAAGGGAAAAAGGTCGCTAGGTTCTCACCTCACTTATCATGACGATGCAGATGGTCCATAGGAGTCGATTACGATCAACCAAGAAAACCAGTCCACCATGGGCCATCAGTCACGATCAATCACAAGAAAACCATCGTCAAGCTTGGAGTAGTCCACACTAGTCGCTGGCTCTCGAATCGATGAGGATCCCAAAAGAGAGCACCACTATAGCTCTGATACCAATTGAAGGATCGAGATGGCGAACAGAGGGGGGGTGAATGGTCGCAAATAAATTTTTCCCCAAAATACTCCAACTAAAACCTTGAAAAGATCGCGCAAAGGAAATCGTGAAAAACCCGAACAACTAGACAACTATGTGTACTCCTAGCATGCATGGATGAGTTCCATAGAATATGTGGGGATTTTTGAGTCACAATTCTGGTTGTCTAGTGTCCAAATCAAGAAGGAATCAAGTCTACCCTTGCTTTTAGAAAAAGATCAATTCAAATCATAAAAGCCACTTTTAGAAAAGCAACAGCAGAAATTTCAGAAACTGTCTTCAATTTGAACAGGAGTTTGGTGGGTCTATTCTGATCAAGAAATTATGAGAAATTTTATTCGTATGAGCAGATGAGACGTGAAGAACTCCACCAAATTTTACTTCAAAATACCTTACAGAAAATTCACCAAAAATCAAAGAGCTCAGACAGTCAGGAAACTTCGAGCAGAGAGTTTGGGGTCGGTTTTCACCTCATGACGCCCAAACGGTGCATCAAGTGAACTCCAAAATTTTTATACAGATGTATATAGGAGTTCCGCACAAGATCCAACAAGAATCACTCAAAAAGGAGTTTTCTATATTTTTCTAAAAATCAAACACTAACTGCTGCGCGAAGAACAAGTTCTGGACAGAGTTGGAACTTGAAAGAAAAGATGATCTCTACTCAATCAAAGAGTGCAAAAGAAATGTAAAACCATATAAACACACTCAAAACATCCAAGATCAGCATTTAGAAGGAGGGGAGGCAAATCCAAATTGCATGAATGTAAATTACGCGAAAGTAAATGCGTAAAGTAAATGCTGAATTTTAAATTGCGTAAAGTAAAGACATAATGTAAATGCGCAATTTAAATTCACAATAATGTAAAAATTTTTTTTTGTATTTCTGGAAGGAGGAGGTATACAAAGCCACACAACAAGGTGGGTAAAGCTCAAATGAGCACAAAAACCTCTACAACCTTCAAGGGGAGGAGGCCACCCCTCCAACCCTATTTATACTACTCTTGGGCCACCTACCACCCTTGGATGAGTCCCTCAACCCTAGGACACTCATCTAAGGGCTAGGATTGACCCACACACACAGCCATGCAAGGGCTAACCCAAAACCCACACACATACTGGGTTTTCTTGCACGGTTTTCAAAGCATACTACCTAGACCCGCTAACCTATCAACTAGACCGCAATCCGATGGCCCTCATTGATCCACGCGGCATCTAGCTAGCATCATCTCCTTTCCTTGTCTTCTTGGCTTGCCGGACTCCGTCTCCGATCATCTTCCAGCGATCTCCAGACCGTCTGGACCTCCGACGCTCCTCGCCTAGTCCCGGTCATCCTCCGCCTCACCATGACCTAGCACCGTCGCCCTGCAATCATCAAAGACAAGGAAAACCTTTCACATAGCAATGCCCACACATATTTTCAATGATTATCCCAAATCATTAATCAATCATAATTTTGCTCAACAGTCCGATGCTACCGCCCCAAGCGGGTAGCACTGGGAAAAGCAACCAACACTCAAATTGCTTCATATCGAAAATCCAATTCAAATCAAACTCAATTCAAACCAAGCTCAACTCCAGTCAATTACTCATCACAAACATGGATAGACCACCACATGGTCTTTCACAATCTTAAGGAAATGTAATTCCAACACCCGCTCAACCAAATCCCATGCATCCTTCTACAAAAGTTTCATCATTTCAACCTACAAGTCACGATAATCCATCTCCACCCTAGAATCAACCAAATCCAGTTCCAGAAGATCGCATACCTGAACCCCCAACCATGGCACAAGTGCTCGCCATGATTGAACAAAATCGTCAAACACATACCTTTCTTCTTCAACAAATGGTTCAAAACACTGCCAATATTAGTGCAACCATTGCTAGAAATGGCAATGGAAACCTTTCAAATTATTCCAAGATAAATGAGTTTCTTAGGACTCACCCCTACTTTTTCTTCCACAATTGATCCGTTGGAAGCCGATGATTGGCTTCGTTCTATTAAGAGTAAATTGTCCATTGCACAATGCACTGACCTAGAAAAAGTGCTTTATGTCTCTTACCAGCTACAAGGACCTACAGCAGCCTGGTGGAAGAATTATCAGGCCATGGTGCCTCAAGGACAAACTATCACTTGGGAGCCTTTTAAAGAAGCATTCCGAAAAACTCACATCCCATCGAGTTTAATGGAATTCAAGAAAAGGGAGTTTCTTGATCTTCACCAAGGTACTATGTCTGTGGTGGAGTACCTTCTCCGTTTCAACCATTTGTCTATATATGCTCCTTCAGAAATCACCACAAAAGAAAGGAAAGTTGATCGATTTAGAGAACACTTGAATGATGAAATCAATTGGACTTTGGTAGCACATGACATTCGTGATTTCCAAACCCTGGTAGATAAAGCCCTTCGAGTGGAGCAAGGCACCCGAACGATTGCAGAATCTCACAAGCGTAAATGGATGGCTCAGAAGAGAATGAATGTTAATCCTTCCAAGCCCCGAATTGGTCAAACATCCAATCCTAGATCTTTTGCTCCACCGCTCCAACGGAGATGCCAAGGGCAATTTTCACAGTCTCAGGCTCCTCACCAACAACCTTTTGCATGCCTCCCCAATGTTGGCAAAAGGCCCTCAACTACGAAAAATCAAGCAACTAATGTGACATACTTCATTTGTGATGAACGTGGGCGTTATGACAATAAATGCCCCAAAAGAAATTCAGCTCAGTTGCAGTCCGAAAGAGAGCAACAGCGACCCTCAGGCCATCCGCAAGGATCTAGCGGACCTCAACCTAGTAGAATAGCCCCAGGCAACGCTCCAAAACCTACTCGTGCTTACTTGCATCATGTGACCGCTGAAGAGGCAAGCGAAGCACCCGATGTGGTGATAGGTATGCTACTTGTCCATTCGATGCCGACTTTGGTGTTATTTGATTCTGGAGCTTCACATTCTTTCATTTCTAAGAAATTTGTTGAACAAAACAAAATCTGCGTTGATCTTTTGCCTTGTGTCATGATAATTTCTTCTCCTGGAGCCAAAATTAAAACTAGCAGTTTTTGTCCTAGAATCAGCATTGAAATCAATGGAGTAATATTTTATGGTGATCTCATAATCATTTAAACTCAGGGCTTAGATATCATTCTTGGTATGGACTGGTTATCCAAACATAGAGGATGTATAGACTGTGCCAACAAATCTATTTCTCTCACTAATCCAAAAGGAACCCAAGTACACTTTTTGTCAAATAAAAGTACCTTCAAACCACAGTCACTTCTCTGTTCGACCATCATAGAAGAGCTTAGCAAAATAGCTATCGTTTCTGAGTATCCTGATGTCTTCCCAAAAGAATTACTAGGGTTGCCACCTGATCAAGATATGGAATTTGTCATAAACCTTGTTCCCGGAACAACACCTTTTTCTAGATGCCCTTATCTCATGTCCCCATATGAATTAGTAGAATTGAAAAATCAAATTAAGGAGCAGTTAAGCAAAGGATTCATTCATCCTAGCTCATCTCTATGGGGTAGCCCGGTGTTGTTTATTCCTAAAAAGGATGGCGGTATACGCATGTGCTTAGATTATCGCACCTTAAATGAAGTCACGATCAAAAACAAATATCCTATCCCTAGTATCGATGACTTATTTGATCAATTAAATGGTGCATATCTTTTCCAAGATTGATTTAAAACATGGATATTACCAATTGAAGATCAGGCCTGAAGATATTCCAAAAACTACCTTTACCACACATTACGGATTGTATAAATATACCGTAATGTCTTTCGGACTTACTAATGCTCCAGCCAGTTTTATGTGTCTTATGAATAAGGTCTTTATACAGTATTTGGATAAGTTTGTAGTGGTTTTCATTAATGACATTCTTATTTATTCCAAAACGAAACTAGATCATGCGCAGCATTTGCGTATGGTACTTGAAAAACTCCGAGAACATAAACTTTATGCAAAATTTGATAAATGCGAATTCTGGTTAAAGGAAGTTGCATTCCTGGGGCATATTCTTTCAGAGGGGGAATTTCTGTTGACCTCAACAAAATTCAAGCCATCAAGCATGGGAATAGCCCAAATCTATTCCCCAGATCGGAAGTTTTCTCGGTTTAGCGGGATATTATCTCTGTTTTATTGAAAACTTCTCCAAAATCGCTTGACCATTAACACAACTATTAAAGAAGGAAAAGAAGTTTGAATGGAAACCTGAATGTGAAACTAGTTTCCAAGAATTAAAGAAAAGATTAATCACAACACCTATACTTGTGTTACCTGATGTCCATAAGGATTTTGATGTCTATTGTGATGCATCACGACACAGTCTTGGGTGTGTACTGATGCAAGAACCCCGAGTTGTAGCATATGCTTCTCGACAGCTCCATCCTCATGAGCAGAACTATCCTACCCATGATTGGTGTCGGGGACTGAGGAATCTCTGACAGGTCAACACGCAGTCAACAAGGTCCCTATCTCGGGGCTGAATAGGATGGGACTTCGACCACGACCTAAGTCACGCAATCCCCGCACGACCTCGAGCTGGGGGAGTGGGGATTCAACTCCCGCACGACCTCGACCTTGGCTTAGAGGTGTGCGCTTACTCGACGGTTTCCAAGACTGGGAATCCCAGAGTTAAAGCGGACGTGGGCGTCAGATCCGGGATGGTTGCAGCATGTCCTCAATGCACATCATGCACTACTCCGAGAATCTCTCCCGGCCGTTTCTGGTAACGGCCGGGAGGGGTATAAAATCCCCTGAAGCAGATCGGCGGAGGAGGGGACATCAACGCACAAGCAATAGGACAGTAGCCATAACCAGAGCGCTCAAGCTAGAACTATAAACCACCTCTGTACTCAAGAATAGTGAGCTCCCCCGCCTCAAGGGAAGACTGGATTAGAGCTATTACTCTCACGAGGGCTCGAACCAGTATAATCTGTTGTGTCTCGCTCTTTGTCGTTTCGCCCCGATCAACATCGCAGCAGAGCCGTTCCTCCGTTGAGCGTAGCTCGTTTTGGGTCCCTAATTCACACTAACCCCGTTTCACATTTGTGGTCAGGTGATCCCGATCGTCGACAGTTGGCACCCACCGTGGGGCCCGAAAGCTTCGCTCATTCGGAAGAAGTTCAAGACTTTCGAGGTATGGAGTCCGTCGCTGCAGGACATTCCGTAAGCTCGGGTTCAAATGCAGTCCCCGAGCATGGAAGCTCCACATCCCTGTTCTCCCCTTCTCCGCCGCTGCGTGATCAGCTTGTTCTCGTGGCCACTAGCCATGGGCCATGGAACGAGCGTGGAGGAAGGGGAGCGTAGCCCGAAGACCCCAGAGGACGCTCACCGGATGGCCCAAGTCACCATCAACCAGGCCATAACCGCCCTCCGGCGAGAGGAGCGTGAGAAGATTGGAACATCGTTAGGATGCTCCAAGCTCCCTCAATCGGGTGAGCGCCTCCGTGCGATCGCCCGAGTCATGACCGACCCTTCCCGTTCGAGGTCAGGCCTTTTCGGCCGAGCTCTCGTAGACGAGCTCGATAAGGCCGCTACTGAAGCCGTGCCGTCGCAGCACCAAAGCCGCCCGTCTGGATCCCGTTCCCTGAAGAGTGACGACAGCTCCTCGCGTAGGCACCGGCGTCCCCGCTGGTCTCTTGCGCGCTGGCAATCCCGGGATTGGTCCCGTACTCCGCCGCCCTGCCGCTCCCCGAGTGCAACTCCGGATGGTGTACGACAACAACCGGCCTACAGTGACTCTCACTCTAGCAGCAGCATGTCGGGTCTTTCTCCTGACGTTCCCCCAAGGTGTCGCTGGGTCCATGAGCGCTTGTAGTACCTCCCGGGCGATGCTCGGGCCCATCGCCACAGCCGGCGTGGTCGTAGGTCAGGTCGTCGAGGCGATCGTGAATCAGACTCCTTTACCTCAAATTTCAATAAAGCTGTTATTCAATTGTTATGTTGGTGTCGGTATACTTTGCACCGGGTTACCCTCTCCGCCGCATAAGTAATGGGCCCAAGGAAAGGCCTGGCCCAATTTGGCGCCCTAGCGGGCGAGAAGCCCACGCGGCCCCCTGGCAAGTAGCCTGGCGACCACGCCCTGCTCACCGGGCGAGCGGCCCACGTGGCACCCTAGCGGGCGGCCTGGCGATCACGCCCTGCCCGCCGGGCGAGAAGCCCACGCGCCTCGGCGGCGACCTAGCGACCATGCCCAGCTCGCCGGGCGAGCAGCCCGCATGGCGTCAGCCCACGTGGCCCCCTGGCAAGCGAGCGGGTGTCTGGGCCCCCCTTGTCAGGCCACGAAGGCAACCAAAGGAATGAGGGGAAGGCTTCGCCTTGAAGTTTCCCTCTCTTGGCACATCGTGTCTGGGTCATTAATTGTAAAGGCTTCAGCTTTCGACACGACGGTGATTCATCCCCCTGACGCCTCTTACCAACCCGTCACAGGTGCGTCCTGTCCCGGGCGGACCAGGCGAGGCCTCTCACCGACATTAAATGAGGTTCGAGAGACAAGGCCACGGAGGCACATGTAATAAATGAGTCATGGGTCGACGTGGAAGCTGGAATGATGGGTGTAATTAATGTATTGTAGGTAAGCATGGTGCCACCCTCTCTCCTGCCCAGGTTGGCCCATCTATATAAGGGCGCCTCGGTGCATGAGGGCAGGGGGCCGAGGAGAAAAAAACCGAAGGCTGGCTGGCAGGCTGACAGTGTGAAGAAGATAGCCATTGTAAACACCTTCACACACCCTCAACAAAGATCAAGCAGGACGTAGGGCTGTTACCCAAGCTGAGGGCCCGAACCTGGGTAAATCGCTGTATCCATCGGCTGCTAACTCCCGAATCCATCGTTGAGAGACACTAGGGTTTCCAGCCATGAAGATGCCCTCTACCAAACCAAATCTTCCTTCTAGGGTGTAGCCTACTCTGTTCATTGACGTGATCTTGTCAGGCGAAATACGCTGACAGTTGGTCTTTGCACCATTTCTTCATTCCATACTTCGTGCTGACTTGAGTTCAGAACCTCTTTGAATTCGACCTACGTACAAGCGCGCTTGCTCTTGGACTGAACATTGCGAGCTTGACATTCACCCCCAGTGGTCAAGCTACTTGTAAGCCGAATCTCTTCGCGTCCCAGCTCCCCCTGTGCCAGGGTTTGAACCAAAGCCCGCAGTTGGGACTACCGAGCAAGGCACAAGTTGTGGTCAGGATTCGAAAGTCTAACCTAGAAACGACCCTAACGCTTTCAGCCCTAAGTTCTTCCTCGTACGCGTGTGTTGTGTTCCCTGTGGATTTCTTCTCGATCTTGCAGGTCGCGATTTTTATAGGTTTTTAACCTTGTGCCCAAGGCCGGCGTTGCTCGACCTTGGTCACAACGGGGGCTGGACGAGGATATACTACAAGCAAAAAGGCTAAGCGCACGACTAAATAAAAAAAAGATCTCTTGATTGAACAATCTTAAGCAGACAAATACACTAGCTCCTTCTGCCAAAACGATGTTGTTCCATTAAACTTTTGTCTTACAAAAAGTTCTGCTTACAGGTAAGAGGTCTAAACCTATCTACAGGTCGGCCATCTCACGTGTGAGCTTCTCTTGCTCGAGCTCGGCGACCTTAGCCCTTAAGGTCGACAGCTCGTCTTGGAGTCGAAGAGCTTTGGCGGAGGCGGAGGCGGCGCGGCGTCACTCTTCTTGAAGTTGGGCCATGGCGCTTTTCGCCGCCATGCTCGCCCGACCCAGCTTCTCCTCGAGCTCCTGGACCTTAGCCTCGAGCTCGGGGGAGGCCCTCGCCGAGGCAGCTGCTTGGTCTGCGGCGGCCTTCTTCAGCTCCTCGGTTTTGGCTCACTCGGCGTCGAGCACCTTGGCCGACCGCGTACACTCCTCTTCAACGGCCTTGTACGCATGGTCGCGCTCGGTGGCAATGGCCCGCTGGAGCTCAGATGTGTGGGAGGCCTCGAGCGCCTTCATCGCCTAGCGGAGGCCGGTGATCTCGCTGGAGTGGGCTGCTGCCTTTCGTGCAGCCGCCTCCTGCTCGACCTCCAAGGTCTCTATGAGATTGAAGCGCTGCGCCTCCCACTCCTCCACCACATTGAGGAAGATCTTCAGCGCGTCGGCATGCGTCTAAAGACCCTGTAGCCCTTGGGCGACGGAGCCGATTGCCTGTGGGGTTCGAAAGATTAACACAGTCCTTATCAGAAGAAAGAAGAAAGGGTGACTCGAGCTAAAGTTCAACAATGGCGTAAGGAGACTTTGTACCTGGATAAGCCGGCCCTCGAAGTTTGCGCGGGTGTACTCGATGGGTCTGCTACAGATGACCCTGGCGCGGTATTGTCCACTGCCGCCGCTGGGTTGCTTGGGCAAGGCCCTTCGGGCACTCCGCCGGGGGCGACCTCGCTCCAGGACGCTCCCTCAGGGGGGCTCAAACCGCCCTCGAGCTTGGTCCCAAGAATGCATTGGCCTCGTCCTCCTTGATCGAGGCATCTTTGTCCCTCCCGTGGAGGTCTGGCACAGTCCTCGGCCACGACCTTCCATGCTTGTTCTAGCGAAGTGTGTTCGGCCTCGATGGTTGGGGCGACCTCGGCAGGAGCGGCTTGGGTGGCCACGGCTGCCGTGGCCGAGGCATCCCGGGCGTCATCTTCTGCAGCGACCTCAGGTGGGCCGCCGCTGGCCTCGGTGTCCATGGTGTCGGCCGCGTCACCTTCGCTAACCGCGCTCGAGACCTCGTCATCGACCGGGTCGTGTCGGGACCTGAATCTGCAAATCCGGACCCTCTGTGTATTTTGCACTAGTCCAGGATCATGCTAGTGCATACAGGCTAACAGGGTTTAAGTACCACAATCATACACAGTGGAATAATAATAAAGTACTTAACAACAATAGTAAAAATAAACTGTTGCACGACCTTATGGTCTCCTTACAAAGTTTCGCCATGCAGGGCTACAATTAAGCACATCAAGTTCAATAGCGGAAGCAAAAGTAAGTCAATGAACCCCTCATATTGCCACAGACAACTGACGAGGCTCAACCCTAATTCTCTGGACCTTCGTTGAATTCTTCCTCCCAAGCTGGCGTAGCTTCTTCTTCTGAGGTTTTGTTGAAGCAAGGGTGAGTATACAACATACTCAACAAGTCATGCACAATGCAGTTCTATTACTACATGCATGGCTTATTCCAAAGGATAGGCTTGAGTGGTTATTTTGCATGAAACAACATTTTTAAACAAATAGTCTTAATTAGATTCAAAAGTAGTAAAATAATATTATAGTTATAAGTAGTTCTAAATTCTTTTTCAGAAGTTTGGCACAGAGTCCTAAGTTCAAGTTATCTGCTTTTGGCACACAGCCCATAATCCCACCTTTTATTTCAAGAATCTAACCCTTGACTGTAATCCCCGAGCTTTGTCCAATTCCGTGGACTCGGCTATTCGAATAGATTGTACACTCTACAGAGGTTGTACATGTTACCCACAAGATATAGTCACTCACCACACAGGTGATTGATTGTAACAAAGTCTTTCAAAAACTAACATCTAAACCTATGAACCTCCCCAGTATGGCCAGCGTAACACTTCCCTCACACAGAGCCGAAGTTTAGAACAAGCGAATACTGTTCGATCGGTACCAAGCCGTAGCACAGGTACGCTCCCCCACACAGTTACACTCTTGTATAACTGCCGCCCCGAGGTGTCAAAGGAAAGATATTAGGACCCTACTAAACTAGGTCTGTCCCATACCAGACATGTGGTTGTACGAGTAACTCAATTCAAAGGCTTGCAAGGTGAAGTCGTTAACTGTCCAGGGCAAGACATCCTTCTCTCAGATCCCCGGCACACAGCCCTCACAATACTCAGTTCATCCTGTTGCCACACAGGCCCACCTGGCACGAAGCCATCTTGCCACTTGCCCTGATCCAAATCATTTTCCACCCCAGTTTGCATTTACGCAACACATGCCAACGCTCTCTTTATTGTACATGTAGAACCACACAGGTTACTACATTCCAAATCCATCACATGACATCATCGTGTTATTCTAAAATATATTCCATATTTGCTTAGTTAATATTCTTTTGCAATTTGAAAGTTATTCAGCGCATATAAGCAACTAAGCATCTACTCACGGTCTAGCCTCCCGTGTTGGCATCATAATAGCAACCAACTTAATTTAATATCTTAGGGTGACAAGGATTTCAGGGCATACAAGTAATATTAACAAGGTGGCATAAGCAAGATAGGTGTATTATCTACTTTACCCAAATTAATCAATGTCATTTTTAATTAATATAGCATGCATAATTTGAATCGAAATACATTTTTAAAATCTAGGAGCAAAGTGGTCAAAGCATGACTTGCCTTCAAACAGCGGATGATCCTGATCTGGCGCTTGGTCTTGTGCTGGAAATTCCCCCTCGAAGTTTTCCGGCAACTCAACGTCTACTCGAATAAACATACATTCAATAAATACACCAAACAGAAAGCAAGATCAACTCTAAAAATAAAATAAAATTCACCAATAAATAGTTCACATTTTTATAAATTTTAGGAACTGGAATCACCCAAATTGGAGTTAAAACGCAAAAGTTATAGCGATTATAAGTTTTGGAAATTCAAATAAAAGAAAAACCCGAATTAATCTATTTATTTTTCTTCTGGAAAATCCCGATATATTCTTCGGCCGACACGTGGCAGCACTAGAACTGGCAACGTCGCCTCTGGTCCATGGACCAGGCTCACGGCACGGTTCGGGCTCACCGTGGACTCGGTCCACCAAATAGTGCCACTGACCTGCGGGCCCCTCGGATGACGTCATGGTGGCGTCAGCCCTCACGGCTTCGTCACGACTGACAGGTGGACCCGACGGAACAGTGCACGGCTCAGCTCAGCAGGTGACACATGGCACGACCCTAGTGGACCATATAGCACACGCGTTCCCGCCCATTGGATTTGAATCCAACGGTCGGTCCACACACGGTCAACCCACCGCCACGCGACACCATCCTAGCTGTCCATTGAATCCAACGGCCCATATGCGATGCCGCTTCGGACCCGAGTGGCCACGTGGCGCTATGCCGACCGTTCGCTGGAATCAACGGCGGAACACATGGCGGCGCTAGGGTTCCGTGCGAATGTGGCGCTACTCCATTGGACCACCGCACAACGCTTATCCGGCCGTTGATTTGAATTTCAACGGCGCGGATTGACCCCAACTTACCGGATGACCTAGACTAACGTGGACAGCCCGGTGGGTGACGCGTGCCTGCATCACGGCAGGTCATCATTGAATCGACGGCTATGGTTCAACACGACTAGGGCTATCTGACAGATACGTGGCAAGATCTCGTCCACGGGTCTAGGATCTAACGGCCCGGCTCAATCTACGATAGGCTACTACTGCGTGGCCTAATGCGAGCCCTTGGATTTAGTTCCTATGGACATTTTCAACGCATCGAAGGCACCTACATGGCATTACCTGGTTCGTGTGATGAAGATCCAACGGTCGATGATGATAGCGGGGTTTCGAAGACGAGGCGGCGGCGCTTGCTACCGGAGTTGGGGAAGATGAAGCAGCCGACAACGTTTCCAAGCATCTCCGATGAGGTGAAGTACTCCCATCAATGGGGCTTGACACGACGAAGTCAGAGTGGAACTCGGATGCGGCGGTGAGTGATGAACGGCGGCGGAAAATGGCAAAAACCGAAGCAAGGCGAAGTCCTACTCTGGCGAGCTCTAATAGGCGCTACGGGGCGAGACGGTGCACGAGCGAGAGTACAATGGGTGCGAAACGGAGAGACGCGTTGAACGTGCTATATTATGATGGCGATCGCGCCGTTAAGCGCCTGGCGATTGATCACGATAACCGTCCCTTCCGGCGTAAAAGCGGCACGCGGCTAAGCATTCGACTTCCGCGTGACGTGGCGCAATCCGGGGCGTCCGAGTGCCACGATCCGACGGCACATGTGCACGGGCGACGAGGCTTCGGCCCAACCGATCGATCGCGATCCAACGGCCCAGTGCGAGCGACGGTTAGGGTTCCAACCCAACGGGCCGAAGCAGCGCGCACATTGTTGGGTAAATTCAAAGTAATTATTTACAACACTAAAAATACCCGAAAAATTCTAGAAAATATTTCATGGCATTTAGAGCTCAAATAAAATATTTTTATTTATTTTTAATAAATACTTTTGTAATAATTAATTTTTAAAGAGAAGGATTAATTTAAAAGAATTTCAAGTAAATCCAAATAAATTCCAAAAATTCAAATAACTACAAAAAATTAAATTAGGCCAAATTTTGGGATGTTACAGGTCATCGACTCCTTGGTCGAATTCGCCGGCTACGACCCAACCTTGTGGGTTAGCAGGGGCGCGACCCTGCTTTGCTTGCCGGCGGGGGACTAGCTTGTAGGAGGCCTCCTCTTCCTCCTCCTCGGACTCGATCTCACCCTGAATAATAGCCATGATCAGGATGGGCAAGGGTTGAGTTTGAGTGTTCAGGGTCTACGATAAGGAAAGAATACTAAGCTAAAGGCAGAGGGGAAGACTTGGTAAGCGAAAAGATAACATTGTACCTGAGTCTGCAGCCTCCGCCATGCAGGGGGTTGGCGAGGATCTTGGCGTCCCGAAGGTGAAGAGGCATCCTTTCCTCGGGAGCCTCGAGCTTGAGACCTCGGAGCCCGCGGTGGCTCCAGGTCCTCCGTCGAAGTCCTGGCGGCGGTCGCAGTGCTTTGTTGCTGCGAGGAGAAGGGTATGTCAGAAGGCGAAAAAGCACGAGCAAAGTGCTTGGGGGCTCGGCCATGGAAACTCACCATTGTGCGGTCGTTCCATTCGACGTGCTGCTTCTTCGGGCCTCTGCCGCCCGCTCCGTCCGGGGGTGGCCTCTTGCTCGCCTTCTTGCCCTTGTTCGCCTCGGGCAGTCCTGCAAGCACATCGGAGGATCAAGGAAGGCCCTAGGCGTATGTAAGCTAAGAGACTTGGTCCAGGGCGGCTTACCTCGACTTTTCGGCATAGCATGTTCCTCGAAACGGGGTCATCGACGGTGTAATTATGCGCCGCCTTCCCGAACATCTCGTTCATCTTGGCGGCGATCCAGGACTCTTTCGGCGCTGTTGGAAAGACAAGTTCGTTAAAGAAACCCAAGGGTCAAAACTCGAACAAACTTCAGAGCAGAAAGACTTACCAGACGTCCCTTCACGGGTAAGGTTGTCGCGGCCTTTGATCTCGAAGAACGGGTGCATCCTCTTCCGCAGAGGGAACACCTGGCTCCTCAGAAAGTCGTTGGCAATGGCATGCCCGGTGAGGCCACGCGAGGCGCAGATATGGATGATGGCGATGGCCTCCTAGTCGATCTCCAGGTTGTCCGCCTCCGGGGTTTGCTTCTTCCCGGTGATGGGGGTTCCGTCGTACGCTAGCGCGCCGTCTTCGCCCCTCTTTAGGTAGAACCATCGCTCGGTCCATAGGCGAGGAATCCGAATCGATTTGAGGAAGGACCAAGGGAGCCCCGCTTGGTAGGAAGTAAAGCATCCGACCACGGGGTCCTTCCCGGTGCGGAATAGGGAGAAGAAGCGAAAGAAAAGGGAGGGGTGGGAAGAATCCCAAGGAACCCCTCACACAGATGAGAGAAGGATGGAATTGGGCACCAGATTGATGAGCTCGATCTCGCATTGGGCGAGAACCGCTGCAAGGAAGTCACTCTCCGGCGTCCGCAAACCGAAGAGCATGTAATGCTCTATGCTGACGAGCTCGTCGTCCCGTGGCTGCGGCTCGGTCTCTCCGCCTGGCAGCCGCCACGTCACTGGGTCCAGTAGTCCTAGGCTCTCAAGCTCTTTCATCCTCGCCGCTGACAGGGAACTCTTTCCGAGCTTGGCCATGGCGGTTGAGAGGGTGTTTGGTCGACAGAAGAAGAAAGGCTCGAGTGAAGGGTTAGGAGGAGAAGACTGCAAGAAGGTCGAGAGTTTTTCAAAATTGCAATAGGCTCGGGTTTTATAAGCCCAGAACGGTGCTGGCCGGAGGTTAGGGCATCTCAAAAGGCACACCAGTCAGGCGATTCGACATGTGTAGTTAAGGGTTGAGCGGCGGGATCGGCGTTGCGAGCAGTTCATTGCTTTCGATTGTGTCCGTCTTGAATTTTGAAGATCAAAGGGTGCAGCGTATGCGCCTTAAAACCCATTCGTAGGTCTCCGTCTAACCTCGACTTTGAGTTCGGAGTTTCCAGAAGACTGTCCCCTCTATCCATACTGAGAGGCTCGAGGTCGACCCAAGTACTCGCCACAACCTTGAGCCTCGGGGTGGCTGTCGAGGCCGAGAATCTCGGCAGTCAATCTTGTGATCAACAAGGTCCCTAGCTCGAAATTTGGCGGCATGGGACTTCGACCACGACCTAAGCCGTGCAATCTCCGCATGACCTCGAGCTGGGGGAGTGGGGATTCAACTCCTACATGACCTCGACCTTGGCTTAGAGGTGTGCGCTTACTCGACGGTTTCCAAGATCGGAAATCTCGGAGTTAAGGCAGACGTGGGCGTCAGATCCGGGACGGTTGCAGTACATCCTCAATGTGCATCATGCACTACTACGAGAATCTCTCACGGCTGTTTCTGGTATCGGCAGAGGAGGGGACATCAACGCACAAGCAATAGGACAGTAGCCATAACCAGAGCACTCAAGCTAGAACTGTAAACCACCTATGTACTCAAGAATAGTGAGCTCCCCCGCCTCAGGGGAAGACTGGAGTAGAGCTATTACTCTCACAGGGACTCAAACCAGTATAATCCGCTGTGTCTTGCTCTTTGTCGTTTCGCCCCGATCAACATCGCAGCAGATCCGTTCCTCTATTGAGCGTAGCTCGTTTTGGGTCCATAATTCACACTAACCCCATTTCACATTTGCGGTCAGGTGATCCCGATCGTCGATAATTTGGAATTAGCAGCTATAGTTCATGCTTTAAAAATTTGGCGTCATTACCTTCTTGGTAATCGGTGCAATATATACATAGATCATAGGAGCTTGAAATATTTCTTTACACAACCAGATCTGAATCTCAAACAAAGAAGATGGTTGGAATTAATTAAAAACTATAACCTTAGCATCAAGTACCATCCTAGTAAAGCTAATGTTGTAGCCGATGCCTCTAGTCGGAAACTCCATTGCATCTCCATTTCAACTTATATCGATCAATCATAATTGCAAAAAGAATTCCGAAAACTTAATTTGGGAATTGTTGAGAAAGGATTTCTGGCCACATTAGAAGTACAACCAACTTCAAAATTTCATATCAAAGCTGCTCAACTTAAGGATGAAGCCATCATCAAAATCGGAGAAGAATTGAAACAAGGTGTTGAATCTGAATTTAAGGAAAGCCCCGATGAAATACTTATGTACAGAAGCAAATATATATTCCAAATAATTCTAAGCTCAAAAAGTTGATCTTAAAAGAAGCTCATGAATCACCGCTTTCTATACATCCCGGGAGTACAAAAATGTACCAAGATCTTCGACAAGAGTATTGGTGGCCTAGCATGAAAAAGGATATCGCTGCTTATGTTGTAATTTGCGACGTATGCCAGCGAGTCAAAGCCAAGCATCAATGACCTGCTGGACTTCTCCAACCCTTACAAATCCCCGAATGGAAGTGGGATGACATAAGTATGGATTTCATAACCGGATTACCAAAAACCAAAAAAGGGAATGACTCTATTTGGGTGATTGTTAACCGATTGACTAAAGTAGCTCACTTTATACCGGTCAGAACCACTTATCCTAGAGATAAGCTTGCCGAGTTGTATCTAGAAAATATTGTACGACTACATGGTGTCCCAAAGACCATTGTTTCTAATTGCGGTTCCCAGTTTACATCTCGTTTCTAAGAAAGTTTGCACGGTCTTTTCGGGACTAAGCTAAAATTTTGTACTGCTTATCATCCTCAGACGGACGATCAAACAGAGAGGACAAATCAAATTTTGGAAGATATGTTAAGAGCCTACATGTTATCTTATAGCACTAATTGGGAGAAAAGCTTACCATTTCCTGAATTCTCATATAATAATAGTTTCTGAGCCTCCAAATGTCGTCTTTTGAAGCACTTTACGGAAGAAAGTGCAGAACCCTTCTCTTTTGGTATGAAGTGGGAGAAAGAAAATTCTTTGGACCAAATCTCATCCAAGAAGCTCAAGAACAAGTAGAAATGATTAAGAGTCGATTGAAGGAAGCCCAATCTCGCCAAAAGAGTTACGCTGACCACCGTCGACATAACCTTAGCTTTGAAATTGGTGATTTTGTCTATTTGAAAGTCTCACCACTCCAAGGAGTTCATCGATTTCAAATCCATGGAAAGTTAGCTCCTTGTTACATTGGACTATATCAAATTCTAGAGAAAATGGGTGAAATGGCATATAAACTGAAATTGCCACCCCAATTATCTAAAGTCCACAATGTCTTTCATGTATCCCAACTTAAAAAGTGTCTTCATGTTCCTAATGAACTCACAAATATAGAAAACATCGATCTGCAAATTGATCTATCCTATCGAGAGCATACAATATGTATTCTTGAAGAGGCAGAAAGGCACACAAGGAACAAATCTCATAATATATTGAAAGTTCACTGGAGCAACCATTCTAAAGACGAAGCTACATGGGAGTGCGAAGTTCTTCTACAAAAAGAATTCTCTGATTTCTTTTAGCCCTTGCAAAATCTCGAGGACGAGATTGCCGTAAGGAGGGTAGATCTGTAGCATCCTAAAAATTTATAAGGTAATAAAATTTAATAAAATATTTAAATAAGTTTAATTTGAGTTTTTCCTTTTTTCTGAATTTTCCCTGGATTTTCCTTATTTTCTTGATTATTTCTTAAAAGGGAAAACTATTTTGTTGATTATTTAACAATTGAATAAGTGATAAGAAAAGAGTTGTAAAACAACAAAATTAGAAAAATTTCTGAAAATCTTTGTAATTATCAAGAACACCAAAATTTAAATATTTAAGTCATGTCCATGCATTAAAAGATGAAATGAAAAGAAAATAAATAAACTTTGACTAATAATAGTAAACATGTCAGATTTTAATAAAAAGAATAACTCATAAATTTTAATGTGAAAATTTTTAAATTATCTTCAGTCTGGCTCGTTAAATCTACATTAAAATTTTTAGGAGATAATCTTTAAATTTCGTATTTATAAAAATTAAAAAATGAAAAAGGTAAAAATCTAAAAATTCAAGTGTCAGAATTTTAATAAATAAAAAATAACTAATTTGAAAATTAAACTTTTATATGAGACTAATATGGACAAAAGGAACTCTCAAAAAAAGTTTCAAAAATTTTAAACAAGATATAAACACTTAAATAAATCAAAATCCTAAAACATAGATTTGAGCACAGTACCTTGTTAGAATTTTTATAAATTCTGCGATCAATAATATCATCTGAATTTTTTGTAGTACGGAGATAATTATCTATACATGACACATTAAAATCTTCATAAATTCTCAGATAAGATGGGTAATGAAAACATTGAATGAAACCTGGCTCAGCCGCAGAAAAACTTGAATTTTTCTTCTGCTGTCTCCGCCATGCCGGCCGGCTACTGTTCTTGACTCCACTGATCAGTGACACCTGCTATCATCTTCCTCCTCTCTTGGCTGAACTCCCCGCGCATGGCTATGATCATCTCGCCGCTCTTGGCTGAACTCCCCGCGCATGGCTATGATCATCTCGCCGGTTGTAGCTTGTGCCACCGTTGTAAGTTTGCGACACCCGAGGTAACTGCAGCGTCCTCCCCTCTTCACACAGCTAGCTTGCTCGGAATTTTTGCAAATTGCCCATCCTTGCTCATGTTCTAGCATAGCAAAGCTTCCCACCAAGTTTTGCCAAGTGTGAGCTTCCCTACAACCAATTCTCGGCTATAAATAACCATTTCTGAGTCGCAGATGGGTGCACCTCACTTTCCCTCTAGTTTCATGCGCTGAAGTTTACTGATCATTGCAAATTTATTTGTTCCTCAACGAAACCGAAGAACCCTAGATAGTTTAATTGCGGTCAAATTAAGCTAGTGCAGTCAACCATTCTTCAATTCCCTTTCACATTAATTTCTATGCTTACTAAGGATCGAAAGTCCTCTGCTATTTTCTGGGATTAACAACGAGAACTTCGTCGCCACTATGCCCCTTTCTTCCCCAAGTCCGGCCAATGGTGGTAAGTTCATTCAACTAATCCTTGTAGCTCCAAATAGGCAAAATGGATCGCTTAGTGCTCCCTGATGCTGAATCTGGAACCCAATCCGCCGGATGGGTACATTATCGCCGGCATGGCCTTCGCCATGACCGTCGCCGCTCAACCACGGTGGTGACCCATCTCTGATCATTGCCGATGGTCTTTGAGTCATCCCTTGGATGTGCAACGGTCTGTGGAAGCTACCTGTGCTATCGATTCCGTCCCTCCGGCCATAGATTGCCACCGGTGAGCCTGTGAACACCGTGCCTTGTTCTGAGACACTATCTTGTTGGTCCCGTAGGTCAATGACAGTGGCGAACTCTATTAAGCACGTCTTGAGTCACTGAAGAGTGGGTCTGGAGTGTCAGTGATAGCAACGCTTTTGAACAGGCACTATGTTGCGAAACGAAAATACGCTTTCAGTTCACTTAAAACGTATTTTGCTATTTTCTTTATTTTCCAATTCGGTTTAAATTCGAAACTTGAATATCTTTTGCATTTTTAATCCAAATGAAATGAAACAAATTGCTAAATTCATCTAAAATCAAGATCTTTCCTGATATACAAAAATATTTTGAAAAGCTACTCTGGAAAAATATTAAAATATAGAATTAAAGAAAAGGAATGAAAATAGACTGTATACAAAAATTTTGTAATTAAACTCAAACTTTGATGAAACTAATTTTTCTGTGATCCTTGTACTGCCATGTGAGACCCCAGATTTACCATCTGGAATCTCCTGTGTATTTCTGTACTAGTCCCAGATCAGTTGCTAGTACACACAGTGAAGCAGTGATAATCATAACCAGAACAGAACGAAGTAATAGCATAAATATAAAGTACCAGCCACATGGCTATTTATTACATCTCCTGGTCACTTGACCAGAGTTCAAAGCAGCGGAAATAAATAACAAAGAGGTAAAACCCAAAAGACACCACAGGCGACGACTAGGAGCGCGAGCTTAGTTATCATGGCGATCTTCATCAAACTCCTCTGTATAGAATTCTTCATCTTCAACTGCATCCTGGTAATTCTCTGATGACAAAATTTTGTGTAGCATGTGAGAACAAACGTACTCTGCAAGTCTGGGAAAATGCAACATCTAGGGCTTTCCAAGGAAAGGCTTAATAGGGTTCTTTTGCATAAAGCCAAGTTTCATCAAACCATATATAATAATAATTTTCACAATGCACATTTTAACAATTATTTTAACAATTGAATTATTTAATATTCTAGTGAAGGTTCTATCCACCATCACTAGTATAAAGGCTCTATCCACCACATTTAAAAGATTAAGGTAAACCAACTCATGACTCCATCCGTCATGATCAAAACAGGTTCCATCTACCTGATTGGCTCAATCCGCCAAATAAATATCAGAGAGTTCTATCACTCCCGAATTCCAAAACAAAACATCGATTATTTTAAAACCAAAACCAAGTCTACGGTATGAAAGCATTCTTCGCTTTGCCTTTGATCGTAAACACGGCTATTGAATAGTTTAAACTTTGCGAGGTGTATGCGGCTTTACCCACAAGACATGATCATCTCTTTAGTGCCACACGATTAACACACTTCCTTTGGTGTGCGGCGGAGAGATCATGACAAAGGCCTTTACAATGTATCGCCTAACCCGACTCACTGCTAAGGTTTCACGCTATTAGGGTTCCATCCGCCCGATATAAAGCCCCTCTTGCGTAGTATGGGAAAATACGATCTGCCTCCATCCAAGCACCCACATTCCACCATCGATGAGTCTAAGTTAGGTTTCTACAAATTATTCAGCGATTCGAGCCCATTTGACATGTGGTTGCATGGTAATGCTTAGAATGGGCGATCATAGCGTCGGTCCTTAAATTGATTAGGCGGCTTTCACAAAAGCGGAACGATGCTCCATCACACCGCTTGAGCAAACCATTCCGCCCCAATCCAAACCATTTTCATTTTATTTTTATTTTGCAATCACAGCAGCAATCACCTTGCTACAGTTTCGATAAAACACATTTCAACTACATTTTAGAATTTATCCCACCATATATAGGCATTTTGATCAATATCAATCCTAAGCACAGTCTAACGTACTAAACAAGGTTAATCACATGATATATGATTTCATGATTCAAATCTTAAGGTTACAAAGGTACGGTAATCAAACAGCAAGGATGTCATTTCAAAATGGGTATAACTAACATCCTATATTTTAACATCGTCAGTTTATATAAATAGCGATGCAAGTTGTAAACATTTTATAAAACAGTTGCAAACAATGGGATCAATATGCGTCAAGGAGACTTGCCTTCAGTTACAGCGGAGACGTCGAAGTCTTGAGGGTCAACGACAGCGTCGACGGATCCGGCAAACTCTTTGGCTACGCGCAAAACGGTACAACCAAATGAATAAAATAAAATAGGATAAATCCAAAAATTACAAAATTAGTACTGGCAGAAAGATCTTGAATTTATATGAATTTAGAAATTTGAATGGGGTCAATCCGAGTTCGGACGGAAAAGATATAAGCATTTGAATTTTGGAAATCCTGAAAATGGGAGAACCGAGGAATATTCCGCAGAATCTTTCTTTTCTCTGTTTTCCTGATTTTTCTTGAGTCTCTTCCATGCGGGTCCCACTGGTCATTGTCTTGGCCTCTTCTTCTCAAAGTGTTGTGTACAGAAAAAAATAGAGGGAGTAGCGCCATGGCCAGAGTGCAGCAACGAAGAGAGCCGGCTAAGGGAGAGGGAAGGCTCGCCGGCGCATGGGAGGCGGTGGCCGTGGCAAAGCGCTGGATGGCGGCCAAAATATTTGAGCGACAAGCGTCGGCGACCAGCAGTCGTGGGGGCGCCTGGCGCGAGGCAGTGAGGCACGGCCGTGGCGGCTGGGGGCGGGGCAAGCTGCGGCGGAGCGAGGCAGAGGTAGGGTGCACGCAGGCTGGCGGCGAGAAGGCTCGGAACGGCAGCGACAATGCGAGACCGACAACGTCCAAAAACGAGCCGGTGGCACGACGGCCAAATCCGCACAAAAACTCGAAATTTCGCGAAACAAAAGAGAGCATCACGTAGAGAATGACAAGGTGATTCTACGGGTAAAAGGAATTGCGCTAGAAGTTACCGGATTGGAAGGAATCGACGACGAACAGAGCGACGGCTAACGACGAACAAACTTGAAATCCGGGGTCAAACTGCAACGAAAATCAAATCCGCTTGATTGGTTGTGATCACGGAAGCAAAAGGCATAAAGTGACGTGGTTGGTTTGTCTAGAAACTCATCGGAGCAAGAGATGGCTCACCGGTGTCTTTGGAGGACATCGGGCGTCGGTTTTCACGAGTTTTCGAGAAGGAGACTGCACAGGAGCAACGGGTTAGGGTGAGCACGGGATAGAGGACGCTGAGATGAAGAGTTGAGAGGTGGAAGCTCATTGTTTCGTTGAGAAACGGCCGAGTTATCGAAGTTTTAGTGCAAAATGGTTTCCAGTCAATTAATCAAATTTCGGTGGGTTAAAAGATGAATGGTCATGGAAAATGGGTTCTCCTCGTCTCCCTCTTCGCAATGGATCTAACCACGCATGATTTGGTGAAGGAAATGAGAAGTTACAATGATTTAAATTTGGAGGGCCATGAACGGAAGAAGAATCGTGCTGTGGCTGGATGGAGGTAGAAGAAGGCTAAACAGTATCTGCCACGTGTCGAAATGTTAAAGAAGATTTGTCAGTTTAGGGTTAGTCTTTGAGAAAGACCTGGCTTCTGAGTTCTGTGCCATGTGAGTTGAGGAGTTAGAGTGAGTGTTGATTTGTTGATGGTTGAAATGAGTTCAGTTGCTTGCTCCTTTTATTTGGCAAGGGCCGTGGTTTGAGTTGTGGAGTTTTCTCTTGTGTGAGAAGTTCCCGATTTGTTCTTTATGGACTTATTGATTTTGGCAATTCGGTTTCTGTTGCTCTTGTGGGTGAGTTTGAGGTGTTCAGAATTCGAGGTCGAATTCTGTTAAAGGGTGGAAGAGTGTAATACCGCAAATCTTCTTTGCCAGGGTTTTCGGTCAGAATTGTTTTCCACCTTCTTGATTCAAGGTTCGGCCGTCGCGCAGTTAATAATTCTATTGAAGGTTTTGGGTTTTTCCGTAAAACTTATTGGAATGGGCGTTTTCTCCGAGCCGTATGTTTGGCGGCAAGCTTGTTTTTCTTGTCAATTGTCATATCGCGCCAAGAATGGAAATTTAATTGGTTCGCGCTAATGGTTTTCAGCTGGACTTTGGTTTTTGGAGGGGCTTCAATTATTTTTTCCCCTAACCCTAAAAGCACACTTCATCCAAGGGGGAGCCAGCCATTCATTTTTTCCCAACCGATTCCCCCAGCCGCCCCTAGCCTCCTCCTCCTGCTGTCTTCCTCCTGGCACGCCTGCTGCTGCCCGGCAGCAGCGCCTTGCTCCTCCCGGCGCGGCGCCCATTGCCTTCCCAGCACCGGCGCTCCTCATCTCCCCCGTGACCAGCGCCCCTCCGCCTCCACCCAGCACCGGCGCCCTCCGGCCAGCCGACGACCTTCCCCCTCCTCCGGGCAGGCTCTCCCCCGCCCGTGTGGCAGCATCTCCCCCACCTCCCTTCTTCCTCCATGGACCTTCCTTGAGGTAAAACCCTAGGTGGTGGGGATCCATTTGGCTTGCATGCAAGGTGTTTGTGCTATTGCTTAGCTAGGATTCCTGATTTTGAGATGTTGGAGGTTGGGGAATGGAGAGACTAGAGCAATTGGGAATTTCTGTGTCGGGCAGATTTTCGTCCTCGGTTAGAACTGCTAATTGAAAATTCTGCATTCATTTCCTGGGGGTCTGGCTATTGCGAAAGTTGTAGATAATCGAATTACCTTTCAATAGAGACCAAAATCGCTAAATTTTGTTCAGCCGTTTGAATGTTATGGCTATTTTACCGAGTGCTGTTCAATTCTTGTCGCGATTAGTACAGTCTGTGTTCATCTTCTATCTGGGAACAGCTGGTGCATTGGCCAAGGGAATGGCTGTATTATTCTTGTAGTTTATTCCCTTGCGGTCGTTTCGAGTATAAGAAAACGAACATCCGTTGAGCCAATCAAAAGTTACGCTATTTAGAAGTCTCAGTGCTGAAATTGGAAATCTGCAGTGTGCTCCACCTTTCGGTTGGGGTTTAGTGTTCGATTTGGAGGTCCTCGAGGTATCTTCCGCATGATTGGCTTTGAGATAGCTGGAGGACGTCCTCTTATGGTTAATTAGGAGCTGAGTTCACTCCATTTGGTTAAGTGAATCAAAAGTTTGGCTCGTTGGAAGTCTGCTATCCCGTTGGACAGATTTCTGGTTTTCAGGTTTTTTGGAGGGTCGTGTAGAGTTGTGGTTGTACTGGGTTGTTGCGGTTATTTAGTTGGTATGATTTCGAGTGGGTTATGCCTATTTGCAGGTGGTGTGACCCCGGGAGTGCCGTCAACTTCTCGTCGCTTTGTTTCGAGAGGTTTAAGGCAAGTACATCGAGTTGTGTGCATAATTGAGTTGTTTGTTGTTATTTATTTGTTCCTGGCTAATTTCTATTGATTGTGGCAAGTGCATTCCCTAGATCGTGGCTAGGAGGATTAATCGTTTGTTTGCTCTTAGCGCACGTAATTGCCGATGGATGCGCAAGAGGTAAGCTTTGCTTGTATATTGTTCGAGTGATTGGGGCTATCATGAGTTTGGTTCAAGCTGTTAAGTCATTTATACAGATAGTATATGTGAGCATTTAATTGCAAGTGTATTGTGTGAGCATGGCTTGGTGGCAGTAGGATGTAGTTGCATGACCGAAATGTTGTTATGAATTGTCATGTATTATGGTTGAATCTGATTATACTAGTATCGCTAGTGACTAAGGAATGTGAGAATTTGGCTATATTTATGTATGTGGGTACGGCTATGTTAGTGTTGGTGATGAATGAAGGGTTGCACTTCATTCATGAACATTGCATTATGCATTCATTAAAGGAAGAGGCGACCCATTCTGATGCGGGCCTCTGTGTTCACACATAGTGAACACGAAGTCCTACCTCGTAGTCCCATTCATCGAGGTGAATGGGAGCGAGACAGTAAGAGTAGGCACCTTCCATGGGATGGAAGGGACGTGAGGGTGCACACCGCTGGGTGAGCACTCGGCAGTACCGGTACGTGCATCGAAAAGAGCATTCATGTGCATTGCATCCTTGATAATGAGTTTTGTGATAAATGGTATGTTATATGAGTTACGACTATGGTAAAGGAAGGTTGAGTCATGGACTCAACCCAAAAAGGGAAGATTGAATTGAATTTGACGAATTAGCGCATTTCCTTGCCTTGCTAATGATGTTGTATGAATATCGTGGAGTGAAGTCGAGTTATGAACTGTCGACGATCAGGATCGTCAACCGCAGAAATTGAAACGGGGGTTAGTGAGACTTGGGACCCGAGCAGAGCTTAGCTCAACGAAGGAAAGAACTCGGCGTGTCGAAAGGTCGGAACTAGGCGATAACGAGCATGAGACGTGGGTTAATATTGGTTCGAGCCCCTGTGAAGGTAATAGCTCTACTACAGTTGCCTTGCGGCGGTGGTCTTTGTTACTCTCGAGTACAGAGTTGTGTTACAGCTCAAGCTCAACAATGGCTGTGTCTAGCGCTCGAGCTCTGATGTCCTGTCCTCAGGCTGTGCACCCTTAGCCTTATATCCTCCCTGCTTGTAACGGACGGGCGACATTCCCGGGTAATGGTCTTCATGCGCGTTGAGGGCTGGTGGTAACCGCTCCGGGCTTGTCGCGTGCGTCTGCTTCACTCCCCACGATCCCACGTCTTGGTAACCGCTAAGTGAACGCACGTTCCGGAATCCAAGGGGACTCCGGCACAAATGAGAGCCGACCCGAGCTCAAGGTCGTGCGAAGCCGTGCTCGGGATCGTACGCGCTCTAGGTCGAGCGCCTCAGCATACGCCCAAGTCGTGGTCAGGGCCTCCCGAGCTTGGGGGCCCGTGACCGTCTTGTTGACCGGTCAAGGATGCCTGCCCTCATCGGCTAGCCCGAGGCTTAAGGTAAATGCATTTGGAACAGCACGACCTTGAGCCTCCACAGACGGGTTGACTTAGGAACCGCCGTGCTTGAGGTCGAGGTCGGATGGAAACATAACGCCCAGCCGTGTGAAAGCGACACTGGCGCCTCTTGATCTCGAAACTCCGATGCACGGACCGACAATGAACCGTTAGCAACGCCTCGATCCCGTCGCGTAGCCTTAAATTGCTCCTGTCGCATCACCTGACCGGCGCTCCCTCCGAGATGCCTTTAATCCGCCGGCCCGTAGCACCTCGGTCTTATAAAGCCTACGACCGCCGCCACTTCCCCGAACTCTCTGCTTCTTCGTAGTCTTTTGACCCCTTGCTTGCACTCTTCTTCTTCTTCGACCAACAACGCCCTCCCAACCACCATGGCCAAACTCGGGAAAAGCTCTCTGACGGTGGTGAGGATGAAAGCTCGAGAGCCTGGGGTTGCTGGACCCATGGTCATGGCGACTGCCAGGCGGGGAGACCGAACCGCAACCTCGGGACGACGAGCTCGTCAGCACGGAGCAGCACATGCTCTTCGGCCTGTGGACGCCGAAAAGCGAGTTTCTTGCAGACGTTCTCACCGTATGCGAGATCGAGCTGATTAATCTGGTACCCAACTCCATTCTTCTGCTCTCCATCTTCTCTCACCTGTGCGAGGGGTTCCTTGGAATCCTTCCCACCCCCTCGCTATTTTTCCGCTTCTTCTCCCTTTTCCGCATCGGGAAGGACCCCGTGGTCGGATGCCTCTACTTCCGGCAGCGGACGGGAATTTCGTGGTCCTTCCCCCAAACGTGCTTCCGCGACTCCCTTGGCTCATGGCCCGAGCGATGGTTCTACAGAAGCAGGCGAGGCGACGCTATTGGAGTTTGAGGTACCCCCTCAGCGGGAAGAAGGAGACCCCAGAGTCGGGGGACCTAGAAGACGATCAAGAGGCCATCGCGACCATCCATATCTGCGCCACGCGAGGCCTCACCGGGCAGGCCATCGCCAACGACTTCCTGAGAAGTCGGGTGTTCCCCCTGCAGAGGAGGGAGCACCCCTTCTACAAGATCCGAGGTCGCGACGACATGACTCGTGAAGGGACGATCGGTAGGTTGCATTGCCTCAAGATTCGCTGCGGATTTGCTCCCTGGTTCCTTTGATGATTTGGTCTTTTCAGCAGCGCCGAAGGAGTCCTGTATCGCCGCCCGAATGAACGAAATGTTCAGGAAGGCCGTGAACGACTACACCCTCAACGAGCCCGTGCCGAGGAACGTGCCGTGCCGCAAAGCCGAGGTAGGCCTCCCCAACCAAGTACTCAATCCAAGCGTCCACGAGGCCCCTCTTGAACCTCGCATGCTTGCAGGATCATCAAGAACTGACCGAGACAGCCAAGAGAATGCTCCCGCTGCCTGGCGGGGACAAGGAGAAGAAGGGGAAGAAGAGGCCTCCCCCGTCCGAAGCAGACCGCCAGGAGGTGAAGAAACCTCATGTCGAGTGGGGCGACCGCGCCACGGTAAGGATTCCCATGGCCGAGCCTCGTGTCCTTTGCTCGTGCTCCTTCATCTTCTGACCTAGCTCCCTTCTCACAGCAATAGAGCGCGGTGGCTACCGCCAGGACTTTTAGCCCCCAGCCGGCCCAGGGTGCCCAAACTCGGGCCCCAGTGTCCGCCGCGGATGGCGAGACCCCATGAGCTCGAGGTCCCGGGCGATGGAGTGCAAAGCGAAGTGCCTGCGTGGCTGGGGCAACAAGACCTACGCCGACCCTCGTCAAGGCGGAGGCCGACGACCCATGTAAGTTCTTGGCTTTTCAGTTCGCTCCGCCCCTTTCATGTTTTTCGGGCTTAGCGTCCGTTCTTAATCGCAGACCTTGAGCGCTCACGCTTCGAGACACACTGTTTGCGATGGCTATTGTCAGGGCGAGTCGAGTCGAGGAGGACTCCTTCGTCTTGCTCGCGCCTCGGCCGGGCAAGATTTCTTCTGGGCCCCCGAGCTGGGCCCCAATCGGCGAGTTTGACCAAGGGCTCGATGACTCGGCCGAGGTTATCCAAGTCGCAACCAGCGAGGACTACGACACCGGCGAGGCCTCTGACTCGGCCGCCTTGCCGATCCTCTGAGGTCGGCGGGAAGGCACCGAGCACCGCATGATCGCAACCCGCAGTGGCGCCCTGGCCCTCTCGACCACAGTCGCTCCAGGCGCCGAGGTCGTGACGCCACTGACCGCCGAAGATGGCCACACCACAAAGGCACCGCAGACCTGCCCAACTGCGGTTGCGTCGGGCGCTGCGGTCGTAGCATCCCAGGCCACGGAGGCCGAACGCACCTCGGGAGATCGCGCGGCGGATCCAGCTATCGCTCCCCCGATGCTGAAGGCGAGCGAAGCCCTGACCACGGAGGTTGAGGCCGACGCCGCTGTCACCCCCTCCCCTGCCGGCGAGTTGAATCCGCCAAGGGAGGCGACAGGACACCAGGTCGCCGCCAGCGCGGAGACTGAGGGTGTTGGCCCAAGCGCGTCGGGGGTGGTCTCGGTCGGCTCCGGCTTAGAAGTGCAAGTCGACGAGGAGGAGATCTCCCGCGACCGCATTGACGAGCGCGAAGAATTCACCCGCGCAAGCCTTGAGACCCGTCTTCGTGAGGTAAGGACCCCATCGCGCACCTTGCTGCATGTCAGTTTGAGTTCCTTTGTTTCTATCCTCATTTTGAGCAACTCTTTCTGTCATGAAGGCAATTGGCAACGTCTCTCAAGGGCTGAAAGGCCTTCAGGAGCACACTGCCGTGCTGAAGGGCCTCATGGACGTGGTGGAGGCGCGGGAAGCTGAGCGCTCCAAGTTCATTGAGACATCGAGGTCGAGAAGGAGGAGCTCGAGCAGAAGACCAAAGAGCTCAACGACCTGCGCCAGACGATGAGGGTGCAGGAGGTGGCCCACGCGGCCAAGCTCGAGCAGGCCAGGACTTCCGAGTGCGAGCATGGCTACAAAGCCGTGGAGCAAGCCTGTGATCGGCCAAAGCGCTTCGAGGCCGAAGCGGGCCAAGGTCAGCTGGAGAAGGCCACCATGAACAAGCGCCTTCCTTGCAGAGGCGTCTCCCGAGCTTGAGGCCAAGATCACGGGGCGAGGAGAAGCTTAGGCGTGCAGTGGCCTTCGAGACCGAAGCGGGCCATGGTCAGCTATTTGGAGAAGGCCGTTCTTGAGCGGCGCCCCCGAGCTCGAGGCCAAAATCTCAGAGCTTGAAGAGAAGCTTGGCCCGCTAGCAAAGCGGCGAACTGCGCCTTGGCCCAACTCCAAGATGAACGGCGCCAAGCTGTGGATGCCTCCAAGGAAGCCCTCCAATACCAGAGCGAGCTATCGACCTTGAGGGCCAAGGTAGCCGAGCTCAAGCAGGAGAAGCTCACCTACGAGATGGCCGATCTGTAGATGAACCCGCCGGTCGACCTGTAAAAAAAAGACACTTAAAAACAAAATATTCTAATAGAGCTAGATTTCTTTTGGAGAACAAAGAGATCTTGTCTTGATTTAAATTCATAGCCGAGGATATTTGGAGTTCGCCCTTTTCGCTCTTAGTCAAGCTCTTTAGGTCGTGCGTCGATAGGATATCCTCATCCAGCCCCCGTTGGGTCCAAAGTCGAGCAACGCCGGCCTTGGGCACAAGATTTAGACGCAGGCAAACAACCACGACTTGTAGAGTTGAGGAAAGGTTCGCAGGGAAGGAACATGACAAAAGCGAGTTCGATAAAGAGATGGTCACACCCAGACTAACGTTCGAATCATGACCAGGATCACACGCACTGCTCAATGGTCAAAACTGCGAGGCTTTTGGCTCGAGCCCGGGCACAGAGGAGAGCCAGATTGCGAAGATATTCGGCTTACGTTTAGCTCGACCACTGGGGGTGAACGTTAAGCTCGCGACGCGCAGACCAAGAGCGAGTGCGCAATGCACGAAGGTCGTGCTCGAAAAAAGTCTCGGGCAACAATTACAGTGCATAGTCAACAAAGGAAAGAAGTAAAGATCGAGAATAAAATAACAGCTTTATTGAAAAGTAAGGTATAGAAATTACACATAAAACTTCCAAAGCTGATCTATGCTCCACGAGCTAGAGAGCTCTCTGCCATCAGGCATCGCTAGCCGGTAAGCCCTCACGCGATCTGTTGAAATGACTCTATAGGGGCCCTCCCACCACGAGGATAGCTTGTTGGTGTTGGACGAGCCCTGAATCCATCTCAGGGCTAGGTCCCCAACAAGGAGCTTCCTAGGTCGTACCGACCGAGATGCATGTCTGCGAAGAGCTTGCAGTGTCGTTGATCGTGAGCGATGCACGACATCTTACTTCTTCTGCGAGGTAAGGTCGAGGCCGTTCGTGCTCGAAGTCGACTGGTCGACCAAAGTGACCCTAGCAGAGCCAACGTAACCTCCGGAGGCGGGGACCGATCTTGAACACGAGTGGAAGGAGTGGACCACGTGGCTCTACCGACCGTGGGTGCGGATAGACCATAAGACGGTGGGAAGTTCTTCCACCCAGGTCTTGCTGCAACGTTCGAGCTCATCTGCAACTCGTTTCTTGACGCCCTGAACGATTTGTCCGTTGGCGCGTTCCACCGCTCCGTTGTTCTGAGGGTGAGCCACTGAAGCGAAGCATACCTTGATACCGAGGTCCTCGCAAAACTCCTGGAATAACTCACTGGTAAACGGAGTACCGTTGTCAGTGATAATCTTGCATGGGACCCCATACCTGGTGACCACGAACAAGCGAAAGAAACGGACGACCGCCCGAGCAGTGATGGTCGAGACCGGCTCAGCTTCAATCCACTTGGTAAAAGTGTCAACAGCAACGAACAGGAACTTCTTGCCCCCGACCGCCTGAGGAAAAGGGCCGACGATGTCCAGTCCCCACGTCGAGAAGGGCCAGGCAAGCGGGGTAGTCTGAAGCACGTATGCGGGTTGATGCGACTTCCGGGCGTGAAACTGGCATGCTCGATAGGTGCGGACAATATCATGGGCATCCTGAAGCGCCGAAGGCCAATAATACCCCATACAAAATGCCTTGCCGACCATTGTCCTGTACGAAGAGTGTGCTCCACAGAGGCCTGAATGGATGTCATTTAACAAGTACTTACCCTCCTCTGTAGAGATGCACCGTGTCAAAATGCCGGAAACATTCCGCCTGTAGAGCATCCCCTCGACGAGCGTGTACAAACTCGCCCGGTGCTTGATCCTGCTCCTCTTGGCAGGGTCGGGCGGTAGGTTGCCCCTTGCAAGGAAATTATAAATGGATTCAGCCCAGGAGGGGATACCTTCCACTACGGCGAGCAAAACCTCTTGGTCGGAGATCGAGGGAGCCGCCAACGTCTCCAGGATGACATCGGGCAGGATCCCGTCGTCGGAGGAGCCGAGCTTGGAGAGGAAGTCGGCACTGGAGTTATCCTTCCTGGGTATGTGCTTGAGCTCCAGGTTCTGGAACTATTTCTCCATCTTGCGCACTTCAGCTAGGTACTTTGACATCGAGTCTCCCGAGCACTGGTACTCCTTGTTGTACTGATTGACGACGAGCTGGGAGTCGCCCTTGACGACCAACCGACGCACGCCCAATGCTTTGCAAGCCCGCAGGCCCACCAAGAGAGCTTCATATTCTACCACATTGTTGGTCACCAGAAACCCAAAACGGACCACGTACCGCAAGTGGTCGCCGCGTGGGGTGAGAATAAAAATTCCAGCCCCCGAGCGCTTGAAGGACCTCGAGCCATCGAAGAACATGGTCCAGGGCTTTACCTCCTCGACCTCAGGCTCGGGCGCGGGTTGCGACATCTGCTCGACCACGAAGTCGGCAAGCACTTGCGATTTGATGGCCGTTCGAGCTACGACCTGGACATCGAATGCCGCCAGCTCCATAGCCCACTTGGCGATGCGCCCGCCACCCTCTGGGTTCCGCAAGATATCCCCGAGTGGAAAATTGCTCGGGACAACCACTGAGTGCGCTTGGAAATAATGTCGAAGCTTGCGCGAAGCCATGAGGAGAGCGTCTGGCTGACTTTTGTACTGCGGTGGCGCTCCTTTGGGCGTGCAAGACTTCATCGACATAATAGATGGGGTCTTCTTTGGGACCCCGTTCGCCACCGGGACAGACCGGCGGCTTGGGTGGTGGCCGTAAGGTAGAGCAGCAACCTCTCGCCGGGCTGCGGGGTCGTAAGTAGGGGTGGGGTTGACAGGTATACTTTCAACTCATCGAAAGACCGCTGCGCCTCCGAGGTCCCCTCGAAGCTCCCTTGCTTGTGCAGAGCTCGGAAGAAGGGAAGCCCGCGCTCGCCGAGCCTCGAGATGAACCTGCTGAGGGCGGCCATGCGGCCGGTGAGGCTCTGCACCTGCTTGACCGAGGTCGGGGGTGCCATCTTCTCGATTGCCTCAATCTTTTCTGGGTTCGGGCCAACCCCCGAGCCCCCGATCATGTAGCCGAGCACCTTCCCTGACGCAGCGCCGAATACGCACTTCTCGGGGTTGAGCTTGATCTTGTGCCTGTTCAAGTTGGCGAAGGTTTCCTCGAGGTCCCGAACGTGGTCGCCTTCGGAGGGGCTCTTGACGATGATGTCATCCACGTAGACCTCAAGGTTCTGGCCGATCTGAGGGTCGAACGTCTTGGTCATTAGACGCTGAAACGTGGCCCCGGCGTTGCGCAGACCAAACGACATGGTCGTGTAGCAGTAGGTGCCGAATGGCGTGATGAACGACCTCTTGCTCTCGTCGTCAACCGCTAGCTTGATCTGGTGGTACCCCGAATAGGCGACCAGGAAGCTTAGCATCTTGGCGTTCACGGTGGAGTCGACGATCTGGTCGATGTGTGGGAGCGGGAAGTTGTCCTTCTGGTAGGCCGAGTTCAACCCTGTGTGGTCCACGCACATCCTCCATTTTCCGCCCTTCTTCTGGACGATGACCGGGTTTGCCAACCATTCGGGGTAGTCGATCTCACGAATGAAACCGGCCTTCAAGAGCTTGTCAAGGTTCTCCTTGATGACCGCAACCTTCTCCGGAGAGAAGTGGCGCAGCTTCTGCCACACGGGGCGGCAGTTTGGCCTGACCTGCAGCTTGTGCTCGATCACCTCCCTCCGGACGCCAGGCATGTCCGCAGGCTCCCAAGCGAATATGCCCTTGTTAGCGCGGAGGAAGGTGACGAGCTCGAGTTCCTATTTGGAACTCAGCTCAGCCGAAACATGGATGCATCTGGTCGGGTCGCTCTCCTCGAGTGGCACGGCCTTCGTCGCCGCGCTGGGCTGGATCGCCGCCTTCTAACGAGCGCTCTTCACTGTCGCCTCTGGGTCTCGCTGGGGTAGCATACCGGCAAGGGCCAAGGCCTTGGTCTCGCACCTGTGCGCCGCCTGTAGGTCACCCCGCACGGTTATGATGCCGTTGGGACCAGGCAGCTTCTTACACCGATGGCCATAGTGGTTGGCCACAATGAACTTGTTCAGGGCAGGCCGCCCAAGGATGGCGTTGTACGGGAGGTCCCCATCGACCACCTCGAAAGTGATCAGCTCAGTGCGAAAGTTGGTCGAGTCGCCGAAGGTGACGGGCAAGACCACCTGCCCCAAAGGGTTGGTCGAGCTTCCAGAGACAATCCCAAAGAAGGGGACAGCGATGTTCTTGACCTTCGACCGGGGAATCTGCATGCGGTTGAGCGCTCCAGCTTGTAGCAAGTTAAGGGAACTACCGCCATAGACCATGACACGACCGACCGCGGTGTTGCTGATGGTCGGGGTCACGACCAAGGCGGTCTTCAGATCTCGGGCCATACCTTGGAGAGCGTCCTCCGGAGAAAAGGTGATGGTGGCCCCAGCCCATTTGCAGTGCTACTCAATGGGCTTCCCGGGGGTGACCTGGTAGATGGCTCACGAGGCGGCCTTGAGCTCGCGCCGGGACTGGTAAGCTGACGAGCCACCGAAGATAACATCGATGCGGCGCTCGCCCTGCTGGAACTCCAAGTCGAGGTCGTTAGGGTCCGCACTGGCGTTCACCCTATCCGGCTGGGTGTCTTCTTTCGGTAGCATGGGCATTTCCCCTCGACCATCTAAAAGGCTTCCAGCTTGCTTTGCCAAGCCCTGCAAGTTCGCAGGTCGTGGCCAGCTGCCCTATGAAACAGGCAGAACTTCGATTCATCGTAGCCTGGGCGCCCCTCGGTTCCCTGCGGCCGGGCATCGACCCGCCAGGGCCCAGGTCGCCGGCCCTCCTGCTGGTGGCTCTACGCTTGACGAGGTCGAGGTCGCCCTTGACGAGGTCGGGACCCTTCCCAAGCTTGATCTCAGAATTCAAGGACCTCGCGCTGGCCGTCTACCGAAACGATCACCCGTGGCAGTCCGCCACCGTTCCTGCGGTCGCGCTTCCACTTCTTGGTTGCGGCGCCATGGTCGGCGCCCTTGGAGTTGGACGGGCCAGCCTCTGTGGGGTTCAGACCAAGCTTACCCTGGTCATAGTCGTGTTTCCAGCGAACAGCGTTGTCCGCATCCGCATACCGCTCCGCCATAAAAAAAAGCTTGTTGACGCTGAGCCTCGAGGTGATCTCCAGGTCCTCAGTAAGGCGCCGGTCGCGGACGCCGAACTTGAAAGCTTTAATGATGGCTTCGTTGGAGATGCTCGAGATCAGGTTCCTCGTGCGGATAAATCACCGCACGAAGTCACGAAGCGGCTCGTTCTTGCCCTGGATGACGCGATCCAGGTCTTTCTCCCTCCCTGGCCGCTCATAGCAACTTTGGAAGTTGGAGCGGAGGGCGCTCTGGATTTGGCGCCACGACCTGGAGGAACCAGGCTTCTGGTTGAAGAGCCAGGTCCACGCGGCACCATTCAGCATGGTCGGGAGGTAATTCGCCATCACGAGCTCATCGCCTCCGACCGCCAGGATGGCGGTCAAGTAGATAGATAGGAACTTGTCGAGGTTCTTGGTCCCGTCGAAGCGCTCTATCAATGCCGGCTTGAATCGAGCCGGCCAGCGCACGCGATGAAGGTTGTCGGAGTACGCCATGCAGCAGTAGACCAAGACAGGCGCACACCGGGTGTGGTCATCACCGACAAGGTCCTCGCTGCTGCCGGACTCGGAGTCGAGGCTACCTCGGCGGCCCGACCTTTCATGAGAACGACCACGACGCTGCGCACGGGAGTTACCTGGGAGGTAGCGCAGGCGATCCTGGACCCTGCAACGCCTGGGCGGAATATCTGGGGAGAGGCCCTCCGATTCACTACTGGTAGTCGCGGAGCTCGTAAAGCTCGGTTCGCACCTGACCCTGCTCGGGTTGGTGCCCGCAGGACAATGGCGTGGCGGCGTCAAAGCCACGTCCCGAGAACGCTGCTGGCGGGAGGGCACCCCCTACGCGGGAGGCGACCGACGGGTGCGCTGGCGACGACGTGATGAGTTGTCATCACTTCTCAGGGAGTGGGTCCCTGAGTGATGACTTCGGTGCTGCAGAGGTGTGACCTCATCCGCAGCCCGATCGAGCTCTTCGGCCAGGGCTCGGCCAAAGAGTTCCGACCTCACCCTATCGGGATCAACCATGATCCGGGCGATAGCGGGGAGGCGCTCTCCTGAAGGAGGAAGCCTGGGATGCCCAGAAGATGTGCCGACCTTCTCCTGGTCCTCCGAGGGCGGTTATAAGCAGTTAATGGCGACATGCACCATCCGGCGAGCCTCCTCGAAGTCTGCGGGTCACGGCGGTCATCCGCGATGGCGCCACGCCATATTTATCCACCATCAAGACGTGCGGCTCGCATGGCGGTGGCGAGAGCGAAAATAGGGAAGCGGAGTCGGAGTCCGCGCCCAAGCCCACACTCGAGGAATGTCCGTCGATGAAGCGCGCCATGCTCCCAAGATCTTGGTGCTTTTCCTGTGAATGAGCGAAGCTATCGGGCTCCACGGTGGGCGCCAGCTGTCGACGATCGGGATCGTCAACCGCAGTAATTGAAACGGGGGTTAGTGAGACTTGGGACCCGAGCAGAGCTTAGTTCAACGAAGGAAAGAACTCGACGTGTCGAAAGGTCAGAGCTAGGCGATAACGAGCGTGAGACGTGGGTTTATACTGGTTCGAGCCCCTATGAAGGCAATAGCTCTACTCCAGTTGCCTTGCGGCGGTGGTCTTTGTTACTCTCGAGTACAGAGGTGTGTTACAGCTCAAGCTCAACAATGGCTGTGTCTAGCGCTCGAGCTCTGATGTCCTATCCTCAAGCTGTGCACCCTTAGCCTTATATCCTCCCTGCTTGTAATGGACGGGAGACATTCCCAGGTAGTGGTCTTCATGCGCGTTGAGGGCTGGTGGTAACCGCTTCCGGCTTGTCGCGTGCGCCAGCTTCACTCCCCACTATCCCACGTCCTGGTAACCGCCAAGTAAACGCACGTTCCGGAATCAAGGGACTCGGCGCGAGCGAAGCCGACCGAGCTCAAGGTCGTGCGGCCGTCTTTCGGGATCGTCTGGCGCTCTAGGTCGAGCGCCTCGGCATACGCCCAGGTCGTGGTCGGGGCCTCCCGAGCATGGGGGCCCACTGACCGTGCGCTGACCGGTCAAGGGACGCCTAGCCCTCGTCATGAACTCATCTAAAAGGAATGAGAATGCTTTGAGTCGCAAAAAGGGGTGGTTGAGTCGGGATACATGATTTAGAGTTAAGCAATGCTTCTTAGGCGTTGAATAGTTTTATTATCAATTTGATGACTTGATTGCGGTAATTTTTCTTGTATGGTCAAGTTATTGTTTGTAATGGGTATAATTGCGTATTGTCCGGATGTTGCTACATTTTTACTACTTGTTCTTATGGTCAAACTCTTGTTTTACTTAGGATAAATTGGAATAGTTAGTCTCGTGTACTTTGCTGAGTCTTGAACTCACGCTTGTTTGCTTCCTGTTTTAGGTACCTTGAAGCTGACTCGCCAGGACGAGAGTAGAAACGCGTGCGACTTCGGTCTGCTGACCAGTTGAATTGTTTCGTTAAAACTGGTTGTAACTAATGCGATTGTTTTGTGTTGATCGGCGTTGCGTAGTTAGTTAATTGCCGGTTGAAAATGTGATTGACTATCTAAGGACCTGTTAGAATGATATCGTATAACTGCTATTGTTCTTTTGTCTGCTGAGTGGATGTCCTCTGTTCTAGAGAGGTCAAGCCGAAATTTTCTAAATTTCAGTGACTTAGTTTTAAACCGGTTTAAGAGTTTAGAGATTAAATTCAATTTCAGTCTTTTTCGTAGAGGTGTCGTTCGTTATTTAGGGTTTGGTAGCATTCGCGGTGCGTTTGGCGCCGAGGTGTTACAATCTCGTTGGCCATCTGAAATTATTTCAAAAAGAAATGATTAGTAACAATATATGAGTATAGAAAATTTAAATTAAAAGAAGAGGATTACGATTATTTTTCTTCTCATTACACCATTTTTATCTTAAATGCATGTTCTTTAATCCTAGAATCTATATATATTTTTATTCTTCTTGTTGAAATTCTTATTAAGGTTTGCAATATCGTGAAAATTTTAACTTTTATGCTAAATATCCACAAATGCAATCCAGGACACCCAGAAAGTTCTTACATCCCAAAAGTTTTCATTCATATATAATATTTTACATGCATCGAAGTACAATACAACAGACTTCCACACCAAATATTTTACATACTACAATACCAAAAGTTAGCCTTATCATCTATTTTACAAGGGGCATTTGCTATCATTATGGTATCTAACTACTCTAATCGCTAGTTTCCAGCCAACCAGCAAAGTCTATCTCAAGATTAGCATCTCTCAGTGGTGGTAACTACGAAGAGCTTCCTGCTATAGTAGGAGAAGTGTCTCTCTAGCGAGAAGCTGGCGGCGATGGAGGGTGACGTGAGGTAGAAGGCCTAGATTACGTATTGCACTTGGCAATACGAAGTCTACTCTCTCCAACTAACATACGCTCTGTGCAATGGTGGGTAGTAGGTGCAGTAGGAGCAGGAGGTGGTGTAGTAGCAGGGTCAGTAGGAGGAGGAACAACTGGTGCGGTGGTATCCATAACAGAACGAGAGATAAACTCCATATTTATAAATGGAGCTATCACTCCCTCTATGTACCCCACATGGCGACGATACTGAACTGCCTCCTAGGCCACTCGACAATGGTGCTCATTTGATGCATTGCTAAACTCCACTAAACTGTGCAGTCTGTCCAAGCAAATATCTAATGGATCAGGATAGGTGGTGTCTCTAAGTGGTGATCTGGTAGGATATAGGCGATAGGTGGTATGCACCTCTGGCAAGGCATGGTGTAGGCGGACAATAGCAGTATAAGTAGCATCACTCATGGCAACATCAATAGTAGATCCATAGCCATCAAAGTATCGCTCCCCTTCATCAACTGAAGCATGAGCTGGAATATGCAGTCTGGCTGCATATTCTACTGTAGAGGCACTAAGGGGGACATAATACACCGTGTAACGTGGATTCTCCAAGTAGTGTGCCACATCCATCATCTTGGCTAACACTCCTCTGATACCAGTCTCTTCTCTCACCTTAGTCTCGTGACACAAGATAATGTCCATCTGTTTTAGATAAGGAAAAGATTAGAATGTTTCAATTAGAATAGATAAGAAATATTAACAGATACTTTAAGACAATGAAAGGAATATTAAAGGAAAAACATGTATATATATTTTTAAGCACGAGTTTTAAGACTTAGTGCTTTCTTTTTATGGCCATACTGACTAAGGTTTTCCTATAGTCTATATGGCTCTAATACCAATCTGTAATGACCCTATTTTTGATAATAAATTATCAATAATGGGTTCCCTATGCGTACAGTATAGTCCCGGATCAGTAGCTAGTACGCATAGTTTACAAATCGACATCACATCCATACACAATATTATTACAATTGTAGCAGTGCCTTAAGTTCACATAATCATAATGCAGTTCAAAAACTTAAAACCAGTAGCAGAAACATTATTCATCTTGTAGTATGCCTCATAACCCTCAGACAAGGTAAATCCTTAGAAAAAGGTGTCATCATTATCCCCGTATTGTGCAGGATCATAAATATCGTCAGGGTAATCAGTGTCATCACCAAAAATAACAATGATAGCAAGATTGAGTACATTGTATACTCAGCAAGACTTGTAGTGTATCACAAATGCAAGTATAGATGAAATGCAGGTTATAACAATGGTGAAGTTTCTACAGATATTTTGCAATGGCAAATTAAATCATAATCATATGGTAGAATGCAACCAAGATTTGTAGAAGCGCAATTTTTGCAATAACAAAGTATTAACAAGGTACTGAGTATCATAATGCAGCCTCCCTAACTGATCCAAATCCAGTCTCATGTCATCCCCTGACATGTATATATTTACAAACACCAATTTCCCACCAAATCATTTTAGAAATATTTAAAGTCTAGCTATGTGATGATGTTACCAAGTGCCTTTGACCATAGGTGCGGCTAATTAATTAGATTTACACTTTGCAGAGGTGTACAACTTTATCCACAAGAAATGATGTACCATTTTTGTCAGGCCATATAACACACTTTCTTAAGTGCGTCGGCATGCAGACCATAACATAACCGTTACATTACTTAAATCCGACTTTGCAACAGCCTAGTGACGTTAATCCTTGCTATGGAGAAGAGACAAGAATGGCAGACATACCCTGTCTTTTGTATTGGAATTATGAGCAGTACCCCTGTAATAAAGGTTTCTTCTCATAATAAGGCATACATAGTTATACTAGTATGCATTTACCCATATCGAGATGTGGAAGCCCCCCACAAGCAAACCCTACCATAGTGCTTCTACTATCTCCCGCCTATCAATGTGCAAAGCCAGATTTAAGCAACTTAATAGATTAAGACTGTCCCATACCAGTACTCGTGGTTGTACGGATATCTTGGCTTAAAAACAACCCATAGCTCGGTCCTTAATCAGATACGAGCAACACTTCTAACTACACTACGTACAAGATCAATCCTTGCACAACCGGGTATTGCCAATAATTGCTCGCATCAAAATCATAGTTTTATTTTGGGATTTTTAGTCAAAATACCATTAGTCGACATCATGTCATATCCAGCATTTTGAAAACCCCCAAGAAGTAGTTTTGAGTTGATCATCTACTTCGTTTCTAATTAAGCATGACTAAGCATTGTTAATATTCATGTATACCCAGTTGACATTATATATTGCCTACCCTTTTTCTTATGGTTAACAAGGATCACGTGATCGAATTTATTGAGGAAGTTTCAAGATATAACAGGTTTCTCTACCATCAGTCCAATATAGCATTTTTTAGGAAAGTACAAGGGTGCATAATAGTTTTGCAAACATTGAAAAGTATTTAATTAAAATAATAGGATCAAAATGGTCAAGGAGGTTCTTGCCTTGATGTTTGTCATCCGGTACAAAATCCAGGTCGAGGGTGATATCGTCGTCTACCAACTCTGATTCGTCGCAATCTATTCATCGTTCCATAAGAACATACAAAGAACAGTAGACCAAAATAAGGAAAAATAAAAGATAGATTGAACAACCAAATGAAAGCTCATTTTCTGAAATAGAGGTGTTCATTAGCATAATTATAATTTGTGTTTTAGGTGTATACTTCTTCATTATTTGTGGTTACTAGTATTGCTTTTTAGATTAAATGTTTCTTTGCATTTCTTGCTTCGTATGAATTATTCATTTTTATCTTTACGAATTCAAGAAGTTAAAATTGTGAAATATCATAATTATGATTATGAATTCAAGATTCAAAAATTATTTAAACTAGAAGGATTAATGTTACAAAATATTAGGTTGTTTAGTAGGATTTAGATGCAAAGCAATATGTCTATAGATTTCTAAATTCATACATTCAAGATCTTATTTCCTACTGTTATTTTATGATAAATACATACCTTTTTGACTCATTCCTTAAATCTTTATGTGCTTAGTATTGGATACTTGTGCAACCTTTTTCTTATAAGTGTATATATCAACATACACATGTTCTTATACTAACTATGATTCATATGCTTAGCACAACTTCAAATCATTATTTTATAAATATTTCTACATATTTAAGTCCTATTGTCATCCTGCCTTTCAGAATAGAAATGTTAGAATTCTTTCTTACAATTTGCTTATTATTGAATTTCCAACATATTGATGCTATTCTTTATTAAGAAAGACTTCAGACAAATTGGATTTTCAAATATTTTTGCATATTTAGGTTGCTAACAGTACAAGGATCATAGAAAAATTAGTTTCATCAAAGTTTGAATTTAATTACAAAATTTTTGTAAACAGTCTATTTTCATTCCTTTTCTTTAGTTCTATATTTTAATATTTTTCTAGAGTAGCTTTTCAAAATATTTTTGCATATCCTGAAATATATTGATTTTAGATGAACTTAGTAATTTGTTTAATTTCATTTGGATTAAAAATGTAAAAGATATTCAAGTTTGAAATTTAAACCAAATTGGAAAATAAAGAAAATAGCAAAATCGTTCGAACCGAAGGGAGGCTGGCGTATTTGCTTTCGCACCACAGTGCATGTTTAAAAGCGTTGCTGCCACTGACACTACGGACCCACTCGTCAGTGACACGAGTCGCGCTTAATATTGTTCGCCATTGTCACTGACCAGTGGGACCCGCAGTGTAGTGACTCAGAACAGGGCACGGTGTTCACGGGCTCACCGGTGGCGATCTACGGTCGGAGGGACGGAATCGACAGCACAGGTAGCTTCCAAAGACCGTTGTGCATCCAGGGGATGACTCAAAGACCATAAGTGACGACCGGAGATGGGTCGCCACCATGGTTGAGCAGCGGCGGTCATGGCGGAAGGCCGTGCCGGCGATAGGGTACCCCTCCAGTGGAATGGATTCCAGATTCAGCATTAGGGAGCACTAAGCAATCCATTTTGCCTATTTGGAGCTACAGGGATTGGTTGAATGAGCTTACCACCGTCGACCGGACTTGGGGAAGAAAGGGGCACAGTGGCGGCGGAGCTATCGTTGTTAATCCCTAAAAATAGCAGAGGGCTTTCGATCCTCAGTAAGCATAGAAACTAATGCCAAAGGGAATTAAAGAATGGTTAGCTGCACCAGCTTAATTTGACCTTGATCAAGCAGGCTAGGGTTCTTCGGTTTTGTTGAGGAACAAAGAAATTTGCAGTGATCAGTAAACTTCAGCGCATGAAACTAGAGGGAAAGTGAGGTGCACCCATCTATGACTCAGAATTGGTTATTTATAGCCGAGAATTGGTTGTAGGGAAGCTCACACTTGGCGAAACTTGGCGGGAAGCTTTGCTGTGCTAGAACATGAGCAAGGATGGGCGATTTGCAAAAATTCTAGGCAGGCTACACTACTATAAACTGCCTCATCTGCGACCCCCCATCACTGCCGGGTAGGTCCGAGCCGGTAGTGATAATATTATCACAGCCGGTTCTAAATTCAACCAGCAGTGATAATATTATCACTGCTGGTTTTAACTTCAATCGGCAGTGATAAGAATAGTATAAATTTCCCGCAGGAATGGAGGCAATATCATTGCCGGTTTTATATAGAACCGGCAGTGATAAGAAGATATCACTGCCGGTTTGTATATAAAACCGGTTGTGATTTATCATTGCCGGTTCGCCTATAAACCGGCAGTGATAAAACTATTTTCAGTGTCGGTTTTACTCTAGAACCGGCAGTGATATTACTGTTCCCCATAATTAGTTTGATACAGAATATAAGAAACATTGTAATTTATCTCGCACAAAACATATCAAAGCATAATTAGTTAAAAAAAGAAAATATTAAAAATTTGTAATTTGTCTCGCACAGAACATTTACAAAATTTGTAATTTGTGGGATATGTATTAGTTAAAACACAGAACATTTACAAAACATAATTAGTTATACCGTCCATTACTACATATTTAGTCCTAATTGTATATACAAAATATAACGGGCCAACGGCTATTAACCGTTTGAAACCCAAAATGGCACGAAACCCTATATCCAAAAGTCGTCGTCGTCCTCCTCCTCCTCCTCGTCGCCGGAGCTATCGCCTGATGATTGATCGGAGTTGCGGCGGTGGTCCTCCTCCTCCGAATCCGATTCGGTGGTGGAGTTGGTCTTGCCCCAATGCCGTAGGACCTCGCCGCCGTCGCTGTTGTCGTCGTCGCCCTCCTCCTTGTCCTCCTTTGCCTCCTCTTCCTCCTCCTCCGCCTCCTCCTCCGCCTTCTTCTCCTCCTTCTCCTCTTTCTCTGGCGACGGAGCGGGGCTTTACCCAATACGTGCTCGCTTCTTGGGGGGGCATTCTTGCAGCAGTAGTGGATTGTGAGGAGTGGTGCCTCAGATTAAGGAATGGGCATTATATAGAGGCATAATGGGAAGGGCAACAGTTGGCA
The DNA here is from genome assembly GCA_036346375.1 of Guadua angustifolia. NCBI lineage: Eukaryota > Viridiplantae > Streptophyta > Magnoliopsida > Poales > Poaceae > Guadua > Guadua angustifolia. Next base: position 3,391,783 of record CM070511.1, on the reverse strand, counting down.
GAGGAATGTGAAGCGCAACGGTTGGCATGGCAGAGGAACGGGCAAGCGCGCGGCAGAGGAACAGGCAAGCGTGACGGTTGGCGCGACAGTTGGAAGGGTTCGACGTATCACTGCCGGTTTGTATTACCAACCGGCAGTGATAACTAACTATCACTGCCGGTTTATACCTAAAACCGGTAGTGATAAAATACCTGCCGGTTTAATTTATAACCGGCAGTGATATTGAACTTTTACTGCCAGTTCTTCTATTTAATCGGCAGTGATATGTATTTTCCCACGCATCCCAATTTTCCCGCGTAATATGACCTTATCACTGCCAGTTCTGCGCAGAGCCGGTAGTGATAAGCTATTTTTCGTGTGTAATATGACCTTATCACTGCCGGTTCTTCGCAGAGCCCGCAGTGATAAGCTATTTATATAGCTCCGCCTGACCGACGCCTTTCCCCGGCCGAGCAGAAGAGAGGAGATCTTTGCTCGGTTGTATTTTTCTTGGTGAGGTGCTGCTGAAAAATTGTGTTGGTATTTTTTTCATATTTTTCTTCGAGTCAACATCTTCTCCGACCGAGCAGAACAAAGAGGAGCTCTGTTTTGCTTGGCAGTTATTATTTTGGCGAGTTGCTGCTGAAAAATTGTATTAAAATTTTTCAAGGTTACTGACTTGATCTATGTTATATTTGTCGTAAAATTTTATTTTATAGATTGCTGTACATATTGATAATTGCTGATTGTACGGTGTGAACATTTTAGGTCGGTAGTGCTCAAATTAAGATCTAGCTAAATTATTGAATAAATTATAACTCTTATCTATTTTAGTGATGTAGTGGATGTTTAAGTAATGAAAATTGCTAGATGGACAATTATGCATAATTGTAATAATTTTAATTAATTAAAATTTTTATAATGTATTTTAAATAGTAAAATTGCTAGATGAATTATAAATAGTGAGAATTGCTAGTTGAATATTTAAATAATGAAAAATGGTAGATGGATTTTGCAATAATGAAAGTTGCAAGATACATAATTATTTAGAAATATATCCTTATATTCAATTATATGCTTGTTTGTTGTAGATTAATTTAATTTAATAGCGCTACATAACATAATGAAATGAAGAAATCTTCTAAATAATTAAAAAATGCTAGATGGATATTTAAATAATGAAAAAGGTTTGATGTATTTTAATATAGGCAAAATTGCTAGATGTATTTGTAAAACTAATCATTTACAATTATATTGTTATTTGCAGTTATGTGCTTATAATGTGTTTATCATTTTAATTAATTAGCAATGCATGACTACTGTAAAGAATAAATTATTTTGGTATCGTTTGTTGATATACTAAAATGTAGTGATATAATTAACTGTAGATGGACCGAAGGTGGATGTATGACATGGACCGTCGCGGTCCAGAGTTCTTTAATGGTGTGACTTGTTTTCTGAATACGGCTGCGGCACACAAGTCGAGAAACCTGGCGGACTATATGTGTTGTCCATGCGTTGATTGCAAAAATGAGAAGTTGTTTTCTAACATAGAGTCGATACGTGCACACTTGCTTCGAAGGGGTTTCAAGGCTGGCTATACCTCTTGGACCGAGCACGGTGAAGATGATATTATACATGAAGGGCAACACATTGATGAAGATGACGGAGACAACGATATGACGGCAGTGGAAGACGCGTTCGTTGATATCCACGAAGATGATCTAGATCAAATGCTGCGTGATGGGGAGGGGGACATCACGAGTGAAAGGGAGTTTCAAAAATTCCAGCGTATGGTAGAGGACTCTACAACGCCATTGTACCCAGGTTGCAAGGAGGAGCACAAAAAGTTGCATACCGTGCTTTTACTACTGTAGTTGAAGGCAAGCAATGGTTGGTCCGATAAGAGCTTTACTGAGCTGTTATGTCTCTTGGGGGACTTGCTTCTAGAGGGTAACGTGTTGCCTTCAACTACGTACCAGGCCAAGAAGGTTTTCTGCCCATTGGGACTGGAAGTACAAAGAATACACGCATGTCCAAATGATTACATATTGTATCGCAATGAGTTTGCAGACATGGATTCCTGTGTTGTTTGCAAAACAAAGCGGAATAACGGCAATGACGACGATATCAAGAACGAAGATGTCGGGGTGAGGCGTAAGAAGAAGAGGTGTCCCCGTAAGGTGGTGTGGTATTTCCCTATAATCCCCCGTCTGAAGCAATTGTTTGCGAACAAAAGGCATGCCCAATTGCTATGATGGCTTGCCGAAGAGCATAAGAAGGATGGAATGCTCAGACACCCTACTGATTCTGTGCAATGGAGGAACATCGACAGAAAATATAAGAAGCACTTTGCATATGATGTGAGGAATATAAGGTTCGGGTTGAGTACGGATGGGATGAATCTTTTTGGCAACATGAGTAGTCGTCATAGCACTTGGCCGGTGACTTTATGCATCTACAACCTTCCTTCTTGGCTTTGCATGAAACGAAAGTACATTATGATGCCCCTAATGATCCAAGGCCCTAGGCAACCTGGCAATGATATCGATGTGTACCTCAAACCATTAGTTGAAGATCTCCTAATATTGTGGAACGATGTTGTACGGGTATGGGATGAGTATAAAAGAGAGAACTTTATCCTACGGGCATTGTTGTTCGTAACCATCAATGATTACCCTGCTCTTGGCAACCTCTCGGGCCAGACGACAAAAGGCTTCAACGGATCGTCGCGATGCTTGGATGATCTGACTAGCCGGTGTCGAGGAACCGGAAAAATGGCTTACATGCGGCATCGTAGGTTCCTCCGCAAGGATCACCCATACCGTAATAATAAGAGAGCATTTGACGGGACAAAGGAGGCTGCCTTAGCTCCGAAGAATCACACTGGGAAATAGATATTTGCAGCCGTACAGGATCTTACAATTATCCACAGAAAGGGAGCAGGCAGTACATCTATCCCGAGTTCCCGGAATAAGGCTCCTTTGTGGAAAAAGAGATTAGTATTTTGGGTCCTACCTTATTGGCAGCACCTGGAAGTTCGACACGCAATCGATGTCATGCATATAGGGAAGAACGTGTGTGATAGCTTGCTTGGTATCTTACTGGACATACCTGGCAAAATGAAAGATACGCTCCAAGCACGGATGGACCTCGAAGATATGAAACTCAGGAAGGAGCTGCACCACGAAGAAATGGATACAGGCAAGAAGTATCTTCCCGCAGCTTGCTACACTCTGAGCAAAAAAGAGAAAATTAGCATTTGCGAATGCTTGCACAGAGTCAAAGTTCCGTCTGGTTACTTTGCTAACATAAAGAGGCTAGTCTCAATGAAAGACTTAAAATTAATTGGTATGAAGTCTCACGATTACCACGTGATGATGACACAGATGCTTCCAATTGCAATTAGGGGTGTTCTGCTAGAGAAAGTCCGAGACCCAATTATCAAGTTATGTTCATTCTTCAACGCGGTTTCACAAAAGGCCATCGATCCATTAAAACTAGATAAGCTGAAGGAAGATGTGGTCCACACTCTGTGTAGGCTTGAGATGTGTTTCCCTCCATCTTTTTTTGATATTATGGTCCATCTCATTGTTCACATTGTGAAAGAGATACAGATTCTTGGTCCCGTATATCTACATCAGATGTACCCTTTCGAGAGATTCATGTGGGTTATAAAGAAATATGTTCGTAACCGACATCGACCGGAAGGCTGCATTGCCGATGGCTGGGGAACCGAGGAGGTCATTGAGTTCTGCGTCGATTATATGGATCTCAAACCGATTGGTGTGCCTGTATCTCGGCATGAGGGAAGGCTACAGGGGAAAGGGACACTAGGCGAGAAATTAGTACGTACTAGCAATCTAGCTTCATTTACACAAACACATTTCACAGTTTTGGGACAATTAGTTGTGGTGGCAACGTATGTTGAGATGCACAAGAACATGCTATCCATAACAAACCCAGAGAGGTCAAAGGTTTGGCTCGCGAGAGAGCATAGAGATAACTTTGGCGATTGGTTGCGTAGACACATGATGCATACGGAGACAGACTGCACTCAGTTAAAAGTGTTGGCTCAAGGACCGTCAACTACAATTCGGACATTCCAAGGATACGACATAAATGGTTTTACATTTTATACAAGAGCGCAAGATAAAAAGAGCACCAACCAAAATAGCGGTATCCGTATAGATGCCTATGACAACAATGGAAATAGGCAAACCTACTACAAATTCATAGAAGAGATTTGGGAGCTTGACTATGGACCTTTGAAGGTCCCTCTCTTTCGGTGCCAGGGGGCGTGAATATCGACAAGTACGGTATCACTACCGTGGACCTCAAACTCGTCGGATACAGAGAAGAACCATTCGTACTTGCTAATTCTGTTACACAAATCTTCTTTATGTAATCGGCCGGCTAACAAGGAGCGCCACGTGGTTATTCAAGGAAAAAGAAGGATTGTCGGAGTTGAGAATGTTCTAGACGAGGAAGAGTACAACCAATTCGATGAGCTTCCCCCTTTCGGAGAGGACGTTAACCTAAGTATCATGGAAGAGAGTGACGAAGCTACGTACATACACCACGATCATAACGAAGGTCGAATCATAGCTTAGTTGTAGTAATGAAATGTATGCTTTCTTTTGTACGAACGACATGTTTATTTTCTCATATGTAACATATGCAATAATGGATTTGGATTTTTGTACGAACTGCATTTGGATTTTTGTGAATTTGACTGCATTTGAATTTGTGTGAATTTGACTGCATTTGTCCTATGTACTTATGGTTAACAAGGATCGCTAATACCATATTGCTTCAATGTGACAATTAATAAATCCATAAAATCTTTTAGAAATACCATATTGCTTCAATGTGACAATTAATAAATCCTTAAAATCTTTTAAATGATTTATTCATTTCTTTGCATAATATTCCATTAGATCAATCTTTTAATAGAAAAGGCTCAAGGCAAATTGAATTTTCAAAAAATTTCATATATTTGGATTGCAAGTAGTACCAAGATTATAGAAAAATTATTTTCATCAAAAACTTATTTACAACATTTTTATATATAGTGATCTACTTTCCTATTTTTTTTAAAATCCTGTATTTAAATATTTTCCTATAACATAACATCAAAATGTTTTCGCATATTCTGAAAGATCTTGATTTTATATGAATTTAGAAATTTGTTTCATTTCATTTGGATTAAAAATGCGAAAGATATTCTAGGTTGAATTTTTAACCGAATTGAAAAATCAGTAAATCGTCAAAATACGCTTCTGCCAAAATGAAAGCGTACCGCGGTTTATCTCTGCCAGGTAGTTATCTAACCGGCAGTGATATTTCCACTATACCCAGCTGTAATATTACACTATCACTGCCGGGGATATACATACCTGGCAGTGATATTCCACTATCACTGCCGGTTGTGTATTCACCCGGCGGTGATAAATTATATTACTGCCGGGTGTACATATGGACCGGCAGTAATAATATATTACTGTCGGTTCTTTATATGAATCGGCAGTGATAATGTACCCATATAAATTCAAAATTCGCGTCGTCTTCTTATTTACCCTAACCTAGCCCTCTCAGTTACTGCGCCGCCGCTCGCCTTGTGCCTTTGTCGCCTCCGGTCAGACCAACGCCGTCGCCTCGCCTCGGACCACCTCCTCACCTCAGAGCTTCCCCGTCGTCGCCTCGGACCTTCCTCGCCGTCGCCTCGGAGCTTCCCTGCCGCCACCTCCCCACCGTTGCCTTCACCTCTCCGCCATCGCGTCGACCTCCCCGCGTCTCCCCGTCGTCTCCCCGCTGTGGTACAGCTCTTGCGAACTTATGACCTAGGCCCAAACTCACTGCTTGTTGCTTGATGTCCAAATGCTGGTTGATGTGGATGTAATCTAGTGATGATGCTTGTGGGATGTAATCTAGTGATGCTTGATGTGAATGTGCAGATGAATGCTAAGGGGCCAGCCAATTCGTTTGACTTGGGGACCTAGCATGTGGGATGTGGGATAGTGTTCAGTGAGGATTTGGGACTAAAATAGACAATTTGTGACAACTAATTTGTGACAATCTGTTCTTTTTTACATGGCAATCTACATGTTTTGTATTCGAAAAACTGCATGCTTGCTTGGCAATGTTAATGCTTCACTGTCAAAAAGGTAGTTATTACTGCTTATTGATATATGGCTTTCTTCATTGTGCTTCCATTAATATGTTAATGCTTCACAGTAAAAAACTCAACTGCATTGCTTATTAGTATCAAAATTCAACTGTACCTAATGGAGTATCATCATCTTGAATTTGCTCTGGAATTTATAGTTGTTGGTGAAGATTTGGTTGAGCTTGGGTAGTAAGCAAGTCCAGAGTAGGTGTGCATCATCTTTTGCTCAACCTTCATCAGGAGATTATTATATTGTCTTGAATCTTGATTTATGTATTGGTACCTTGATCGACCCATATCTCGCTTTTAGTTAGTTGATTTTAAAATTCACGTAACACAAGGCAATTTAATGAGTTTAGTTTTAAGTCTGGACCTATTGGTAGAACAGATTGTATATCTTGAATTGTTTGGGCATACTGTTTTGGCATTTTCAAATTTTGAATACCATAGTGAATCGGCCCATGTGAAAGCCCATGCAACTAACTAAATCAACAGATTAGCGACTTGACAGGTTCCGGCACATTTAGGTTAGCAAAGAATCTATGGCACAACATCATTCAACTTGAGATAAAATTAAATATGCTTTCTACTATGTAGCTAGCTTTGTATAATATGTATGTTAGTATGTGAGAACCTTCATATGATGAAGGTCAATTAACATGCTGAGTGGTCCATTAATTGCCTATTACTATTCATGATTAATATAATTATCATTGAGTATCGACAAGCCTATACACCATGTTGTATATTGGAATTTGTTTAAACTTTTTAAGTTATCTCGCTATAATAATATGTCTCCATGCAGAAAGAAAATGCAAAAAGTTAGTTTTATTGTATACTTCGCTGGGAATTGTTGTTTCATTGTACTGCATAACAGCATTCGAACCCAACATCAGATTTATACTTTGCATCTGATTTGGAATAGTCCTGGAGGTACCTCATGCTTATGAGCTTGTAAAAGCTTGGTTTTCAAGATTGCCACTATGAGAATTCCATATGCATGATATAAAAAACTATGTGATATATTATTCAATTGAGTAGATTTGTTATTAATCTGTCAACAAGTAAATCAATAACTAAGGTAAGGTTGTCACAAATTAGTCTATTACTCGTCCCTTGTGGCGAGGAGGGCCTTTGGGCAACCCGACATTTGAGAACACTCAAAATAAACATGTTGAGCTTTATGCTAGTTGCCTTGTTCATTTTTCTGCCCTTGTTGATATGACTGATACTACGTTCATTCTATGTGATGCAATTTGTTATTATGAATCAGTATGGAATCATGTGATGTTTTGATCATTTTGCTCTATGGTTATTTATATTGCAGCCAAAAGTAAACTTCAATTTGGTGATAAATTATATGTTCTTGAAAGATGTATACATGTGTTGTAAATATTTGTCTTGTAATGATAAGTGTATGTGTATTATTTCCGCTGCATTATACTTTGGACTAGTAATATTTGGTCGGTCGGCCACTAATTGTAATAGTTAGTAGTTGTAATAGTTGTAGTTTATGTTTATACTGTGACAACTGCTTAGTTTCATGTGTATGTGTTATGATTCATCTCGAGTGCGGGATATGTGGGTGCTAGGCGTTGATCTTGTGAACTAGCACTAGACACATATCCGGCATTTGAATTGTCTTCAACTATCTAACGCATAATCTTGGGTGGTCGTCGTTCTTTGGCTATTGCTCACGCTTCCCTTGGCGAGTGTGGGCGATACCAAGGTTCTGAGACGGACGGCAAGTGCTATGATTAGATGTGTTGGTTTCAATCCTGGTATGGATATTCGAAATGGAATCGAAATTCTCATGGACACGTAAGTGTGTACGGTGCAACTATGTGGCTCATATTTGTTTGAGTGAGGGTCATTTAGTCAATACTCCGTGCACGTGACTTTTGGGTGACAGTGAGCATATACTTAAGTGGAGTATAGGTGTCACCACTAAGTCCAACGCACGTGTGAGGAATCGATTCATATTTCTGGGTGCCCACGAGAGGTTTTTCGGGTGACTTTTGGGTGACAGTGAGCATACACTTAAGTGGTGTATGGGTGTCACCTCTAAGTCCAACGCACGTGTGAGGAATCGATTCATATTTGGTTATTGCTTGGATTCGGACCACTTTCATGTGTGTGTGGTATTACTCACTTGCTGCAGATCCATGATAAGGAAAATGCATGTCCTTTAAATATTTGTATGTGTTCTTGAATGGATCTAGTTTTCTATTGCCATATTAATAATATTCTGTTGCCGAGAAAGAATGTGATATGTGTATGTATATTTTGTGATATGTGTCTTGTAGCAACCATAAATGAATGCAATATAATTAACCCAACAACATTTCTGATTGCTAGGAATGGCCTCGTTTGAATTCATAAGTATGGTATGTGTGTTAATTTGAAATTTCTAATTGCTAGGAATGGCCTCGTTTGAATTCATAAGTATGTGTATGTGTGTTAATTTGAAATTTTTGACTGCTAGGAATGGCCTCGAATCCGGGACAAGTGCTAGAGGGAGTTTGGCCCTCGAATATAGGCGAAGTAGGAACGGGTAGCCCAAGGTACTACTTGAACCTACAGGATATTGATATGGAGCAACCTGGCGCCACTGCCATGGACCAAACTGATGCCACTGCCATGGACCAAGCTGACGCCACTAACACGGGCGAGGTAAAGTAATAGTACGTTGTGATTCCCAAAATATTGTAGGGTCAGACGACTAATAACAAGATCCAATTGCAGGCTCATACGTCTGATGAACAAAGGCGGGGCGCAGGCCGTGGTCCGAGCACGATGCCTAAGGGTGTTCACAATATAGTCGAGCTCTCGGCAGTCGGGAACTGCTATACCCGTCGGCGTTGAAACATGTCACAGACAGCCTGCGGAGTACTTGCTAGGGATAATGTGCCCATCAGCTATAGATCATGGACCGGCTGCCGAGGTGATCAGTGGGTGGTTCCCGATGACCTAAAGGACTTGCTATGGGACAAGCTAAAAAAGTATTCAGTTCCCCAAGGGTCCGAGTTGGTTGCAAAAGCGTGCACTAAGTATCATGTGCACATCGTGGAAGAATTGGAAGGCGATGCTGAATAAGAACTATGTGAAGAAGAATGAAACGCCAAATTTTAACATGTATCCAAAGATAAGGGAATTTGGGAGGACTTTGTGGCGTCTGTGAATTCTGAAGAAGCCAGATAGTGAGTCGGAAGAACAAGGCTAACGCGGATAAGAATATGTACCCTCACACACTAGGCTTTGGTGGCTCGTGAAGAAAATACCTACATGGGATAGGTGCGAAGAAGAGCTAACCCGCAGGGGCGTCATTCCTGCGACGGCCGAGTTGAGTGAACGATCGAAGCACTAGTTGCTTGGGAGGGGGGCTTCTGTCTCGGAAGATGGCAGCTTGAGCTTCAGGAGCGATAGAGCCCATGAAGTGTCGCGGAAAATATCAGATGCTCACATGCAGTCTTCCCAAAGCTTTTTCAGGCCACGAAGGAAGAATGACGGTGACCGTTGCCACGGGTAACAAGGAGCATCTGGCGCACCGAGGAGTTGCTTTGGTGCCGTGGAAAGAAGGCTTCCCAGCAGACGCATCGTTGTAGAAGCGGCCGAAAAGAATAAGAGAAGATCAACTGGACCGTCAAATACAAGATGCTGTGGCAAGAGTGTTAGACGTACAGAGAGCGGAGCTGGATAAAGTTGTGGAGCAAGCGTACAGAAAGCTCTCAGCTCACAACCGCCACCCGATGACAGCCCTCGGAACTTCAGTCACGGTGTTCGTAGGAGCAACTGCACGTCCACAGGGATTCCGGAAGAGCATGGACTCCATTTTTCAGTGGATGACATCACAGAACAGACACCGTGCAAGCTGCATTTGTCCGCACATGGCATTACCATCAAGGTGGTTGATGGCAGGTCTTGGCCATGCGGCTCCTCGCAGGTTTTGCACTGCCGCTCAATACCGCTTGGATTCGCTAGGGTCGAAGTAGACAGTGTAGTCCGACAATATCGCAAAATGGAGGTAGAGATTTCTGGCGAGGACGGAAAAACAAACTTAGAGAAAACGTGCATGGCTTCCTCGCGTGGCGCAAGAGCTTGATTATGTTTGGCTCAGACGATGAGGACGACAAAGACGATGATGATGATCAGCCACACTCTCCACACGTAAACCTGTCGCCTAGGAAAAGTGCAACTCCTCTGCCGGCACCAGTTAGGAAAAGTCCAACTCCTCCACTGGCACCAGCCAGAAAAAGTCCAACTCCTCCACCGGCACTAGTCAGGAAAAGTCCAACTCCTCCGCCAGCACATAAAAAGAATCGAACATCAGCACCATCTCATAAGTCCGCATCGTCTTGTAGCAAATCTCAATCATCTGTGAAGTCAGCACAGCCTCAGAAGAAATTACCAGCCGAGATGACTGAAGAAGAATGGAAAAAGGAAATAAAGGCACATCTCACTTCAAAAAGGCGCCATCACCTGAGAAGACTAAAGTCGATACTAATGCGCAGAAGTTTTTCTTGAGTATGGCAAAAGCCAAAGAGATAGGGCGGGCTTCTGATCCTTCCAAAATGTCAAACTACGAGTGCATCTCCAGAAAGCAATACTTGAAGATGGCTAGTGCTGACGCGTTGATGTCGCAAGTTGAAAAAGATGCTGCTGAACAACTTCGTGATCACGAGCTAGGTCTAAGGTGGAAGTTCTTTTTGGGGCAACCGCTGGTTGAACCAGCTCATTTAGACAACCTAACAACACAATTGTGGTGCGTCCATCAGTGGTACATGCAGCAGTGCGAAAAGGGTCTGGAGGCGTTCCCAATCAGATAAAGAATCGGATTTTCACAATGGGGATAACATCTTCTAGGTAGAGTTCTCCGAATTGTATATGTTGTACCAGCAAGATGCTCTGGACGTGGCAATACTCAGACTGTGGACTTTGTAAGTCTCTATTTATATTATTGTATATTCTTGTACCGTTTAACTGCATGTCTAACTTCTTTTTTATATATGTAGAATGGAGATACAAATATGTAGAAGAAATGGCAATGACAAGTTAGGATTTCTCGATCTGGGGCTTGTCAACGAGAAAATCATCCTGCAGAGTCCACAGTTTGTTGAAGGCTATTTATTTAATACTTTCTTGAAGCTGCAATACAAAACCTCCGTAGTTTTACCCTATAACATTAAGTACATATTACCCTACTTCTAATATTGTTTTACTATTTTTGTGTGACACGATGTGGGACTAATAGGGTCCTCCTCGTCATCAAGTTAGATGCTAGCAGGATTTTTGTCTTGAACTCGCTGAGAAAATCACTTAATCTGTATCAAAATTTTTGGGACATGATGAACACGTAAACTCGATCGTTGCGTTATTGCTCTAGTAATATTTTATTCTATTGTATTTAAGGTTAATTACTATTTAAAATCATTCACAGGGCATTCGCACGATATTGCAAGAAAAGTCAACAGCATCGTCCCTACAAGAAAGATTTACAAATAATAAAAGACTTTCCATGCATGAGACAGGACCAGGAAAATAATTTATGTGTGTACTACGTATGTACAAATATACATGCAATTGTCACAGAGAGTGTTGGCTATAACGAAGCCATGGTATATAATTACACATTGATGCCTACTTTTCTTTCATTTAACATCTATCATCATTAATTAAATTTCTCTTTTCTTCAATAACAGCGCTCCAAGATGAGAACCAATAAGTTACTGCTAACAGAAATTTTAGCAATTCTAAAGCAGATCGCTTGATTCGTTCACGATCAGATCATCAATCCAAATGGCGAGTTCCACGAGCAACTTTAATTCTACTGGAGTCGCTGAAAAACCAAAGTGAATGAGATGTACTCACACTACATTTGTAAACAGACTATTGTAAAAACTAAATATTGTGGTGCTTTAATATATTTTAATTATGATCTAACGACGCTTTATATACTATATATTTGAAAGTAACATATCATGTGCACACAGGACTTCCCGTATACACACCGTGCACACCAACTAATAAAAGTCACGAAAACTCTAAAAAAATTTGTAGATGTACTTCATAGATTACTCTACCTATGTAAAAAATTGTAGGTTCAAATTCAATACATATCAAAACTTACAAAAAAGAGAAAATTCTAAACAAGTTTCAACTCCTGCTCCCATGTAGCCAGCATTCCCCTGGGAGCAATTATCATCGGACTACACAGTGGGAAAAACTCAAGGTAAGATTGAACAAATGTGATTGCAAGTCAGGTCTTCCTTGTCCTTGAGGCAAGAGAAATCACACAGCCACCTGCAAACATCAGTGTTCACAGTGTGCTTCAGCTGTTCAATTGAAATATCCCCTGCCAACTTTGTCCACATGAACTCAAATCCTTCTTGTCAGTCTAGATTTTATTGAAGGTCTCCCACAGTCTAACAAGTTCAATGCTATTCTGGTCGTTATTGACAAGCTCACCAAATATGGGCACTTCATACCTTTAGCACACCCCTTTACTACCTTCCAGGTTGCTCAAGAGCACCTCAATCAGGTGCATAAGTTGCATGGTATGCCTCAAATACTCATTTCTGACCGTGACAAGGTGTTTACTAGTCATGTTTGGCACGAATTGTTTCGTCTAATTGACACTAAGTTACATATGAGCTCCACTTACCATCCACAGTCTGACAGCCAGACCGAGCATCTCAATCAATGTTTGGAAGGGTACCTTCGTTGTTCAGTCCACTCCATGCCAAATCAATGGGCCGAATGGCTACCATTAGCCGAGTATTGGTATAATACGAATTACCATTCCTCGCTGGGCAAAACTCCATTTGAAGTGCATTATGGTCATCCCACAAGTCACTTTGGCGTATCTCATTTGAATGCTTGCACCCTGCCGGATTTAGAAGACTGGCTGAAAGAAAGAGAGTTGCTAACTAAATTGCTCCAACAACAACTTTTACGAGCACAACAAAGAATGAAGTGGCAGGTTGATAAAAAACGTTTTGAGTGCTCTTTTGAGGTTGGAGATTTGGTGTATTTAAAGCTGCAACCATATATTCAGACTTCAGTGGCCAATCAGTATAACCAGAAGCTCACCTTCAAATTCTTTGGTCCCTACAGAATTCTTTAGAAAATTGGAATGGTAGCATATAAATTGGACCTTCCTCCATCTAGCAAGATTCATCCGGTGGTGCATGTTTCTCAATTAAAAAGGCATATCGCAGCAAACAGTCCAGTTAGCTCTGACTTGGATTCTATTGATAGTTTGTCGTCCGTTTCATTGTTTCTTGTGGCTGTTTTAGATTGTGCTCTGGTGTCTCATGGGAGGGCAGTTCAAGCTAGGGAACTGACACTACTACAGAATAGTACATCACTGCCGACTCGAAAATGCCATCACTACCAGTTATGGGAGCCGATAGTGATTGGTCGGCAGTGATCACTACCAGGGAAACGACATTTAGTCCCGGTTAGCAACGGGTTTTAGTCCCGGTTGCCAAACCGGGACAGCCCATCCGGGACTAAAGGTCTATGACCTTTAGTCCCGGTTCGCTCAACCGGGACTAAAGCCCTCCTACGGTCTAAAAAATATGGCGAACCCAAGACTCGAACCTGGAACCTCGTGACTCTAGCGCCTCACCGTTCTAACCAACCCACCCACCATCGCGTACTGATATATATAGAATATGCATTCCTTTTGAACTTTCCTCAAACGAGGCATCAGTACCGGTTCGTGTTACGAACCGGTACTAAAAGCCCACGACAGTCCTGTAGCCATTGAACCGGTACTGAAGCCCTCATCAGTACGGGTTCAAATCCAACCGGGACTGATGGGCCGGTATGGAAGGCGTGATCTGTAGTAGTGGATACTCGGGATTATCACTGCCGGCTTAGGAACCAGCAATGATAATAGATATCACTGCCAGTTCGTTGTACAACCGGCAGTGATATTGGACTATCTCTGCCGGGTCAAACCAAAATCCGGTAGTGATATATATATCACTGCTGGTTCGAAATAGGAACCGGCAGTGATATACATATATCACTGTCGGTTCTTGGACGAACTGGCAGTGACAAGCCATGCACCAAATGTTTTTATTGCATTTTTTTGCATTATATATTTTGATACAAATTTTTTCTACCATGTGTTAAGGTAAAGCATCGTTAAATCATATTTCAAATATGGCAACATATCCTGTGCACACAGAGCTTCCCTTGTACACACCGTGCACACCAACTAATAAAAGTCACGAAAAATCTGAAAAAGTTTGTAGATGTGCTTCATAGATTACTCTACCTATGTATAAAATTGCAGGTTCAAATTCAATACATATCAAGAGTTACAAAAAAGAGAAAATTCTGACAAGTTTAATATTATAAAATTGCAGGTTCAAATTCAATACATATCAAGAGTTACAAAAAAGAGAAAATTCTAACAAGTCTAACAAGGTTCAAATTCAAGACAAATTTTTTCAGATTTTTCGTGAATTTTGTTAGTTGGTGTGCACGGTGTGTACAAAGGAAGCCCTGTGTGCACAGGATATGTTGCCTTGAAATATATAGTATATAAAGCATCATTAAATCATAATTCAAATATATTAAAGCATCACAATATTTAGTTTTTACAATAGTCTATTTACAAATATAGTGTGAGTACATCTCATCCACTTTGGTTTTTCAACGACTCCAGTAGAATTAAAGTAACTCACCATTTTGATTGATGATCTCATCATGAACGAATCGAGCGATCTACTCTTGAATTGCTAAAATTTTTGTTAGCAGTAACTTATTGGTTCTCATCTTGGAGCGCTGTTATTGAAGAAAAGAGAAATTTAATTAATGATGATATATGTTAAATGAAAGAAAAGTAGGCATCAATGTGTAATTATATACCATGGCTTCGTTATAGCCGACACTCTCCGTGACAATTGAATGTATATTTGTACATACGTGGTATGCACATAAATTATTTTCTGATTCCTGCCTCATGCATGGCAAGTCGGTTATTATTTGGAAATCTTTCTTGTAGGGACGATGCTGAACACTTTTCTTGCAATATCGTGTGAACGCCCTGTGAATGATTTTAAATAGTAATTAAGCTTAAATGCAATAGAATAAAATATTACTAGAGAAATAACACAACGATCGAGTTTACCTTTTCAGCATGTCCCAAAAATTTTGATACAGATTAAGTGGTTTTCTCCTCGAGTCCAAAACAAAAATCATGCTAGCATCTAACTTGATGACGAGGAGGACCCAGTGAAACCTGGACATATATGTTAACATAGCTTATTAGTCCCACATCATGTTACGCAAAAATAGTAAAACGATATTAGAAGTAGGGTAATACGTACTTAAAGCTATAGGGTAAAAGTATTGGGGTTTTGTATTGCAGCTTCAAGAAAGTATTAAATAAATAGTTTTTAACAAACTGTGGATCCTATAGGATAATTTTCTCATTGGCAAGCCCCGGATCAAGAAATCCTAACTTGTCATTATCATTTCTTCTACATGTCTGTATCTCCATTCTACATATAGAAAAAAGAAGTTAGACATGCAGTTAAACGGTACAAGAATATACAATAATATACATAGAGACTTACAAAGTCCACAGTTTGAGTATATTCACATTCTTGGTATCTTGCTGCACAACATATACAATTCGATGAATAATACCCAGAAGATGTTATCCCCATTGTGAAAATCCGATTCTTTATATTTGACTACGAATGCCTCCATACCATTTTTGCACTACTGCATGTACCACTGATGGACGCACCGCTGTTGTGTTGTTAGGTGGTCTAAATGAGCTGGTTCAACCAGCGGTTGCCCAAGAAAGAACTTCCACCTTAGACCTTACTCGTGAGCACGAAATTGTTCAGCAGCATCTCCTTGAGCTTCCGATCTCAACGCGTCGGTACTAGCCGCCTTCGTGTATTGCTTACTGGAGATGCGCTCGTAGTCCGACATTTTGGAAGGTTCAGAAGCTCACGCCGTCTCTTTGACTTTTCCCATACTCGAGAAAAACTTCTACGCGTTAGCATCAACTTTAGTTTTCTCTAGTGATGGCACCTTTTTGAAGTGAGATGTTACAGAGGCGTTTATTTCCTTTTTGCGTTCTTCTTTACTCATCTCTGCTGGTAATTTCTTCTAAGGCTGTGTTGACTTCACATATGACCAAGATTTGGTATAAGACGGTGCAGACTTCCGAGATGGTGCTGATGTTCGATTCTTCTTATATGTCGGCGGAGGAGTTGGACTTTTCTTGGGTGGTGCCGGTGGAGGAGTTGGACTTTTCCTGGCTGGTGCAGGCGGATCATCATCGTCGTCGTCTTTGTGTGGAGAGTGTGGCTGATCATCATCATCATCATCGTCTTTGTTTTCCTCATCGTTCGAGCCAAACTTAATCAAGCTCTTGCGCCACGCAAGGAAGCCATGCACGTTTTCTCCAAGTTTTTTTCCAACCTCGCCAGGGATCTCTACCTCTATTTTGCGGTAATGTCGGACTACACTGTCCACTTCGACCCTGACGAATCCCGGTGCGGTATCGGGCGGCAGTGCAGAACCAGCGAGGAGTCGCATGGCTAAGCCCTGCCATCAACCACCTTGATGGTAATTCCATGTGCGGACAAATGCAGCTTGCACGATGTCGGTTCTGTGATGTCATCCACTAAAAAATGGAGTCCATGCTCTTCGGGTATCCCTGTGGACGCAGAGTCTTTATTCTTAACACCGTGGATCAAGTTCCGAGGGCCGTCATCGGTGGTGGTGGTGGAGCCGAGAGCTTTCAGATCGCTTGCTCCACAACCTTATCAGCTCCGCTCTGTTCGCTAATGCTCTTGCCACAAAGATCTTGTATTTGATATCCAGTTGATCTTTCTTATTCTCTTCATTGCTTGTACAACGATGCGTCGGCTAGAAGCCTTCTTTCCACGGCACCAAATCAACTCCTCGGGTGCGACTCAGGTGCTCCTTGTTACCCAGAGGCAACAAATACCGCCATTCTCCCTTCGTGGCCTGAAAAAGCCTTGGAAAGACTGCACGTGAGCATCTGCTATTTTTTGTAACACTTCTTGGGCTCTATCGCTCCTGAAGCTTAAGCTGCCATCTTCCGAGACATAAGCCCCCCTCCCATGCAACCAGTGCTTCAATCGTTCGCTCAACTCGGTCGTTGTAGGAATGACGCCCCTGCAGGTTAGCTCTTCTTCGCACCTATCCTATGCCGGTATTTTCTTCATGTAGCAACTACTGCCTAGTGTGTGAGGGAAAATATTCTTATCAGCGTTAGCCTTATTTTTCTGACTCACTGTCTGGGCTTCTTCAGAATTCTTGTACGCCACAAAGTCCTCCCAAAATTCCTTTATCTTTGGGTACATGTTAACATTTGGCGTTTCATTCTTCTTCATATAGTTCTTATTCAGCGTCGTCTTCCAATCCTTCCATGCTGTGCACATTATGCATAGTGCACGTTTCTTTGCAGCCAACTCGACCCTTGGGGGAACTTGAATACTTATAGCAAGTCCTTCAGGTAATTGGGAACCACCCAATGGTCACCTCGGTGGCGGTCCATGATCTATAGCTGATGGGCACATAATCCCTAGCAAGTACTCCGCATGCTGTCCTGTACGAGCCCAATAATGACGCGGGTATAGCAGGTTCCCCGACTGTCGAGAGCTCTACTATATTCTGAACACCCTTAGGCATCTTGTTCGGACCACGGCCTGCGCGTCGCCTTTGTTCATCTGACGTCTGAGCCTGCAATTGGATTTTCTTATTAGTCGTCTGACCCTACAATATTTTGGGAATCACATTGTACAAGTACTTTACCTCGCCTATGTTAGTGGCGTCAGCTTGGTCCATGGCAGTGGCATTAGGTTGGTCCATGGCAGTGGCGCCAGGTTGCTCCACATCAATATCCTCTAGGTTTAGGTAGTACGTTGGCCTACCTGCTCCTACTTCGTCTATATTCGAGGGCCCAACTCCCTCTGGCACATGTCCCTGATTAGAGGCTATTCCTAGAAAGTTTATCAGAAATTTCAAATTAACACAAATACACATACAATGGTATCGAAGAAAGACGTAACGAGGAAATGAAGATAGATGTAACGAGTGAAAGTAGATGTAAAAGCATATGAGCCCAAGTATAGCCGCATTGCCAGCTAGACTATTCTTCTGCGTGTGATGTCAAACTTATGAATTCAAACGATGGCATAGACATATGATAGTGTTTTTTACAATTGTTTTTGAGACTACGATATACATCTTTCAAGGACATATATATATATTTTTATACACATACATCTTTATACACACATATATTTTTTTTGATCTTTATACACATACATAGGATATCCAATATATACAACCAATAAACCACATTGTACCTTAGGCAACCATTACTCTCTAAAAGCTTGATGTATATGGGAAACTGCTAATTAGGCTATATAATCTAGATTAAGCCATTTTATAGCATAGATTAGTTTATATATTTTCGGAGTGTAATATAAGAAATTAATCCTACAACCGATGGAGGTAATAAAAGGGGAAAACAGAAGTCCTTCCTCTCCAATTACACCGAGTCCAATAGCGAATCTCTTAATTAGCTCTCACATGCGTACGTACAATAATTGAGAAGGGAGAATACATCAAATCTATCAAACCACACTCCGGTTTCAGCATCAATAAAAACCTTATTTCACTTCGTATCAGTAGTACCAAATTAACACAAAAAAGCGACAAAATTTAATTTATTGTTTGATGTACCCATTACTAAAATAGCACAAAAATGGACAAGCAAAATTAGGTACAAAATTGTACCAAACCTAATGAAAATCCATGAAAATTGGCTAAGGGTGCAGCACTGCATATCGAGTTCACATACACACGTACACTATTTCATATCGTGCAATTTGTGTTCTCAATATATGCTCGATCATCAAGGAATGCTAATCCACAGAGACAATCAAATAATATCATCTATTATAGAAGTTATATTTAGTTTTGTCTTTAGATGATATAGAAAAGTATATAGACAGTAGATGTCTCTACTTTTATCTTATAATATAAAGAAGTATATAAATAGCAGGCTATTATTGTACATGCTCCAATAGGCTATTAGCACAACCAGCATAAACCTAATTAGTTACAACCAAAAAATCCACATCAAGCAACATTCACATCAAGCATCACTGGATTACATCCCACAAGCATCATCACTGGATTACATCCACATCAACCAACATTTGAACATCAAGCAACATTTGAACATTCGGGCCTCTGTCATAAACGAAGTTCGCAAGAGGTGTACCACAGTGGGGAGGCCAACGCGACGGCGGGGAGACAGCGGGGAGGTGAAGGCGACGGTGGGGAGGTGGCGGCGGGGAAGGTCCGAGGTGATGGCGGGGAAGGTCTGAGGCGACGGCGGGTATGCTCCGACGCAAGGAGGCGGTCCGAGGCGAGGTTGAGGCGACGGCGACGAGCTCTGAGTCGAGGCGACGGCGTCAGTCTGACGAGAGGCGACAGAGGCCCAAGGCGAGCGGCGGGGATGGCCTTCGGCGACGGCGCTATAACTGAGATGGCTAGGTTAGGGTAAATGTGAAGATGGCGCGACCTTTGAATTTATAGGGGGTGGACTATCACTACTGGGTCACCAAAATAACTGGCAGTGATATATTATCACTGCCAGTCCATATGTAGAGCCAGCAGTAATATATGTTATCACTACCGGCTCACACTAGAAACCGGTAGTAATACTATGATATCACTGCCGGGTGGATGTCCAACCGGCAGTGATAGTGGAATATCACTGCCGGGTAGATAACTACCCTAATGATGGTGCTTATCACTATTTGGTTGATACTAGAAACCCATAAAGGATAAGCTAGTCTCCGGACTTAATACTTTTAATTTGATCCAAATTTTTTGAAAATTTTGGAGGTATACTATAGGACATCTAATATTTTATTTAAATATTTCCCCAAATTTGTATAAAGTTCTAAAATTATAAAAATCCAGATTGCTAACTGTTTTAATAGTTTTAATATTTTAAAAATCAAATAATGCTTGAAAAATGAACACAAATGCAGTCAAATTCACACAAATTCAAATGCAGTCAAATTCACAAAAATCCAAATGCAGTTAAAGATTTGCACTCAAATCTTTGACCACACTTTATTATAAAGCTCTAGTAAGTTATTTTGGAATGGTGTCCCTGATAGAATTATTCGCTTTTCAATACGGATATTACTGCTGGTTGGAGATCCACCCGACAGTGATAGTGCTTATCACTGTCGGTTGATACTAGCAACTAGCAGGGATAAGCTAGTCTCCGGCCAATTAAGTGAAACTTTTGATTTGATCAAAAGAAAGCATAACCTCAATTTCCATTATTGCATATATTACATTAATTGTTACATATGAGAAAATAAACATGTCGTTCGTACAAAAGAAATCATACATTTCATTACTACAACTAAGCTACGATTTGACCTTCGTTATGATCGCGACGTATGTACGTAGCTTCGTCGCTCTCTTCCATGATACTTAGGTCAACGTCCTCTCCGAAAGGGGGAAACTCATCGAATTAGTTGTACTCTTCCTCGTTGACAACATTCTCAACTCCGACAATACTTCTTTTTCCTTGAAAAATCACGTGGCGCTCCTTGTTAGCCGGTTCAGTTACAAAGAAGATTTGTGTAACAGAATTAGCAAGTACGGAAGGTTCTTCTCTGTATCCGATGAGTTTGAGGTCCACGATAGTGATGCCGTACTTGTTGATATGCACACCCCCTGGAAGTCTGACCTATTGGCACCGAAAGAGAGGGACCTTCAAAGGTCCATAGTCAAGCTCCTAAATCACTTCTATGAATCCGTAGTAGGTTTGCCTATTTCCATTATTGTCATAGGCATCTATACGAATACCGCTGTTTTGGTTGGTGCTCTTTTTATCTTGCGCTCTTGTATAAAATGTAAAACCATTTATGTCGTATCCTTGGAATGTCCGAATTGTAGTTGACGGTCCCTGAGCCAACACTTTCAACTGAGTGCAGTCTGTCTCCGTATGCATCATGTGTCTATGCAACCAATCGCCGAAGTTATCTCTGTGCTCTCTCACGAGTCAAACCTCTGACCTCCCTAGGTTTGTTCTGGATAGCATGTTCATGTGCATGTTGACATACGGGGCTACCATAACTGATTGTCCCAAAACTGTGAAATATGCTTGTGTAAATGAAGCTAAATTGCTAGTACGAAGTAATTTCTCACCTAGTGTCCTTTTCCCTTTTAGCCTCCCCTCATGCCGAGATACAGGCACACCAATCGGTTTGATATCCATATAATCGACGTAGAACTCAATGACCTCCTCGGTTCCCTAGCCATCGGCAATGCAACCTTCTGGTTGATGTTGGTTATGAATATATTTCTTTATAACCCTCATGAATCTCTCGTAAGGGTACATATGATGTAGAAATACGGGACCAAGAATCTGTATCTCTTTCACAATGTGAACAATGAGATGGACCACAATATCAAAAAAGATGGAGGGAAACACATCTCAAGCCTGCACAGAGTGTGGACCACATCTTCCTATAGCTTATCTAGTTTTAATGGATCGATAACCTTTTGTGAAATCGCACTGAAGAATGAACACAACTTGATAATTGGGTCTCGGACTTTCTCTGGCAGAACACCCCTAATTGCAAATGGAAGCATCTGTGTCATCATCATGTGGCAATCGTGAGACTTCATACCAATTAATTTTAAGTCTTTCATTGAGACTAGTCTCTTTATGTTAGCAGAGTAACCAGACGGAACTTTGACTCCGTGCAAACATTCGCAAACGCTAATTTTCTCTTTCTTGTTAAGAGTGTAGCAGACTGTGGGAAGGTACTTTTTGCCTGTATCCATTTCTTCGTGATGCAGCTCCTTCCTGAGTTTCGTATCTTCGAGATCCATCCGTGCTTGTACTGTATCTTTCGTTTTACCAGGTATGTCCAGTAACATACCAAGCAAGCTATCACACACGTTCTTCTCTATATGCATGACGTCGATTGCGTGTCGAACTTCCAAGTGCTGCCAATAAGGTAGGACCCAAAATACTGATCTCTTTTTCCACAAAGGAGCCTTATCCCGGGAACTCGGGATAGATGTACTGCCGGCTCCCTTTTCGTGAATAATTGTAAGATCTTTTATGGTGGCAAATATCTGTTTCCCAGTGTGATTCTTCACAGCTAAGGCAGTCTCCTTTGTCCCGTCAAAAGCTCTCTTATTATTGCGGTATGGGTGATCCTTGTGGAGGAACCTACGATGCCGCATGTAAGCCATTTTTCGGCAATTCTTCAGCCACCGGCTATCTGTATCATCCAAGCACTAGACGCATCCATTGAAGCCTTTTGTCGTCTGGCCCGACAGGTTGCCAAGAGCAGGGTAATCATTGATGGTTACGAACAACAATGCTCGTAGGATAAAGTTCTCTCTTTTATACTCATCCCATACTCGTACACCATCGTTCCACAATATTAGATGATCTTCAACCAATGGGTTGAGGTACACATAAATATCATTCCCAAGTTGCCTGGGCCCTTGGATCAGTAGTGGCATCATAATGTACTTTCGCTTCATGCAAAGCCAAGGAGGAAGGTTGTAGATACATAAAGTCACCAGCCAAGTGCTATGACGACTACTCATGTTGCCGAAAGGATTCATCCCATCCGTACTCAACCCAAACCTTATATTCCTCACATTATATGCAAAGTGCTTCTTACATTTTCTGTTGATGTTCCTCCATTGCACAGAATCAGTAAGTTGTTTGAGCATTCCATCCTTTTTACGCTTTTCAGCGTGCCATCGTAGCAATTGGGCATGCCTTTTGTTCACAAATAATCGCTTCAGATGGGGGATTATAGGGAAATACCACACCACCTTACGGGGACACCTCTTCTTCTTACGCTTCACCCCTACATCATCGTTCTCGATATCATCATTGTTGCCCTTATACCGCTTTGCTTTGCAAACAACATAGGCATCCAAGTCTGCAAACTCATTGTGATACAATATGCAATCGTTTGGACATATGTGTATTCTTTGTACTTCCAATCCCAACGGGCAGACAACCTGCTTGGCCTAGTACGTAGTTGCAGGCAACACGTTACCCTCTAAAAACAAGTCTCCCAAGAGACATAACAGCTCAGTAAATCTCTTATCGGACCAACCATTGCTTGTCTTCAACTGCAATAGTGAAAGCACAATATGCAGCTTTTTGTGCTCCTCCTTGCAGCCCGGGTATAATGGCGTTGTAGAGTCCTCTACCATACACTGGAACTTTTGAAACTCCCTTCACTCGTGAAGTCCCCCTCCCCATCACGCAACATTTGATCTAGATCATCTTCGTGGCTATCAACGAACGTATCTTCCACCGCTGTCAATCGTTGTCTCTGTCATCTTCATCAATGTGTTGCCCTTCACGTACAATATCATCTTCACCGTGCTCGGTCCAATAGGTTTTGCTAGACTTGAAACCCTTTCGAAGCAAGTGTGCACGTATCGACTCTATGTTAGAAAACAACTTCTCATTTTTGCAATCAACGTTTGGACAACACATACATCCACCTTCAGTCCGTCTACAGTTAATTATATCGAACTACATTTCAGTATATCAATAAATGATACCAAAATAATTTATTCTTTACATTAGTCATGCAGTGCTAATTAATTAAAACAATAAACACATTATAAGCATATAACTGCAAATAACAATATAATTGTAAATGATTAGATTTACATATACATCTAGCAATTTTGCCTATATTAAAATACATCAAAACTTTTTCACTATTTAAATATCCATCTAGCATTTTTTAATTATTTAGAAGATTTAATTTATTCATTTCATTTTGTTATGTAGCGCTATTAAATTAAATTAGCATACATCAAATAAGCATATAATTGAATATAAGGATATATTTCTAAATAATTATGTATCTTGCAACTTTCATTATTGGAAAATCCATCTACCATTTTTCATTATTTAAATATTCAACTAGCAATTCTCACTATTTATAATTCATCTAGCAATTTTTACTATTTAAAATTCCATATAACAATTTTTAATTATTTAAAATAATTACAATTATGCATAATTGTCCATCTAGCAATTTTCATTACTTAAAATCCACTACATCACTAAAATGGATAAGAATTATAATTTATTCAATAATTTAACTAGATCTTAATTTGACCACTACCGACCTAAAATGTTCACACCATACAATCAGCAATTATCAACATCTAGAGCAATCTATAAAGTAAAATTTTACTACAAATATAACATAGATTAAGTCAGTAACCTCGAAGAGAAATACGAGACAAATTTTAATACAATTTTTCAGCACCAACTCGCCAAGATAATAACTACCGAGCAAAACAGAGCTCCTCTCTGTTTTGCTCGGTCGGAGAAGATGTCGCTTCGAAGAGAAACACGAGAAAAATATTAACACGATTTTTCAGCAGCAACTTGCCAAGAAAATAACAACCGAGCAAAACAGAGCTCCTCTCTGTTCTGCTTGGCCGGGAAGGCATCGGTCGGTGCCAGTTATATAAATAGCTTATCACTACCGACTCTACCACTACAAGAAATAGGAGAAAATTCGTGGGTTTTTCTAAATTCGTGGGTCCAAAAAAAACCCACGATTTATAGATTTAAATTAAATCGGTTTACAAAATACCCACGATTTAATTAAATTGTGGGTCAAAATACCCACGAATTTATCATATAAATTGCGGTGATTCGCCCGCATCCATGATTTAATTAAATTCTGTGGGCCCATTTTACCCACGAATTTAAAAACTTAACCCTAGACCTAACCCAACCGATCGATTCGATCTTCTCCTCACTCTCTGTCGATCTCCTCTCTCCTCACCACCACCTCTCACCACCACGCCGCCGCCCGCCTCACCACCGCCGCCCCTGCGCCTCGCCTCACCGCCCTGCCGCCTCGCCCGCCGCTTGTCATCCCCGCCCTTCGCCCGTCCGCCCCGCCCACGCCCGCCCCCACTGAACACATCCTACCCCCCACGCCTACCAACAGGCAAGTCATTTTGTGGAGGTCACTTTACAGAGTACAATTTGCACTTGCTCAACAAATTTGCACTAGTCCCGAGGGGAAGATGAAAGAACAATTGAAAGAAGTTCTATGTGTTGTGAGCCACATCAAAAGCTTCCTTCATTTCTTCAAGAGTATATATTATTGAAGCACATATATTGCATTGTTGTGCAGCTAATGTTGAATGTATTTTCTAGCTCTAAATGATCAATGAAATATTGTTAATTTCATTATTTCGCTTGCCTTTATTGCTTACTTATCATAAGGTCATTCCTTGTCGAATTGTTAGAGAAACTTATTTTAGCTAAAAAGTATCTAGATGTTACTACACCGCACTCCAAGTTTATGAAATTTTACTGAAATTTGTCAAAAGAGTGGTTGCAATCTCAATTCTTTGAAAAAATAGGTATTGGAAAGAAGAAAATAACAATAGTGCACATCTAGCCTTTTCTTTGTAATTGTGTGAAAGCTTTACGCCAATTTGTTGAGCATAGTGAATCTGTCTCATGGATCTTTAATTACTATTTTGCAAGCCATAATTTGTCGAGGAGTGCGGACAATATCTTTTCTTGGTTCAATGATTAATTGCACATTTCGAGCTAGACTACTACATTCAGATTTCAGAGGGCTCATGCAACAAAGATTCTATACTCAAATAATTGATGTAACTATTGCTGGTGCATTGAGATGATTGCAATTTTATCCATAGCTTATATATCCACCCAAGATAAAAGAGTAGGTTTCAAGTATATGGGCTTGTTGGGTCTTAATCACCCAATATTCTGTTCTGTCTGACCTTAACATCTCCATGGGAATGGAAGAACATAGTTTCAGAACAACTAATTTGCATGTTAACTAGGATAGTTGTTGAGAATAGTGATTCAGGCTGACACCTTCCTCCTTTGTATTGTGAGTTTCTTCAATTTGCCCTGTCTTCTGTTGGAAGCAATCTTATAGAGTGGGAATAGCAGTCAACATTCGCAATTTACTTTGCTACCTTTCTCTATGCTTTTGTCTTCACTAAATGACCTTATTATGCTTTTGCTTATTGCTAAAACCTTCTATTCATGACACCTACATTTTTTTAAGAAAAAATAAAGGAACTTTTGTTGATTCTTCTATTGGAAATTATTTGATTACACAGACTCCAGCATGAATTATATGGATGACATTATATTGATGCAGCAATATTACATTTGTGAGTTCAAAAAACCCTTGCAGCATCTATTATTGAACTTATTGATATACCCATCTGGCTGGTTTCCTGATCAGTTGCCACACATTACTTGCTGTGTAGGTCAGTGAAGAAGTAGAGCGTGCATTAGCCAAATTGGGTCCTGCAGCTTCGGCTAGAATTCAAGGAAGGTACAAGATCATGCAACTTGTTCTTTCTTGTTGCACTTGTGTATGCATTTTTATTCTGGCTAGAATGTCTCCAGTTGGTTTGAGAGATTGATATGTATATTATAACTGCAAATGTTTTTTATTTGCTGAGTGGATGTCCTATTTACTAGAGAGGTCATGCCAAATTTTGTACATTTCGGTGACTTCATAATGATTAATTGCTTGAAGTTATTTCATCTCATTTTATATTCGCTGCATATGGTATATATATCTTTGTTCTCTCGCTGCCTTGCATATAACGTTAGAGTTTACGGTTATGCTTAACAAGAGAGAGCCTAGGCGTCACCCGTTGGGAACGGCGATCTCACATTTGCTTGTGAGGTGCGCGGTTCGAATTGTCCGGCAGATTTTGGACGCTCGAGAATGTTGGTTGTTGCATGGGGCTCGTGACGGCGAAGCGATCCGAACGTGATTTCGCCAAGATAACCTGTTGTTCTCCGACGCACCAAAGATCAGCGCGGCGCTTGGAGAACAATGGGTTATGTCGCCAAATTTCGCTCACCAGAAGCGACGTCATGTGTCGCATGCAACGGCCTCCATTCTGGGTGGGTTTAGAACACATCTTTCCTAATAGGGTTGTCTTTGTCACCTAAGCCACTACCGACGCTGACGCTGCTTCATTTGTTTAGCTTTGAGAATGGGTGACGATCGAAGGGCTTATGTATGACGGATGGAGGAGTGATGGGGGCACACAAGGAATGGGGCAGATCACGGATGCTTTCTTGAAGCAAGCATTCACCGGAGGAGCTGAATATGTGTATTGCCCGTGTACCCTCTGCGAGAATAACAGCTACTACAAAGAAGGATATAGTGCAAGATCACATTTGCAAAAACGGGTTCATGCCTAACTATTTGGTGTGGCACCGTCATGGAGAGGCCGCAGGCGTGCCATTGAGTCGACCATGGGGAGGATGACGACCGGATGGAAGAGATCTTTGCATGATCTTGGCAGGGGATTGAATTTAACTCGAGGGAGGGTCACAACGAGGAGGTTAAGGAATTCTATAGGCTACTTGACGCCTCGGATGCTAAGTCGCATGACTTGACCAATGTGACCGCCTCCGCAGCGGTTACACGGCTTATGTCGATGAAGTCAAGTTCAACTTTTCAACAAATGCTTCAACGCTTTGCTTGAACTTATGAATGATGTCCTTCCGCCTAACCACAAGATGCCAAAGGATTTGTACCAATCGAAAAAGTTGATGGCCGGCCTCGGGATGAATTACCAGAAGATTGATGTGTGCGAGAATAATTGCATGCTGTTCTGGAAGGATCATGACAAGGATACTCTTTGTATGCATTGTGGTACGTGTAGATTCGTTGAGGTGGTAGATGAGGAAGGGGTATCAGTGACTACAAAGGTCGCGACTAAACAGCTTCGGTACATGCCGATCACGGATTGGCTTAAACGGCTGTACATGTCAAAAGTAACAGCGAAACATATGCGGTGGCACAAAGAAGGTAAACGTGAGGACCGAGACCCCGATATGATGGTGCATCCGTCTGATGGCGAGGCATGGCAGGCATTGGACCGATTCGATGCTGCATTTGCAAGCGACCCTAGGAGTGTCCGTCTTGGTTTGTCCACAGACGGTTTCACACCTTTCAGCACAAGCGCTAGCCCCTACTCTTGTTGGCCGGTCTTCATCATGCCATACAATCTTCCACCTGAGATTTGCTTGAAAGAGGGGTTCATATTCCTTGCTCTTGTCATTCCAGGTCCTAAGCATCCAGGGAAGGATCTCAATGTGTTCATGCGGCCCTTAATTGACGAAATAAAAAGTTGTGGTGAGGGAAAAGGCATATGATGGCGTTCTTTGGTAGAGAATTTACCTACGAGCCACATACCGTGGTCGGTCCATGATTTGTTGGCATATGGCATTTGGGCCTACCGGTGTGTTCATGGTCGCTGGTTGTCCGGTTTGTATGGTCGACTCGATGCATTCAGCTCACGCACAGTAAAAGATCACATTCTTCGATTGCCATCGACGGTGGCTTCCGGCGAGGCACCCTTTCAGGAACGATGCCAAAGCATTTAGAAAAGGAAAGAAAGTTAAAAAGGGCCGCTGAAGCGACTCACAGGAGAGGAGATAGCTGAATGGCATAGTCGGCTTGAACGATCTACTTAAAGTGGGTTTCAGCGGCTATGGAAAGGAGCACAACCGACTCATATTTCTTTTCTTTGGGAGCCGCTTACGCGAAAGCTTTGATTCTCGCCGCATAACATAGATTTGATGCACCAAGAGCGCAATGTGGCGTAAAGCATCATAAGCATGGTGTTTGATGTAACCGACAAAACAAAGGATAACGTGAGTGCTAGGAAAGACATGGGTGATCATTGTGCTAGGCCGTGGCTTGAGGTTAAAGTTGGTTTAAATGGAAATGAGAGCCGGCCACGAGCTCCATACTGTGTGAAGCCAGAAGACCGTAAACAGATTTTGAGGTGGTTGAAAACTCTAAAGTTTCCTGATCGCTATGCATCTAACATAAAACGGGCTGTGAATGTGTTGACACCAAAAACGTGAAGAGGGTTTCTGATGGCAACACACCATTTAACGCCGGTTCAAGTGTCTTGTGGAAGGCCAATCGATTTGACCCTGCAATCGATAAGGAGATCTGTAAAATTCAATCAAGCCGATCCTTGGGGCGAATCGGCTAAAATTAAGAATCAGCTAGAAAGCCGATTAAAAAGGTCACTAGACTAGTCGATTAAGACTAATCCGAGGGTAAAAGGTAGATTAATTCTGAAAAGGCGATGCGCAACAAGACAGAACAAATCAAACCTGAAAAAGCCAATGACGATCAAACAATCGGCGATGCGCAACTTTATTTGATCGATGTCGACTTACAGAGGAAAGATTACAAGGCTAAAAAGACTAGGAACTACAGAAAGCAAAAACTAGTAGATGTGTTGATTGATTTTGTGGATGCCTCTTCAAGCAGCCCTGGCGCGCCTTATATACCCCCTAGCCGATCCGAGTCCTGATCCAACACGACGATGCAATCCGAATCGGCTTCGTAGTTTCCTATTTGGACTCTATTTCCAAATATCTCCTGCATTATCCAATTCTTCTGAGGCGTTCCGTGTTGTATCCAAACTCACGTTTCTTCTGCCGGTTCTTCTCGTAGCCTCCAAAAACTGGTGCAAACAGAATGTCAGCACCGGTAAGCTAACGGGCTAAAGAGTCATGATTACCATATTATCATGGAAAGACTTGTTCCGGTAATGTTTCATGGCTATTTTGATAATGAGTTGTGGAGGATGTTAGCCGAGCTCAGTTACTTCTATAGGCAGATATGCGCTAAGAAAATCTCAAGACGTTGATGCGAATAGAGAAGGGAATTCCTTTGCTTGTATGCAAGATGGAAAAAACTTTCCCACCTGGTTTTATGAATGTGATGCAACATCTGCTGGTGCATCTGCCTTGGGAAGCGATGGTTGGAGGTCCTGCGCAGTTCAGATGGATGTATAGTCAGGAAAGGGAGTTGAAAAAGCTTAGAGCTACAGTTCGCAACAAGGCAAGGGTAGAGGGGTGTATCGCAGAGGCTTATGCAAGAGATCACAAACTTCTCAACAAAGTATTTTGCAGTAAAGCACAACGTGAGTGCCCCTACGAGTCGGGACTGCGTGCAGCGGAAGAAGAACCGCAGCGAACTTAAGCTTTTTCAATGCAAGGGTCAACTGTTGGGTCGCATAATCGCACACCATGTTGAGTATGAGGAGGAACTCGCCATGCTTTACATGTTCAAGAACATGGTAGAAGTTGAAAAATATTTTGAGTAAGTGACTTTCCTAATTATGTTTTCAACATTTCAATGTAGTGTCCTTTTAACCCGGAATAAATAACGCAGAGTGTTTGACAAAGAAAATTGAAGTCAACTCGACAACCCACAAGTAAGCAATTGGATAACCTACGCCGTGATGGGTTGAAAGGTGGCCCAAGCCAGGCAATGGTTCCACAAGATGTAATTTGACTATTTATTCAATTTTTTAAAATGAATTGTTGTAGTAACTTAATATTAGACTAACAAAGATGCATATTGCTATATAGTGTATGCGTGATGCCTCCGTCCGTGAGGATGTCCGGCAGACTCTCACATGGTGATGTGACGGCAAGGAGCTATAGTCGCTATGATGTGAACGGGTTCCGCTGAACAATAAATTAGAAGCTAGCCGTCCACTTATGCCACTTCAAACAATGGAGTAGTCACAACGCTGCTCGATTCCAGCGGTGATATATTAGACTACTACGGTGTTGTACAAAACATAATTGAGTATACCTTTGGGGTGCCAAAGAACTGAAGGTTGTGTTTTTGATTGCCATTGGTTCGATCCACACAACGGCACACGGTCGATGACTTTGGGATGGTGGAGGTGAAGCACGATTCATGCTTCAGGCCACATCAATAACATTGTGCTTGCACATCAAAGTTGAGCAGTGTACTACCCGAGCTATCCTCACCGTAGCTTGAAGGCTTGGTGGGTTGTATTTAAAGTTAACCTCAAGTATATCCTCCTCGATGTTTCAGACGCAAAGCAACGAGAAGATGATGTGGGTGATGTATATCAAGAAGAAGCTATGGGGATTCTTTCCTTGTCTCCGACGGGCAGACTCGATCAATTACTCACCGATGCCACAGACGTAATAACAGATGAACCGGGCCCTTCACGGATACGCCGTAAAAAGTCAAGAAGGATTGCACGCCTTCAAGCACGCCTCAATGAAATGCGAGTCGCAGGCGGATTCTCGACGAGCGACTTTTGATATGTATATTTTGTAAGATGTGCTTGATGAGTGGAAGTGGAATGACCTGCTTGATATCGATGTTCTATTACAATTAATGGTACATGAGGAAGCGCAATTTTGGTCACGGCCACAAGAAGCTTTCTTTTGTCATAAGAGTGCCACTAGTTTATTCGCTTATGGTAATTTCTCCTTTATTTGTTTCAATTTGTACCTTTGCACTAATTTCTCCTTTATTTGTTTCAATGCCATGCTGAGAAGAATGTCATATTTGAGTTCTATTTCCTTGAAAATTATTTGTAGACCTGTGTACTAACTCTTGTCAAATTTGAACAGATGAGTATGTTCAGGCATCAGGTTGACAAGCTTAAAGGCAAGTTCAGCGGGTCGTCCTCCAAAAGGTCGAGGAGCAGGGGTTCCGATGCTCAGGACTCGACGGCCGGCAGCGCCATGTTTGCTGGGGCTGCGCATATTAGACAGCGGCAGGAGCAGCTCCAGAGGTGCTTCGATGAGCAGGCACGAGAACAGCTGGGGGAGCAGCCACAGCAGGACGAGGGGCAGGTGGGGTGTGAGGACGAGGACTTGGGCGAGGCGGACGACGAGGAGGACGTTGGGGGTGGTGGCGGTGGGACGACAGATGCAGACGCCGAGGCCGAGGCAGCAGCAGATGCGGAGTTGGCGGCGACCTTAGAGCCAGTTGAAGAGGGCGGGACTTCTTCGGGTACCATCAGGTATATGCGTAGTATTGGATTAGCATTTAATATCCATATTTACATTGTAATGTCTATGAACTAATGATTTGCATTTCAGGTTTCAGTAAAGTTGCCTCGGTTCATTCGAGATGCAACCCGCCGATAGGAGGTTGATAGAGCTACACGGAGCAGTAATGCTTATATCTTTCATGTCTTTTATTTTAGCATGAGCTAAGTGACAACTTATTGTTTTCATGCATCTTTGTCTTGTATTTTATTGTAGGCACCGGAAAGAGCCGTGTTGGACCGAGGGGCACATTACAAAGGTTAACGCCAGGTTGGAGCCCTTGGTCGCTACTACTACCCCGCATGGTTGAGTCAGCAGGATAGATTCGCATGCCCACAATCGAAGCACTTGGCGTTGAAGAATAACGGAAGGAAACGAAGACAACCAAACATGTCGTATGCATCTGGGCTGGCTTCGGGTGAGTTTATGCTATGATTTACTCTATTTGAGTATTGCTTTAAATGCAAATACAATTTGACAATGTGTAATCTATGCAGAGAGGTTCCGCTTGAGAACGAAGATGATTACAACACTTTGAAGAAGGCCAAAAGCGCCTTCAATAGGGCGGCACAAAAGGTTGTCGAGATTCGTTCAAAGAATGCACGGATTCAAGCCGCCATCCATTTTTACAAGAGGGAGAAGAAGGTGAACATGAGAAGACCAGAGGCGAGGAGGATACATCTGACAGAACAAGAGTATCTCCAGAGCTCGGTCGATTGGATAATGAAGGACATGGAGGCTTGGAGGTGGATGTGCCAGATTGGGCGCTTGTGGATTTTCAAGAAAAATCAAATAGAAATCGAGGGAATGTAAGAAGTAGAATGGGGAAGCACAAGTACAAAGCAGACGGACACATTGGCCTAGAGCAACGATGGTAAGTATCGGTATTATAATTGTTAGTGAATTTGTCACTATGTTTCTAACTTTGCATCAGAGGTGAAAGTGGGAGTACTCCCACTTTTGTCAAGTTTACATCCGGGGCACCAAGGCGAGGATCCACAGAACCCGGATGCTTTGTGCGATTTACCGTGCTATCGCGAGGATGGTAAGTATAAATGACACAATATGTTTGTGCAAATTTACATCCGGAGCACCAATATGCTGTTTTGCGACGCTATATGCGAAGAAATGACACAACGCCATGGGCCGGAGTTTGATTGGAGGGCCACGGCCGATGTGGAAGCGTTGTACCACGCCGAGGGGGCCTAAAGCATGGGAGGTTCGTTAATAAAACTGATTTTTATTGTTTTCGCTCTCTAATAACAAAAATGTTGCATGGTCACATTTCAAGATATATCGCTTGTAGGTGGGCCATGGGGACGGAGTTGTGGATCGCGATCGCATCCACGAGGCTCGACTTCGCACAGGGGAGTACCGCCGCTTGCCGAGGACCACACGGAAGCACAAGCGCAGGAGGATGCTCGCCAAGCGAGAGGAGGCTCGCTGCAAGCGAGATGAGGCTCGCTAAGCGAGAGGTCTCTCGTCAAGCTCAAGAGGTCTCGTATACATGACAATGTATCTGCAGTACAATCTCAACTTTAAACAAATCGCTCAATTGTACATTTGTGATTAAAATCTAACAAACAATCTATATGCAAAGAATCGTCACAATCTCTTGGATCTCTTGGACCTAACGTGCAATTGTTTAGCCCCTCCGTTATGGCCTGTAAAGATACTTGAGTTCATTACTCTAATTTACTTAGCTCAGAAATCACGCTCCGCACATTTGCACCAACACCACAAGGAGAAGCATCACCCATCGATAGATGTGTTGTAAAAAAATGAACAAAGAAAGCACAAAGGCAATCAAGCTCACAATAGACACAAATTGTCTAACTTTTCGCGAATCACATGTATGGCTTAAAGGATCACCATTTGTTATTTATACAAGAACTTTTAAGCGCTTATTTTTACACGCTTAACATTCTCTCGTCAAATCCAGAGGCCAAAGACGGTAAAACTGCATATGCTAGAACAAGCAAGAACCCACTAACTCACCAAAATGTTTCACTTTAAATGTCAACTAGGCAAGGAAGGTATATCACTTTTCAACTTCAGCTTTTGTGCAAAAACATGATTGCTTGTTGAACCATAGGGTGGTAACTCGCTGCACTAAAAGCTACTCACCAACCTGAATAGAAGAAAGGAACAGACATCTATCGGACGCACCCATCATGGTAGCAATAGAAGATATTCCAAAACAATGGAAGGAATAAGGGTATCTCGAACTATGTTCTCCCATGCCAATTTGAAGCAGAAGAATGAAAAATTCATACACTACAAAGCATGCCGCCAGCATATTAGTACTATTTACATAGATGATGAAGGAAAAAATGTTAGTCGCCATCGATTGAGAACTAGCCAAATAAAGTTTTAAACCCTTTTCATTATCCATATAGATTGTAGTCATTTTCCTTCATATAGATTGTTGCCATCGCTTCTATTGAATGCTTAAAAGATTGATCTTGAACTTGCAGTGTTTCGGTCACGCCCAAAGACGCATTAACGATTTACATCATAGAAGACATCTTGAACAAAGGTCTGCGGCGGTGGTAGAAGCGCCCACAACTCCAACAACCCCGAGGCATGAATTCCATTGTGAGCTCGATTGGTGTATGGTGTTGGACTTTATGACTTGTTGTGATGGATACCTTGTGAACGACTTATTGTGATGGACTTATTGTAATCGAATGTGGATTGTATCTATTGCGGTTGTAATGTGTTGTACGTCATTGCGTAGTTTACAATTTGCCGTTGGATGTGTGATTGATTATCTAAGGATCTGCTAGAATGTCTCCTTCTGGTTTCTTGTGAGATTGATATATATATTATAACTGCAAATGTTTTTTTGTCTGCTGAGTGGATGTCCTATTTACTAGAGAGGTCATGCCAAATTTTGTACATTCGGTGACTTAGTATGAGTATGGAATTTTGTATTTTGAGTGTTATGTGGCATGTCTTGTATTTTGCTGCTAATCCGCCGAGATGACGCAAGTCTTGCAAACAATTTGGTGTGAGGGTAGAGATGGAGCCGAGGCACAACAATTTTGATAAGGCAATTGAGCCGATGAGGCAAGCAACAAATGAGCCCTCTGTCGAGGTTAAGAGGCGAGGTATAATTTGTTTTGTTCAGCTTGTGTTAATTTCTTGTGTATTTTACTTAATCATTTTTTCTAACAATATGTTTTGTCAGCTGCTGCCGATGGGAACGAACTCAGCATAAATGAAATTACATAAATCTTTGAAATTATGGAGTTTCTATGTGGATTTGGAGGAGAGCCTTGGGACCTTGGAATCAACCCGTCTTTGTTTATGAGAGAATATTGATTTATTTAATTGCCACTCCGCAAATAATTCTCAATTATGCATATCTTCTTGAGGTAGGATCTTTTCCAAAAGTCCATACATTTGAAGCTTCAAGTAACTTTTTCTTTATGCATCTACTAATATGGCGGTTATTTGCTTTTTTTCCTCCACAGAGCACAAGTATTTTGAAGATGCATTTAAAGTGTATGAAAGAGGTGTCAAGATATTCAAGTATCCCCATGTAAAGGATATTTGGGTGTGGGTTATGGACGTGGAATCTGGAGAAGCAAGACCACTTTTCAATCTCCGAGATATACTTAAATGCTATCTTTGACAGTGAAAATGAATTTCTATAATTCTATGCCCGCTGTCTTTCTCTATTCCTACTTCTAAATAACAATCTCTCGCTATTGTTGCAGCTTTGTGTGGGCTAACAATTCTACTTTGTTAGTCTGCAAGACTATCCCTTGCAATCTAGGCTAGTTTTCATGGCTCAACAGAAAGAAAAGGAATTAAGCAAGGTAAGTCGCAATTACTTTCAAAGACTTGTGTGGTAAAACCAATGCCATCGATTAGCCGACTCTCCTTTCTTCATTAAAAAGAAAGGCTCTTAGTGCTTCCTCTTATTTATCAATTGGAAACCTATGAATTTGGCCTTGAAATATTTTGACTCGTCGAGCCTTAAAGGATTAAGTTCAACATGCAATGTACCACTTCTTTCTATATATAGATTAAGTGAGGAGTTACATGCACGTAAAAGAAAAGCCTGGAAATATTTTTACTTGTCATTTTAAAAAGGATTTAGTTCAACCTGCAATTTACCATTTTTTATATGTAGATTAAGTGGGAGTTACATGCAAAGAAAAGAAAAGCTCGGAGCAGCTTAGACATGAAATTCAATTGTCTAGGGAATCATATATAGGTCGTTATAGTACAAAGACAATGTGTTGTTAGAAGTTACCAAACCAGTAGCCTTACATCTTAAAAATGTTCCACAGAAATGATAATTGCCACTCTAAGTTTGCCGCAACAAAAGTATGTACCTTGTTCCTCTTACCATTTTCATTGTCTGTCTCAATTGAAATAGATTGACTTACTTTAATTGGATGAAATGAAACTTGTTTGTTCAAAGTGCAAAGGAGAAGCATTTTCTTTATGACATTGTTGCTAATGGTCTAATGGTATAGATGTTGACAAGTAAGGGCCTTCCTTATATTGAACTTCTAGTGTTTTTCGCTATAGGCCCACAAAGGGTTTCTACCATCATCCGGTTATGCCATAAACTAGAGTAAATGCAAGGTGTTTGACTACATTGGCGCGATTGCAGAGCATGTGGTCTTGGGTGTAATTTCCAAGATCGAGGTATTTTTGTTGTCAATGTGTTAAATTTCTCCTTGCCTTTCGCCCCATTATCGAGAGTAGTGATGTGAGAATTAATATTACCAAGATTTGTGGAGAATTTCACGCCAAGATTCTCTAGATGTTGTGGAATTTCCGTCAAGGGTGTTTGAGCTAGAGATCTGAAGGAATAAAAATATGGTCGCCAAGTTTATTAGTCGCTGGCTTCTTTTTGCATTTTATTTGATCAAATCAATACTATGTAGCGCGTAATTTTCCCATTGTGTCATCTATTTTTCCTTTGATATCTCATTGAGGAACATCTCAAGTTTCGCCATTTATGTCAACAATGAAAGAAGGGTGGCCCTATTAGTTTTTCCATAGGTAAAACGAGGAGTGTTAAATGTTAAGCATATATTAGCAGTTCCATGTAGGGCTTTGTCATTTCAAGCTTTATATGTGACTTTGCGGTGATGTTAAATTTTAGGCATTGAAATATACAATGCATTTTTTTGTGTGTGGAAAACTCAAATTGACTCCTTTTTAACTCATATTGTAACCTCGTTACTTTTTTCCCTCTGTGCTCTTACAAGGCATGCGAGTGATGGGTGATGAAATATGCTACCCTTCCAAAGATTGTAAGTGTATTATATAATCGCTCCCACCTGCTTATTTTTTATATTTACTATTTGTATTTGTTTTTCTTTGAAGAGTTTCGAGACGTGACTTGTTATGTCCGATTGGGAACCGAGATCCGAGCATCCATAAATTGTTTTCAACACGTCACGATCTCAGACGGACTGTTTATACCCATGCCAAAGTAAAGGTATGAGATAATTTACATTGCCTTCCTTTCTTCTCGTCCCAACATAGTTGTGTCTTATGAACATCAAAAAATAGCATGTTTACATCATAGAACAACACACACACACACACACCAAATAAAAAATCAATAAATTTTACTTGGAGACAATCTTGTTGCATCCAAATCATTGGGGATTAAATACGGCTTTGGTTGGGATATCCTGTGATCGATGGTAATCGATTGGTTGAACCAGTTTTGGGTCACCTACTTTGAAGGTCTATAGCTCCATATGGTGTTATATCACAAAGGTTTTTGATAAAGCCGCAAAAGTTTTTGTGTTGATTTTTCATTTAGCTTAATATAAATTGGTTTTGTCATGGTGATCTCATTTTTGATGCATTTAAGTTTCATCACCAATTTTATTGTGAAGTGTTAACATTTTATCCACCAAAAATCTGCATTCTCACACATGTTGCCATTCTCCCATATGAATATGGTTTATTTCTAACATCTTCAATCATTAGGTCGTTGAACTCGATGCTTGTGGACGACTTGTTGAAGCTAACGAATACTTGGGGATATCTTTGCATGCACAAGATCCTCAAGACTTTTGGAAGGTTTGGTGCTATCTATCGTTATTTCCTATATGTTTGTAGTTGTTTGTCCAATCTATTCCTCTCACGCCCATGTCTCCTGAAATCCCAGTTAGATGACACAATCATTAAAACCATCAAATCGCTCCCAACAAAGGAACTCAAGAAAGCAAAAGAAATCATTCAACGATTCACGGAGAGAGCTCTACAAGGTAGCACGCTTCTCAAAGATCAAGTAGCAAGAACAAATCATCTAACATATATGTTGTCAATTCTATTGTGCATTAGACATGTTACGGCTCGTTATATCGATCTTGTGTTCAAAGAATGAATGAATCAAGATATCACAAAGATGCTTCGCTATGGATGTGGTTATCCCACTTCTATTCGATAAACTAGATTCCCTGTAGTAACGCATGTGTCTTAAATGGTAGCCATTTGTTTCATCGTAATGCTTTGGTACAAAGTGAGGACGGAAAGGTCATTTTGTGTCTTGGGAGATGTGCTTTGTGGTACGTAATCGTGATTTTCTTCACAATGCTTGTTGTAGCATAAAATTGATCACCATGCACAAAGTAATACTACATGGAAGTCACTCTATAATAATTATTTTACTTTTGAGACTTCAAAATGATTTTTTTTTCTGTCACATACTTACATAATACAGAGTGTGAGTCTCACATTATGTCATAGTTTTGTCCTTGTTGATTTAGTTAGTATTTCTTTATGTGGAATTTATTAACGATTCAATTTTCTTTGAGTTGCAGTTCTGCAATCAATATTCTGTTCCAAAGGACAAACTGGAGCATTTCAAGGATATAATCGCAGAGACATAGTTTGTTCACGTGTTCATGCCTACTTTGCTCATTTGAGTTCGGTGCTATAACTTGACCTCTCGTAAGAATAGAAGTTTCATGTCTTTGATGTTGCCTGCCTTCGTAAATCTTCCGGGACATCGCCAAGGAAGAGGATGTTGTGGTCAAGAATGTTAAGATTGATTTGACCCGTGGAAAAGATAATCCCTAGAAAGGTTTTTGATGTTTAACACTCTACGATTTTTTATCAATTTAGGATGGCATATCGAAATTCTAACCAATTCCTTTCCTTTTGTGAATGTCTACCATTCCCCAAAGATCAAATTCTTCAAGGTAACTACCGCTCTACCGCTTTGGATTAGCCTTTAGCATCTTCAATTCTTGATTGATTGAACTGTTAATCGGGTGATACTGTTTTAAATGCAAAGATTATGAAATTGCCCTTTTATTTCTCTGTTTCATCCGTTAGTTTATAAATCTTACATACTCGCCGGTTCTTGTTAGTGCTTAATATTGATGAAACCATTTTAATAGCAGATGCTGAGGTTATGAACTATCTGCCTGGTTAAACGTGACAATTGAGTTAGGCAACTGTTTTCAACTATAATACTATATTATCTACAAGTTGTCTACGAGATGCAAATCAGGCCAGCTGATTCGTGGCCATATCTGTCGATGTGGATATATATATTTTTTTAGGCCATATCTGCCTCATAATCTACATTAATATTCATTTTTAGGCCATATCCGTCGATGTGGATATATATTTTTTGTATTAATGTTCGTTAAATTGTGGGCCCATAAATACCTACTAATTTAACAGCTAAATTGCGGGTTTTGATTTGGCCCATTTAATTTAACTAAATTGTGGAGTTTTTCGCCCATTTAATTTAACTAAATTGTGGTTTTGGTG
This sequence comes from Guadua angustifolia, assembly GCA_036346375.1. Lineage (NCBI taxonomy): Eukaryota > Viridiplantae > Streptophyta > Magnoliopsida > Poales > Poaceae > Guadua > Guadua angustifolia. The sequence goes on along the minus strand of CM070511.1, from coordinate 3,351,869 downwards.
GCCCATTTAATTTAACTAAATTCGTGGGTTTTGGATCGAGTGTGTCAAGTTTTTAAATTATTTAACCATTCTACATCAAGTTTTAAGGTTATCGCCTAGGGCCATATTTTAAAGGTTCACCCTAAAGCATGTTTCTACTTTCACGCAAAGAAAATTTTAGTTTACGCTAGAGTAATTTGCTAAATTCACATGCTACGGACCTAAAGCCCGCTCGATACTAATCAGTAACACCCAAGGCCAAACACACCGCGAATGCTACCAAACGCCCTAAATGACACTTACAACACACCGAACCATATCGTCCGAGTGTTCCAAACAAGACTCAATAAATAGACTTGACAACGGTGCCATTGAACTAATAGCTCAACGAGCGAGTCACTAAACATTTTACCTCTACTAAAAGATTGAAAGAAAACCGACTTCAAACTCTCTAAACCAATTTAAACTAAGTCACCGAAATTTACAAAATTTCGCATGACTCTCTAGAAACTAGGACATCCACTCGTGCAGACAGTAAAACATTGCGGTATATGATTTCATACTAGCGTGTCCTTAGTTAACCAATCTCACAACCAATGGAAATTAATATCTACTCCTCAACTAACACATATTACAACCTCGCATAATCACACTAGGCTTTACAAATCGATTTAATTAGTTTGATGGTGACCAAACCGTGCATGTGCTCTACTCCCATCCCGGTGAGCCAGCTTCAAAGAACCTAAAAAAACAGAAAGCAAACAAGCGTGAGTCCAAGACTCAGCAAAGTGCAATCAAGTAAGAAAAGTAATGAATTCGATTAGAATACAACGACTTCAAGACATACAGTAATAGTTCCTTTACTTGACATCCTTAAACAAAGGGAGCAATTTGGAATTCATATAACTTCAAAACGTAAGAACACTACTACTTCACCAATTTCTATAACCATTACTTAATTGAAATTATCCAGCTAAAGGAGCAGAAATTAACCCTACTTACCCCATCCAACTCGAAAACATAAATTAAACCTTACTCGTGCCTCCATAATCATTCCAGGATGAGTCCACGACTCAACCCTCGACCTATCATTTCCATTCTCAGCAATTAACATTTAACAATGGCAACACACAATGCAATGCTTCGATGCTCTCATCCTCTTTCTCATGAATCATAAAATGAATGCACCATGCATGCTCATAATGCACATTGTCATAGCGTGATATCGAGATAGTGAGTGCACACCCGTCGGTGTGCACCTCAATCCCACCCATCCGTGGCGGGGCCTACTTCATCGACTCGCTCCCATTCACCTCGATGAATAGGACTACGAGGTAGGACTTTTGTGCTCACTACGGTGAGCACCGAGGCCCGTGATCAACATGGGATGCCTCGTCCATCATGAATGCAATTATGCAATTGACGTGAATGCATTTCATCCCTCATTCATTTTCACCACACATAGCCATAACCAATATGGAAGTACCAATTAACTTGCTATTTCCGTGATTCATTCGAGAGTAAATAAAGTCATGAATAAAATTCAGGAAAGGCATCACATAAATTTCTATAAGGTAGATTAAATTTACCGATATGACCAACTAGGTGATTATAGTGCAAGCTTGTCCCTACACTTGCCCCAACATAACCATACCCATTCGTACAATTTCGTAATGCAATGCAATAAATGGGAATTGAATAACTTACTTACCAGTTTGCTAACATTCATCCATCCTCATCACCATAATAAAAACAACTTCTAGACATGCTATTAAACATAACCACATCATTAGAAGTTTCATAATTTTATCGCAAACAAAGCATTTAACACCCTAATAACACTCTAGGGGTTGCACTTGCCTTTAACATCGGCGATAACTGACGTCCGATTTGCGGTATTAGAGACCTCCGACCCTAGAGAAATAACACAATACTCAAAACCCATTCCTCATGTGAATAATACCACTAAGATGGCAATAAAACTCTAATAATCAGCATTACTCCCTATCTCAATAATACAAGATTCTAACATCATCGATCGACAGAAATTCATTTACCCAGCCATATATATATATTTACACTAATCACATTCCTTAAGAGGTTAAGCTTTTGGATCGCATACAAGGGATGAGACAACCCAGAACAGCCTCAATCACTTAGATGCCCCACACAGTACACGTAAATTCAAGTAATATGCATGATCCAAAGACATAGCTCACCACAATTGATGATATCTATATTAATCATTATCGATTTTTCAATAGAACAATAAAGAAGCAAGCAGCCAGCCAACAACCATTAGAAGTAATCAAGTTACATGTAAACATCACATAGCAACAAACAATACCCTAGGAAGTTCCGAGAACAGCTTGCATAAAACAAGTAGCATTCCATTCTTTGACCCTTAAGGCAGGAGCTTACAACTTGCAGTCATTGTTGAGAAAACTCACAGATGAATAGCTCATTAAGCATCAATCAAAATTTACGAGCACATAAACCAAGGTCTCAATGCACTGACTAACATACATCACCGCATCACAATCTCCTAAAACTAAAAACAAGGGTATAAAGAACCTAATGCTTAGATTCCCAGCACTCAATCGATGTTGGGGGAAATCAATCACAGTATATATATATATATATAATTTCTAATGAGCACAATCGCAGATTATGCATGCACCACTACCAGTCTCAAAACTTCAAAGCATAAACTTATGAACACCCAACATCAATGCACTTTATAAAACCTAGCTAGGCATTACCTCAAACACCACACATGCAATCCAATTGAATCCTCATTTCCTAGGGTTTTACCTCAAAGGCCCATGGAGGAAAGAGGGAGGTGGGGAGGCACTGCATCTGCTCGGGGGAGAGTCGCCGGCGGCAGGGAGGGCCGGCCGAGCGGCGCAAGAAGCCGGGGGTAGGCGCGGACTGGGAGGCTGTGAAGGGCGGCGAGCCAGAGGGAGGCGCCGGCCATCGCTGCTCCATTCTTGGCTGGCTGCTGCTGCTTCAAGTTCTTTGGGCCAGCTCCTTTCTTCTTGCTTGCTTGCCCCTAGAGAGGATGCGCAGGAGGCCAAGCACCAGGGAAGGGCGACAGGGGTTGGAGTCGGGGGGAAAAAATCTGGATGCGCAGGAGCTCGGGTTGGGAGACAGCAAACAAGTGGCTGGGAGTGAAGGAAGAGCAGGGGCATGAAAGGAAAAGAAGATTAAGGGCTAGGATTTCATCCCCTGTTTTTTTTTCTTTAAAAAACTCCAACAACTGGATGCCACAAATCAACAGGGTTTGGGAACAAAAGAAATGAAGCTCCTCCATAAAACGAAAACCAAATGCCAACTTTAACCATTAGCGAACCAAATAATTTCAATTCTTGCGCCAAATCACGATTAACAAGAAAACAAACTTGCCGCCAAACTATACGAAGAAGTCCAAAACTTTTAATAACATCCGGAAATTTCGCGACAACATAACTTAACTCCCACCTAATAACTCCAAAATTTAAGAAAACGAAAACAACACCGACAAAACCCTAGCCAACGCTAGATACACTCTTCCCTTTAACAGTAATTAGGCCTCTAATTCTAACCACAACAGAAAACCAACACAAACAACGGAAACAAAACAAAACAAGGATACCCAAACAACAAACCGTATTACTCAAGCAAAAGGAACTCTAAAATTCAATCCACTTCTTTTCCCAATAAAGAAGCAAGTAACTTAACTCATTCCACCCCTTTTCGAATCAACACTCACTTTACCTCCTTAAATTGGCATGGCACAAGACCCGAAGACCATGTCTTACTCAAGGACCAAGGCTAAACCAAATCTACTTTGCGTTCTCACTTCCAAATAGTTTCCTTAAACCAGGAATCCCACAAGCACTTTCTCAACCGGAGAATTCTTGACTCTAACGCTTAAACTCCCATAGATCTAGGCAAACAGCCAAAATCTCAATCCATACCATTCTCATAAACTGTCTGACAACTCAGACAATTTTTTTTTTCATTAATGGTTCAACGTACGACCTGCAATCATCCAATGATTCTTTTCGGAAGATCATATCACTAGTCTCCAACTCAATTCTAATTTTTCCTATTCAATTTCACTCACCAAAACTTTCCCCTCTCTCTCAACCTCTACCTCACAGATCAATAAACTCGAGATGACATGATTAACACAAGCCACATCACTCTATTAAGCATCCAACCAATTTTTCACCGGATCACTGAATCCTATTCGATTGAACAGTTGGGGTTCTAAACTCGAATCCCCTAAGAACTAAGAAAACCCCGATTCACATCTCTCCTCATTGATTAACCTTTATAACCACATAACCATTATCAAGCCATATCATCGAACGAGTTAGCCCACCATATCATAGCTGTCCCACGGGTCGATTAGCTTAAACCACGGAGCCACACAAGGCTTTTCAATCCAACAAGCTTCTAACCAATTTCGAACATATCACTATTTCTAATCTTTTAACACTGGAATCCTCCAGGAACCAAAACACAACTCTTATCTCTTCAACAGATGCCCTGGAGACAACAGGGCCAAAGCCATTCCATACTATCAAAATGAATCGCCCAATCGGGCATAAATCCCAATTCCATCACAGTACACAATCATACCCTACCTTCTTCATACATGTCTCGATAGCGACAATCACTCAAGAAAAGAGTCACAACAGACCATTCACTTTAGACAATAAATCAAAGAGCATAATATTCTATTACACTCAACCATGAACCCACGCCCAAGCATTTTCTTGTCCCACACTAGAGAGCAAAGAAAATCTCAATTGCTTAACAAAACTAACCACTTTCCTCAACTTGAATTCAAAGCAATAAAATGCACAAGGAGAAATTCAACCGAGAAGAGGAACTTCACACAATTCTTCTTCAAAACGGTCACAAAATAACCGGGAGAACTAAATTCTCAAGAATAACATAAAGCATTTCCCATCACCTCAAACCCCATGGAGGAAAACTTCACATCGAGGAAACACTCGATTAAGAACAACACAACAAAACTCCACTTTTGGAAAAGAAACAACCCACTTTCACCAAAAGAAAGATATCACCCAAAAACCAACACTTTTCTCCCAATGGGAGGGAAATTTTCATTTCCCAGACGAAAAATCATTTCACCAATAAGAATCTCTTTTAATACCCACAAGAGACTTCATCTTTTAGAACACTCGCAAAGATCATTCCTATTTTATTTAAATCCAACTCCAATCGAGCTATTGATACCATTATCTCTCACTCAAGAGCTTCCAACGCTTTCCGCTATATTTATTCATTTCTTTTAGATAACAAGTTCAAAGACAACAAAGTCCAGGTGCTAAAAAGGCACAATCCATTCATACACGCTAAGTGTAGATTCCGCAATTATATCATGAGCCAATAACTTGCCACGACCAATGAGTGGCGAATTCAATGAACCGGAGTAGTCCAAAACTATCATCACACCAAATAATAATTAAGAACTCTTTCTTCCTCATAACCTTTCATCCATTGATTACATCCACGCTTAAAAAGGTTATTACTTACGCTGAACCAATTCTTCCCTCAAGATGCATATCAAGGGGAACAGGTTGAGATTTTATCCATAATCAACATGTCCATCAACACCATTTCTTAACCTATTTTTTTAGGTGATCGCTTTTCAAAACAACCTTTAGCAAGATTAGCCTGCCCTCCTATTTCCTATTTAACAATAACACAAGGAACACATTAGAGCAACTATTCAAGTCCCCACTAATTTAGACAATGTCTTCCCGCGACATAAATCACCAAAAAAATGGCTCTAAGGCCATCCACGCTAAAGAGCAAACCAAGCTCCAAAATACTCAATCCAATAATTCTCCGTGACTTTAATTACAATCTCGACTTAAGGTTATACTAGCCACAACTTATGAAATGTATTATTAATCAACACGATTCGACCACTGAGGACACCTCGGAATCCATTTAATCCCCTCACCTAATTAAAACAAGTTCCTCAACCAAACTTGTTATTCCTTCGCCATCAGAATCAACACTACCCTTACTCAAACACCATATCCATTCCTCCACTCATAACCGTGGAGTACCAAGACCAACATTAGAGTCCTTAACATCTAGCAAATTAGGGTCAACTACCCTAACAACACAATCCTTCTATTAAACTTTTACGGGAAGATCTTCAACCAACCACAACTCACCCTGATTGCCACAAGATTTCTTCCTGGAAAACCCAACTAAAAATGACAGGACTCAATCCCTGTCATTCAACAGAACTCCAAACCAATCATCAACTCCAACATTCCACGAAGGAAAGGAGTTACACAAATAAATTCACGGAAAGGAAAAGCGAATCGGTCGAATAACACTTTTTCCTTTAAAACCCCAAATCCAAAACTTCAACTCGGAGAACGACAACACGAAGAAATCCATGTCTTTCCCCGCCATCAACCAATGGGGCGCAACACCACACCCCTCTTCTTTGACTTAAACCCACAAAGACCAAAGAAGATAAAACCCCAAACGAATTCCATCAACTCTCTAATTTACGACAAAGGAACAATGGCTCTCCTCACATGAGGTTATGAGTCCTCCGGTGCCGGCTCTAACTGCGACACCGACCAACGAGGCCGTAACACAGCCCAAACGAACAACCCAAATCCTTCGGCACAAAAGAAACTCAAACGATCCCACTAGTCAAACCAATAACTTTATAAACTTTGCAATAATATATGCTATCAAACCTCTGCTTTGGACTAACATATAACATAGCATCAATCACAAAATAAGCATTGCAAAGACATCACAATAATAACCCATCCCTTTCCTCATCGTGCATCGAGTGTGTCAAGTTTTTAAATTATTTAACCATTCTACATCAAGTTTTAAGGTTCTTCGCCTAGGGCCATATTTTAAAGGTTCACCCTAAAGCATGTTTCTACTTTCACGCAGCAAAATTTTAGTTTACGCTAGAGTAATTTGCTAAATTCACATGCTACGGACCTAAAGCCCGCTCTGATACCAACTGTAACACCCCGGCGTCAAACACACCGCGAATGCTACCAAACGTCCTAAATGACACTTACAACACACCGAACCATATGGTCCGAGTGTCCCAAACAAGACTCAATAAATAGACTTGACAACGGTGCCATTGAACTAATAGCTCAACGAGCGAGTCACTAAACATTTTACCTCTACTAAAAGATTGAAAGAAAACCGACTTCAAACTCTCTAAACCAATTTAAACTAAGTCACCGAATTTACAAAATTTCGCATGACCTCTCTAGAAACTAGGACATCCACTCACAGCAGAAAACATTGCGGTATATGATTTCATACTAGCGTGTCCTTAGTTAACCAATCTCACAACCAATGGAAATTAATATCTACTCCTCAACTAACACATATTACAACCTCGCATAATCACACTAGGCTTTACAAATCGATTTAATTAGTTTGATGGTGACCAAACCTGCATGTGCTCTACTCCCATCCCGTGAGCCACTTCAAAGAACCTAAAAAACAGAAGCAAACAAGCGTGAGTCCAAGACTCAAAGAAAGTGCAATCAAGTAAGAAAAGTAATGAATTGATTAGAATACAACGACTTCAAGACATACAAGAATAGTTCCTTTACTTGACATCCTTAAACAAAGGAGCAATTTGGAATTCATATAACTTCAAAACGTAAGAACACTACTACTTCACCAATTTCTATAACCATTACTTAATTGAAATTATCCAGCTAAAGGAGCAGAAATTAACCCTACTTACCCCATCCAACTCGAAAACATAAATTAAACCTTACTCGTGCCTCCATAATCATTCTAGGATGAGTCCACGACTCAACCCTCGACCTATCATTTCCATTCTCAGCAATTAACATTTAACAATGGCAACACACAATGCAATGCTTCGATGCTCTCATCCTCTTTCTCATGAATCATAAAATGAATGCACCATGCATGCTCATAATGCACATTGTCATAGCGTATACCGGTATAGCTGAGTGCACACCCGTCGGTGTGCACCCTCAATCCCACCCATCCCGTGGCGGGGCCTACTCTTACTGACTCGCTCCCATTCACCTCGATGAATAGGACTACGAGGTAGGACTTTTGTGCTCACTACGGGTGAGCACCGAGGCCCGCATCAACATGGGATGCCTCGTCCATCATGAATGCAATTATGCAATTGACGTGAATGCATTTCATCCCTCATTCATTTTCACCACACATAGCCATAACCAATATGGAAGTACCAATTAACTTGCTATTTCCCCCGTGATTCATTCGAGAGTAAATAAAGTCATGAATAAAATTCAGGGAAAGGCATCACATAAATTTCTATAAGGTAGATTAAATTTACCGATATGACCAACTAGGTGATTATAGTGCAAGCTTGTCCCTACACTTGCCCCAACATAACCATACCCATTCGTACAATTTCGTAATGCAATGCAATAAATGGGAATTGAATAACTTACTTACCAGTTTGCTAACATTCATCCATCCTCATCACCATAATAAAAACAACTTCTAGACATGCTATTAAACATAACCACATCATTAGAAGTTTCATAATTTTATCGCAAACAAAGCATTTAACACCCTAATAACACTCTAGGGGTTGCACTTGCCTTTAACATCGGCGATAACTGACGTCCGATTTGCGGTATTAGAGACCTCCGACCCTAGAGAAATAACACAATACTCAAAACCCATTCCTCATGTGAATAATACCACTAAGATGGCAATAAAACTCTAATAATCAGCATTACTCCCTATCTCAATAATACAAGATTCTAACATCATCGATCGACAGAAATTCATTTACCCAGCCATATATATATATTTACACTAATCACATTCCTTAAGAGGTTAAGCTTTTGGATCGCATACAAGGGATGAGACAACCCAGAACAGCCTCAATCACTTAGATGCCCCACGAGTACACAGAAATTCGAAGTAATATGCATGATCCAGTACATAGCTCAGTTCACAATTGATGATATCTATATTAATCATTATCAGATTTTTCAATAGAACAATAAAGAAGCAAGCAGCCAGCCAACAACCATTAGAAGTAATCAAGTTACATGTAAACATCACATAGCAACAAACAATACCCTAGGAAGTTCCGAGAACAGCTTGCATAAAACAAGTAGCATTCCATTCTTTGACCCTTAAGGCAGGAGCTTACAACTTGCAGTCATTGTTGAGAAAACTCACAGATGAATAGCTCATTAAGCATCAATCAAAATTTACGAGCACATAAACCAAGGTCTCAATGCACTGACTAACATACATCACCGCATCACAATCTCCTAAAACTAAAAACAAGGGTATAAAGAACCTAATGCTTAGATTCCCAGCACTCAATCGATGTTGGGGGAAATCAATCACAGTATATATATATATATAATTTCTAATGAGCACAATCGCAGATTATGCATGCACCACTACCAGTCTCAAAACTTCAAAGCATAAACTTATGAACACCCAACATCAATGCAGCCTTATAAAACCTAGCTAGGCATTACCTCAAACACCACACATGCAATCCAATTGAATCCTCATTTCCTAGGGTTTTACCTCAAAGGCCCATGGAGGAAAGAGGGAGGTGGGGAGGCACTGCATCTGCTCGGGGGAGAGTCGCCGGCGCCGGCAGGGAGGGCCGGCCGAGCGGCGCAGCAAGCTGGGGGGTAGGCGCCGGACTTCTGGGAGGCCAGGAAGGGCGGCGAGCCAGGAGGGAGGCGCTGCCTCGCTGCCCAATTGGCTGGCTTGCCGCCGCTTCAAGTTGTTGGGGCCAGCTCCTTTCTTCTGCTTGCCCTTGACCCTAGAGAGGATGCGCAGGGAGGCCAAGCACCAGGGAAGGGCGACAGGGGTTGGAGTCGGGGGGAAAAAATCTGGATGCGCAGGAGCTCGGGTTGGGAGACAGCAAACATGTGGCTGGGAGTGAAGGAAGAGCAGGGGCAGGAAAGGAAAAGAAGATTAAGGGCTTGGATTTCATCCCCTGTTTTTTTTTTCTTTAAAAAAACTCCAACAACTGGATGCTACAAATCAACAGGGTTTGGGAACAAAAGAAATGAAGCTCCTCCATAAAACGAAAACCAAATGCCAACTTTAACCATTAGCGCGAACCAAATAATTTCAATTCTTGGCGCGAAATCACGATTAACAAGAAAACAAACTTGCCGCCAAACTATACAGAAGAAGTCCAAAACTTTTAATAACATCTGGAAATTTCGCGACAACATAACTTAACTCCCACCGGAATAACTCCGAAAATTTAAGAAAACGAAAACAACACTGGCCAAAACCCTAGCCAACGCTTGCAGTATTACATAAACCGGTAGTGATAGTGTGTTATCACTATCAGTTGGTTTTTCGAACCGGCAGTGATACGTTTCCCATGAGTCCGAGCTTACGAACCGGCAGTGACATGTAATCACTGACGGCTCTAGCCCAACCGGCAGTGATATGGTGGCAAGGATTGCCTGTTGTGTAGTAGTGTGATTCAATGGAATGGTCTTAATGCAAGTCTGTCCACTTGGGAATCAGTAGAAGATCTCCGGCGTCGATTTCCTGTTGTTGCGGCTTGGGGACAAGTCGGTTCTAAGGGAGGGGGAGTGTCATAGTCTGCTTATGGGTGTGAATGTTAGTAATTGTAACCAAGTCTTGAGGGCTATTTGGGCTAGGCTAAGCCCATGTTCTGCGTGAGTCTTTGGGTGTAATCTGGCTGGATATATAAGGCTGGAAACTTGGAGAGAACGTAAGAGATTTCTGCTCTGCTTCCCTGCATGTCTCCTCCCTCTGAAATCTCTCCTCTTCGTCCCACCGAATCCTCCTCGTATTCGTAGTTCGTTCATTCATGGAGTCCATGTATTAGTGGGAACGTAACATAGGCATGCATGTCATATATATACTATATATTATACATCATGCATGGCTGCGTCCCATATGCATGTAAGCATATATGACGTACGTACGGCGGCCTAGCTCATGGGCAGAAGGTGACTTGGTAGTTGTTGTTGCCAGGGGTAGAGCCAGGATTTCAGGATGGAGGGGGCCACATGGACCAACAAAAAATATCATAGCACCCATCTAAAAATATCATAACAATATAGAATGTATTTAAATTTAAATATAGTATAACCACATGTCCACGTAAGTAAGATATGACATACTTTTTAGAATAAGAAACTTACATCTCTATTAACTTAAATTTAGTTCTACGACTACCTAGAAGATCATACAAGTCAATAAGTTCATCTGAACTAATTTTTGCTGCTAGTTCTTTTTCAATGTAAATTATCATGCAATGTCGAAGATAGTCATCTCCTATTTTATTTCGAAAGCGGGTCTTGACAATTTTCATAGCTGAAAATGCTCGCTATGTAGTTGCTGTTGACACCGGAAGAGTTATGACCAATCGTAACAGCCTATCAACCATTGAATAATGTGAAGCTTTACCTGTTTTATATAGTCCATTTGTTAAGTCAGTAAGAGATATCAAGCATTGCATACATGATACATCAAGTTGAGAAAAATAGAAGTTTTACCTATTTTATATAGTCTACTTGTCAAGTCAGTAAGAGTAGGCAAGCATTGTAGCTCCGGATGGTTGCATGCATCAAGTTGAAAGTGTGGTAATTGACTCTCCAATTGAGCTCTTTCTTGAGTAGAAAAATTAGATGGATAGAATTTTTCCACTAAGGTATGTATCTTTGACATGTCAAAGGTGTCATGTCTTGGATCTAAGGATGCACAAAGGGTCAGGAGCTCTGTTGCTTGAGCACTGAAATGATCATTTAACTCGACCAATTGCTAATCAACTCCAACATTGAATACATCTATATTATAGTGGTGCAGTGTTGTAGTGTTGTCATGCTTGTTACAAGATTTTTTGACATCAACAAACTTGTTGTTCATATCAGGGATCTCAATCTCATGCTTCATAGGAAAAAGATTTGACCTCTTCTAGAAGTGGTTGAAAACCATTTTCTCTCAATTCACCAAGTAACACCTTAGTGTTAGAAATAGAATCCAAAGCATTTAAAATGTCTAAGGATTTTTGTTGAAGTGTTTGACATAGCACATCAGTGATCTTCATAATTTTTTCCCTCAAGTGTAGAATAAACACAAAATCAAATGATAAAAGAATCTTAAGGGCACCTGTAGCATCTCCTTGAGAATATTTTGAGGCTGAACGATCATTTTCTATGCTTCTTAGTACTGATACTACAGCAGCAAACATCCTTTTTATGCTTTGGAATGACTTATAATGAGAACTCCATCTAGTGTCTCTAGCTCTTTGTAAAGAGCCTATCTGATTTGCCCCCCTTCCTATATCAAGGTCTCCTAATTCAATGTCTCGTGCTATTTCAGCTGCTTGGTTAGCTACTAACTCATCATTGCGTTTAGGAGAAGCATTAACAACATTTAAAATGAAAGTTGCATTCTGAAAGAAGTTGTGCATATCATGTACCTCTCTTGATGCTGCAACAAGAACCAACTAAAGCTGGTGAGCCATGCAATGAATATAATATGCATAAGAGTTTTCTTGAAGAATTAAAGCTTTCAATCCATTAAACTCTCCATGCATATTACTAGCCCCATCATAGCCTTGATCCCCGATATCTTGCACATTCAAGTTATTGTCTGCTAAAACTGCATATACTGAGTCCCTAAGTGTTGATGTAGTAGTATCACTCAAATGAATGAGATCAAGAAAACGCCTTCATGACAATTTTCAGCATACGGATTGCAAGTTTACAAACTAGTAATCATGAATAGCAAAAACTTTGATGCCATTTTTGCGGCATCTACCAGTAATTGAGGAAAGAAGCCGTTGCTAACCTTGCAGAGTGTAGACGACTTAAAGACACAATGAATTATTGTATTCCAAGCTCACACCAAGACCATTGCCATGATGGAATTTTGAATTTTTATCGCACTTCTCTGCACACCAAGCAATTGATCGCACTTCTCTGCTCACTGCGTAGATTCATGGGACCGGGAGGCACGGCGCCGGCACTCACGAGAATTCCTGGAGGCGCGAATTCCAAGAATTAGGAGACGTGGAGATGGTTCGCTTTGGGCTTCGGCTGCAAATTATCTGCGTGGATGCGCCTGCGTTCCTGGCCGGTGGGCCTTCCATTCTATATGGGTACTAGACTTCTCATGGGCCATTGGGGGGGGGCCAAGGCCCCTGCCTACCCCCTGTCTCCGCCACTGGCTGTTGCCGCTGCAATTATGGGTTTTCACATCGTTGGGCTGGTGGTAGGCATCGGGGCAGTTGGGATCCCCACAGTGAAGGGCAACGCCGGTGCTGCACAAGAAGTCCATCGCTAGGTTATAGCCTTTGATCACCGATATGTTGTAGTAGTCGATCGTTGCTGCCACTGCCACCGATCGTGAACTCATCCAGTGTCATCGGTGGCTTCCCAGAGATGGTGCAGGAGAGTGCGCCGCAGTCGCCTGTCTAGCAGCCCCCGTCGTTGGAGTTGCAGCCGGTGCGGCCCCATACCCTGCCAGAGCTGGTGCCGGCGGGCACGTTGATGGTCCACGTCTGGCCAGGGTTCAGCTGCACGCCGCCGCCGACTGGGATAGCCGCCGGCCACACCGTGAAGGTGCATTGGTTGGTGATGTTGAACGTCGCCGCATTGGCACTGGCAGTGAAGGTGGTGAGCAGGAGAAGGAGCACCGAAGAGGCGGCATGATACACCATTGTTGATCGTAGTGGTTTATTTCCCTACTAGCTACTTCGAATATTGTGTGTTCTACACTTCTAATGAGCTTGCTTAGGATATATTGATGTGTGGATGCGTATTTATAGATGGCCGGGGAGAGAAAAGTCAAGATTGGAAAAAACCTTGAGTCGCCAAACGTGGCTGAGATTTTGCATCCCATGGTATTTTCTTGGCTGAACTCAGTCCACAAGTCACTTCGCAACAGGTCTGACCTAGTGGCAGTTATTAGCTGTGAAGTATGTACATAGCTTCCGATACGTACATACATAGCATATTCGACGTGAGGAGCCACTAGCTACCGACATTTTGGACCAGAGACGACAAACTATATAAACATAATTTGGTTATCGATGTCACTATGAATATTTGAAATTGGACACATGTAACAGCCTGAAAATATATTATGGTTAGAAAATTGAGTAAAATATTTAAATAAGTTTAATTTGTGTTCTTCTTAGTTTTTCTGAATTTTCTTTGGATTTTCCTGATTTTCTTGGTTATTTCTTAGAAGGGAAAACTCTTTTCTTAATTATTTAACAATTGAATAAGTAATAAGAAAAGAGCTGTAAAACAACAAAATGAGAAAAATTTGTGAAAATCCTTGTAATTATCCAGGACCTTGAAATTTAAATTTTTAAGTCATGTTCATGAAATAAAAGATGAAATGAAAGGAGAATAAATAAACTTTGACTAATAACAGTGATCATGTCAGATTTTAATAAAAATATTCATTCATAAATTTGATGTGAAAATTTCTAAATTATCTTCAGTCTGGCTCGGTACATCGACAGTAAAAATTTCAAGGGATAATTATTATATTTGTTATTTCTAAAAATTCAAAAACTGAAAAACTGAAATTCTAAAAATACAAGTGTCAGAATTTTAATAAATAAACCATAATGAATTTGTAGTTGAAATTTTTGCATAAGACTATTGTGGTGAAATAGAACTCTCAAAAAAAGTTTAAAAAACAATTAAACAAGATATGGACACTTAAATAAATTAAAATTAGAAAACATAAATTTGGGCATAGTACTTTGTCAGAAGTTTTACAAATTCTGTGTTGAACAATATCGTCTAAAAGTTTTACAGTGTGGAGATAACTATCCATCCATCACACAATAAAATCATCATAAATTTGCAGACAAGATAGGTAATGAAACCATTGAACCAAACATGGCTAGGCTCGCAGTCAAACTCGAATTTTTCTTCTGCTCTCTTTGCTGATCATTCCTTCGGCTGTAGCCCGTGCCACCGCTGCAAATCGAGCCACCTGAGGTAACCACCTCTGTCCTAGCTCACCATGCCTCCACCGTGCATAGGAATTCTGCAGCGCCGCCCATTCCTTCGCCTGTTCTAGCACAGCCAACTTCCTGCCTAGTCTCTGTCATGTGTGAGCTTCCCTGCAGCGAATCCTTAGCTATAAATAACCGTTTCAGAGATCGCAGATGGGTGCATCTCACTTCCCCTCTAGTTTCACGCACTAAAGTATACTGATCACAGTCAATTCCCTCACATTTCTGTCTCGACCGAAGAACCCTAGCTTTTGGATCCTAACCGATTGAGGGAGGTAAGGTTAATCATTAACTAATTCCTCTCGGTTATAGCATTAGCAACACAAGAGCATCAAAAGCCCTCTGTTGTTTCCAGGAAACATCACCTGAGTCGCGTTGCCACCGTGTACCTTTCTTCTCCAAGTCCGACGAATGATGGTGAGCTCCTCCCGTGAACTCTAGTAGCTCCAAATAGGCAAAATTTATCATGTAGTCATCCCTGATAATGAATATGGAACCCATTCCACTGGAGATGTACCCTATCGCCGGCAAGGTCTTCCACCATGATTGCTGCCGCTCAACCACGGTGGCGAGGTAGCTCTGGTCGCCGCCGGGAGGAATCGGTACCGATATTAGGTGCACCTTGAGTCACTGATGCTTGCCGTGACACCAATTCCATCCCTCTGGTCGTAGATCGCCGCTGGCGAGTTCAAAACCATTGTGCTCTGTATCGGGTCGCTGCACTGTGGGACCTCCTTGTCAGTGACCGCGATTGAGCGCTGTTGTGCATGGCGTGTGTCACTGAGGAGTGGGACCAACATGTCAGCAAGAGCGGCTCGTTTGAATGAGCACTGTGGCGCGAAGCAAAATACGTCTTCAGAACTATGAAGGTGTATTTTACTATTTTCCTGAATTTCAGAATTGGTTTAAAATTTCAAACTTGAATATCTTTCGTATTTTTAATCCAAATGAAATGAAACAAATTGCTAAATTCATCTAAAATCAAGATCTTTCAGAACATGTAAAAATATTTTGAAAAGCTACTATAGAAAAATATTAAAATATAGAACTAAAGAGAAGGTATGAAAATAGACTATACACAAAAATTTTGTAATCAAACTCAAACTTTATTGAAACAAATTTCCCTGTAACTCTTGTACTGCCAGCAACCTAAATATGCAAAAATATTTGAAAATCTAATTTGTTTTAAGTCTCTTCTATTAAAGAATAGCATCAATATAATAGAAATTCAATAATGAGTAAATTGTAAGAAAGAATTCAAAGATTTTCATTAAATTATATTCTAAAAAGTAGAATGACAGTAGGACTAGGATGTGTAGAAATATTTAGAAGATAATGATTTGAAGTAGTTTTATGCGTATGAATCATAGTTAGTATAAGAACATGTGTATGTTGATATATACATTTATCATAATGTGGTTACACAAGTATCCAATACTAAGCACACAAAGATTTAAGGAATAAGTCAAAAGGGTATGTATGACAGTAGGAAACTGTATGTATGAATTTAGAAATTTATAGGCACATTGCTTTGAATATGAATCCTATTAAACCACCCAATGTGTTGTAACACTAATCCTTCTAGTTTAAATAATTTTTACATCTTGAATTCCAAATCATAATTATGAAATTACATAATTTTAACTTCATAAATTTGTTAAGATGAAATGAATAGTTCACATAAGGCAAGAAAGACAAGGTGACATTCAATCTAAAAATAATACTAGTGACCACAAATAATAAAGCAGTATACACCAAAAAGGAAAATTATAATTCTGCTAATGAACACCTCTATTTCAGGAAATGAGCTTTCATTTGGTTGTTCAATCTACCTTTTATTTGTCCTTATTTTGGTCTACTATTATTTGTATGTTCTTATGTAACGACGAGTATATTGCGACGAATCAGAGTTAGTAGAAGACGACATCGCCCTCGACTCGGATTTCATGCCAGACTACGATTAGCAAGGCAAGCACCTCCTTGACCATTTTGATCCTAGTATTTTAATTAATTACTTTCCAATGCTTGCAAAACTATTATGCACGCGCGTACTTTCCATAAAAATGCTATGTTGGACTGATGGTAGATAAACATGTTACTTCTTAGAACTTCCCCAATAAATTCGAACATGTGATCCTTGTTAACCATAGGAAAAGAGGGTAGACAATGTATATTGTCACTGGGTATATATGAATATTAACAATGCTTAGTCATGCTTAAATTAGAAACGAAGTAGATGATTAACTCAAAACTACTTCTTGGGAATTTGAAAATACTAGATATGACATGATGTCAACTACTGGTATTTTGACTAAAAATCCCAAAATAAAACTATGATTTCGATGCGGGCAATTATTGGCAATAGCTGGTTGTGCAAGGTTTATTCTTGTACATAGTGTAGGGAGAAATATTGCCCGTGTCAGATTGGGGACCGAGCTATGGGTTGTTTTCAAGCCAAGATATCTGTACAACCACGAGTACTGGTATAAGACAGTCTTAATCTATTAAGTTACTTAAATGTTGATTTACACATTGGTAGGCGGGAAATAGTAGAAGCACTCCGGTAGGGTTTGCTTCTGAGGGGTTTCCACACCTCGGTGTGGGTAAATGCATACCGATATAACTGTGTATGCCTTGCTATGAGAAGAAACCTTTATTGCAGGGGTACTGCTCATAATTCCAATAAAAAAGACATGGTATACCTTCCAATCTTGTTTCCTCTCCATAGCCAGGAATAACGTCACTAGGCTGGTGCAAAGTTGGGTTTAGGTAATGTAACGATTATGTTATGATCTCCATGCCAACACACCTAAGGAAGTGTGTTAAATGGCCTGGCAAAAATGGTAGATCATTTCTTGTGAGTAAAGTTGTATACCTCTACAGAGTGTAAATCTAATTAATTAGTCACGCCTACGGTCAAAGGCACTTGGTAACGTCATCACATAGCTAGACTATTAATATTTCAAAAATGATTTGGTGGGAAACTGGTGTTTCGAAATGTATACATGTCAGGGGATGGCATAAGAATGGATTTTGGATCAGTTGGGGAGACTGCATTTTGATACTCAGTACCTTGTCAATACTTTGTTATCACAAAATGGTTGTTCTACAAATCTCGGTTGCAATCTACCATACGATATGATTTAATTGTGCCATTGCAAAATAACTGTAGAAACTTCTCCATAGTTATAACTTGTATTTTATTTATACTTGCATCTGTCAAACACTACAAGTCTTGCTTAGTACACAATGTTTGCTATCATTATTATTTTTAGGTGACGACACTGAATACCCCGACGATATTTATGATCCTATAGAATACGGGGATAATGATGATGCCTTTTTCTAAGGATTTACCTTGTCTGTTGCCTGAGGGTTATGGGGCATACTACAAGATGAATAATATTTCTGCTACTGGTTCGTGCGCTGAGCGGCCCACGTGGCCCATCTTCTAAAAGCCGCCATTGGATCGTGGAGGAACGATCCAGATTTGCTGAGGAGACGCGAAACCCTAACCTCGCGGATCGTTGGATCAAGAATGGATGGCCAGGATGGATCATGACAGTAAAGGGCATCTTCAAATCGTCACCATTGGTTGTCGTTCATGGGCCGGATTGTGCCACGTCGTAGTGGATCTCGACCATTGATCGCGGATTCGATGGTGGTCAGGAGTTTGTCTCTACTAGGTCACCGGAGTCTAGGTCTGAGATGCTTCCGCCACCGTAGGGAGGTAGGGCTCCGGTTTTCACGCGGTATCTGGCACTTTTAAGGAGGGGTTGGGCCTCCGAGGATTGTCGAGAGCTCACGCAACTTTTCCCTGAAGCATCGTCGCCAGGAGAAGCACGGTGGAAGCTTGTGAGCTCGTCAGAGTAGGAGAGAGACCGTCGCGGTATTTCGCAAGAATCACTATCATCAAGCCGCCGTTCACCGCATAGGTGCTGTGTCGCCGTTGAGTCGCTAGAGCGCCGCGTCCGTGTCATCGTTCTCAAGTCCAGTGAAGATCCACGCCGTCGTGCTGCCATTCATGTCGGGAAGCTTTTGAGCCATTGGATCATCCACCGAAGCTAGAGATTAATCCACGTTGTCTCATCAAACAGTAATCGGCTCGGGTAAGTGTGGCCATTCGATCTTCATGAACGGTCGGCATTGGGCCACGTAGCCTTGGGAGTCATTGCCACATTTGATCGTCGGATGGAAGATAGATGCTCGGGGTTGCACCGCGAAAGATCGTGATCGATCACCGTTGGATCAGATCAGGTGGTAGTTGCTTTGCCGCGTGGCCCAAGATCCATGGCCGCCAGATCCGATCTAGACGGTGCAAGATTCGATCACATTGTGAGCCGTCGGATCTATGCCGTGAGGATCAGATCTCGTCTCGAGTCGGACCAATCGAGTTGCGACGCGTGTCACGTGACATCATCGCTGACATTAGCTGGTGCACAGCACAGTGCCTTTGGTCCACGGTGGACCGGCTGTACAGTGCACCGAGTCCATAACACAGTACCGAGGGCCACGTGTTAGCACCTGGTTGGCTCAGGTCCAATGCTAACGTCAGCAGCATGTCACGCTAATGCAATAAAATGATTTTTTTATAAAAATAATTCAGATTAATATTTGATTTTCAATTTTCAAGTTTTTATGATTTTTGAACTTCCGAGAGCCTGTTCTCCCTCACACGAGCTCCGATTGAGGTGATTCAAATTTTTAAAAATTTATAAAATTGAGATCTATCTAATGGTGAATTTTATTTGATTTTTAGAGTTCATTTTCTCTCTATTTTGGTATTTATTTGGCTTTCTCTTTCGTTTTGCGTAGACGTTGAATTGTGCAACGCATCCGAGGAAGATTCATCAACTCACGACCAAGGTCCAGAGAAGTAATAAGGCCTTTCCTAAGGCAAGTTGTGCTTGATCATGTTGAACCTATGTTTATAAAGTTGCTATGTTGTTTTACCATATTGCATATTATTTCATGTGTACACTTGTTTTCAAAATAAGTTGGGACTTTGATATGATACCTTTTGATCTACACCCCACCTTGTCATTTGGATGCCAAAATCTATTGATCACCTTAGACTGGTTCACTATAGTTGATTAATATTAAAGTCAACATGGGGTGGTTAGAACGTATTAGTAAGCTTAGCCATGCTACATCATCACATGTGCTTGAATCATCGATAATTAATCCTGACTAATGGAATATGGAACAATGTTATGAACTTGTGTGCCATGTGTGGTCATACGATGAGATTGAGTTGTTGTGGCGATGGATGTCACGCAACGATATTGAATTGTTGATGGCACATGGTGCTTGGTAATCAACCGGGGTGGTTATGATTTAGATTGGGGCAAGTGGCAAGGGGCAGTATGCCAAGGTGGGCCGTATGGCAGAGGGTATGTGGACGTCTTGCCTCAATCATCCTAAGGACTTAACCATGGAGCCTTTGACCTGAGTCAATCATGCAACCACATGTCGTTATGGGGCAGCCTAGCTGATTAATTTGCAATGTTTTAGCTTTAGTACTACTTGTGGTGGTGTGAGTCCAGGTTCACAAGTAAACTCATATGGCGCAAGAGGGGGCCCTGTTGTGGTGGTTTAGTCCTTCAGTGTTGAAACCTCAGCGGGTAGTATTGAGTTAGGACAGAGCATTGTAAAGGCTTTGTCATGATTTCTCTGTTGGCACACCAAAGGAAGTGTGCTAATAGCCAGGCACAAAGAGATTATCATGTCGTGTGGGTAAAGTGCATAACCTCTGCAGAGTGTAAATCTATTTGGATAGCCGTGCTCACGGTACTAACCATAGCTCGAGAATTACAGTCGAGGGTTAGACTTTTGCAAAATAAAACTTGGGATGGATGGCAGGTTGCTATGAGAGGCTGAATCTTGACTTAGGACTGGAAACTTGGTTTACCTGAGAAATTCTGAAATTATTTATTAATGACTTTGTTTTACTGTCTTTTCAATCTATTTATTGTATTTGTTCATAAATACTGCTTTATGGCAAAATAGCCAATGTTACCCATTCCTTTGGAATAAGCCTTACATATAGATATACTAGAGTTGCATTCTGTGCACAACTTGTTGAGTGCTCTAAGTACTCACCCTTGCCTACAACAACATCACTAGTTGAGGAGTCTACATCCGTGCTGAAGGAGAAGAACCTTGAAGGGACAAATGTTAGGGTGTGAGCCTTGTCAGTTGCCTGTGGTATACTAAGGGGTTATCTACGTCTTCATTCCACTACAGTTCAATTTGTTATTCAGCCTTGCGAGGCAAAGTCATGTAAGTTGACCATAAGGTCATACAACTAGTAATATTCAATATATGATGCCTTTTATCTTATTTTCGCTGTGTATGATTATGATATTTACTAATGTCAAGCCTGTGTACACTAGCGTGATCCTGGACTAGTGCAGTATACACAGTGAAAGGACCGAGGTGTCGCCTAGAGGGGGGTGAATAGGCATTTTTCAAATTTAAACTCGCAGCGGAAATTAACTGTTCGGATAGTTGTAACGACCCCCATTTTAGCACAGAATGCAAAAATGGAAATCTAATGTGCTTGCAGTACTAGTCCCTGGATCAGTAGCTAGCACGCACATTTCAACATTTGGAATCACAACCATACAACATATTAATAAGCGGAAACGAAATTGCAAGGAATTATTACAACACAGAGTAAGCAGCAGCAAAGAGGCAAAGCTTCGTAGTGTGCCCAACCGAACCCGCAGGCAACTGACGAGGCACAAACTCCAGATAGAACACGTCGAAGAAGAACCCGCAACCTGCGATGAAATGAACCTCGAAGCCGCGCTAACTCAACCACCTACATAATAATTAAGCAAGGGTGAGTACTTTACGTACTCAGCAAGACTTGAGCAACACCTACAATACATGCAGGCCATTTCAAGGGAAAGGCTACTACAGTTAATTTGCATAAAGCGAAATTTAATTGTAAATCAAGTTATTTGCAAACGGAATTTATAAGAGCATTTGATTGATAACAAATAAGTAAACATAAGTAACACTCACAGTCCTCCATGACGTGAGCGACGAATCATTCACATTCCTGAAATCCATCAATGTCAGCCCTTCGACATAAAGCACAATTGCAAAACAAATGGAACCAACCCTTTTTAAAATAATAAAACTTCTAACTCGTATCAGTTCGCCAAGACACCCATGACCGCGGGTACGGCTAATCAATTAGATTTAACTCTGCAGAGGTGTACAACTGTACCCACAAGACATGACCTTTTCTTTTTGCCACACGCTTCACATCCAAGCGTAAGCGCGGTGGCCAGAATGTTCATGACGAAAACCTTTACATTACCTAGGTTAACTTTGCACCGGCGACGGGACGTTGAGCCCATACTATGATAAAAGAACTCAGAGCATAGAAATGTTGGAACTTCCCAAGTATGGCGTACACCGTTGTATTGGCAAGCGTGGCTCCCAACACCTCGGTGTGGGCACCCCGTCGAGCAAACCTTGAAAAGGAGAGCCCGTACTACTTCGGCCTTCCAAAATGCAAAGTTAAACTAAGTAACTTAATCGGTTTAAGGCTGCCCCATCCCAGCACTTGTGGTTTGTACGGATTTTCTTGGATCATACAACACGATGTTCGGTCCTTAATCCGACACGGGCGACACTTCACCCTACACTACGTGCAAGACCCTTATTGCACATCCGGCTATCGCCAATAATCGCCCGCATCAACACATAGTTTTCTTTTGGGTTTTTAATCAAAGTACCCACAACCAACAGACACATTTCCAAGGTTTTCAGGAAACAAATATTAATTTGATCATGTACATTGCTGATTCTAAAGCATGGCTAAGCATTAATAATATGAACGTATATACCCAAGATGACATTAAGAGATGTCTAGCCCTATTCTGTGGTTATCAAGGTTCACATTGTCATAATCATCAAAGGAGATTCACGTGACAATAGGTATATCTACCAATCCACAAGATAGCAATTTACATAAAATAAACGCATGCATGAAACAATTTGATGCACAAAAGGAATATAAAATACTAGGATCAATATGGTCAAAGGATGCTTGCCTTGATTAATCACTGATTACGACGAAGACGAGGATTGCGGTTGACGACGGCGATGACGGAGCTAGAGACGTCGGGTTCTACACGTCGATCAACGGAAATAACGCAAAATACTAACTTCAATAAGGGCGAAAGAAGATAGACATAAATCCAAATAAAGAATCATTGCAGAAAACAGGAATATCTTTGAGTTGGATTAGATGATTTCAACATTTTTCGTTTTAGTTGATTAAACATCTATTTATTAATAACTTTTAGGTTGGGCAAGGCATGGCTCTCTTATGAAGATTATCCAACCTTGATTTATGAATTTTATATATAACTTCGAATACAAGATGCAAAAATTAGTTAGATTAATAAAGTTAAAACATTAATCACTTGGTTGAACTGCATAAATGAATAGTGATGATTAGTGTTTAACCGCAGCTTGATTTCGCATGAAAAGCAACTTGAAAATGTTAATCTGCTAAAACAAAGTTATTGATTATACATTAGCGGTTTTAAGAAGACTCGCAATGTAAACGTCTTAATCATAGATTTCTTTATTCATACTGAGTTCGTTTGTTTATATACTAAAGCTTAAAGTTATGATTTTTAAGGTTTTTCAACTACTAAGATTTCTATGATAAACACTATGGAATAACGTTATTTCTTTAGAACAAGGTTGTATATACATTGAATAATGTTTCTAAACTCATTTTATAATTTTTAGTGTTTGGTTGAGGTATTAAACCTGCTGCTGAAAAGGCTTATAGGATGCTAAAGTTTACGCTATAAGAAATCGGCCAAAAGAGGTACGGGAACTCTTATCGCTTAAGGGTTTTGCAAGGTAAACTACATGGTCCAAGAGTCAGAATAGAATATTTTCTTAGAAAATTTAAGCACATATCTTAAACATCGTTTTTCAGCTATTCTACATAGAATTTGCACTTAGACGAGGTATTCTACGGGTGGACAAAAAGGCTTCAGAGTCTAATCGCGTAACACTATTTTGGGTCGTATTAAATCTCAACTTGCGACTACACTATACATGACAATTGACTCATTTTTCTGGCATAAGTAGGGGATAATCTTAAGAGTATTTTAAAGTGGTTTTTGTGATATTTGGCTTTTATCTGAGATGCTTTTCATATAAATGTTCATTAGGGCCTAATGTATACTTAGCTCAACTTTGTATTAATATGAAGTATTTTTGCCTAACCAGCAAAGATATTATTCATCAAGGTTATAGGATTTGGTCTTTTTAAATTTGAACTTAGTTTATGAAAGTTATGACTATCTAGATAACGCAAGTATTGATACTTCAGCTACGTGGTTAAGTGTTAATCATAACCTTATAATAGTGATTCTTACTATATTACATGGTCTGATCATGCAAGGCATTCAGGAACTAGCTATTCATGCATTAGCACTTACTCTTATATATGGACATATTAGGGCTTACTAATGTTTTGCAAGATAAGTAACTTAAGCACAGATCAACAGCTATATGTTTTTGCATGTCTGAGCTTCTCATAATTCCAGAAGTACATAATCATTTGTTTTATGATCTTATAAGTTATATTTTTCATATGAGTGATGTTGTCCATACTAGTGTGTTCATCCCACTTTAAATTTAAATGATCATTCTGTGATTCAAAGATTGAATGTTTTTGTATATTTGAACACATCCTGATCTTAGCATCATATAAAATTCATTTTATTGTTTCATGACTTACTGACCACAGGTTTAATATGAAGAGCATGTTAGGGTCGTAAATCAAAGTTTAATCCAACAAATTGTTTTGCAGTTCAAACTTTTAATATTTTTGCATATCCATAATCTTCCTGATATTAGATAAATATATAAATTTATTTCACTGGTTTGTGATTACAAATGCACAAGTTATTAATAACTGAATGTATGTCGGCCAGAAATTTGATTGTAAATTCATGAATGCGCTTTACTAACAGAGGAAACACCTTCTGGCCTAGCCTTCTTCAACCACAGACGCCTGGTCCTTGACACCCTTGCGCATAAACAAGAAAAACAGAGGGGCTTCTAGGGTTGAACGGCGAAGGCACTCCGACGAAGATCCGGCGAAAGCGACGGCACCAGGATGATCAGCACGGCAAGGAGTATCCAGCACTGCAGTCAGTTCGACCGGGGAGCCACCAGGGAGGTGCGCCCACGAGGAGAGGCGGCGGCCATGGCGGTGACCAAACAAAAAGATGAACCGAAGCATTAGGGTTTGAATCGGTGGTATTGTGAGTATCAGGAGGTGCTAGAGGTTCCAATTTACCAATCAATTGAAGCGAGACGGCTCAGAAGCGCGCCACCGGTGACCGACCATGAGGAAGAAGGGTGTGCGTGGCGGCGGCCGATCGGCGAGAAAGAACTGAAATTAAGGAGCTAGATGGGCTCGGTGATACTCGAGACGCCACTGCTGCGAGGAATTGAAGAATGGCCTACCGGTTTCTTGATCTTCTACCTCTCCCTTTTCTTGCTTGCACCGCAATAGAGGAAAGAAGCTTGATCTTCCGGTGAAGACAAGAAGAAGCCACTACCGAGCCGCTCGACGGTTCAGTGGAATGGGCAATGGCTGAGCTCAACACTTGCTCTCATCAAGAAACCGGCAGGATTGCTTGCCCCTGCAAGATGAGCACCAGGAGGCTTCGGCACAGGCAAGAAAATGGGGAATGGAGTTCTGGCGTTCTGGCCGAGACAAAAGAAGTAGTGGAGTGGGAAGTGGAGCACTACCACGGTGGTTTTTCCAAGGTGCAGAGTACTTGGTTGAGGCTGGCGTGATGACTTGGGCTTGCTGCATCGGTGGAAGACTCTGGAGACATGGAGTGGCTACAACTGGGACTGAACGAAAATGAGGACCTCCATGTCAGTCGGAGCAAACGGGGAAATCTAGCGAAAATAGGAATGAGCTGCAGGCTTCGGTCCACCAGTCAGTGAAGCAACGAGAATGGTGACGCAGCTACAGTGGCGACTAGATAATGGCTGACACTCTTTGTACATGCATCCGATTCTTTTGATCACAAGTTCAATTAATTCAAAAGCAGTTTTATCACTTTCAGAATTTTCTAGAAATTTTTATGTAGAGATACAAAAGTATGTAGTTTCCATTTTCTTTGGTTTCGCTCAATTCGCTACTTTGGTTTTCATACAATAATTCCTTAAAGTTAACTAGTTTTTAAAAATGATTTTGAATTTTTCCTTGGGAGCAATTGAAGTCTATTATTTTTGAAATTTTGTTTTTCAAAAGGATTTGACCTCAGAATGCTTTTATAAAATTTTCAGGTCAAAATATGGTTCCATTATTTTATAAAAATTCTGACATTGCAATTCCCCTATTTTCAGAGTCTATGTTTTTAAATTTGGAAAAGTCCTAAATTACATTATTAATTTATGATATTTTAACCAAAGGTAGAAATTGCATTGAGGGTTTCATGATAAATTTTTCAGCTTCATTTGAGTCTTACATATATTCCATAAATTCTGACAATGCATTGCTTTGATTTAAAAGTTGTCTTTTCATTTTATCTCTTCATTTCTTCATGCATAAAATTTCAATTGCTGGCTAAAATGATTTAATTGAATGATCAGGGTTCTCATGGCAATTTTCTAAGTTTTTACTTTTTACATTTTTGCCTTTTATTCTTTTTCATTCTTTAATTCCATTTGTTGGATTTTCATACAATATAAAACTCCAAGGAAATTCAATTAAAAACCAATGATGCCAAGAAACTCAGAAATAAACATCTTCAAATTTAAAATATTTATTTTTATATTACTTTACTTTTCAGGATGTTACAATAGTCCAAAATTTCCTTCAGACTGTCCGAATGGTTCGGATAGTCCGAATGACTTTTCGGATAGTCCGAACTGCTCTGCGCACGAAAACCCTAAAAAGTGATTTGAGCTATTTAGAGCACAAGATGGCTACCAAATTAAATGTCTTAGCTAAGACAACTTCCAGAATATGAAATCCCACCAATATCTACTGCAAGAAGCTATCAAACCCTTGAATCCCCAAAAGATTAGGCCAAGCACAAAAGGGGACAAATAGAAAATCTAAGAACCAAAGAGACACAACGATTTTTCCCCGAAGTTCAGATCCTTGAGGGGATCCTACGTCTCCGTTGAGGCAGCACAAAGCCGAGGTCTCTTTCAACCCTAATCCTCTAGGTGTTGCACAAAGCACTCACCTCCTTTTTCTTTGAATCATTTCCTTGCGGAGGTGGATTCGACCTTCACAAACTTCCGGCGGCGTCCCACACGAAGATTGGGTGCTCACCGGTGACTCCTAGCCGTCTAGGAGTCCTCAACCTCCAAGGGTAAAAGATCTCGCGAGAAATCCTCTTGAGGATGAACCAAGTGCTCAAGATGAACCACAACCTCTTGATCTTCCAAACTCTCTACTAGACTTCCCTCTAAAGATTCAAGAATCAAAGACTTGAGGGAGATGAACACAAGGGCTTAGAGAGAGTGGAAGAGCTATTAGAATGAATTGAATGCACTTTCTTAGTGGTAGGTGGGAGATGGAGGGGTATTTAAAGCCCCCCAAAACTAGCCGTTTTGTGCTCAGCTCAAATTTGTTCGGATAGTCCGAACTTATGTTCGGATAGTCCGAACAGGTTGAGCACAGGGCAACTGAGACCCTCATCTCGGATAGTCCGAACATTTTTTCGGATAGTCCGAACACCTCGGATACTCCGAGTGTTCGGATACTCCGAAGAACTCTTTGGACACTCCGAACATAATTAAACCAAACCTAACCGAGGGGGTTGGCTCGGATACTCCGAACCCATGTCCAGACATTCCGAACCAAAAAGAACTCAACCAACCGAGAAGGTTGGCTCGGATACTTCGAACCTATGTTCAGACATTCCGAACCAGGTTTAGCCTGAGCAACCGAGGGGGCCAGCCCGGACATTCCGAAGATATGTTCGGATACTCTGAACCTATTTGAACATTTTGCCCCTAAGACTTTACACATTGACTCATTTTTAGACTAGAATTCATCATTGAGCACATTGGATCATTCTAAAGCTATTTCTTGCCATATCCCTCTTTATAGTACGGCAATCCTTAAACTCAAATAAAATTAAAAATGCATATACAACCATTGAGTTTAACCGATGCCTTTTCTTCTTTGATTTGAGGGACCTCTTTTCTTGAGCGACTTTCCCATGAGCGTATTCATTTGTTCACAATACTCATAAAGCTCATTAGTCACTTAATCTTGTTTTCATTAATCACCAAAATTATTAAGGGGCCTAGATGCACTTTCAATCTCCCCCTTTTTGGTGAATTGATGACAACACGATTAGATTTAGAGATAAATTTGAAATGAGAGTGTATTTGGAAAACCAAATACATGGTGGAGCTCCCCCTAAATGTGTGCAATAGAGGAATTTGAGAGGTGTATCAAATGCACATATTTATGGGAAATTTTTGCGAGAGCTCCCCCTAAATTTTTGCTTTCGAGAGAATATAACATGATATATAGCAAATAATTTGCACAAATAAATATGACATGATATCACACAAATGCATTGCTAAAGGGAAATTGAATTTAAGCAAATAGTTCAACAAAAGTTCAACATCAAGCAACACAAGCATAAGCAAAGATATAGAGGATATAGTTCAACCAAGCACAAGCATAAGCAAAACTGAGCAATCAACCACAACCGATTAAAATAAATCTAATTCTCTTCTCTCCCCCTTTGGCATAAAGACACCAAAAGGGTCACTCCTCACTGCCATCAACATCATCGTCGCTGCTGTCGTTGTCCTGAGCTGGCGCATACGCAGAGTCGCCATCATCATCGCTAGTAGGTGCAGAAACGGCGGGAAGATCAAAAAGCTGTCGGGTCACTGTAACATCCCAATTTTTGACATTTTAATTATTTAATATTATTTTATTGCAATTCATGATTTTTGTGAATTTTCTGAATTTATTTGGATTTTTTGAGAATTATTTGGAATTAATATATATTGCCTTTTGTTAAGAAATAATTATAAAAAGAAAAGTTAAAAATAAAGTTTTACCAAAAATATTTTATTTAAGTCCAGAATGTCTCAAAGTATTTTTGAGATTTTTCTTGGAATTTTTCTGATATTTTTACTGCCCTAAATAAATCAAATGATTTTCTAGAATTAATTTTATTGGAAAAACCTAGGAAATTCCCATGAACAGTAACCGGCCACGTCCCATTACTGTGCGGACCGCGGTGAAATCAGGAGGAGTGACACCGACCGTCGGATTAGAATCCAACGGTCCATAGTGAGCCGCGTCATTTATAGAAACCCTAATCATTAGTGGCCATTAGATTCTAATCGCACGGTCCTCGTTAGATCTTACCGGTTCGGACTCCATCTTTCATCGTGGCCGTCGGATCATGATCGTGCGGTCGAGGCTCATCGTGTTCAAGTCGAACTCGCGCCGCCGTCGTCTCCGAGTTGGACTCACCGCCGCCGCCTTGGTTTCCATGGATGCGCGCACGACGTGGGGTATTTAAGGACCAGAGCGCACCCCCCAAGACCCCAACATTCCGCCGCACCTGTTCGTTGTTGCGCCGTCACCGGAGGACCGCCGAGGGAGTCACAGGAGCTCGCCAGAGTGCCGAAAGACTTGCGCCGAGCTTTCATCGTCGCCGGGGACTTCTTTCGCCAAGTGAGAATCGGATTCGAGTTCGCCGGAGCACGCCGCACATGTTCCGCCTTTCCTTCCTCGCTGGAGCACGCTGCATCGCCGTCGGATTGGTCTTCGTCCCCAAGACCGGTGGGTTTGAGTCGCCGTGCCTCCATCACCGTTCGGGAGGAGCATTGACCGTCAGATCATCGCTGGACCGCCACGATCACGCCACAACATCTTGGTAAGCAGTAAACAACTCGGTCATCTTCCGCCGTTGGATCGGAAATTAGTGACCAAGATGAAGCCACGTCGATTAGGGCAACAGGGTTCCGCTCGGTTAAAGATAGCCGTCGGATCTTAGATAGAGGGTCAAGATTGTGCCGCGTCACTTAAGTGCACAGTAAACGGCTCGGGTAAGTAATAGCCATTAGATTAGAATCCAATGGTTGACGATAAGCCACGTCGCGGATTAAAGGGTAATCGTCCGATCGGTTTTCTTTATTTTTCTTTATTCGCGGATTAAAGGGTAATCGTATTTTTCTTTATAAAAATAATTCGGCAAAATCAGAATTTCTAATTTCAGAATTAATTAAACTTCTAAATGCTATAACTTTTGCATACGAACTCCGATTGAGGTGATTCAAATTCCTAAAAATTTGTAAAATTGAGATCTATCTAATGGTAGCTTTTATTTGAATTTTTGAGTTCACTTGTTCATTGGTTTTGGTGTTTATTTGCTATTTCTTCTCGATTCGCGTAGATGTTGAGTTGAGCGAGGTTTCGGAAGAGGAATTACCAATTCAAGAGCAATCTTCGGAGTAATACCAGGAACTTAAGCAAGGCAAGTTGTGCTTTGATCATGTTGCACCCATGTTTGCAAAATTGCTATTTTGATTTACTCTATTGCATGATATTTTATGTGTACAAATGATTTCAACTTAACTTTGGGAATAGCTAATGTACCCTTTGAATTACACCCTACCTTGTTATTTGTATGCCATAATCCACTTGTCACCTTAGGTTGGTTCATTATAGTTGGTTAATACTGAAATCAATATGGATGGTTAGATCGGAATAGAATTGCCTAGCCATGCTACGTCATCACATGTACTTGAAATGTTGATTATTAATTTTGACTAATGGAATATGGAACAATGATGTTAACTTGTGTGTCATGTGTGGTCACACAAAGAGATTGAGTTGTCATGGCGGGGAGGTCACACAACGATGTTGATTTGTGAGTAGCACGTGGTGCTTCGTAATCAACCGGGTGGTAATCACTTTATGATTGAAGCAAGTGGAAGGGGCAAGTGTGCCAAGGTGGGCTCAGAGGAGCTGAGGGTATGTGTATGTCTTGCTTTAATCAATCCTAAGGACTTAACCTTGCGAGCCTTTGACCTGAGTCAATCATGCAACCACATGTCTGTTATGGGGCAGCCTAGCTGACTAATTTGCAAATGCTTAACTTAAGTGCTATCGTGGTGGTGTGAGTCCGGGTGTACGGAGGAAACTCACATGGCGCAAGAGCGGGGCCCTGTTGTGGTGGTGTAACCCTTTAGTGTTGAAACCTTAGAGGGTAGCACTGGGTTAAGAGGATGCATTGTAAAGGCTTTGATATAATCACTCGCCTGTGTGGTGCGTGGTTGTATCATGTGGGTAAAGTGCATAACCTCTGCATAGTGTACAAACTATTCGGATAGCCGTGCTCACAGTATTGAGCAATGCTCGGGAATTACAGTCAAGGGGTAGTTAATTAAAATGGATAACTGGAAGGGATGGCAGGATGCCATGTGAATAATGGAACTTGATTTAGGATGGAAAACTTGGATTTATTTGAGAATCACTGAATCTATTTACTTGTTATTATTTGTTTTACTGTCTTTTCAATCTATGTATCATATGTGTTCTTAAATGCTGCTTTATTGCAAATGAACCCTTATCCTTCCCTTTGGAATAAGCCTGCATATAGCTATGATAGAATTGCATTTTGTGCACAACTTGTTGAGTACGTGTTGGTGTACTCACCCTTGCTTAACAACCAACAACAGTTAAGGAATCATCGTCGTTATTGGAGGAGGACTTTCAGGTGGACGCGTGTCACTAGGCCAATCCTTATCAGTCGCGTGTGGTGTGCTGATGGGACATCTACGTCTTCTTCTGTTTTTCTGCTGCATTTGTTCTAGTTATTTTTCAGTCTAGCCCATGTGGCTGAATAATTGTAAGTGATCATAAGATCATACACTAGTTATATTCAATAAATAAAGTCTTATTATTCTTATCGTTGTGTATGATATGATGCTTACTGATGTTAAGCTGTGTGCACTAGCGATTGATCCTGGGACTAGTGCGGTAAAACACAGTGGATTCGAATTGGTGAATTCGGTCCTTCTGAGGTGGTATCGAGCATCCGTTGTAGGACTTGGCCCTAGTTGGTAGAGTGTCCAAAAATTATTTTCTAAAGGAAAAACCTAAACTGGATTAAAATAACACTCTTAACTTATCTCATTCTCTGTTCCTTACCTTTGCTGAAATCTACCTTAGATTTTTCGGAGTGGCCATTTGAAGATGGAAGACTTATCTATTTCTCTTTTAAATAGACGAGGAGGACACAGTCATACGTAGAGTGCGAGGGTGGTTACGCAACAGAGCTCTGGAGGGTGCTCCAAGTTTTGGGAGGTTTCGCCAAACCAACGTATCAAGGCCGAGATTGGATCGTCAATGGAGCCACAAGAGGAATGGTGTGCAAGCTTCTAATCTACGCCAGGAACGGTGAGAAAGCAAGCCAACCTATCAGTATCACGGTGAGAAGAGCCACTTGGGAGATCGGTATCCAGGAGGCATCACGACTTGCTCTACGGAGGATCTGCTACGACTACTACCACGAGTTGGACGACACGGTGTTCAGACTCCACCCCATGGTTCGAGATGCTTGGCGTTCGTATGTCACACGAAGGGAGGATGCTACCACAGTGCACTTAGCATGATTTACAGCTGTTCAAGAAGCTCATGCCCATGACACCGACACGGAATTAAGGACGGTCTATGAAGCACTCAGAGTCACGAAGAAGGAATTGCACGAGACTCGAGTAGCTTACGAAGAAAGGATCATGGAGCTCGAGGAGGCTTTACAGGAGGAAGGCCGCGCTACACCAACATCATCAGAAGAGGCAGAATCGAAGAAGATTAAATCTGAGTCCGAGGAGCAATCAGCTGAAGAACGTTGGGATCGATTTGTACCAGCGCCATCACGTCCGCCAGTATATCCACCAGGAAGTTCCCGTGGAGGATGGCTCGAGTAGTGAGAGATTTGGTTTAAGTTGAGACTTGAGTATCGAGTCGCGTCATTAGAATAGTTTTACCCAAATGTAATAGACGTTAAGGTTGAGTGTTTAGTTTGGATTTTAATGTTTGCTGAGTGTGCAGTATGTGTTGCAAAGCTTTTAGGCTTTTGTAAGCAACCATAGCAAGTTAATTACTAAAGGATATAAAGTTTTGTGTTTAACCTATTCCCCCGCATTAGGAATTCTTACATCTTATCTATACTAATTCTATCTTTCCTAACCTAAAAACAAATCGAGCAGATGGTGAACACTCGCGGTAACAATGGAGCGTCAGGAAGTGACCTTCGCCGGAATGATAATCTTAATGGGGAAGCGTCACCACAACCAGCACCACTAGTAGATATGCAGAACTTAGGAGCTTTCCTAGCAGCACAAACCCAGCTTATGCAAACAATGATGCAGCAAATGCAGAATGTGAACAACCAAGCTGTAGGAAACAACAACATGCAACAAGGCAATAATGGGCAGCGTTCTCATTATAAGCTGTCAGATTTCATGAGAACCCGTCCTCCAACATTCTCAGGCAATGCTAATCCTTTGGAGGCCGATGATTGGTTAAGGACTATTGAGAGGAAGTTACACATCACGCAGTGTGAAGGCAATGAGGAGGTGTTGTATGCTTCACACCAGCTGGAAGGAACTGCCGTGGAATGGTGGGAGAACTATTGCGCAGCACATGAAGCACCACAAGAGATTACATGGGAAGAGTTTACAGTTGCCTTTCGTCAGTATCATGTACCTGATGGAATGATGGACCTCAAGAAGGAAGAGTTTAGGGCTCTGAAACAAGGAGGCCAATCTGTGGCAGAGTACCTGAATAAGTTTACCCAGTTGGCACGTTATGCACCAGAAGATGTAGCCACGGATAAGGCTAGGCAGTCTCATTTCTTGAAAGGTCTAAACTCTGGACTGCAGGTGGGACTAATCACCCACAACTTCCCTGATTTTCAAGAGTTGGTCAATAAAGCTTTGATCCTTGAGGATAAGCGCAAGGAATTGGGTGAGGATCGCAAGTGCAGAATGGCTAGTCAAGCTGGACGGCCTACTCAGTTCAGGTTGAGGATGTCACCCCAGCAGTTCGCTAGGATTCAGCCGTAGTTGCCAGGCAAGATATCAACTCCATTATCTCGCCCCACTAGTCAAAATTTTCAAACAGCAGCACCAGGAAGCAATGCACCGGCAGGAAGTTAGCAAACCGCTGTCAAGAAATGTTTCTCTTGCAATGAACCAAGACATTTCGCCAACAAGTGTCCGAGGAAAGGAAATGTTACCCCAGTTCATTTCAACTTAGGAACTACCCGAGCTAAAGCCCCAGTGACAGGAAGTAATCGAGTACCAGTGCAGTCAGGAGCGTCGCCACAGATGACAACGCGTGGAAGGATCAATCACATCATGACGAATGAGGCCCAGGACGCCGTGGAAGTTGTGCTGGAAATACCCGATGCTGACACCGCCGCTGATCAGCAAGAGGACGACTCTCTCTTCGCTAACCAAAATCGGGAGGACGAAGATAGCCATCCAAGAGCCTGCAATCCTCCATTCGATATCTGCAGTGAAGGCTGTGAAGAGGAAGACTAGCCAGATGTCTAGGATCGTGTTTTCCAGCCTTTGTCATGTCTAAAGTTTAGTTACCAGTTTAGTGTCCCCGCTGCTATATGACCTGTGGGTCCAACTTTTGCAATAAGAGGATATGTCGAGCAGTGCTCTGTCGTTGATTTTAAGTGACTGCTTAGTTATGGTTCAAGCTGCTATGATGTGTGCGTACTAGCTATTGACTTAGTTTGAAACATGAATATGATGAATAAAGTATTCATGGAATACTTGGATAAATTTGTAGTTGTCTTCATAGACGATATCCTTATGTACTCTAAGTCAGAAGAAGAGCACACAGAACATCTAAGATTGGTTTTGGAGAAGTTGCAAGAACAACAGTTGTATGCCAAATTCAGTAAATGTGACTTCTAGAAGGAGAAGGTGGAATTCCTTGGCCATGTGATAACCGCTAAAGGAGTTGCCGTGGACCCAAGTAAAGTGGAAGCTGTGATGAATTGGGAGCCGCCAAAGACAGTTACCCAAATCCGTAGTTTTCTGGGAATGGCGAGATATTACCGTCGATTCATAGAAGGATTCTCAACGATTGCGAGACCTCTTATGCAATTGTTGATGAAAGAAAAGAAGTTTGCGTGGACGCCAGAGTGCGAGAAGAGTTTTGAGGAGTTAAAGAAGCGATTAACCTTCGCACCTGTGTTAGTATTGCCAGATGTACAATGTGGCTTTGACATTTATTGTGATGCATCAAGGAAAGGACTTGGTTACGTTTTATTGCAGAGTGGCAAGGTTGTAGCCTACGCGTCCAGGCAGTTGAGGCCGCATGAAGGAAATTATCCGACGCATGATCTGGAGTTAGCAGCCGTAGTGCATGCCTTAAAGATATGGCGTCATTATCTCATCGGAAATAGATGGGAGATATACACGGATCATAAGAGCTTTAAGTACATATTTACCTAGTTAGATCTTAATATGAGACAAAGAAGATGGTTAGAACTAATTAAGGATTATAATGTCGGAATCCATTATCATCCTGGGAAAGCTAATGTGGTGGCTGATGCTTTGAGTCGTAAAGGCCACAGTGTAAATTTGTTAATAGTCAGTAATCAACCGAAGTTATGAGAGGAATTTCAGAAGTTGAGATTAGAGGTCGTGCCACAAGGATTTGTAGCTGCTTTAGAAGTAAAGCCAACCCTTGAGGATCAAATTAAGGAAAGGCAAAGTAATGATGAGAAGATCAGCAGGATCAAGGCTAAGAAGGAAGAGGGTTTAGCCAAAGATTTCTCGGTAGATGAGCAAGGAACCCTATGGTTTAAAGGCCGGATTTGTGTGCCAAATGAGAAGGAACTTAAGCAATTGATTCTTGAGGAAGCACACGATTATAAGTACTCTATTCATCCTGGAAGTGCCAAGATGTATCAGGATCTTAAAAAGAGATTCTGGTGGCCGAGTATGAAGCGTGAAGTTGCAGAGCATGTTGCATTGTGTTATGTGTGACAGAGGGTAAAGGCGATGCATCAAAAGCCTGCAGGACTTTTACAACCGTTAAAGATTCCGAAATGGAAATGGGAGGAGATTGGTATGGATTTTATCACGGGATTGCCCAAGACGCAAAGAGGTTATGATTCCATATGGGTTATCATTGATCGGTTGACCAAAGTTGCTCACTTTATTCCAGTGAAGACAACTTATTCGGGGGATCAATTGGCGGAATTATATATGTCGAGAATAGTATGTTTACATGGTGTGCCTAAGAAGATCGTATCGGATCGCGGTACCCAATTTACCTCAAGATTTTGGGATAAATTGCATGAAGCAATGGGAACTCGTCTGAATTTCAAGATCGCTTATCATCCATGCATGATGGTCGATGAGAAAGAGTTAATCAGATTTTAGAGGATATGTTGAGAGCTTGTGCGATATCATACAGTACATCTTGGGATAAGAGTTTGCCATATGCCGAGTTCAGTTATAATAATAGCTACCAGACTAGTTTGCAGATGTCACCATTTGAAGCCTTATATGGTCGTGCTTGTCGTACCCCGTTGAATTGGAATGAAACGGGGGAGCATTTAGTATTTGGGCCTGAGTTGCTCAGAGAGGCTGAGGAGCAAGTTGTCGTGATTAGAGAAAGACTAAGAACAGCCCAGTCAAGGCAGAAGAGTTATGCTGATAATCGTCGTCGTGAATTGAGTTTCAAACCCAATGATTTTGTGTATCTCAAAGTCACTCCCCTTAAAGGTGTAAAAAGGTTCCATGTCAAAGGGAAGCTCGCACCTAGGTATGTTGGACCATTTAAGATCTTAAGCCGCCGAGGAGAGGTTGCTTATCAGTTGGAGTTGCCACAGTCATTAGCAGGAGTCCATGATGTGTTCCATGTGTCGCAGCTTAAGAAGTGTCTTAGAGTGCCAGCAGAACAAACACCATTAGAAGCTATCGAGTTGCAGGAAGATTTGACCTATAAAGAGCAGCCGATTAAGATTTTGGATGTAATGGAGCGTAAGACCAGAAATAAGTCTACTCGTTTCTGCAGAGTTCAATGGAGTAATCACTCAAAAAATGAAGCAACCTGGGAGCGTGAAGAAGATTTGAAGGCAGAATTCCCAAACCAATTCTCTAGTTAGCCTAAAATCTCGGGGTCGAGATTCTGTAACACCCCTGCGCCAAACGCACCGCGAATGCTACCAAACGACCTAAATGACACTTACAACACTCCGGAACCATACTGGTCCAGAGTGTCCCAAGCAAGACTCAATAAATAGACTTGACAAAGAAGTCCCAATGAACTAATAGCTCAACGAGCGAGTCACTAAACATTTTACCTCTACTAAAAGATTGAAAGAAAACCGACCTCGAGACTCTCTACGCCAATTTTGAACTAAGTCACCGAAATTTACAAAAAAAAATCGGCATGACCATCCACTCAGCAGACAGAAAACATTGTAGGTATATGATATCATTCTAGCAGGTCCTTAGTTAACCAATCTCACATCCAATAGAAATTAATAACTACTCCACAACAAACAACATATTACAACCTCATTCAATAACACTAGGCTTTACAAATCAATTTAAGTAGTTTGATGGTGACCGAAGTCGTGCATGTGCTCTACTCCCATCCTGGCGAGCCAGCTTCAAAGAACCTAAAAACAAGAAGCAAACAAGCGTGAGTCCAAGACTCAGCAAAGTGCAATCAAGTAAGAAAAATAATGAATTCGTCTAGAATATAACTGCTTCAAGACATAAAGTAAAAGTTTCTTAAATTGATATCCATAAATAAAAGAAGCAATTTGAATTCATATAAAACCACACATAAGAGCACAACTACTTCATTATTTGACATAACCAATACTAAATTGAAATCATTCAGTAAAGGGAGTAGTAACTAGCCCCATTTACCACATCCAACTCGGAAACGTAATTAAACCTTACTCGTGCCTCAATAATCATTCCAGGATGAGTCTACGACTCAACCCTCAACCTATCATTTCCATTCTCATCAATTAACATTTAACAATTGCAACACACAATGCAATGCAATGCTTTTATGCGTTCATGCTCATTATGCAACCTTTTAGCCTATACTGGTATAGCTGAGTGCACACCCGTCGATGTGCACCCTCAATCCCAACCATCCCGTGGCGGGGCCTACTCTTACTGACTCGCTCCCATCCGTGGATGGGACTACGAGGTAGGACTTTTGTACTCACTACGTGTGAGTACAGAGGCCCACATCAACATGGGTCACCTCTTCTGTAATGAATGCGCAAAAAAGAATGCAAATGACATGAATGATCTACCCGTTTCATCCTATTTCAACTCCACATTGGTCATAGACATGTTTATAAACACGGCCAACCCGAATATAAATACACACATTATCATTTAATCGCATTCATCACTTCATTACTTGCATCAACATAACCATACTCATTCGTACAATTCATAATGTAATGCAATAAATGGGAATTGAATAACTTACTTACCAATTTGCTAACATTCATCCATCCTCATCACCATACTAAAAACAACTTCTAGATATGCTATTAATCATAACCACATCATTAGAATTTTCATAATCTTATCGCAAGCAAAGCATTTAACACCCTAATAACGCTCTAGGGGTTGCACTTGCCTTTTATTGAAGACAGAGCGAGGAGGGGTCGAGGTAACCCCCAAAGACCCACTACCTGAAAACAGCAGTCACAGGCTATTACTCGCATTCGGGACAACTCACTTCAACCTCACTTAAAACATTCGATACAAATCTGAATTAAACATTTGCAAGCATTACTACGATCTACACGAAATTCTCCACATTTAGCTAGGTATACAGAAATGCTAATTCAACCTCTAGCATAAATTAAATTTTAGCTTAGAAGAAAGAACTACCAAAAGCACATATAAAAATCACCAAAACAATTGCTCATAAAGTGGAGGATTCACGGATAACAAATAATGATCCAAGCTCATTCTCCAGTCATCACTTTAATTACAACCATCATAGTCAATACATCTTCTATGTGCCCACAAAGCAAAAGACAGAAAGAAACTAATATCGACCAACATATAATATAATTTGCTAATGAGATGAATACTACATTTCAGTCACCAACTCACCATGCATAAGTTACAGATTTCCACTACATTCAAGCCCTCCTAATCCTTGACTCAGCAGGATAAATTTGCTAGCAACAAAAGAAACTTTCCCAACACAAAACCAATGAACAGGCAAACAAATAGCAACCACAGAATACTATCAACAAAAACTCAATTTCTATCCTAACTCGTTTTTCATTGCCATCCAATTCACCATTTGTCACAAGCAGGAATAGCTCCACCTAAAAGGTTTCCTACCAATTATACCGATGGTTGCAAAGACAATCTTCAGTCGCAATCCAATATCAATCAGAAAGCAGAGATTTTGCAGTCCAATAGAAATCAAGAAACGCGAGATGCTGATACCAACTAATCAAGATAATATATATGCGCAATCACATTCAACAAACCTAAACCTTCTAGGCATTTCATCAAACATCTAGCATGCATACTAGAAACCAAGCATTTCAATGGGATCTAGGGTTGAGCCTCACCACAGGAAGGTAGGAGAGGCACTTCAGCTGGAGGGAAAGGAAGATCGCCGGAGGGAGGGAGGGTTGATGCCGGAACTGGCCGGAGGGAAGCACTGCCGAAGCTGCTGCTGGCACTGCCGACCTGCTACTGGCATTGCTTCGGTTGAAGGAGCGCGCCGGCCAGGAGAGCCAGGGGGAGGCTCGGCCTGAGGGAGGAGGGAGGTGGCGCTGGGGAGCTCGGCCAGGAGGCGTGCCGCCAGCTGGGACTGGAGCGACGCCCGAGAGGGGAAGGGAGGAGGCGGCGAGCTGGGCTAGAGAGGCACGCCGGCAAGGGAGGTGGTCGGCCGACCAGGGGCGCGCCAGAAGCCAGTGCAGGCGGGAGCTGGAGGCTGGAGGGAGTCGGCGCACGGGAGAATGGTGGGAGACAGGGTGCATGGAAGACTGGAGTGAGTCGGCAGGGACAAAGCAAAAATATCATCCCTCCGAGATTGACAGCCACACAAAAAAACAAGGGAAGAGAGAGGCGGCTGGGGGCTTTGGGAAAAAGAGAATGTAAACTACACCACCCCTAGAAACCATAAAGCTACCAATGCCAAAGACTGATACTTCGAACTCACGGCGAAGAGAAAAATCCTGGATTTTAGAAGACAAAACAATTCCGGCCAAAAGAAAACCCTGGTAAACGATTTGCGGTATTACAGATTCCGTTAAGGGGGGAGGTTTGTAACATCCCAATTTTTGATATTTTAATTATTTAATATTATTTTATTGCAATTCATGATTTTTGTGAATTTTCTGAGATTTATTTGAATTATTTGGAATTAATATATATTGCCTTTTGTTAAGAAATAATTATAAAAAGAAAAGTTAAAAATAAATTTTGCCAAAAATATTTTATTTAAGTCCAGAATGTCTCAAAGTATTTTTGATATTTTTCTTGGAATTTTTCTGATATTTTTACTGCCCTAAATAAATCAAATGATTTTCTAGAATTAATTTTATTGGAAAAACCTAGGAAATTCCCATGAGCGACAAGAACGGCGTTCTTTATCTTGGACATGATGAAATCGGGAGGGGTAACACCGACCATCGGATTAGAATCCAACGGTCCATAGTGAGCCGCGTCATTTATAGAAACCCTAATCATTAGTGGCCATTAGATTCTAATCGCACGGTCCTCGTTAGATCTTACCGGTTCGGACTCCATCTTTCATCGTGGCCATCGGATCATGATCGTGCGGTCGAGGGTCATCATGTTCGAGTCGAACTCGCGCCACCGTCGTCTCCGAGTTGGACTCACCGCCGCCGCCTTGGTTTCCATGGATGCGCGCACGACGTGGGGTATTTAAGGACCAGAGCGCACCCCCCAAGACACCCACATCCCGCCGCACCCGTTCGTTGTTGCGTCGTCACCGAAGGACCACCGAGGGAGTCACAGGAGCTCGTCGGAGTGCCGAAAGACTTGCGCCGAGCTTTCATCGTCGCCGTGGACTTGTTTCGCCGAGTGAGAATCGGATTCGAGTTCGCCGGAGCACGCCGCACACGTTCCGCCATTCTTTCCTCGCCGGAGCACGCTGCATCGCCGTCGGATTGGTCTTCGTCCCCAAGACCGGTGGGTTTGAGTCGCCATGCCTCCATCGCCGTTCGGGAGGAGCATTGACCGTCAGATCATCGCTGGACCGCCACGATCTCGCCACGACATCTCGGTAAGCAGTAAACAACTCGGTCATCTTCCGCCGTTGGATCGGAAATTAGTGACCAAGATGAAGCCACGTCGATTAGGGCAACAGGGTTCCGCTCGGTTAAAGATAGCCGTCGATCTTAGATAGAGGGTCAAGATTGTGCGCGTCACTTAAGTGCCTGATAAATGGCTCGGGTAAGTAATAGCCATTAGATTAGAATCCAATGGTTGACGATAAGCCACGTCGCGGATTAAAGGGTAATCGTCCGATCGGTTTTCTTTATTTTTCTTTATTCGCGGATTAAAGGGTAATCGTATTTTTCTTTATAAAAATAATTCGGCAAAATCAGAATTTCTAATTTCAGAATTAATTAAACTTCTAAATGCTATAACTTTTGCATACGAACTCCGATTGAGGTGATTCAAATTCCTAAAAATTTGTAAATTTGAGATCTATCTAATGGTAGCTTTTATTTGAATTTTTGAGTTTACTTGTTCATTGGTTTTAGTGTTTATTTGCTATTTTTTCTCGATTCGCGTAGATGTTGAGTTGAGCGAGGTTTCGGAAGAGGAATTACCAATTCAAGAGCAATCTTCGGAGCAATACCAGGAACTTAAGCAAGGAAAGTTGTGCTTTGATCATGTTGCACCCATGTGTCGGGACCCGGATATGCAAATCCGAAACCCTCTGTGTATACTGTACTAGTCCGGGATCACGCTAGTGCACACAGTGGAAACATAGATGACATATCATTCCATACATCGAAATAACTAAAAAGAAGCAAATTATTATTAATTAAAGCAAATGACCTTATGGTCAAGGTTCATACACCAATGCCTCTTGGCTTAAGAAACAAGTGAAACTGTTGCAGCGGAAATAAAATAACTTGGGCCATTCGACATGCCACAAGCAATCGTCTGAGGAACGCCTTCCTAGTCCACGTAGTCTTCATAGTATTTCTCCTCTTGATATTCATTCCCCGGTTCTTCCTCAGCAACTGAACAACATGGGCATAAAGCCGTGAGTACAAAACGTACTCAACAAGCCATAGGGAAATGATGCAATATATTCATGCACGGCTTGTCAAAGGATAGTCATATGGTTTATTTGCAGAAAGCAATAACTCGAATTTAAATACAATAAATAGATTGAAGACAGTTTGATAAAACAATAGTAAATAACAGGTAAATTAATGGTAGACAACATGAACAGAATGACGAGGCATCACCCTACATCATTTGAAACAAGTATCAACCACACAATTCAACAGTATAGTTTTAGACAACAGAACAACAGTGAACTTCCCGTTCCCATTCCAACAATTTCACATTTCAAGAAAACACTCTATACCCCGTGTGAAATTCCGGGCTTGTCCATGACCATGACACGGCTATTCAATAGTTTGACCCTCCGCAGAGGTTGTGCGGCTTACCCACAAGACATGATATTCTCCTTGCGCTGGCCATTAGCACACTTCCTTTGGTGTGCCGGCAGAGAAATCATGACAAAGCCTTTACAATGCATGTCTAAACTCGGTACTGCCCTCTAAGGTTTCGCCCCTCGGGGCCCCCTCTTGATCCAAATGAATCTACCCGTCTATCCCGGAACCCATACATCCAATTGGCAGTATTCAAGAGTAAACAATGCAAATTAATCAGCTAGGTCTGTCCCATACCAGACTTGTGGTTGCACGGTTAGGCCCAGTTTAATGGCGCACAAGATTAAGTCCTTAAATTGTCTCAGGCAAGACAGCCACATCCCAATGTGCTAGACAGCACCCCCTTTACTGCACGGTCGCTTGCCCGAGGGAAAACATTTTGTTCAACCCAAGACCAATGGCATCCTTGCCATGGTACAACAAGTTTTACAACA
This sequence comes from Guadua angustifolia, assembly GCA_036346375.1. Classification (NCBI taxonomy): domain Eukaryota; kingdom Viridiplantae; phylum Streptophyta; class Magnoliopsida; order Poales; family Poaceae; genus Guadua; species Guadua angustifolia. The sequence goes on along the minus strand of CM070511.1, from coordinate 3,308,622 downwards.
GTGGTCAACAGCCACAATTCAATATCTCATTAGGTCAAGATTAACATTAGTTCACAGGTGATATGAATCCCGACGTATAACTAAGCATGTTTAAGCATAGATACGTTAACCCAATGTTGGTACTACAATTATGTCCAACTAGTAAACAACCTAACCTAGGGTGACAATGGATACATGGCATCTCAATTAATCAAGGTGGTATAGTGACAAATAGATGTTTAGCTAACCCAGTAAATAACACTTGTAAACAAATAGCATGCAATTGTATAAAACAAATTACTTTTGCAAACATGGGTTCAATATGATCAAAGGTCTACGACTTGCCTTCGTCGACGAGGTGCGATGTGCTACTCTGAAAATCTTCTCCTCGTTAGCTTATTTATGACCGCTTCTTCGACTACGCGCTAAAAGCGATACACTAAAAGAATAAAATAAATTTAGAAGAAACTAAAATTATAATAAAAATACTGGCAGATAGAGGATGAATTTAGATGAATTTATCAATTGGAATCACTCGATTCGGAGTTACGACGAAGGAGAAACAATTGTTTGAAGTCTGTCGGATTGGAAAAATGGAAAACGAGAGAATATTCCCGGAATCTTTCTTTTTCCAGCATTTCTTGATTTTTCCTAGTCTCTTACATGCGGGCCCCCAAACATCATAGGCTCAAGGCTTCTTCACAACTTGTCTGTACAGAGGAAATGCAAGGGACACAGCAGCGCCATGGAGGGAGCAACAAGAAAAATGGCACCGGCAAAGGGGAAGGGCTCGCTGGAGAGAAGCTCGTCGGAGGCAGGGGAGGCACAACCGGCGACGACCAGGACGCAGGCGGCGTGGGCAGCAAGAGCTAAGCGCTTCTGCAAGAATGAGCGGCGGCCATGGGCGGCGGCGCATGGCGAGGCACGGCGGCGACGACCGGCACGGGAAACAGTCTTGGTGGGGTGGCGAAGGTTATGCTCACGGTGGCCGGCGAGGAGGCCCGGAGCGACGAGTCCAGCGACGCCAAAAACGACCCGGGTGGCATGACGTCCAAAACGTATGAAAAAGCAATATTTCTCAAAACTAAGGTGAGCACCGGATAGCTAGCATCGAGGGGAGTCTACGAGTACAAGGAATTGAATTGATTCTTACCCAATCGGGAGAAATCGATGACGAACGGAACGACGGTTGACGACGAACAAACTCGGAATCCGGGGTCAAACTGCAACGAAAATCAAATCCGATTGAATGGTTGTGTTCCTGGAAGCAAGGAGCACAAAGTGTCATGGTTGGTTCACCGGAAAACTCACCGGAGCAAAAGATGGCTCGCCGGTGTCTTTGGAGGACGCTGGGCGTACTGTTTTCTTGAGTTTTGGGATGGCAAACGACATAGAACCAAAGAGGCAAGGTGAGCACGGTGTAGAGGACGTCGATACACACGTTTGGAGTACTCACACGCTCGGAGAGACGAAGAAACGGAAAAGTTATGGCTAAAACAAGAAACGGCAAAATTTGATTGCAGCAACCGTTTCGCTTGATTTCGGGATAAGCAACAGTAGGGTAATCAATCTCCATTATGACGCCGTCGTAACACTTCAAATTTCACTAGATTTGGACAATCGTGGAGGGAGTTATGAGCATTTGAAGATGGAGCTTGCAAATGGGAAGAACAGGAACAGACTCTCGAACAGTGCCGATCCATTTAGGAAGATGAACAGTGTTATCCTTGAAGCTCGTGAGATAAAATAGCAAACGAGGTCTAAAAATACCGGAAAAGATTATAAAAATCCTAAAGAATAAAATAGAACCCAATAAAGTTGGTTTCACTATTTTTGGATGAATTTTGGAATTTAGATTATTTCGGGACAAATTAAATTGGATTTGAATAAAGCGCGAGAGATAAAATACCAAAGGGTTTCTATAAATCTTGGAAAAATTTCCAAAATCATTATAGAACATTTGGAATCCATTTTAGTGGGTTTTGAGATTTTTGAAGCATTTTGGAACTCAGGTGAAATTTCGAATAAGGACCGGAATTGTGAATTTGATTTTGCGGACGATAAAGGATTGAACTTCAATTTCGGAAGGATATGGATGCCAGGTTAAATAGAACACCAAGGAAAATCCAAATTTTGAAATTAATTCATTTAAATTAACTTTAGTCAAAAGATTGAAATTAGGGATGTTACAAACCTCCCCCCCTTAAATGGAATCTCGACCCCGAGATTCGGACTGACTAGAGAATAGGTGCGGAAACTCGGACTTCAGATCCTCTTCTCGCTCCCATGTGGCTTCATCTTCTGAATGATTACTCCACTGGACTTTGCAGAAACGGATGATTTTGCTTCTCGTGATGCGCTCTGCAACATCCAAAATCTTCACTGGCTGCTCCTTGTAAGTGAGATCCTCTTGCAAATCGATGGCTTCCAACGGCATCTGTTCTTCTGGCACTCGCAAACACTTCTTCAACTGCGACACGTGGAACACATCATGGATTCCAGCGAAGGACTGAGGCAACTCAAGCTTGTAAGCAACTTCTCCTCTTCGTTCCAAGACTTTGAATGGTCCCACATATCTAGGGGCAACCTTTCCTTTTACTTGAAATCTCTTAACTCCTTTTAGAGGGGTGAATCTGAGATACACATAATCATTAGGCTCGAAACTCAAATCTCGACGACGATTATCTGCATAACTCTTCTGTCTACTTTGAGCTATCTTTAACTTGTCTTTGATTAATTGCACTTGCTCTTCAGCTTCTTGCAATATGGCAGGACCAAATAACTGTCTTTCTCCGGTCTCCTTCCAATTTAGAGGAGTTCTGCACTTTCTTCCGTATAAGGCTTCGAAAGGAGACATTTGCAGACTGGCCTGATAACTGTTATTGTAAGAAAATTCTGCATAGGGTAAACACTTGTCCCACTTAGCACCATAGGTTAGGGCACAGGCTCTTAACATGTCTTCAAGAATCTGGTTCACTCGCTCTGTCTGTCCATCGGTTTGAGGGTGATAGGCAGTACTAAACCTGAGATGAGTTCCCATAGCTTCATGCAAACTCTAACAAAAACGATAGGTAAATTGAGATCCTCTATCAGAGACAATCTTCTTAGGCACTCCGTAAAGACTGACAATCCTTGACATATATAATTCTGCTAATTTATCTCCGGTGTAGGTAGTCTTAACTGGAATAAAGTGAGCTACCTTAGTCAATCGATCCACTATCACCCAGATCGAATCATAACCTGCTTGGGTTTTAGGAAGTCCGGTAATAAAATCCATACCAATTTCTTCCTACTTCCACTCTGGAATCTTCAGTGGTTGAAGCAATCCTGCTGGCCTCTGATGCTCTGCTTTGACCTTCTGACAGACATCACAATGAGCAACATATTCTGCAATTTCACGCTTCATGCTAGGCCACCAATACCTTTCCTTGAGGTCTTGATACATCTTGGTACTTCTAGGGTGTATGGAGTATAAAGTCTCATGCGCTTCTTTGAGTAACAACTCCTTGAGCTCTTTCTGATCAGGTACACAGATACGATTCTCATACCAAATGGTACCTTTTTCATCCTCAGTGAAACCTAGGGCTTTTCCTTTCTTCATATTACTCTTGATCTCTTTGATATCAGCATCATCAACTTGGGCTTTACGAATCTGATCTTCCAGCGTTGGACGCACTTCCAAAGTAGCCAAGTAACCTTCTTGAACCACTTCTAGACTAAGCTTCTGAAATTCCTCATAGAGAGCTGGCTGACTTTCTTTAATCACCAGGGTATTGCAGTAACTCTTTCTACTCAAAGCATCAGCTACGACATTGGCTTTGCCTGGATGATAATGAATACCAATGTCATAATCCTTGATCAATTCCAACCATCTTCTTTGCCTCATATTAAGATCAGCCTGGGTAAAAATGTACTTCAGGCTCTTGTGATCCGTATAAACCTCACAGCGATTACCGATGAGGTAATGGCGCCAAATCTTTAAAGCATGCACTACGGCAGCTAATTCCAAATCATGGGTCAGATAGTTGACTTCATGTGGCCTTAACTGTCGTGAAGCATATGCCACAACCTTCTTATCTTGCATTAGCACACAACCGAGTTCTTGATGGGATGCATCACAGAATATCTCAAAATCCATCCTGATATCTGGCAAAATAAGCACTGGGGCAGTTGTCAAACACTTCTTTAGCTCTTGAAAGCTTCACTCACACTCTGATGTCCAAGCAAATTTCTTCTCCTTTTTCAAAAGCTGAGTGAGCGGTCTAGCTTTTCTGGAAAAACCTTCTATGAAACGGCGATAATATCCCGCCATTCCAAGGAAACTTCTAACTTGGGTTACTGTCTTGGGCGACTCCCAATTGAGCACATCTCGCACTTTACCAGGGTCAACAGCGACTCCTTCCGCTGATATGACATGACCTAGGAAAGCAACTTCTTTCATCCAGAACTCACATTTACTGATCTTTGTATAGAGTTGATGTTCTCTTAGCTTTGTCAATACTTTCCGTAAGTGATCCTCATGCTCTTCCTCACTCTTGGAGTAGACCAGAATGTCATCAATAAAGACAACGACAAACTTGTCTAGATATTCCATAAATACTTTATTCATCAGGGTCATGAAATAGGCGGGGCATTGGTCAAACCAAAAAAAACGTCACTGTATACTCATATTGTCCATACCAAGTCACGAAAGCTGTTTTGGGGATATCCTCTTTACGAATCTTCATCTGATGGTAACCTGACCTCAAGTCAATTTTTGAGAATACTCCTGCTCCTTGAAGCTAGTCAAACAAATCATCAATTCTTGGCAGAGGGTACTTATTCTTGATGGTGACTTCATTGAGAGCACGATAATCCACACACATCCTCTGAGTTCCATCCTTCTTTTCAACTAGAAGAACTAGGGCTCCCCATGGCAAAGAACTCGGTTTAACAAAACCTTGTTCTTGCAGTTCTTTAATCTGCCTCTTCACTTCGGCTAACTCATTAGCAGGCATCCTGTACGGTCTCTTACAAATGGGTGGCGTTCCAGGAACTAGCTCAATCAAGAACTCTATATCTCTATCTGGTGGCATACCAGGCAACTCTTCTGGAAACACATCAGGAAAATCTCGGGCGATTGGCACATTTTCCAAGCTTATTCCTTTGGCACTACAAACTTTTACCCCTTCGATCTGATCTGCGGCAGCTTGAAACTTTAACTTAACTCCATCTGGACTGGTTAATGTGATCTCTCTATTTCCACAATCTAGAACTGCTTGGTTCTTCGAGAGCCAATCCAATCCTAGGATTACTTCTAGGGACTTGGTGTCTAGGACAATGAGGTTGGCTAGGAATTTTACCCCTCCGATTAATATCTTAACTTCAGGGCAGCCTTGGTTCATACTCAAATCAAAATCAGGTGATGGTTTGGGAGTCATCAAGGGCGGCACTGTAGTTCTCCCATCATTCTGTGGCGGTGCCCTTTAACTGATGAGCAGCATAAAGAACCTTCTCATGGTCTATGCACTGAGCTATAGCAAGCCTCTTCTCGATGGAGCGAATCTAATCATCTGCATCCAATGGTTCTAAAGAGTTGGAGAAGGTAGGCGGACGAGTCCTCATGAATTCTGCTAGCTTGGACTGCGGACGAGCTTGAGGAGGTGCAAAGAAGAATAAACTTGATTTTCTTTGGTTCAACAAATTAGCTGTGGCAACAAAGATCGGGTTCTCGCTAATTCATCATATTGTTCATATTTTGCATCATGATATTCATAAGTTGAGTCTAGGCTGCTAGAAAATGTCCCAAGTTCTGATCTGACACTGCAGGAGGCGGTGGTGGGTTGGCACTGGCATTAGCATTAGCATTGGCATCCATCGCTAATCGCGATCGCTCGTAATCTAGTATCAACCATCTGCGACGCAGCACAAGGGTTTGATAGGTAAGAGGGAAAAGCAATAGATAAGTGGTAAGGTCATCTAGGGGAGAAGGTAATACCCAAGAACAAAGGCCAACCAAAGACATAGCCAAAAAGGCTACAAAATAAAGAGCCAATTAAAACTTTCAACTTAAGGTATGGTTGCAACACCATGCTAGAGGCAAGTGTACAACATACCCGGCACACAAGTAAAGAAAATCCTAGTATACGCATACTAACGTAGCCAGACTGAAAAGAAAAAGAATATTCCAACCCACGGAGCACTTTAACCTATCTTATATGGTAGTCTTCTCGGACATACTCTTTGATGACTTGATCATTGCTTCCCTTGATTTGATTCCTTGTAGAAGATCCATGGTTTTGAGATGTTTCATGAGATAAGATCAATTTAAATTTTTAAAGCAATGTTTCAGCAAAGATGAGGAGTAGGAACCTAGGAATAAGATGAGAGAAGACAAACTATTAAATACCAATTTGTTGGTTTGATTTAGAAAATAATTTTGAAGACCATGCTAACAAAGAGAGCGACCTACAGTTGATAAGGCTCTGATACCATCTCTGTCGGGACCCGGATATGCAAATCCGAAACCCTTCAGGTATCTTGCACTAGTCCAGATCACGCTAGTGCACACAGTGGAAACATAGATGACATATCATTCCATACATCGAAATAACTAAAAAGAAGCAAATTATTATTAATTAAAGCAAATGACCTTATGGTCAAGGTTCATACACCAATGCCTCTTGGCTTAAGAAACAAGTGAAACTGTTGCAGCGGAAATAAAATAACTTGGGCCATTCGACATGCCACAGGCAATCGTCTGTGGAACGCCTTCCTAGTCCACGTAGTTTTCATAGTATTTCTCCTCTTGATATTCATTCCCTGGTTCTTCCTCAGCAACTGAACAACATGGGCATAAAGCCGTGAGTACAAAACGTACTCAACAAGCCGTAGGGAAATGATGCAATATATTCATGCACGGCTTGTCAAAGGGTAGTCATATGGTTTATTTGCAGAAAGCAATAACTCGAATTTAAATACAATAAATAGATTGAAGGCAGTTTGATAAAACAATAATAAATAACAGGTAAATCAATGGTAGACAACATGAACAGAATGACGAGGCATCACCCTACATCATTTGAAACAAGTATCAACCACACAATTCAACAGTATAGTTTTAGACAACAGAACAACAGTGAACTTCCCGTTCCCATTCCAACAATTCCACATTTCAAGAAAACACTCTATACCCCGTGTGAAATTCCCGGGCTTGTCCATGACCGCGGACACGGCTATTCGAATAGTTTGACCCTCTGCAGAGGTTGTACAGCTTTACCCACAAGACATGATATTCTCCTTGCGCCTGGCCATTAGCACACTTCCTTTGGTGTGCCGGCAGAGAAATCATGACAAAGCCTTTACAATGCATGTCTAAACTCGGTACTGCCCTCTAAGGTTTCGCCCCTCGGGGGCCCCTCTTGAGCCAAATGAATCTACCCGTCTATCCCGGAACCCATACATCCAATTGGCAGTATTCAAGAGTAAACAATGCAAATTAATCAGCTAGGTCTGTCCCATACCAGACTTGTGGTTGCACGGTTAGGCCCAGTTCAATGGCGCACAAGATTAAGTCCTTAAATTGTCTCAGGCAAGACAGCCACATCCTAATGTGCTAACAAAGACGCTTGCTGCCGCTGCTTGAGGGAAAACATTTTGTTCCACCCAAGACCAATGGCACCCTTGCCATGGTACAACAAGTTTTACAACAGTGGTCAACAGCCACAATCCAATATCTCATTAGGTCAAGATTAACATTAGTTCACAGGTGATATGAATCCCGACGTATAACTAAGCATGTTTAAGCATAGATACGTTAACCCAATGTTGGTACTACAATTATGTCCAACTAGTAAACAACCTAACCTAGGGTGACAATGGATACATGGCATCTCAATTAATCAAGGTGGTATAGTGACAAATAGATGTTTAGCTAACCCAGTAAATAGCACTTGTAAACAAATAGCATGCAATTGTATAAAATAAATTACTTTTGCAAACATAGGTTCAATATGATCAAAGGTCTACGACTTGCCTTCGTCGACGAGGTGCGATGTGCTACTCTGAAAATCTTCTCCCTCGTTAGCGACGACGACCGCTTCTTGGACTACGCGCAAAACGATACACGAAAAGAATAAAATAAATTTAGATGAAACTAAAAATTATAATAAAAATACTGGCAGATAGAGGATGAATTTAGATGAATTTAGCAATTGGAATCACTCGATTCAAAGTTACGACGAAGGAGAAACAATTGTTTGAAGTCTGTCGGATTGGAAAAATGGAAAACGAGAGAATATTCCCGGAATTTTTCTTTTTCCAGCATTTCTTGATTTTTCCTAGTCTCTTACATGCGGGCCCCCAAACATCATAGGCTCAAGGCTTCTTCACAACTTGTCTGTACAGAGGAAATGCAAGGGACAGAGCAGCGCCATGGGGGGAGCAACAAGAAAAATGGCACCGGCCAAAGGGGAAGGGCTCACTGGAGAGAAGCTCGCCGGAGGCAGGGGAGGCGCAACCGGCGATTTACCAGACGCAGGGCGGCGTGTGGCCTTGGCTGCAGCGTCTTGAGGAGCGGCGGCCACGGGCGGCGGCGCATGGCGAGGCACGGCGGCAATCGCCAGGTGGGAAGCAAGGCGGGGGAGGCCAAGGTCATGCTCACGGTGGCTGGCAAGAGGAGGCCGGAGCGACGAAGTCCGGCGACGCTAAAACGACCCGGGTGGCATGACGACCAAAACGTATGAAAAGCAATATTTCTCAAAACTAAGGTGAGCACCGGATAGCTAGCATCGAGGGAGTCTACGGTACAAGGAATTGAATTGATTCTACCCAATCGGGAGAAATCGATGACGAACGGGCAGCAGTTGACGCATTTAACAAACTCGGAATCCGGGGTCAAACTGCAACGAAAATCAAATCCGATTGAATGGTTGTGTTCCTGGAAGCAAGGAGCACAAAGTGACGCGGTTGGTTCGCCGGAAAACTCACCGGAGCAAAAGATGGCTCGCCGGTGTCTTTGGAGGACGCTGGGCGTACTATTTTCTTGAGTTTTGGGTTGGCAAATGACATAGAACCAAAGAGGCAAGGTGAGCACGGTGTAGAGGACGTCGATACGCACGTTTGGAGTACTCACACGCTCGGAGAGACGAAGAAATGGAAAAGTTATGGCTAAAACAAGAAACGGCAAAATTTGATTGCAGCGACCGTTTCGCTTGATTTCGGGATAAGCAACAGTAGGGTAATCAATCTCCATTACGACGCCGTCGTAACTCTTCAAATTTCACTAGATTCGGACAATCGTGAAGGGAGTTATGAGCATTTGAAGATGGAGCTTGCAAATGGGAAGAACAGGAACAGACTCTCGAACAGTGCCGATCCATTTAGGAAGATGAACAGTGTTATCCTTCAAGCGCGTGAGATAAAATAGCAAACGAGGTCTAAAAATACCGGAAAAGATTATAAAAATCCTAAAGAATAAAATAGAACCCAATAAAGTTGGTTTCACTATTTTTGGATGAATTTTGGAATTTAGATTATTTCGGGACAAATTAAATTGGATTTGAATAAAGCGCGAGAGATAAAATACCAAAGGGTTTCTATAAATCTTGGAAAAATTCCCAAAATCATTATAGAATATTTGGAATCCATTTTAGTGTGTTTTGAGATTTTTGAAGCATTTTGGAACTCGGGTGAAATTTCGAATAAGGACCGGAATTGTGAATTTGATTTTGCGGACGGTAAAGGATTGAACTTCAATTTCGGAAGGATATGGATGCCAGGTTAAATAGAACACCAAGGCAAATCCAAATTTTGAAATTAATTCATTTAAATTAACTTTAGTCAAAAGACTGAAATTAGGGATGTTACACCATGTTTGCAAAATTGCTATTTTGATTTACTCTATTGCATGATATTTTATGTGTACAAATGATTTCAACTTAACTTTGGGAATAGCTAATGTACCCTTTGAATTACACCCTACCTTATTATTTGTATGCCATAATCCACTTGTCACCTTAGGTTGGTTCGTTATAGTTGGTTAATACTGAAATCAACATGGATGGTTAGATCGGAATAGAATTGCTTAGCCATGCTACGTCATCACATGTACATGAAATGTTGATTGTTAATTTTGACTAATGGAATATGGAACAATGATGTTAACTTGTGTGTCATGTGTGGTCACACAAAGAGATTGAGTTGTCGTGACGGGGAGGTCACACAACGATGTTGATTTGTGAGTAGCACGTGGTGCATCGTAATCAACCGGGTGGTAATCACTTTATGATTGAAGCAAGTGGAAGGGGCAAGTGTGCCAGGGTGGGCTCAGAGGAGCTGAGGGTATGTGTATGTCTTGCTTTAATCAATCCTAAGGACTTAACCTTGCGAGCCTTTGACCTGAGTCAATCATGCAACCACATGTCTGTTATGGGGCAGCCTAGTTGACTAATTTGCAAATGATTAACTTAAGTGCTATCGTGGTGGTGTGAGTCCGGGTGTACGGAGGAAACTCACATGGCGCAAGAGCGGGGCCCTGTTGTGGTGGTGTAACCCTTTAGTGTTGAAACCTTAGAGGGTAGCACTGGGTTAAGAGGATGCATTGTAAAGGCTTTGATATAATCACTCGCCTGTGTGGTGCGTGGTTGTATCATGTGGGTAAAGTGCATAACCTCTGCATAGTGTACAAACTATTCGGATAGCCATGCTCACGGTATTGAGCAATGCTCGGGAATTACAGTCAAGGGGTAGTTAATTAAAATGGATAACTGGAAGGGATGGCAGGATGCCATGTGAATAATGGAACTTGATTTAGGATGGAAAACTTGGATTTATTTGAGAATCACTGAATCTATTTACTTGTTATTATTCGTTTTACTGTCTTTTCAATCTATGTATCATATGTGTTCTTAAATGCTGCTTTATTGCAAATGAACCCTTATCTTTCCCTTTGGAATAAGCCTGCATATAGCTATATGATAGAATTGCATTTTGTGCACAACTTGTTGAGTACGTGTTGGTGTACTCACCCTTGCTTAACAACCAACAACAGTGAAGGAATCATCGTCGCTATTGGAGGAGGACTTTCAGGTGGACGCGTGTCACTAGGCCAATCCTTGTCAGTCGCCTGTGGTGTGTTGATGGGACATCTACGTCTTCTACTGTTTTTCCGCTGCTTTTGTTCTAGTTATTTTTCAGTCTAGCCCATGTGGCTAAATAATTGTAAGTGATCATAAGATCATACACTAGTTATATTCAATAAATAAAGTCTTATTATTCTTATCGTTGTGTATGATATGATACTTACCGATGTTAAGCTGTGTGCACTAGCGATTGATCCTGGGACTAGTGCGGTAAAACACAGTGGATTCGAATTGGTGAATTCGGGTCCTTACAGTCGCTGAATCAACTGTCGCCGAATCAGACTCAGACTCGGATTCCTTTGAAGAGCAAGAAAGATTGAGCTTCGCTTTAATGACGTTGAGCTGACGGCGAGTATCGGTGATCTTCTCATTCATTTGCTTGATCTTCTTGTGGTTCTTTATCCCAAGGCAGAAAATGGCACGGAGCATGGACTTGATAGAGCCGCCTGGGGAGGAAGGATCAACTGGAGAAGGTCTCACCGAGGAGCTCTCGATCTGCATCTTGGGTCTTGAAGGAGCGAGCCATCGCTGAATCGGAGAAGGTGGAGCCTTGATTAGACGAACACAGTATGGGACATGCTCCACATCCTTAGCAAACCACAAGCCCGAGATGCTCTCCACCATGCACATAACATAAGGCGCAAATCCGCAGCTGCTACGCGGGCTAAGGGAGTTGAGCCAGATCTCTTGCCAGATAAAATCAAAAACATCAAAAGGCCTTGATCCTTCACCAATCCTTAGCAGAAGGTTCCTAGCATAGGAACTGATATTGATGGCGTCTCCTTCCTTGGGCCACAAGGTTTTCCTCAGCAACTTATAGAGAATAGCAAAAAATGGTTTCAAACCTTTTGTGGTGCCCAGCTTGAAGTTCTGAGAGTCGTCCTACAGAGGAGTCAAGTCATTGATGCTAGAGGAGTCAGAAATGTGCAGTTTGTCCAAATTATCCCAATCATCAGTGGAGAATCCTATGCAATCAGCGAATTGAGCCTTGGTCACAGCATAGTACAACCCATCCACCATGAACCACATGGTGCTCTTAGCATCGGAATCAACATATAAAGTTGCATAAAACTGAGCCACAACCTCATTGTTCCATTTGCACTTGAAGGATATGATATTCTTCAAGTTGTGGCGATCACACACAGCAATAACTTCATTGAATACGGGATCCTCCTGCTGCGCCATATAATCCCAGTCAATATATTGCATTAAAGCCACTGGGTTCTTCTTTTCAACTATCACAGAGTCATAGAAATCTTGCTGAAAATGGTTCCAGAACCTCTTGTCCACATAATCTTCTTGAAGATACATCAAGGGGTCTTGGCTTCTGTGTTGGCGAACCTCTTTGCCTCTCCCTTGACCAATGCAGTAATCTACCTTCTTCTTGGGAGTGACACCCATAGGAGTTGCACGAATAGAAGAATGAATCTCCAAAGGACCAATTAGCGCTCCTTCCCTGCGCTGAGCAGCACACTTGGCTGCCCTTAACCTTGGCATGGCAGCCCTAGGATCTTCAGCACCACTGCCTCCTTGCCCCTCATCACCTTGCTCACCACCACCTTGACTTGAAGTAGCCCTATGAGAAGACTTTTTCCTTTTGCGAATAGCTTGACGCTTCTGTCTCCCGGCTGACGGAGTGAGAGGAGACTTCGGAGGGGAAGCTTGAGGGGAATTAGCAGGATCTGCCGAAGAGCCACCAGCGGGGATATCATGCTTTGCTTTCTTCGAGCGAGCCGTGTCAATGTCCATCTTGCTAGAACGGGGATTGCCACCCTGAGAGGGATCCGTCCTAAAGGTATACAAGGGTGGAAACAAGATTAGACTCTAATTATGACCTAGATGAGCAATAAAGAGTTAAAATGAAGTCACAATCTTCGGATAGTCCGAAGCTCTTCGGACACTCCGAATGGAAACTCGGACATTCCGAAGTGACAATTCGCAAACCCTAAATTTCTCAATCTAGACAATAATTCAATAAAACTAAGAGCTAATCACGAAGGATCATCCTAGCAAGGTCTAGAGCGATCTGGAGTCCAAGGATTTTCAAGAGGAACACAAGAATAACCAACATTCGGAAGAAATCGAACCAACCATCTGGAGATGAAACCCGGGGGTCCCAAGGCAAATCTTGGGCAAGAACTTGATGGAGGTGAATCCCTTGCCCTTGGAGAAGATCTTGGAGCCCTCAATCCGCAAGAACTCCGGCCAAAATGAGAGATCCAAGAGGAGGGGTGGAATTTTGCAGAGAGAAAACGAAAAACTGGAAAGAGGAGAAGAAAAGGAAGAGAGAGAGGGTCGGGCTGGTTAAATAGCCCGAGACCCCACTTCGGACAGTCCGGACCAGTTCGGATAGTCCGAATGGAATTTTGGACAGTCCGAACTATTTTATCAGGATGGCATGAAAACAAGGACAGGAAAGACTCCGGAGCGAGAAAGAGATGAGAGGTCCTAAGAAGTCAAGTCATCATGTGACCAGCAAGCCACTCAACCAATCAAACCTTGATCACATGATAATTGACAAGATCCGAAGATCAAGAACCAATAAATACAATAAGATTTAGAGAAATAAAGTAAATAAATTTTTCTAAAGCATTTTGCAATCACCAATCAATTTGTGAGCATATTTCAAGCCAAATTGCGAGAGTCTAGAATATTTAGCCCACTCCTCAACTCACAAAATATCTTTTCAACTAAAGGCTTGGTGAAAATATCGGCTAATTGATCATTTGTGCTCACATGTTGAATGTCGATATCGCCTTTAGTGGAATGGTCTCTTAGGAAATGATGGCGGATATCGATATGCTTTGTACGGGAATGTTGGATAGGGTTGTTGGCAATTTTTATGGCGCTCTCGTTGTCACACAAAAGTGGAACATGGTTATAGGTTAGGCCATAATCATTTAGAGTTTGTCTCATCCAAAGTAATTGGGCACAACAACTCCCGGCCGCTATATATTCGGCTTCGGCTGTGGATAGGGCTACGGAATTTTGCTTCTTAGAGGAACAAGAAACAAGGGATCTACCTAATAATTGACATGTCCCCGAAGTACTTTTCCTATCCACTTTACATCCGGCATAATCTTCATCGGAATAGCCGACTAACTCAAAAGATGAACCTTTTGGATACCAAAGCCCAAAATGAGGAGTGTGCACTAAATATCTTAAGATTCTCTTTACGGTCACCATGTGGCACTCTTTGGGAGCGGCTTGAAATCGTGCACACATGCACACACTAAGCATGATATCGGGCCAAGATGCACAAAGATAAAGTAAAGAACCGATCATCGAACGATATACCTTTTGGACGACCGGTTTACCTTCTTTGTCGAGGTCTAGATGCCCGTTGGCTTGCATTGGCGTCTTGATTGGCTTGGCGTTCTCCATACCAAACTTCTTGAGCATGTCCTTGATGTATTTGGTTTGGCATAAGAAGGTTCCTTCCTTGAGTTGTTTAACTTGAAAGCCGAGGAAGAACTTCAACTCGCCCATCATGGACATCTCGAACCTTTTAGTCATGATCCTTCTAAACTCCTTGCATAAATGTTCATTTGTAGATCCGAATATAATGCCATCAACATATATTTGACAAACAAATAAATCATTATCAATATGTTTAGTAAAGAGAGTGGGGTCGGCCTTTCCGACTACAAAACCATGATCGAGAAGAAAATCTCGAAGACATTCAAACCACGCTCTTGGTGCTTGCTTAAGTCCATAAAGAGCCTTGTGTAGGAAGTAGACATGGTCCGGGTGGTTTGGGTCTTCGAAGCTGGGTGGTTGCTCAACGTAGACCAACTCGGAGAGAGGTCCATTCAAGAAAACGCTTTTCACGTCCATTTGATATAACTTGAAATCATGGTGAGTAGCAAAGGCAAGTAATATTCTAATAGATTCAAGCCTAGCTACAGGAGCATAAGTTTCATCGAAATCAAAACCTTCGATTTGCGTGAAGCCTTGAGCAACTAACCGGGCTTTATTTCTAGTCACTATTCCATTCTCGTCTTGCTTGTTTCGAAATACCCATTTGGTTCCAATCACATTTTGCTTAGGTCTTTCGACAAACTTCCACACTTGATTACGCTGAAAGTTGTTTAGCTCTTCTTGCATGGCCATCACCCAATTCGGATCTTGGAGTGCTTCTTCTACCTTAAGAGGTTCAAGAGAAGAAACAAAAGAGTAAAATTCACAAAAATTTGCAACACGAGATCTAGTAGATACTCCCTTGTTAATGTCTCCAAGTATGTTGTCGACCGGGTGATCTCGTTGTACGCTTTGATGCACTCTTGGATGAGGAACTGTTGCATTTGACTTTTGAATTGGGTCCTCATCGTCTTGGGTGGTGTTCGACCCATCTTGAGCTTGCATTGAAGAAGAAGGAGCATCATCCAAAGTTGCATCTTGAGTTGGAGTGCTCGGGATTTTTCCTTGCTCAAGAGGTCTCACTTCTCCAATTGCCAATTTCTTGATTAATTCACACGGTGGTTCTTCCCTGTCAATCACAACACGATCAACTTGTTCTACTTGAGAACCGTTAGTTTCATCAAATGTTACATCACGTGAGATTTCAACTACACCGGTGGTGTTGTTGAAAACTCGGTATGCATAGGTATTTGATCCATAACCAAGTAAGAAACCTTCATCTACTTTAGGAGCAAATTTAGAAGACTTAGCTTTCTTGTTGAGGATATAGCATTTGCTTCCGAAGACTCAAAAGTAGGAGACATTTGGTTTCTTGCCGGTGAGGAGCTCATACGCCGTCTTCTTCAAGATCTTGTGGAGGTATAGACGGTTGGTACTGTGATACGCGGTGTTGATGGCCTCCGCCCAAAATATGTCGGAGACTTTGTACTCGTCAAGCATCGTCCGCACCATCTCGATGAGTGTACGATTTTTCCTCTCGGCTACCCCATTTTGTTGTGGAGAATAGGGAGCCGAGAATTCGTGTTTAATGCCTTCTTCATCAAGATACTCCTCCACACCGGTGTTCTTGAATTCAGTGCCGTTGTCACTTCGAATTCTCTTGATCTTCACTTTGAATTCATTTTGAGCCCTTCTCATAAACATCTTCAGAGATCCTTGGGCTTCACTTTTATCATGCAAGAAAAATACCCAAGTGAAACGAGAAAAATCATCAACTATAACTAAACCATACTTGTTTCCTCCAATGCTTATGTAGGTGATGGGACCGAACAAATCCATGTGTAGCATCTCCAATGGCCTTGAGGTGGTCATCACGTTCTTCGCGGGATGAGAAGTTCCAACTTGCTTTCTGGCTTGACACGCGCTACATACCCTATCTTTCTCAAAGACAACATTGGTTAATCCAAGAATGTGATTGCCTTTAAGAAGTTTGTGGAGGTTCCTCATACCAACATGGGAAAGTCGGCGATGCCACAACCAACCCATGCTAGATTTAGCCATAACACACATTTCAAGGTTGATTCTATCCGTAGTAAAATCTACAAGATAGAGGTTTCCTTTTAAGCGTCCCTTAACGGCTATTGAACCATCACTTCTTCTTATGACATCCACACCCTTATCACTAAAGACACAATTGTAGCCCGCTTCACATAGTTGACCAACGGACAACAAATTGTATCTTAGTGATTCGACAAGTAAAACATTATTCAAATGAAAATCATTTGTAATAAGAATTTTACCTAAACCTACTACTTCACATTTTCCATTGTCGCCAAAAATGATGCTTTCACTATTCGTTCCATTGGCGTCCAAATGAGCGAACATTTCCCTTTCTCCAGTCATGTGGTGTGTACATCCGCTATCCAAGATCCAACTTGATCCACCAGAGATGTAGGCCTACAAAATGAAATTTAGTTTTTGCTCTTTGGTACCCAAACTTGTTTAGGTCCGCGCACGTTAGTGACAAGTGATTTAGGAACCCAAATAGATCGCACATTAGTAGCATTTTTGAGCTTACCCCCAATATGACAAGCAACTACTCTACCAAAGCTAGTCCTTTTAAGCACATAAGAAGCAAAGAAAGTGGATTGAGCCTTATACTTTGAGTTTGCTTCGGCCTTAACAAAGTGGATGGGCTTGTTCAAAGGAGCAACCACGATGTGGCTTCCTTTGCCCTTGGGTGGAACGTACCCAAGCCCATGTTTCATGAGGTTACCTTTGCGCTTACCAAGAAACTCCTCTAATCCTTTGCTAGCCTTGAAGGACTTTTGAAGTCCATCTTCGAGCATTCCCTTAAGCTTCTCATTTTCATGAGCTAGTACTTGCAAAGCCTCAAGGTTAGTGGCATAAGTATCAACATTAACGTTGTAGCATCTAGCACATCTATTGCTAGTAGAAGGTAATGAAGAATTGGAGCTAATGGTCAAGGTAATCGGAGGGCTATTCTTGAGATCAACAAGCTTCAACTCAAGAGCCTTGCAAGCGTCCTTTGCCTTAGCAAGCTCCTCTTCAAGTGAAGCGTTGGTGATCTCAAGACTAGTCACCTTGGATTTGGTCAATTTTGAGTTCTTAACCAATTCCTCATTTTTCTCTCTTTCAAAAGATAAGCTCTTCTCTAGCTCACGATTTTTCTCCTTTTCAAGGATTAGCAAATGCTCTTGAGCCTCAAGAGTAGCTTCCTTTGGTTCTACAACTTCCTTCAATTTTTCAATATCTTTTAGAAGTAAATCTAACTTATGAATGTCAAAGTTTTTCATGAATTTGAGCATAGAGTCAACATCATCATCACTATCGCTATCGCACTCATCTAGACAATCATCAACAATGGAGGGAGTGGAGGCTTTTGATGATACCTTGTGCCCCTTTGCCATAAGGCACATTGGAGCGTCTTCGTCGTCATCGCTCAAGTTGTCGAAGAGGCTCTTCGACATTGTTGAGGTAGTAGGCACGGCGATGGCGACGGAGGCAATTCCTCCTTCCTCGTCGGACTCGGAGCTTGAGTCGGAGTCGAAGTTTGAATCCCACTCTTCTCCAATATGAGCTTGTCCCTTGTGCTTGTAGTGCTTGAACTTCTTGCTCTTTTCTTTGTCTTTGCCCCGGCATTTGTCTTTCTTGTGATGCTTCTCATCTTTGCTCTCCTTATGCGGACACTCGGCAATGAAGTGGCCGGTTTCACCGCATTCATAGCATCTTCTGGTGGAGTGTCTACCCTTTGATTTTCTTCCAAAGATCTTTGATTGACCTCCTTATCTGAAGTTCTTCTTCTTGAAGAATTTGTGGAACCTTCTCACGAATAGAGCCATGTCCTCATTTGTCAACGGACCACAGGACTCTTCATCCTCACTTGTGCTCTCTTCTGCTTGGCGCACTATCTTGACGGCCTTCAGGGCAATACCTTTCTTTTTACCCGACTTGAGTTCTTCAACAACTTCGGCCTCTTTTATCATCATCTCGTCCATCATTAGCCGACCGATAACATCATGAGGTGCCAATGTGTCGAAGTTGGGCCGGTCTCGAATTAATTGAACATGGTTGCGATTGGTAGGAGTGATTACACGAAGAATAATCTTCACCCCAGCCTTGTCAGAAAGATCGGTGCACCCAAGATTCTTGGCTTGATTCACAAGCACCATCAAGCGATCAAACATTTTGGTGTAGGACTCTCCTTCCTCCAAAGTGAACCGGCTTAGCTCACCAATAATGAGCTCTATCTTTGATTCACGGACACTTGAAACCCCTTCATGACTAACCAAGAGTCTATCCCAAATTGCCTTTGCCTCTTCAAGTCCATCGACTCGGTTAAACTCGAAATCACTCAAAGCATTGAATAAGGCATTGACGGCCAAATCATTGAAGTGTTGAGCTTTGTCTTCTTCGGGAGTGAGATTGTTTGGATCAACGGGCTTGAAACCTGTTTCTACAATCTCCTAAATAAAAGGGTGAAGCGATCTCAAGTGCATCTTCATCTTATGTTTCCGTGCGGCACAGTGAGTGCCATCAAAATGAGGAGCTCGACCGGAGGGCACGTGGACATAAGATGAGGAACTTGAGACACCAAAGGAGGGATACTCATATGGAATTGCAACCCCACTACCGGAGCCCGTAGCCTTAGTTTAGTTACGGCCTTCGGTAAGCTTCTCCATTTTCGACATCCTAGATTCTCCAAGCGGTTAAGCCAAACTATGGAGATTTGGCTCTAATACCAATTGAAAGGACCGAGATGTCGCCTAGAGGGGGGGTGAATAGGCGTTTTTCAAATTTAAACTCGCAGCGGAAATTAACTGTTCGGATAGTACAAAATTTCCTTCGGACTGTCCGAATGGTTCGGATAGTCCGAATGACTTTTCGGATAGTCCGAACTGCTCTACGCACGAAAACCCTAAAAAGTAGATCTGAGCTATTTAGAGCACAAGATGGCTACCAAATTAAATGTCTTAGCTAAGACAACTTCCAGAATATGAAATCCCACCAATATCTACTGCAAGAAGCTATCAAACCCTTGAATCCCCAAAAGATTAGGCCAAGCATAAAAGAGGACAAATAGAAAATCTAAGAACCAAAGAGACACAACGATTTTTCCCCGAAGTTCAGATCCTTGAGGGGATCCTATGTCCCCGTTGAGGCGGCACAAAGCCGGAGTCTCTTTCAACCCTAATCCTTTAGGTGTTGCACAAAGCACTCACCTCCTTTTTCTTTGAATTCTTTCCTTGCGGAGGTGGATTCGACCTTCACAAACTTCCGGCGGCGTCCCACACGAAGATTGGGTGCTCACCGGTGACTCCAAGCCGTCTAGGAGTCCTCAACCTCCAAGGGTAAAAGATCTCGTGAGAAATCCGCTTGAGGATGAACCAAGTGCTCAAGATGAACCACAACCTCTTGATCTTCCAAACTCTCTACTAGACTTCCCTCCAAAGATTCAAGAATCAAAGACTTGAGGGAGATGAACACTAGGGCTTAGAGAGAGTGGAAGAGCTGTTAGAATGAATTGAATGCACTTTCTTAGTGGTAGGTGGGAGATGGAGGGGTATTTAAAGCCCTCCAAAACTAGCCGTTTTGTGCTCAGCTCGACTCTGTTCGGATAGTCCGAATAGGTTGAGCACAGGGCAACTGAGACCCCCATCTCGGATAGTCCGAACATTTTTTCGGATAGTCCGAACACCTCGGATACTCCGAAGAACTCTTCGAACACTCCGAACATAATTAAACCAAACCTAACCGAGGAGGTTGGCTCGGATACTCCGAACCCATGTCCGGACATTCCGAACCAAAAAGAACTCGACCAACCGAGAAGGTTGGCTCGGATACTCCGAACCTATGTTCGGACATTTCGAACCAGATTTAGCCTGAGCAACCGAGGGGGCCAGCCCGGACATTCCGAAGATATGTTCGGATACTCCGAACCTATTTGAACATTTTGCCCCTAAGACTTTACACATTGACTCATTTTTAGACTTGAATTCATCATTGAGCACATTGGATCATTCTAAAGCTATTTCTTGCTATATCCCTCTTTATAGTACGACAATCCTTAAACTCGAATAAAATTAAAAATGCATATACAACCGTTGAGTTTAACCGACGCCTTTTCTTTGATTTGAGGGACCTCTTTTCTTGAGCGACTTTCCCATGAGCGTATTAATCTGTTCACAATACTCATAAAGCTCATTAATCACTTAATCTTGTTGTCATTAATCACCAAAATCATTAATGGGCCTAGATGCACTTTCACACAGAGGGTCTGGATTTACATATTCGGGTCCCGACATGTAGAATATCCAAATATGGGATATGGACGCATGCCATAAAGTCAAAGGTCATACCGTATATACCTTTACCAACATTAGGATATTCCAGATATCTCGGGCCCAATCCGATGGGATAAGGTATACACGGGAAAGGATATCCCCATGTAGAGAAGGATTCGATCGTATTCCTGATACGAAGAAACCCACTCGAATACGCTCGGTAGTTATGGAAGTTCAGATACGACATGGAGATCGTAACAGCAATAGACTCCTCATCGACTATGATTCGGCACTCCAATCCACTATATAAGGGCAGGGGCAAACACCGTCAACGGAGACCAAATTCTTAAGCAATTCTCAAGCTACAGCCATCCGGAGCTAGACGCACAGGAAGATTTCCCAGCGAATAGCCTAGCCACCCCAATATTCATCTTCTCCTTGTAACTAGAGCTATTCTTTCCAATCTGTAAGTCGTTTATCGATCTCATACATTATCCATACAGGAGTAGAGTGTTACCGACCAAGAGGTCCAAACCTGTCTACATCGTGTTCCTCCGATTGTGTGTTTGACTTTGCGTATCTTGAATGTACCCAAATATAAGTATGTTATCGATCACTAACCTTCGACAACTCCTATCTCCGATACACTTGACTATAGCTATCCATGCTAATTGTACCGTTCATTCTCCTTGGGGATATGTGCATATGCACTGCATTGTCTAATTTCTCCATGTACATACTTACTCGGTTTTCCAAGAATTTTTGAACAAACCCTGTGAGGACATTTCTTGAAAATTGGTAAATGTCACTGAAGTGTTTATTTTTGTTTTAAGGGCACTCAATTTTTTGTCTATAGCACTCCTTTTTTTACAAATTATTTTTTTGCATAATTTAAATTGTGTAAAACTATTGTATATATATAATTTATTAAAAAAACCACGTAGAAAAGAATAATGTTTTTTACAAATTGTCACATTATTTTTAAATAATTTAATTTGTGTAAAACTAATACATAATTGATGTAAAAAGGCCATGGAAACATAATAATGTTCCTCATTAAATACCTAAAACTTGAGTACTCTTTGATAAAATAATATTCAAATAGGAGGAGAGGAGTCAAATTGTTTTCATCTATTAGATCTATATCGAAAGACTCAAAATTTAAGTGCTATTTAGTAAGAAAACATTTTAATTCTCGTTAGATGGCCACGCGCGCACATATGTACAGCACGCCAGGAACTTCTTGTTGTTGTTTCTATTCTCTCCCAGCCAGTTAACGGAAGGTCCGTCTTCTCCAAAACCGGTGAGACAACACAGGTGAGCATGCATATGCATGCACATCAGTCAAAACATTGGATGGGTACTAGCTAGTTCTCGCTGATCTAGTTCTATCAAGTGCTATGCAGTATTGCAGTTTGCTATAGAAGTCATCGGGGTCATGCATAGCATAGGCCCACACGCTAGAAAGTCCATGAAGAGGAAACCCCATTGTTATGGGCCTGTACTGGACTTCAAAAAGACTTCGGCCGAAGCCGGCGACTTGGAGCCGCCGCAACCACGATGGCGTTGCCGGCGGATGCAACTCCGGCCAGCGGCTTTATATCTTTCCTTCGTAATGTTTTCATGCATTCAACGAATCAGAGTTACCGCTCCCTCCATTCTCTGCTCGTTTTTTATTTCGTGGCACCAAACTTTTTAGAGTGATTTTGTGGCATCAAACATTTTAGAGTTCGATCGTTAATAGGTTTAAAACTATTAAGATTGACTATATAAAAATTATATTATTAAATTTATTGATAATAATGTTTTTCTATATTATAATTTTATGAGTACATTTTACATTATACTGTGTGCCAGCCGTTCCTGCCTGCAGTTCTCTATATGAACTAATCCTTAAAGAAAAACACGATCAACTACAACAAGATGCATGTGCAAGTGGAACTAATGACGATCGAACCAAACAAAAGCTAGTCGATGCCGTCCAGAACTGAATAACACTACTAATTAATAGCCAGAACTTCCATGTAATCTGACGACTGTAGTTAGATTGGTACAAATCAACGATCCATTCTCCCTTGTCCGCCACATGCGAATATGCGACTGACAACGATGACTGAACGGATTGGTAGAAATATAGAGCATATATTTTTAATGGTTTCATCTATAAATATAAAGTATATTTTATATTTCAATAAAAAATTAGGTGATATTATCTTTATACCTCTAATAAATATCCAGATTTACTTGATATTCTCTCTATGCATACATTTAAATATAGTTCTTAGAGATAATAATTAAGGGTAGTCTAGTTATTTTTAATATCTCCTTGATATATGTGTGCTAAGAGAAAATACGTTCTTTAAGCATGGACACAGAGAGTACTGTATTAGAGTAGCAATTGCCTTCTTGTGGGTGTGCCCTGGTGCACCTTACGAAACTCTCTTTTCTTCATCTCTATAATGCCCGCAGACACATGTGCAGTGTGAAAGGCTTCAGTGAATTCCTCCTATGTAATAGCTTGAGAGTTCGGATGGGCAATACAAAAGTTATCCCACTAGGTAGCAGCTACTCCATTTAACTGATGGCTCGCATAGAGTACTTTCTCACAATCATCACACTGAGCCAACTAAAGCTTCTTCTCCACATCCTTCAACCAATCATCTGCCTCCAAGGGTTCACCTGCTCCTAAGAAGGTAGGCGGTCTAATTCTTATGAACTCTCCAAGTTTTGACTGGGGCAGCATCACTGGTGCTGCGGCAAGTGTTGGCTGCGGATTGTTTACCATATTCTGGGCAAAGGCCTGCAACAACTGAAGCTGCATTGTTATCATCTGCTGAATATCTGCAACTGGGGGTTGGAATCGTGGTGGCGGCGGTACTTGCTACCCTGAAACATCCTTCTGATCTTGTGGCACTACCTGGTCATGACCACGACCTCTATGACCAGCTCCACAACCTCATCCTTGACTCTCCATCTGAAGCGATGGCCAAGGGTAGGTTAGCAATAGATGAGAGGGAAAGAGCAAAAGATAAGAAGAGTAGGGAGGTAGCCATTCCAAGGCAAGACAACAATTAAAACTCCAAACAAATTGTGGCTGCAGCACAATGCCTAGGACAAGTGTACAACACACCCAACAAGCAACTAACAAAAATCATAATGCACTCAGACTATACATTACTGAGCAAAAAAGGGATGATATGCTCCAACACTACTGGACACTATTAGCTTATCCTACAAAGGAATCCTTTCGAGCACTCTTTTATCAACTTGATCTTTCCAGCAGCCCTTCCACTAGTCTTGAAGAGAACACGGATCATCATCTTTCTTGATTGAGATTCTTGCAGAAGACCCAAGGCTTGAGAAATTTCATGAGATAATATCAAATTAATTTTTTTAAATAATATTTTAGCAAAGGAAAGAAGTGAGAACCTAAGAATAACATGAGAAGGGACAATCTATTTCATACCATTTCATTGGTTTGATTTAAAAAATAATTTTGAAGTTCTTGCTAAGAAGACCATACTAACTAGGGATGCGACCTACAGTCGATATGGCTCTGATACCACCTCTGTCGGGACCGGCTTTCCAAATCCGAACCCTCTATGTATAACTGTGCTAGTCCAGAAAAAGCTAGCACACATAGTGGAAACAGTGATGATAACACAATAATATCACGAATCACATAATATTTATTAAGCAGAAGGATTTAGCTATATGGCCAAATTATTACAAATTTAACAGCATCATGGCTTTAGTTCAATAAGAAGTAGCGGAAATAAATTAACAGCAACAGAATGAGCCAATCCATATGCCCAACAGGCAATTGACTGGGGTACGCGTCCTAGTAGTCCAGATCGCCTTCGTCATAACCACAAGCATAGAATTCGTTGTCACCTTCGGCTTTTGTGCACTCCTCTGTGGAAAGTGGGGATGTTGCAAGGGTGAGCACAAAATGTACTCCGCAAGTCTTGGAAACATAATGCATGATAACTATATGTATGGCCGAACAATTGAAGGCATAATATGGCTCTTTTATCATAAATCAAAATTTAACTTTAAATACCAATAGTAATTTCACAAAGCATCATTTAACCCAAGTGTAATTGAATAATAATTGAATTTGATATAACAACTAGACAGGTTCTAACCACCTGACTGGCTCTAGCCGCCAAACCATAATCCGAGAGTTTCAACCACTCACGGATTCCCAAACCACATCATTTTCATTTTAAAAAATCATAAGATCTACAATGTGCTAGCGTACCTCGCCTGCCCTTGACTGTGGGCACGGCTACTTAAGTAGTTTTAACTCTGCAGAGTGTGTACAATTTTACCCATAAGATATGATCGACTCTTGTTGCCATACAATTAACACACTTACTTTGATGTGTCGGTAGAGAGATCATGACAAGGCTTTCACAATGAACGACCCCACTAATAACTTCGCCCGCTAAGGTTTCAACGCTGTTAGGGTTCTAGCCACCTAGTACAGAAGCCTCCTCTTGTGCCTTGTGAGTGTCTACATCCGGCACCCACATCCTACCAAATGACGAAGCCAATAATAAGATGCACAAATTAATTAGCTAGGTCATACCCATATAGACTTGTGGTTGTATGGTAGTGCTCGGTCTATGGTAACACATGCTTCGGTCCTTAAATGATAAGGGCAAAACATTCACTTTCAAGATCTCGTGCATCCTGCACCCTCAAAGCATCCATCTGCCCCAGTCTAAGTCATTTCCACTTTATTTTATTTAAATAACAGTAGCAATACCAATTGCCGCAACTTAACAAATAAGTTTAGACATTGTTTAAAAAGTTTTCCATAGTGGCATAGCACCGAAACGATTAAGCTAGACTAAGCAATTCTACCGTCCCATGCTACACTATGGGTTATCACCAGATAAAGTAGCTAGATATCATCTAGGGCGACAAAGGTTCGTCATGATTAAAGTCAATGAGGGTATACCATAACTAGAATTTAGCTAAACCTTAACATTGCATTTAAAGTCCATTGCGTAAAAGTAAGCATGCATAATTTAAAACAACGTAATATTTTCATAAAATTTGGGATCAACATGTTCAAGGAAGACTTGCCTTCGTTGACTCCTGCTGGTTCTACCTCTAGTTGATGACTCGCTTGAGTTTCGACTGCGTCATCTACACGTGAAACGAGAACAAATAAATAAAACAAATTTCAACAAAATTCAAAAATTGAAAATAATGGTACTAGAAGATAGATCTTGAATTTATATGAATTTAGAAACTTGAACCACTGGAATCGGAGCTCAGAAATAGGAGAACGGGCCGCTGGAAGTTCCTTGGATCAGAAAATTAGAAGGGGTGACACGTGGCACAATTTGATTGGTTGGAATTTTGTATTTTCGTGAAAATAAAAAAAGGAAAAGAATGTTGGCTGACATGTGGGGCCCACATGTCAGTGGCTTGGTCCACGGTGAACAGAGATCACCGAGGGGACTTGGGACGACGTGGCGGATCGGCTAACGTGGATGCCACACGGGCGGCCAAGGCTGACATGGCACCGACACACAGCACCACACGCGAAGCGACAGCGGTCTTGCACGAAAACCGGCGGCGGCCGGGTAGGGCGCTGTCGGCGTATTCCACCTGACAAGATCCCGTCAACGAATGGGGTTGAGTTCTCCCTAGATGAAAAGTATGGTTCGGTAGAGGGCGTCTTCGTGGTTGGAAACACTAATGTCTCTCAATGATGGATCCCAGGTATAACATCCCAAATTTTGAATTTTAAATTATTTAATATTATTTTATTGCAATTTATGATTTTTGTGAATTTTCTGGAATTATTTGGATTTTTTGAGATTTATTTGAATTATTTTGACTTAATATATAATGGCTTTTGTTAAGAAATAATTATAAAAAGAAAAGTTTAAAATAAAGTTTTGCCAAAAATATTTTATTTAAGTCCAGAATGTCTCAAAGTATTTTTGAGAATTTTCTTGGAATTTTTAGGAGTATTTTATTGCCTTAAACAAATCAAATGAATTTCTCAGATTATTTTTAATCGAAAAACCCGGAAATTCCTTCGGAACAGTACTGGGCTCGGCCCATTACTGTGTGGACTGAACGGTGAAACGGGAGGGGTAACATGCGCCGTTGGATCGAGATCCAAGGGCCATAAGCATGCCACGTCATTTAAAGTAAACCCTAGTGTTTGCAACTGTTGGATCTTGATCGCACAGTCGACATTGATCGGTACCGGTTCGGACTCCATCTTCAATCGTGGCCGTCGGATCAAGATCGTGCGGCCGAAGCTCATCGTGTCCGAGTCGAACTCGCGCTGCCGTCGTCTCCAAGTTGAACACGCCGCCGCCGCTCTTCTTTCCATGTTTTCCGCGCCCTCGTCGGGTATTAAAAGGTCCGAGACCCTATCCGAGATTCCCCAGAAGTCGCCGCCTATTTTTGCTGTTGCGCCGTCGCCGGAGAAGCTATGGAGTTTGCGCTAGCGGTCGCCGGAGTACCGAAGGTCTTCGCCGTGCCATTGTCGCCGTTAGGAAGTCTCTTCCGCCGCACCGAAGCCAGATTCGAGCTCGTCGTTTCACGCCGCATCGGATTCACTGCCCCTTCGTCACGGGAGAACGCCGAGTCGCCGTCGGGTTGGTCGTCTTCCCCAAGCCCGGTGAACCAAAGCCGCCACACTGCTGTAAGTTCAAGAGCCTTTGGTTTTGGTGATTGATGTTGATTAATGTTTAATCTGTGTTTAATGACAAACCTAATCTTTATGAGACTAACATGTTTATTGAGCATATGTTTAGCAGTCTCATATTTGGATGAAAAATGGAAAACCCAAGGTATGTATGTGTATTCTTTATAGTATAAATTGCATACTTTGGATTCAAGTTCAAGTATGAATGTCCCCATTGTATTAATCACAAAATGTGCATCATGTCTCCCAATCCATACATTACACGGATGAACATACTTAGGGGAGTTTGTAGTTTAACTTGAAAGTTTCTTTGTATTGATGATCTATTCTTTATCGACACATATAAGGATCAAGACAAAGAAACTAAATCCTTGAGTATATATTTGAATTGCCTAGTTATAGTATACTCATGGCAATATAGGATATACTCTAATGTGATCAAATTGAATATGTGCATATTATATCCAAGTCAATCATATCTATGCACATATACATGTGGGGTGTGTTCTATAGTTGATGACTTAGAGTAATGATCATTTCCATATAGCCTACACATTATGGATCATTACTTTTCATCAACATAAGTATATGAAAACTTGTGTAGCTAACATATACTCATATCAATTTAAATGATAATTTAAATTAAGTTCATTTGTCTTAATAATCACTAAAGAACATTTCATCACGTGTTGTTGGTGTTCCTTGATTAATTAAGGACAAATAAATAGTTCTTAAGTATAATGAAGCATGTGTTGCATTATTGTACTTAAGACACATATAAATCATTCAAATTGATTAAGGTTGTGCTCGATTGATCTAAAGGCATCCATTATGTGTTAATGGAGTGCAAGAGATAATTGAGACAACCATGCATCTTGGACTAACTATTTTATGAGATGTGATTGAGTTAGGTTAAGTCCAAGGATGATTGAGAACGGGATAAAGATAGCATCATGAGGTGATGGGCGTCAAGAGAAGATTCCGAAGATAAAGAAGAGTCGAGTGAAAAATCCCGGGGGAGCATAATGAGTAAAGATCATAAAGACCCCAAAGGGGATTGCTTGCATGCGGCGGCGAAGGTATAACTAGATAGGCTAAGGACTTTATAGTGTTTGAGTCTAGCTTTTTATCGCCTACTATTAAGAGGGGTTGTCTCCTAGTTTGAGCTTCATCATGTGTTGGTGATCTCAATCCGCATTCACTCAAGCTCAAATCATTTGGATTTGGTTTTTGCATAAAGTTAACCATTTGGCATGTGATGCGAATGGGTTAAGTTTATGTTTGGTTGTTGTTGGTTTATGCTCTGATTTGCATGTGTTGCAAAGAGGAAGAGCATATATAATGCTTTGATTTGCATGTGTTGCAAATAGGATAAGCTATTGCGTTGGCTTTTGTGTGAAGTTCATTTTTGCATATGTTGCAAAGGTTGAAGCTTCATGTTTTGTTTTCGTTTACAAAACAATCTTTCTAAAACTTGTGGTTGCTTGGAGCTAAGTTTTGCATGTGTTGCAAAAGGAGAGAGCTCAAGCATGATTCGGTGTTTGTGGTTGTGTATGTGCTAGAGGTTCGCATGTGTTGTGAGTAGAAAGCACATATGCTTGATTTGGTGTTTAAGTATTTGTATGGAGCTAGAGGCTTGCATGTGTTGCAAGAAGAGAGCTCATACGGTTGGTTTTGGTTTTAGTGTGTAAGTTTGATTTGTGGTTGCATGGAACTAGAGAATTGCATGTGTTGCAATTAGAGAGTTCATGCACCTTGATTTGGTGTTGCTTGGAGCTAGACTTTTGCATATGTAGCAAAGAGTAGTGCTCAAGCATGAAATTGGTTTATTGCGTTATTTGGAAGTTCGTTGTGCGAATAAAACTGAGGTTTATGAGTCCGGAATCCCGAGAGCATGTGAGTAGGGCTTGCAACGGGTGTTGACAAGTTGACTGGGTCTCGTGTTGACCTTCACATGGCTAGGGGGATTAATCTCATAAACTCGAGTTTGATTTGCTTAATACGTTTTGCAAATAGATTTTGAGTTGATTGCAAAATATGTTTTTGCAATTTGGTTTGAATTCTTTGAGCATGAGCTAAGTTGGTGCAAATGTGTTTTGCACGTGTGTATGATCATGTGTTGATCATCTTTGTGGCTCAAAGAATAAGTTTGGTTTTTGGAGAAATGGATTTGGAGTTGAATCTATGGTTTTCTCCTGCGGCCGGTACTACCGGGCCTTGCTTGCGGTAGTACCGCAAATGCGGTACTACCGGGGTTAAGCCTCCGGTAGGTATTTTCCAGTGCGCGTGTTTTGCTGGCTCGGTGAGGCCGGCACTACCGCTCGGTGGGAGCGGTAGTACCGCAAAGTCGGTACTACCGGCCCTCAGAGGGCGGTAGTACCGGGAATATGTCCGTTAGCCGACCGTTGGGGCTACGGCCGGTACTACCGGCCCTTAGAGGGCGGTAGTACCGCATTTGCTGATTTCTGCCCGTTTTGAGCCCCCAACAGCTAGTTTTCTTGTGGGGGTTATAAATAGAGCCCTTGGGGGGCTTGGGCAGAGGGTTGGCTGTGTGTGGGAGTTATTGGCAAGTGTTGCTCTTCTCCCTTTGCCTCTTGAGCTAAAGAGTGAGCTCTAATTGCATGTATTGCAATTAGGAGTGGATTGAGTGACCTCTTGTGCATGTGTTGCACTTGAGGGAGGTTCTTGTGCATGTGTTGCACTTGGTGATCACCGGGAGCGCATTCGTTGTGCTCGGTGAAGTTCAACCGAAGGAGCAGCTTGTTACTCTTGGAGGTTGCCGACTCCTAGACGGCGTAGGCATCGTGCGCGGGAGCTCTCAAGGTGTGAGAAGCCCGGCGAAGTTTGTGAAGGTTCGGGTTGAGCCTACGCGAAAGCGTGAAAAACCACGACTAGTGGAAAGAGGCGGGTGCTCGAGCGGGAGCCGGTCCAAGTGTTTGGGCTTGCCTCAATGTGTACTAGGGGAGACCGGCAAGTCTCCGAACACCACGGAAAAATATCGCTTGTCCCTTGTCTCTTTTATATTCAAGTATTTACATTATTGTATATTTGTCAATTGCTTGGATGTACTAGAATTGCTTAGCATTAATTGATTGTTCAATTTAGCAATTCTAGTATAGAGACATAATTTAGTTAGTGCACTTAGTGATCCTAGTTGATTTAGGCATTAATTGTCAAAACCTATTTATCGCTTCCGCATATATCTTTGATTAGGTTTTGACTTAGGGGTGTATTAGAGCGAATTGTTTAGTGAGCGATCGAATTTTGTAAAACGCCTATTCACCCCCCTCTAGGCGCATCCTCGATCCTACAAGTGGTGCTTTGATCATGTTGCACCCATGTTTGCAAAATTTCTATTTTGATTTACTTTATTGCATATTATTTCATGTGTACAAATGCTTTCAACTTAATTTGGAATTAGCTAACATACCCATTGAATTATACCCTACCTTGTTATTTGTATGCCATATCCACTTGTTACCTTAGGTTGGTTCACAATAGTTGTTTAATAATGAAATCAACATGGATGGTTAGATCGGGTAGAATGCTAAGCCATGCTACGTCATCACATGTTCATGAAATATTGATTATTAATCTTGACTAATGGAATATGGAACAATGATGTTAACTTGTGTGTCATGTGTGGTCACACAAAGAGATTGAGTTGTCGTGGCGGGGAGGTCACACAACGAGGTTGAATTGTGTAAAGCATGTGACGCTTGGTAATCAACTGGGTTGGTAATCACTTTAGATTAAAGCAAGTGGAAGGGGCAAGTGTGCCAGGGTGGGCTCAGTTGAGCTGAGGGTATGTGCATGTCTTGCTTTAATCAATTCTAAGGACTTAACCTTGCGAGCCTTTGACCTGAGTCAATCATGCAACCACATGTCTGTTATGGGGCAGCCTAGCTGACTAATTTGCAAATGCTTAGCTTGAGTGCTATCGTGGTGGTGTGAGTCCGGATGTACGGAGGAAACTCGCATGGCGCAAGAGGGGGGCCCTGGGTGTGGTAACCAGTCCCTCCAGTGTTGAAACCTCAGTGGGTAGCACTGGGTTAACAAGATGCATTGTAAAGGCTTTGTTATAATCATTCGCCTGTGTGGTGCATGGTTGTATCATGTGGGTAAAGTGCATAACCTCTGCAGAGTGTACAAACTATTCGGATAGCCGTGCTCACGGTATTGAGCAATGCTCGAGAATTACAATCAAGGGGTACACTACAAGATAACATGGATTTCGCGGCGTTTATTTTACCCGGCGTTTAATCTAAACGCCCCTAATAAGGCTAAAGCCGGCGTTTTTTATCATTCGAGGCATTTAATTCCCCGGCGTTTATAAACGCCAGGTTAGAGCCAATCATGGCGCTTATAAATGCCAGGGAATTCCACTCTATACCAGCGTTTATAAACGCCGAGTTAGAGTCTTCCACGGCGCTTATAAACGCCGGGGAATTCCACTCTATACCGGCATTTATAAACGCCGGGTTACGGGAATTCCACTGCGCTTATAAACGCCGGGGAATTCCACTCTATACCGGCGTTTATAAACGTCGGGTTAGAGTCTTCCACGGCGCTTATAAACGCCGGTATAGAGTGGAATTCCCCGGCGTTTATAAGCGC
Source organism: Guadua angustifolia (assembly GCA_036346375.1). NCBI lineage: Eukaryota > Viridiplantae > Streptophyta > Magnoliopsida > Poales > Poaceae > Guadua > Guadua angustifolia. The sequence goes on along the minus strand of CM070511.1, from coordinate 3,276,556 downwards.
CGTGGTAGACTCTACCACGGCATTTATAAACGTGAATACCACACCGGGGAATTTGAAATAATTGAAATTAAATAATATTATATTTGAAATAATTAAAACTAATATTCCATTTGCAATAATTTATGTCCAAATATTTCATTTTCGATGATATTTTGTCTAAAATTTCAAATTTTGTCCGAAAATTCAATTTTCGTTGATAATTTGTTTGAAAATTCAAATTTTTTCGACCATCTGATTTTGTGACACTTATCAATTTCAGATGCTACTTTTCGTTATCTTTCCAATGAGCCAAAGAACGCCTCGATTGGAGGTACGAGTCAAAAGTTATGTCTATTTTAAGAAATATGCTCGGATTTCGTATTTGCAAACTAGAATTGGTGCCCAAAAGAATATAATTGGAGATCTTATCGTATGATGATTTTGCTAATTACCTCAATAGTTTGCTAATTTGAAATAAATGAAAATCGGTGTTCGGGTGTTTAATGGGGGTTAAGGGGAGGAGGGACGCATTATATATCAGATGTGATCATACCACCACTAAAGTACTAGATCTTATAAAAACTCTGAAGTTAAGCGTGCTTGGACGAGAGTAGACCTCCTGGGAAGTCATTGTGCACCTGTGATTTTAAATGCCACGAATAGAGGGATCCCCGGCGCTTATAAGCGTCATGCTAGATAAAACCCCGATGCTTGTAAACGCCATAAATAGAGAGAACCCCGGCACTTATAAAGGGATCCCCGGCGCTTATAAGCATCATGCTAGATAAAACCCCGATGCTTGTAAACGCCATAAATAGAGAGAACCCCGACACTTATAAACGCTGGGTTAGAGTCTTCCACGACACTTATAAACGCCGCCAATTACTTTTCCTGACGCCATTTAACGCCATCTAAAATCTTTTTTAAGGCATTTATAAGGTTTTAAAGGCATTTATAGGCGCCATTGGAAGCCCGACGTGTTGTAGTGGTAGTTAATTAAAATGGACAACTGTTTGGGATGGCAGGATGCCATGTGGATAATGGAACTTGATTAGGATGAAACTTCGGTTGATTTGAGAACAATGGAATCTACTTACTGTTATTATTTGTCTTTACTGTCTTTTCACACTTATATAATGTATGTGTTCACAAATGCTGCTTATTGCAAATGAACCATAAGCCTTCCTTTGGAATGAGCCTGCATATAGTATAATAGAATTGCATTCTGTGCACAACTTATTGAGTACGTGTTGGTGTACTCACCCTTGCTTAAACAACCAACAACAGTGGAGGAATCATCGCCGGTATTGAAGGAGGACATTCAGGTGGACACGAGTCACTAGGCCAATCCTTGTCGGTCGCCTGTGGTGTGCTGATGGGACATCTACGTTTTCTACTACTTTTCCGCTGCATTTGTCTCATTGATCTCACTATTGCCTTGTGAGGCTGAATAATGTAAGTGGTCATAAGATCATACACTAGTTATATTAAATAAATGAAGTCTTATTATTTTTATCGTTGTGTATGATATGATACTTACTGATGTTAAGCTGTGTGCACTAGCGTTGATCCTGGGAATAGTGCGGTAAAACACACTGGATTCGAATTGGTGAATTCGGGTCCTTACACCCCTTGATGCGAGCTATCCCGTGCTCCTTTCGATTTCGTGAAATTTCGCCACCACCTCTGCGCACGCAACCGCTTCGGTCCTCCCCACTTCCGCCGATTTTTTTTGGGACCCGAAACGCCGTGTCTTTTGCCTGTCCGCGAACCGTCTTCGTGGGGGGTCTATATATATACACGCCCCCAGCTAGAAGTTCACGCCTTTCGATCTTCACGCACTTTGCTTTTCGCCCTTTTCAGCTTCCTTTGCTCAAAGAACTCTGCCTCCGCTTCGATGGCGCAGCCTCTTCTGTCTTCCACCACTGGCCAGAGTAGGGTGGATCTTGTCACCAAGATGTCACCCGAGGGCTCCCTCCACCCTCGCCAGCGGACTGTGGTGCTAGGCTGTGAACCAAGGGAGATCATCGTCTTCACCTGGGGACTTATGGCGGGTTTGGTGCTGCCATTCTCTGAATTCTTCCTCATCGTCCTTCACTTCTATAAGATTCACCATCTTCATCTTTCTCCGAACTCCATCATCCTTCTCTCCACCTTCGCTTACATCTACGAGATGTTCATGGGGGTAATGCCCAATCTCCCCCTCTTTCGCTACTTCTTCATCTGTCGCAGCTCTCTTGACAGTGGGGTCGCAGGAAGCTGCCACTTACGCTATCATGGGTCGGCCCCCCGCTACATTCCCTTCCAGCCACGCTCCAACTGGAAGAATTGGCGGAGCGACTGGCTCTACGTCGACGACGACAGTGGGGTCGACCTCCTTGGGGTGCCTTGTGCGTGGGCTGAAGTCCACGAGAGCTGGAGCTCGCCTGTTCAAGAGACGGCGGAGCTCCTGGCGATGGCGGCCTGCATCGATCGGTTGCAGGGCGCTGGCCTGATTGGGGCGCTGGTAGTCCGAGACTTTGTGGCTTGGAGGATCAGCCCCTTGCATCGTCGTGCTCGCCCTGCATGGTAGTATACATGGGACGATGACATGACGCGCACGTATCCATGCAGTAAGTCCTGTTGCTCTTCTTTTGAATGCATATTCTTCTTCACGGTCACCATCAACTAATATTCCTATCTTCTTCTGGTGCCAGGTGAGGGAAACCTGGATGGTCCTGGCCTCTCCAGGTGGCTATTTGTGCTGATCCCGCCAGTGCCGAGTGGCTTGGAATTTTCGGCCGAGGCCCGACCGCTCTGCGATCTGGAGTTCGCAGAGCACCTTCGGATCATCCAGTCCTTTCCGATGATAGACTCCACTGGTCCCGCCGTAGTGCTGGCCCGTGGCCCCCTGGTGATCAGGGACCAGCCCCGGGCCGACGACCGGAGCACAAGCAAACGTCCAATCGCTCCGGACGCTCCGGGCGCGGACCGTAAGAGGGTCTGCACCGGGAGCCCAATTTATGTTGCCGCCGCTTTCGCCACTTCGTCAAGCGCGCCTGAAGCGGCGACATCTTCATCCGGGGTGACAACGCTTGCCACCCCTCCTCCGGCGCCGGCTGCACCGACGTCGACTCCAACTCCTGCGGCCCCGTCTCCACAGGCACCGACTCCACCGGCACCGACTCTAGCGACGCCAAGTCCAATTGCTGCTGGTGCCCGCCCAAGCGGGCTTGCGGTGGCGGTCACTTCCTTCAGCTTTAAGTCGCCCTCAAGGGCGGATCGCCAAAGCACCCCACCCGCACAGACATCCATAATGCCAGCGGACGCGGCGGGCGCTTCTGCTCAAGGGCAGCCTGGTGGCTCCAAAGCCGTCGGGCTGGTCGTCGCCGGGACCAGCGCTTCTGCTGCCCCCGCCCCAATGGCCCGCACCATCCGCGCCACCGGCCTGCATGCGCTACTCGTCGAGTTCGGCGAAGCGCTTACAGCCGCGAGCTCTCTCATCACGGCAGCCACCCAGCGCGAAGCCCACGTGACACAACAAGTGGCGGCATTGCACGGGGAGCTGGAGAGGACAGAGGCGCAGCTGGCCCAAGAGAGGGCCACCGGGGCGACTTTACTCACCCGGGGATCAGGACGCCGAGGCAGCACATAGGGAGGCAGCAGAGGAGCAGCAGCGGGCGCTACACAACATCGCGACCATGCTTCGATCATCATACCGGTGCATAGCGAGGGTTTTGGTGCCGCTGGGGGTGGACCTTCGCGAGCCACTCGAGCCCACGGAGATGCAGTACACCCACTGCACCACCCGAGTTGCTGAGGTGCTCTCCGACCTGCCAGCCGCCATGGCCAACCGCTCCATCTAGGAAGGGCAGCAAGTCGCCAGGGCCACTGCGACCTTCGTGCTCGCGTGCTATGCCAGCCGCAACGCCGCATTCAACCCAATGACTGTCACGGACGGCATTGAGGGAGACGAGGCCCAGCGCAGTAACTGCGCAGCAGGAGGTCATGAGCGCGTCGTCAAGATGATGGCGCAAGCCCCGGACTGGGCGCGCAAAGCAGCAGAGCCAGAGGCCGAAGAGGATGACGGGGGCATCCAAGTCGTCAACGGCGACTGATGGCCCAAGCAGCTTCCTTTTGTTTTCTTTTTTGTTCCTGTTTTGTGTATGCTAGAACAATATTAGCAATTGTAATGAAGTTGGCATATTTCGGTTTCACCTAGGCATGTTTTTCTGTTCGCGTTTTGGGTATGCTTGCTCAACTCAATCTTTAGGTGATTAGCCCCCAGCCTTGTCATGATGCGAACCTAAACACTCAGGTTAGGTCGACACTTAGGCAATCTTTGAGTGATTGCATGTCGGGACCCGAATTTGCAAATCCGGACCCTCTGTGTATTCTGTACTAGTCCAGGATCACGCTAGTACACACAGGATAAACAGGTTGAAGTACCACAATCATACACAACGGAATTAATAATAAAGTACTTCAAACATGAATATAAACAAGTTACACGACCTTATGGTCACCTTACATTAATTCGCCACGCAGGGCAATAAATAACAAAAGTAGCACAAGTTTAGTAGCGGAAGCAAAAGTACGATAATGAAACCCCTCATAGCCACAGGCAACTGACGAGGCTCAACCCTAATTCTCCGGACCTTCGTTAAATTCCTCCTCCCAGGCTGGTGTCGCTTATTCTTCTGAGGTTTTTGTTGAAGCAAGGGTGAGTATACAACATACTCAACAAGTCATGTGCAATGCAGTTCTATTACTACATGCATAGCTTATTTCAAGGAAAGGCTTAAATGGTTATTTTGCATAAAGCAGCATTTCTTTTAACAGATACTCTTAATTAGATTAAAAGCGTAAAACTGTTACTATAATATTCTATTCCTCAATTATTTTCCAAGAGTTTGGCACACAGCCCTAAGTTTGATTCATCAGTCTTTGGCACACAGCCACCCATTCCATATTTTATTTTGAAAATCTAACCCTTGACTGTAATCCCCGAGCATTGTCCAATACATGACGGCGCTATTCAATAGATTTAACACACACTCTGCAGAGGTCAGTACACTTTACCCACAGATACGATCGCCACCACACAGTGATTGATTGCAACAAAGTCTTTCGGATACTAACACTTAACCAAAGGAACCTCTCCAAGATTGCCTTTCTAACACTTCCTCACACAGAGCCAAAGTTTAGAACAGTGCAACATAGCTTGGATGGGTACCAAGCCGCAAAGACAGTACGCCCCCATACGGTTACATTTTTGTGTAACTGTCCCCTGAGGTGTCAAAGGAAAGATATTAGAACCTTACTAAACTAGGTCCGTCCCATTCCGAACAAGTGGTTGTACGAGAAACTTAGTTCAAAGACTTGCAAGGTGAAGTCCTTAACTGTCCCGGGCAAGACATCCATTTTATATTTCTCGGCACATAGCCTTTACAATCTTTCATACCTCCCGATGCCACACAGGCCCACCCGGCACGAAGCCTTCCTGCCACTTGCCCCGGTCCAAATCATTTCCCACCCCGGTTTGCATTTTTGCAACACATGCCAATGCCCACTTCATTGTACGAGTAGAACCACACAGGTTGCTACCCCCAATTCCATTTCATGACATTATCGCATTATTTCAGAAATGCGTTCCATAATCGTTTAATCAATATTCTTTTGCAATTTGAAAGTCATTCAGCGCATACAACATACTAAGTGACTAGTCACGGTCTAGCCTCCCATGTTGGCATTATTATAGCAACCAACGTAAATTAACATCCTAGGGTGACAAGGTTTTTAGGGCATAATAACATCATAATCAAGGTGGCATAAACAAGATTGGCATATTAGCTCCCAAACCTAATTTAATCCATGGTATTTTTAGATAACATAGCATGCGGTATTTAAAACAAAGTATATTTTGAAATCTCGGTACAAAATGATCAAAGCATGACTTGCCTTCAAAAAATAGTTGATCCTGATCAGGGTCTTGCGATGGGTTTTCGAAATCTTCTCCGACAGCTCCCGGCAACTCAGAGTCTACTCGGAACAAACATGCACACAATAAATATACTAAAATAGACAGCAAGATCATCCCTAAAAATAAAATAAAAATCACCAATAAATAGTTCACATTTTTACAAATTTTTAGGAACTAGAATCACCCGATTCCGAGTTAAAACGCAAAAGTTATAGCATTTGCAAGTTTCTGGAAATTCAAATAAAAGAAAAACCAAATTACTTTATTTATTTTCCTACTGAAAATCTGGTTAAATTCCACGGTTTGACACGTGTCAGCACCAGAGACAGCCACGTCGCTCCCGGTCACTGACATGTGGGCCCCGGGTGACGTCATGCTGACGTCAGCACCCATGGCGGTCATTACACTAACAAGTGGGCCCGCCGGAACAGTGCTCGGTCCACACAGAACTCGACACGCGGCACGCAACTGCTGTTCCACGCGGACACATTTTTCCCGGCCGTTGGATTTAAATCCAATGGTCGGCACGTGGCAACGGCAGAGCCTTCGCGCGCTACATGGCAAGATCTCAACCACAGATCCAGAATCCGATGGCCATTATCAACCGAGTCGACGATGGCTACGTGGATGCACTGCTACCGCTGGATGAAGATCATACGGCTGCTGCTACCCGAGTGATACACCGCTGCCAAGCCTACGTGGCCCATTCCGAGCCGCAAATCCGAGATCTAACGGCCCTATTCAAACGCTACCCATGTAGCTACGTGGACTCAACGGAGCGGTTGGATGAAGATCCAACGGCGGCGGATACCCGAGCGATTCCCTATTCATCTCACCTACGTGGCCACTCCAGAGCCGCACGATTAAGATCTAACGGCCATTTTCTACCGATACCGATTCAACTCTATTCAATAGGGATACACGTGGCTTTACCTTCGTCGTGGGATGAAGATTCGACGGCTGAGGCGAGTGGCGAAGCTCCGAAGAAGAGGCGGCGGCGCTTGTCACCGGACTTGGAGAAGACGAAGCAGGCGCCGGCGTTTCCGAGCGTCTCTGGTCGGAAGGAGTGGCTCCAACGACGCGATGTGACACGACGAACTCGGCGAAGGTCCTAGCTACGGCGGAGAGTGGCGGACGACACGAAAACGAAGAAGAACCGAGAAGAAGGAAGTGGCTACTACGGCGAGCTCGGGCGCACACTACGGTGAACGGCAGAGCACGAGCGAGTATGCGAAATGGGCGGAGTGAAGTGCTGCATGCAATGGATTATATCACCCGCTCGGACAAGCCTCGGGTTGCGCGCAAATCCCTGACAAAATCCTCGGTGGCCAACAGGCGACGGCGGTGCGGCAGTGCTCCCTCCCGACGCGGCTCGACTCGTCCCCACCGTCCGATTGCAATCCGACGGCTTTGAGCGAATAACGGTTCGGCGATACGGCGCCACGTGGCAACATCCTAGCGGCCACTTACCGAGATCCAACGACTCACGCGCCATGAGCGACGCGGCTCATCCACGACCGTTCGATCAGGATCGCACGGCCCGGAATGAGTGGCGCTAGGGTTTGGCTGGCGCGAGCACAGTGTTGGGCTCGGCCCAATACTATAGCTAAGGCATTTTCCGGTTTTATCAATAAAAATAAATCCAGTAAATCAAAGTTATTATTTAGGGTACTAAAAATACCCAAAAAATTCTTAAAAAATTCCAGAAAATATTTTAGGGCATTTAGAGTTTAAATAAAATATTTTTATTTATTTTTCATAATTATGTTTATATTGTTTAATTATTCAAGCGAAGGTTAAAGTTAAATTAAAGTCAAATAAATTTCAGAAATTCACCAAAAATTCAGATAAATGCAATTAACTCCAAAAATTTAAATTAGGCCAATTTCGGGATGGTACATTGCAATAATGCGAACAGGGATTATGTAGAACATGCAGAATGTAGACAAGCAAAGTCTTAGGTTTCTGCGCGAGGGTGTCACTGACTCCTGTCCTTTTGGAACTTATATTACCGTAAGCTCTTGGAAACTGACCGTAGCATTGCGCAACAAGGAAGCGAGCTTCCAGGAGCGGTATCGGGCTTGCGGTGCTCGCGGAGACAGCCAGCGGTGCTTCAGGGAGCTAACTTGGGTGTATGAGCCGCATTTGAGTCACCGTGCCACACTCACACTCCCAGTCACCCCTCGTTGCGACACAAACGCTGGGCGTTTCCTTTTATCAGCGAGGAGCCATCAGGTTACCAGAGCTAGTGACAGCCACGCATAATTCAACCCAACGGGATGCAAATACGAAAATAAGTTGGTACTGTTAAAGCAAACAACTTATCTTTACTATAGGCCACTGGGCGACCAACCCTTGGACTGGTCACGGAGGCCAACACTTTGGCGAGCAGGGCGTGGTCGCCCACCTGCTTGCCCGGCGGGCAGGGCATGGTCGCTTACCTGCTCGCTGGACCCTCACGTGGGCTTCTCACCAAGTGAGCAGGGCATGATCGCACGCCCACTTGCCAGGGGGCCACGTGGGCCTCTCACCCGGCGGGCAGGGCATGACCGCCTACCTGCTCGCCCGGCTGCCACGGGGTTACCTTGGATGCTTGAGTTACAGGCGCTCCAGCACTTCATCTGCGATTACGCATGGCTACTGAAAGCACAGGTAAGCATTGTGCAAAGCATGCAGAAAACATATTAAAGGACGCAAGTCCTTGCGCGGGTATGTCACGGTCCCTTTCTTTGGAACTTAGGCTCTTGTGACGTGGGATTAGCCCGCGGCGTTGCGTGGCATAGGAGCAGGTTCCTAGGAGGGGTATTGGGCTTGCGGTGCTCGCGGTTACAGCCAACGGTGCTTCATGGAGCTGACTCGAGGTGTGCGAGCCGCGTTTGAGCCACCGTGCCACACTCGCGCTCCTGGTCACCATTCCGGGCACGACGCGAATGCTGGGTGTCATCACGTATCGACAAGGAGCAGCCATACCACCGGAACACATGACACCTCCGCGAAAGGCTATCCACCAGGGGACAAGCAAGGAGATTAAAGCAAAAGCTCTTAAGGTAAACAACTATGCTAACCACCACTAGTCGCCGATCAGCCGGGGGAAAACTCACCCGTACTACCGATCAAAGCGAACCACTGGGAACTTACAGCTTTTTAGGGGTAAAACTTTCGCAACAACTCCACGTTGAAGGAGTTGGCCAGCTCTTGATCGTCCTCAGTGGCCATCCGGACTGCCCCGGGTAGAGATACTGAGACCACGTTAAAGGGGCCCTCCCATCGGGGAGACAGCTTGTGGAGCCCGGCATGCGTATGGATTTTACGCAAGACCAGGTCGCCAACTACAAGTGTTCTCTCGCAGACCCGGGTGGTATGATACCGCCTGAGACTTTGCTGGTACCGGGCGGTATGCAAATCCGCCCGGTTGCGCACCTCTTCCAGAAGGTTGACATCTTCACCGAGGTGGTCTTCTTATCCTTCCTCATTGAACGCTGAGACGCGTGGCGAACCGAACGATAGTTCGGACGGAAGGACAGCTGTAAGGACCCGAATTCACCAATTCGAATCCACTGTGTTTTACCGAACTAGTCCCAGGATCAACGCTAGTGCACACAGCTTAACATCAGTAAGCATCAAATCATACACAACGATAAGAATAACAAGAACTCATTTATTTAATATAACTAGTGTATGATCTTATGATCACTTACATTATTCTGCCACATGGGCAATGCGGAAGTAAACTTAAACAAGTGCAGCGGAAAATATAGCAAAAGACGTAGATGTCCCATCAGCACACCACAGGTGACTAACAAGGATTGGCCTAGTGACTCGTGTCCACCTGAAAATCCTCCTCCAATTCAAGTGAAGATTCCCCCACTGTTGTTTGTTGTTGAAGGCAAGGGTGAGTACAAAAGCACTCAATAAGTTGTGCACAGAATGCAATCCTATCATAGCTATATGCAGGCTTATTCCGAAGGAAGGCTTATGGTTCAATTGCAGAAAGTAGCATTTGAAAGCGCATACATTACATAGATTGAAAAGACAGTAAAACAATAATAACAAGTAATAGATTCAGTGATTCTCATGTAAACCAAGTTTCCATCCTAAATCCAAGTTCCATTATCCACATGGCATCCTGCCATCCCATCCAGTTGTCCAGTTTTAATTAACTATCCCTTGACTGTAATTCCCGAGCATTGCTCAATACCGTGAGCACGGCTATACGAATAGTTTGTACACTCTGCAGAGGTTATGCACTTTACCTACATGATACAACCATGCACCACACAGGCGAATGATTATAACAAAGCCTTTACAATGCATCCTCTTAACTCAGTACTACCCGCTAAGGTTTCAACACTAGAAGGACTGGTTACCACACCCAGGGCCCCCTCTTGCGCCATGTGAGCCACCACGTGCGAGGACTGGTTACCTCCACACGAACTTTACAGCACCACGATAGTACTCAAGCTAAGACTTTGCAAATTATTCAGCTAGGCTGCCCCATAACAGACATGTGGTTGCATGATTGACTCAGGTCAAAGGCTCACAAGGCTAAGTCCTTAGGGTTGATTAAAACAAGACTTGCACATACCCCTTGCCCATCGGGCCCACCCTAGCACACTTGCCCTTGCCACTTGTTTCAATCAAAGTGATTACCAAACCCGGTTGATTACCAAGCATCACATGCTACACAATTCAACATCGTTGCGTGACCTCCTCACCACAACAACTCAATCTCATCGTGTGACCACACATGACACACAAGTTCATATCATGGTTCCATATTCCATTAGTCAAGATTAATAATCAGTATTTCATGTACATGTGATAACGTAGCATGGCTAAGCATCTAATTCAATCTAACCATCCATGTTGATTTCATTATTAACCAACTATAGTGAACCAACTTAAGATGACAAGTGGATTATGACAGACAAATAACAAGGTAGGGTGTAATTCAAAGGGTACAATATCTAAATCCCAATTTAAGTGGAAATCATTTGTACGAGTGAAATAACATGCAATATAGTTTAAAACAAAATAGTAATTTTCCTAACATGGGTGCAACATGATCAAAGCACAACTTACCTTGGTTAAGCTCCTGATCTTGATCAAAAAATTGTCCTTGAGTTGCAAATTCCTCCTCCGAAGTCTCGCACAATTCAACGTCTACGCGAATCGAGAAGAAATAAAAAATAAACACCAAGAATAAAAATAAATGAACTCAAAAATTCAAATAAAAATCACCATTAGATAGATCTCAATTTTAAAAATTTTTAGGAATTTTAATCACCTCAATCGGAGTTCGTATGAGGGAGAACGAGCCCTCGGAAGTTTCAAATTCCTGAAAAATCCATAAAATCAGAAAATCCGAATTAACCGAATTATTTTTATAAAGGAAAATACGAATTTCCCGCCCCGGGCTGTACGGACGACATGCGGCAAGATCTAGACTGTCTAAAACCGATCCAATGATTCCTATTTAATCACCGACGTGGCTAAACTACAGCCACCCGATTCTAATCTAACAGCTATTACTTACCCGAGCCGTTTACTGTGCACTTAAATGACGTCGCGCATCCCTGACCATACGATTTTAATCCAACGGCGAAGAACTCACCCGAGGCGTTTACTGCTCCCCGAAGCGATGTGGGCGAATCCTCAGCGTCCACAGACGATCCAACGGCTAGGATCTCCCGATCTCGGTGCAAGGCTACCGGACTTGGGGAAGACGACGCTCCCGGCGGCGCTCCGGTGCTCTCCGGTGACCAACAATCGGCGGAACAGGCGCGGCGCAATGAAGGGATCTCAGATTCGGTCTTGAATCAGTGGAAGAGTCTCCTAGCGATGAGGAAACACGGCGGAACCCACTCGGCAACTCCGGCGAGCTCCCTCGGCTTCTCTGGTGACCTTCCGGCGGCAATGCAGCAGGGAAACGACGCAACGACTTGTGAGGATCCTCGGAGGAGTACCCCGGACCTTAAATACCCGGCGGTGGCGCGTAAACTCGGAAAGCTTGGCGGCGGCGGAGTCCGGAACTGTTACGGTGGCGGCGACGAATTCGGCTCGGGCACGATGACCCACAACCGTGCGATCTCAATCCGACGACCCGGATAGAACGTAGGTATCCGAATCGGTATGTGCTTTTATCCACCGCACGATGAAGATCCGACGGCCACCAAGGCTAGGGTTTATGACTTACTGCTTTGATGAAGCCCGTTGGATTTTAATCCAACGGCGCGCGATGGCTGGCGACGCGGCTTGATGAAGCCCGTTGGATTTTAATCCAACGGCACGCGTAAACCCTCCCGATTCCACCGGCGGTCCGCACAATGATGGGTTGCGGCCCGTTACTGGTCACAGGGATTTTCCGGGGTTTTTCCATTTAAAATAATCTGAGAAAATAAATTAATTTATTTAGGGTAGTAAAAATACTCTAAAAATTCCAAGAAAAATGTCAAAAATACATTGAGACTTTCTGGACTTAAATAAAATACTTTTGGCAAAACTTTATTTTAAACTTTTCTTTTTATAATTATTTCTTGACAAAAGGCAATATGTTTTAATTCAAAATAATTCCAATAAATCTCAAAAAATCCAAATAATTCCAGAAAATTCACAAAAATCATAAATTGCAATAAAATAATATTAAATAATTTAATATTCAAAATTTGGGATGGTACAAACCTCCCCCCTTAACGGAATCTCGACCCTGAGATTTAGGGCTAACTAGAGAATAGGTTTGGGAATTCTTCCTTTAGATCTTCTTCACGCTCCCAGGTTGCTTCATTTTCTGAATGATTACTCCATTGAACTCTGCAAAAGCGAGTAGACTTATTTCTGGTCCTGCTCTCCATTACGTCTAAAATCTTAATCGGCTGATCTTTGTAGGTCAGGTCCTCTTGCAACTCGATAGCCTCTAACGGCGTTTGCTCTGCTGGCACTCTGAGACATTTCTTAAGTTGCGACACATGGAACACATCATGAACTCCTGCTAATGACTAGGGCAACTCCAACTCATACGCAACCTCTCCTCGGCGGCTCAGGATCTTAAATGGTCCGACATACCTAGGTGCAAGTATCCCTTTGACTTGGAACCTTTTCACACCTTTAAGGGGAGTAACCTTGAGATACACGAAATCATTGGGTTCGAAACTCAGTTCTCGATGGCAATTGTCGGCATAACTCTTCTATCTTGACTGTGCTGTTTTTAGTCTTTCCCTGATCCTGGCAACTTGTTCCTCAGCCTCTCTGAGCAACTCCGGCCCAAACACTGAACGCTCCCCCGTTTCATTCCAATTTAACAGGGTACGACAAGCACGACCATATAGGGCTTCAAATGGCGACATTTGCAAACTAGCCTGATAGCTACTGTTATAACTGAACTCTGCATATGGTAGACATTTATCCCAAGATGCAGCATATGATATCGTACATGCCCTCAACATATCCTCCGAAATCTGATTTACTCTTTCTGTCTGACCATCGGTCTGCGGATGATAATTTATCCCATTGCTTCATGCAATTTATCCCAAAACCTTGAGGTAAATTGGGTATCTCGGTCCGATACAATCTTCTTAGGCACACCATGTAAACATACAATTCTTGATATATATAATTCTGCCAATCGATCCCCAGAATAGGTCGTCTTTACTGGGATGAAGTGAGCAACTTTTGTCAACCGATCAATGATGACCCATATGGAATCATAACCTCTCTGAGTCTTGGGCAATCCCGTGATAAAATCCATACCAATCTCTTCCCATTTCCATTCCGAAATTTTCAATGGCTGTAATAGTCCAGCGGGCTTTTGATGCATTGCCTTTACCCTATGGCACACATCACACAAGGCAACATGCTCTGCTACTTCACGCTTCATACTTGGCCACCAGAATCTCTTCTTAAGATCCTGATACATCTTGGCACTTCCGGGGTGAATAGAATACTTAGAATCGTGGGCTTCCTCAAGAATCAGTTGTTTAAGTTCCTTCTCATTTTGCACACAAATTCGACCTTTAAACCATAGAGTTCCTTGCTCATCTATAGAGAAATCTTCGGCTAAGCCCTCTTCCTTTTTAGACTTAATCCTGCTAATCTTCTCATCTTTACCCTGCCTTTCTCTAATTTGATCCTCTAGGGTTGGCTTTACCTCTAAAGTAGCTAAGAATCCTTGCGGCACAACTTCTAATCTCAACTTCTAAAATTCCTCACACAACTTCGGTTGTTTGCTGACTTCTATTGCGTTTACACTGTGGCTTTTACGACTCAAGGCGTCAGCCACCACATTGGCTTTCCCAGGATGATAATGGATTCCAACGTTGTAATCTTTAATCAATTCTAGCCACCTCCTTTGTCTCATATTAAGATCTGACTGGGTGAATATATACTACAAACTCTTATGGTCCGTATATATCTCATATCTATTTCCAATGAGATAATGACGTCATATCTTCAAAGCATGCACTACGGCTGCTAACTCTAGATCATGCGTCGGATAATTTCCTTCATGTGGCCTCAACTGCCTTGATGTGTATGCCACTACCTTGCCATTCTGCATCAACACACAACCAAGACCCTGTCTCGAGGCATCACAGTACATATCAAAACTGCACTGCACATCCGGCAATACTAACACAGGTGCAGATGTTAACCGCTTCTTTAACTCCTGAAAACTTTCCTCACACTCTGGCGTCCATGCGAACTTCTTTTCTTTCTTCAACAATTGCGTAAGAGGTCTCGCAATCGTCGAGAATCCTTCTATGAATCGACGATAATATCCCGCCATTCCCAGAAAACTACGGATTTGGGTAACCATCTTTGGCTGCTCCCAATGTAATACAGCTTCCACTTTACTTGGATCCACAGCAACTCCTTTGGCTGTCATTACATGGCCAAGAAATTCCACCTTCTCCTTCCAAAAGTCACATTTACTAAATTTGGCGTACAACTGTTGTTCTCGCAACTTCTCCAAAACCAATCTCAAATGCTTTGCGTGCTCTTCTTCCGATTTGGAGTACACAAGGATATCGTCTATAAAGACAACCACAAATTTATCCAAGTACTCCATGAATACTTTATTCATCATGTTCATGAAGTAAGCTAGGTCAATAGCTGGTACGCACAGATCATAGCAGCATGGACCATAACTAGGCGGTAACTAAATAATAAATTCAGAGTACTACACGTCACATCCCATTATTACAAAAGTTGGACCCATGGGTCATACAGCAACGGGAACATTAAACTAACAACTACTTTAGACGAAGCAAGAACGGGAATGAAACGCGATTTTAGACGTCTGACTAATCCTCCTCTTCACCGCCTTCACCACAGATATCGAACGGAGGATCGCAGGCTCTCGGATAGCCATCTTCGCTTTCCTGATTTTGGTTAGCGAAGAGAGAGTCATCTTCTTGCGAACCAGTGGCGGTGTCAACGTCGGGTATCTCCAGCACAACTTTCACGGCGTCCTGGACCTCATCTGTCGTGATGTGATTGACCCTCCCACGAGTCGTCGTTTGAGGCGATGCTCCTGACTGTACTGGTACTCGATTACTTCCTGTCACTGGAGCTTTAGCTGGGGTAGTACCCAAGTTGAGATGAACTAGAGTAATATTCCCCTTCTTCGGACACTTATTGGCAAAATGTCCTGGCTCATTGCAAGAAAAATATTTCTTGACAAATGATCGCTTGACTTCTGCCGATGCATTGCCCTCAGTCTTGGTGTTTGAAAATTCTGGTTAGTGGGGTGAGATGATGAAGCTGATGTCTTGCCTGGCAATTGTGGCTGGATCCTTCCAAACTGCTGGGGTGACATCCTTAACCTGAACTGAGTAGGCCGTCCGGCTTGACTAGCCATTCTGCGCTTACAATCTTCACCCAATTCCTTGCGCTTATCCTCAAGGATCAAAGCTTTATTGACTAACTCTTGAAAATCGGGGAAATTATGGGTGATTAGTCCCACATGTAATCCAGAAGTTAAACCCTTCAAGAAACGGGACAGTCTAGCCTTATCTGTGGCCACATCCTCTGGTGCATATCGTGCCAACTGGGTAAACTTATTCAGGTATTCTGCCACTGATTGGCCTCCTTGTTTCAGAGCCCTAAACTCTTTCTTCTTAAGGTCCATCATTCCTTCAGGCACATGGTACTGACGGAAAGCCGCTGAAAACTCTTCCCAAGTAATCTCTGTGGGGCTTCGTGTGCTGCGCAATAGTTCTCCCACCACTCTGCGGCAGTTCCTTCTAATTGGTGTGAAGCATACAACACCTTCTCATTGCCTGCACACTGCATAATGTGCAACTTTCTCTCAATGGTTCTCAACCAATCATCGGCCTCCAAAGGGTTAGCGTTGCCTGAGAATGTCGGAGGACGTGTTCTCATGAAATCTGACAACTTAGAATGAGAGCGCTGCCCATTATTGCCTTGAGGCACGTTGTTGTTGCCTGCAGCTTGATTGTTCATATTCCGCATTTGCTGCATCATGGTTTACATAAGATGTGTCTGTGCTGCTATGAAAGCTCCCAAGTTTTGTATATCTACTGGCGGTGCTAGCTGCAATGGTGTTCCATCATTAACCTCATCATTCCGGCGAAGACCACTTTCTGAAGCACCATTGTTTCCACGAGTGTTCACCATCTGCTTGGTTGTTGCTTGGGTTAGGGAAGATAGAAATAGCACAAATAAGATGCAAGAATCCCTAAGCGGGGGAAATAGGTTAAACCCAAAACTTTAATACTTTTATTAATTAACTTGGTATGGTTGCTTACAAAAGCCTAAAAGTTTTGCAACGCATACTGCACACTCAGCAATCAATAAAATCCAAACTAAACACTCAACCTTAACGTCTATTACATTTGGGTAAGACTACTCTATCGACGCGACTCACTACTTTGAGTCTCAACTTAAACTAAGTCTCTTCACTCCTCGAGCCATCCCCCATAGGAACTTCCTGGTGGGTACCTTTGGCCAGGCCGGTGTCTTTGGCCTGAATCGATCTCGGTGTCCATAATCGGTGACGCTTCCGGCTCCTCGAACTCAGACTTCATCTCCTCTGATCATGATGGGGTAGCGCAGCCTCCCTCCTGTAATACCTCCTCGAGCTCCATGATCCTCTCCTCGTAAGCTACTCGAGTCTCGTGCAGTTCCTTCTTCGCAACTCTGAGCGCTTCATAAACCATCCTTAATTCTATGTCAGTGTCGCTGATATGAGCCTCTTGAGCAGCTGCAAATCATGCTAAGTGCACTGCAGTAGCATCCTCCTTCCGTGTGACGTATGAACGCCAAGCATCTCGAACCATGGGGTGGAGTCTGAACACTATGTCATCCAGCTCGTAGTAGTAGTCGTAGTAAATCCTCCATAGAGTAAGTCACGATGCCTCCTGGATACCGATCTCCCAAGTGGCCCTTCTCACTGTGATACTGATAGGTTGGCTTGCTCTCTCACCATCTCTGGCGTAGATTAGAAGCTTGCACACCATTCCTCTTGTGGCTCCATTGACGATCCAACTTCGGCCTTGATACGTAGGTTTGGCGAAACCTCCCAAAACTTGGAGCACCTTCCAGAGCTTTGTGGCGTAGCCACCCTCGCACTCTACGTACAACTGTGTTCTCATCTATTTAAAGAAAAGTAGATAAGTCAAACGGCCATTCCGAAAAATTTGAGGTAGATTTCAGCAAAGGTAAGGAGTAGAGAATAAGATGAGTTGAGAGTGTTGTCTTAATCAAGTTGTAGTTTTTCCTTTAGAAAATAGTTTTGGACTCTCTACCAACTAGGGCCAAGTCCTACAGTCAGTATGCTCTGATACCACCTCTGTAAGAACCCGAATTCACCAATTCGAATCCACTGTGTTTTACTACACTAGTCCCAGGATCAACACTAGTGCACACAGCTTAACATTAGTAAGCATCAAATCATTCACAACGATAAGAACAACAAGAACTCATTTATTTAATATAACTAGTGTATGATCTTATGATCACTTACATTATTCTGCCACATGGGCATTGCGGAAGTAAACTTAAACAAGTGCAGCGGAAAATATAGCAAAAGACGTAGATGTCCCATCAGCACACACAGGCGATTGACAAGGATTGGCCTAGTGACTCGTGTCCACCTGAAAATCCTCCACCAATTCAAGCGAAGATTCCCCCACTGTTATTTGTTGTTGAAGGCAAGGGTGAGTACAAAAGCACTCAACAAGTTGTGCATAGAATGCAATCCTATCATAGCTATATGCAGGCTTATTCCAAAGGAAGGCTTATGGTTCAATTGCAGTAAGCAGCATTTGAAAGCACATACATTACATAGATTGAAAAGACAGTAAAACAATAATAACAAGTAATAGAATCAGTGATTCTCAAGTAAACCAAGTTTCCATCCTAAATCCAAGTTCTATTATCCACATGGCATCCTGCCATCCCATCCAGTTGTCCAGTTTTAATTAACTACCCTTTGACTGTAATTCCCGAGCATTGCTCAATACCGTGAGCACGGCTATACGAATAGTTTGCACACTTTGCAGAGGTTATGCACTTTACCCACATGAAACAACCATGCACCACACAGGTGAATGATTATTACAAAGCCTTTACAATGCATCCTCTTAACTCAGTACTACCAGCTAAGGTTTCAACACTGGAGGGACTGGTTACCACACCCAGGGCCCCCCTCTTGCGCCATGTGAGCCACCACGTGCGAGGACTGGTTACCTCCACACGGGCCTCACACCACCATGATAGTACTCAAGCTAAGACTTTGCAAATTAGTCAGCTAGGCTGCCCCATAACAGAAATGTGGTTGCATGATTGACTCAGGTCAAAGGCTCGCAAGGTTAAGTCCTTAGGGTTGATTAAAACAAGACTTGCACATACCCCTTGCCCATCGGGCCCACCCTGGCACACTTGCCGTTGCCACTTGTTTCAATCAAAGTGATTACCAAACCCGGTTGATTACCAAGCAACACATGCTACACAATTCAACATCGTTGCGTGACCTCCTCGCCACAACAACTCAATCTCATCGTGTGGCCACACATGACACACAAGTTCATATCATGGTTCCATATTCCATTAATCAAGATTAATAATCAGCATTTCATGTACATGTGATGACGTAGCATGGCTAAGCATCTAATCCGATCTAACCATCCATGTTGATTTCATTATTAACCAACTATAGTGAACCAACCTAAGATGACAAGTGGATTATGACATACAAATAACAAGGTAGGGTGTAATTCAAAGGGTACAATATCTAAATCCCAATTTAAGTGGAAATCATTTGTACGAGTGAAATAACATGCAATATTGTTTAAAACAAAATAGCAATTTTGTAACATCCCAATTTTTGGTTTTTCAATTATTAAATATCATTTTATTGCAATTTATGGTCCTTTGGGAATTTTCTGGAGTTATTGGAATTTCTGAGATTTATTTGAATTATTTTTGAATTAATATATATGGTTTTTGTTAAGAAAAAAATTAAAAGGGTAATTTAAAATAAAGACTGCCAAAAAATATTTTATTTGAGTATAGAAGGTCTCGAAGTGTTTTTGGGAAATTTCTTTTTCTCTCCGGGATTGAATCGGATTAGGAAATCGATTACTGACCGGTGCGATTTGGAAAGAACGTTCGCTGCATGCGGGAACTCCTTCCGTTCCTCCGGCGCGTGGCTGAGATCGACATGGCTTGGGGTTCCATCGAGCGGGAGGAGCATCGTGATCGAAGTCAAACTCTGCGCGCCAAAGATCAAGACCAGCGCCAGGCTTCCGTTCTCCAAAGATGTGGTCGAAGTCGGACTCGGTAAGCGCCAAAGCCATCGCTAGTAGGAACTCCTTCCGGCAGGAGCAGCACATGGCCGAGTCAAACATGAACGAGGCACCAAATTCGGTAGGGGACTCGGAGTCCATCCGAGCGGGAAAAAGGATAGCTGCGGCTGTGGGTCCTGCGCGTGGCCGAACTTGGCAAGGAACTCGAGTTCGTTTCGCGCGGGAGAAGGACGGCTGCGCTATTTAAACCCCGTGCGGGCGTCGCCAGGAGAACCGAGCAAGCGGCCAGAAAATCGAGTGCGATCGAGGAAGTCGCGTCAGCGTTCGTGGAATTTCGCGAAGAACAGCGGGAGTCGTCAGGAGATTTCCGAGCTTGCGCTGCCGGGTTGTCACCGAGGTCGTCGTCTTTGTCTCCGGTGAATTCAAGTCTCCGTCGCCGCATCGCCGATCAGGAGCTTCGTCAGCCGTCAGATCTTAATCAAGCGCACGGAATTTGTCCACATCACTACGGAATCGGTAAGCGTCTCCGATTAAATATCAACCGTTGGATCTAGATCGGACGGTTAATATTGAGTCACGTAGTAGATTTACCCGTAACCGTTAGATTGAGTTCATCAGTCTAGATTTCGCCACGTTTTGTCCGTACAAGCCGGGGCAGGAAAATTCGGATTTCTTTATAAAAGTAATTCGGAAAGATTTAGAATTTCTAATTCCAGAGTATAGTTTATTTTCAAAATTTCTAAATGATATAGCTTTTGTATATGAACTCCGATTGAGGTGATTCAAATTCCGAAAGATTGGTAAAGTTGAGATCTTTCCAAATGGTGGATTTTATTTGTATTTTCGAGTTCATTTGCTATTTGGTTTTGGTTTTTATTTGCTTCTCTCTCGATTCGCGTAGACATTGAATTGTGCGACGCTTCGGAGGAGGAGCTACCAACTCAAGAGCAGTTTCTAGACCACGACCATGAGCTTAACCAAGGCAAGTTGTGCTTTGATCATGTTGCACCCATAAATTAGATTGCATGCTATTTTGATTTACTTTATCACTTATTATTTTATGTGTATAAATGATTTCAACATAAGTTTGGGATTAGCTACCGTACCTTTTGAATTACACCCTACCTTGTTATTCGTATTCCATAATCCACTTGTCACCTTAGGTTGGTTCATTATAGTTGGTTAATACTGAAATCAACATGGATGGTTAGACCGGATTAGAATGCTTAGCCATGCTACGTCATCACATGTACATGAAATGTTGAGTATTAAATTTGATTAATGGAATATGGAACAATGATGATAACTTGTGTGTCATGTGTGGTCACACAAAAAGATTGAGTTGTCGTGGCGGGGAGGTCACACAACGATGTTGATTTGTGAGAAGCACGTGGTGCTTGGTAACCAACCGAGTGGTAATCACTTTATGATTGAAGCAAGTGGAAAGGGGCAAGTGCGCCGGGGTGGGCTCAGAGGAGCTGAGAGTATGTGTATGTCTTGCTTTAATCAATCCTAAGGACTTAACCTTGCGAGCCTTTGACCTGAGTCGATCATGCAACCACATGTCTGGTATGGGATAGCCTAGCTGACTAATTTGCAAATGCTTAACATGAGTGCTATCGTGGTGGCGTGAGACCCGGGTGGTGGTAACCAGTCCATGCTTTGGGGTGGCTCACATGGCGCAAGAGGGGGGGCCTGTTGTGGTGGTGTAACCCTTCAGTGTTGAAACCTCAGCGGATAGTACTGGGTTAAGTGGATGCATTGTAATGGCTTTGTTATAATCGTTCACCTGTGTGGTGCATGGTTGTATCATGTGGGTAAAGTGCATAATCTCTGCAGAGTGTACAAACTATTCGGATAGCCGTGCTCACGGTATTGAGCAATGCTCGGGAATTACAGTCAAGGGGTAGATAATTAAAATGAACAACTGTTATGGGATGGCAGGATGCCATGTGGATAATGGAACTTGATTTAGGATGGAAAACTTGGGTTTATTTGAGAATCACTGAATCTACTTACTTGTCATTATTTGTTTTACTGTCTTTCAATCTATGTACTGTATGTGTTCTTAAATGCTGCTTTATGGCAATGAACCCTTAGCCTTTCCTTTGGAATAAGCCTGCATATAGCTATGATAGATCTGCATTTTGTGCACAACTTGTTGAGTACGTGTTGGTGTACTCACCCTTGCTTAACAACCAACAATAGTGAAGGAATCATCGCCAGTATTGGTGGAGGATCTTCAGGTGGACGCGTGTCACTAGGCCAATCCTTGTCAGGTGCCTGTGGTGTGCTGATGGGACATCTACGTTTTCTACTACTTTCCGCTGCATTTGTCTCATTAGTTTTACTATTGCCTTGTGAGGCTGAATAATTGTAAGTGATCATAAGATCGTACACTAGTTATATTCAATGAATTAAGTCTTATTATTCTTATCGCTGTGTATGAAATGATGCTTTCCAATGTTAAGCTGTGTGCACTAGCGATTGATCCTGGGACTAGTGCGGTAAAACACAGTGGATTCGAATTGGTGAATTCGGGTCCTTACAGAGGTGGTATCAGAGCCTACTGACTGTAGGACTTGGCCCTTGTTGGTAGAGTGTCCAAAACTATTTTCTAAAGGAAAAATCTAAATCGAACTAAAACAACACTCTTAACTCATCTCATTCTCTATTCCTTACCTTTGCTGAAATGTACCTCAAATTTTTCGGAGTGGCCATTTGAAGATGGAAGACTTATCTATTTTCTTTAAAATAGATGAGGAGGATGACTCGAGGAGTGAGAGTCTTAGTTTAAGTTGAGACTCAATCATTGAATCGCGTCAAATAGAATAGTCTCACCCAAATGTAATAGACATTAAGGTTGAGTGTTTAGTTTGGATTTTAATGTTTGCTGAGTGTGCAGTATGTGTTGCAAGCTTTTAGGCTTTTGTAAGCAACCATACCAAGTTAATTAATAAAGATATAAAGTTTTGGGTTAGCCTAATCCCCCGTTTTAGAAATTCTTGCATCTTATCTATGCTATCTCTATCTCTCCTAACCTAAGAAGCAATCAAGCAGATGGTGAACACTCGAGGTAACAATGGGGTGTCCGGAAGTGGTCTTCGCCGGAATGACAACCCCAATGATGGAATGCCAACGCAATCAGCACCGCCAGTAGATCTGTAGAACTTGGGAGCTTTCTTAGCCGCACAAACTCAGCTTATGCAAACAATGATGCAGCAGATGCAGAATATGACCAACCATGCTGTAGGAACACACAACATGCAGCAAGGCAACAATGGGCAACGTTCTCATTCTAGGTTGTCAGACTTCATGAGAACCCGTCCTCCAACATTCTCAGGCAATGCTAATCCTTTGGAGGCCGATGATTGGCTGAGGACTATTGAAAGGAAATTACATATCACGCAATGTGAGGGCAATGAGAAGGTATTGTATGCTTCACACCAGTTGGAAGGAACCGCCGCAGAATGGTGGGAGAACTATTGCGCCGCACATGAAGCACCACAGGAGATTTCTTGGGAAGAGTTTTCAGCTGCTTTCCGCCAATACCATGTGCTAGAAGGAATGATGGACCTTAAGAAGGAAGAGTTCAGGGCGTTGAAGCAAGGAGGCCAGTCAGTGGCAGAATATCTGAATAAGTTTACTCAGTTGGCACGTTATGCACCAGAAGATGTGGCTACAGACAAGGCTAGGCAATCCCGTTTTATGAAGGGCTTAAACTCTGGATTGCAGGTGGGATTAATCACCCACACTTTCCCTGATTTCAAGAGTTAGTCAATAAGGCCTTGATTCTTGAGGATAAGCGTAAAGAATTGGGTGAACACCGTAAGCGCAGAATGGCTAGTCAGGCAGTGCGACCTAATCAACTTAGGTTAAGGATGACACCGCAGCAGTTTGCCCGAATTCAACCCCAGTGGACCAACAAGACCTCAGCACCGTCATCTCGCCCCACTAATCAGAATTTTCAAACACCAGCACCAGGAAGCAACGCACCAGCAGGGAGTCAGCAGACCGCTGTCAAGAAATGTTTCTCTTGCAATGAACCAGGGCATTTCGCTAACAAGTGTCCGAAGAAGGGGAATGTTACTCCAGTTCACTTTAACTTAGGCACTACCCCAGCTAAAACCCCAGTGACAGGGAGTAATCGAGTACCAGTGCAGTCAGGAGCATCGCCTCAAACAACGATGCGTGGAAGGATCAATCACATCACGACAGATGAAGCTCAAGACACCGTGGAAGTGGTGCTGGAAATCCCTGACGTCGACACCACCGCTAATCAGCAAGAGGACGAGTCTCTCTTCGCTAACCAAAATCAGGAGAACGAAGATAGCTATCCAAGAGCCTGCGATCCTCCGTTCGATATCTGTGGCGAAGGTGGTGAAGAGGAGGAGTAGTTGGACGCCTAAAAGTCGCGTTTTATTCCAGTTTTTGCTTCATCTAAAAGTAGTTGTTAGTTGAATGTTCCCGTCGCCGTATGACCCATGGGTCCAACTTTTGTAATAAAGGGATATGTCGAGCAGTGCTCTGACGTTGATTTTAAGTTACTGCTTAGTTATGGTTTAAGCTGCTAAGATCCGTGTGTACCAGCTAATGACCTAGCTTGAGTCATGAACATGATGAATAAAGTATTCATGGAGTATTTGGATAAATTTGTGGATGAATAAACGATATCCTTGTGTACTCTAAGTCAGAAGGAGAGCACGCGGAACATCTAAGATCGGTTTTGGAGGAGCTGCGAGAGCAACAGTTGTATGCCAAATTTAGTAAATGTGACTTCTGGAAGAAGAAAGTGGAATTCCTTGGCCATGTGATAACCGCCCAAGGAGTTGCCGTGGACCCAAGTAAAGTGGAAGCTGTGATGAATTGGGAGCAACCAGAGATAGTTACTCAGATCCGTAGTTTCCTGGGAATGGTGGGATATTACCGTCGATTCATAGAAGGATTCTTAACGATTGCGGGACCTCTTACGCAATTGTTAAAGAAGGAGAATAAGTTTTCATGGACGCCAGAATGTGAAAAGAGTTTTGAGGAGTTAAAGAAGCGATTAACATCTGCACCGGTGTTAGTATTGCCAGAAGTGCAGTGTGGCTTTGATATTTATTGTGATGCATCAAGGCAAGGACTTGGTTGCATTTTAATGCAGAACGGCAAGGTTGTAGCCTATGCGTCAAGACAGTTGAGGCCGCATGAAGGGAATTTTCCGACTCATGACCTGGAGTTAGCAACTGTAGTGCATGCTTTAAAGATATGACGTCATTATCTCATCGGAAATAGGTGTGAGATATATACGGATCATAAGAGTTTGATGTATATCTTCACTCAGTCGGAACTCAATATGAGGCAAAGAAGATGGTTGGAACTGATCAAGGACTATAACGTCGGAATTCATTATCATCCCAGAAAAGCCAATGTGGTAGCCGATGCTTTGAGTCGTAAGAGCCACAGTGTAAATACAATAGAAGCCAGCGAACAACCGAAGTTATGTGAAGAATTTCGGAAGTTGGGATTGGAGGTTGTACCGCAAGGATTCGTAGCTGCCTTGGAAGTAAAGCCAACCTTGGAGGATCAAATCAGGGATAAGTAGAGTAAGGATGAGAAGATCGACAGGATCAAGTCCAAGAAGGATGAAGGGTTAGATGAGGATTTCTCGGTGGATGAGCAAGGAACTTTGTGGTTTAAAGGTCGTATTTGTGTGCCGGAAGAGAAAGATCTTAAGCAGTTGATTCTAGAAGAAGCGCACGATTCCAAGTATTCTATACATCCAGGAAGTGCCAAGATGTATCATGATCTTAAGAAGAGATTTTGGTGGTCGAGTATGAAGCGTGAGGTTGCGGAACACGTTGCATTATGTGATGTGTGCCAGAGGGTAAAGGCAATGCATCAAAAACCCGCAGGACTTTTGCAGCCATTGAAGATTCCGGAATGGAAATGGGAGGAAATTGGTATGGATTTCATCACTGGGTTGCCCAAGACTCAAGGGGGTTATGATTCCATATGGGTCATCATTGATCGGTTGACCAAGGTTGCTCACTTTGTTCCAGTGAAGACAACCTATTCTAGGGATCGATTGGCAGAGTTATACATGTCAAGAATAGTATGCTTACATGGCGTGCCTAAGAGAATTGTATCGGATCGAGGTACTCAATTTACCTCAAGATTTTGGGAGAAATTGCATGAAGCAATGGGAACTCGTCTGAATTTTAGTATCGCTTATCATCCGCAGACAGATGGTCAGACAGAAAGAGTAAACCAGATTTTGGAAGATATGTTGAGAGCTTGTGCAATATCTTATAGTACATCATGGGATAAGTGTTTGCCATATGCGGAGTTCAGTTATAACAATAGTTATCAGGCTAGCTTGCAAATGTCGCTATTTGAAGCCCTATATGGTCGTGCCTGTCGTACCCCGTTGAATTGGAGTGAGACGGGAGAGCGTTCGGTGTTTGGACCTGAGATGCTCAGAGAGGCTGAGGAACAAGTCGCCAGGATCAGAGAGAGACTAAGAACAGCACAGTCGAGGCAAAAGAGCTATGCTGATAATCGTCATCGCGAATTGAGTTTCGAGCCTAATGATTTCGTGTATCTCAAAGTCACCCCCCCGAAAGGTGTGAAAAGGTTCAACGTAAAAGGAAAGCTTGCACCTAGATATGTTGGACCATTTAAAATTCTGAGTCGCCGAGGAGAGGTTGCATATCAGTTGGAGTTGCCACAATCATTAGCAGGAGTCCATGATGTGTTCCATGTATCTCAGCTTAAGAAATGTCTCAGAGTACCAGCAGAGAAGACGCCATTAGAAGCCATCGAATTGCAAGAGGACTTGACTTATAAAGAGCAGCCTATTAGGATTTTGGATGTAATGGAGCGCAGGACCAGAAATAAGTCTACTCGCTTCTGTAGAGTCCAATGGAGTAATCATTCAGAAAATGAAGCAACCTGGGAATGTGAAGAAGAACTGAAGACGGAATTCCCGAACCTATTCTTTAGCTAGCCCTGAATCTCGGGACGAGATTCCGTTAAGGGGGGAGGATTGTAACATCCCAATTTTTGATTTTTCAATTATTAAATATCATTTTATTGCACTTTATGGTCCTTTGGGAATTTTCTGGAGTTATTGGAATTTCTGAGATTTATTTGAATTATTTTTGAATTAATATATATGGTTTTTGTTAAGAAAAAAATTAAAAGGGTAATTTAAAATAAAGACTGCCCAAAAATATTTTATTTGAGTATAGAAGGTCTCGAACTATTTTTGGGAAATTTCTTTTTCTCTCCGGGATTGAATCGGATTAGGAAATCGATTGCTGACCGGTGCGATTTGGAAAGAACGTTCGCTGCATGTGGGAACTCCTTCCGTTCCTCCGGCGCGTGGCTGAGATCGGCACGGCTTGGAGTTCCATCGAGAGGGAGGAGCATGCGCGACCGAGGGAAACTCCTGCGCCAGCACCGAAGACCAGGCGCGTAGGGCTTCCGTTCTCCAGCACGTGGTCGAGTCGGACTCCAGCGCAGCGCCAAAGCCATCGCTAGTAGGAACTCCTTCCGGCGGGAGCTGCACATGGCCGAGTCAAACACGAACGAGGCGCCAAATTCGTTAGGGGACTCGGAGTCCATCCGCGCGGGAAAAAGGATAGCTGCGGCTGTGGGTCCTGCGCGTGGCCGAACTTGGCAAGGAACTCGAGTCCGTTTCGCGCGGGAGAAGGACGGCTGTGCTATTTAAACCCCGTGCGGGCGTCGCCAGGAGAACCGAGCAAGCGGCCAGAAAATCGAGTGTGATCGAGGAAGTCGCGTCAGCGTTCGTGGAATTTCGTGAAGAACAGCGGGAGTCGTCAGGAGATTTCCGAGCGTGCGCTGCCGGGTTGTCGCCGAGGTCGTCGTCTTCGTCTCCGGTGAATTCAAGTCTCCGTCGCCGCATCGCCGATCAGGAGCTTCGTCAGCCGTCGGATCTTAATCAAGCGCACGGAATTTGTCCACATCACTACGGAATCGGTAAGCGTCTCCGATTAAATATCAACCGTTGGATCTAGATCGGACGGTTAATATTGAGTCACGTAGTAGATTTACCCGTAACCGTTAGATTGAGTTCGTTAGTCTAGATTTCGCCACGTTTTGTCCGTACAAGCCGGGGTAGGAAAATTCGGATTTCTTTATAAAAGTAATTCGGAAAGATTTAGAATTTCTAATTCCAGAGTATAGTTTATTTTCAAAATTTCTAAATGATATAGCTTTTGTATATGAACTCCGATTGAGGTGATTCAAATTCCGAAAGATTGGTAAAGTTGAGATCTTTCCAAATGGTGGATTTTATTTGTATTTTCGAGTTCATTTGCTATTTGGTTTTGGTTTTTATTTGCTTCTCTCTCGATTCGCGTAGACGTTGAATTGTGTGATGCTTCGGAGGAGGAGCTACCAACTCAAGAGCAGTTTCTAGACCACAACCATGAGCTTAACCAAGGCAAGTTGTGCTTTGATCATGTTGCACCCATAAATTAGATTGCATGCTATTTTGATTTACCTTATCACTTATTATTTTATGTGTATAAATGATTTCAACATAAGTTTGGGATTAGCTACCGTACCTTTTGAATTACACCCTACCTTGTTATTCGTATGCCATAATCCACTTGTCACCTTAGGTTGGTTCATTATAGTTGGTTAATACTGAAATCAACATGGATGGTTAGACCGGATTAGAATGCTTAGCCATGCTACGTCATCACATGTACATGAAATGTTGAGTATTAATTTTGATTAATGGAATATGGAACAATGATGATAACTTGTGTGTCATGTGTGGTCACACAAAAAGATTGAGTTGTCGTGGCGGGGAGGTCACACAACGATGTTGATTTGTGAGAAGCACGTGGTGTTTGGTAACCAACCGAGTGGTAATCACTTTATGATTGAAGCAAGTGGAAAGGGGCAAGTGTGCCAGGGTGGGCTCAGAGGAGCTGAGGGTATGTGTATGTCTTGCTTTAATCAATCCTAAGGACTTAACCTTGCGAGCCTTTGACCTGAGTCGATCATGCAACCACATGTCTTGTATGGGACAGCCTAGCTGACTAATTTGCAAATACTTAACTTGAGTGCTATCGTGGTGGCGTGAGACCCGGGTGGTGGTAACCAGTCCATGCTTGGGGGTGGCTCACATGGCGCAAGAGGGGGGCTCTGTTGTGGTGGTGTAACCCTTCAGTGTTGAAACCTCAACGGATAGTGCTGGGTTAAGAGGATGCATTGTAAAGGCTTTGTTATAATCGTTCACCTGTGTGGTGCATGGTTGTATCATGTGGGTAAAGTGCATAATCTCTGCAGAGTGTACAAACTATTCGGATAGCCGTGCTCACGGTATTGAGCAATGCTCGGGAATTACAGTCAGGGGGTAGATAATTAAATTGAACAACTGTTATGGGATGGCAGGATGCCATGTGGATAATGGAACTTGATTTAGGATGGAAAACTTGGGTTTATTTGAGAATCACTGAATCTACTTACTTGTCATTATTTGTTTTACTGTCTTTCAATCTATGTACTGTATGTGTTCTTAAATCTTCGCTTATGGCAATGAACCCTTAGCCTTTCCTTTGGAATAAGCACGCATATAGCTATGATAGAAGTGCATTTTGTGCACAACTTGTTGAGTACGTGTTGGTGTACTCACCCTTGCTTAACAACCAACAACAGTGAAGGAATCATCGCCAGTATTGGAGGAGGATCTTCAGGTGGACGCGTGTCACTAGGCCAATCCTTGTCAGGCACCTATGGTGTGCTGATGGGACATCTACGTTTTCTACTACTTTCCGCTGCATTTGTCTCATTGGTTTTACTATTGCCTTGTGAGGCTGGATAATTGTAAGTGATCATAAGATCGTACACTAGTTATATTCAATGAATAAAGTCTTATTATTCTTATCGTTGTGTATGAAATGATGCTTACCAATGTTAAGCTGTGTGCACTAGCGATTGATCCTAGGACTAGTGCGGTAAAACACAGTGGATTCGAATTGGTGAATTCGGGTCCTTACAAATTTTCCTAACATGGGTGCAACCTGATCAAAGCACAACTTGCCTTGCTTAAGCTCCTGATCTTGATCCAAAAATTGTCCTTGAGTTGCAAATTCCTCCTCCGAAGTCTCGCACAATTCAACATCTTCGCGAATCGAGAAGAAATAACAAACAAACACCAAGAATAAAAATCAAATGAACTCAAAAATTCAAATACAAATCACCATTAGATATATATCTATTTTACAAATTTTTAGGAATTTGAATCACCTCAATCGGAGTTCGTATGAGGGAGAACGAGCCCTCGGAAGTTTCAAATTCCTGAAAAATCCATAAAATCAGAAAATCCGAATTAACCGAATTATTTTTATAAAGGAAAATGCAAATTTCCCGCCCTGGACTGTACGGACGACACGCGGCAAGATCTAGACTGTCTAAAACTGATCCAACGATTCCTATTTAATCACCGACGTGGCTAAACTACAGCCACCCGATTCTAATCTAATTGCTATTACTTACGAGCCGCGTTTACTGTGCACTTAAATGACGTGGCGCATCCCTGACCATACGATTTTAATCCAATGGCGAAGAACTCACCCGAGGCGTTTACTGCTCTCCGAAGTGACGTGGGCGAATCCTCAGCATCCACAGACGATCCAACGGCTAGGATCTCCCGATCTCGGTGATGGCAGTGCGGCGGTGCAAGGCTACCGGACTTGGGGAAGACGATGCTCCCGACGGCGCTCCGGTGCTCTCCGGTGACCAACAATCGGCGGAACAGACGCGGCGCAATGAAGGGAACTCAAATCCAGTCTTGAATCGGCGGAAGAGTCTCCTGGCGACGAGGAAACACGGCGGAACCCTCCCGGCAACTCCGGCGAGCTCCCTCGGCTTCTCAGGTGACCTTCCGGCGACAATGCAGCACGGAAACGACGCGGCGACTTGTGAGGATCCTCGGAGGAGTACCCCGGACCTTAAATACCCAGCGGTGGCGCGTAGCTTGGCAGCGACGCAGTCCAGAACTGTTACGGCGGCGGCGACGAATTGGCTCAAACACGATAACCCACAACCGTGCGATCTCAATCCAACGGCCCGGATAGAATGTCGGTATCCGAATCGGTATGGGCTTTTATCCACCGCACGATGAAGATCCGACGGCCACCATGGCTAGGGTTTACGACTTACGTGCTTTGATGAAGCCCGTTGGATTTTAATCCAACGGCGCGCGATGGCTGGCGACGCGTCTTGATGAAGCCCGTTGGATTTTAATCCAATGGCACGCGTAAACCCTCCCGATTCCACCGGCGGTCCGTACAGTGATGGGTTGCGGCCCGTTACTATTCACAGGGATTTTCCGGGGTTTTTCCATTTAAAATAATCTGAGAAAATAAATTAATCTATTTAGGGTAGTAAAAATACTCTAAAAATTCCAAGAAAAATCTCAAAAATACTTTGAGACATTCTGGACTTAAATAAAATACTTTTGGCAAAACTTTATTTTAAACTTTTCTTTTTGTAATTATTTCTTGACAAAAGGCAATATGTTTTAATTCAAAATAATTCCAATAAATCTAAAAATATCCAAATAATTCCAGAAAATTCACAAAAATCATAAATTGCAATAAAATAATATTAAATAATTTAAATTCCTAATTTGGGATGTTACAATAGCTTCGGCGCCGTAGACCAGGAAGAAGGGCGTTTCGCCAGTCGCCCGGCTAGGTGTGATTCGAAGCGACCACAGCACAGCCGGGAGCTCATCCGTCCACCGCGCCCCCCGCTTATGGAGCCGATCAAATGCTCTGGTCTTCAAGCGTCTCAATACCAGCGCGTTGGCACGCTCATCTTGGCCATTGCTCTTGGGATGGGCCACCGAAGCAAAGCATACCTTGGTGCCCATCTCTTCGCAGAACTCCAGGAAAGCCACGCTGGTGAACTGAGTGCAGTTGTCGGTGATGATGCGATTGGCGACTCCAAAGTGGGTGAAGATTCCATGGATGACTTGATAGCAGAGGAAGTCGTGATGGCACGCACTGCTTCGACTTCGACCCACTTGGTAGATTTATCGATGGCGACAAACAGGTGGGTGAAGTTTCTATGGCCTGTGGAACGGGCCAGATATCAAATTTCTGCACGCGAATGGCCAGGAGAGCGGGATGGTTTGCAGAGCTTGGGATGGTCAGTGGTTTTGCCTGGCGAAGAATTGGCATGCTTCGCATTTCTTCACCAGCTCGCAAGCATCCTGGGGGGCAGTAGGCCAATAAAATCCTTGACGGAACGCTTTGCCAACAAGCGTCCGGCTGGACATATGGCTCCCGCACATGTCTCCATGGATTTCAGAGAGCAGGGCGCTCCCCTCTTCTCAAGTGATGCACTTCAGTAGAATTCCGTTTCTGCTCCGGTGGTATAGGTCCCCATCCACCAGAGTATAGCACTTGGCCTTGCGTGCTATCTTCTAAGCTGAGGCATCATCGTCGGGGATCTCACGGTCTCGCAGGAAGGCTAGGATGGGGTCCATCCATTGACCTTCCCGGCCAAGAGTGGCAATCACACGGTGATCGCCCCGGTACTCCGCTTGGCCAGGCTTTTCCCCGGGTGCCACATCGGCGGCACCGCCATCTTCTCTCCTGGACCAGTGGGCTGAGGCGGGTGCGCTGCCTACCCTCCTTGAGTTAGAGGGCACAACAGCCGCACCGCCGCCCGCACCTGGATCGGAGGCAACGACGGCTGTGCCGTCCTCCCCGCTTGGAGCGGAGGCAATGACGGCTGTACCGTCCTCCCCGCTTGGAGCGGGGCCAACGACGGACGGTCGTGAGAGTCTTTGTTCAAAGACTCTGACCGGAGCAGAGGCTCTTGAGGACGCGAGCTATGAAAGCTCATTCGCCAGATGATTGTCGCGTCGAGGGATATGGATATATCCCAGTCCTTCAAAGTGGCGCTCCATCTTCCTGACCTCCGTCAAGTAGGCGGCAATGGTAGGATCAGAGCATTGAAATTCCTTTCGCGCTTGATTGATAACTAGCAGGAAATCGCCTTTAACTTGGAGGCACCGGATGCCTAACGCTGAGGCGACGCGCAGCCCTGCCAGCAGGCCCTCGTATTCAGCACGAGGAAGAGTCAACCATATCGTGGCGGATGAAGTTCAGAACATCACGGACGTCGTACTGGGTAAGTTTCTGGTTAACTCAGTACTAGCTACTATTCTGTTTGATTCGGGAGCTTCTCATTCATTCATTTCTCAAGTTTTTGTCATGCAAAATGATTTGGATGTGGTTAAACTTAAGAATACGTTAATAGTCCAAACCCCTGGATCAGAACTCCGAGCTAAAGTAGGATGTTCCGGGGTGAAACTATTAATAAATGGAATAGAGTTCCTAGCAAACATAATTATACTGGATACCCAGACCATAGATGTTATCTTGGGAATGGATTGGTTATCCAAGCACAAGGGAGTGCTAGATTGTGGTCAGAGAGTAGTAACAGTCGAGAGCCCAAATGGCAAGAAGGTGGAAATTCAAGCAATTGCTACTCAGGATGATCAACTAATGGTCAACAGTGTGAAAGCTGTAGATATGAAAGATGTCCCGGTAGTTAATGAATACTTGGGTGTATTTCCAGAGGATCTGCCGGGAATTTCACCAGACAGGGATATAGAATTCATAATTGAGTTAGTACCCGGAACAGCTCCAATAGCCAAGAGACCTTATAGGATGTCTACTGAGGAATTGGTAGAAATGGAGAAACAAATCGAAGAATTATTGGAGAAGGGATTTATAAGACCTAGCTCATCGCCATGGGGAGCACCAATGTTGTTTGTAAAGAAAAAGGATGGGAGTTTCAAAATGTGTATAGACTATCGTGCACTCAATGATGTGACGATAAAGAACAAATATCCTTTGCCCAGGATAAATGACCTTTTTGATCAGTTAAGAGGAGCAGGAGTATTTTCTAAAATAGATCTTCGATCCGGATATCACCAATTAAAGATTCGGACTGAACATATACCAAAGACGGCTTTTTCGTCAAGATATGGGCATTATGAATTCACGGTCATGTCCTTCGGACTGACTAATGCACCTGCATATTTTATGAATATGATGAACAAAGTATTCATGGAGTATTTAGATAAGTTTGTCGTCGTATTCATTGATGACATTTTGGTTTACTCCAAATCAGAGTAAGAGCATGCTGTACATTTAATGATGGTCTTAGAAAAGCTGAGAGAAAACCAGTTATATGCGAAATTCAGTAAATGCGACTTCTGGAAAAAGAAGGTTGAGTTTTTAGGTCATGTAATGACTGCCGAAGGAGTAGCTGTCGACCCGAAGAAAGTGGAGGCAGTATTACATTGGGAACAACCAAAGTCAGTTACCCAGATCAGAAGTTTTCTTGGTATGGCGGGATACTATCGCCGGTTTATTGAAGGATTTTCTTCAATTGCGAGACCTCTCACGCAATTGCTTAAGAAGGAGAAAAAGTTTACGTGGTCGCCCGAGTGTGAAAAGTGTTTTCAAGAGCTAAAGAAGCGATTAACTTCGGCACCTATCCTGGTGTTGCCGAATACTAAGGACAATTTTGATATATACTGTGATGCTTCGCGTCAGGGACTTGGATGTGTACTGATGCAGAATGGTAAAGTAGTAGCTTATGCATCGAGGCAGTTAAGGCCACATGAACAGAATTACCCAACTCATCATTTATAGTTAGCCGCTGTAGTGCACGCTCTTAAAATATGGTGTCACTATCTCATTGGAAACAAATGTGAAATATATACCGATCACAAAAGTTTAAAGTATATATTCACACAATCGGATCTTAACATGAGGCAGAGAAGATGGCTAGAGTTAATCAAGGATTATAACATCGGAATCCACTACCATCCGGGAAAAGCAAATGTGGTTGCTGATGCTTTAAGTCAGAAAAGCTATAGCCTGAATTCGATGACAATAGAAGATCAGTCTGATTTATGTAAAGAGCTTTAGAAGTTAAGATTGGAAGTTGTACCGGAAGGTTTCCTATCTACCTTGGAGGTTAAGCCGACCTTTGAAGAGCAGATCAGGGAAGGTCAAAAGGATGATGAGAAGATTAATAGAATCAAATCCAAGATGGACGAAGATCTAGCCAAGGATTTCAGAGTAGATGAGCAGGGTACCTTGTGGATAAAGAACAGAATATGTGTACCCCATAAACCGGAATTGAAACAGTTGATACTTGAAGAAGCACATGATTTCAAATATTCAATTCACCCCAGTAGTGTGAAAATGTACCAGAATCTCAAGGAAAGATTTTGGTGGCCAAATATGAAGAAAGAGGTAGCCGAACATGTAGCATTATGCGATGTGTGCCAAAGAGTCAAGGCAATGCACCAGAGACCAGCTGGACTGCTACAACCATTAAAGATACTCGAATGGAAGTGGGAGGAAAACGGGATGGATTTCATCACCGGATTGCCAAGGACTCAGGGTGGATATGACTCCATATGGGTCATAGTAGATCGGTTAACAAAAGTTGCACATTTCATACCTGTAAAAACAACCTACTCTGGAGATAAGTTAGTAGAGCTATACATGTCGAGGATTGTTTGTCTGCATGGTGTACCCAAGAAGATAGTATCGGGCAGAGGTACTCAATTTACCTCGAGATTTTGGGATAAACTGCATACAACTATGGGCACCCGTCAGAATTTTAGTACTGCATACCATCCGCAAACAGATGGTCAGATCGAAAGGGTTAATCAGATACTCGAAGATATGCTAAGAGCTTGTGCATTATCATACACCACATCATGGGACAAATGCTTGCCATATGCAGAGTTTAGCTACAATAATAGTTATCAAGCCAGTTTGAAATGTCGCCTTTTGAAGCTTTATACGGTCGACCGTGTCGAACACCATTGAATTGGAATGAGACGGGAGAACGTCATGTTTTCGGACCAGACGTACTTTTAGAGGCAGAAGAGAAGATTGCTCTAATTCGAGAAAGGTTGAAGACTGCACAATCTAGACAAAAGAGTTACGCAGACAACCGACGCCGTGATTTGAGTTTTGAACCAGAAGACTATGTTTATCTCAAGGTCACGCTTTAAAGGGAGTTAAAAGGTTCCATGCTAAAGGAAAACTTGCTCCGAGACATGTGGGACCATTCAAGATATTGAGTCGCAAAGGAGAAGTTGCATACCAGTTAGAACTGTCGCAGACTTTAGCAGGAGTACATGATGTATTCCATGTATCTTAATTGAAGAAGTGTTTGCGAGTACCGGAGGAACAAGCACCTATTGAAGCTATCGAACTGCAAGAGGATTTGACTTACAAAGAACATCCAATGAAGATTTTAGATACCATGGATCGTGAGACCAGGAACAAGTCAACCCGCTTCTGCAGAGTTCAGTGGAGCAACCACTCAGAAAGTGAAGCAACTTGGGAGCGTGAGGAAGATTTGAAGGAGTTTCCCAACCTCTTCTCTAGCCAGCCCTGAATCTCGCGGTCGAGATTTTGGTAAGGGGGGAGATTTGTAACATCCCAAAATTTGGTTATTTTGAATTTTATAAATTATTCTGAATTTTTGAGAATTTTTGGGAATTTATTCGAATTTTTGGAATTTATTGGGATTTATTCATAATTTCTAGAATTAACTTTTTCTCTGGAAATTAATTTAATAATGAAAAGTTTTAATAAATTATAAATGGAAA
This sequence comes from Guadua angustifolia, assembly GCA_036346375.1. NCBI lineage: Eukaryota > Viridiplantae > Streptophyta > Magnoliopsida > Poales > Poaceae > Guadua > Guadua angustifolia. Next base: position 3,240,165 of record CM070511.1, on the reverse strand, counting down.
TATTTTATTTGAGCTCAAAATATCCTAAAATATTTTCTGGAATTTTTCTAGAGTTTTTCGGATATTTTTAATGACTCAAATAAATCAAATGAATTTCTGTGATTATTTTTATTGAAAAACAGTTAAAACTCGGATGAACAGTAATGGGCCGAGCCCATTACTGTGCGCACCGCAAGAAACCCTAAAGTCGCCGAACCATCGACCGTGCGATCTTGATCGGACGGTGGAGGTTCGCCTGCGTTTCGCTTCGGTTTACTGTGTTGCTGATAAATCATGTGATTTAACAGACGGCGCCGCCGCTTCGCTTCACGGGAAGGAAACGCCGCCGCCGCCGCCATGCGTTCAGTCGGTAACCGTCGCCATTATCGCCGCCATGATCACTCCGCCGCTTCGTTAGCTTGCGCACGGTATAAAGCAACTTGTTCCGCACACCTTGAGCTCTTTCACGCATCCCAAGGACCACCGTAGAGCACGCACGCCCTCGCCGAAGTTCCGTGACTCTTCGCCGTTGTTTGCGTTGCCGTCGGTGACCCTCTGCCGATACTGTGACCACCGGAGTAAACCTCACGTTGAGCCGCACCCGTGGGACCAAGCCGTGTCGCCGGAGAAGCCCCGAAGCGCCAGTAGTGCCGTCGTCTTCCTCCTCTCCGGTAACCCATCTTCACCGCGCCATCACCGGGATTTGGAGCTTCGTCAACCGTCCGATTGCCACCGAACAACTACGATCGCGCCACGTATTCTCCATTAACAGTGAGTCTCAACTTCATTCCGTAGCCATAGATTTTGAAATGAATGGCTAGGATAGCGCCACGTGCCCATAGCTGGGATTATCCGCGTGTGCATCCAAAATGATTTAATATCAGCCGTTAGATCTTTGATGAACGGTTTAGATTAAGCCACGTAGCCGTGGAATAGTAAACCTCATCTTCAACTGTCAATCGTTGGATCGGGATTGTGTGGTTTCTATTTCGCCACGTAGCTTAATTATCTGGAGCCATTGGACGTAGCATAATTATCTGGAGCCATTGGATCAAGTACTGTTAACGTACGGATGAATAGATCTAGGCCGTTGATTTTGAAATGGACGTCCGAGATTCCGCCACGCGCTGGGCCAGTCCCGAGTCGACGCGTGTGCGAGGGAACCGAGGCGTCAGGGCCATCGCTGCGGTCGACGTCACCCGGTTAGTGGCAGCCATTCGATTTTGATCTGATGGTCACGGGTAAGCCACGCGTCAGCACCGCAGCAGTGATCCAAAGTGTCGGTGCAATCTTGGCTGTTGATCGCGTCGCACGAATCTTGGCACTTGACAGGGTCGGTTGAGTTGCCGTTCGGTTTGTTTTCTCGCCGTTAGATCTTGATCCGGTGGATGATATTGCGCCACGTGTCAACACTGTAGTAAACCAAGCCGAATCGACGTTTGATCGTGGCCGTTCATTTTAAATCGGACGGTTGATATTGATTTGAGCTCTCGGGTGATAGTTTGCTGCCACGTGTCGCGACCGGATCAAGCCACGTCATCAAGTGGGACCCACTTGTCAGTCCTCGCACAGTGCAGGGTCATGCTGACGTCATAAATAGTCATGCTGACGTCATAATTCCGTTTTTCTTAAAAAAAATATAATATAAAAATATATTTTTCCTTTGGCCGAAAATGTTTTCGATGCTGACGTCATTAATAGCCATGCTGACATCATAATTCCGGATTTTACCGTATAAAAATAAATAAATAAATTCGGTTTATTCTTTTTGATTTATTTTCAAACTTCAAATGGTTATAACTTTTGCGTTTTAACTCCGATTTGACTGATTCCAATTTCTAAAAATTTGTAAAATCAAGATTTATTTATTAGTAAATTTTGTAGAATTTTTAGAGTTGAGTTTGCTCTCTGAAAAATGTATTTATTGTGTGTATGTATATGATTTGGTAGACGTTGATTTGCCGGAGGCTTACGAAGGGGAATTTCTAGAGCAAGATCAAGCTTCAGGCCAGGACCAACAGCTTTTTGAAGGCAAGTTATGCTTTGACCATTTTGAACCTAGATTTTGAAATGTATCTTGTTTCAAATTATGCATGCTAATTCAACTAAAAATGGATTTAAGTATTTTGGGTGAATTAGTTATCCAACCTAATTGTTAATGCCACCTTGATGCTATTCATATGCCATGATTCCTTGATAACCTAAGTGTGGTAACATTAGTTGGTTGATATTACTGTGCCAACACGGAAGGCTAGACCGTGAATAGTTGCTTAGCATTGCAAATATCGCGAATAGTCTTTTTGGAATACAAAAGTAATACTGACTAAAGAATAGTGAATGCATTTTGATAAAGGTGGAATGTTGTTGGTAATGATGTTGGAATGTAGAGACCTGTGTGGTTCTACAGGAAAGATGATTACGGGCATGTGTTGCACTGTTAATTAACTGGGAATGGATTTGATTTAGACTGAGGCAAGTGGACCGAGGCTTTGTGCCAGGTGGGCCTGTGTGGCAACTGGGGGTGGGTTGAGTGATGTGAGGGCTGTGTGCCAAATTGAGTGAAGGATGTCTTGCCTTAGTCAGTTAAGGACCTTACCTTGCAAGCCTTTGACCTGAGTCTCTTGCACAACCACATGTCTGAATGGGAAGACCTAGTTTAGTAGGATTCTGATGTCTTACCTCTGATACCTCGGGGTGGCAGTTACATGGGGGTAATTGTACGGGGGAGCGTGCCTATGCTTCGGCTTGGTACCCTATCCAACGATGTTTGTCGGTCCTACACTTCGGCTCTGAGTGAGGGAAGTGATAGCGAAGGCAACACGGAGAGGTTCTTAGGCTGAGATAGAAGTCTCTGAAAAACTTTGTCACGGTTAGTCGCCTTTGTGGTGTGCAACTATATCTTGTGGGTAAATTGTACAACCTCTGCAGAGTGTTAAAACTATTCGAATAGCCGAGTCCACGGTACTGGACAATGCTCGGGGATTACAGTCAAGGGGTAGTGTTTGAAAATAAAAATGGGATGGATGGCTGTGAGCCAAAACTAGTGGTGAAGGATGATTAAGGACTGTGTGTCCAAAATATTGTGAAAAACAATTGAGATACTTATTATGATACTAAGTTTTGCTGCTTTGAACTTAAGTAAACAGTAATTTGAAATATTGATGCGAAGCAAAATAACCAAACAAGCCTTATCCTTGTAACAAGCCGTGCATGTAGTAAATAGACCTACATTTTGTGCATGACTTGTTGAGTACGGTGTGTACTCACCCTTGCGGACAAACTTACCAGAAGAAGAGGCTACGCCTGCCTATGAAGAGGAGTTTGTTGAGGAGCCAGAGAATTAGGGAAGCAAGCCTCAGTTAGGGCGTCTGTGGTAGAAGATGGAGCACCACGAAGGTTTATTTTATTCCGCAGCTGAACTTTTGTTACTTGATTATTGCAAGCGCTGCGTGGCATACTGATGTAAGGATGACCTTAAGGTCGTACACTCGTTTATATACATTCTTGAAGAACTTATTTATTAATCCGCTGTGTATGATGTGATGCTTTGACCCTGTTAGCCTGTGTGCACTAGCGCGATCCTGGATTACTGCAAAATACACAGAGTGTCCGGATTTGCAAATTCGGGGCACAACATGCACCAGCGATAAGAGCTCAGAGGTGGTGGCGATGTCGCGGGTCGCCATTTTTTACCGCATCTTACAGTCTCGAACGCCTCTTCGAAAGGCGATGATGACCGACTGCTCCGAAATTCGGGGAATCGTGTTGCGACAGTGGCAGAATCGTCGGATGAAGTCGCGCAACGACTCCCTCTTTCCGCCGAGGGCATGGAGATCGCCCTCCACGCCGGCTGTCTTGAAGGAGCCTTGGAAGTTGGCGACGAAGAGGCCGCACAACTCCTCCCACGAGTGCACCGATCCTCACGGGGGGTTCAACAGCCAAGACCGGGCGGACCCCGTCAAGGCCATTGGGAAGTAGTTGGCCATGGCCTTTCCAGACCCGCCAGAGGCATGCACCACGGAGGAATAGATTTGCAGGAACTTCTCTGGGTTGGTGGTGCCGTCATACTTCTCGATGGAGGCCGGGCGAAACCTTTCGGGCCACGCCACGCGGCGCAGCCACTGGGAAAATGCCTGGCATCCGACGCCGTAGGGGGAATCCTGCCATCCGCCCTGGCCCCGACCCGGAAACCGTGCCGGGGAGGGCGGACCATGACTCCCCAAAGAGTCAGAGGAGTGAACCTCCTCCTCGCTCTAAAGGTGAGAGTCACGGGAGAAACTCTCACCCCCAGGGGCATTCCGTCCGTCGCGAGCGCGGCGACGCTGCAGGTGATCACGCAAATCACCATTGCGTCGTCGGCGCCGGAGCTCTAGATGGGCCCTCTGGTCCTCACGGCTCCTCGCAGAGCTGGGACTTGCTTCTTGCACAACCTTTCCTTTACTCTGGACCTCCTGGCCAAAGCGCTTCCCACTTGGGCAGTTGGAAGCTTGGGTACGATCAATGGGCACCCTTGGTTGAGTGGTACCGACGATCCCAGACCAGTCGGGCACCCTACGCGGAGCTGAGCCGCGTTCATGAGGCCCGCAATATCCCGCAGCCACGGTCTTGCCGGGGTGTCTCCTGCAAGTTCCACCGGAGGGTGGTCCAGGAGGAGACGGACCGCATGCAGGTTCTGGGCCGGAGTGGCGGCCTCCATGGCCAGCCGACGCCGAACCGTAAGCTTGGCCGCCACCGCAGGGGCACCACTGCCCTCCCGTGGGGGCGGCATGAGGTGATCCCTCATCCGGCGAGAGTGCCGGGACATGTTCTGGGTGCTGCTAGCCTCCGCCACCTCTTGTCACTACGAGTGTGAACTCGCCATCACCAGACGCGAGGTCCTTTCGGACGGGAAGCCGAAATCCACCGAAGAGATGGCTGGATGAGCCAACCACTAGCCCCCTACCTGGCGCGCCCCTGTTGAAGTATTCCACCTGATAAGATCCCGTCAACGAACGAGGTTGACTTCTCCCTAGACTGAAGGTATGGTTCGTTAGAGGGCGTCTTCGTGGCTAGATACCCTAATGTCTCTCAACGATGGATCCCAGGAATCAACAAGCTGATGGACACAACGATGTACCCAGGTTCAGACCCCCAGCTCGGGTAATGGCCCTACGTCCTGCTGGTTCTTTGTTGAGGAAATGTGAAGGAGATTACAATGGTTTCTTCGTCCTATCTGTGTCTATGTGCCGTCCTCCTCTCTCTCGTGTCCCCTGTGTTCGTCTCCCCCCTTCTCCATGCACCGAGGCGCCCTTATATAGACGAGCCGACCCGGGCGGTGGAGATGGTGACGCTATACTTATCTATAACACATTAACTTCACTCATCATTCCAACCTCCACATTGACCCATGACTCATTTGTTACACACGCCTCTGTGGCCTCGTCCTTCAAACCTCATTTAATGTCGGTGCGTGGCTTCGCCCGGTCCGCCCGGGATATGACGCTCCTGCGACGGGTTTGGTAAGAGGCGTCAGAGGGACATGCCGTCGTCGTGTCGATAGCAGAACCCTTCACAATTAATAACCCTGGCAGAAGGTGCCAAGGGAGGGAAACTTCGAGGCGAAGCCTTCCTCTCATTCCTTTGGTTGCCTTTGAGGCCTGACAAGGGGGGCCCAGACGCCCGCCCACTTGCCGTGCCACCATAGCCGATGCCCAATGAAAGGTGGCGTGATGTTCCGGCTTCCGCCAGCAGCACCGCCGCGGCCGCCGCCCTCGGAGCAAGGCATGATCGCCACGACCGCCAGGGGCCGCAGAGTTCCTCGCCCGTGGCGGCGTGATCACCCGACTGCCCGCTAGGGCACCGCAGCATCATTCGCCCGCCAGCGTGTATGCGAATCGCCACCGCCGCAGGCCACGCGGGCTCCTCGCCCGGAGGGTAGGGCGTGATCGCCCGGCTGCCTGCTAGGGCGCCACACGGGCCACTCGCCCGACGAGCAGGGCGTGATCGCCCATCTACTCACTAGGGGGCCGCGCAGGCTCCTCGCCCGTCGGGCAGGGCGTGATCGCTCGGCTGCCCGCTAGGGCGCCATGCAAGGCACCCGCCTGGTGAGCAGGGCGTCATCGCGCGCCTACTCGCCAGGGGCCACGCTGGCTCGCCGAGGGCGGCGTGATCTCCGGCTGCCCGCCAGGCATCACATGGGTGTGCTCGCCGGCGAAAGGTGGCGTGATCGCCCCACCGCCGCCGGGGCCGCAAGAGCTCCTCGCCCATTGCCGCCAGGCGCCAAGTAGGCCAAACCGCTTCTTGGGCCTATTTCTTCTACGGCGGAAAGGGTACCCCGGTGCAAAGTACACCGACAGGTGCAAAGCGACTCAGCGCTGACTAGGGGACACGGGGTGGTGCGAGCGCTGATGCGGCACGGGCGTGGCACGGCGGCAGCATAGACTCGCCAGAGCCGAAGAAGACAGCCACGACCATGCGCAAAAACATGGTGAAACCGAACTAGGATAGGGGCAAAAGAATGTGGGCGACACGGCGAAATTGATGCGACCACAACCAGTGGTGGAGGCTCACCGACGAGGGAGAAACGTGGTGGAGAAGTGCTCGGAACCCGATGACGCAACTCGAAGCACGGGCAATGATCCTCGGAACGTGTGGAAAGAACGGGTGCGGCACGTTATATAGGCACGGATCCCCAAGGAGTCCGCCCCGGATACGGCGTGACAGGCGTGGAAAATGCGACAGTGCGTGCGGGCGATTCGAGCGGTGGCGGAGTCCGGCGTGGAGACGATGGAGCGACGTGGCGCGACGCTTGACGTCCATGCGGCGCCGATCGAACGGCCAAGAGGGCGAGGCCTGCGTGGCACAATCTGGAGCTCCTGAGATGGATCCAACGAGCATCACGCTAGGGTTTTGGCGACACAACTGAGGCGACGCGACGCAGGTTGGGTCGGGGCGTGGGCAGGCAGAGCTGGGCCGAGGCGTGGGCGGCGGAGCGGACCGGAGCTGGCCGAACAAGAACGGGCCGACGTGGAAATTAGGGACGTGCCGAGGAAGAAGTCGGCCCAAAGATATTTTCTAAAATAAAGATCATTTTTTGAATTTTAGAAAATCTCCAGAAATTTGAATAAAAGCATATAAATTCAAATAAAAAGCAAATAAATTCAGAAAAATCTCCAAAAATATAAAACAATTCCTTGAAGTACAATAAACCCAACTAAAACTAGAAATCTTTTGTTTGATGGATAGATTAGTTAAATTAAATCTTTTTATTAATAGAAAATTTAAATTAAGCTTTATTTAATTCCAAAAATGCAAATGGTTCATTTTTCGAATTTAAACATTTGAAGACTCAATTTTTGGGATATTACAAACCTCCCCCCTAAAAGAAATCTTGACCCCGAGATTTGGACAGATCAGGGAAAAAGTTTGGGGTCTCCATTCTAAGATCGTCTATGCGCTCCCAATTTGCTTCTTTTTCTGAATGGTTGCTCTACTGAACCTTGCAAAATTTGATCGTCTTATTTCTTATTCTGCGCTCTGCTTCATCTAGAATTCTGATCGGATACTCTGGGTAGGTGAGATCTTCTTGTAGCTCAACATTCTCAATCTACATCTGTTCTTCTGGCACTCTGAGGCACTTTTTCAACTGTAACACATGGAACACATTGTGCACATTTGACAACCACAGTGGCAGCTCCATCTGATAAGACACTTCTCCACTTCTAGCTAGGATTGAGAACGGTCTAATGAATCTTGGTGCTAACTTCCACGAACTTGGAATCGACGCATCCCTTTGAGCGGTGAGACTTTTAGGTACACATAGTCACTAGGCGCAAAGGTTAACTCTCTTTGACGGTTATCAACATAACTCTTTTGCCTAGAATGCGCTGTTCTTAGCATTTCTTGGATCATTTTTACATGTTCTTCAGCCTTTTGCAGAATATCAGGACCGAAGACTTGGAGATCTCCTATTTCATTCCAACAAAGAGGTGTTCTGCACTTTCTTCCATATAGGGCTTCAAACGGTGACATCTGTAAACTTACTTGATAACTATTATTATATAAGAATTCCACATAAGGTAAACTTTGATCCCAACTTGTGGAATTGAATACACAAGACCTCAACATATCCTCGAGAATCTGATTCACCCGCTCAGTCTGTTCATTAGTCTGAGGGTGATAAGCAGTGCTAAAATTCATATTGGTACCCAATACTTCTTGCAACTTTTGCCAGAATCTTGATGTGAATTGTGTGCCTCGATTTGAAACAATCCTCTTTGGCACACCATGCAAACACATAATCCTTGACATATACAGCTCTGTGAGTTTATCTCTTTGATAGGTTGTTCTCACAGGAATAAAATGTGCAACTTTTGTCAATCGATCCACTACAACCCATATTGAGTCATGACCTAATCTGGTCCTTAGAAGTCCTGTAATAAAGTCCATTTCAATTTCTTCCCACTTCCATTCAGGTACCTTTAATGGTTGCATCAATCCTGTGGGTCTTTGATGTTCAGCTTTAACTTGCTGGCATACATCACACATGACTATGTACTCTGCAATTTCCTTTCTCATCCTTGGCCACCAATATATACCTCGAAGATCATGATACATCTTAGTATTACCTAGATGAATTGAGGATGCCGACTCATGTGCCTCCTTTAATATCAACTGCTTGATTTCTTGTTGATTCGGCACATAAATACTTTTTCTAAGCCAAACTGTTCCTTCTTTATCTTCTGAAGATCCTAGGGCTTTACCTTCCTTTATTCTATCAATGATCTTAGCAGCTTCTTTATCTGATTTTTGCATCTTTTTTATCTGATCAACCAGGGTTGTTTGAATCTCTAAAGTAGCAACAGAACCTTCCTCCACTAGCTCCAAATTCAAACGTTGAAACTCCTTGTGAAGAGTAGGTTGTCCTTCTTTAATCATCAAATTATTGAGTAGCTCTTTTAGCTTAAGGCATCGGCAACTACATTCCAACATCATAATCCTTGATTAACTCCAACCATCTTCTTTGTCTCAGGTTGAGGTCTGCTTGAGTGAAGATATACTTTAAACTCTTATGGTCGGTGAAAATCTCACAACGACTCCCAATGAGTTAATACCACCATAACTTTAGTGCATGCATAACTATAGCCATTTCTAAGTCGTGGATTGGATAGTTTTCCTCATGTGGTCACAATTACTATGAGGCGTATGCAACTACTTTACCTTCTTGCATCAAGACACATCCAAGACCTTGTCTTGAAGTATCATAGAAAATCTCAAAGTCTTTCCGAATATCCGGCAAAATGAGCACTAGGGCTGTAGTCAATCTTTTCTTTAATTTCTAAAAACTTTCCTCACAGGCTTTAGTCCATTCAAACTTCTTCACCTTCTTCAACAACTGGGTAAGCGGTCTTGCAATTTTTGAGAATCCTTCTATGAATCTTCGGTAGTATCCCGCTAAACCAAGGAAACTCCTGATATCAGGCATTGACTTGGGTTTCCTCCAATCAAGCACACCTTTCACTTTTTCAAGGTCTACTAAGACACCTCCAGCAAAAATTATATGTCCCAAGAAAGAAACTTCTTTTAATCAAAACTCACACTTATTGAACTTAGCATATAACTGATGATTTCTGAGCTTTTCTAACACCATCCTCAAATGTCTTTCATGTTCTGTTTTATCTCTAGAATAGACAAGAATGTCATCTATGAATACCACCAGAAACTTGTCTAGGTACTCGATAAACACTTTATTCATCAGATTCATGAAATAAGCTGGTGCATTGGTTAGACCAAAAGGCATAGCTGTAAACTCATAGAGTCCATAACGGGTGGCAAAAGCTGTCTTCGGAATATCTTGTGACCTTATTTTCAACTGATGGTATCCAGATCGAAGATCGATCTCGGAGAAAATACAAGCTCCTTTCAAATGATTAAACAAGTCATCAATCCTAGGCAACAGATACTTATTCTTGATTGTGACTTCATTCAGGGCTCTATAGTCCACACACAAGGGCAAACTAATATCCTTCTTCTTTACAAAAAGAACTGGCGCTCCCCAAGGTGATGAACTTGGACGAATGAATTCTTTTTCTTGCAACACCTCAATCTGTTTCTTCATCTTAGTGAGTTCATTGGTTGGTATGCGGTAGGGTCTCTTGGAAATAGGAGCCGTATCAAGGACTAGTTCTATGATGAACTCTACATCCCGATCAAGCGGCATGCCTGGCAATTCCTCAGGGAATACATCTGGCTATTCTTTTATCATGGGCACACTTTCCAATGTTGTTTCCTCCAATCTATTCAAAGTACACTTTTCACTTGAAGACTCATCAAGCATATACTCCACTCGAATGCCTTCTGAATTAGTGAGGGTGATGGCTCTACTGGCACAATCTATCTGACCTTTATATTTGGTTAACTAGTCCATCCCTAGGATGACATCTATTCCTTTTGAATCCAATGATAAAATTTGCTAGGAATTCTACCCCATTGATTTTTATAGTTGCACTTGGACCCACTGAATTAGTTTTCATATCTTTCCCAAGTGATTGAACTATCATGGGCTCTTAAGGGTAAATGTTTCTCAACTAAATTGTTCAACAAAATTCTTCGATATAAAAGCATGCGATGCTCCAGAATCAAATAATGTTGAGGCATGTATTGAGTTTACTAGGAACTTACCCAAAACCACATCTGGTGCATCCTGAGCTTCCTTTGCAGTCACGTGGTTGACACATCCTCTTCCAAAAGATTGCGGAGCTCTTGGGGTCTGAGGTGCTCCATGACCTTGCCCTTGCGTTGATGCTTTGGTAGAATTGGATCCCAAGTTGAATGGCACAGGGGGTCACTGGCTGGCATTTTTGGGGACAATTGTTAGCATAGTGTCCCATCTGATGGCAGTGAAAACACTGAATTCCTGCTACATTTGAGTTCCCTTTCTGAGGTTGAGCACTGGCACTATGTTAGGGTCCTTGTGCAACTGGGCGCAGTCCGAAATTAGGAGTACGGGGTGCTTCTTGAACAGGTGTCCTACTGGCCTGCGAAGGTTGGAAGCGCTGTCGAGAACCACTTTGTCGGGCACCGAATCTGCAAATCCTGCCCTTCAGGTATTCTCAGACTAGTCCAGATCATGCTAGTACACACAGATAACAAAGTTGAAGTACCACAATCATACACAATGAAATAAATAATAAAGTACTTCAAGCATAATATAATTGAGTTACATGACCTTATGGTCACCTTACAATAACTCGCCACGCAGGGCGATAAATAACAACAGTATCAAGTTCATTTAGCGGAAGCAAAAGTACGGTAATGGAACCCTAATCCTCCTGACCATCGGTGAACTCCTCTTCCCACGTTGGCATAGCTCCTTCTTCTGAGGTTGTTGTTGAAGCAAGGGTGAGTATACAACATACTCAACAAGTCATGCACAATGCAATTCTATTACTACATGCAGGGCTTATTCCAAAGGAAAGGCTTACTTGGCTAATTTGCATAAAGCGGCATTTCTTTTTAACAGGTAATCCTATTAGATAAAAAGCCGTAAAACCAATGTTAATAATAATTGATTTCTCAATTCTTTTCCTAGAGTTTGGCACATAGCCCTAATTTGATTCATCAGTCTTTTGGCACACAGCCACCCATTCCACATTGTTATTTTGAAAATCTAACCCTTGACTGTAATCACCGAGCATTGTCCAATACCACGGATGCGGCTATTCGAATAGATTTACACACACACTCTGCAGAGGTTGTACACTTTCACTACACCATGACACAATTTCCTCAACAGACCATCTGTCGGCAAAACCCACTTAATATGACGAATTATCTGTCGGTAAAAGTTTTCCTGACAGAAAACTCCAGTCGGAAGAAGTCCTGTCGGGAAAAACATTTACCGACAGAAATATTTTTGCCGACAGATAGTTTGAAACCTTAAATTATAAATGCCGACAGATAGTTTGCAACCTAAAATTATAAATGCCGACAGATAGTTTGCAACCTTAAAGGATAAATGCCGACAGATGGTTTGAAACCTTAAATGATAAATGCCGACAGATGGTTTGAAACCTGAAATGATAAATGCCGACAGATCGTTTGAAACCAAAAAAATGGTAAATGCCGACAGATAGTTTGAAACCAAACAAATGATAAATGCCGACAGATAGCTGAAACTAAAAATTATAAATGCCGACAGATAGTCTGAAACCACACTCTACTGCCTGAAACAACATTCAATTGTCTGAAACATTCCACGACAGGATACTAATGACTAATAATAGTCTCGAAACCATGCATGTCTTATAAAAAATGATAGTACATGACACAGTGGAAAATGATTCAATTAACACATCTATTCAACATAGTTCAAGTTCATTCAACTAGAATATACAAATTTGTCCATCGCAATTCGCATTCATTGATCTAATTCATATACACATAGCTAATAAACCCTTCTCCAAAAGCCATAGAGGTCCTAGAGTTAACCATCAGTCCTTTACAAAATACAACCGTGTTGATCTTTAAAGCCAAGGTAAACTATCTTCCACCCACATCTGGTTTTACATATACAAAATAATCACTTAGCGTACATGCAACTAGTTCTAAACAAAAGCATCTATATCGTTTGGCATGATGTTAACCCCAACTTCCTAGGTCGTTCCAATTTTGCCTGCAAAAAGGACACATCCAAATTTACTTCCTTGTCATTAGTAATTGAAACAACAATAGTAGCAAAAGTTGCAGCAATATTTGAGAAAAAAAACATTCATTTCCACTCAACAGGGAGATTGCAGGGACTTTCCATGGAAGCAATTAGGTAACTTAAGCAGGTGAAACATACAGTACACTGCCTCCAGTTCATCAAGTAATTAAGGAGTACCACATGACCAATTAATCTGGTGCTCCCGTTCTTTTGATTTTTATTGCCCAACAGCCTGACTTAATCTATTGACTTCGGTCCATGGCCTAACTGATCCCTGTCAGCTGGAACCATCAATCAATGTGTGTATTAATTCATGACACTGGGAATTTAGGATGTATTGTCATGCTTGCTCTAATTATTTGCACAACTGATCCTGCATGTTCCTTTCCTTCTTTCATACACGGCAATTGATCAATTGGAAACAGTGGTATTGTCTCACATTTGTCCCAGGTAATCAGAACAAAAACCAAAAGGAAAAGAAGACAGGAAGAAGCTTCCATGGGCTGATTGCTTCCTAAGTTAGTTACCTAATAACAAGTCATGTGCACAATTCCAGCAACCATCACATTCATTTATTCAAGTTGAAGCCATCAAGCCTCGTGAAAATGTTGATTCAATCTTACATATTTGCAAATCAGATATAAGTTGCCTCCTATTCTAATTGCAAACTTGTGCAGCATTGCTTATAGCAAATTAGCTTAATGATAACAACATGACAATGTTTATTACATTTTAGTGCTTATCAATATTATTACAGTATTTTTAAGTTTTAACACCAATTTTCAGCTTAACATTCATACTCCTATAAATGCAGGGTCCATAGTATGATCGAGAAATTAGCCCAATTTGCTGATATCAGGTGCTGTCTCATTGTTGGTGGAGTTTCAACTAAGGTATTCTATTGTATTTTATTCTATTTTATTTTGTTGTTGAAGCTTTCCTGAGCTGTACCATGTAGTTTTTTTTCTTGTGGTAAATATTTCTCTGCAAAACACAGAACCTTTTCATATATGTATTAGAAAGCATTCCATGTTCTAATTCCATTTTAGTCGTGGGTGCATATGGTACCAACCAACCTGGTTTTAAGGCGGTCAATGTTATCCATCTGTCTTCTATTTGTTTGCTTGCCAAACACTTATTTGTTTCTATTGTGTGTGAAAATGAAGATCTGTCATACTATTGGTAATAGGGTCAGACTGCTCAAATTAACAGTAACGTAAAAAGGAAATGTTTTGTCTGTTGCAATTGCCCTGTTTTGCTATCATGTAATATATGATTCCTTAATAGTCATTCAAATATTTAAATACTAATTGCATTGAGAACTAACAAATTTGATGTCCAGTCTGCCCTTCTCACCATTCTTATCTACTGTATTGTAAACTTTGATCTTTGTTATTCATATAAACTTCTGTTGTTGAATCTGCAACTATAGCCTTTCACTTTTATGGTAGTATTTGTGATTGTTTGCATGCCTTCTACTGTTCTCCTTTATTGTTGTTAGATATTTTTTCATTACTATCATGCTGATGAAATGCTATCTACTTTCCCAGGTATAAGAGGTAGCTTTAATGTCAATGCCTGACATTGTTGTAGCTACTCCTGGGTGCATAATAGATCATCTAAACAATTCCCTTTCTTTTGGGCTTGAAGATCTTGCTATTTTGATCCTTGATGAGGCTGATCCTTTGCTAGAACTAGGTTTCATGTACTGGTAACTGCTAAACTTCTATGCTGCTAGTTTCTTGCTGTTTTATCACTTTGTAGGTTGACATTTGGGTCTATATATGTTTTTCCATCCAATGGGGTCTGTGGGAATAGATTACAGGAATATTCAGAGGTTCTGTATGTTTAATAACATAGAGAATTTGGAAAAAGATTGTATAAACAATCCAAAAGTATCATACATGTTACTCTAGTTTCCTTTTTTTTCCATCTAGCTAACATTTTCATATATTGATTCAACATTCTAGATCATAGTGCATGTTCCATACAGTAAAGGACATCCCACTAGCAACAAAAATAGAGAAGATTCACATGTGAGCAGATCATGCATCTAGCTAACATTTGACCCTTCATAGTTAATTAATAATAAATCGCACTATTAATTATCACAAGAAATACCTGCATTCTGGGATGCCACTGGCTTGTTGATTTCCTTCATCTATCAAAATTATCATTAATTAGTAACTAAAGTCCAACCATTACAATCATGAAAATGGAAATATTGTGTAGTGTAGGTTATTACCTCTTGTATGGCCATGCAATGGGCGGCTTGTGAGCATCACCTATATTTTGCATATCATCGTATGGACGTGGCAGCAAAACATCTCTTTTAACGGAACAATGACGACAACTTCATAATATTCCGCCCAAGACGCCGATCTCCCACTATGGTACTTGGGTCGGTAGAGGTAATTATAGCCTTAGCCAGGCGGCGACGGGAAAGGAGGCGTGGGGGGCATGGGCGGCGGCGGCAAGGGGAAGGAGGCGCGTGGGGGCGGCGACAAGGTGAAGTCATGGGGCGGTGGCAAGGGCAGGGCGGGAGGCTGGGGGGGGCGACGGGAAGGAGGCGTGTGATGGAATGGAATTTGGGGATTTCAGGGGAAAGTGGCGCGCGTGATAGAGTGGGATTTGGGGATTTCGGGGGAAGGAGCCGTGCGTACAGTGGAAACCCTAGCAGTCATTCGTTCTCCCACCGAATTTTACCACGCGCTCCTCTGATCAGCCAATTAATATATTTTTTCGCTTCTAGATATTTGCCGACACATTGTCTGTTATGACATTTTTACTGACGGACTGTTTGATCCATAATACGATATTTACCGACACATAATCAGTCCTTAATACATGTATAATTGCCAACAGACAATCTGACCCTGAAAGAAGTATTACCGACATATAGTCTGTTGCGTAAATTTGCCGACAGATAGTTTGTTGGTGATCACTGATTATTCCCGACAGCCATCTGACGGTAATATTGTGTCATGGTGTAGTGTTTACCCACAGGATACAGTCGCTCACCACACAGGGGATTGATTGCAACAAAGTCTTTTGGAGACTAACACTTAACCAGTGAACCTCACCAGTATTGCCTTTCTAACACTTCCCTCACACAGAGCCAAAGTTTAGAACAGACAAATACAGTTGGATGGGTACCAAGCAGAGTACAGTGCACGCCCCCATACGGTTACATTTTTGTGTAACTATGCCCGAGGTGTCAAAGGAAAGATATTAGAGACCTACTAAACTAGGTCCGCCCCATTCCGGACAAGTGGTTGTACGAGAAACTCAGTTCAAAGGCTCGCAAGGTGAAGTCCTTAACTGTCCTGGGCAAGACATCCATTTTACAATTCTCGGCACACAGCCTTTACAACCTTTAATACATCCCGTTGCCACACAGGCCCACCTAGCACAAAGCCTTCTTGCCACTTGCCTCGGTCCAAATCATTTCCCACCCCGGGTTTGCATTTATGCAACACATGCCAATGCCCACTTCATTGCACGAGTAGAACCACACAGGTCGCTACCCTCAATTCTATTTCATGACATCATCGCATTATTCCAAAATGCGTTCCATAATTGTTTAGTCAGTATTAATTTGCTATTTGAAAGACATTCAACGCATACAAGTAGGCTAAGCGACTAATCACGGTCTAGCCTCCCGTGTTGGCATTAATATAGCAACCAACATAATTTAGCATTCTAGGGTGACAAGGTGTTCAGGGCATACAATGACATTAACAAGGTGACAATCAAAATGGTATTTTTAGCTACCTTTCCCAACATAAACAATTTCATTTTTAACTAACATAGCATGCATAAATTGAATCGAAATACATTTTAAAATCTAGGGGCAATATGGTCAAAGCACGACTTGCCTTCGAAAAGCAGTTGGTTCTGGTCCGAGGTCTGCGATGGGTCTTCGAATTCTCCCTCGGCGACTTCCGGCAACTCGGAGTCTAATCGGTACAAACGTGCACACAACAAATATACTAAAACAGACAGCAATATCATCACTAAAAATAAAATAAAAATCATCATTAAATAGTTTACATTTTTACAAATTTTTGGGCACTGGAATCACCCAAATCCGAGTTAAAATGCAAAAGTTATAGCATTTGCAAGTTTTATGAAAGTCAAATAAATATATAACCGAATTACTCTATTTATTTTCCTACTGAAAATCCGGATTAATTCCCACTCGGCGACAGGTGTCAGCACCAGGGTCGTCCACGTCGGTACGGATACTGACATGCGGGCCCGGATGACATCATGCTGACATCAGCGCGACCGGCGGTCCACCCACTGACTGGTGGGCCCGGTGAACAGAGCTTGGACCAACAAGAAGCTGTCACGCAGCGAGGAAACATCAAGCCACACATACGCGATTTCCGGACCGTTGGATTCGAATCCGTCGGCGGAGGCTTAACCGAGCGATACACTGCTACCAAGTCTACGTGGCCTCACCTCGATTGTTGGATGGAGATCTGGCGGTTGCTGGAGCTCGCGATGCGTCGAGGAAGAAGCGGTGGCGCTGGTCGCCGGACTTGGAGAAGACGGAGTGGGCGACGGCGTTTCCGAGCGTCTCCGGTCGGAAGAAGTAACTAGCTGGATGCAGCTTGGCTTGGTGAACTCAGTGGAGGTCTCGGCGACGGTGGAGAGTGGCGAACGACGGCGGATTGAGGAGAAGAACTGAGACGAAAGGAATGGCAACTACGGCGAGCTCTAGCGCACGCTACGGAGGATGGCTGAGTGTGAGAGATGAGGCAAAGTGAGCGGAAGGAAGTCGCGCACACAACGGGGTATTTCTTCTGCTCAGACAAGCCTTGGAACTCGCGCAATATCTCTGACATGATCTTCGGCACCCTACCGGCGACGGTGGCACGACAATCGCCTACTCCCGAGACTGTCCGGTCACGTCAGCCATCCGATCTCGATCCGACGGCGCGGATCGATGCGGCGATTAGGGTTTTTCGGCGACAGCACAGTGTTGGGCTCGGCCCGACACTGTAACTAGCGAATTTCTCAGCTTTTTCCAATAAAATAATTGCAGAAATTCAAAGTATTTAATTAGGGCACTAAAAATACCTGAAAAATTCTAGAAAAATTCGAGAAAATATTTCAGAGCATTTTGAGCCTAACTAAAATATTTTCATTTATTTTTGATAAATACTTTTTTTGATATTAATTAATCAAGAGAAGAATATCTTAAATTAAATTTCAATTAAATCCAATAAATTTCCAAAAATCCACAAAAATTTCAATTAACTCCAAAAATTCAGATAAATTCAATTAAATGCAAATAAAGGTTGATTAATTCACAAAAATTCAAATAACTCCAAAATTAAAATCAGGCCAAATTTCGGGACGTTACAAACCTACCCCCCTTAATAGAATCTCATCCCCGAGATTCGAGGCTTAACTAGAGAATAGGTTTGGGAATTCCTTTTTCAGATCTCCCTCTCGTTCCCATGTGGCTTCGCTTTCTGTGTGATTGCTCCACTGAACTCTGCAGAAACGGGTTGTCGTGTTTCTTGTTCTCCGATCCATGGTGTCCAGAATTTTTATCGGTTGTTCCTTGTAAGTCAAGTCTTCCTGTAGTTCAACTCCTTCCAGTGATGTTTGCTCTTCAGGCACTCTGAGACACTTCTTGAGTTGCGACACATGGAAGACATTGTGCACTCCTGCTAATGACTGCGGTAGTTCTAGTTGGTAGGCGACTTCGCCTTTACGACTTGTGATCTTAAACGGCCCCACATATCTTGGTGATAGTTTTCCCTTTTTGTGAAACCTCTGGACTCCTTTAAGAGGCGTAACTTTGAGATACACATAATCTTCAGGCTCAAAGCTCAAATCCCT
Organism: Guadua angustifolia; assembly: GCA_036346375.1. Classification (NCBI taxonomy): domain Eukaryota; kingdom Viridiplantae; phylum Streptophyta; class Magnoliopsida; order Poales; family Poaceae; genus Guadua; species Guadua angustifolia. The sequence goes on along the minus strand of CM070511.1, from coordinate 3,221,642 downwards.
GCGGCGATTGTCCGCGTAACTCTTCTGTCTTGACTGCGCAATTTTTAACCTTTCTCTGATCAGTGCTATTTGCTCTTCGGCTTCTTGGACTATGTTTGGTCCGAAGACACGACGTTCACCAGTCTCATTCCAATTTAACGGCTTCCTACAGGGTCGACTATACAACGCTTCGAAAGGTGACATCTGAAGACTAGCCTGATAGCTGTTGTTGTAACTAAATTCCGCATACGGCAAACATTTATCCCAAGTTGATGTATATGCCAACGCACAGGCTCTTAACATATCTTCTAATATCTGGTTGACTCTTCGGCCTACCCATCCGTCTCAAGGGTGATAAGTCAGATCAAGTTTAAGCGGGTGCCCATTGTCGTATGCAATTTATCCCAAAATCTTGAGGTAAATTGGGTACCTCATCGATACTATCTTCTTTGGAACTCCATGTAAGAAAACGATCCTTGCCATGTATAACTCGCTAACTTATCTCTGATGTGTCGTCTTTACCCAGATGAAATGCGCGACCTTGGTTAGCGATCCACTATGACCCATATGGAGTCATAGCCTCCTTGCGTCCTTGGCAAACCGGTAATGAAATCCATTCCGATTTCTTCCCATTTCCACTCTGGTATTTTTAATGGTTGCAGCAGTCCTGCTGACCGCTGATGCATAGCTTTGACTCGCTGACACACATCGCATAATGCTACGTGTTCAGCAACCTCTCTCTTCATATTCGGCCACCAGAACCTTTCTTTTAAATCTTGATACATTTTTGCACTTCCTGGGTGAATCGAATACTTAGAGTCGTAGGCTTCCTCCAATATTAACTGCTTTAATTCCTTTTAGTTTGGTACACAAATGCGCTCCTTCATCCATAACGTGCCTTGTTCGTCCAGCTTAAAGTCTTTCGCTTGCCCTTCCTCCATCCTGGCTTTGATTCGCTTGATCTTCTCATCATTCTTCTGACCTTCTCTAATCTGGTCTTCCAAGATAGGATTTACTTCTAAGGCGGCTACGAATCCTTCCGGAACCACTTCCAATTTCAATCTCTGAAGATCCTTGCACAATTCTCCCTGGCTTTCTCCTTCTATCATATTCAGATTATGACTTTTTCGACTCAAGTCATCGGCCACTACGTTGGCCTTGCCGGGATGATAATGGATACCCATGTTGTAATCCTTGATCAGCTCCAACCATCTCCTTTGTCTCATGTTCAGATCAGATTGGGTGAAAATGTATTTAAGGCTTTTATGGTCTGTATACACCTCACATCTATTGCCAATAAGATAGTGACGCCATATCTTCAGGGCATGCACTACGGCTGCTAGTTCTAGATCATGCGTCGGGTAATTCCCTTCATGTGGCCTTAATTGCCTTGACGCGTAAGCTACTACCTTCCCATTCTGCATTAACACGCATCCCAGACCTTGGCGTGATGCATCGCAGTAAATATCAAAACTCTGGTGCACATCTGGTTGCACTAACTCTGGTGCTGATGTCAGTCGTTTCTTCAATTCTTGGAAACTCTTCTCACAATCTGGCGTGCAGACAAATTTCTTCTCTTTCTTCAACAGTTGCATGAGAGGCCTAGCAATTGTCGAGAATCCTTCTATAAATCGACGGTAATAACCAGCCATTCCAAGAAAACTTCGAATCTGTGTAACCGTCTTCGGCGGTTCCCAATGTAATACTGCCTCCACCTTGCTTGGGTCCACTGCAATTCCTTCGGTAGTCATTACATGCCCTAGGAATTCTACCTTAGTCTTCCAGAAATCACATTTACTGAACTTTGCATACAACTGTTGCTCTCTTAGTTTTTCCAGCACTAATCTCAAATGTTGTGCGTGCTCTTCGTCCGACTTTGAGTAAACCAAAATATCGTCTATGAACACGACCACAAATTTATCTAAGTATTCCATGAATACTTTATTCATCAGGTTCATAAAGTATGCTGGCGCATTTGTCAATCCAAATGACATAACGGTGAACTCATAGTGTCCATATCTTGAAGAGAATGCAGTCTTGGGTATGTCCTCGGTCTTGATTTTCAACTGGTGGTATCCTAACCTAAGGTCGATCTTGGAGAATACTTCTGCTCCTCTTAATTGATCAAAAAGATCGTCTATCCGGGGTAACGGGTATTTATTCTTTATCGTCACTTCGTTAAGCGCACGATAATCTACACACATCCGAAAACTCCCATCTTTCTTCTTAACGAATAGAATCGGTGCTCCCCAAGGTGATGAGCTCGGTCTGATGAATCCTTTTTCCAGCAACTCCTCTATCTGCTTCTTCATTTCTACCAACTCTTCAGTGGACATCCTGTATGGTCTCTTCGCGATTGGTGCGGTTCCTGGTACTAAATCGATTACAAACTCTATGTCCCTGTCTGGCGGCATTCCTGGTAATTCCTCGGGAAAAACATCCGGGTATTCACTGACCACTGGTACATCTCTTATACTGACGGTCTCCAATTTGTTTACTAACATCTGTCCTTCTCGAACTGTTGTTGCTTGAAATTCCACTTTTCTACCATCAGGGTTCTCAATAGACACAACTCTTCGCCCACAGTCTAATACAGCCTTATGCTTAGTCAACCAATCCATTCCCAGGATTACGTCCAGGGTTTGGGTATCTAATATGATAAGGTTCGCTAGGAACTCTACTCCTTTTATTAATAGCTTAACCCCAGAACATCCGACCTTAGAGCGGAGTTCTCATCCAGGGGATTGGACTAGAAGTGTACTTTTAAGGTTAACGATATCCAGATCATTTGTCACAGCAAAATCTCGAGAAACGAACGAATGTGAAGCTCCGGAATCAAATAACACTGTAGCTGGCACTGAGTTGACAAGGAACTTACCGAGCATGACGTCCGTGGCATCCTGGACTTCGTCTGCGAAAATATGATTAATCCTGCCTCGCGTGAATGCTTGCGGTGTGGCTCCTGCTTGGGCAGGTCCTCGGCTTCCTCCTTGGACAGGAGTTTTAGCTGGCATGTTCCCTAAGTTGAAGCGCACTGGTGTCACTCCTCCCTTCTTTGGGCATACATTGGCGAAATGTCCGGTTTCATTACAATTGTAACAGTGCCTTCCTGACATCTACTGATTTCCCCCGTTCTGATTAACATTCCTGACTGGGGTCTAAGGGGTCTGTCCGGCTTGTCTCGGCATCGGTGACGGTGTCTTGATAAGGTTTCCCTGTTGGAACCTAAGGATCTGCTGGGGTATCATCCTTGGTTTCTGTTGACCCTGACGTCCTCCCTGCTGTGCCATGCGGCATTTGCGGTTATCATCCAGTTCCTTGCGCTTGTCTTCCAGTATGAGCGCCTTGTTTACTAATTCTTGAAAATCCGGAAAGGTGTGGGTAACCAATCCTACCTGTAGACCAGTGTTGAGTCCCTTCATAAAGCGAGACTGCCTAGCCTTGTCCGTTGCTACGTCTTCTGGAGCGTAGCGTGCAAGTTGAGTGAATTTATTCAGATAATCAGCCACTATCTGGCCTCCTTGCTTAAGCGCTCTGAATTCCTCCTTTTTTAACTCCATGACACCCTCCGGCACATGGTATTGACGAAAAGCTATGGTGAATTCTTCCCAAGTAATTTCCTGTGGGTTTTCCTGCGATGCGCAGTAGTTTTCCCACCATTCAGCGGCTGTCCCTTCTAGCTGATGAGAGGCATAAAGCACCCTCTCATTTCCATCACACAGAGTTATATGCAGTTTCCTCTCGATGGTCCTCAACCAATCGTCTACTTCTAATGGGCTAGCATTGCCTGAGAAAGTAGGCGGACATGTCCTCATGAACTCGGACAGTCTTGAGTAGGGACGCGGCCCGTTGTTAACTGCTTGGTTATTGGCGGCTGCTCGGTTGTTGATCTGTTGTACGGTTGCCATCATCGTCTGCATTAACTGCGTTTGTGCTGCGAGAAAAGCTCCCAGATTCTGCATGTCAACTGACGGTGCTGCCTGTGGTGGGGTGTACTGCTCTGACTGCGTCCTTGATTTGAACCACTGCCTCCGGCTCCGGTGTTGCGAGTGTTCACCATCTGCTGATTGCTTCGACGGTTTAGAGATGAGAGGGAAGGAATAGGCAAGTATAGGAACTTATATAGGAAAACAGGTGTAACTTAAAACCCTTAAATATTAAAGCATCGATAATAGTAGGTATGGTTTCTTACATAGTCTAGGGACTATGCAACCATAATAACAGTCACAACCATCACATCAAATAGTTCATTACAACACGCACAACTAATGTTCGAAATTAAAGACGCGACTCAAAACAACTGAGTCTCAACGCAAAAGCTGACTACCACGACTCTGAAAGAACTCACTCCTCCAACCATCCGCATCTGCCAAAGCAACGCGTCAGCACTAAAATTTTTAAAAGAATACAAAAGTAATCACAGAATGCAGCATAGGTATGAAGTAAGGAAGAAGGGATAAGTCAAGATTTCATTGATTATTCTTGTCAAATTTTAGTCTTTAAAAATTAGCTTTTATCCTTTCTAAAACGGCCAGTCTAACTAGGGATAAGTCCTACAGTCAGAATGGCTCTGATACCATCCCTGTCGGGCCCCGAATCTGTAAATTCGGACCCTCTGTGTATTCTGTACTAGTCCAGGATCACGCTAGTACACACAGGATAAACAGGTTGAAGTACCACAATCATACACAGCAGAAATAAATAATAAATACTTCAAGCATAATATAATCGAGTTACATGACCTTATGGTCACCTTACAATAACTCGCCACGCAGGGCGATAAATAACAACAGTATCAAGTTCATTTAGCGGAAGCAAAAGTACGGTAATGGAACCCCTCATAGCCACAGGCAACTAAGTGCAGCTCAACCCTAATTCTCCTGACCTTCGGTGAACTCCTCTTCCCACGCTGGCATAGCTCCTTCTTCTGAGGTTGTTGTTGAAGCAAGGGTGAGTATACAACATACTCAACAAGTCATGCACAATGCAATTCTATTACTACATGCAGGGCTTATTCCAAAGGAATGGCTTACTTAGCTAATTTGCATAAAGCGGCATTTCTTTTTAACAGGTAATCCTATCAGATAAAAAGCGGTAAAACCAATGTTAATAATAATTGATTTCTCAATTCTTTTCCCAGAGTTTGGCACACAGCCCTAATTTGATTCATCAGTCTTTTGGCACACAGCCACCCATTCCACATTGTTATTTTGAAAATATAACCCTTGACTGTAATCACCGAGCATTGTCCAATACCGCGGACGCGGCTATTCGAATAGATTTACACACACACTCTGCAGAGGCTGTACACTTTACCCACAGGATACAGTCGCTCACCACACAGGTGATTGATTGCAACAAAGTCTTTCGGAGACTAACACTTAACCAGTGAACCTCACCAGTATTGCCTTTCTAACACTTCCCTCACACAGAGCCAAAGTTTAGAACAGACAAATACAGTTGGATGGGTACCAAGCCGTAGCACAGGTACGCTCCCCCATACAGTTACATTTTTGTGTAACTGTCGCCCCAAGGTGTCAAAGGAAAGATATTAGAGACCTACTAAACTAGGTCCGTCCCATTCCGGACAAGTGGTTGTACGAGAAACTCAGTTCAAAGGCTCGCAAGGTGAAGTCCTTAACTGTCCCGGGCAAGACATCCATTTTACAATTCTCGGCACACAGCCTTTACAACCTTTAATACATCCCGTTGCCACACAGGCCCACCTGGCACGAAGCCTTCTTGTCACTTGCCTCGGTCCAAATCATTTCCCACCCCGGGTTTGCATTTATGCAACACATGCCAATGCCCACTTCATTGCACGAGTAGAACCACACAGGTCGCTACCCTCAATTCCATTTCATGACTTCATCGCATTATTCCAAAATGCATTCCATAATTGTTTAGTCAGTATTAATTTGCTATTTGAAAGACATTCAACGCATACAAGCAGGCTAAGCGACTAATCACGGTCTAGCCTCCCGTGTTGGCATTAATATAGCAACCAACATAATTTAGCATTCTAGGGTGACAAGGTGTTCAGGGCATACAATGACATTAACAAGGTGACATAATCAAAATGGTATTTTTAGCTACCTTTCCCAACATAAACAATTTCATTTTTAACTAACATAGCATGCATAAATTGAATCGAAATACATTTTAAAATCTAGGGGCAATATGGTCAAAGCATGACTTGCCTTCGAAAAGCAGTTGGTTCTGGTCCGAGGTCTGCGATGGGTCTTCGAATTCTCCCTCGGTGACTTCCGGCAACTCGGAGTCTAATCGGTACAAACGTGCACACAATAAATATACTAAAACAGACAGCAATATCATCACTAAAAATAAAATAAAAATCTCCATCAAATAGTTTGCATTTTTACAAATTTTTGGGCACTGGAATCACCCAAATCCGAGTTAAAATGCAAAAGTTATAGCATTTGCAAGTTTTATGAAATTCAAATAAATATATAACCGAATTACTCTATTTATTTTCCTACTGAAAATCCAGATTAATTCCCACTCGGCGACTGGTGTCAGCACCAGGGTCGTCCACGTCGGTACAGATTCTGACATGCGGGACCGGATGACATCATGCTGACGTCAGCGCGACCGGCGGTCCACCCACTGACAAGTGGGCCCGGTGAACAGTGCTTGGACCAACAAGAAGCTGACACGCGGCGAGGAAGCATCAAGCCACGCATACGCGATTTCCAGACCGTTGGATTCGAATCCATCGTCGGAGGCTTAACCGAGCGATACACTACTACCAAGTCTACGTGGCCTCACCTCGATTGTTGGATGGAGATCTGATGGTTGCTGGTGCTCGCGATGCGTCGAGGAAGAAGCGGTGGCGCTGGTCGCCGGACTTGGAGAAGATGGAGTGGGCGACGGCGTTTCCGAGCGTCTCCGGTCGGAAGAAGTAACTAGCTGGACGCGGCTCGGCTTGGTGAACTCAGTGGAGGTCTCGGCGACGGCGGAGAGTGGCGAACGACGGCGGATTGAGGAGAAGAACCGAGACGAAAGGAATGGCAAGTACGGCGAGCTCTAGCGCATGCTACGGAGGATGGCTGAGCGTGAGAGATGAGGCAAAGTGAGCGGAAGGAAGTCGCGCACACAACGGGGTATTTCTTCTGCTCGGACAAGCCTTGGAACTCACGCAATATCTCTGACATGATCTTCGGCACCCTACCGGCAACGGCGGCGTGACAGTCGCCTACTCCCGAGACTGTCCGGTCACGTCAGCCGTCCGATCTCGATCCGACGGCGCGCATCGATGCAGCGATTATGGTTTTTCGGCGACAGCATAGTGTTGGGCTCGGCCCGACACTGTAGCTAGCGAATTTCTAAGCTTTTTTCAATAAAATAATTACAGAAATTCAAAGTATTTAATTAGGGCACTAAAAATACCCGAAAAATTCTAGAAAATATTTCAGAGCATTTTGAGCCTAACTAAAATATTTTCATTTATTTTTGATAAATACTTTGTTTGATATTAATTAATCAGGAGAAGAATATCTTAAATTAAATTTCAATTAAATCCAATAAATTCCCAAAAATCCACAAAAATTTCAATTAACTCCAAAAATTCAGATAAATTCAATTAAATGCAAATAAAGGTTGATTAATTCACAAAAATTCAAATAACTCCAAAATTAAAATTAGGCCAAATTTTGGGACGTTACACACTTGCTCCCTGCTGAGCCTGAAATGCCATCCTTCTCTTGCGGGACTACCGTTATTGGTGATGAGCATCCTCTTGCACTAGTGCTTTATTCACCATGTGCTGCAAGTTTGGAAAATCCAAAGCAACTAGCTGCACCTTGATGTTAGGGTCAAGTCCCTCCATAAACCTCCAAATCTTGGCACTTTCACATGTCACATCTTCCGGTGCATACCTTGATAGTTGGGTGAACCGATTGAGATACTCGGAAACACTCTAGTTTCCCTGATGCAGCGCACGGAACTCTCTTTTCTTCATCTCTATAATGCCCGCAGGCACATGTGCAGTGCGAAAAGCTTCAGTGAATTCCTCCCAAGTAATAGCTTGAGCGTTTTGATGAGCAGTACAAAAGTTATCCCACCAGGTAGTAGCTACTCCTTTTAACTGATAGCTCGCATAGAGTACTTTCTCACGATCAGCACACTGAGCCAACTAAAGCTTCTTCTCCACATCCTTCAACCAATCATCTGCCTCCAAGGGTTCACCTGCTCCTGCGAAGATAGGCAGTCTAGTTCTCATGACCTCTCCAAGTTTTGACTGGGGCGGTATTGCTGGTGTTGCGGCTAGTGCTGGCTACAGATTGTTTACCATATTTTGGGCAAGGGCTTGCAACAATTGAAGCTGCATTGCCATCATCTACTGAATATCTACAACTGGGGGTTGGAATGGTGGCGGTGACAGTACTTGCTGCTCTGACTGTCCTTGCTGCTCTGAAACATCCTGCTAATCTTGTGGCACTACCTGACTATGACCACGACCACGACATTTGCGACCAGCTCCACGACCTCTTCCTTGACTCTCCATCTGAAGCGACGGCCAAAGGTAGGTTAGCAATATATGAGAGGGAAGGAGCAAAAGATAAGAAGATTAGGGAGGTAGCCATTACAAGGCAAGATAACAATTCAAACTCCAAACGAAATGTGGCTGCAGTACAATGCCTAGGGCAAGTGTACAACACACCCAATAAGCAAGCAACAAAAATTTTAATACACTTAGACTAGATGTTGCTAAGCGAAAAAGGGATGACATGCTCCAACACTACTGGGCACTATTAGCTTATCCTACATTGGAATCCTTTTGAGCACTATTTTGTCAAGTTGATCTTTCTAGCAGCCCTTCCACTGGTCTTGAAGAGAACATGGATCATGTAAGGACCCGAATTCACCAATTCAAATCCACTGTGTTTTACCGCACTATTCCGAGGATCAACGCTAGTGCACACAGCTTAACATCGGTAAGTATCATATCATACACAACGATAAGAATAATAAGACTTCATTTATTAAATATAACTAGTGTATGATCTTATAATTACTTACATTATTCTGCCACATGGGCTAACCTGAAATAAACATAAACAAATGCAGCGGAAAGATGTAGCAAAAGACGTAAATGTCCCATCAGCACACCACAGGCAGCTGACAAGGATTGGCCTAGTGACCCGTGTCCACCTGTAAAGCCCTCCTCCAATACTGGCGATGATTTCCTACACTGTTGTTGGTTGTTTAAGCAAGGGTGAGTACACCAACACGTACTCAACAAATTATGCATAGAATGCAATTTCTACCATAGCTATATGCAGGCTTGTTCCAAAGGAATGGCTAAGTGGTTCATTTTGCAATAAAGCAACTTTTAAGAACACCTACATTACATAGATTAAAAAGATAGTAAAACAAATAGTAACAAGCAAATAGATTCAGTGATTCTCAAATAATCCCAAGTTTTCATCCTAAGTCAAGTTCTATTATCCACATGGCATCCTGCCATCCCAAACAGTTGTCCATTTTAATTAACTATCCCTTGACTGTAATTCCCGAGCATTGCTCCATACCGTGAGCACGGCTATCCGAATAGTTTGTACACTCTGCAGAGGTTATGCACTTTACCCACATGATACAACCATGCACCACACAGGCGAATGATTATAACAAAGCCTTTACAATGCATCCTCTTAACTCAGTGCTACCCGCTGAGGTTTCAACACTGGAGGGACTGGTTACCACACCCAGGTCCCCCCTCTTGCGCTATGTGAGTTTTCTCCGTACACTCGGACTCACACCACCACGATAGCACTCAAGCTAAGCATTTGCAAATTAGTTAGCTAGGCTGCCCCATAACAGACATGTGGTTGCATGATTGATTCAGGTCAAAGGCTCGCAAGGTTAAGTCCTTAGGATTGATTAAAGCAAGACTTACACATACCCTCAGCTCAACTGAGCCCACCCTGGCACACTTGCCCCTTCCACTTGCTTTAATCTAAAGTGATTACCAAACCCAGTTGATTACCAAGCATCACATGCTTTACACAATTCAACATCGTTGCGTGACCTCCTCGCCACAACAACTCAATCTCCTCGTGTGGCCACACATGACACACATATTCATAACATTGTTCCATATTCCATTGGTCAAAATTAATAATCAACATTTCATGAAGATGTGATGACGTGGCATGTCTAAGCAATCTAATCCATCTTAACCATCCATGTTGATTTCATTATTAACCAACTATCGTAAACCAACCTATGGTGACAAGTGGATTATGGCATACAAATACCAGGTAGGGTATAACTCAATGGGTATGTTAGCTAAATCCCAATTTAAGTTGAAAGCATTTGTACACATGAAATAATATGCAATAAAGTGAATCAAAATAGCAATTTTGCAAACATGGCTGCAACATGATCAAAGCACAACTTGCCTTGCTTAAGCTCCTGGTATTGCTCCGAAAATTGCTCTTGAGTTGTTAATTCCTCCTCCGAAACCTCGCTCAACTCAATGTCTACGCGAATCGAGAAGAAATAGCAAATAAACACCAAAACCAAAGAACAAATGAACTCAAAAATTCAAAAAAAATCCACCATTATATAGATCTCAATTTTACAATTTTTAGGAATTTGAATCACCTCAATCGGAGTTAAAATGCAAAAGTTATAGCATTTAGAAGTTTAATAAATTCTGAAATTAGAAATTCTGATTTTCCCGAATTATTTTTATAAAGAAAAATACGAATTTCCCGCCCCGGCTGTATGGACGACACGTGGCATAATCTGGACCATTGAATACCAATATAACGGCTATCGGTAAATTGGTGACGTGGCTAAACCATCACCATCTGATCCAAATCCGACGGTCACTACTTGACCGAGCGGTTCACTGTACACTTTAAATGACGTGGCTCAATATCAACCATCAGATCTAAATCGGATGACCAATGCTTTAACCGTGCCGTTTACTATGCACTTAAATGACGCAGCACGATCTAGACCCTCCATCTAAGATCGGACGGATCTTACTTACCCGAGTGGTTCGCTATTCACTGAGGCGACGTGGACGATCCCTGGTGCTCCGATGAAGATCCGGCGGTCGATGCTTCTCCCGAACAACAATGGAAATCCGGCGGCTTGAGTTCACGGAGTTGAGGACGACGACCTTGGCGGCGGCGTTCCGGTGCTTTCCGGTGACCAACGAATGGCAGCGCAGACGCGCCACGACTCAGCGAACTCGAATCCGTAACTCACTCGAAGGAAGAGTCACCGTTGATGACGAAAACCCGACGCAACTCCTCGGCGAAACTTTGCGAACTCCGGCAAGCTTTCGTGCATACAACGAAGCTCCTCGTGCGACGACACAATAGGGAAGATGTGCGGCGAGATGTGGAGATTCTCGGGAGAGGTTCCCCGGCCTTAAATACCCCATGCACGGCACGAAAACTCGGAAAGTTCTCTCGGACACGGCGGCGGCGGCGCGGATGAACAGGACCCCCGACCGCACGATCTTAATCCGACGGCTCTGATAGATCGTAGGTATCCGAATCGGTACCGATTACTACTGGCCGTACGATGAAGATCTAACGGCTGTGAGACGTTAGGGTTTCATTAATTGACGTGGACCAATGTGGACCGTTGGATTTCAATTCGACGGCGCGCGAAGGTTGGCGCGAGCGTGCGCACAGTGTTGGGCTCAGCACAGTACTGTTCACAAGGGTTTTTCCGGATTTTTCCAATAAAAATAATCTGAGATATTCATTTGATTTATTTAAAGCAATAAAAATACTCTAAAAATTCCCAAAAAAATCTCAAAAATACTTTGAGACATTCTGGACTTAAATAAAATATTTTTGGTAAAACTTTATTTTAAACTTTTCTTTTATAATTAATTCTCAACAAAAGGCAATATATTTAAATTCAAAATAACTCAAATAATTCTTAGAAAATCCAAAGAAATCCAAAAAATTCACAAAAATCATAAATTACAATAAAATAATGTTAAATAATTTAAAATTCAAAATTTGGGATGTTACAGATCACCGTCTTCCTTGATTGAGATTCTTGCAGAAGACCCAAGGCTTGAGAAATTTCATGAGATAGGTTCAAATTAATTTTTTAAAAAATAATATTTTAGCAAAGGAAAGAAGTGAGAACCTAAGAATTACATGAGAAAGGACAATCTATTTCATACCATTTTGTTGGTTTGATTTAGAAAATAATTTTGAAGTTCTTGCTAAGAAGACCATACTAACTAGGGATGCGATCTATAGTCGATATGGCTCTGATACCACCTCTGTCGGGACTGGATTTCTATATCCGAACCCTCTATGTATAACTGTGCTAGTCCACGAAAAGCTAGCACACAGAACAAAAACAGTGATGATAATACAATCATATCACGAATCACATAATATTTATTAAGCAGAAGGATTTAGCCATATGGCCAAATTATTACAAATTTAACAACCTCATGGCTTGAGTTCAATAAGAAGCAGCGGAAATAAATTAACAGTAGCAAAATAAGCCAATCCATATGCCCAACAGACAATCGACTGGGGTACGCGTCCTAGTAGTCCAGATCGCCTTCATCATAACCACAAGCATAGAATTCGTAGTCACCTTCAGCTTCTGCACACTCCTCTGTGGAAAGTGGGGATGTTGCAAGGGTGAACACAAAATGTACTCAGCAAGTATTGGAAACATAATGCTTGATTACTATATGCATAGTCGAACAATTGAAGGCATAATATGGCTCTTTTAGCATAAAGCAGAATTTAACTTTAAATACCAATAGTAATTTCACAAAGCATCATTTAACTAAAGTGTAATTCAATAATAATTGAATTTGATATAACAATTAGACAGGTTCTAACCACCTGACTGGCTCTAGCTGCCAAACCATAATCCGAGAGTTTCAACCACTAACGAATTCCCAAACCATCATTTTCGTTTAAAACAAAACCATAAGATCTACAATGTGCTAACGTACCTCACCTGCCCTTGATTGTGGGCACAGCTACTTAAGTAGTTTAACTCTAAGAGTGTGTACAACTTTACCCACAAGACATGATCGGCTCTTGTTGCCATGCAATTAACACACTTCCTTTGGTGTGTCGGCAGAGAGATCATGACAAGGCCTTTACAATGCACAACTCCACGACTAACTTCGCCCGCTAAGTTTTCATCGCTGTTAGGGTTCTAGCCACCCAGTACAGAAGCCCCCTCTTGCACCGTGCGAGTGTTTATATCCGGCACCCTCATCCTACCACTACTACGGAAAGAGCCTTCAGTCCCGGTCGAAAACTGCCTTTAGTACGGTTTTGAACCGTCAAAGTTATCCGGACCGATGCTCAAGGGCATCGATTAAGGTTCACTCACCCGCATCGATAGAGTATCGATCGGTTCAATTCACACGTGGCCGCGCGTCGGGAACCCCTGAGGACATCATCAGTACCGGTTGGTGTGTCCAACCAGTACTGATAAGTCCCTCATTAGTACCGGTTGGTTTCTCCAACCGGTACTGATGTTTTGTATATATATATGTCTATTTCTCCAGTAGTTATTATATATATGTGTGTGTGTTAAGTCACAACTAATTAAAAGCAGAGATAATCAATCATGCACTTTGCCTGATAATTAAATCACTGCACATTCATTAACAAATTTAATTACATCTAATGTATTAAAATATGTACACATATTTGTTCTTCTGCTCATCGTCTAATGTATTACAATATATATGTACACAACTTTAATTACAACTTTAGTATTTCTTTTCCTTCTATTCATCGGGATCTTTTACGCTCATCGCTCTTGCTAGCTGTAGATGTCGACCCCGACAGGTCACCGGTCCTTATCGAAGGGCCCCACCTGTTAAAATTTTGTTCGTGAAACTCGCCTTTTGGATTTACGACCTCATCGTAAATAAAGCCGACGAGTTGTTCTTGGATTGCTCTCACTCGTGCCGGTGAGAGTTCCGAACCTTCTTCCGCCAAATATTGAGGCACCTATCGTTAAGTCATTAACTAATCAATACTTGAATTTGTACAAGATATAAGGAGTACCTATACATCATTAAAGCTAGTAATTATATTTACTCACCCCCTTGTTGCCTTTTAGCATGTGGTCGGCGGCTCCGGTTTGGGTGTGCATAAACTCGCATACATAGTAGCCGCATAAATTGTTACCGGGCGGCTGAGTCAAGATCTGCGGTGGAAAAAGTTGAAAGCGTGAAATGGATGCAAGGAAATTAAGTTAACTAACTAAAAAGCTAGCATTATGATATACGTACGAGAGGCCATTGTAATGTCAAATTTCTCCTTGAATCATACGTTTTTAGCACGGAACCGTGTGAATGCACTACACATGTGATTACGAATTGTACATGATTAGAATTTGTTTCAAATTGAAGGAAATAGAACTAGTACGATAATGAAAGGAACAAGAATTAATACCGGTTGAGCATGTTGATAAAGTTTTGATACTTTTCAACTGGTCTCCTTTGCGAGTCCATAATTGTGATCGAGCTACGATCTAGCTCGATCATAAGAAGAATCCAGTGAAAACTATACATAGATGTGTCAACGTATTCAATTTATTTGGATTTGCTTGAATTTATAGAATTAAATTAATTCGCAAATCGTTTTTATTTTCAAAATCTCTTCGGGCTGAATTCTTTTCTCAGCCTGTTCCTATTCCTTTTCAGCCCGCTCTGCTCGGCCCGCTCACTTCGCCTCGGCCCGCCAGCCCGCGCACGTCGCTCCGCCCGATCCGTGCCATGTGCACAGCTGAGATGATGCCACTCACCCCGCGCTGTGCCGCCACATCCCAAACCCTATACCTAGCCGCCTTCGACGTTCATGTCGGGCCCGCCCCTCTAGGCCTATTTAAGGCACCGCCGACCCCATCCCGAGGTTCCCCATCTCGCGCTGCGTCCGCCGCACCTTCTCCCATCGCCCGAGGCACTGCCGTCGCGGAGATCGAGCTCGCCGAAGTTCGCGCCGCCCCGAACACCTTTTCCGCCGTCGTTTAGCCGCTCCGGCCCTCCTTCGCCATCGCCGGTTGCACGAATAGACTCACCTCATCGCACCCGATCCGGCCGTTCTCCGCCGCGCCGCACGTCGTCTTCTTTACTGCCGGTGAGTGCGCCGCCGTCCCTTGCCGTCGTTCCGCTTCGCTCAACCCCAGCCATTCGATCGTCTACCGATGCACCAGATTGCGCCACGTTTCCCCGCCCGCGCCTTGCCGTCCGATACAATCGCCACCGCCCGATGAGTGACACGCGGCCAGTCCGTGTCAGCGCTCGCGTGGCCGCTTTGTCATCCGCTCCGTCAGCCCTAGTGCCCACGTGTTGCCTACATGTTATCCCGGTCAGCCGAGTCGCCGTGTCAGCCTCGGGTGCTGTTCTGTGAACCCGGTCCACCGTGGACCAGTGCCCTTCCGTGGACTAGGTCTATGGACCGTGGGTCCCGCTTGTCAGTGAGATAAGGAATTTTCAGATTTATTTTTATTCAGGAAATTCATTGCTGACATCAGCGTTGTGCAATAAATTGATTTTCCCACAGAAAAATAAATTGGGAAATTCATATTTTCTATTTTTCTCTGAATTAAATCTTCCGGAGGCTCGTTCTCGCTCATACGAACTCCGATTTAGCCGATTCAAATTTCTAATTTTTTGTAAAATTGAGCTCTACCTTCCAGAGCCATTTATTTTCAGTTTTGAGCTTATTTGAGTCTCTATTTTGTATTTATTTTGTTTCGTTGCTTTATTTTCCGGTAGACGCGAACCCCGAAGGAGCGAATGGAGACTTTGAAGACCAAGATTCAGCGCTTGATCAGCAAGGCAAGTCATAACCCTTGATCATGTTGAACCTATGTTTGCAAAGTTATTTTGTTTTGTACAATTGCATGCTATTTGTGTATCAGTGCTAGTTTATGGGAGTAGCTATTCACCTGTTTGCTATTCTGTCACCTTGATTATTGGAATGCCATGTATCCGTTGTCAACTTTAGGATGGGACATTATTAGTCGGACATAATCATAATACCAACGTTGGGTTAACATAGCTATGCTTAGACCTGCTTAGTCATAGGTTGGGATTCATATCACTTGTAAACTAATTTTAATCTTGACCAAATGAGATATTGAATTATGGCTGTTGGCCACTGTTGTAAAACTTGTTGTACCATGGCAGGGGATGCCACTGGTCTTGGTTGAACAAAATGTTTTCCCTCGGGCAAGTGATCAAGCAGTAAAGGGGGTGCTGTCTAGCACATTGGGATGTGGCTGTCTTGCCTGAAACAACTTAAGGACTTAATCTTGTGCGCCATTGAACTGGGCCTAACCGTGCAACCACAAGTCTGGTACGGGACAGACCTAGCTGATTAATTTGCGATGTCTAGTCTTGAATACTGCCAAGTGTTGCTGTGGGTTCTGAGATGGACGGGTGCTCAAGAGGGAGCCCCGAGGGGTGAAATCTTAGAGGGCAGTACCGAGTTTAGACGTGCATTGTAAAGGTTTTGTCATGATATCTTTGCGACACACCAAAGGAAGTGTGTTAATATCGATTGCACCAAGAGATGTTCAAGTCTTGTGGGTAAAGCTGTACAACCTCTGCAGAGTGTAAAACTATTCGAATAGCCGTGTCTGCGGTCATGGACAAGCCCGGAGATTTCACACGGGGTATAGAGTGTTTCATGAAATGTGGAATTGTTAGGATGTGAGCAGGAGTTCACTGTTGTTTTGTTGTCTCAAGCTATACTGTTGAATTGTGTGGTTGGTACTTGTTACCAATGATGTAGGGTTATGCCTCGCCATTCTGTTCATGTTGTCTACCATTGATTTACCAGTTATTTATTATCTTTTTCACCAATCTTCCTTCAATCTATTCATTGTATTTAAATTCAAGTTATTGCTTTCTGTAAATGAACCATATGACTATCCTTTGTCAAGCCGTGCATGAATATATTGCATCAATTCCCTACGGCTTGCTGACTATGTTTTGTACTCACAGCTTTACGCCCTTGTTATTCAGTTGCTGAGGAAAGACCAGGTAATGAATATCAAGATGAGGAGTAATATGAAGACTACGTCGACTAGGAGAGCGTTTCCCCAGACGATTGCTTGTGGCATGTCGAATGGCCCAAGTTATCTTATTTCCGCTGTAACAGTTTTATTTGTTTCTTAAGCCATGAGGCATTGGTGTATGAATCTTGACTATAAGGTCATTTGCTTTATTCAATAATAATTTGCTTCTTCTTAGTTATTTCGATATATGAAATGATATGTCATCTATGTTTCCACTGTGTGCACTAGCGTGATCCTGGACTAGTGCAGAACACACAGAGGGTTTCGGATTTGCATATCCGGGTCACAACAGCTCCCTACTTTATGTATACTCCTGTGATGAGGTCATCACCACTATGGATAAGTTCACACCAAGTTGGACCAACTCCATCACGTCACCCATGGGTCAAGAAGACAGAGTTATCAAATCTCTCACGTTCTGGAATCCAATTCGGCCTCCAGAACCTGCCTGAAGTAAAATGAGAATAACTTTTGCATGCGGTGTCCGATTGGAGAGTTCTTATACTTCACTGAAAGCTTATCAAGTCTACTTTCCAACGGATCTAGAATCATCTCCAAATTCCATGTGAGTCAACAGGAATCTGCAAAACAAGTGACATAACTTTTCCAGTCCGAACTGATGTGGGCCTTGGGCCTTGTAATTTGAGTTGTAGTCGGCCTCCAACTATTTTGGCTGAGTTCCATGTCCCCTGTTCTCCTTAAATAGGCAGCCACACCCTCATCTAGGGTTTGATTGGGTTTTGTTTGATTAGTTTAGCCAAGTGCAAACTTTAAGTCTTCAAGTTGTGATGGATAGCCACCTTGTCAAGATATTCAACAGAACCCCACCCTTGTTTTGCCTTCATTCATATTCACATTTTCAGTTTGTTTTTACCATTGTTCTTGCTTGTTCTTCAGTTGCTTGCAGGAATTGAATCTCGTGTTCAGGTTGATCGTGCCAATGGCAAAATCAATAACCCTCCGGAGTTGGTTTAGCGATTGCTAAGGCGCATCGTCATCGTACGTTGTAGTCAGATCGTCAAAGTCAGTTCCACCAAATCAAAGTTGTCGCTCTCATCGAAAGATCGGGACCCCAAATTCACATCAGGTGGTATCAGAGCGCCAAGTTGCTCGGTGAGAGATTCAGTACCCTAAATTAGTTTTGTTTTCTGTCCAAAATTGAAAATCATCCACAAAAATTCATCCTTTAGATTCAATATGACATTTTAGTGTGTTTTGTTATGTTTTGATCCATTAGAGTCCTTATTTTAGTTGCTGATCGTTCTTCCTTCGCGTAGCTTTTATTTCAATCTATCCAGTTCGTTGTTTTGCTCATAACTTTCGCATACGAGCTCGGTTTCTAGTATTTTTGCACTTTCCTAAAACTTTGGGACAAGCTCCACAAAAACCTAGTTGGGCACGAACTCTAATTCCTTCTCCAAGTTTGCTTAATCTGGACGTGAAGTTGGAGAAGCAAGTTGCAGTTTCAATCCAGATCAATTCGGTATTTTGATCATAAATCTCACATCCAAACTCTGATTGAGATGTTTTTATACTTTCCTGAATCCTTGAAGAGTCCTCTACAATAACGTTTTTGGGTGTCCTTCGTGATTCGGACTACTTCAAACCGAATTTGACTCGGATTCGGATTTGGTCAAATCGGCTGAATTTTGTCAAATCTGTGCACCTTAGTATTTTGGCCATAACTTCTACATACGAGCTCTAAATTGTGTGTTCGTATACTTGTTTTAAAGCCTAGAACAACACCTTCAATTTTTTACATTGTGAGCAAGCTTGATTCGATCATTCTCATGCCTTAATTGCAATGACAACGTTGGTGCACTGTTCTAGCCGAATTTGGGTTTCTTTCTTCAATTTGTGTTCTAGCTTTGTTCCTTTGAGTTGGTTGAGTCCAGTAGCATCCACAACCATAAAAGTCCAAAATATCAGTGCACATACCTTTGGGAACCAATTCATCCTTTGCGAATACTTTGATCCCAATTGAGACTAGCTATTTGATATTGCTTGGGGCTGCTCCTCTTGATACGTTGCATTATCATATATCTTGTGATATCAAGTTAGTGATTTTAAAACTTTGCTCATACTAGTGTTGGCCGAAAGTCACCAAAAAGAAAAAAAGAGAAAGAAAGAGCCAAAAAGCCAAAAAAAAGAAAAAAAGAGAGAGAAAAGAAAATAGAATAGTGCCCGGCAGCACTATATTGATCAAAATCCTAATTTTTGCTCGTTATTTTCAGATTGTGCAATTGTATTAAATAGTGGGCAGCAATTGGCTAGCGTCATGTGTGACAGCGCAGGTCTTCTGGGATTCTGGTGACATAGGGTATGGTGCAGTAAGGCTTGGCCTAGGGCAGAGCTTGGGAGGTCAACTTGGCTATGTCCGGCACGAGAGGTCAGCGTCGTTGTCTTGAGCTTTGTTGTGGCAGTGTTTACACCTGCGTTTCTTTATCTTGACAAGAGTTGGGCAAGAGCATGGCAGCTTCGACTGAGATCCAGGGTAAGGCAGGAAGGCTGGGGCGCTACCATGTGGGCCAAAGCACAGGTCAGTGATGACAAAAAGGAAATACACTAGAGACACTACTCTCGACAGATAAGGTTTCAATTTAATAGGGCTACCAATCATAGTCTAAATTTTTAAAAAACTTTTCTGTCTAATCATGAGGCTAATCTGATCTTTTCGTAAAAATTTTGAAACATAATATTATCTGTAAAATTTTATAAAATTTAAAAATTTTGAAACATAATATTATCTGTAAAATTTTATAAAACTCGACAATGCCATTGTATCCATTATAGTTTTTATTATTTATATTTGTCTTAAGTAATGAATTAAATATAATTCTTTTGAAACCTTTTATATGTGGTTATTCTGACAAATAAGAATTATTATTTTTGAATTTTTTACTATAGTGCCCTTTAGGATTGTTTATGATTTCATAAAAATTTTAGAAGATAATCTTGTTCATACATTTTTAGTTAATTCTAACAATGTTACTACTCCTAGTCATGGAACACTATTTTTTATTTCTTATGAAAGACCATATGGAGGTCTACCCATGTTGGTGATGAGTATTTGACTAAATTTGAGCTAGGTATGCTCTGACATAAGTTTGATTTGAATTGAATTTTTAATTTGAAGCAATTTGAGCCTTGACTACCTTTTTCGAGTGCTACTGGCTATGGTAGAGTGGTGCTACCGGCCGAGCAGTAGCACCAGACCCTAGAGCGGTGTGGAAAAACCCGAGAGGGTGTTTTTAGGGGGTTCAGACAACCCGGTGCTACCGGCCATATTAGCCTAGTGCTATCGGTGAAGCAGTAGCACCGGTCCAATTGGCCGGTGTGAAAATTCTAGAAGAGGTGTTTTGTTGGCATTGCAATAGAGCGGTGCTACTAACCTGGGGGTGGTATCATCGATCTACCAGGGGAAGTGCTAGCAGTCTACCAAAGGTGGTAGCACTGGTCCTTCTGAGCGTGAATGATATAATTAATGATTTTATGATGATTATTGCATACCTTTTTGTACATTGCTATGTGATGGGTTTTCCTTGTCTTTGATGGTTGCAGGATGACGGTGCTAGGTCATGGTAAGGCGGAGGATGACCGGGATTAGGCGAGGAGCGTCGGAGATCCTGACGATCGAGGATCGCCGGAAGATGATTGGAGATGGAGTCCGTGCAAGCTAAGAAGGAACAGATGAGTTGCTTGCTAGACACTGCTCAGATCAAGGAGGGCCGTCGGATCGTGGTCTAGTTGATAGGATAGTGGGTCTAGTTAGTGTGTTTTGAAAACCGTGCAAGAAAACCCGGTTTGTTGGTGGGTTTTGGGTTAGCTTTTGCATGGCTGTGTGAGTGGGTTAATCCTAGCCCTTGATGGAGTGCTCTAAGGTTGAGAGACTTATCCAAGGGTGGTAGGTGGCCCAAGAGTAGTATAAATAGGAGGGATTGGGTAGCCTTCTCCTCTTAAAGGTTTTAGGGGTTTTGTGTTGCTTTGAGCTTTTGCCCACCTTGTTGTGAGGCTTTGTAAACTTTCCCTTCCAGAAATGCAAATCATTTTTTTCTATGTTTAATTTCCTTTACACATTTACAATATGTCTTAAATTCCGCATTTAAATTCTATATTTATTTTCTTGCAATTTACATTTACGCAATTTGGATTTGCCTCCCCTCCTTCTACATGCTTGTGTTTCTTGTGCCAAGGATGGTGATTGATGGATAAATCTTCTTCAGATCATATTTCAATCATCTTGGCAAATCTATGCAACCTTCTTGCGGTAACCCGATTTTGCGCTCTTGAGTAAATGATTCTTGAAAATTGGGTTTTTGTAAGTTTAGACTCAAGTTCTTGCTTGCTATGATATGTGGGAAACTATCCAAGATCATCTTGATCATCAAAACCCCACGAGCAAGTCTTAGATCGAGTTCTTGTTTTTTTTCATGAACTTGGTGTGTTCTTCCTTCTAAGGGAAAAAGCTTAGAACTTTGATGTCAATCCTTGTGATTGAAGGTTGGAACATGTTCCTAACATCTTTAGGATCACATCTACCAAGTTTTGGAAGTTTTTGTTCAACCGATCAAAAGATTGCTCAAATTTTGCTTTTGACTCGCGCTGTTTGTCAATCTATTCTTCAGCTGTTCTTGAGCCCGGTGCTGCCACCCCTCGTGTGGTGCTACCGGTCACCCAGCGGTAGCACCGCCCATACAGGATAGATATCTCATTTTGTGTGCTTCCTTTTGAGTATTTTTCTTGAAGGTTTGTTTGGATTATTTGGTGTGGGAAAAATTTTATTTTGGGATTATTCACCCCCCTCTGATCGCTATCTCGATCCATCATCTTATCAATAATAAATTCTTTCATATCTCTTTGAAAATATTTTTGGATTATCATGTGTTATCCTGAGATTTTTAATATAATTTTTTCAGAATTTATCCTTATAGAATTTTAGCCACGATATTTTAGAAGGTAGGTATTTCATATTGCAATTGATTTTTCTTAAGGACAAAAATTCCAAGGAAAAAATCCAAAAAAGATGGCAATTCAAAATTAAATCATAATCTAAACTCAAATTTCACATTTTATTTATACACTACAAGAAAAGTGATTATTTGTGACGAAAACGTCGTGACATTGTCAACATTTGTCATGGAAAATCTATTTTCTATGACGACTTGTTTATGTTTGTCATTAATTGTATCAAGCGCCATCGCCCCATGTACTTTTGTGACGAAACATAAAATTTCGTCATGAAACCATAATACAAATCGTCATAAAAAATGAATGGTTGTTTGTCGTGGACTGTCGTCAAACATATGTCTGTATTGTGATGATAAGCTTTTTCGTCATGGAGGCATGGCCTATCGAGAGGCTATATCTAGAGGGCCAGTTCGAGGTGGCCCTGTTATAAGAAATGGTTAATTCTAAAATCTATAATTTTGTGATACAAGTTCTCAAAATCTATAGATTTGTGAAATAGAAGCTAAAATCCATAGTTTTATGATAGGTTGTACAAGAAATTTGCAGTTTTGTTAAACAAGTTTTTCTTAAATTTGTAATTTTATGAAATAAAAGCTAAAATCTATAGTTTTCTGATAATTGTAAAAAAAGAAGTGTAATTCAAAAATTTCGACAATTTCATATTTCCACGGCCCAGATCGGACACGTCCTGCCAGCCTTGTTCCCTCCTAGACATGCCACTTTTCCGGCCGGAGACACCCAAAATCTCCCTGAAACGGAAGAAACCAAAATCTTGGCTAAACCCCATGGGTCGGAAGTGGAAGCGGCACACCAGCAAGGCTGAGTCGTCGGAGTTGCGAGCCAAGCAAGAAATGGCAGGAGGAAAGTCGAGGAGGAGGATGACGACAAGGACTCCATGATGAACCCACCGCCGGTGGCGGTCGATGAGTGCGAGAAGGAGGCCATCAAGGGGCTTCTGGAGCCATTTAGCAGAGACGAGCTCCTGGACCTCCTAGTCGAGGCCATCCTTTGGGAACCCGCCCTCCTCTTCCACCTCGCTGCCTCCTCAGACTGGGGGCCCTTCCGAAGGAAAGGTTTCTAAGGTTATTTTGCATAAAGCCAATTTTAAAAATGTAAATACTAAATAGTAGATTGCAAACGGAAGTCAGAGTCGATTGTGGCAGACTTTGCAACGTCGGAGTTTACGCGTAGATCAATGAAAATATAGAAAATAACAACTTTTAAATAGGGAAAAAAATAAATCAGATGAAAAATCAAATATAAATCTACTACACTGATCAGGTGTGATTTCAGTTTAGAGTTTCTTGATTACATGTGTTTTGTTACAAATTAAGGAGGCTAAAATTATTTGGGTTATAAAAATTAAGACATAAACTATCTTATGGTAGGTCATGTGCTTCCTAGTGTTTATATCTAAGTATTTCTGTGTTTTGAAGTTTAAACAAGAAAACTAGAAATAAAATCTGTATTTGTTTTCTGTTGCTTCCTCTCTCGGCCAATCTTCTTTTCCCTTAATCTTCAGCACGATTTGAAATACATATATTCATACTGTTTTATTCTATTATATATATATATATATATATATATTTTATTATTAGACTGGCCCATTTCTCAGCCTATCTAGCCACCCGATCCAAACCTAACCCTATCCCTATCTACTGCATCCCATCCCCATTTCTAGCCGCCGCCTCCTACTCCTCTCTCTTTCTCTTGCATCATCTCTCTCTCGCACACGACACTGCCGCCTCCTCCTGCGCCGAGCAACGCCACCTGCACCTACCCGGATTTGCCGCCCCCGAGCCCTTGCGCTGCCTGGATCGACTTCTTCTCCCTCTCTGCATCACTGGGGCTGCCTCTTCTACGCTAATGCAGCTGCCGCCTACTTCCACCAGGCGCCACCGCTAGGTTCCCGAGCTAGGTACCCCCTACTTGATCTCTTTTTCTTGTTTATTCCTCCTTCTTTACTCACCTCTCCTCTCTCTTGCGCCGCCCGGTCTCCTCTATCTCCACTAGCACCGCCGCCTTTTCCCCTCCTTCCTCTTGCTCGGCCATGGCTGCCTCCGAGACACAAGCTAAGTGCTTCTCTAATCCCCTCTTATCTACTACTCGCATGCCATTGATGATGTGCCTGATTGCAACCTACAGCTATTTGTCATGCTTAATTAGTTGAATCCCAGCCAATTGATTTGATTGCATTGGTGTCTTTTATTTTGCTGATGGAATTATTGGAGCCTTGCCTAGATGTGTAGTTTAGATGACCTCATTGGTAGGTTTGATTCCACTGCAACATGCTTGCATCAGGATTCTTAGGTTTAGCTACTGTTAAGGTTAAATGTGTGATGTTCTGGAATCCAATACAAGTGTATGTATTTCAGGCATTGGATTGAATGCTACGGTTTTTGTATTTTAGACAGAGATTAGTGCATATGTTTACATGTTGCATTTTCCTGAGATCAAATGGTACAAGTTTTAGTGATTCTATTTATATGTCTGCATTGATATCTTGTATTCTCACATTAGTGAGTATTGTGTGATTGCTGCCTATATTCTCATGTTCAAACAGAGAGTGATGTATGTGATATTTGTATATGATGAAGGCATAGAAATGGGGTGATGTTGATTTGAGTTATAATCATCTTGTTGGGTGTATCATCCTAGTGTGTTATTTTGTCCTTGTTTTATTATGAATTCTTTCGAGAATGTATGCTCCTAGCTTCTTGTTTTTTTCTGTTGAACTGATGAGCCGCATTAGGTATATACATGCATGCATGGATTCTTTGCAAGTGAGATGATTAGTGCTAAAAGGGCGTTATTTACATTATGAATCAGTAGAAAATGTTTGAACCGAAAGTCCATATCTATGCTCAAGACAGAGAAGATGATTAACTTGGCATTATTCATTATGAGATTCCATAAGTAAGAGATTATATTTATCAGAAAGAAAGTAAGGCTATTATTGACAAGATCATGGAATACTGCTGTTGTTTTTAGTTTCTTTTGTCTCTCTGATCAAATGCTATGCTTAAGTTGTTGATCATTAGTCGAATGGGTATGACCATTATGCTTTCATTGACTATGTCTGACTCTTATTTTACTGATAGAAAGGGGCGGGGTAATATAATGAAACTAAAAGTTGGTACCTTTTTGCTGCAGAGGAGGCTAAGGAAAGGTTTTGTAACATCCCAAATTTTAAATTTTAAATTATTTAACATTATTTTACTGCAATTTATGATTTTTGTGAATTTTTTGGATTTATTTGGATTTTCTAAGATTTATTTGACTTATTTTGAATTTAAATATATTGCCTTTTGTTGAGAATTAATTGTAAAAAGAAAAGTTTAAAATAAAGTTTTGCTAAAAATATTTTATTTAAGTCCAGAATGTCTCAAAGTATTTTTGAGTTTTTTCTTGGAATTTTTAGAGTATTTTTATTGCCTTAAACAAATCAAATGAATTTCCCGAATTATTTTAAATCGAAAATTCCGGAAATCCTTGTAAACAGTAACGGGCCGCAGCCCATTACTGTGCGGACCGGTTGTTGAATCGGGAGGGGTAACGTGCGCCGTCGGATTTCCATCCAACGGTCATTATCACGCCACGTCAATTAAGTAAACCGTAGGTGATGACGACCGTTAGATCTTCATCGCACGGCCATTAGTGATCGGTACCGGTTCGGACTCCATTTTCTATCGTGGCCGTCGGATCAAGATCGTGCGGTCGAAGCTCATCGTGTCCGAGTCGAACTTGCGCCGCCGCCGTCTCCGAGTTGAACACGCCGCCGCCGCTCTTCTTTCCATGTTTTCTACGCCATGCCAGGTATTTAAGGGCACCGGACCTCTTCCCGAGGATCTCCACACCTCGCCGCACATCTTCCCTGTTGCGCCGTCGCCGGAGGGACACCGAAGCCGCCGCGAGAGCTCGCCGGAGTGCCGAAGGACTTGCGCCGAGTTTTCGTCGCCGCCGGGGACTTCTTCCGCCGAGTGGGATCCGGATTCGAGCTCAGCACATCGAGACACGTCGGAACCCATACCCCTTCGTCACCGGAGAATGCCGAGTCGTCGTCGGGTTGGTCATCTTCCCCAAGCCCGGTGAACCAAAGCCGCCGCACTGCCATCGCAGGAGTCGAAGGTCTTCAGCCGTTGGAGCATCATCGCGCGCACGGAAATCATCCACGTCGTCGCAGTGCACAGTGATCTGCTCGGGTACGTTCTTCGCCGTTAGATTAAGATTGTAGGGCTACGATCGAGCCACGTTATTTAGGTCAACAATAAAAGGCACGGGTAAGTGATAGCCGTTGGATTCGGATCGTGGGGTCACGATTGAGCCACGTCATTTAAGTGCACAGTAAAGTGTTTGGGTAAACGTCGGTCGTCCGATCTAGATCGGATGGTGACGGTTTAGCCGCATCACCGATTTACCCGTAGCCGTTAGATTGATATTTAATAGTCCAGATTTCGCCACGTGTCGTCCGTACAGCCGGGGCGGGAAATTCATATTTTCTTTTGTAAAAATAATTCAATTAAATTTGGAAATTCAATTTAATTAGTTTCAAACTTCTAAATGCTATAACTTTTGCATATGAACTCAGATTGAAGTGATTCAAATTCCTAAAAATTTGTAAAATTGAGATCTATCTAATGGTGATTTTTATTTGAATTTTTGAGTTCATTTGTTCTTTGGTTTTGGTGTTTATTTGCTATTTCTTCTCGATTCGCGTAGACGTTGAGTTGAGCGAGGTTTCGAAGGAGAAATTATCAACTCAAGAGCAATCTTTGGAGCAAGATCAGGAGCTTAAGCAAGGCAAGTTGTGCTTTGATCATGTTGTACCCATGTTTGCAAAATTGCTATTTTGATTTACTTTAATTGCATGTTATTTCATGTGTACAAAAGATTTTAACCTAAATTTGGGATTAGCTAACATACCCATTGAGTTATATCGTACCTTGTTATTTGTATGCCATAATCCATTTGTCACCATAGGTTGGTTTACTATAGTTGGTTAATAATGAAATCAACATGGATGGTTAGATCGGATTAGATTGCTTAGCCATGCCACGTCATCACATGTTCATGAAATGTTGATTATTAATTTTGACTAATGGAATATGGAACAATGTTATGAATATGTGTGTCATGTGTGGTCACACAAAGAGATTGAGTTGTCGTGACGGGGAGGTCACACAACGAGGTTGAATTGTGTATAGCATGTGATGCTTGGTAATCAACTGAGTTTGGTAATCACTTTAGATTAAAGCAAATGGAAGGGGAAAGTGTGCCAGGGTGGGCTCAGTTGAGCTGAGGGTATGTGCAAGTCTTGCTTTAATCAATTCTAAGGACTTAACCTTGCGAGCCTTTGACCTGAGTCAATCATGCAACCACATGTCTGTTATGGGGCAGCCTAGCTGACTAATTTGCAAATGATTAGCTTGAGTGCTATCGTGGTGGTGTGAGTCCGAGTGTACGGAGAAAACTCACATGGCGCAAGAGGGGGGCCCTGGGTGTGGTAACCAGTCCCTCTAGTGTTGAAACCTCAGCGGGTAGCACTGGGTTAAGAGGATGCATTGTAAAGGCTTTGTTATAATCATTCGCCTGTGTGGTGCATGGTTGTATCATGTGGGTAAAGTGCATAACCTCTGCTGAGTGTACAAACTATTCGGATAGACGTGCTCACGATATTGAGCAATGCTCGGGAATTACAGTCAAGGGGTAGTTAATTAAAATGAACAACTATTTGGGATGGCAGGATGCCATGTGGATAATGGAACTTGATTAGGATGAAACTTGGGTTGATTTGAGAACAATGGAATCTATTTACTGTTACTTTTTTTCTTTACTGTCTTTTCACATCTATACAATGTATGTGTTTACAAATGCTGCTTATTGCAAGTGAACCATACGCCTTCCTTTGGAATGAGCCTGCATATAGTATAATAGAATTGCATCCTGTGCACAACTTGTTGAGTACGTGTTGGTGTACTCACCCTTGCTTAACAACCAACAACAGTGGAGAAATCATCGCCAGTATTGGAGGAGGACTTTTCAGGTGGACACGGGTCACTAGGCCAATCCTTGTCAGCTACCTGTGGTGTGCTGACGGGACATCTACGTCTTTTGCTACATCTTTCCGCTGCATTTGTTTATGTTTATTTCAGGTTAGCCCATGTGGCAGAATAATGTAAGTAATCATAAGATCATACACTAGTTATATTAAATAAATGAAGTCTTTTATTCTTATCGTTGTGTATGATGTGATGCTTACCGATGTTAAGCTGTGTGCACTAGCGTTGATCCTGGGAATAGTGCGGTAAAACACAGTGGATTCGAATTGGTGAATTCGGGTCCATACAGAGTAGGAAGAAAAAGACAAGGTAGTTGCTTCTGTACTGCCTTGCCTTGATCTATGTTTTGTCTCTTAACCAAGCTCAATGAAGAATGGATGCTAGTGCCTTGTTCTTTTTGTACTGCAACCAACCGACTTTGCTAGCTTGTGCAATCAGGTTTTGGGGCAAAACTATGGGCTGGAGGGGTGAACCTATGGGCAGCAAGACAAGTGGATGGCATGCAGCCTCCTTCCCTACCACATGGCTGAGCAAAAGGTGAGGTGGTATGAGCTATAGGTTAGCTGGACACATGAAAGCGTAGACTGTAAGGTTCTATGTCGGTTTGGAGAGGGATTTAGATGTGTATATCTTCTGTAATCTTTAGTCATGATTAGTGCTATGTGAAGTGTGGATTATGGCTTGTATAAAATGCTTGAGAGCATAAACCTTCATGTATACAATGTCTGGTGACTCAAACAAGAAGTTATGAAAGGTACTAATGTTTGACTTATTATTATTCTTTCAGTAGTGGTAACTATGGAATGTGAATAAAAATACGCAAAGCACGCCTACTGCATGTCCACATGGCACTCATCCGTGACGAAACATTTGTGCCACAACACGTGCCACGTCACCTCATACCATGGCTGATGACGTGGCACTAGAGTGTTCCATGACGAAAATGAATGTCCACGTAGCAATTATCTGTGATGAAACAATTGCATCACAACACATGCCACGTCACCTGACACCTTGGCTATTGACGTGGCACTGGAGTGTTCAATGACGAAAATGCAAGTCCACGTGGCAATAATCTGTGACGAACAATTTCATCATAAATAAAATGGTCAACGCTCATTTTTGGCCGACCAGAGTGTTCTTCTATGACGAATTTGACATTTTTCATGATGTTTTGGGTACAATTAATGATGGTTATATTCGTCATAGAAATGACCTCTTCGCTGACGGAAATGTAATTCGTCACAGAAACGTTGATTTTTTATGACGAAAATAAGAACTTCGTCATTGAAAACTTTCTATGACGCACTTTCCTTGACAAGTTGAATTTCGTCATAAATTCGTCATAAAAAACCTACAATGACGATTTCGGGACTAATGATGACTAGTTTGGACCGTCATTAAAAATCACTTTTCTTGTAGTGATATACGGTTTTGAACTTCAATGATTAGAAAATAGAGATTCAATCAACGAATATGATTTTCTTAAAGATCGACATTCAAAAAATATAGAAAGAATGGAAATTTAGAATAAAAATAATTCTAAATAAATTTTATGTTATATTTATTTTTATAATTTTGCAAGCTGTTACAACTAGAGTCATGTAATCCAAATTGAATTAGACAATTAACTAAGCAAATAAGGCCTTGAACTCTTACCTTCCTAAATCATGTATAGTTCGCCTAAGTAGGTATAAAGTATTTAAAGTCAATTTCACTATTCAAATGATCAAAATAATATTATGAATAGTTTAAACAACTCAATAAACAAAAGCTATGAACAGAGCAAGCTAAGCAAGTATAATTAGTATATTCTTATATTAACAGGAGCAACTCTATAGTTCAAGGCCACATTAGCAAGGGTGAGTATACAACATACTCAACAAGTCATGCACAATGCAGTTCTATTACTACATGCATGGCTTACTCCAAAGGAAAGGCTTAAATGGTTATTTTATGTAAGCAAAGATTTCTTTTTAACAGGTAATCCTATTAGATCAAAGGCGGTAAACCAATATTAATAATAATTAATTTCTCAATTCTTTTCCAAGAGTTTGGCACATAGCCCTAAGTTTGATTCATCAGTCTTGGCACAAAGCCACCCATTCCACATCTTTTATTTTTAAAATCTAACCCTTGACTGTAATCCCCGAGCATTGTCCAATACCGCGGACGCGGCTATTCGAATAGATTTAACACACACACTCTGCAGAGGCTGTACACTTTACCCACAGGATACAGTCGCTGCCACACAGGCAATTGATTGCAACAAAGTCTTTCGGATGCTAACACTTAACCAATGAACCCCTCCAGTATTGCTTTCCTAAATACTTCCGTCACACAGAGCCGAAGTTTAGAACAAGCGAATGATGTTGAATGGGTACCAAGCCGTAGCATAGGTACGCTTCCCCACACAGTTACTTTCGTGTGTAACTGTCGCCCCGAGGTATCAAAGGAAAAATATTAGAAACCTACTAAACTAGGTCCGTCCCATTCCGGACAAGTGGTTGTATGAGAAACTCAGTTCAAAGGCTCGCAAGGTAAAGTCCTTAACTGTCCCGGGCAAGACATCCACTCTTATAATTCACGGCACACAGCCTTAACCATCATCATACAACCCATTGCCACACAGGCCCACCTGGCACGAAGCCTTCTTGCCACTTGCCCCGGTTCAAATCATTTCCCATCCCCGGGTTTGCATTTATGCAACACATGCCAATGCCCACGTCATTGTATGAGTAGGACCACACAGGTCGCTACCCCATTTCCATCTCATGACATCATCACATTATTCCAAAATGCGTTTCATCATTGTTTAGTCAATATTCTTTTGCAAATTTGAAAGTCATTCCACGCATACAAGTATACTAAGCAGCTAATCACGGTCTAGCCTCCCGTGTTGGCTTTATAATAGCAACAAACTTAATTAATATCTCAAGTTGACAAGGATTGCAGGACATACAATTAATGTTAACAAGATGGTATTAACCAGGTAGGGTTATTATCTAAACTACCCAAATCAATCAATGTCATTTTTAGTTAACATAGCATGCATAGTTTAAATGGAAATACATTTTAAAAGTCTAGGGGCAATACGGTCAAAGCATGACTTGCCTTCGAATAGTAGATGATTCTGATCTGAAACCTGTGATGGGTCTTCAAATCCTTCCCCGGCAACTTCCGGCAACTCGGAGTCTACTCGTATCAAGTAAATACGCAATAAATACACAATACAGACAACAGGCTAAATTTTAAAAATAAAATAAAATCCACTATTAAATAGTTCACATTTTTACAAATTTTTAGGGACTGGAATCATTCAATTCCGAGTTAAAACGCAAAAGTTATAGCAATTACAAGTTTCTAAAATTCAATTAAAAGAAAAAACGGATTATTTGATTTATTTTCCTATTGAAAATCCGGTTAAATCCTCTCGGCGACACGTGTCAGCACAGGAGACGTCCACGTCGCTCTCGGTCACTGACATGTGGGCCCTGGATGACGTCATGCTGATGTCAGCCCAACCGGGGTCAACACACTGACATGTGGGCCCGCCGGAACAGTGCTCGGCCCACTCAGCGACTGACACGCGGCGAGCAAACATCAACCCACGTGGACACATTTCCTCCCGGCCGTTGGATTCAAATCCAACGGTCGATATCTGACTCACGGCGCGCCGCCTCGCGTGGCACGCGGGCACAACTGTGGCGGTAGGATTGAGAATCTATCGCTACGCATTCGCACGCACGATTTACTATTCACAAGCCGATGTGGACGCACCGGCGCGGTTGGATGGAAATCCAACGGCGGCGATTACCCACACAGTCTACTGCTATCAAGCCTACGCGGCGCAATAGGGGCGGTTGGATCAAAGATCTACTACCGCCGTTACCAGCCAGCTTCTATTCACATTTTACGTGGCGCATTCGAAATGAACGCCCAGGCATCGACGGACATGGCTCTACGCGGCTATACTACCGGAGGCTACGTGGCACAATCGTGACTGCAGATCTGGGATTCAACGCACAATATCAAAAGTAACCTACATGAGTACGTGGCCTTACGAGAGTCGCACGATCACCAACTAACGGACCAGATCAACCATACCGCTTCAGCCTAATTCGAAAAGGAGGATGCGTGGCTTTACCTCAGGCGTGCGATGGGAATCCGACGGTTGAGGCGAGTTGCGAAGCTTCGAAGAAGAGGCGGCGGCGTTTGTCACCGGAGTTGGGGAAGATGAAGTCGGCGACGGCGATTCCGGGCGAGTCCAGTCGGAAGAAGTGTTCCCAACGACGCGGCTTGGCACGGGGAACTCGGAGGGGGTCTCGGAGGCGGCGGAGAGCGACGGTCGGCGGTGAGAAGCAAGGAAAATCGCGGCGGTTGCTAGGCTAACTTCGGCAAGCAAATGGGAGGCTAGGGAGCACGGCAGAGTACGCGAGAACAGGCAAAAGGTGCGGAGGGACGTGCTGCACGCAAAGACCTATATCTCCCACTCGGGCAAGCATTGGAATGCGCACAAATCTCTGACGAAATCTACGATGACCTATCGGCGACAGCGGTGCACTGTTCGCTCTCTCCCGAGACTGATCGGTCACATCCACCGTCCGATCGCGATCCGACGGCGCGGAAAAGGTAACGGTTCGGTGAAATGGTGACACGCGGCGAAATCCTAACGGTTACTTACTGAGATCCGACGACTCGAGTGCTTAAACAACGCGGCTCATTCACGATCGTCCGATCGAGATCGCATGGCGTGAAATCAGCGGCGCTAGCGTTTTCCGGCGCGAGCACAGTGTTGGGCTCGGCCCGACACTGTAGCTAGGCGATTTTCTGGCTTTTCTCAATAAAATAATGGTAGAAATTCAAAGTAATTAATTAGGGCACTAAAAATACTCGAAAAATTCTAGAAAAAGTTCAGAAAATATTTCAGAGCATTTTGAGCCCAAATAAAATATTTTTATTTATTTTTGATAATTACCTTTCCTGATAATAAATTTTCAACAGAAGAATAATCTAAATAAATTTTAATTAAATCCAATTAAATCCCCAAACATTCAGATAAATTCAATTAAATGCAATTAAATTTTTAGTTAATTCACAAAAATTTAAATAACTCCAAAAATTGAAATTGGTCAAATTTTGGGACGTTAAAAACCTACCCCCCTTAACAGAATCTCAACCCTGAGATTCGAGGCTTAACTACAGAATAGGTTTGGGAATTCCTTTTTCAGATCTTCCTCTCGTTCCCAGGTGGCCTCGCTTTCTGTGTGATTGCTCCACCGAACTCTGCAAAAACGGGTTGTCTTGTTCCTTCTTTTTCGATCCACTGTATCCAGTATTTTTATCGGTTGCTCCTTGTAAGTCAAGTCTTCCTGCAGTTCAATTGCTTCTAGAGGTGTTTGCTCGTCAGGCACTCGGAGACACTTCTTGAGCTGTGATACATGAAAGACATTGTGTACTCCAGTTGATATGCGGCTTATGATCTTAAACGGTCCCACATATCGTGGTGCAAGTTTCCCATTTTTGTAAAACCTCTGGACTCCCTTAAGAGGCGTAACTCTGAGATACACATAATCTTTGGGCTCGAAGCTCAAATCCCTGCGGCGATTGTCCGCCTAACTCTTCTGTCTTGACTGCGCAATTTTTAACCTTTCTCTAATCAGTGCTATTTGCTCTTCGGCTTCTTGGAGTATGTCTGGTCCGAAGACACGACGCTCTCTAGTCTCATTCCAATTTAGCGGCGACCTACAAGGTCGACCATACAATGCTTCGAAAGGTGACATCTGAAGACTAGCCTGATAGCTGTTGTTGTAACTAAACTCCGCATACGGCAACATTTATCCCAAGTCGATGTATATGCCAACGCACAGGCTCTTAACATATCTTCTAATATCTGATTGACTCTTTCTGTCTGTCCATCTGTTTGCGGATGATACGCTGTACTGAAGTTCAAGCGGGTGCCCATTGATGTATGCAGTTTATCCCAAAATCTTGAGGTAAATTGGGTACCTCTGTCCGATACTATCTTCTTTGGAACTCCATGTAAGCAAACAATCCTTGCCACGTATAGCTCTGCCAATTTATCTCCTGAGTAGGTTGTCTTTATCGGTATGAAATGCGCGACCTTTGTCAATCGATCCACGATGACCCATATGGAGTCATAACCTCCTTGCGTCCTTGGCAACCCGGTAATGAATTCCATTCGATTTCTTCCCATTTCCACTCTGGTATTTTTAATGGTTGCAGCAATCCTGCTGGTCTCTGATGCATAGCTTTGACTCGCTGGCATACATCACATAGTGCTACGTGTTCAGCTACTTCTCTTTTCATATTTGGCAACCAGAACCTCTCTTTTAAATCTTGGTATATCTTTGCACTTCCTGGGTGAATCGAATACTTGGAGTCGTGAGCTTCCTCCAGTATTAACTGTTTTAACTCCTTTTTGTTAGGTACGCAAATGCGCTCTTTCATCCACAACGTGCCTTGTTCGTCCAGTTTGAATTCTTTTGCGTGCCCTTCCTTCATCTTGGCTTTGATTCGCTCGATCTTCTCGTCATTTTTCTGACCTTCTCTAATCTGGTCTTCCAAGATGGGCTTTACCTCTAAAGTGGCTACGAATCCTTCCGGAACGACTTCCAATTTCAACCTCTGTAGATCCCTGCACAATTCTCCCTCGCTTTCTCCCACTTTCATACTTAGACCATGACTTTTCCGACTCAAGGCATCAGCCACTAAATTGGCCTTGCCGGGATGATAATGAATACACATGTTGTAATCCTTGATCAGTTCTAACCACCTCCTTTGCCTCATGTTCAGGTCAGATTGGGTGAAAATGTATTTATGGCTTTTATGGTCCATATACACCTCACATCTATTGCCAATAAGATAGTGACGCCATATCTTCAGGGCACGCACTACGGCTGCTAATTCTAGGTCATGCGTCGGGTAATTCCCTTCATGTGGCCTTAATTGCCTTGATGCGTAAGCTACTACCTTTCCATTCTGCATTAACACGCATCCAAGTCCTTGGCGTATTGCATCGCAATAAATATCAAAACTCTGGTGTACATCTGGTTGAACCAACACAGGTGCTGATGTCAGTCTCTTCTTTAATTCTTGAAAACTTTTCTCACAATCTGGTGTCCAAACAAATTTCTTCTCTTTCTTCAACTGTTGCGTGAGAGGTCTAGCAATTGTCGAGAATCCTTCTATAAATCGGCGGTAATAACCAGCCATTCCATGAAAACTTCGAATCTGCGTAACCGTCTTTGGCGGTTCCCAATGCAGTACTGCCTCAACCTTACTTGGGTCCACTTCAATTCCCTCCGCGGTCATTACATGCCCTAGGAAATCTACCTTACTCTTCCAGAAATCGCACTTACTGAATTTTGCATATAGTTGTTGCTCCCTTATCTTTTCCAACGCTAACCTCAAATGTTGGGCGTGCTCTTCATTCGTCCTTGAGTAAACCAGAATATCATCTATGAACACGACCACAAATTTATCTAAGTATTCCATAAATACTTTATTCATTAGGTTCATAAAGTATGCTGGCCCATTCGTCAATCCAAACGACATAACTGTGAACTCATAGTGTCCATATCTTGACGAAAATGCAGTCTTAGGTATGTCCTCGGTCTTGATTTTCAACTGGTGGTATCCTGACCTAAGGTCGATCTTGGAGAATACTCCTGCTCCTCTTAATTGGTCAAAAAGATCGTCTATTCGGGGTAACGGGTATTTATTCTTTATCGTCACTTCGTTAAGCGCACAGTAATCTACACACATCCGAAAACTCCCATCTTTCTTCTTAACGAACAGAACTGGTGCTCCCCAAGGTGACGAGCTCGGTCTGATGAATCCTTTTTCCAACAATTCCTCGATCTGCTTCTTCATCTCTACCAACTCTTCGGTGGACATTCGATACGGTCTCTTTGCTATTGGTGCTGTTCTAGGCACTAAGTCAATTACGAACTCTATGTCTCTGTCTGGTGTCATTCCTGGCAATTCCTCGGGAAACACATCCGGGTATTCACTGACCACTGGTACATCTCTTACGCTGACGGTCTCCAAATTGTTTACTAACATCTGTCCTTCTCGAACTGTCATTGCTTGAAATTCCACTTTTCTACCTTCCGGGCTCTCAATAGACACAACTCTTCGCTTGAGCCTAATCTGACCTTATGCTTAGTCAACCAATCCATTCCTGTGATAACGCCCAAGGTTTGGGTATCTAATATAATAAGGTTCGCTAGGAACTCTACCCCTTTTATTAATAGCTTAACCCCAGAACATCCGACCTTAGAGCGGAGTTCTGATCCAGGGGATTGGACTAGAAGTGTACTTTTAAGGTTAACAATACCCAGATCATTTGTCACAGCAAAATCTCGAGAAACGAATGAATGTGAAGCTCCGGAATCGAATAACATTGTATCTGGCACTGAGTTGACAAGAAACTTACCGAGCACGACGTCCGTGGCATTCTGGACTTCGTCTGCGGAAATGTGATTAATCCTGCCTTGCGTGAATGCTTGCGGTGTGGCTCCAGCTTGGGCGGGTCCTCGGCTTCCTCCCTGGACGGGAGTTTTTGCGGGTGTGCTACCTAAGTTGAAGCGCACTGGCGTCACACCTCCCTTCTTTGGGCACACGTTGGCGAAATGCCCGGTCTCATTGCAATTGTAGCAGCGCCTTCCTGACATCTGTTGGTTTCCTCCGTTCTGATTAACAGTCTTGATTGGGGTCTGAGGAGTTTGTCCAGCTGGCCTTGGCATCGGTGACGGTGTCCTGACACTATTTTGCTGCTGAAATCTGGTGAACCGCTGGGGTATCATTCTTGTTTTCTGCTGACCATGGCGTCCTCTCTGTTGTGCCATGCGACGCTTGCGGTTATCGTCTAGCTCTTTGCGCTTGTCTTACAGTATAAGCGCCTTGTTTACTAATTCCTGGAAATCGGGAAAAGTGTGGGTAATCAATCCCACCTGCAAACCAGTGTTAAGGCCTTTCATAAAGCGAGACTGCCTAGCTTTATCTGTTGCCACGTCTTCTGGAGCGTAGCGTGCAAGTTGAGTGAATTTATTCAGATAATCAGCCACTGTCTGGCCTCCTTGCTTCAGCGCTCTGAATTCCTCATTTTTCAACTCCATGATACCCTCCGGCACAAGGTATTGACGAAAAGCTATGGTGAATTCTTCCCAAGTAATTTCCTGCGGGTTTTCCTGCGATCTTGTGAGAGTTTTCCCACCATTCAATGCATAGCCTCAAGTGGTGAGAGGCGTAAAGCACTTTTTCATTTCCATCACACTGTGTTATATGTAATTTCCTCTCGATGGTTCTTAACCAATCATCTGCCTCTAACGGGCTAGTGTTGCCTGAGAAAGTAGGCGGACGTGTCCTCATAAATTCGGACAGCCTTGAATAGGGACGTGGTCCATTGTTAACAGCTTGGTTATTGGCGACGGCTTGGGTGTTGATTTGTTGCACGGTTGCCATCATGGTTTGCATTAATTGAGTTTGAGATGCAAGAAATGCTCCCAAATTCTGCATGTCAACTGGCGGTGCTGCCTGTGGTGGTGGTGTACTGCTCTGATTGCTTCCGGGATGTGAACCACTGCCTCCGGCTCCGGTGTTGCGAGTGTTCACCATCTGCTGATTGCTTCGACGGTTTTAGAGATGAGAGGGAAAAGAAAATAGATACGTAGAAGAACTTATGGGGGAAACAGGTGTAACTTAAACCCTTAAATATTAATGCACCGATAATAGTAGGTATGGTTTCTTACATAGTCTAGGGACTATGCAACCATAATAACAGTCACAAGCATCACATCAAATAGTTCATTACAACACATCGCACATCTAAGTTCGAAATTTAAAGACGCGACTCAAAACAGGTGAGTCTCAACACAAAAGCCCAACAACTACTTGACCCCACGGACTCACTCCTCGAGCCACCCTGGCTCCGGCTCAACGATCACGTACACTGGCGGGTGAGCTGGCATTGGGGTGAACTGATCCCCATGCCCTCCCACTGGTGCTGCTGGGGGCACCACTGGCTGCTGATCCTCTGGCGCGGGCTCTGGCTCCTGCTCCTCTGGCTCCTCCTCGTCCTCGTCGTCGAGCTCCATGACGGCCTCCGGCTCCCCGTGACCGTAGAGAGCCACCTCTAGCTCGGCGATCCTCTGCACAGCGTGCATCCTGGTCTCTCGCAGGGCCACCTCGGTCTCCTCCAAGGTGCGGTACACGCCTCTGACCAGAGTCGAAGCGCCCATGACCTCCTCTTGAGCCTGGGCGAACTGCCCAAGTGCACGACGCAGCGGCTGCCCTCCATCTCCAAGCGTGCCTAGATCGGTCCTCCTGCGTGCGGGTGCACACGGAAAGCAAGGTCCCACACCAAGTCGTAGTCCTCGCTAACCCCACGAGCGCTACCGGCACACTCAGTATGCCC
The DNA here is from genome assembly GCA_036346375.1 of Guadua angustifolia. Taxonomy (NCBI): domain Eukaryota; kingdom Viridiplantae; phylum Streptophyta; class Magnoliopsida; order Poales; family Poaceae; genus Guadua; species Guadua angustifolia. The sequence goes on along the minus strand of CM070511.1, from coordinate 3,183,116 downwards.
GCCCATAGCTGGCCTCGCTTCACCGCGAGGTGGAGCGGACGGCTGGCTGCTGTGCTGCTCTCATGGAGTACAAGGTGAGGGTCGTCACCCAGCCACGGTTGACTCCGTTGACCACCCAGGTGCGGGACCGGTAAAGAGGGCGGTCAAAACCTCCCAGCACCTGGAGCATCCTCCAAAGCTCCGCTGCGTAGCCTCCGTGACGGTCGGCGAAAGAGTGAACCATCCGCATCTGCCAAAGCAACGCGTCAGTGCTAAAATTTTAAAAGAATGCAAAAGTAATAGCAAAATACAGCATAGGTATGAAGTAAGGATGAAGAGATGAGTCGATATTTCATTGATTATTCTTGCCCAAGTTTTATTCTTTAGAAATTAAGTTTATCCTTTCTAGCACGGCCAATCTAACTAGGGTTAAGTCCTACAGTCAGTATGGCTCTGATACCAACCCTGTCGGGACCCGAATCTGCAAATCCAGACCCTCTGTGTATTCTGTATTAGTCCAGGATCACGCTAGTACACACAGGATAAACAGGTTGAAGTACCACAATCATACACAACGGAATTAGTAATAAAGTACTTCAAACATGAATATAAATGAGTTACAAGACCTTATGGTCACCTTACAATGATTCGCCACGCAGGGCGATAAATATCAAAGTATCACAAGTTCAATAGCGGAAGCAAAAGTACGGTAGTGAAACCCCTCGTAGCCACAGGCAACTGAGTGCGGCTCAACCCTAATCCTCCTGACCTTCGGTGAACTCCTCCTTCCAAGCTGGCATAGCTTCTTCTTCTGAGGTTGTTGTTGAAGCAAGGGTGAGTATGCAACATACTCAACAAGTCATACACAATGCAGTTCTATTACTACATGCATGGCTTAGTCCAAAGGAAATGCTTAAATGGTTATTTTGCGTAAAACAACATTTCTTTTTAACAGGTAAACCTATTAGATCAAAGGCGGTAAACCAATATTAATAATAATTAATTTCTCAATTCTTTTCCAAGAGTTTGGCACATAGCCCTAAGTTTGATTCATCAGTCTTGGCACACAGCCACCCATTCCACATCTTTTATTTTTAAAATCTAACCCTAGACTGTAATCCCCGAGCATTGTCCAATACATGGACGCTGCTATTCAATAGATTTAACACACACGTCTGCAGAGGTCAGACACTTTACCCACAGGATACGATCGCCGCCACACGTGCAATTGATTGCAACAAAGTCTTTCGAAGCTAACACTTAACCGGTGAACCCTCCAAGATTGCTTTCCTAAATACTTCCTCACACAGAGTCAAGTTTAGAACAAGCGAATCTTTGTTGAATGGGTACCAAGCCGTCATAGTACGTGCACGCTTCCCCACATAGTTACTTTAGTGTATTATCGCCGCCTGACGATCGAAGGAAAAATATTAGAAACCTATTGAACTAGGTCCGTCCCATTTCGGACAAGTGGTTGTACGAGAAACTCAGTTCAAAGGCTCGCAAGGTAAAGTCCTTAACTGTCCCGGGAAAGACATCCACTCTTATAATTCACGGCACACAGCCTTAACCATCATCATACAATCCATTGCCACACAGGCCCACCTGGCACGAAGCCTTCTTGCCACTTGCCCCGGTCCAAATCATTTCCCATCCCCGGGTTTGCATTTATGCAACACATGCCACTGTCCACGTCATTGTATGAGTAGGACCACACAGGTCGCTACCCCAATTCCATCTCATGACATCATCGCATTATTCCAAAATGCGTTTCATAATTGTTTAGTCAATATTCTTTTGCAAATTTGAAAGTCACTCCACGCATACAAGCATACTAAGCAGCTAATCACGGTCTAGCCTCCCGTGTTGGCTTTATAATAGCAACCAACTTAATTAATATCTTAAGTTGACAAGGATTGCAGGACATACAATTAATGTTAACAAGATGGTATTAACCAGGTAGGGTTATTATCTAAACTACCCAAATCAATCAATGTCATTTTTAGTTAACATAGCATGCATAGTGTAAATAGAAATACATTTTAAAAGTCTAGGGGCAATATTGTCAAAGCATGACTTGCCTTTGAATAGTAGCTGATCCTGAACTGAAACCTGCGACGGGTCTTCAAATCCTTCCCCGGCAACTTCCGGCAACTCGGAGTCTACTCGTATCAAGCAAATACACAATAAATACACAATACAGACAACAGGCTAAATTTTAAAAATAAAATAAAATTCACGATTAAATAGTTCACATTTGTACAAATTTTTAGGGACTGGAATCACTCAATTCCGAGTTAAAACGCAAAAGTTATAGCAATTACATGTTTCTGAAATTCAATTAAAAGAAAAACCGGATTATTCTATTTATTTTCCTATTGAAAATCCGGTTAAATCCTCTCGACGACACGTGTCAGCACAGGAGACGTCCACATCGCTCTCGGTCACTGACATGTGGGCCCTGGATGACGTCATGCTGATGTCAGCACAACCGGGGCCATCACACTGACATGTGGGCCCGCCGGAACAGTGCTCGGCCCACTCAGCGACTGACATGCGGCGAGCAAACATCAACCCACGCAGACACATTTCCTCCCGGCCATTGGATTCAAATCCAACGGTCGGTATATGGCAACGGCTGCGCCTCCGCGTGGTGACGTGGCACAACGGTGGCGGTAGGATTGAGAATCTACTGCTACGGTTACCCGCACAGTTTACTATTCATAAGCCTATGTGGACGCACCGGCGCGGTTGGATGGAAATCCAACGTCGGCGATTACCCACACAGTCTACTGCTATCAAGCCTACGCGGCGCAATAGGGGCGGTTGGATCAAAGAACTACGGCTACTGTTACCCAAGCAGTTTCCTATTCACAGACCCTACGTGGCCGCATCTGAGCCGGACGTCTAGGCATCGACGGACATTGCTCTACGCGGCTATACTACCGGAGGCTATGTGGCACAATCGTGACCGCAGATCTGGGATTCAACGCACAATATCAAAAGTAACCTACATGAGTACGTGGCCTTACGAGAGTCGCACGATCACCATCTAACGGACCAGATCAACCATACCGCTTCAGCCTAATTCGAAAAGGAGGACGCGTGGCTTTACCTCGGGCGTGCGATGGGAATCCGACGGTTGAGGCGAGTTGCGAAGCTTCGAAGAAGAGGCGGCGGCGTTTGTCACCGGAGTTGGGGAAGATGAAGTCGGCGACGGCGATTCCGGGCGTCTCCGGTTGGAAAAAGTGTTCCCAACGACGTGGCTTGGCACGGGGAACTCGGAGGGGGTCTCGGAGGCGGCGGAGAGCGACGGTCGGCGGTGAGAAGCATGGAAAACCGCGGCGGTTGCTAGGCTAACTTCGGCGAGCTAATGGGGAGGCTAGGGAGCACGGCAGAGTACGCGAGAATAGGCAAAAGGTGCGGAGGGACGTGCTGCACGCAAAGACCTATATCTCCCGCTCGGGCAAGCATTGGAATGCGCGCAAATCTCTGACGAAATCCTCGGCGACCTACCGGCGATGGCGGTGCACTGTTCGCTCTCTCCCGAGACTGATCGGTCACATCCACCATACGATCGCGATCCGACGGCGCGGAAAAGGTAACGGTTCAACGAAATGGTGACACGCGGCGAAATCCTAACGGTTACTTACTGAGATACGACGACTCAAGTGATTAAACAACGCGGCTCATTCACGATCGTCCGATCGAGATCGCACGGTGTGAAATCAGCGGCGCTAGGGTTTTCCGGCGTGAGCACAGTGTTGGGCTCGGCCCAACACTGTAGCTAGGTGATTTTCTGGCTTTTCTCAATAAAATAATGGTAGAAATTCAAAGTAATTAATTAGGGCACTAAAAATACTCGAAAAATTCTAGAAAAATTCCAAAAAATATTTCGTAGCATTTTGAGCCCAAATAAAATATTTTTATTTATTTTTGATAATTACCTTTCCTGATAATAAATTTTCAAGAGAAGAATAATCTAAATAAATTTTAATTAAATCCAATTAAATCCCCAAAAATTCAGATAAATTCAATTAAATGCAATTAAATTTTTAATTAATTCACAAAAATTTAAATAACTCCAAAAATTGAAATTGGTCAAATTTCGGGACGTTACAATCATGGAGCATATGACCGCTAGCAATACAATCGGTAGCAAAGTGACAAATGAGCATCAAACTATATAATGAATATGACAATCAAGCTCAAAGATAGTGAAATAAAAGTAGTACTTTCTAGCATTAACGTGAAGCAATTCTATAGTTCATAGCCACATTTGCTACTTAATTATTTTAGTTCATCAATACACCCATAGCATCATTGAGCATATGACCGGTAGTAATACAACTGGCAGCAAATGTGACAAATGAGTATCAAACTATATACTGAATATGACGATCAAGCTCAAAGACAGTGAAATAAAAGCAATACTTTCTAGCATTAATAAGAAGAAACGCTAAAGTACATGCCCACATTCGATACTTTAATTGGTTTAGCTCATCAATAGACCCATAGCATCATTAAGTACACAAGCGGTAGCAATACAACCGGTAGCGATGTGACAAATGAATATCAAACTATGAACTAAATATGGTGATCAAGCTCAAAGACAATGAAATCAAAGCAATACTTTTTAGTAATAATTGGAAGCAACTTTATAGTTCAAGGCCACATTTGCTCCTTTAATTGTTTTAGTTCATCAATAAACCCATAGCATCATTGAGCATACAACCGGAAGCAATACAATTGGTAGCCATATGAAAAGTGGGTATCAAACTATATACTGAATATGATGATTAAGCTCAAATATAGTGAAATAAGAGCAATACTTTCTAGAATTAATAGCAAGCAACTCTATAGTTTAAGGCCACACTTGGTACTTAATTGTTTTAGTTTATTAATTGACCCATAGCATCATTGAGCATACGATTGACAGTGATGTAACAAATGAGTATCAAACTATATACTGAATATGGTAATCAAGCTCAAAGACACTAAAATAATAGCAATACTTTCTCGCATTAATAGAAAGTATCGGCGTACTTTACGCTGGGGTAACCTCTCCACCACGGTCAGGAGGGGCCATGAGTGCCGAAGCGTGGCAGCTTGGCGAGCAGGCGGGCGACCAGGCCCCGACGCTAGGCGATTGGGCTGCGTGGCTGCTTAGCGAGCAAGCGGGCGACTAGGCCCTAACGCTAGGCGGCCGGGCCACATGGTCGGCCGACGGAGTCAGAATGTACTCGGGGGTCCGTTGTCGTTCAGGCATGGAGGCGTACACCGAAGGAGCGGGGGAGCTTCGCCTCGAAGTATTCTCCCCCGACACACCATGTTAGAACCATTGAATGCGCGTGGCTCACGACAAAGACGATAGCATATCCCTCGACGTCCTGCGCTGACCGTCAAGATGCAAGTCGCCTCCCGTGGGACCAAAGTGAGTCAGCAAATGGTGTAAAGAATGAGGTCAGGGGATGAGTCTACAATGATCGGTGTAATAAATGAAGTGTAATCAGTGTGATGTCATCTTCCCACTGGCCCAAGCCAGCCTGACCTATATAAGGGAGCTCCGGTACATGAGGACGGAGGGAGGACCCAGAGAGAGAGAGAGTGTGAGGATCAAGCAAATGGTGTAATACACTGAAAGCACTTTAACAGGAGCTCAAGCAGAACGTAGGGCTGTTACCCGCATCAGGGGCCCAAACCTGGGTAATATCGGTGTGTTCTTGAATTTCTGTCCGTGTGGATCTCTCGGGAGAACCCGTAGGCAGTCCTTCCGCGAGGACCCCCTCTATCGAACCCCGGACTCCGTCTAGGGAGAAAACTGTCGGTGAAATATGCCGACAGTGGCCTACCAAGTAGGGGGTAGCGGTTGGCTCGCCCTTTCATCTCTCCAGTGGATCCTGGTTGTCCATCTGGGAGGATCCCACTTCTGGCAATGGCGGGTTCGCGTTCTCAGCGAGAAGAGCTGGCGGAGGTTAGCAGCGCCTGTAACGCGTCCCGGCACTCCCGTCGGTCGAGGGACTATCTTACGCCTTCCCTGGAGGGCTACGGCAATGTCCCCCCAACAGTAACAGAGCTGCCGGTTCGGCGGAGGCTAGCCACGGAAGAGGCCACTCCGGCCTAAAACCCGCATGCCGTCTGTCTCCTCTTGGACCACCCCCTGGTGGAACTTGCGGAAAACACCCCAGCCACGCCGTGGCTGCGGGACATCGCTTGCCTGATAGACGCGGCCCAGCTTCGTGTGGTGGCATCTGATCAGCCGAGTACCTTCGGTACTCCACAGTCAGGGTTGCGTGGGACCACACCCAAGCTTCCAGCCACCCGAGCGGGAAGCGCTCTGGCCAGGAGTGCTAGAGCAAGGGAAAGGGCATCTGAGATGCGTAAACTGCTTATGTGGCAGTAGTAAAGGCGCCAGATTGTTCTCACGTGCCCCTTGGGCATAGGGGGCTATGAGGATCTGAGGACTCATTTGGCGAAGCATCGCTGGCAGCGCGGTGATGATTTGCGTGATATTCTGTAGTGCCGTCGCACACAGGGGCAAGGCCGCGATAGACAGATGACTCCTGGTGACGACAGCTCCTCCTACGACTCCCACCCTCGAGATGAGGAGGAGGCCCTCTCCTCCGGATCCTTAGGGAATCAAGGTCTGCGCTCCCTGGCACGGTCTCTGGGCCGGAGAAAGGGGAGTCGTTGCGTGACTTTATCTGGCGGTTTAGTCACTGTCGCAACACAATTCCTAGGATCTCTGGACAGTCAGTCATCATCGCCTTTCGAAAAGGCGTCTAGGACCACAAGATGCGGGAGAAGATGGCCACCCACCACATCACCACCACTTCCGGCTGTTCTCCTTGGTGCACAAGTGCGCACGGGCGGCGAAAGCTTGGGGGCAGGTGTCCGGTCTAGCTGGCGATCATGGCGGAGATGAAATTGGGACCTCGAAGGGTCCCGGCTCCACGAGCAAGAAGAAGAAGAAGCACGGAGCGGCTGAGTCTGGACTAGTCCTAACCGCTAAGCGCAAGCACAGGGACACCAAGTCTCGATGGCGCGACCATCGTGACTGGCGAGATGATTACCGCGGTCGGAGGGACGACCGCCGCGAAGAAAAGGAGGGCAGGCCCTACTGCCCGATCCACAGATCCAATGCACATGACCTAGCCGATTGCTAGGTTGTGAGCAAGATGGTGGAGCAGCGGCTCAAGGAGCGCCGTCCCCATGGCGATGACCAGGATGAAGACCCCGTTTTGTTGGATTTCCATCGGGTGGAGCACACAGTGGCATACAGACACGGTGGCTCGGCCACCTATCCCTCCAACATGATGTATAAGTGTAACATCCCAAAATTTGGGTTTTCAAAAATTTATATTTAATTTAGCTTTCCAAAAATTTTACATCAATCTTATTTGATTAAAGAAGCTTAATTTAGAATTTTCTAAATCTAAAACAATTTAATGAGCCTTATATGTGCATCAAGTAATTTAAAATTTAGTTTTTACAAGCGTTCTTTGTATCTCAGGAATTTCTCAAATTTGAGATTTGCTAAAAATTAATTAAAATTTTTAATTTAAATATTTGGATGTTAATTGGATTTTTATTGGATTTTTAATTTGAATTATTAATTGTTCAGCAATTCTATATCCAAAGTCCAATTCAAACCTTTCCTTTGAAATTCCATTTAAATCCAAAATTTGGATTTCCTCGGTGTTCTATTTAACCTGGCCTCCATATCCTTTCAAATTGGAGTTCAATCTTTTTCCGTCATTAAAGTCGAATTTCCAATTAGGTCCTTATTCGAAATTTCACCCGAGTTCCAAAATACTCCAAAATCTCAAAATTCATATAATTAGGTTCCAAATATTCTAAAATGATTTTGGGAATTTTTCCAAGATTTATAGAATCCCTTTGTTATTTTATCTCTCGCGGTCTTTCGTTAAATTCAGTATATTCGTCCCGGAATTCTCTAAATTCCAAAACTCATCTAAATTCAGTGAAACCAATTTTATTGGGTTCCAAATAATCTCTAGTATTTTTATGAATTTTTCTAATATTTTTATATCATTTTTGCTATTTTATTCCTCGCGCTTTGTCCCTCCATTTCTTCCGACCAATGGGAAAGCGACACGTGGCCGTTCACTGTTCGTCTTCAACCTCCCGCAGCAGCTACTGTTCACGCGTAGAGTCCCCATGCTGACTCAATTTTCAAAACCCCATATCTCTTAGCATACTGCACCAAATCATGTGAAATCTGAAGCATTGCGACCGCGTCATGATGGGGAACAAGTTCCAAGTCGTTGCCCGTCCTGAATTCGCGCATAGCAGCCGCAATTACGCGTTAAAGGCAATTCATTGCTTGGCCCATATCTCGAGCTTCTCCCCACTTCCCGACGCGTGCGAGTACTCAAAATGTGCGTATGGACGTCCTCTATCCCGTGCTCACCTTGCCCAGTTGTTTCAGCATCGTTTACTCTCCCAAAACTCAAGAAAACCCGGCGCCGGCGTCCTCCAAAGACACCGGTGAGCCATCTCTTGCTCCGGTGAGTTTTCGGGTAATCCGACCGCGTCACTTTGTGCCTTTTGCTTCTATTATCACAACCATCCAGTCGGATTTGATTTTTGTTGCAGTTTGGCCCCGAATTTCGAGTTTGTTCGTCGATGGTCGTCGCTCCGTTCGTCGTCGATTTCTCCCAAACCGGTAATCCCCAATCAAATTCCTTTTAGATGTAGCCTAGTATGACCTTGCTCTACGCCATGCTCTCGCTGGTTTTGAGAAATTCCATGTTCTATTGTGTTTTTGGCCGCCATGCCATCCGGGTCGTCTTGCTCGTCACCGGTCGTCCATGGCGCCGCTTTTCCGTGCCATCCCGGCCCCGTCCGACCGCCCAGCACACCTCCTCACATCCCTGCGCCCCTCCTGCACCCCCGACCGACCTCCCCATGCTGCCCCATCACCGGAACACCGCGCAGCCGCGCCGCCCCTCATCGGCCTGTTTTGGCGTCGCGTTCTTGGTCAGCTCGTCATGATTTTTGGTGATCCGATTGCGTCATCTCGTGCCTCATGGTACCCTCTGTCTCCCTTCCAAATTTCATGCAAATTGGTTCATGGAATCAAAAGTTATGGCTGCCCAAAGATCGAATCTTGCCGGAGGCCGTTCTCCCTCGTTTTTGCGAGTTTGGCCATGAAATTTTTATGGTAGACTTCTGGTGGTGTCCCCTGCATGGTGCTCACCCTATCCCATGGTTGTGAACTCAGGAGTTTGTGCAGAAAATTCGTTTCCCCGATCAAACTGCGTTGCACAGCCGAAAACTTCCTCGCTGTTCCCGTTGATCCAAAAGGTAAAACTCAAATCCGTTCGCGTCATATCGTGCCAAATGTTCCCAGATAGCTCTCTATAAAATTTGGTTAGGTTTTATGCAGTACTTTATTAGTTGTGATCGCTTGAACTATTAGCTCGGAGCCGCTCATCGGCAGTTTGTGATCAATCCATTGGGTCGCCGCCAAATCCGCAATATTGCTGAGTTCGCTCGCCGCGTTCACGCGATGGACACTTCCCCTTTGCTGTTGCATCTACCGAAATTCTTTTTATTCGTCGGCCGCCGCCTTTTGCCGCCGTCGCGCGTCGTCTTGTGCCGCCAACCATTTTGGTTCGTCGTGGCCATGTCTTGACCCCGCTGCCCTATCCTTCAACCGATGGTTGCCACCTTGTAATCTCATATGCTCCGCCATCGCTTCACCTTCATCGCATGTTTCACCGTTAACGCCCATCGTTAACGCCCGCCGTTAACGCTTCGCCGTTAATGCTCCAACGCTAACGTTCCATCGCTAACGCTCTGTCCTTAACGTTTCGCCGCTAACATTCCATCGTTAACGCCCGGTGTTAATGTTTCGCCGTTAACATCCCGCCGTTAGCGCTTGTTTTCGCTATCATCGCATGCGCAAGATTCAAGCAAGAGCGTAGCGCGATGTCATTATCCTTTCTAACGCTCCTATCTGTTCATCGCCGCTTCATCATCGCCAAATCTCTTCTTCATAGTATGACTAAACCCTGCACCAAATCCTAGCCCGATCGCATTTAGACCCTTGTGTCGATGCCTTCTCTCCGTGAACCTTAATCTTCTAGAAACACGTTCGTGGACTTGGTTGATACGCCATTGGCCATATGTCATATCCCTGTACCCATATCTAATCTACGGTCTATCTTTCTTTTGTTTGACTATGTATCTACTTAGTCAACAAAAGTCAACACCGCGCTCGAGCTTAGTTCATCGTAAACCAAATCATCCTCCCGGACCCGGTCTATAGATCAAGAGTCCATATGTCAATATCTGCTCAATCAAGTTAATTAACCTCAAGGATATTCCTCGAATATACTTCGTTCCTCTCTAATTATCATCGTAACCTTCTCGATAAATTTTCCAAAGCCGTTTTCTTTTGTCTAATCATCGACCCAATCCATCCAAGTTCCTAATTTCATTAAGCCGCAGCCCAATGTTATTCGCTCTTAATTTGGAGTTTACTTGATTTGCTTTTTGAAGTTTTGTTGTATTTGGGTTTGTTTATCGTTAGACGCTGTCATTGTAAGTCGCTCAAGGAGCCGAGAAGCAAGCAAGCGGAGATTGAAGATCGAGGATCAATGATCGAAGATAAAGAGTAAAGAATAATATAAATTGCAAGGGCCGTGCAAGTTGTGCTTTGATCATATTGTTCTAATTTTACAAATTTACTTTGATTCAAATTATTGCATGCTAGTTCAAGATTAAAATGAATTAAATTAATTTGGGAATTAGTTATTCAACCCAATTGCTAAATATCACCTTGCCATGATTATTTGTATGCCATAATTCATTTGTCACCCTAAGATGGTTGATTATTAGTTGGTTGTTATTACTTGCCAACGTGGGTTGGTTAGACCATGTATAATTGCTTAGCCATGCCACGCAACTCATGTCTTGAAAATAAAAGGATAATACTGATTAATGGATTATGAAATGTGTTTGTGAATGGTGTGACGTTGTTGCCACACGATGATGTTGATATGTGGAACCAGAGTGGTTCTACATGGATGTTGAGTTGTTGTTGGCATTGTGTTGCGCAATAATCAACTGGGGTGGTAAAATGTTTTAGACCGAGGCAAGTGGCAAGAGTGGCATTGGATATGTCACTTTGGTATTTGGTGGTGTTGTTGGTAAATTATGAGATGGTACTGTTGGTGAACTATGTGATGGTTTTGTTGGTGAATTGTTTGGGGTAGTCTTGCCTTGGTCACCCTAAGGACTTCACCTTGCAAGCCTTTGAACTGAGTCACTGCACAACCACATGTCTGTTATGGGACGGACCTAGTTTAGTAGGATTCGATATCTCACCTTTGATACTCGGGGTGGCCACACCGAGGGGTGATCAGATGGGGAGCGACTCTTTGCTGCTTGGTACCCATCCAACGGTGTTCGCCGGTCCTATACTTGGCTCGGTGTGAGGGAAGTGATAGTGAAGGCAACACGAGAGGTTCCTAGGTTGAGCTAGAAGTTTCGAAAGGCTTTGTTATGATCGCTCATTCGCAGATATTGTTGTATGGCGATTCACTACCGACGTGGTGAGTTGATTGTATCTTGTGGGTAAAGTGTACAACCTCTGCAGAGTGTAAAAACTATTCGAATAGCCATGTTCACGGTACTGAACATTGCTCGGGGATTACAGTCAAGGGGTAGAGTTTTGAAAATGAAATGAGGTTGGGAATGTGGACATTGTGATATGGAAATTGGTTAAGGATGAGAAATGCTTTACTTGGGATGATTACAAAATTTATTATGGTATTATTTGTTTTACTGCTTTTCTATATTGCAAAAGAACCATTCAGCCATTCCCTTGGAATAAGCCATGCATGTAGTAATAGGACTGCATTATGTGCATGACTTGTTGAGTACGGTTGTGTACTCACCCTTGCTATAACAAAACATCACCAGCTTGAGGAGAAGTCTTTGTCTTGAAGAAGGAGAAGTTCGCAAGAAGGCTAATATCTAGGAGTTGAACCTTGTCAAATGCCCGTGGTATTTTGATGGGATTCACCGACGCTCTTCGCTTCATTCATTGCTCGCTTTTACTCGAGTTGAAGCCATCTAGGCTTCACAATTGTAAGTTGACCTTAAGGTTGTTCAACCTGTTATATTGAAGATGAATACTTTATTTATTATTCCATTGTGTATGTTTGTGATATTCATCTTTGTTAGCTGTGGGCACTAGCGATCGATCTCAGGACTAGTGCCTTTGAAAACACGAGGGTTTCCGGATTGTGGATTCGGTCCCGATGCACATGGTATCGAGCATACCGATCGTAGGTCTTGACCCTAGATAGTTTGGCGTTCCTTAGGAACTTCAAAATTATTTTCTAAAGAGAAAATTTAACTTGAAGATAACAAGTTCTTGACTTATCTTATTCTTCTATTCCTTTCCCCTTTTGCTGAAATTTCTATCTTTCCCCGCCGATTTAAGCTGAAAATCTTACCTCAGTTGTCTTGAATAGATAACGATGTTTCACACTTTAGGAGAAAGCACTGGGTGCCGTTGCTGAACCTTAAGATCGTAAAGACAGGAATCGTCGAGCTCAAGGAAAGAGTGCCGATGAAGTGTTCAAGAAATTCGAAGAATCAGTGCTTAAGTAGCCGTTGAGACTCATGTGTGAGAGTCGCATCTGTCTAAGTTAGGAGTGTTACCCTTTCTAGACGTTAGACTTGTGTGCTTAGGTTAATTTGGTTTTCTGTTGCTGAGTGTGCAGTATGCGTTGCAGAGCTTTTAGGCTTGGATAAGCAACCATACCAAGTTAGTAATTGTTTGCTTATGTTTTTGGGTTAAACCTGTTTCCCTGCACTAGGAATCTCGAATCTTATCTATGCTTTTCCCTCTTGCCTATTAACCTTGGACAGTCAATAGATGGAGAAGTTTTCCAATGACAGCCTTGGCAGTATTCCTGAAGCAGTCCAAGTCAGTTCAGATGTTGCCGCCAGTATCAGTATTAGAGCAGATGTTGACCAAAAGCAATCTCCAGTTTCACCAGTTGAAAATTCAACAGTGCGTTCTCAGTGCAAGTTTGCAAAGTTCATTGAAACCAAGCCACCCATTTTTGCAGAATTCACCTCCCTACAAGGTACAGAAACTTGGATTCAAGTCATAGAGAAGAAGCTATCTTCCATACAGTGTGATGATAAAGATAAGATTATATATGCCACCACCGGTTAGAAGGTGCAGATTAGCTTGGTGGAAAACTACCGTGCCATCTATGGTAATGATCGACTACCACTTGGAAGGAATTCACCATCAGATTTCGTGAGTTTCATGCTCGATGAAAGGTGCAAACAATTCAGAGGAATATGCAACCCCGTGATACCACAACCAACTGGACGTTGTTCTTAAAGTGTTGCCAACCAAGCAAGTCAAGATCGCATGTACCCGCTAGGAGTCATAGGACATACCTCTGACGAGCATCATATCAATTGTTCCAGTTGTGAAGGGAACCATCCTCTTGGAGAATGTCCGAATAATAAGATTACATGTTTTATTTGTGAAAGCCAAGATCATTGCCCAAGCCAGTGTGCTATGTATTCGGTGTTGACCTCTGCAATGCAACGTCAACGAGAAAATTTTCGAGCCATTGTGGTTCAAGAGTTAGCAAAGAAAGGCATATTGTCATCTACCCATGCTTTGTCATCTGAGTATTTAAAGGAGAAATACCATGAATCTAGCAATCCACCTCAGAAAAGAAGCAAGTCAAAGTCACTAGGAAGTTGTTTTCATTGTGGTAAACAAGGTCACTATGTCAGACGATGTTCCCAGAAGCATCAAGCATTTCCTTTACCTTCAGTCATCCCAGAAGTCAGTTCGATTCAAAGCATAACACCAAGATCGCAAGGTGCAGCATCAAAGAATCGATTATGCTATGCCTGCCGTAAAAGAGGTCACTTTGCCAAGCAATGCCTGTTCAAATATGAAGTACCTTGTGGAATTGAGATTGTCCCCGGTTACCTCGATTGAGTCTCAGATTGCGAAGTATGCTCAAGCAACAACAGGTTTATTGTTCCAAGAAGCGCTTGAAGAAAAGGCGGTTAATCGATGAAGCCACCAATAAGTTTGTGGTCGTGATGTCATACTCTAGTCTATAAGAGTAATGTCAAAGAATTCTCTTAGCAATTCCTATTTGTGGAATAAATGTACCTGAATTCTAAATCAAAAGTATTAACGCCAATAAAGGATTTGATATGTCTTTGAGCATTCACTTTACTAGATAATGTTCTGCAGATGTTGGCCATAGAGCCCGAGTTCTCACCATGATGTTAAAAGTTACCAGATTCAATTCGATCAATGTTCCTTACTCAAGGTCATTGGTAGTGAAATTGCAAGGATCAATGAATCGCCCAAGATTTTCAAGCTTAATGAAGCAATTATCAATCAGCTTGAGTTCCTCAAATCAAGAGATGTTCTCAAGAACCAACTCAACAGAAATGATATTCAATCTTTGATCGAGACTGCAGAATAGCAAGTTGCTTTCGCCGTCAGGAGCAACCTATCCGAATTTGACTCAGTAGAAGGAGGTTATCCAACGTTTGACCTCAAAGCAATTCTATCAAGTGTGCGCTTATGCGCAAGTGCACGACCTCAAGATCGAGTTTCCCTAACCTATTCTTTAGTCGTCACCAATCTCTGGGACGAGATTCTCATAAGGGGTAGGTTTGTAACATCCCAAAATTTGGGTTTTCAAAAATTTATATTTAATTTAGCTTTCCAAAAATTTTACATCAATCTTATTTGATTAAAGAAGCTTAATTTAGAATTTTCTAAATCTAAAACAATTTAATGAGCCTTATATGTGCATCAAGTAATTTAAAATTTAGTTTTTACAAGCGTTCTTTGTATCTCAGGGAATTTCTCAAATTTGAGATTTGCTAAAAATTAATTAAAATTTTTAATTTAAATATTTGGATGTTAATTGGATTTTTATTGGATTTTTAATTTGAATTATTAATTGTTCAGGCAATTCTATATCCAAAGTCCAATTCAAACCTTTCCTTTGAAATTCCATTTAAATCCAAAATTTGGATTTCCCTCGGTGTTCTATTTAACCTGGCCTCCATATCCTTTCGAAATTGGAGTTCAATCTTTTTCCGTCCGCAAAGTCAGAATTTCCAATTCCGGTCCTTATTCGAAATTTCACCCGAGTTCCAAAATACTCCAAAAATCTCAAAATTCATATAATTAGGTTCCAAATATTCTAAAATGATTTTGGGAATTTTTCCAAGATTTATAGAATCCCTTTGTTATTTTATCTCTCGCGGTCTTTCGTTAAATTCAGTATATTCGTCCCGGAATTCTCTAAATTCCAAAACTCATCTAAATTCAGTGAAACCAATTTTATTGGGTTCCAAATAATCTCTAGTATTTTTATGAATTTTTCTAATATTTTTATATCATTTTTGCTATTTTATTCCTCGCGCTTTGTCCCTCCATTTCTTCCGACCAATGGGAAAGCGACACGTGGCCGTTCACTGTTCGTCTTCAACCTCCCGCAGCAGCTACTGTTCACGCGTAGAGTCCCCATGCTGACTCAATTTTCAAAACCCCATATCTCTTAGCATACTGCACCAAATCATGTGAAATCTGAAGCATTGCGACCGCGTCATGATGGGGAACAAGTTCCAAGTCGTTGCCCGTCCTGAATTCGCGCATAGCAGCCGCAATTACGCGTTAAAGGCAATTCATTGCTTGGCCCATATCTCGAGCTTCTCCCCACTTCCCGACGCGTGCGAGTACTCAAAATGTGCGTATGGACGTCCTCTATCCCGTGCTCACCTTGCCCAGTTGTTTCAGCATCGTTTCCTCTCCCAAAACTCAAGAAAACCCGGCGCCGGCGTCCTCCAAAGACACCGGTGAGCCATCTCTTGCTCCGGTGAGTTTTCGGGTAATCCGACCGCGTCACTTTGTGCCTTTTGCTTCTATTATCACAACCATCCAGTCGGATTTGATTTTTGTTGCAGTTTGGCCCCGAATTTCGAGTTTGTTCGTCGATGGTCGTCGCTCCGTTCGTCGTCGATTTCTCCCAAACCGGTAATCCCCAATCAAATTCCTTTTAGATGTAGCCTAGTATGACCTTGTTTCTACGCCATGCTCTCGCTGGTTTTGAGAAATTCCATGTTCTATTGTGTTTTTGGCCGCCATGCCATCCGGGTCGTCTTGCTCGTCACCGGTCGTCCATGGCGCCGCTTTTCCGTGCCATCCCGGCCCCGTCCGACCGCCCAGCACACCTCCTCACATCCCTGCGCCCCTCCTGCACCCCCGACCGACCTCCCCATGCTGCCCCATCACCGGAACACCGCGCAGCCGCGCCGCCCCTCATCGGCCTGTTTTGGCGTCGCGTTCCTGGTCAGCTCGTCATGATTTTTGGTGATCCGACTGTGTCATCTCCTGCCTCATGGTACCCTCTGTCTCCCTTCCAAATTTCATGCAAATTGGTTCATGGAATCAAAAGTTATGGCTGCCCAAAGATCGAATCTTGCCGGAGGCCGTTCTCCCTCGTTTTTGCGAGTTTGGCCATGAAATTTTTATGGTAGACTTCTGGTGGTGTCCCCTGCATGGTGCTCACCCTATCCCATGGTTGTGAACTCAGGAGTTTGTGCAGAAAATTCGTTTTCGATCAGATCTGCTGTTGCAGACAGCCGAAAACTTCCTCGCTGTTCCCGTTGATCCAAAAGGTAAAACTCAAATCCGTTCGCGTCATATCGTGCCAAATGTTCCCAGATAGCTCTCTATAAAATTTGGTTAGGTTTTATGCAGTACTTTATTAGTTGTGATCGCTTGAACTATTAGCTCCGGAGCCGCTCATCGGCAGTTTGTCATCAATCCGTTGGGTCGCCGCCAAATCCGGCAATATTGCTGAGTTCGTCTCGTCGCGTTCTACGCGATGGACACTTCCCCTTTGCTGTTGCATCTACCGAAATTCTTTTTATTCGTCGGCCGCCGCCTTTTGCCGCCGTCGCGCGTCGTCTTGTGCCGCCAACCATTTTGGTTCGTCGTGGCCATGTCTTGACCCCGCTGTTCTATCCTTCAACCGATGGTTGCCACCTTGTAATCTCATATGCTCCGCCATCGCTTCACCTTCATCGTTAATGTTTCACCGTTAACGCCCATCGCTAACGCCCGCCGTTAACGCTTTCGCCGTTAATGCTCCAACGTTAACGCCCATCGCTAACGCTCTGTCTTAACGTTTCGCCGCTAACATTCCATCGTTAACGCCCGGTGTTAATGTTTCGCCGTTAACATCCCGCCGTTAGCGCTTTGCTCGCCGCTATCATCGCATGCGCCGATTCAAGCAAGAGCGTAGCGCGATGTCGTTATCCTTTCTAACGCTCCTATCTGTTCATCGCCGCTTCATCATCGTCAAATCTCTTCTTCATAGTATGACTAAACCCCAGACCAAATCCTAGCCCGATCGCATTTAGACCCTTGTGTCGATGCCTTCTCTCCGTGAACCTTAATCTTCTAGAAACCTGTTCGTGGACTTGGTTGATACGCCATTGGCCATATGTCATATCCCGGTACCCATATCTAATCTACCAGTCTATCTTTCTTTTGTTTGACTATGTATCTACTTAGTCAACAAAAGTCAACACCGCGCTCGAGCTTAGTTCATCGTAAACCAAATCATCCTCCGGACCCGGTCTATAGATCAAGAGTCCATATGTCAATATCTGCTCAATCAAGTTAATTAACCTCAAGGATATTCCCCGAATATACTTCGTTCTCTCTAATTATCATCAGAACCTTCTCGATAAATTTTCCAAAGCCGTTCTCTTTTGTCTAATCATCGACCCAATCCATCCAAGTTCCTAATTTCATTAAGCCGCAGCCCAATGTTATTCGCTCTTAATTTGGAGTTTACTTGATTTGCTTTTTGAAGTTTTGTTGTATTTGGGTTTGTTTATCGTTAGACGCTGTCATTGTAAGTCGTCAAGGAGCCGAGAAGCAAGCAAGCGGAGATTGAAGATCGAGGATCAATGATCGAAGATAAAGAGTAAAGAATAATATAAATTGCAAGGGCCAGGCAAGTTGTGCTTTGATCATATTGCTCCCAATTTTACAAATTTACTTTGATTCAAATTATTGCATGCTAGTTCAAGATTAAAATGAATTAAATTAATTTGGGAATTAGTTATTCAACCCAATTGCTAAATATCACCTTGCCATGATTATTTGTATGCCATAATTCATTTGTCACCCTAAGATGGTTGATTATTAGTTGGTTGTTATTACTTGCCAACGTGGGTTGGTTAGACCATGTATAATTGCTTAGCCATGCCACGCAACTCATGTCTTCTGAAAATAAAAGGATAATACTGATTAATGGATTATGAAATGTGTTTGTGAAATGGTGTGACGTGTTGCCACACGATGATGTTGATATGTGGAACCAGAGTGGTTCTACATGGATGTTGAGTTGTTGTTGGCATTGTGTTGCGCAATAATCAACTGGGGTGGTAAAATGTTTTAGACCGAGGCAAGTGGCAAGAGTGGCATTGGATATGTCACTTTGGTATTTGGTGGTGTTGTTGGTAAATTATGAGATGGTACTATTGGTGAACTATGTGATGGTTTTGTTGGTGAATTGTTTGGGGTAGTCTTGCCTTGGTCACCCTAAGGACTTCACCTTGCAAGCCTTTGAACTGAGTCACTCGACAACCACATGTCTCGTTATGGGACGGACCTAGTTTAGTAGGATTCGATATCTCACCTTTGATACTCGGGGTGGCAATCACCGAGGGGTGATCAGATGGGGGCGCGCACTGTGGTGCGGCTTGGTACCCATCCAACGGTGTTCGTCGGTCCTATACTTTGCCTCGGTGAGGGAAGTGATAGTGAAGGCAACACGGAGAGGTTCCTAGGTTGAGCTAGAAGTTTCGAAAGGCTTTGTTATGATCGCTCATTCGCATCATTGTTGTATGGCGATTCACTACCGACGTGGTGAGTTGATTGTATCTTGTGGGTAAAGTGTACAACCTCCGCAGAGTGTAAAACTATTCAATAGCCGTGTTCACAGATCAACATTGCTCGGGATTACAAATCAAGGGGTAGAGTTTTGAAAATGAAATGAGGTTGGGAATGTGGACATTGTGATATGGAAATTGGTTAAGGATGAGAAATGCTTTACTTGGGATGATTACAAAATTTATTATGGTATTATTTGTTTTACTGCTTTTCTATATTGCAAAAGAACCATTCAGCCATTCCCTTGGAATAAGCCATGCATGTAGTAATAGGACTGCATTATGTGCATGACTTGTTGAGTACGGTTGTGTACTCACCCTTGCTATAACAAAACATCACCAGTTGAGGAGAAGTCTTTGTCTTCGAAGAAGGAGAAGTTCTGCAAGAAGGCTTAATATCTAGGAGTTGAACCTTGTCAAATCCTCGTGGTATTTTGATGGGATTCACCGACGTTCTTCGTTCATTGCTCGCGTTTTACTCTGAGTTGAAGCCATCTAGGCTTCACAATTGTAAGTTGACCTTAAGGTTGTTCAACCTGTTATATTGAAGATGAATACTTTATTTATTATTCCGCTGTGTATGTTTGTGATATTCATCTTTGTTAACTGTGGGCACTAGCGACTGATCCTGGGACTAGTGCTGAAAACACAGAGGGTTTCCGGATTGTGGATTCGGGTCCCGACAATAAGCGGCTGATGAGGGAGGTTTGCGCCGTTGTGCCGAGCTCAGGGGCGGTAGGGCGCTGAAGTGGTCGGAGGAGCCGATCACCTTCAGTCAGGCCGACCACCCTAAAGCACCGCCGCCCTGGGTCACCTTCCGATCGTGGTTTCGCCCACGGTCCAAAACGTGAAGCTTGGGCGAGTGCTAGTGGACGGAGGAAGCTCCATCAACCTCCTATCCTCTAAGGCATTTCGGGCGCTCCAGATATCGCAGCAGGAGTTGTGTCCGGCCTTGCCTTTCTACAGAGTCACCCTGGGGGCTGGTTCGGTGCCCCTGTGCCAGGTACGCTTCCCCGTCACCTTCGGGGACGAGAGCAACTACCGTTCGAAGGTGGTGGACTTTGAAGTCACCAATTTCGACCTTCCGTACAATACACTACTTGGCCGACCGGTGTCAAGTTCATGGCGGCGACCCACTATGCGTACATGGTGGTGAAGATGCCAGGGCCCAGTGGCCCCATAGTCATTAAGGTGGACAGGATGGAAGCCTTGCGCTGCCACAAGCAGGCATTGGACCTGGCCGGCGCCACCTGTGCAAGGCAAGTCGATGCTGCCTACTCGGGAGCCCCTCCAGCGAAGACCCGTGCCTTGCCTGGTTCATCCCGTGAGGTTAAGGTGGTCTCCGTGAGCGAGGGCGAGCCCGAGAAGACCATCAAGGTGGGTACCAACCTTGGCGCTGAATAGAAAAGTGCGCTCGTCACCTTCCTCCGGTCTAACTCTGACGTGTTTGGATGGCAACCGTCTGACATGACTAGGGTCCCCAGGGAGGTGATCGAGCACCGATTGGCAATGCTTCCAGGAGTGCGCCCGATCCAGCAAAAGGTCTGGAGGCCGGCACCAGAGCGACAAGACACCATTCGTGTGGAGGTAGAGAAGCTGCTGCACGCGGGGATCATTAGGAAAGTCTCTCACCCCGAGTGGCTTGCCAACCCTGTGCTTGTCAAGAAGCCCAACGGGAAGTGGCGGATGTGCGTCGACTTCACCGACCTCAACAAGGCCTGCACAAAGGATCTGTACCCTTTGCCGTGCATTGATCTCATCATCGACTCTACGGCGGGGTGCGAGCTGCTATGCTTTCTGGACGCGTACTCTGGGTACCACCAAATTAGCATGGTGGTGGAAGATGAAGAAAAGACCACTTTTGTTACCCCGATGGATGTTTATTGTTATATCAGAATGGCATTTGGGTTAAAAAATGTTGGTCCTACTTATCAGCGTGCTATGCATATTTCCTTCCGTCCGCAGATAGGACGGAACCTCGAGGTGTACGTCGATGACCTGGTGGTGAAAGTCAAGAAGGGTGAAGGACTGATCGAAGACCTGGAAGAAACCTTTGCCAACCTCTGGAAGAATTGCCTGAAGCCCAACCCTGAGAAGTGTGTGTTAGACGTGCCCTCCGGGAAGTTGCTAGGGTTCCTTGTGTCTAGCCTGGGCATTGAGGGCAATCCCAACAAGATAGCGGACATCGAGCACATGAAGCCACCGGCTCGGCTCAAGCAAGTGCAGTGTCTCGCTGGCCGTCTGGCGTCCCTCGGGCAGTTTATCGCTGGCTTGGGGAAAAGAGTCTACCCCTATTCAAGCTGTTGAAGAAGACCAACCACTTTGAATGGACTCTGGAGGCCCAACAAGCGTTTGAAGACTTGAAGAAGTACCTCTCCTCCCCGCCGGTGCTGGTCGCCCCCAAGCCTGGCGAACCGTTGCTCTTGTACATCGCCGCTACCCCTGCAGTGGTGAGTGCGGTACTAGTGGCGGAGAGGGAAGGCGTCCAGAAGCCGATCTACTACTGTCGCGCCTTGTTGCCGGGATAGGTTGCACCATGGGAGCTAGGGAGGCTGAGGTGTGATGTAGGGGTGGCCAAGGGGTGATGCAAGCACCGTGGAGGCGAAGGGGCGATGCGGGTGTTGACCTGGAAGATGGGCGACGCGGATATGGGGAGGCGGAGGGGCACGAGGGTGGAGAGGACTAAACTCCATTTTTATAGAAAAGAGGGTAAGCTGAGAGGTCAAGCGCGAGGTGGATGCCTTGGCTTTTGGTATTCGTGCCTCAGCTTTTGGTATTCGCATCTCGGCTTTTGGTGTTTGATTGTCTTGGGAGGATAAGCCAAGAGGTCAAGCACGGGAGGAGAAGCCGAGAGGTACTGTCTCGATTTGTTCTAACCTCAGAAAGCGATCGTGATTTCCTACTCGTCACTATTGATTCTGACATTACAACCAATAGTGATACTAAAAACATCGCTATCAGTTCTGACCTCAAAACTAATAATGATGATGATGGTCATCACTATCAGCTCTATTGGGACCTGAATATGCAAATCCAAAACTTTCTGTGTATACTGCACTAGTCTAGGATCACGCTAGTGCACACAGTGGAAACATAAATGACATATCATTCCACACATCGAAATAACTAATAAGAAGCAAATTATTATTGAATAAAGCAAACGACCTTATGGTCAAGGTTCATACACCAATGCCTCATGGTTTAAGAAACAAATAAAAGCATGCAAATGAAATAAGATAACTTGGGCCATTCGACATGCCACAGGCAATCGTCTGGGGAAACGCCTTCCTAGTTGACGTAGTCTTCATAGTACTCCTCCTCTTGATATTCATTACGGTCCTTCCTCAAAGAATCGAACAACAAGGGCGTAAGCCGTGAGTACAAAACGACTCAGCAAGACATAGGGAAATGATGCAATATATTCATGCACAGCTTGACAAAGGATAGTCATATGGTTCATTTGCAGAAAGCAATAACTTGAATTTAAATACAATAAATAGATTCAAGGCAGATTGATGAAAACAATAATAAATAAGTACTGGTAAATCAATGGTAGACAACATGAATAGAATGGTGAGGCATCACCCTACATCATTCGAAACAAGTATCAACCACCAAATTCAACAGTATAGCTTGAGACAATGAAACAGCAGTGAACTCCCCATTCACAACCCAACAATTCCACATTTCATGAAACACTCTATACCCCGTGTGAAATCCCCGGGCTTGTCCATGACTGCGGACACATCTATTCGAATAGTTTTACACTCTGCAGAGGTTGTACAGCTTTACCCACAAGACATGATCATCCCTTAGTGCCTAGCGCTACGAACACGCTTCCTTTGGTGTGTCAGCAAAGAGATCACTACAAAGCCTTTACAATGCATGTCTAAACTCGGTACTGCCCTCTAAGGTTTCGCCCCTCGGGACCCCCTCTTGAGCCATGTGAGTCTACCCGTCCATCCTGGAACCCACACCAACACTTGGCAGTACTCAAGACTAGACATCGCAAATTAATCATCTAGGTCTGTCCCATACCAGACTTGTGGTTGCACGGTTAGGCCCAGTTTAATGGCGCACAAGATTAAGTCCTTAGGTTATCTCAAGCAAGACAACCACATCCCAATGTGCTAGACAGCACCCCCTTTACTGCACGATCACTTGCCCGAGGGAAAACATTTTGTTCAACCAAAACCAATGGCATCCCCTACCATGGTACAACAAGTTTTACAACAGTAGCCAACAGCCACAATTCAATATCTCATTAAGTCAAGATTAACATTAATTCATATGTGCCATGAACCCCATCGTATGACTAAGCAGGTCTAAGCATAGCTATGATAACCCAATGTTGGTACTATGATTATGTCCAACTAGTAATGTCCCAACCTAAGGTTAACAATGGATACATGGCATTCCAATAATCAAGGTGGCATATTGGGAATCAGGTGAATAGCTACTCCCATAAACTAGCATTGATACACAAATAGCATGCAATTGTACAAAACAAAATAAGTTCGCAAACATAGGTTCAACATGATCAAAGCTTATGACTTGCCTTGCTGATCAAGTGCTGAATCTTGGTCTTCAAAGTCTCCATTCGCTCCTTCGGGTTCACGCTCATCGAAACACTACAGAATCTCGAAATTTTGTGGGCCACAAGCCCATTTAAAATAAGGCCATTATCGATTTAAAATAGTAATTTTCGACGACAATAGCCTTATTTTCGTTGGACCACGGCCGTCAGAGATAAGGAGCCGAAAGTTAGCTTAATTGTCGTCGGCAACCGACGAAAGTTAGTTATTTTCTTCGGCCAGGAACGCCCCGACGAAAGTTACTGCGGTCAAGCCACAATTTTCGTCGGCCATGACGGCCGACGAGAAATAATTAATTTTCGTCGGTTTTCTTCTAGCCCACGAAAGTTAATAAGGTTAATTTTCATCGGTTTACGTTTAGCCCACGTAAGTTAATAAGGTTTATTTTCGTCGGCTTACTCGGCCCACGAAAATAAATAAGGTTAATTTTCGTCGGTTTTTCCTGGCCCACGAACATAAATAAGGTTAATTTTCGTCGGTTTTTCATGGCCCACGAAAATTATTCTGGAGTTGACAAAAAAAACAGCCTAGTAAACCCATTTTTCATACAGATTTAGACATCATTCATAACAATACGTATATCATTCATTCATTCATCCACATATATCATTCAAATATCCACATATATCATTCATCCACAGATATATATCATTCAAATATCCACATATATCCTTGCACACAGATATCACCATTCAAAAGATCAATTGAACTGAAGCATTAACCAACCAAGGTTCAGAACATCATATACTCACTTAGACATACAAGCAAGAGAGAATTTCACACTAATTCACTCCGCCATCACGATTTTAGTCCCACTAAACGCTAACAAACACTTACACCCAATGAGAAACGCTTCATCCACATCATTATGGATACGATTCAAATACTGATTAAACTTGTGTTCTAAATGCACATATCTTGCTAGTCATACGATAATATCATTCATCCACACATAATAATATCATTTCATAGATTATTACCAAACATCTCAAGATTACATATCACGAGGGTCATTTGAGTTGTGGCGCTACTCATGAGCCAAATAGGTTTTGAACGAATTGAGATGGCCTCTCGGAATCCTAAAGATCAAAATTCACGATTAGTCAAAAAATTGTGGGAAGTAACAAAACTAACCAAGAATATGACAAGTGACAAACGAACATGCTCTGCAGTCTTTGCTAGTTTGTGCGGCGGAGTTTGGTAAACCTGGGGCGTATTTGTCCCCGATCCCTACGATACAGTAGACCAAATTTAACTAGATTAGAGTAAGTTTAGCTAGATTGACCATATATCACTAGAAAAGACCAAGTTTAGCTAACCTGAGCTGCAGGAGAAGGTGCCGAAGGATACATCCCCCATTGTGGCGGTGGTGGTGGCGGCTGCCATGGTGGAAAGACAATGGTGCAGCCTGCTGCTGGAACATTGCTGTAAATGCAATGTGTCGGCTTTCAAAGTAGAAGGAACAGGATAGATTTTGTCTGTTCCTCTCCAATCAAAAACCTTTTCTCAACTATGCATTGAAGGGACATAACATAGCTAGCTGAACTATTACACATGAAAACAAGCACTAGAATTAAGAATATAATACTAGCATCATCTTTTTTTGATTGTACTATCTTTTTTCAGAATTGCTTCCTTTGTATTATTCATGTCACAAGGTAATTGTATTGCAGTTCAAAAGGCAAAAGATTCCTGTCTAGCCATTCTGGTTCTTTCATGCAATGGGAGATCATGCACCAAACCTAAACTTTTATAGATAGTTTGGACCATCGAATTAACTTCCATATATTAGTGTTATTAACTCCTAATAGTAGTACATGCATGATTCAATGCTTTCGGTAGCAACAACAACCAACTAAAAGTAGCGGTAGTGCAAAGCGAGCAAACCATGAATGCTGCAATTTACCAACCCAAAGATGCGAGGGGCAGCACTCAATTGCATTGCACATTTATGTCAAGAAGGCCTACATTCATTTCATTCATCCAGCTTGCTAATCTAATTAATGCAAGATCTTGCATTCTGTCACCTTTATGCAATCTCCCCGCCCGATTGCTCAAGCAACAAAGGCACAAGCATGAATGCATGAAGCACTTTTTCCTGAATTGTTTCGTCTTTGATGCATCGATCGCTTCGCGTTCCTAGAAATTCTTTTACTGCGTGCGTTCTGCGTGATGGTGATGCAAGAACTGATCTTGATCAATAGAAAAATAGCAACATTTGGAAGAGCTTCAATGCAGCAACTTTTGCAGATGTCAAAGGTGAAAGATGAAACATTGCAAGTCTTTCTTTATTAGGGACAAATTCGATTGAAAATATCACATTTTTTGGCCTTGAATTAACTATTTCTCTTACATAGAAAATTGGATATATATATATAGAGAGAGAGAGAGAGATCTGCTATAGAAAATATAAAAGCTAAACTATGATTGTGGTGATTGATGCTTAAATTAATTAAAATTCAGCAACTACATAGGTAGTCTTTGTATGAGAAATGTCTGGTGGAAGCTTTACTTACTAATGCCGTGTACAAGCTAGCACAAACGGGGTTCTTCCAAAATAGATCTATTATAAGCTGCTTCGACAAATATAGCTCAGTTGTCTAGCTAGCTGCATCTCTTTCTCGTGTAGTATTGTACGATATTAAGATAGTGATAGATGCTAAGAAAGGCCCGAGACTTACTTGAATAGCCGCCTGCTGCTGTGCCATGTACTGAGCATAGTAAGCCTCCTGCGACCTTTGATGTTCATCCCGCTGCCTTAGCTCCTCGCGCAGCCTAGCAACCTCTACCTCCCGCCTCGAGGGGCGATCGCTACTAACCCCAAGCTCTGAAGAAGACCCCTCTCGAGCTCGCACCTCCCTCGAGTCAATCACTCCGGTGAACATAGAGTACCTTCAAAATACAGAAACACAAAGGCTTTAGAACTTCAATTTATTGCTCGCATTAACAAAGTTTGAGAAACTATGACATTTTTCCGTCCATGGCCCTTTCCGCCTCTGGTAGCATGCACGGCCACGCCGTCAATATGTTCCTTCCACCAATCGTAGCCTTCACCATGACGCCTGACCATTTCCTACCCATATCTCTCCTGCAGGTAGAAGCGAACCATACAACTTAGAGCTCGAAAGTTGATGAGAACTCAATGAAAATTGTGGATAACTCACCAGTCGATCTGAGGCCACCTGAGTGCACAGCTGCTCAGGGTGTGATGGGTCTCGTCCCTTATGACCTCGCACATAAACTTCGATGTCACTCAGCTGAACACCACTTTGAGCCTCCTGTAGCTAGGGGTTAGTGGCATACATATACTTGTGAATATGTTCTTGCAAATATTTGGAACGACCTGTCTTACCATGCGTTTAGCCATACGGATGTGTCCATCACCGCCATACATATGGCCTCCGCCTTCGCCTCTGCAGTCTCTGTGCTTCCTTGACTTCGCGATCCATTCAGGAGAAGCCCATCGCTGACAAAGAGCCCGGTAAGCATCTGGACGATCTTCCATCCACGGAAGTGTGACCTGCACACATGTGTTAATACATAAAAACAATATTAACATCACAACCTAATGACCATGAACACTAATATGCTTTACCTACCCATACTGTTCTTCGGTCAAGTAAGTTTCTGAAGCTGACCGAAACTTGTCCGTTCGACGCCCTATGGCCTTCAAGTACATATTTGTTGCTTGAATCCGGGCATTGGAGAATGCATCCCTGACTACCTTCTTTGCATTGGCATGGAACACATTAGTCGCGTGGCCCAATTGGGCAGGATCAGCCAAACGATAACGTTTCTGCAATGTCAAATTTAAGAATTGTTATTACAAAATTATAGAACTCAACAAAGATAGTAAGCGCACTCTAATTACTTTGTTGACTGTCCAATTTATTAGAATTATAGTAGTTGTGATCATCTATTTAGATGGAAACTAAATCCTATGCATGGTTGGTAATGGAGATTGGAGAATGCCATCGATTCAGGTTTCTCTTTTCTATTATTTACATATGTTCTTGCAATAGATGAAAAATGTTAAGTCTAGTCTGATACTCTGATTCTGAAGGATGAAATGTATCTATTGTAATAAGAGATCTGCTACAGATGCACACATGGATGACACAAAATCTTCCATGTTGATTCTAAATAATATCTATGGTGATTCTCATGAACAGTGCAGAACAAAGAAAATATAGCAAGTCTTTGATGCATGCCATTGCCAGAATTAACGAGTACAAAATAAATGCAAACATACAGCCACTAGCTCGTTGTGAAATGCAAGAGATCTAGTGACGACGTCTTTAACAGTGACAAGCTAGGTATGCTTGCTTACTTAAAGAGAATCTTACCCAGAAGTCATTCCACACTGTTCCCTGAGCATTTACATGGTTCACATCAGGAGATAGCTTGTAATGCTTCCAACTTGTGGCAGGAATGCGCTCACCAGCCCTGTTAATCACCATTCCCGGGTAGTGCAAACGACAGAGGTTACCTAGTACGGCATTAACCTGCCTATGGTGTCCTCTGCCGTCGAAACCACTATCATCCCATGAGCTGCAAGAAACACAAACTCTATAGATCTATTTCTAAAGTAAACAACATAAAACAAACATAAATAAATGTTCTCACCTATCGCCAACTGGTGTGATCGCAATCTTGTCCTCTTCGCGCGTGGGCACCGGAGGAGGGGCGACAGCAAGGCTCCTCCTAGTCCGCCTCCGCACTACGCTAGAACCTTCCTCCTCATCCTCCTGGTCCTCCTCATCCACCTGGTGCTCCTCGTCCTCGCCGGTCAGATTCAGATCTGCAAGACCGCCACTTCTTCCTCCGACGATGTGTCATCTGCGAAATTATATAAGAGATAAGTACATATGAAATGCTAGGTACATATAAGAGATTAGTAGATATGAAATGCTAGGTACCTCGGTTCTTTGAAGTGCGATCGGTCGTCCTCGCAATTCCGCCAGACGTGTCTCAACAAGTCTGGCGTCTTTGGCTTCTGAACTATCGCCTGAAAAAAGACTCATCGCCGCGCCGACCATGTAGCATCTTGCTCGCAACACTGAGGAAGCCCTTCGCCGTTTGCTTGACCTTGCGCGACATCCTGTTCAAGAAACAAGTACAAGGTAGTAATACATGAACATAATAATAAATGGACAAAATAATAGCTGAAAAAATAAGAACTATAAATTAATGTTTACTTGTCAAAATTCATCAAGATCACGATCAAGTAGTCTCCTTTACATAAAGATCGCCACGTAAATTTTTTCTTCACTAGTCGTCGTTTTGTTTCTCGAACAATTACATCGCCACGGTCTCCAACTAAGGAATCGAGTCCAAAACCAGGCTCGATAACAAAAGAGCTTGGCAATTCTTCATCTTGGTAAACCTCATCAACCTCCTCGGCCTCCAAATGACTATCACGATAACCAAAGATCACCAGAGTATATAACCGCTCACAGGATTCGCTTTGTATACTACCCACCAAGCAGCCCGACTTTGTGCACGGATATGGCATATAATAGACCCGCTCAACTTGGTGTGCAAGGATAAAATTGTCGAGCCCTTAAGCCTATCGTTGTGTTTCACTTCCACCATGCCATACTTGGTTTTGTCGAGTCCTTTATTGTTATCGAACCATTCACAATCAAAGAAGACTACTTTAAGTTTCTTGTCCCGCAAAACTAAACTTGAGGATGTTTTGAATGATTCCATAATAATTAGTTTCCGCCCTTGTGCATCGATTGCCCTAGTCACAACTCCAAAGATAGTTGTGGATGCAAGAGGAAGACACGCTTCACAGTTGGTGAACGGAAGGAACCCATTGACATCGTGAACGCCATAGCTTTTAATAGCCACCCTTAGTAAGATAGCCGACGCAAGTCCCGATGGTCATTTGCATCTTTCACGCCTTTGAATTATAAGGACATGACATTATAAGGATATATACTATTGAAACATAACATAATAGAATAACATATCACGAGAAGATTGTACATGATCTACGAACCAAGTGATGAAATTTGGCCTCCATTTATTCCATCCCGTCGCATCGATTTAGTTGCTTGCTCGTAGGTTGCTGCCTAGAAGTCCAGCTTTTGCTTATCGAACTCACTGCACGAGAACGTAAATGAATTAGATCTATAGCAAAGATGAACAAAGAGATAATTACACGCATAACACTTACGTGAAATCTTGCTCCATCTCATCCATATTGGTGTACATGTAGAGCAAAGACCTTCCGCTCTTCCCGAGTATAATAGTAGGCCGTGCAACCACGGCACGCTTGTGCCCCTCAATGAAACAGGTTTGAGGTCTTTGCAAGGTGGTTTTTCATCGACATTGTACCGCATCGTAGGAGCATTGACATTGTGTTCGCTCGCAAAATATACACTCGAGAAGTATGCTATCTCCTTAATTGAAAATGCTTCCGCGATGCA
Source organism: Guadua angustifolia (assembly GCA_036346375.1). Lineage (NCBI taxonomy): Eukaryota > Viridiplantae > Streptophyta > Magnoliopsida > Poales > Poaceae > Guadua > Guadua angustifolia. Next base: position 3,153,088 of record CM070511.1, on the reverse strand, counting down.
CCCTTCAACTCTTGCCTTGTTGCCAACCATAGCTCTAAGCTTCTTGAGGGCCCTTTCAATGTGATACATTCACCTATATTGCACAGGGCCACCTACCTTAGCTTCATATGGAAGATGAACAAGGAGATGTTGCATTGGATTGAAGAACCCTGGAGGGAATATTTTTTCCATCTTACACACTACTAGAAATCTGGGCTTTTGCCACGAAATTTTTTACAACACCATAAAATCTGTTGCATTAGAGTGGTGTTATTGCCTCGATTTGGAAAATTGTGGTGATACGTCCAATATATTACCATGAATTACTGTGCGTTGCGATATTGTTAACTGTCGTGGCAAAAGGTTGGTCATATTGCAACAAAAAATAAAATCGTTGCATTAAATAAGATTTTATTGCCATGGGTAAATTTTGTTGCTATAATATTTTATTTCGTGGTGATTTTTAATTTTATAGCCATGATTTTTTTTACGTGGCAATTTTATTCCCTCAACCAGCCACTAGAAATGCAAATTTTTGGCGATCCACGCACTTGACTGGTGCATGCGAAGGAACTATTCCGCCTCCCGCCACGCCGCTTCCACGCCGCCGTCCGCCCTTCGCCTCCACATTCCCCGTCGCCTTCACACATCGCTGCATTCCCCTTTGCCTCTCCGCCTCGCTCCATTCCCCTTCGCCCCGCTCCATTTCTTTTTGTCTCCCTGTGCGCGCTGCATCAAGAACTGACCGCCAAGAATCGCCTCCCCACCTCTCCTTTCCCCGCCGCCACGACCGGATCTCACCTTCGCCGGCTCCGTTCCCCAGCGTCGCCCCAACCGGATCTCACCGACGTCGCCGCCTCCTTTCCCCGCCGCCCCGACCGGACCTCAACGCCGCCCCGCCTCCATTCTCCCCTTCGTCGGCGACGTTTCAGTGCCGCTCCCGCCTTCGGTTCCAGCACCGCCCCGCCTCCGGTTCCAGCGTCGACTCTCGATGCTCCCTTCTTCTCCTTCGAGGTCAGCGATGACAATGGATTGCTCTTATATTTTTCTTGTTCTGAAATTTCTTCGTTGATGGACCTTAATGGGCTCACCACAAACAAACTAGGAACAAAGCAATACAAACCATTCTATAGTTTCTAGATTAAATTGTTATTTTATTACATAATTGTTATTGTTGTTGGTTCCGAGTTGGCCTGAATCTAAGGTTGTTGCTTTCTTAAGCTACTTTGCTAAGAATTGATGCTCACTTTGTCCTTTCAACTGCAATAGTGCTTTTTCTATGGGTTACTTACAACGTGTTTTTAGTGCCCGTTATTTCCCCTTTTTATAAGTGCCCTCCTATGGTGATCGAGATACAAGAAGAATCGCTTAAACCCACATATCATTACTCCTCCATTTCACATTATAACTTAAAAAGCCACTGTGGTATGTGTGCAATCAAACTTTACATACGTAGTTACATCTCAAGGTGTTGAGTGGTTTAGATCCTCATATTATAATTAGTTTAGTATAAATGCTTAATTTCAGTAAACTTCTTGCAAAGATGTTGATACCTCGAGAATGTGCAATGGTGCGATCTCCGGTCGAGCCTGGTGAGGCCTGGGCCGAGAGATATTTTTCTTTTTACATAGGAATAACAGCACAATTGGTTTTTTTCAAGACGGTGGAATGTGCAAGCCAATACAATTTTGTCTTGTTGATTACATATTACTTTATGAGATATTTGTTATTTTTTCAATGCATATTTTTTCTCACAATTCGCTTAAATATGTTTTTTCTACGCTAAATCTAGTTTCTCCTTGCAATTTGTGTTGAAGTTAACAAGTTAGCATGGACGATTTTTTGTTGTAACTTGTCTTGATCGGTTCAAGAAACAAAATGATGTGGATACGATTTACCGACAAAATCGGATGTTGTGAGAAATATATTATCTTGTTTGTGTACGGAGACTTAAATGATTTTTTTCCTCTCTTGCACCTTATTCCACCTTTACATCCTCCCGCTTGGAGCAAGAGGTATTCTGTTAAATTATGTATATCTTGATGTTTTTTCAAGTAAACTTCGCCTTAGCAAGAGTTTGATATCCATGGAAATTTTATTTCCTTCAAGAACATTAGCCTCATCGTATGCGACATCCGCCAACCTCACAAGTTCCTCTTGATGCCTTGTGTTTCCTCCAGTTTGATCTTTATGGTTTTGTGCGTTGAATGTTGTCTTTAATCGCTGCTATAGATTATTATTTTCCTCTTGATGCCTTGTGTTTCTCCGCTTTTGAATTTTGCAATCGAACACTTCAATTAACACTTGTACAATGTTTCCTCTATTTTCAATTTTGAGGAAATTGTCTCGTGGTGCTTTTTTTGCGATCCACGGAATAAAATTCACCAGACAAACGAATAGAAGATGGTTGCCAATTTGGACTAGTGAACAATGATTGTGATGGGTGAAAAGATAAATTAGTGAAACTTTTCACCCCTATAAAACTCAAACCATAGCCTTGTTTCATTTTCTCAATAAATAGACACAATCATCTTTGCTAAATCTGTGCATTAGGGAGATAAGCCTTCCAGATGTTTATGTCAACGCCACTTGTAATGCTTTGTGAGTGTCATCGCTTGATAACGATTAAGACAGCTTAAAAGATTTCATATTCCAAGGCCCGCAAAAGAACGCTTCGATTCTCGACTTCAATATATGCAAGCCGTTTGTTCCGTGGTTGACATTGTGGGAAAAGAACAACATATGTCAATCTTTTATTGTCTTAATGATTGTTCCGACATTGACAGATCTTATTGTTTTTATTGGCAAAAGAACCATGTTTTGACCATGTAGATGAATATGTCTGACTATATATGGTATTTTTATATTATCTGATGTGAATGCATTTGTGGATTTGACCAATTCTTGAAGTTTTCTTCTGTTGTGATAGGGCCGATTATATATACTGTTCATTTCTTAATGTAGAAAAACCACTTAGATGACAATTGCACTACTGATAAACCACTTTGTTAGTTGTTAAAGATTGCCAATTATAAAGATTTCCTTTGGAGTTCCCTACACACCTATGCTAGTTCATACTGGATGAGAAAACTGGATGTTCTCATTATATATTTTTACGATTCAGACATTGTAGAGCCTTGATTGTATATACTTAGAATTCAGTTCTACTGCTTATTAAATGCAAAGCTTTCATGCAGGAACCAGCTAGACAGTTTGTGAGTAATTTCTTGCACGTTGATTGATAAGCCTTGGAAGCATGGCACATGATGATTGGAGTTGGATGCACATGGATAAGGCATCAGATGAGTGACAACAAGGATTCAAAGAATTTATGGAAAGTACATTTGGAAGCACCTCTAAAGGAGAAACTGCTCCCTGTCCTTGTTCAAGATGCCGTAACATGTCGTACAGAACGCAGTCCGAGGTCCAAAGCCATTTGATTACCAGAGGGTTTGATGAAAGTTTCATCCAAGGGAAGACCATGGCGATTTATTCAGATGAGGACAACATCAAGGACTTGGCGAAACAGCGATGGTGCTTTATCAATGATCCGTTTCCACACCGATCGGGGTGCTATAAATGGAGACATCATAGGTAGTAATGAAGAGCCAAATGAACGTGCTAAGAAATTTTTGAATTGTTGAAAGAGGCCGAGAAGGAATTGTACCCAAAGTTGCAAGGAGGCTACTAAGATATCTTTCATTGTCGCTCTCTTCGGATCAAGTGCATGTTTGGTCCGAGTAATGATGCTTTAGCGGCCATACTTCACTGTTCTCACTTGTGCTCCTCAAGGCCACCGTGATTCCGCATAGTTTGGACAAGGTGCGAAAGGTTGTTCGTGATCTAGGCCTCGACTACCAAAAGATACACGATGTGTCAATGATTGTGTGTTATTTCGAAGGAATTTTTGGACATGGATACGTGTCCAAAATGTGGTGAGTCTAGATGGAAAACGGCTACTCACGACAAGGATGAGGCGAGTGGTAATGGTTCAGCCAAGAAGCATGTTCCATGTAAAATCCTACCAGTATTTCCTCGTTATTCATCGCTCGCAAAGGTTATATATGATGAGTCCACATCTTCACATATGCGATGGCATAAGGAAGGACCGCCCGCGATGGAAAAATGCGGCACCTCGCCGACTCCGTGGCATGGAAGTACATAGATAACAAGTATCCAAAATTTGCATTGGATCCTCGCAATGTTAGGCTGGGTCTTGCTTCTGATGGCTTCAATCCATTTGGGATGTTAAATGTTACATACACCACATGGCCCGTGATCCTAATCCCTTACAACTTGCCTCCTTGGTTGTGTTTGAAACAACCGTTTTGGATTATGTCAATGTTGATACCAGGCCAAAGTCGCCAGAAACAAAGATTGATGTATATTTGCAGCCGTTGATCGATGAGCTAAAAGAGCTTTGGGTTGATGGTGTTGAGACATGGGATGCAGAGGTGAAGAGGAATTTCACTTTATGCGATCTGTTATGGACAATTAATGACTTTCCAAAGATATGGGATGCTATCCGTTGGAGCACAAAAGGCAAGTTTGCATGCCCCTACTGCCACAAGGATACTGAGTATTTGTGGTTGAAATTTGGGTCTAAGCATTGCTACTTGGGCCATCGTCGGTTTTTACCTTCGAACCATAGGTGGCGCCGGAACAAGATTAACTTCAATAACAAGGTTGATACTAGCGATGCTCTGGTGCCACTGACTAGTGCTCAGGTGCTGCAACAGTTTGAAAGTTTTGAGCAAGTGGCATTTGGGAAGAAGTCAAATAAGAGGAAGCAGCGTGAAGAAGAAAATAGATGGCACAACTGGAGGAAGAAAAGTATATTTTTGAACTACCCTATTGGAAAGATCTCGCTTGTCGACATAATCTGGATGTGATGCACATTGAGAAAAACATCTGTGACAAAGATATTGGGTACTTTGCTTGACATAGAAGGTAAATCTAAGGATAGCGAGAAGGCTCTACCGACATGCAATATCTGGGGATCAGGAAGGATCAACATCCTTTAATCAATAATGACAAGTACACTTTTGCAGTATTTGTACTTTTTGGGCAAGGATGAGAAGACATATTTATGCAAATTCATAGAAGGAGTGAAGATGCGGATGGCTACGCCCAATATTAAGAGATGCATGGACGTGAAGGGGTGTAAGGTGTCGGGACTCAAAACTCTTGACTGCCATGTTATATTCCAGAAACTTTTGCCCATAGCAGTACGCAACATATTACTAGAAGATGTTGTTATCCCATTGATTCAGCTTAGTAGGTTCTTCAATGCCATATGTTCAAAGGAGCTGAGTGTGGAAGATTTAGAAAATATGAGCAATTCAATTAGAGAAACTCGTGGTCGACTTGAGATGATCTTCCCACCAAATTTTTTTTGATATCATGATGCATTTGCGGTTCATCTTGTCAAGAGGCTAAACTTGGGGGCCTGTGTGCTATAGATGGATGTATCCAATTGAGAGATATCTACGACGCTTAAAGGCTATGTTCGCAACAAAGCCTGCCTCAAGGTTCAATTGCCGAGGATATATATCGGAGGAGTGCATGACATTTTGCTCTCGCTTGGAGGACGTGGATACCAAGCTTAATCGCCCGTAGCGGCATGAAAGCGCAGCGTTGAATGAACCTCCATCCGGCTAAGCATATTTGGAAAGATTGACTACACTAAGAAAGGATTTACTATCGAGTCACTTTCTAGGTATGAGATGCAATGGATTAGGCACTACATATTAACAAACCGTGATGAAGCCACTGCATGGGTGAAGTAAGCAACTAAGATGTAAATATACTTTACTTTACAGTATGCATTATTATTTTACTAATGCCCTATTTTTCCTTCTCTACAATGAGCATATGGATGAACTCAAAAGGAGTAATCCACGGAATGTTGAAAAGGCACAAAGATCAATTTGTAGAGTGGTTTGAGCGTTAAGGTGAGTGACTACGTAGTTTTATAATGGAAATTTGTATCTGTTGTCAAATAATACCATTAATGTAGAAATTTGTACTTTTGCGCAGGTCAATGAACTCTATGAAGAAGGAAAAATAAGTGGTATTCTGTTCGACCTTGCTCAAGGACCTGACCATCGTGCACGTGTTTACAACATTGTTTCATCAATGGTTTTATATTTCAGACAAATTTTATAGAGAACAACCTGAGTACACAAAATAGTGGTGTTGTTGTGAAAGGCGATGAGAGCACTGGCAGTATTGATTGGAATGGTGTGGTGAAAAAAATCATATCCGTAGAATTTCCAAATGAAAAGGAGGTCGTGCTGTTTCAGTATGATTGGTACGATGTGCCTGCTGCCAATAAAAATAAAGGTAGAGGGTTCAAAAAGGATCAATATGGAATTATTGATATTGACACAACTCGATTTCGATATTTAGATGATCCTTATATTCTTGGGACTCAGGCCGAGAAGGTGTTTTATGTGAAAGGCACAAAGAATCCAAATTGGTCCATTGTTGTAAGAATGAAACCTAGAAATCTATTCGCCATGCCCGGTCCACCAGATCAAGAAATGAGGGTGAAATTGATGTTGACTCATTGGACGTGGGGGTGGCAGACATGGATGTAGCACACACACATGAAGATATGACAACTTGGAGTAGGTCTGACATGGAAGGGGTAAGCGGTGATGCTTCTGTGATTGAAAAGGCACATGCAGAATGCCGAGATAAGGAGCCATGTGATTTAGAATTAGAGGATGACGAAGACAATGAGACCTACATTGATGATGGCCATGTTGCTCTGTTGAATCAGAGGACAAGAATTGATGATGAATTCTTTGTTTAGACACGCCGCCTTGATGTTAACATTCAATCGCCCAGATCCTTGATGCGCTAGGCGAATCGGTTCCATGCGCTTCAGATGACTCTTGGATGGTTTATGCACTGAAGGCCAATTCTCTCGAGGATTGGGCCAATGACTTCTACAAGGTTACTCTCGAGCATTCCGCTTTTTTAGCGCTGCATCGCTTAATTTGCAAGTGAGTTGTTTTCATACTCATTCATATGACCGTTCTCCGATTCTTCGGGTAGGATTTGATGAAAATTTGCTATTAATATGACTTGTAATTGGTTAACATTTTTCAGAGTAATCAATGTGCATAATTACAACTTACAAGAGATGTTGTTTCTTTATCAAACATGTCATGGTTGCTTATGGAACTTAGTAGTGCTCTATCACATTTATTCGATGTTTAATGTTAACCTTTTGTTTGTCGATGCTCGTCGATGGTGATTATATTCTCGACTTGTAATTCTGCAAGACCTTGAGACATATGTTGGTGTTGATGCGATCCAGAGTGGAAAACGCTTCTCGTGAGCTCCCTTTATCGATAATTAATTTCTTAGGAAAAGGTTTTCCGGTTGAAGTAGACTTACTTAATCGTCAAGAATGCATAATGGTAATGCATTGTCTCTTTGTGTGTTTTATCTTGCATAAACATCGCCGTGTAAATCTGCATAAGCATCATAATTCAAATGTGAGGCCAAGATTAATTTTTATGACAATTTATATGTTGATCCTAGGTTAATGTTATATTCCATTAACACTGTGCTAACACAATACTAAAAACAATCTCGGGATGCGTTCTTCCTATGTCTGCAAATGCAATGGCTTTGCCTCCACTTTCCATTCGAGGTGATTGGGGTGTTCTCTCCACAAATTTTTGGTAGATATGCTTTTTGAACTCAGATTGTATTGCTAAGTAGTATCAAGAAATGCATTCTAATTTGCTTCCCTATCTTTTTCCGCTCTTGCTCATGCCGCCCTTGATGATGTAAATTGTTATGAATCGGGAAATACTACCCTAAGAGTAGCACAATCTCCATACACTATATCCATTTATGCTCCTTTGATTTTGCACAGGATGGTATGAATGCATTAGTATTATGTGATTCAAACTTCAAGAGCTGTTCTACTGTGAGAGCATTCCTATTTCAGACTATCGACTTGCTTGCTCACCACTTCATCAAGAAGACATAGCATATCCTCTTTAACGGTTAGTTTCCCAAGTTTTAAGGGTGTAGTAAAGCATCAAGTTTTTTCTATTTTTATTTCCAATACAATGTCTGTCTTAATGACAAGGATCTCCTTTTGTTGTGCAACTGACACGTCCCCAAGCCCTGGTTGCAAAGGGGGTGAGTGCTCAAGCACACCAAATATTTATCGGCATCAATCACCACAACCTGCAATGCCAAATGGAGTTCAAAACAGACTCGCCTCCTATTCCAGAATCTTGAAGGGTGTGTCAAGCATGAACATTAGGCGTTGAAATGATTATTAATGTTGTGTGAGCTACTTGGGTTTTACTCCTGGCTTCAGAACTTAACATGTAAAAAGGCCTGTAATTAGGTCGATGGGGTAAAAATGATGGTCTAATTTAGCTTTGCGGTGATGGTAGATTGGTCGTGGTGAAGCATCCGATGCCCGATCGACTTGACTTCTAGTTCTAGGTTTCTTTCAATTCCTTTTCCCTGGTTTAGGAAAACAAACTTGGTTTAGGAAATATGTTTCTGTTATTCATGCTTGTGTATGGCCTGCAATAGACTGATCGTTCTTCAAAAACAATTTCCCCTGTGCACAAGAAGCTCAGCTGACTGCTGCTATACTTCATCTCACAAAACATTCTGAGTGAAAGGAAATATAATATGTTTCATCTTGACAGAAGGAGAATTAAAATATGCTGATTACAGAAGCTGAAAAAATGAAAACAAATCACCTCATTTCATTCCTCATTACACAATGTCATACATCAATCCTGCTTTCATCAAGTTCACATCTCAAAAAAGATGTCAACACACAACAGATGATGCCTAATCTGTTATAGTCAGTTCTCGTGTATTCAGCCAAAGTAAAAAAGGCTTAGCTGAAAACACACAACAGATGATGGCTAATGCACAAAATGCTTCTCATATACGACATGGAATCTCAGATCTCAGATCGACATGGAATGAGCGCATGGAGAAATTTCTCAAAATTTGACTATACGAATGTTGGTGAGGTTGGGTTCGACCCTGGTGCTGGCACCATTTTTTTTTTTTGAAGTTTCTCCTCTTTTTTTTGGGCTGTTGTTTAAATTCCTATTTCGAGATAAGTAATATTTCTCTTTTTTTTATTTGCTGTTGTTTTATTTCGTTTTTGGAGATAAGTAATATTTCTTACTTATTTTCAAGGTCATTTATTTTTCATTTATAAATTCAATGTTGACGCTACGTAGCATTATTAATTACTAGATCAATACCCATGTGTTGATATGAAAAATAAAATTGGTAACAAAATATAAAAGTCAAGCAATAAAAGAATATTATGCTAGCTATAAGAATTTTGTCGCTGGAATTCATTCTGTGGCGCATAAAAAAAATAATGGAAGTCAGCACATATTCTATTTCACTTTCATCTTGCGGCACTATCTGGCAGTTCAAGCTAGCATTTGCTATCGAATTGAGCTAAAAATTTCGCGGAGGACTCTCATTTGCACTAATAACATGCCACAGAATTTTGCCAGAGGAATTCATTCTGTGGCGCATACGAAATATAATGGAAGTCAGCACATATTCTATAATTCGCTTTCATCTTGCGGCACTATCTGGCAATTCAAGTTAGCATTTGCTATCGAATTGAGCTAAAAATTTCGCGGAGGACTCTCATTTGCACTAATAACATGCCACAGAATTTCGCCGCAGGAATTCATTCCGTTGTGCATACGAAATATAATGGAAGTCAGCATATTCCGTTTCGCTTTCATCTTGCGTCACTATCTGACAATTCGAGCATGCATTTGCTATCGAATTGAGCTAAAATTTTCACGGAGGACTCTCATTTGCACTAATAACATGGCGCAGAATTTCGCCGTAGGAATTCATTCTGTGGCGCATTCGAAATATAATGGAAGTCAGCATATTCTGCTTCGCTTTCATCTTGCGTCACTATCTGACATTTCGTGCATACATTTCCTATCGAATTGAGCTAAAATTTTCACGGAGGACTCTCATTTGCACTAATAACATGCCACAGAATTTTGCCCCTGGTATTCATTCTGTGGCGCATACGAAATATAATGGAAGTCAGCATATTCTGTTTCGCTTTCATCTTGCGTCACTATCTGACATTTCGAGCATGCATTTGCTATCGAATTGAGCTAAAATTTTCACGGAAGACTCTCATTTGCACTAATAACATGCCATAGAATTTCGCCCTAGGAATTCATTCTGTGGCGCATACGAAATATAATGGAATTTAGCATATTCTGTTTCGCTTTCATCTTGCGTCACTATCTGACATTTCGAGCATGCATTTGCTATCGAATTGAGCTAAAATTTTTATGGAGGACTCTCATTTGAACTAATAACATGTCACAGAATTTCACCATAGAAATTCATTCTGTAGCACATACGAAATATAATGGAAGTCAGCATATTCTGTTTCGCTTTCATCTTGCGGCACTATCTGGCAATTCGAGCATGCATTTACTGTTGAAATGAGCTAAAAATTTAACAGAGAACTCTCATTTGCACTGGTAACATGCCACAAAATTTCGCCGCAGGAATTCATTCTGTCGCGTATACGAAATATAATGGAAGTCAGCATATTCTGTTTCGCTTTCATCTTGCGGCACTCTCTGGCAATTCAAGCATGCATTTAATATTGAAATAAGCTAAAATTTTCACGAAGGACTCTCATTTGCACTAATAACATGCCACATAAATTCTCCTTTCGAATTCGTCTCGTGGCGATAGGAAAAATAATGGAAGTCAGCATATTCTATTTCGCTTTCATCTTGCGGCACTATCTGGCAATTCAAGCTAGCATTTGCTATCGAATTGAGCTAAAAATTTCACGCAGAACTCTCATTTTCACTGCTAACGTAGCGCGGCATAGCACGGGTTCCCATCTAGTATTATATAAATGTAAGTAAATTATAGATTTAATCTAATAATAACCGGTCCGCACAAAACACTTGCTGCCAATGCAAAAATTGGATTAGAACCTGCCGCCAAAGTTGGATGATCAGGAGGTAAAAGCAATTAGTGCCGCGCTTTCATCGCCCACACCCTCGACCCCCTCGACGAAATGGATCTGCGTGCGTGCATGGACGTTCACCCAGACGCACCCTAGACGCAAGAGACTGCGACGACGTCCAGCGATCGACCTCCGCTAACCTGCGAGGCGGCCTCGATCTTCACTGCCACCTATCAAGCGGCCACTACCTTGTCCCAGGTTAGTCCGATCCTGATGTCGTCTCTTGTCACGCGCGAACAATGTGGCGAACAATCTAGTTATCTGGTAAAGAATTAACTTTCCCTTGCCAAATCAAAAGACGAAATTGAAATTTCAATACTCAACAGTCAAGTTATCTGTGGGCTGTGGGGGAAAGCTTGTCAGGATCAGCAAAGGAGGAAGAAAAATAGTGTAGACGGCGCTGAGGCTTAACGCTTCGACGGGTTCATTTAAGGATGATTTGCGGTGGAAGACTCTACCAGTTGCTGCTTGCCACAGATCTCAATTTTTTTCATATGGCTTTAGTGAGTCAATTACGTACTGGAATCATTCGAGCCTTCACATCTTAACAAATATTGGTAGTCCCCAGTAGCTTGATGTTTTAACTCGACAAGTCCTGACTCCTAATCATGTTTTAGTATCAATTCCAGCCAGTCCTCAAACATGGTAATTTCTCATGTTGCGCCGCCCACACTCGGACTGGACATTGGTTCTATTCCAGCCAGTGCTTAATAATGTTTTAGTATCAATTGGACACCTGAATCATTCTTTGGGGATTTGCACATGGCTTAGGAAGTATGCTGTTGCGACCTAATGCTGTTGCGACCTATATGATCATAATTAGATCATGTTATTTATTCTCTGTTAAGCTAATCTTGTGGTTTTCAGTTGAGTTTCCGAGTCCCTGTGTGTTTTCTGTGAAAGCTTCCGAGTAAGTGCCGGATTAGGAATAGTTATTAGAGTTGCCTAAAGTAGCGGTTTGCGATCTAAGTAAAATTCGCTGCGTTTTGATGTTTGTAAGTTGTTGGGTATAAGTATTAGCCAAAGCATTGAGAAAAGCAAAGAATTCTACACCAAAATACAATCTGTGAAAAGTTGCTTGTTACGCCAAAGTAGTTCTCTGTGCTTCGTTGTTCTTTGCCGAAGAGGAAGTTCAGAAGCGTAGTTGCTTGCGCTGGAAGTTCAGAAGCGTAGTTGTTCTCTGTTTTGTTGCTCTGAACCTGGGGTTTGAACATTCTCTATGGGAGTACGCTGTCTTGTGAGATTGAGCAATTTGCAGCATAGCTATGAGGTGAAGGGTTGAAGCTTTATAGGCAGGCCTTACACATGACTCGCCGAGCCCCTGAACATGCTCGTGGTCAGGCATTTTTAATCCTTGCTCTCTTACCTCTGTTGTGTACTGTTATGTTTGAAGCACACTAATTATTCATGTACATTCTTTTTTTCTAGATGAGTTGAGGCAGACAGTAAGGGCTGAGATTGACAAAATTCGCCATTGTGATGATAAATGTAAGATTAGGTTTTTAATTAGTGAATGCCTGCAGAGATTAAAGGTTCTAGATGAAATGCTTGACATGACAGGAAACAGTTAATTTGAGTTGCATCATGGGCTCTTCTCCAGTATTCAATTCTCTCCCCTGAATTCACAGAGTCAGTTGTTTGACACAATTCACTTTTCGCTAGTGGCATCGTTATGGGCACAAGCAAAATTAGATCTCCATGAGTAATACAAACAAAACTTATATGAAGTCTGCCAAACATACCTTTTCACATATAACTTGACTTTGAATTGTTCAATTGGTTGGAGATTTAATGATTTTTGCATTTATGCCTGCAAAATTGCAAGTCACATGAATTCTTTTGCACTCTTTTGTTACATTGGCATATACTATTATTTTCCTTGTCGCATTTTTATGGTGTATAAATGTATTTTCTGATAGTGGTACAGTATCTTTTCTTTGAGATTCTGGTTTCCTTTTTTGATTATTCTGGTGCTCAAGTTTAAGTTTTGAACATTGATTTTAGGAGGAGTCCTTTGTTGAGAATTGCCGATACTTGACTAGGGTGAACCGTCCAAATCGATAAAGCATGGATAGAGCAGGCAGAGATGCGAGGCTTTTCCTGTGATATCTAGTTCACTAGTGAGTTAATCAACATTTTGATTCCATATGATGCAAGCATAAAAACACAGAAAACCAGGTTGTGGTAATTAAGAGTTAAGACTAATGTGACCACTATCTTCTAGCATAGATGGACAATAATTCTGGCTGTTGTTTCTACTATTTTTTTCTTCAATTCCAGAGGAATGATTGCAATGCCTTGCCCTGACTTCAAAGTCATTTCACATGTTCAGATAGAGTAGGCACCAGACATGTATAATCTAGTTGTGATAGCTTTGTATAATCTAGTTGTGATAGCTTTGTTTCCCCCCCCCCATTTCGGTGCCGATAGTGATTCCTACAAACTAATTTTTTTTACTCTGAAGAAAGTAGGACCTGTGGCATGCAGCGTTCATGTCAAGGTTTCAGTTAGTTTTGTATATTGCTATCAGTTACATTTCCATTAGCACCTCCCAAAGCCTCTCCAGTATGGATTCGGTCTTCTGTTTTAGTCTTTCAAATTCCAATGAATGGAATTCTTTTTCATGGGTTCCTCCATTTTGATAAATACTAAAGTACCATTTTAATTATCATTGTATATTGCTATCAGTTATATTGTATATATCAAATGCCTATACTTCATATTTTTAGTTAAAGTCTTATTACCTGTACAGAATATAAACAAATGAGTGCTTTTTTCCTACATATTTTCAGAACCATGTTTGATTGGTATTTGGCAACATTGGAACAACAAAGTATTTTCTTGTTGAATGCATTATACGCTTCAAATACTATTAATTGTTGCATTATTACTGCATGTTGTCTTACCTCTTTGCAAGAGCCTTGTTTTAGATACTCGTGAAGGTCTTATGAATCGAACATGACTATTGAGAATGGCGTTCAGTCTCGCAATACCCCATTTTTGATCCACCTTCTAGCGGGTAAATTCACCCTCCAAAATGAATCCACCATCTGAAATTGTTTTGTTTTGTCATTTCTCGCCCGACATAATTAGACTAGCATCTACACATTCATATTTCAGTTTAAAATATATTTTAAGGTGCTCATCGGTGAGAGTTGGACTTTACTATTTCAAAGGCGAGGGGTACTGTAGGGAAGAATTCCATGAAATGGATATGGATAGAGCTAATATCTCCTTTTACAACTTGATGTGTTGAAATCAAAGTTTGGGTACTCGTGGAGAGATTACTTGTTCTATAAGAAGTTTATGTGGTAGGGATGTAGCAACTCTTGAGCCGATTGATTTTGAACATGAAGCACTTACAATGGTAACAAACAACGAGGCAGAGAGGAAGGTTCGATTATTAATGGCTAAGGATCCGCCGAGGAGATGCAAAGTTAGCATTACACCCATAAAGCGCCTAGGAGGCACAGATCCAGATGAATTTGTTACATATGACAATATTGATGCATACAAGCTATGGATTGAGAACTGCAACGCCAAGAACCAGACACGGTAAGCTATGTTGCTTCACTTTTCGCACTTCTAGGCATATAATGCATTGACCATACAAAGCTAACATGCCGATGAATTGCGTAATTTAAGGATGAATATAGAGAGGATACAATCGTAACATATAAGGAATGGTTGAGGCAGCAAGGCGACCTTCTAGATATTAGTAATCGGTTTTCTAACTTGAATACATGATATATTGTATTGTTCATAATTACTTACCAATGTTTGCATTGTATGCAGTTGCGTATGTACAGAGCATCGCAACAATCTTCCTAGCATACCTGATGGGGAAATCGATGACAGCAACCCATCAACAACAAGCCGGCCATCTCATGCTCGCTGCTTAAAGCGTAAAACTGATGGTAAAGTGCAAATAAATGGTACTTGTTTATATTATTATGCTCAAATCTGCCTCGCTAATATATTTGCTATATTCTTGATGCTATGTTAGCAGCTTCCAATCAAGGGTGCAAAAAACTGGTCGTGGTACACTCAAAGGTCTAGCAAAGACCAATAAGAGAATAAAATGGGCTCTCAAAAATGGAAATACAATTTTCATGAGGCGGAGGTCGATAGGAACAAACGCCCGCTCCTTTGTCGATGAAGTGGTAATGTTTACAAGAAAAGGGCACCACTCATTGGAGTGAAAAGTGGAAGGACATAAAGCAAATAGTAAAAATTCTATAGCTACTGTATGTCATGGTTAGATAATGTTATTTGTTTAGGCTCAATGTATATATTTCTAGTTACTAAAACTTTGATTTCTTTTCGTGTTTTCATTCAACACGTAATAAATGGGACCTTCAAAACACCCCCAATGCAAAGGAAAAGATATGGCATATTGCCAAAGAGCGTTCATAGGATGGCGGTCAACATTGAGTGCTACATACAAGGCGATAGTACTTATGCCGAGAGAATGAAACAAAAGCCCGAAGATGTAGACATTGTTGAGTGGCACTACTTGAACTTATATTTTGGGTCCGAATAATTCAAGGTTAAACGAAATTATGCATACCTTTTATTTTGCATACAACATATAGTGCTTTCTTTTCTATTACAAGACTCGAGTTCTATTCCAAGCATCTTGTATTTCTTTTTTATATTTTACATCGCTACATAAAGTGCGCTCAGTAATCTTTTTTGTCTTCGTCACCCATCGCAGAAGGTTAGCAATCAAAACTCGAAACCGCCAAAAACAAAAGACCAAGCATTTGATGGGTTCCAAACCTTTTTCTCAAATTAGCTATGAGCAGTAAATATATGTTTGAATGCTCTTCTTTTCATAAACGATGTAGGATTAATATGCCATGTCCTTGCAATTTTAGAGAGACCGTAAATGTGAAGAGCCAAATGATGTGCACCTCTCGATGAGCACTCACATGAAGAATGGGCAATGGTCGACGCTGATCTAAAAAAGTTTATGTCAAGATTTCTTTGATATTGACTCACAATGTGTTTGTAATTTTTGCAATCTTTCGTAACTTCAATATTCAATTAACTTGTGTTCTCATCACTTAGGACGGGCATGCGAGAAGATTTGTGAGAAAGAATTACAGCGAGACAATGGCATCCTTTCACACTAAGAGGAAAACAATATTTTCCAATCAAGCTACAAAGAACTCACATCAAGCAAAACATCCCAACTTCACGGACAGGATACTTGGCTAAACGTCGAACACGCATCGAAGGATGCAGTTCAAATCGAACAACAAGCCCAGTGTTATACCTGCAGCCCAACTACAAAATGTTGAGCTCCAAGGTGAGGTTCAAAAGTTAAAAGAGCAACTTGCAAATGAGATTGCTGAAAGGGATAGGATAGCGAAGAAAGTAGGCGCATGATTCAAGAGGAGCAGAATGCAAGGCTTGCACTGTGGAAGAGATACTTTCATTGATTGTAGAACGAGAGAAGCATCAATACAGCAGTAAAAAAATTGGAAACAATTTAGTTCATCGATGGTTTTGCACATTATATGCACCTTAATTTATTTTTTTTCATTTTTCTAATGCAGATTATTTCAACAAGCATCATCCCAAGTGATGATGCAGCTAGGACGATTGTGGGCAAGAATAATCACAACACTCAAGTTCTAATGTCAAGCGTAATGTATTCAATAACGATTCCAATGGGATACTGCGTTATATAACTACCCAATAGCTTGATGCAAGTTGCTAAAAATCATGGTCGGTGAAGGGCTGAACAAGGTATGAATTGCAAAGTTATTTTTCAGCAATGCAATCGTACATTATGATAATATACAGATCCACTATTTGTTTATACTCAAAAGAATAAACCGTGCTTTTATTCAACAGAGGATACAATTTGAGCGAGCGCCCTGGTCTCATCGCATGGTCAAGTCAAGCAAGTCTACAATGTGGAACAACCTATTCTCAAGTCACTAGTCAATAGATTAGTTCTCATTATCGCAATCTTAGTTGAGAAATTTAAAGTTTTCGCTCAGAGATTACTACGAAATTATTCTATTATTGGTCTCTTTCGCTTGATGTTTGTACATACAAAACAAAGATTGTTACAAATGCTCTTATATATGATTTGATGCCTATAATTGATATTTCTGTTCGTGCAATTTCTAATTTGAGTACATTTCTTTTGCAACAATGGTATATAAGAAAATATTATTGCAATATGCATTGACGCCTCGTTGGGACAAAATGAATTGCTACAGATATAGATCATTGTTATAATTTATTGCAACGGTTATTTCATTGCAATACATCATATTGCCACGCAAATTATTTCGCTATAACCTCACTTATTGCCATGGATTGGTTTTTGTTACAATCGCTGCCTAATGCAATGTTTAAACGCTGTGGCAATAGAGATCTCTATTGCCACGACAATAAAAAAATATTGCCACGGTATTAAGGTCATTGCGACTACTATCTAATGCAACGCATGAGAGCGTGGCAATAGAGACTACTATTGCCACGGCAATTGAGACTATTGCCACGTCAAACTGTCATTGCAACTACGGACTAATGCAACGCATATTCTCGTTGCAATTAGCATTACAATTGCAATAAAACGTAAATCGTGGCCCAAACTTTGGACCACGCAACTAATAGCCACGCCTGCCAACGATTGTCATATTGTGGCTATTGGTACATATTGCAACGAAATGGGCCCTATTGCAACGATTTCTCGCCGTTGCAAAAGCCTGGAATTCTAGTAGTGACATACAAGCACCGATATCTCTTTCTCCAACATCTCCATCATCTCCTTCGTGATTTCTTTAGCACAGAGTTGTCTATAGAAATAACTTAGCTCAGCTAGCACCTTCCACACATCGTCATTAAGGTACCCGCGAAACATTGCAGGCAGGAGTCTTTCCATGATTATGTGGTAATCATGGCTCTTCAACCCATTTAGCTTCCCTGTCTTCACATTCACAGCTCTTCTCAAGCCCGCAGCGTAACCATCGGGGAATTTCAGTTTTTCATCCACCTCAGCACTTCTTTCTTGTCTTTAGGTTTAAGACAAAATGGAGCGCGTGGCTTACTACCACTTTCAGTGAGCTCAAGGGTTGGACGGTTACAAAACTTTGCTAAGTCTCTTCGGGCCTTTAGGTTGTCTTTTGTTTTGTCCGTCATATCCATGCACGTGCTTATGATGCTTTCAGAAACATTACGCTATCGTGCATGACGCCAATGTTGTGCATCGTAATCAACGCCTTGGCATAGGGAGCTCCCATATTCCGATATGTGAGTCCAGCTTGTGCTCCACTCCAAAACCTTCGAACCCATCTCAGATCCGCTTTTGGGACCGCTTTACTCAAATTTTATCGCAATTTCTAGCCCACTTAGGCGCTTGGCGGTCCCTTTGTGACAATGGTGTTCTTCCTAAAAGCGTTCTTCTTGCCTAAAGATGTGTCTCGGGCAAGAAACATCTATGGCAATCGAAGTAGCCGATCTTTCCACCAAAAGCTAGGCAGAATAATCCGTGTCCGAACCACGATCGGACAGTCAAATTTCCATAGCAGCTCCATCCAAAGAAAAATACCATAGGCCATGAAATCATGAACGGACCACAAATACGCAACTCAAGGTTGAATTTCTTCTTCTTGTAAGAGTAAATGACGCTTCAACTCCCGCCCACAATTGTTTCAACTCTTCGATTAAGGGTTTCAAAGATCACGCTGAGGCGGTCCTGTGATGTTGCGGGTTAGGTATGATAAGGCATAAGAACATAAACACGTATTTCATGCAAAGAGCAGGTGGAAGGTTATACGGAATAGCAAAGACGGGCCAACATGAGTAGGAGGCCGCGGATTGGCCGAAGGTGTGAAGCCATCCGTCGCCAACCCAATGCGAACATTTCTCGATCGCGGCTAAGTCTGCGCACAAAGCTGTCCAGAGCCCTCCATGCCTCACCATCGACGGTGCACCATCACTCCGCTTCTCACGCACACCTTCCTTGTGCCACCTCATGTGCCTAGCGGTTCTCTTTGAGAGAAATAGCCGTTTGACCCGCGGTGTAATCGGCATGTAACAAAGTTGCTTATGTGCAACATCAGTCATCACATTTGCACCGTCTTCATTTACGACCTCGACGTACCTCGGTTTGCCACACTTTAAGCACTTCTTCTCATTCTTATGCCCTTTTCAGAAAAGCATGCAATTGTCTTTGCACACATCAATCTTCTCATATTTCATACCGAGAGTAGAAACCAATCTCTTGGCATGGTATATGTCTTTGGGCATGTTATGAGGCTTCGGAAGCACATCACTGATCAAGTTGGAGAGCTCGTTGTAACAATTATTCGAGAAGGCAAACTTTGACTTAATGGCCATGAGCCGTGTCACAAAAGCTAGGAGGGTCACTTCTGTTAGTTTGTGCAACGGCTCTTCCGAAGCTTTGAGGGCCACGAAGAACCTTTCAACCTCTGGTGTAGGCGGATCCTCTAATGTAGTTCAACTCCGCCATATAGCTTCAAGCATCTCGTCCATCCTATCATCGCCTCGCCCTATCATCATCTACCTCTTCTACTTCACTTGAGAGAATGACTCGCCGTGGTGCACCCATAGCTCATAGCTTGGCATGAAACTGCGTTCGACAAAGGTCTAGCGCCACCTTTGTCTTGTCATGTTTGGACAAATTTTGGCACTTGCCGCATGGGCACCTCACCTTATCGGTATTAGACAACGAGAACGCACGGTTCACAAAAGCCGTAGTCTTGGCCACCCACTCATCCGAAAGTGAGCCCCACTCTTATCCCAACCATCATACATCCATCGCCGATCGTCACCCATACTTGAGGCTACAGATTAAAGCAAGTGTAATCATGAGTTTTTCCGCTCCTATATATATCATGGCCCTACATCTATAGGTAAGGATATGTCCTAAACTCACCCAAGAGTGGCCGACAGAGACGGATTTATGACAAGCTGTAGGGTCGAAGAAATTTAAGAAGATAACCCCGCTGCTCGCATCCGCACGCCCAGATATGGTGCAGCGGAGAACATCGTGGTTATGCCGAAATCTCGTTTGGACCCCATGGCTCATCATAAATACCATGTTCTATCGGTCACCCGAGGCTGTCCAAAAGGGATATTTAGGACCAAAGACATCTCACATGTGTGACGATGTGTGGCGTGGCCGTCCGAAAGGGTAACACATAGGTTTCGTGACACTAACAACAGAATTTGGAAAGGTAAGCATCGATTTAACATGCATATATGAAATAAAATGTATGGTCACCAATGTAAGACATGTACATTGTATTATTCAATTTTGTCTAACCATGTAGTGGTAAGGCTTAGTCTATTTATTTATTTATAATGGGAAAGCCTTAGAGTAATTATTGAATGCTCTTGATTTAAATTGTAGATTTAGATTGAATAGTTTTAGTTGTCATATATTCTAGTACAAGAATAAATTCAGGATAACCATACAGCCATACATGCATGAAACCTGTATATATACGCGCACACAACACAACACAACTTGGCATGGTGTGATTGAACAATGAAATCCCATTAGACTCGGCAAACCCTAGTCCTATCGTGCATTGTACCCATTTAAAGTACTCATCTGGACCAGTACTCCCATATAAAGGAAAATAAAAAGATTCTAGTCCTATCGTGCTTAGTTGTATGAAGACAACAAATATATTTGTGGTATATATATGTCAAAATCACTCAATTGCATCCCTCATTGCAAGTAAAGTTCTTACTGTTTCGAAGTGAATTGAGATCAAAACTCACATTTGGTATTGGTGAACACAACAACGGTAATGATTAAGTGAATTCAAGAGCAAGGCAATGCACAACAGTGGATAGTTGTGAAGTTTGAATGGTCAAGTGATTATCGTATGCAATATGAAATTCTAGATATTGTAAAGCTAGATAGCAATCCAAACTAGAAATCAGTGCATGCCTAGTTGCTTATTTCAAAATATAAGTGATGAACAAAGCAACTCACAAGTAAAGAAGCCGTAACTTGATGCAATCAAAAGAATCATATAAACAAAAGATACGTGGAAAATATCAATAGCTGGTATTGCACAAGTTTTAAAGATACGCTAGCTAATTGCTCAAGCGATGAACTAGGGCACAAGATTGATCAAAATTACAAACTAGCACAATATGAACGCATGTTGCTTAGCTGTTTGTTTCCGATCTCTAGCTCATTTTTGCTGCTCTCTCCTCTCTCCTACTGGATGACAATGTGAGCTAGAGTATGTATTGTATGTGTCTTTTGATTCGGTAATATAGTTTTGAGGAAACCATGGTAGCACCACTCGTGCAATCAAGCGGCTCATATCAGAAATCAACACTCACATTCTCTGACTTGTGCCGCATAACATGGCTGTCACTAGTGGGTGCTCTACTAAATAAAAATGAGAGCCTTCTGAAAATGCAGACTCCAAATGCAAGTTCAGTTTGCCTTCTTTTCTATATCTAATTAAGGTTTCATCTCGCATTGTGATGAATCATATTGTTAGGAACTTAGCCAGTGATGAACAGACGCAACGTTAGCAGCAAAGACCTAGATGATGTTGCGGTGGAGAAGCAATTTAATGAGATACTGGGTTAAACATCGAATATTTATACCAAGAACTATTTCAAAATGATTTGTAAATGAAGGAAACATTTATACCAAGAACTATTTCAAAATCATTTCTCAAACATTTCTAAATGTGTAGTATTTCAAAATGTCGATGTCTGCTCACTTTTTCGGAAGGAAGAACGACGACGATTTGATGACGCCGGCGGCAAGGCTTGGGCGGCATGAGGATGACGGCGGTGTCGCGTGGGGCGGGCGGCATGGGCAACGACGAGTCGGGCGGCCGCAGGACGACGGCGGCGTGCTGGGCGGGCGGCGTCGGGGCCAGAAGGACTCGACCACCAATTCGAGTCCACGTGGTTTTACCGACTATCCCTGTGATCAACGCTAGTGCACACAGCTTAACATTAGTAAGTATCATATCATACAAAACGATAAGAATAATAAGACTTCATTTATTTAATATAACTAGTGTATGATCTTATGACCACTTACATTATTTAGCCTCACAAGGCAATAGTGAGATCAATGAGACAAATGCAGCGGAAAAGTAGTAGAAAACGTAGATGTCCCATCAGTACACCACATGCGACCGACAAGGATCGGCCTAGTGACTCGTGTCCACCTGAATGTCCTCCTCCAATACCGGCGCTGAATCCTCCACTGTTGTTGGTTGTTTAAGCAAGGGTGAGTACACCTACACGTACTCAACAAGTTGTGTACAGAATGCAATTCTATTATACTATATGCAGGCTCATTCCAAAGGAAGGCTTATGGTTCATTTGCAATAAGCAGCATTTGTAAACACATACATTATATAGATGTGAAAAGACAATAAAGACAAATAATAACAGTAAGTAGATTTGATTGTTCTCAAATCAACCCAAGTTTCATCCTATTCAAGTTCCATTATCCACATGGCCTCCTGCCATCCCAAACAGTTGTCCATTTTAATTAACTACCCCTTGACTGTAATTCCCGAGCATTGCTCAATACCGTGAGCACGGCTATCCGAATAGTTTGTACACTTTGCAGAGGTTATGCACTTTACCCACATGATACAACCATGCACCACACAAAGTAATGATTATAACAAAGCCTTTACAATGCATCCTCTTAACCCAAAGTGCTACCCACGAGGTTTCAACACCGAGGGACTGGTTACCACACCTGTGGCCCCCTCTTGCGCCATGTGAGTTTTCTCCGTACACTCGGACTCACACCACCACGATAGCACTCAAGCTAAGCATTTGCAAATTAGTCAGCTAGGCTGCCCCATAACAGACATGTGGTTGCATGATTGACTCAGGTCAAAGGCCCCATAACAGACATGTGGTTGCATGATTGACTCAGGTCAAAGGCTTGCAAGGTTAAGTCCTTAGGATTGATTAAAGCAAGACTTGCACATACCCTCAGCTCAACTGAGCCCGCCCTGGCACACTTGCCCCTTCCACTTGCTTTAATCTAAAAGTGATTACCACCCGGTTGGTTATCAAGCATCATATGCTATACACAATTCAACATCGTTGTGTGATGACCTCCTCGCCACAACAACTCAATCTCTTTGTGTGACCACACATGACGCACAAGTTCATAACATTGTTCCATATTCCATTAGTCAAATTTAATAATCAACATCTCATGAACATGTGATGACGTAGCATGGCTAAGGATTCTACCCGATCTAACCATCCATGTTGATTTCATTATTAACCAACTATAGTGAACCAACCTAAGGTAACAAGTGAATCATGGCATACAAGTAACAAGGTAGGGTATAACTCAATGGGTATGTTAGCTAATCCCAAATTAAGTTGAAAACATTTGTACTCATAAAATAATATGCTATAAAGTAAATCAAAATAGCAATTTTGCAAACATGGGTGCAACATGATCAAAGCACAACTTGCCTTGCATAAGCTCCTGGTCTTGGTCTAAGGATTGTTCCTGAGTTGCAAATTCCTCCTCCGAAGCCTCGCACAATTCAACGTCTACGCGAATCGAGAAAAAAAATAGCAAATAAACACCAAAACCAAAGAACAAATGAACTCAAAAATTCAAATAAAAATCACCACTGGATAGATCTCAATTTTACAAATTTTTAGGAATTTGAATCACCTTAATCGGAGTTCATATGCAAAACTTATAGCATTTAGAAGTTTAATAAATTCTGAAATTAGAAATTCTAATTTTCACAAATCATTTTTATAAAGAAAAATACGAATTTTCCACCCCGGCTGTACGGACAACACGTGGCATCATCTGGACCGTACAAAACTGATCTAACGATTATTGATTTTACACCTACGTGGCTCAACGACAGCCTTCCGATCTTGATCGAATGGCCAAGGTTTACCCGTGTGGTTTACTATTCACCGAAACGACGTGGCCCAAATCTAACCGTCCATCCAAGATCGTATGGCCGAAACCTTACCCGAGTCCTTTTACTGTTGACCTAATGACGTGGCCCAACTCCGACTGCCCGATCTAAATCTAACGGTTAAGAACGCATTCGAAGCGGATCATCGTGGTAATCGCGACGACGTGGACGATTTCCGTGCGCACGATGATGATCCAACGGCTGAATACCTTCGACTCCGGTGATGGCAGTGCGGCGGCTTTGGTTCGCCGGGCTTGGGGAAGACGACCAACCCGTCGGCGTCTCGGCGTGTTCCGGCGACCACGACTTGGCGGATTCGACGCGGCGCAACAAGACGGCCTCGGATCCGACTTCAATGCGCGGAAGAAGGTCCCGTCGGTGACTAAATTCGGCGCAAACTCCCTCGGTACTCTGGCGAGCACGCGTGGCTTCCTCGGTGATTCTCCGGTGACGACGCAACAGAGAAAAGGTGCGGTGGCTCGGGATGAATCTCGAGAGGCGTACCCGGTGCTTAAATACCACTCGAGCAGCACGCATACTTGGAAACCATGACGGCGGCGGAGTCTGGATCGGTGACGGCGGTGGCCCAGAAGTTCAACTCGGACACGATGACTAACAGCCGCACAATGTTCATCCGACGGCCACGATAGAAGATGGAGTCCGAACCGGTACCGATCAATGGTGACCGTGCGATCAAGATCTAACGGTTGCAAACACTAGGGTTTCATTAAATAACGTGGACCAACGTGTACCCTTGGATCCCGATCCAACGGTCGATGTTAACCCTCCAGTTTCACCGTTCGGTCCACACGGCCGCGGCCTATTACTGTTCACAAGGTTTTCCCAGATTTTTCTATTTAAAATAATCCGAGAAATTCATTTGATTTATTTAAAGCAATAAAAATACTCTAAAAATTCCAAGAACAATCTCAAAAATACTTTGAGACATTCTGGACTTAAATAGAATATTTTTGGTAAAACTTTATTTTGAACTTTTCTTTTAATAATTATTTCTTAACAATAGGCCATATATAATAATTCAAATAAATCTCAAAAAATCCAAATAATTCCATAAAATTCACAAAAATCATAAATTACAACAAAATAATATTTAATAATTAAAAAGTCAAAAATTGGGATGTTACAAACCTCCCCCCCTTAACGGAATCTCGACCCCGAGATTTAGGGCTAACTAGAGAATAGGTTTGGAAATTCTTCTTTCAGATCTTCCTCACGCTCCCAGGTTGCTTCGTTTTCTGAATGATTACTCCATTGAACTCTACAAAAGCGAGTAGACTTATTTCTGGTCCTACGCTCCATTACATCCAAAATCTTAATAGGCTGCTCTTTGTAAGTCAGATCCTCCTGTAACTCGATAGCCTCTAGCGGTGTCTACTCTGCTGGCACTCTGAGACACTTCTTAAGGTGTGACACATGAAACACATCATGGACTCCTTCTAATGACTGTGGCAACTCCAACTGATAAGCAACCTCTCCTCGACGGCGTAGGATCTTAAATGGTCCAACATACCTAGGTGCGAGCTTCCCTTTGACTTGAAACCTTTTCACACCTTTGAGAGGAGTAACTTTAAGATACACGAAATCGTTAGGTTCGAAACTCAAATCACGACGACGATTGTAAGCATAACTCTTCTGCCTTGACTGTGCCCTTTTCAGTCTTTCTTTGATCATGGCAACTTGTTCCTCAGCCTCTCTGAGCAATTCCGGGCCAAACACTGAACGCTCCCCCGTCTCATTCCAATTTAACGGGGTACGACAAGCACGACCATACAAGGCTTCAAATGGTGACATTTGCAAACTAACCTGATAACTATTGTTGTAACTAAACTCTGCATATGGCAAACACTTATCCCAAAATGTACTGTACGATATCGCACAAGCTCTCAACATATCCTCTAAAATCTGGTTTACTCTTTCTGTTTGACCATCTGTCTACGGATGATAAGCAGTACTGAAATTCAGACGAGTTCCCATTGCTTCATGCAATTTATCCCAAAATCTTGAGGTAAATTGGGTACCTCGGTCCGACACGATTTTCTTAGGCACACCATGTAAACATACAATCCTGGCCATATACAACTCTGCTAATCGATCTCCCGAATAAGTTGTCTTCACTGAAACGAAGTGAGCAACTTTGGTCAACCGGTCAATAATAACCCATATCGAATCATAACCTCTCTGTGTCTTGGGTAATCCTGTGATAAAATCCATACCAATCTCCTCCCATTTCCATTCTAGAATCTTTAATGGCTGCAATAGTCCTGCGGGCTTTTGATGCATTGCCTTTACCCTCTGACACACGTCACACAATGCAACATGCTCTACAACTTCACGCTTCATACTCGGCCACCAAAATCTTTTCTTAAGATCCTGATACATCTTGGCACTTCCTGGATGAATCGAATACTTAGAATCATATGCTTACTCAAGAATCAACTGCTTAAGCTCTTTCTCGTTTGGCACACAAATTCGACCTTTAAACCATAGGGTTCCCTGCCCATCTATGGTGAAATCTTTTGCTAAACCTTCTTCCTTCTTAGACTTGATTTTGTTAATCTTCTCATCTTCGCCTTGCTTTTCCCTGATTTGATCCTCTAGGGTTGGCTTAACTTCCAGAGTAGCTACAAATCCTTGCGGCACAACCTCTAATCTCAACTTCTGAAATTCCTCACATAACTTTGGTTGATCGCTGGCTATTAACGAATTTACATTGTGGCCTTTGCGACTCAAAGCATCAGCTACCACATTAGTTTTTCCAAGGTGATAATGAATTCCAACATTGTAATACTTAATCAATTCTAGCCATCTTCTCTGTCTCATATTCAGATCTGACTGAGTGAATATATACTTCAAGCTCTTATGGTCCGTATATATCTCACATCTATTTCCAATGAGATAATGACGCCATATCTTCAAGGCATGCACTACGGCTGCTAATTCTAAGTCATGCGTCGGATAATTCCCTTCATGCGGCCTCAACTGCCTTGACGCATAAGCTACAACCTTGCCATTTTGCATCAACACACAACCAAGACCTTGTCTTGATGCGTCACAATAAATGTCAAAGTTGTACTGCACATCTGGCAATACTAACACAGGTGCAGATGTTAATCGCTTCTTTAGTTCCTGAAAACTTTCTTCGCACTCTGGCGTCCATGCAAATTTCTTTTCTTTCTTCAACAATTGCGTAAGAGGTCTAGCAATCGTCGAAAATCCCTCTATGAATCGACGGTAATATCCCGCCATTCCCAGAAAACTACAGATTTGTGTAACTGTCTTTGGCTGCTCCCAATGTAATACAGCCTCTACTTTACTTGGGTCTACGGCAACTCCCTTAGTTGTCATTACATGGCCAAGGAATTCTACCTTCTCCTTCCAGAAGTCACATTTACTGAATTTGGCATATAACTGTTGTTCTCCCAACTTCTCCAAAACCGATCTCCAATGCTCAGCATGCTCTTCTTCTGACTTGGAGTACATAAGGATATCGTCTATAAAGACAACCACAAACTTATCCAAATATTCTATGAATACTTTATTCTTCATGTTCATGACTCAAGCTAGGTCAATAGTTGGTGCGCACAGATCATAGTGGTCTAGACCATAACTAAACGATAACTAAATATTATACCCAGAGTACTGCCTGGCGTATCTCATTATTACAAAAGTTGGGCCCGTAGGTCATATAGCGACTGAGACATTAAACTGGTAACTAAACTTTTAGACTAAGCAAAAACCAAAAAGACACGTGATCCTGGGCGTCTGGCTATTCCTCCTCCTCACAGCCTTCACCACAGATATCAAACGAAGGGTTGCAAGCTCTTGGGTAGCTATCTTCATCCTCCTGATTTTGGTTGGCGACGAGAGAATCGTCTCCTTGCAGATCAGTAGCAGTGTCGTCGTCGGGTATCTCCAGCATGACCTCCACGGCATTCTGGACCTCATCTGTCGTGATGTGATTGACCCTTCCACGAGTCGTTGTTTGAGGTGACGCTCCTGACTTCACTGGTACTCGATTACTTCCTGTCACTGGAGCTTTAGCTAGGGTAGTACCTAGGTTGAAGTGAACTGGAGTGATATTCCCCTTCTTCGGACACTTATTGGCAAAATATCCTGGCTCATTGCAAGAGAAACATTTCTTGACAGCGGACTGCTGATTGCCTGCTGGTGCATTACCTCCTGGTGCTGGTGTTTGAAAATTCTGATTAGCAGGGCGAGATGTTGAAGTTGATGTCTTGCCTGGCAATTGCGGATGAATCCTAGCAAACTGCTGGGGTGACATCCTTAACCTGAACTGATTAGGTCGTCCAGCCTGACTAGCCATCCTACACTTACGATCCTCACCCAATTCCTTGCGCTTATCCTCAAGGATCAAAGCCTTATTTACCAGCTCCTGAAAATCAGGGAAGTTGTGGGTGATCAGTCCCACCTGTAATCCAGAAGTTAAACCTTTCAAGAAACGAAACTGCCTAGCCTTATCTGTGGCCACATCTTCTGGTGCATAACATGCCAATTGAGTAAATCTATTCAGGTATTCTGCCACTGACTGGCCTCCTTGTTTTAGCGCCCTGAACTCTTCCTTCTTAAGGTCCATCATTCCTTCAGGTACATGATACTGACGGAAAGCAGCTGAAAACTCTTCCCAAGTAATTTCCTGGGGTGCTTCATGTGCTGCGCAGTAGTTCTCCCACCATTCTGCAGCAGTTCCTTCTAACTGGTGTGAAGCATACAACACCTTCTCATTACCTTCACACTGCGTGATGTGTAACTTTCTCTCAATGGTCCTTAACCAATCATCAGCCTCCAAAGGATTGGCATTGCCTGAAAATGTTGGATGGCGTGTCCTCATGAAATCCGACAGCTTAGAATGAGAGCGCTGCCCATTATTGCCTTGAGGCACGTTGTTGTTGCCCGCAGCTTGATTGTTCATATTCTGCATTTGCTGCATCATGGTTTGCATAAGCTGTGTCTGTGCTGCTATGAAAGCTCCTAAGTTCTGCACATCTTCTGGTGGTGTTGGTATTCCCTCATTAGGATTATCATTCCTGTGAAGACCACTCCCTGAGGCTCCATTGTTACCGCGAGTGTTCACCATCTGTTTAATTGTTTAGGAAAGATAGAAATAGCACAGATAAGATGCAAGAATTCCTAAAGCGGGGGAAATAGGTTAAACCCAAAAATTTTAATACTTTCATTAATTAACTTGGTATGGTTGCTTACAGAAGCCTAAAAGCTTTGCAAAACATACTGCACACTCAGCAAACATTAAAAACCAAACTAAACACTCAACCTTAACGTCTATTACATGTGGGTAAGACTACTCTAACGATGCGACTCCGTACTTAAGTCCTAACTTAACTCTAAGTTTCTCACTCCTCGAGCCATCCCCCACGGGAACTTCCTGGTGGATATACTGGCGGATGTGCTGGTGCTCTTCAGCTGGTTGCTCCTCAGACTCAGATTTCATCTTCTTTGATTCTGCCTCTTCTGATGATGTCGGTGTAGCACGGCCTCCTTCCTGTAATGCTTCCTCGAATTCCATGATCCTCTCCTAGTAGGCTACTCGAGTCTCGTGCAGTCCCTTCTCCGCAACTCTGAGTGCTTCATAGGCCGTCCTTAATTCTGTGTCGGTGTCATGGGCATGAGCTTCTTGAACAGCTGCAAATTGTGCTAAGTGCACTGTAGTAGCATCCTCCCTCCGTGTGACGTATGAACGCCAAGCATCTCGAACCATGGGGTGGAGTCTGAACACTGTGTCATCCAACTCGTGGTAGTAGTCATAGCAGATCCTCCGTAGAGCAAGTCGCGATGCCTCCTGGATACCGATCTCCCAAGTGGCTCTTCTCACTGTGATGCTGATAGGTTGGCTTGATTTCTCACCATTCCTGGCGTAGATTAACAGCTTGCACACCGTTCCTCTTGTGGCCCCGTTGACGATCCAATCTCGGCCTTGATACGTTGGTTTGGCGAAACCTCCCAAAACTTGGAGCACCTCCGAGTTCTCACACGAGCCACCCTCAAGACTTCACGTGATGATCAAGGCCCTCCTCATCTATTTAAAAGAGAAATAGATAAGTCTTCAACTTCAAACGGCCACTTCGAAAAATTTGAGGTAGATTTCAGCAAAGGTAAGGAGCAGAGAATGAGATAAGTCAAGAGTGTTGTCTTACTCCAATTTAAGTTTTCCTTTTAGAAAATAGTTTTGGACACTCTACCAACTAGGGCCAAGTCCTACAGTCAGTATGCTCTAATACCACCTCTGTAAGGACCCGAATTCACCAATTTGAATCCTTGTGTTTTACCGCACTATTCCTGTGATCAACGCTTAGTGCACACACTTAACATCAAGAAGTATCATATCATACACAACGATAAGAATAATAAGACTTCATTTATTTAATATAACTAGTGTATGATCTTATGACCACTTACATTATTCAGCCTCACAAGGCAATAGTGAGATCAATGAGACAAATGCAGCGGAAAAGTAGTAGAAAACGTAGATGTCCCATCAGTACACCATAGGCGACCGACAAGGATCGGCCTAGTGACTCGTGTCCACCTGAATGTCCTCCTCCAATACCGGCGATGAATCCTCCACTGTTGTTGGTTGTTTAAGCAAGGGTGAGTACACCAACACGTACTCAACAAGTTGTGCACATAATGCAATTCTATTATACTATATGCAGGCTCATTCCAAAGGAAGGCTTATGGTTCATTTGCAATAAGCAGCATTTGTAAACACATACATTATATAGATGTGAAAAGACAGTAAAGACAAATAATAACAGTAAGTAGATTTCATTGTTCTCAAATCAACCCAAGTTTCATCCTATTCAAGTTCCATTATCCACATGGCCTCCTGCCATCCCAAACAGTTGTCCATTTTAATTAACTAACCCTTGACTGTAATTCTCGAGCATTGCTCAATACCGTGAGCATGGCTATCCGAATAGTTTGTGCACTCTGCAGAGCTTATGCACTTTACCCACATGATACAACCATGCACCGATAAAGTAATGATTATAACAAAGCCTTTACAATGCATCCTTTAACCCGGTGCTACCCACGAGGTTTCAACACTAGAGGGACTGGTTACCACACCCAGGGCCCCCCTCTTGCGCCATGTGAGTTTTCTCCGTACACTCGGACTCACACCACCACGATAGCACTCAAGCTAAGATTTGCAAATTAGTCACTAGGTTGCCCCATACATGTATATGTGGTTGCATGATTGACTCAGGTCAAAGGCTTGCAAGGTTAAGTCCTTAGGATTGATTAAAGCGAGACTTGCACATACCCTCAGCTCAACTGAGCCCACCCTGGCACACTTGCCCCTTCCACTTGCTTTAATCTAAAAGTGATTACCACCCGGTTGGTTACCAAGCATCATATGCTATACACAATTCAACATCGTTGTGTGACCTCCTCGCCACAACAACTCAATCTCTTTGTGTGACCACACATGACACACAAGTTCATAACATTGTTCCATATTCCATTAGTCAAATTTAATAATCAACATCTCATGAACATGTGATGACGTAGCATGGCTAAGCATTCTACCCGATCTAACAATCCATGTTGATTTCATTATTAACCAACTATAGTGAACCAACCTAAGGTAACAAGTGAATCATGGAATACAAGTAACAAGGTAGGGTATAACTCAATGGGTATGTTAGCTAATCCCAAATTAAGTTGAAAACATTTGTACTCATAAAATAATATGCAATAAAGTAAATCAAAATAGCAATTTTGCAAACATGGGTGCAACATGATCAAAGCACAACTTGCCTTGCATAAGCTCCTGGTCTTGGTCTAAGGATTGTTCCTGAGTTGCAAATTCCTCCTCCGAAGCCTCGCACAATTCAACGTCTATGCGAATCGAGAAAAAATAGCAAATAAACACTAAAACCAAAGAACAAATGAACTCAAAAATTCAAATAAAAATCACCATTGGATAGATCTCAATTTTACAAATTTTTAGGAATTTGAATCACCTTAATCGGAGTTCATATGCAAAACTTATAGTATTTAGAAGTTTAATAAATTTCAAATTAGAAATTTAATTTTCCTAATTATTTTTATAAAGAAAAATACGAATTTTCCACCGGCTACCGCACGGACAACACGTGGCATCATCTCGACCGATAAAACTGATCTAACGACATCGATTTTACGCCACGTGGCTCAACGACGACCTTCCGATCTTGATAGAATGGCCAAGGTTTACCTGTGTGGTTTACTGTTCACCGAAACGACGTGGCCCAAATTTAACCGTCCATCCAAGATCGTATGGCCGAAACCTTACACGAGTCCTTTTACTGTTGACCTAATGACATGGCCCAACTCCGACTACCCGATCTAAATCTAACGGTTAAGAACGTACCCGAGCGGATCACTGTGCACTGCGACGACGTGGACGATTTCCGTGCGCACGATGATGATCCAACTACCAAGACCTTCGACCAAGAATGGCAAAGGCGGCGGCTCTGGTTCGCCGGGCTTGGGGAAGACGACCAACCCGTCGGCGTCTTGGCATGTTCCGGCGACCACGACTTGGTGGATTCGACACGGCGCGACAAGACGGCCTCGGATCCGACTTCAACGCGCGGAAGAAGGTCCCGTCGGCGACTAAATCCGGCGCAAACTCCCTCGGTACTCTGGCGAGCACGCGTGGCTTCCTCGGTGATTCTCCGGCGACGGCGCAACAGAGAAAAGGTGCGGTGGCTCGGGATGAATCTCGAGAGGCGTACCCGGTGCTTAAATACCCCTCGAGCGGCGCGCATACTTGGAAACCGCGACGACGGCGGAGTCCGGATCGGTGACGGCGGCGGCACAGAAGTTCAACTCGGACACGATGACTAACAGCCGCACAATGTTCATCCGACAGCCACGATAGAAGATGGAGTCCGAATCGGTACCGATCAATGGTGACCGTGCGATCAAGATCTAACGGTTGCAAACACTAGGGTTTCATTAAATGACGTGGACCAACATGGACCCTTGGATCCCGATCCAACGGTCGACGTTAACCCTCCCGTTTCACCGTTCGGTCCACACAGTAATGGGCCGCGGCCTGTTACTGTTCACAAGGTTTTCCCAGATTTTTCTATTTAAAATAATCCGAGAAATTCATTTGATTTATTTAAAGCAATAAAAATACTCTAAAAATTTCAAGAAAAATCTCAAAAATAATCCGAGACATTCTGGACTTAAATAAAATATTTTTGGTAAAACTTTATTTTGAACTTTTCTTTTAATAATTATTTCTTAACAATAGGCCATATATAATAATTCAAAATAATTCAAATAAATCTCAAAAAATCCAAATAATTCCAGAAAATTCACAAAAATCATAAATTGCAATAAAATAATATTTAATAATTAAAATGTCAAAAATTGGGATGTTACAATACGACGAGGCAGCCATGCAAGCAATCGACATTCTCATACGACCAAAGGGCATCGCACAGCATCCGACGGCGGCTACCAGATCGGACGGCGGACACGAAAAGACGTGGGCGAGGAAACGTGGTGCAATCCGGAGCGTTAGCTGACGATCGAACGGCTGCAGGTGAGCGGAGGTGCTCACCGGCGAGGGCGGTGCTATTCTACCGGCCGCGCAGAAGACGACGGGGCAAACAGCGGCTAAGCGACGGATCGAGCGCGAGAAAATGCGGATTCAGAAGAAGACGATGCGACGAGTTCGGGAGTGCCAACGGCGACGGAAGAGGTGAACTGGAGCTACCAGACGATGGCGAGAAATGTCTCGGGCAAAGGCGCAACTCCGACGCGCTCACTGCGGCGGTAGAAGGGGTCTTCAGCAACGAGGAAAAGGGCGGCGGGTGCGGGAGAAAGCTGTGAACCTCAGACGGTAGTCCTCGGGGCTTTAAATAGCCCTGGGGAGGCGTGCTGGGCGTGGAATCCGAGCGGCGGCGCGGCGCGCGGAATCCAAAGACAGTTAGGGTTAGGGTTTCGGCAGCGGCGGCACGGGCGACGTGGCTTCATCTCAGCCATCCACACGTCACCGATCGAACGGTGTGGTGCACGCGGGCTGGCGGGCCGAGCAGACGTAGAAACAGGCCAGGGCAGAGGGAAATGGACCGGAATAGGAGCAGGCTGACGGAGAATAGGAACGGGCTGAAAATAGATTCAGCCCAAGGGGAATTTTGAAATAAAAAAGATTTTTCCAATTAAAGAATTTCCAGAAATTCCAAAAAAAGCAAATAACTTCAAATAAATACCAAATAAGTTCAGAAAAATTCCAAAAATACAGAAAAATTCCTTGAAGCATAAGGAAACCTTTGATTTGATGCATAGATTAGCCAAAATCTTTTCATTTTTAGAAAAATTCAAATTAAGCTTTAGTTAATTCCATGAAAATGCAAATGGTTCATTTTTCAACTTAAACATTCCAAAACACAAATTTTGGGATGTTACAAGGTCATCACCATTGATTCTGATGTCAAAATGATAGTGATATTTTGCACCATATTTCTCACCCATGCCGAATCATATATCACTATCGATTTTTTCCTAAAAAGTTGGGAACCAACCCAGACAAAAAGGTAGTGTTGTATCATTTTGTAGTAGTGAACATTGATGTTTACAAGTAATTCAACGCAAAGTGATAATAAGAAGCAAAAGAAGTTGACAACAAAAATTTTCAAGTATAATTATAGCAACAAAGGGCTCTGGTTCTGTAAGAGTTTTTGGAAAATGGTTGATCAATTTTTGAGGTTTATTTATGTAAGTTATGTTTATTTAAAATTTTAAATCAGGAAAAGAACCAAAGACAGAGGCTCATGACTTTAGAAAATTTTAGAAGTTGATTTCACAAATTTTTGTACTTGTTTGCATTAGTTGTCCATATTTGTATGTGTTGAATACTAACCTAGGTAGGAGATTAATACAAATTATGTCAAAATTAAAATATTTGGCAGAAATTGAGTGCTTTTGTTTTTAGGAGAATTTAGAATTGTTCCCATCAAATTTGGATTCTATTTGTGGAAATTTCAAAGAGTGAATATGTTAGGTTTCATTCAACTTTTGAATTCAAATTTTGAACAGAGGTCAACTTTCATGTATTTCTACATAGTTGACAATTTCATGATTTTATAAAAATTTAGAACTTGATTGACTGAATTTAGAGTTAACTTGCAAAAGTTATAAGCGCTTGAATGTTGTTAGTTTTGGAAATCGTTCAAAACAGAAAAAAATATGCTTTCATAATAGAGAAAGCGCCTTTATTTATTTGTAGATTTCCATAGGTTTTCTTTGAATATGCGCACAGCCACTGACATGGGAGGCCCACCCGTTAGTTTCACCAAGCAAGGCGAGCCGATGACCGAGAGGCTTGCCGGCGGTGCGTGGCTCAGCCAAGTGCTCGGGGAGCTTGAGGGATGCGAGGGGACTTCAAGGAATAGGTTAGCAATAGCGGAGCAAGACTGGAGCTAGCCAGTGATGGCAGCAAGCAGTGATAGTCACTACTACAAAAGGGGCTATGTTAGACACATTATCACAGACGGTTTTAGGAACAAACTGTCTGTGATGCGTTTCAGGCACATCGCAGATGGTTTTTGGATGCAACCATCTGCGATGTATGATTATCATAGACTGTCTGTGATGAAAGGGAGAAGTTCATAGACGGTTTTATCGACAAACCGACTGTGATGATAGGTATAACTTCACAGACGATTTGTGGATAAAACAATCTATGATATTGCCCTTATCACAGACGTGTTTATCCACGAACTGTCTGTGATCATCAATTGAAATCAACAATTACGCGCCATACAAAAAAGACTACTAGATTGCATTATATATATAAGAAGATCATTACAAAAGTATTATAAGAAGCATTATAATGCATTATAGATTGCATTATAAGAAGCATTACAAAAGATCGACTACGTACAAAAGTACTTTAACTAAAAAAGACTTGCTACTCATCGTCGTCGTTGTCGGAGGAGGAGGCCAGAGGGGCATCGGAGTCGGCAGAGTCCTTGCTGCGGCCGTCTGGGTCCTCGCTCGAGCCAGCTCGGTCTGGGTCATTCTCCAGCTCCTAGCCGGTGCAATATCTTTCCGACGAGTCATAGCTTTTGTCATCATTGTCGGAGGAGGAGGTCGGTGCCGGACGCTTCTGCCCAGCGCGGGTGGAGGCGAAGGCGGCCGGAGGGGTGCGGGTGGAGGCGGAGTTGGTCGGAGGGGCGCAGGTGGAGGCCGAGGCGGTCGGAGGAAGCGGAGCAACCGTGGAGATAGCACTGGCGTAACGTCGTAGCCATTGGCGCATGGGCATGCCGGCAGGTCTAGTTGGAGGTGGTGGCATCGGTGGGGTGGAGTCATCGGAGGAGGAGCCGTCAGAGGAGCTGTTTGGTTGGTTGCTCATGGTTGCGTCGTCGGAGGGGATTTTTTTCTACTGATGATGGAGTGTAGAGGTGATCGATAAGCCTCTCCGTTCTTATAGGCGCGGAATTGCATTGGGGAAACGAAACACCACCTGGAATTAGTGATCTGCATGCATTGGAAAGCCGAAACAATCACTAGAAAGACTACGCGCATCTGCATTGGGAAAATGAAATGATTAACTCGATCGAAAGACTACGCGCGTCTACATTGGGAAGATGAAACGATTAACTCGATGGAACTACTACGCGAGATTGCATTGGGATGATAAAATGATGAACTCGATCGAAAGACTGCGCGAACATCACGGACGGTTTGTAGATAAAACCGTCTGTGATGGCGTAATCGTTGACGGTTTTATCCATGTGGATAAAAATATCTGCGATGACACTATCACATAGCAAACAGTTTTATCTACAAACGTTCTGCGATGTCATCACATCATAGATGGTTTTATCTAAAAACCATCTACGATATCATCATATCACAGGCGGTTTTATCTAAAAACCGTCTACGATGTGATATCACACGCAGACGGTTCGTAGATAAAATCGTCTACGATGATATCTGTTACCTGTA
This sequence comes from Guadua angustifolia, assembly GCA_036346375.1. Taxonomy (NCBI): domain Eukaryota; kingdom Viridiplantae; phylum Streptophyta; class Magnoliopsida; order Poales; family Poaceae; genus Guadua; species Guadua angustifolia. Next base: position 3,116,089 of record CM070511.1, on the reverse strand, counting down.
CAAAACAGAGTGCCTCGACCGCCTCTGTATTTTTAGGTTTTCCTCGATATTTCTAAGGTGGCTGCGATTGAGAGGCGTTTTGGTGAAAGAGATCCCCTAGATTTGGAGATTTAATTGCAGATCCTTGTGCTCTTGGTCATCCAAGATTAGTAATTGCTTCTAATCTGAATTTGTCCAAATTTGCATTATATTTAATATCTATCTTGGTGAAGAGGGAAATGAAGCTGGTTAATTTGTTCTCTATGATGTAAAGTAGATAAATTTGCTATACCTTGTACAGATCCATTTGTACTCTTTGATCTAAATTCGTCGTTTAACACCTATTGTTACATATGTAGCGTAGATGGACCAAAGCTGGATGCTGAGAACCGTGCGAGCGCTGAGTACATTAATGGTGTCTCCGCTTTTAGAAGAGATGCAGAGGAAGATATGTCGAACAAGGGGGTGGAATTTATGCCTTGTCCATGCATTGACTGTGAGAATCTCCGGATGTTTCAAAACCCAGCGCAGATTGAAGCACACTTGATTCTACGGGGTTTCAAAAGGGGGCATACATGATGGACCAGTCACAGTAAAGAGCAGATTACATGAGGACCAAATCGTGGACGAAGTCGATGATACTATGGATGATATCGACTGTACTTTCAATGACAATCTGGATCAGATGCTACGGGATGCAGAAGGGAACCATAATGAGCGGGAGTATGAAAAATTCCGGGGCTTGATGGACGACTCAGAGAAACCTTTGTTCCCAGGTTGCAAGTCCAAATACACAAGGTTATCGTCCGTGTTGGAACTGCTAAAATTAAAGGCAAGTAACAGTTAGTCTAATAAGAGTTTCACAGCGCTGTTAGGTCTGTTAACGGATATGCTTCCAGAGGGAAACGAGTTGCCAACAACCACCTACAAAGCCAAAAAGGTTCTTTGTCCCTTGGGAATGGAAGTAGAAAGAATACATGCCTATCCGAATGACTGTATCCTATACCGCAAACAGTACGCAAACTTGCATGTATGTCCGGTGTGCAACGCATCCAGGTACAACCGTAAAGATAGATCGGATGATGACTATGAGGGCATGGAGGTGAAGAAAGGACCTCCCGCTAAGGTGGCATGGTATTTGCCTATAATTCCCCATTTGAAACATTTGTTTGCGAACCCAAAAGAGGCAAAATTGCTTCGATGGCACTCGGATGAGCGTAAGAACGATGGAATGACTAGGCACCCTGCTGATTCGATGCAATGGAGAAACATCGATAGGAATTTTAAAGAATTCAAAGCGGATCCGAGGAATATAAAGTTCAGATTGAGTACAGATGGAATGAATCCTTTTGGTAACATAAGCAGTTGTCATAGCACTTGGCCTATAAATCACTGTGTGTACAACCTTCTTCCTGGGTTGTGTATGAAGTGAAAGAACATATTGATGTCTGTACTCATCGAAGGTCCGAAGCAACCTGGGAACGATATTGATGTGTAACTAGCACCATTGGTGGAAGATCTCAACACATTGTGGGCTCCTATGGTGCAGGTATGGGATGCTCACAAATGAGAGTACTTCATTTTGCGCTGCCTGTTGTTCTGCACCATAAATTATTATCTTGCCCTTACTAACCTGTCGGGGCAGAGTACAAAAGGAGCCAAAACATGTACTCTCTGCTTGGATGACACCGAGAGTGTCTAGCTGAATCACTCACGCAAAACCATGTACATGCGACACCGTAGGTTCCTTCAGAGAAATCACCCATACCGCAAGATGAAGAAACAATTCGACGGCACCACCGAAGACGCTTTGGCTCCAAAGCCTTTAAGCGGGATATACATTCATGATATGGTTAAGAAGTTGGATGTTACTTTAGGAAAAGGACGTAAATCGAGGACCTGTGAGAAGAGCATGTGGAAGAAGAGATCAATATTTTGGGACCTACCTTATTGGGAGCATCTAGAAGTTCGGCACTGCATCGATGTGATGCATGTAGAGAAGAATGTTTGTGATAGCTTGATTGGTCTCTTACTGAACATTAAGGGTAAAACAAAGGATGGTATGAATGCATGGCTTGACTTGGTCGATATGGGCATCAGATCTGAGTTAGCACCGAAAGAGATTGATAAAGGCCGAACATACTACGAGCCTACTTGTTACACTCTGTTCAAGGCCGAGAGAACCGAACTGTGCCAGTGCTTGCATGGTGTGAAAGTTCTGTCTGGTTACTCGTCCAACATGAAGAGACTTGTTTCGATGCACGATTTGAGTTTAACTGGCATGAAGTCCCATGATTGCCATGTGCTTATGACACAAATGCTCCCTGTGGCAATTAGAAGTATTTTACCGACCCAGTTTTGGGAGACAATCACAAGAATGTGTTATTTCTTTAACACTATTACTCAGAAGGTCATCGATTCCGAAGGACTTGATGCTCTGCAGGCCGAGGTGGTAATGACTTTATATAATCTTGAGATGTATTTCCCTCCGTCGTTTTTCGATATCATGGTTCATCTCATTGTTCACCTTATAAGGGAGATAAAGATATGCGGGCCTATGTTCCTACGTAGCATGTAACCGTTCGAGAGGTACATGAGAATTATCAAGTCCTACGTACGGAATCGATCTCGACCGGAGGGTAGCATTATCGAAGATTATGCAACCGAAGAGGTCATTGAATTTTGCATGGATTACATGGCTCAGGTCGAACCGATAGGTGTGCCTCGATCCCGCCATGAGGGGAGGCTCTAGGGCATCGGGACCATCGGAAGGAAAGTAATCATGCCTGATCCGATTATGTGCACAAAAACCCATTTCATAGTTTTACAACACATGGCTATTGTGGCCCCGTATATCGACGAGCACAAGAATTGGCTATAGTAAGAGAATCCAACGTGGCAGGAGTACTGGATCATCAGACAGCATAACCTTCACTTCAACAGATGGTTCAAGGAGCGATAACCCATTACTGGAAGCAGTCAGGTGAGACGCTGACATGGTTGGCAAAAGGGCCAGCTTTTACTGTTGTAACATGGAAAGGATATAACTTAAATGAGTACACATTTTACACGAGTGATCAGGACATGAAGAGTACAAACCAGAATAGCAGTGTTCGCATCGATGCACTGAATACCGCTAGATCGATGAGGAGCTCGTATTATGGGTTCATTGAGGAAATTTGGGAGCTCGACTATGTGCTATTCAAGATCCCCTTATTTCGGTGTCGTTGGGTTAACCTGCAGCACGTGAAGGTTGACAAGTATGGCGTCACAACTGTGGACCTCGAACATGTTGGATACCAAGAGGAACTATTCATTCTCACCAATCATGTTGTTCAAGTCTTCTATGTAACCGACCTGTCTAACAAGCAGTGCCACATCATTCTTCAAGGAAAAAGGAGGATTGTCGGAGTTGAGAATGTGGTAGATGAGGAAGAATACAATTAGTTTGACGAGTTGCCTCCTATTGGTACCGGCGTCATAATCCAGGAAGACCAACTTGAGGAAGCTAGCTACACACATGTTGATCATCACGTAGGGCTAATTTTTGTACAAAAGTATAAGCAAGTGTTGTCATGAGGACTTCATGTATATATACCAAGTGTTCTTCTATTAAAATTAATTAATGACATGTGTTTATTACTGAGATGTATTGATTAAAATTAAGCAGGTGTATACGGACATGTATTAATTACTGAGATGTATTGATTAAAATTAAGCAGGTGTATACATGATATATTTGTTAGCACGGCAAAAAAATAATACAATGGCCCATCCCAGACGGTTCAATCCCAGAACCATCTGGGATGGTCTTCCCGCGCCACTCAATATATCCCGCACTTGCCATTGCACCAAGTCCCGCGCACACTTAGTTTATTGCAACCCTAGCTCCCTTGGCGACGCCCTCCCCCCAGCCGTGCCCTGCCCCATCGGCGGCGCCCTCCCCCCTCAGCCATGCCCTCCCCTGTCGGCGTTACACCCCCCTCGGTCGCGCCCTCACCCAAGCTCAGAGGTGCCCTCCCTCGGCCTTGGTCTCCTCCCTTGGTTGCGCCTCCTGTCGGCGCACACTTCTACTGCACCTCCCGCCGATGGCACACTCCTCACCCGCCTCACCCTAGTTCGGTGGTGCCCTCCCTCGCCCTAGCTCAGTGGTGCCCTTCTTCTGAATAGCTTCGAGTGTTATTCCTTCTGTAAGTATTTTCAGTTCTGCACTTGATTCTTACTGGTTGAGATACTGGTGTTACTCTGTGATGAAATTAGGGTTACTAGATGAATATGACAATTGATGAAATGATTTAAGCCTTGAACTGCTAGACTTGTATGAAATTATTGATTATATTCACGGTTCTACTCAATTTATATTCATTTCTATTATCGCTTTGACTCTGTCGATATTATATCACTGCATTTTCATTACTTGGTTCAGTTGGTAGAGTTCATAGATATTGATCTGAACAAATCATTAAAGGTTCGGTTCATTCTGCAAATTACTGATCAGAATACCGTTGACTTGTGTAGTGAATCATCTATCTGAACCAGTTATATTGTTCTACTAGTTGATTGATTTAGCTAGTGGTCAGGTCTCTTCCAGTTGGTTCTGTCAGTTGATTTTGCTGATATTAATCTGAACTAAGTTGTCTCTGTTGATAGAAATCTCTTGTCAGAGCGCTGCTATTTGTTCTGTTAAGTGATCTTTGAACTGATCTGAACCTGCAATATATATTGGCTTTGTTATTAGTCTGATTAGATCTAAACACAAATTGATTTTATAACAGTGAATAATACTTAATCATTTCATGTGCATGCTAAGGTGGTATGGGTTCAAGGCTTACGTTATTGAAATGATTAGTCTAGTCCATTTGTGATTGTGGTGAAGATCCTTATCTTCATTCAAACCCTAAAATCTGAGAGCACAGCAAAATTAATTCCTCTCTTTGAGGTAGATGGCATAATTCATATGATGGATGGCTTAAACTTGTTTAATATCATCTTGTTTATGTCATGTTGATTGTTTGTGGATTATGTATTCTCACATATATACTTAGAAGTAATAATGAATAAAATCTTGCTCTTATACTCACATCTTTTCCAAAAATCTTCTTTTAAATTTGTTTCTCTTAACTTATCTACACTTAACCTTGCATCATACAAGATGGCGTCTCCTCAATCCTTGGCACCGAAGGGATCTGATGACGCACCCAACGTAGAAAGAAATAGGCACAATGCAAGAGGGCTTAGTAAAAGGCTTCAAAGCCGATACATCATCACGGCGTTCGATCCGCATGACAGGGCCCCTACCGCACCTCCAAAGGTTGCGGCAGCTTTCCGGACCATGTGTAGGATCGTTGGGCGTGAACTGGTCCCCATCACCTATCCATCATGGAAGACGTTGACAAATGAGGAGCATGATAATCTGGTGACAAAAATATTCACGTCATTCGAGCTTCCACAAGACACCATGCCTGCACTGCGACGGTACGCATTGCTAGTGACGGGAAAGGTGTGGAAGAACTTTAAGAGCGTCCTTGTTGCTAATTACATCAATAAGGAAATGACTCCGTTCCAGAAATACGGGTTCATCTCTGAAGATGTTTGGGGGCAATTTGTTGAGTTTAAGATGATGGAAGAGTTCATGCTTCAAAGCGCGGCTCACGAGACCGTCCAGTCAAAAAACACACACCCACACAGACTCGGCTCAACTGGGTATGTGGGTAACATGGCGCAATGGACAAGGGAGGACAATGAGGCAGTCTAGAAGGAGGTCACGCTACCATTTGCCTCGATCGTGAACCCATGTAACCGAAACTGGGTAAGAGCGAGGTCACGTCACATTCTTCGAGCGGTGTGTCCTTTAAGTGTCCCAACACCTAATATCGTTGAGCATGGAATCTTCTCAGGGCTCTTTCATTTCGAATAGAGAGAAAGACATACTCTCCATGGCCTTGGGAAACAAGGAGCACCCGTGTCGCACCAGAGGCCTAGGTGTTTTTGTTCCCTGGAAACTAGGATTCCCATAGGACTCGGCCATGTACCGGAGTAGGAAGAGAAGCAAAGCTGAGCATGAGGAACAGCTAGTAGCCCTCATTGAGGAAAGGGTTGAGGAAAGGCTTACAGCGTAGTTCGATAGTCAGCTGTGAAGCCTCCAGGCAAGGATGGAGCAAAGGGTGGCTAAGGAAAGACAGGGACAGAACAAGATAACCAACCGTCGGAGCAGCTGCGCGTCCCCCCTGAGACGGAGGTGGATGAAGCCAAATTTCATCCTGATAACATCATGGTAACATGTCTGCAATGCTCTTTACCTACACTTTTAATGTTAGACGTGTTAGCTAATTACTTATGTACCCTTATGTAGGTGCCCATGCCGTGCAATCTGCAAGTGAGGCTTGCCAACGGCTCTATTCCCCTACAAGCTACTTGGGGACAAGCATATGCATCCGGTGTAGGGGCATTAGTGCACGGTCATACTTTAGAGCCGAGCTATGCGAAGGTCCATGTAGATGGTGTACATGAAATTTTCAAGGCCGTCATGCTAGACATCCCCCCAAACGATGAGATCATCACACTAGGGGATGCCATCGGCACATTCATCCAGTGGCCTAGGAAAGACATCTCCTTCGACGCCCGCTTAGGAGCACCGAAGGTACAAGCAGTCCCAAAGGCACCACATCATGCGCCGGAGCTACCAACACTACTGGAGCCATGCCATGCACTGAACGAGCCCGCCAAATCGGCTACCATGTCCCGTCCCACGCAGACCGTTCCTACAGTAAGGGCCCAATCATCTCCTATGAAGACGAAGCATGGTAGCAGGGCACGCGTAGACAAGGGAAAATTGAAATGTACCATGTCAGCCCATGACTTTCCGTTTGTCCCATTGGCACGGTAATTTGAGCTGGGGCAACCGTTCGTACCGGATGACCACAAGGAGATGCTTTCATTAGCCTGCGTTACATTGCAAGAATGGTACATGCAGCAAGCCAACATACCAGTGGCACAACGGCCAACGAGTATCTCCGTGACCTTCAAGGAGGAGTATTTCTTACACCGGGCTTTAGATGGCGTCTTCATGGTCGGCTTCACCAACTTGTTCGATATGTACAACCTCAGAGCGCTCGATGCCTCACTCCTAAGATGTTGGACAATGTAAGTGTGTGCAATCACCGTCTACATTTCTGACGCACCGATAAATGTCATATATATCATCCTTCATTTTGTATATGTAGATACATGATCTAGGAAGCAATAGCAAGGAAACAACCGGTGGGTTTCACCGACCCACACATGGTGTCCAAGCAAACCATGGTGAAAATAAACAATTCGTCCACGAGTATGTGAAAAAAGTACTACTGGCTTATTCGGACAAAAAATTCATACTTTTACCCTACAACCCGGGGTAAGTGCTTCGTCCAAATGCTATACTCGTTGATTTCTACTATATATCTCATCTCGAAGTTAGGTTCAGTGACCATGATGACATACCTTTTTAGGTATCACTGGGTTCTACTTGTAATTATACCAAGACAGAACCAAGTAATTTATCTTGATTCCAGAAAGGGCGGCACCCACGATTTGTAGCCTATCAGAGATTTTCTCGACACATCGTTCGGTGTCTACAAATTGAGGGGAGGGCCACACAAGAAGGGCCCAGCCACTCTAAAGCATACTTTTAACTTTTTAGTATCCGATAGTATGCAATAATCCTTCACACTCCATTATAATACCTTCGGAACTAATTAAACTATTTTGTTTTGGTAGTGCCACCAGCAGCCAATGGGCACTAACCTATGTGGATTCTATGTTAGCCACAACATGGCACTCCTCCTTGGTTCCCAGCAAACCAATGTCATCCAGGTTTGTCAATCTTGCAACAAATACCTCCACTTATTAATTTATATACACACGAGACTTTACTTTTCTCATAACAGGCTTGGTAATGCGCTGAATCTGCATTGGAATAGGCTGACCTTCGAAGTATTCGAGGACAGCTCTATGCCTTCTTACCGCGTGAGGTCTTAAATCCAAAGGGCAGATGCTACTCAGGGCTTAACCATGAGTTGTGAATTTGTTACTTACTGTACATTAAGATTAATTTGTGAACCTTGTGATATGAATTTGTGAATCGTACATTTGTTGTCGGTAATAATGAAAATAGGGCTAGGCACTGGATCCAAACTCGATGGTAGCACAAGACACGGGAATTATATAGGTTCGGGCTCTCGCGGAGGAGATAATACCCTAGTCCTGTGCTCTGGAATTATGAATGTAGATGTGTATGTGAATGTGTGTCATCGTGTGTTGGATGTGTTCCCCCATCCCCCCTTTATATAGCAGAGGGGTGCGTTTACAAGGAAAATCCTTGATTAATTACAAGGTGGAGATTCTATCTCTATCTTTATCTGCCGAATATGGCAACAACCATGATTACAATCGTATCCTACCTAATCGATGTTGGTTACTATCTTCAGGGTTTCCTTGTGGCGCATGGCGGTGGCAATCCGGGTGGTACCCATCTCCATGTACTCGGCTCGGCCCATCCCCTCTTGGGTGGCCCTCGCTGCCCGCCATGCAGATACCCAGGGTCCATATACTCCACAGTAGCCCCCGAGTACATTGCGATCGAGTTGCCACCTTCCTGGTCGCATCTCAACCGAGTCATGCTTCACGTCGAGTGCTTCCAGTTCTTGGCGCAACTTCCCGACAGGTTTCTTTTCAATGCCGAGTGCCATGCTGCAGGCAAAGAGATCGTGAAGGACTCAATAGAGCTCCATGCGTTAAATTTTTTGAGTGGTACCCAGCCGGATTATTAGGATTCTGGCAATTGGCCCGCCTCAGGGCAAACCATCATTTAAATTGGCTTTAGCCGAGTGGTACCTGTACCCGATTGTCACGGTGTACAGCTATCGACCCATCATAGGGCGTACCATGGATTGACCGAGTGGTACCTTCACCTGTCAGTCGTGGTGTACAACTGGCGGCCCATCATAGGGCGTACCCTCTAAACCCTTATTCCAATATCAACCCGTGATATCTGATTCCGTCTCGTGTGGTAACCAGCAATTGACCTATCATGGGGCATATTACAAGAAGACATTTTAATTTGGTTTGGAAGGTACCCAAATCCCGTTTGACATGGTAACTGGCGATCGACCCATCATGGGGCATACCATATCCCAAACTAGATTTGGCCTGGGAGTACCTGTGCACGACTATTGTGGTGCACAGCTGGCGGCCCATCATGGGGCGTACCCTAGGTCAGGCCTAGACAAAATGCGAAAGTGGAAGCGCCTTTCCCACTCAGGGTGAAATTCAGCGTTGCTCTCTATAAATACAAGGCGTGGTGCGAGCATAGAGTATTTCTCCGCGTTGCACCCATTCGCCCCTTCATCCTCTAAACTTCGGCGCTTTCTCAGCGAGCTCCACCGCTAGGGTTAACCATCGCCGCACTCCAAATCTTGCACCGTCACTAATCCACCTACCGAAGATGTCTTCTTCCTCCTCCCAGGACATCCCGGCGCCACCCCAACCAAAGATTGGGCTACTTCGGTGACGACGAAGAAACGCCTGGAGGAGATGGTTTTCACCGGAGTTCTTCCGGCATTGGAGTTGATCTTTGCGCGTTCGGCTGCCCGTGAGTCTTCTCCCACTCCCCGATCTGAGGAAATCATGGTCTTTGAATCTTTTTTCCAGCGCAGATTTAGCCTCCCTGGCAGCGCTTTCTTTCGTGGTCTTCTTCACTTTTACGATATTGAGATGGTTAATTTGAGCCCTAACTCCATTCTTCAAATTTCCATCTTTGTTCATCTCTGCGAGGCATTTCTTGGCATTCGCCCGTATTTCAATCTTTTTTGCCACCTTTTTCTTCTCAAGCCTTACCCGAACAAGGCCGCCCCTAAGGCAATTGGGGGTGCCAGCTTTCAACTACACGACAGACTAAAGAAATCTTATTTTTCTATTCCCTTCAAATCCTCCAGTAAGGGTTGGCACCGGTCCTTTGCCAGGTCCTGATCCTTTTCTTCCTCCCTTTGCCGGGTCCCCACTCAAATTTTCTCCTTCTTGGGTCTCAACTCCCCCGGATAATGAGATGGACCGGGTCGAGGAACTCCTGGGCCTAATCAGCGATCTGAAAGAGAGGAGCTTGCCGCCTGCTCCTCCCCTCCAGTGGAGGAAATTCTTTGAGAGCCACCGCGACCCCCTCCCAACCCCAGGTCTCCGCTGCAAATCATATTTCGCAGTGAGGAGGGTGAATGGGAGGCTTTTGGCGTTGGAGTAGAGGAGAAGGTTAGGAGGGAGCTCTATGAGCACTCCATCGAGTGCACCCAACTGGTCCAGGTGAGTTATTGGCCTCTTCTTTTGTCCGCAGCAAGTGACATGTCTTCACTAATATTCTTCTTGTAATCTTCAGATCCAAGGAGACCGCTCTGAGAAGAGGGACGAAATTCTCTGGAAGATACTCCCAAAGATAAAGGAGTGCCGGAAGTACGAGGCCGACCTCGAGCGTGTCAGGACTGAGAGTAGGGCCAAGCTCAAGCAGGTCAGGAAAGAGGGCAAAGCCGAGCTACGAGAACTCTAGGCCCAAGTCCAGGCTCTGCAAGAGGAGAAGCTAGGCCTAGCCGGCCCCCTTCGAAGTAAATATTTCTTCCATTGTCTTGTTGATGTACTTTGATTGTTTGTCTTCTAACTCCTTTCCTTGCTTTAGCTTGGGATTCCGCCGTCGCGGGTCTTCAGGAAGAACTCCAGGTGTGTCAGGAGCATCTCAAGGCTTTTCAGGAGCAGCTCAAGGCGCTGAAGGGCTCTGAGTTCCAGGCTCGAACCAACTCGGAAAGGCTGGAGCGGGAGCTGGAAGGTATGTTTCCCAACTCGGCTTTGCCTTCATCACATTTTTGGCGCCCTTGGTAATGATCCGACTTGTTTGCAGAATACAAAAAATACGCAGGTGCAGTTTGGCGTTCTCGGCGAGAAGGTTAAATCTATGGAAGTGTTATGCACGAAGCACCGGGAGGCCTCCGAGGCAATGGTGAAGTTCTTATGCCCCAGAGAGGCTGGGCCGCGCAGCGAGGATGAGGCCATCTTGCGGCTGACAGAGGGACCCGAAAAGCTCAGGACCCACATACGGGAGACGGTGACTACGAGTGCTAGCTAGGCTCTAGCAATCGTAAAGTCTCTCTATCCCCGCGTGGATCTGGAAGCTATCGCGGAAGGCTTCGCCTACACCATCAACGATGATCAAGTTGCTGCCCTTTTTGATGAAGTTAAGGACACATCTTCCGCCTTAGTAGAAAACCTCGACTTGAGTCCTATGTAAATGCACATGCTAAACTTGGTTGTAATTACTTCACCACTTCCCACGGAATTAACTTTTGGCCATAAATGCTTCACTGCGTCCCAAGAGATCCTCTTCAAACTAAGCCTTGCGCGCTGATCATATCTGGTTCGACTTCCCACGCCAGCACATCTTCGAAACCGCTTCGGCTCCCTCGCCAGCATATCTTTGAAACCGTTTCGGCTTCTCATGCCAGCACGCTTTCGGAATCGCTTCGGCTTCTGTGCTTTGTCTATAAAAGGGTGTCACCGCTATAGGAGCGATCACCCACCTCTAAGCCTTCATTTCTCTAGCGACCATAGACTTCTTGAAGATTTCTAATGGCATCTCTTCCTCGCTCTGCCACGCTTCACAATGAAGCGGCGCCGCCTTCGCCACCCACATCGGTGCTGGTCTTCAACTTCGGGGACGAAGCGCCGACGGCTCCTACAGCCGAAGAGGACCCCCTCACCAAGCTTTGGGCCGAATATGACCTAGCTCTAGCCGAGGTTACTGAGCAGGAGGCCACCTCCCGCGACGTCGCCACAGTCGCTGCCCTAACTAAAGCTATTCTAGCCACCGTCGAGGTTGCCGACACCATCGTCAAAGCACTAGGCCGCGCGCGTTGCACTTAGGTTTAGTTGCCCTGAAATTATATATATGTAAAACGTAAACAATCTAAAAGCATTCCCTCGGGCATAATGTACGATTGGGTTATATATATTATCTTTGACCAATTTACTCCTTTTTCCTTATTTGATTTTTAAACTTATCCGAGTGGTTTGTCTCCTTTCGTTTAAGCACTCTGCTCGACTAGTCTAGCCCCCGAGCGTCGGGAGTCAGCTCATGGCTCTTTCTCCCAAGCACACATTTTGAGTGACTAGAGTTCACCGTTCATAGGGTCAGAGCTTCACTACTCAGATTTAACGCACTTGGATTCATTCGCAATCGTTAGGGAAACGAGGCGAAATTGACTCAGAAAGAAGTGTGCGCATGCACAACACTATTAGGTGTAGCCCCCGACTTATTGCTTAATTGAGTATCAACTAAGTAGCAAGTCAAGAAAAACTTTATTCATAATAACATGATTGAGTACAAGCTGTAAGTGTAAAAGCGACGTAGCTTCTCTATGTTCCATGTGTTGCTGAAGACTACGTCGTCTTCGCGCTTGAGTCTGTATGCCCCCGGGCGTGTCACTTCATTGACGATGTAAGGGCCTTCCCAACTTTGGGAGAGGTTATGCTCGCTTTTCTGATTCTTTCTTAGAACCAGATCTTCTTTAGAGAAAGCACGGCCTTGAACATTCCGATCATGATAGCGACACAACCCCTAGAGGTACTTGGCTGACTGACTGGATTACTGCGACGTCCATAGCCTCTTCCAGTCGGTCGATATCTTCTAGTCGATTTTCCTCCGACTCGGCTTCCTTGTAATTCCGAACCCGTGGGGATCCGAATGCCAGCTCGGTAGGTAAGACCGCCTCTAAACCATACACCAGGAAAAAAGGTGACTGCCCGGTTGCCTTGCTAGGGGTAGTTCTCAGCCCCCAAAACACCGAAGGTAGTTGTTTTACCCATCACATAGCATATGGTTTAAGACAATCAAATATCGTAGCCTTTAAGCCCGGCAGCACCATGCCATTCACCCATTCAACCTGCCCAATATTCCGGGGATCCCCCACAGAAGCAAAGCAGATTTTGATGCCGAGCTCATCACACCAATCTTGAAATTCTCTACCTCTGAATTGAGTGCCATTATCGATGAGAATCCTATTTGGCACGCCAAACATGACCACAATTTTTTGAAAGAATTCTCTAGCCTTGGCCGCTGTTGATGAGGACATCACTCCTTTGGATACATGCATACATCATGGTCCGATGACAAGAGCTCGTGCACGTCAATTAAATCATGAGGTGAGCTCGTTTCTCGCTATTCATTATAATAATATTATTGAGGATGGGATGCTACTAAATATTTGTGATGTTTTACTGCTTAGGAACATGGGAGAAGAAGGCCAAATCAATCTGGAGTCCAAGTCATCCACAATTTGGAGTTCAGTTCAGAGTCAGCAGACAACATTTCACTAAAACGGGCATAACTTTCTCATACGAAGTCTAATGGAGGAGTTCTTGTGCTTGTTAGAAAGATAACGACGAGATCTTTCTAATTGATCTGGTCCCACTCCAGATTCATCATGAGTCGGCTAGAATCGTCAAAACAATGCACGAAATCACTGTTTTGGGCCTTGTAAGCGTGTGAGGGCCAAGCCCAGGTGGTGTGCGCCCCCTCCAGCCGCACACAACCCTAGGGTTTCGCCCTCACGCCCCTCCCTATCATATATTCTGTAGCCGCTGCTTTAGGCTGCGGGTTTTGCTTAGATTTCAACTAGACACTCTGTCAGTTTTTGTCGATCATCGGTTTGTGGAACCCCAACTCGTGTGCTTAATATAATTAGTAATTTCAGATTGCTTCTTCTACGTTCTTGCTTGTGTTCTCGATTCGCATGCAGGGATAAGCCTTCTTGGAGAGAACAATCATGTTTGTGCATGGTTGATAATCAACGGAGCCGTGGTGTAGTGATTGCAGGGTTCGGATAGGTTTTGATCGGAAGCCGGATCGTCAACGTCGAGTCTCCACCAATCGACTTACCTCCACCTATCGGAAGATCGGGCCACCGTGCGCATCAAGTGGTATCAGAGCTACAGTTGCCCGATAGGTAAGCCTAGTTTCCCCACCTTTATCATTGTTTCCATCGTCCTAGAGTCCAGAAAATTAGCCCTACAAAAAAATTATTCATCATCGTTCCACTGTCTTATGACCCTTGTGCCATTGCAATTTTCGTTTTCAGTTTCACTTTGTTGAATCTGTGTCCATAGTCATCGTCTTGTTGCTGGTTGAAGTCGTGAACTTAGTCACTAGTTTACACCTTTCCGCTGTCCTAATTCATCCCACCATAGCCAACAACCGACACCAAACTGAGTCCTACTCGGTTCACCCTTGCGAGCCGCCTTGTGTTCTATATCCTGCACTGTAAGCCCTAGATAGGTCGCGAGCCACCTTGTGTCAATTGCCCTGCACCGCTAGCCTTTATTCTCTATATGAACTCCGATTTGGGTCTACTTTTTTTTTGTTTCGAAGGGGACAATGACGCGCACTTCCTCACAAGTCTTTAGACCTGTGCATTTTTAGACCCTCAAAAAAAGCTTCTAAGACCGAGTTTCGGCACCTGAGAGTTTGCTGTCCTGTTTTGTTAATTCTTTCGGGCATCTGTTTATTGTCGTCTGTTGCTCCAAATTGTGAGATTTTTGTTTCTCCTCTGAGTTAAGAGGTATATATTTGTGTTAGAAAAAAAAGTGAAAAAAATTAAAAAAAAATAAGAGAGAAAGAGCCAAACCGGCCAAAAAAACAGAGAGAAAAGAAAGAGAAGAAGCAAAGAGAAGAAGAAAATCAGAATTGCTTACATCCTTTGAGTCCTTTGTACTTCAGTATATCCCTAGCTTGGTTGAACTAGTTCTAGTAACACGGTTAGGCCAGTAATTGTGACAAGTACTTTGGACAACTATTCAAATTTTGCTATTCATGCTGATATTGCTTATTCCTTTGCTACCTGATATTGCCTTCCGAGCTCCACATACTTCTTATCAGTTCAGGTCCTACCTTGCAATCGTCTCGCTCATGCTCTACTCACGGTATCACGAACCAGCCACCGGTTGCACCTTCCCGTTACGTTGGTAAGAACAATTGTAAGAGCGTGGTAAGGCGCTTGAGAGTGAGTGAATCCACCTTCTGCCGCCAAAGTAGTTGATAGGGATTATACCACCGGTTGTCTTTGTTTCTTTTGCCTTTCTTTCAACTATCAATGGCAGGTGTTGAGGAAGATGAGTGTGTTACACTACTACAGAAATGATTTTCCTAGACACCAAGGATTTCTTTCCACAGGCGGATTAAAAGGAGAGCCGCCTCAAATGACTGAGGGCGGTCCTTGGGGTTAAGAACCGCCTGTGTAAAGGTATCTTCACAGGCGGCTCACGTAAGAAACCGACTGCGCAAATATTGATCTTTTCACAGGCGCCGCCCTTTAGATGCCGCCATGAAACTATACTCTTCGAGCGGCTCTCTTAAGGAACCGCCTGGGGAAATTGTGATCTTTACGTACCGGCTTTCTTACTGAAGCCGCATGCGGAAATCGTAGTTTCCATAGGCGATACGTTAAGTAAGCCATTTTAGTTAATTATATTGACGGCCTAATTAATTAAGGAACCCCCGTGGTGATGTTCAAGTCTTTAAAGGCGTAGTTCTTAAACAAACCGCTCATCCAAATTTTGTAAATGCTTATCCGATATCTTGTGACGAAGGAGATGCGGTATGCGTTCTATGTATGCGTGCGGATCATCCTTTGTTCTACAATACCTACAAAACACATAAATCCAACGCCCGAAATACTCGGTATGAGTTTTTATTGACGCATCGGATCATCCGTTACGCTGCAACAACGCCACTACACGAAATCCAACGCCCGTAAAATACTCCGGTATGGTTCTTTTGGCCTTTGACGGATCATCCAGAATCTTTGTTTTGCTTGATCGTTATTATTTTTCTGCAGTCGTTGTCTTAGGGAGCCGCTGTGGACACTTCACTTTTAAAGCTCGAGCAGATCGTTCTCTGCGGCGATTCTAGGCGGCCCCAAAATTGTGAAAACAAGGGGGGAGCTAGGTTTTGAACTTGAAATCCTTGGAATAGTTAACTCTCTAAGGTAAGAGCATCTCATTCCTGACATTTGTAGAGGTTTATATATCTTGTGGAGAGGAAGATGTAGTGTAGATAGAATGTGCATGGGAGAGGGGTTGAAGCCCAGGAGATTGGCGCCACTGACACTCTTTAAAATTCGTGATTCACTTTTTGACACCCTGGTCCACTGTCATAGACTCAGATGGACCCACATATCATAGACACATCACCAAAAACCAATGAATTGAGTGTCACTAGACTAATTTAATTTTCCGTTGAAGCCCTCACCTTCTAGATCTGTAGACAGATCTTGTATCCCTCCCTCTCTCTAGAGGGAGAGAACAGTCCCCCTCTCTAGATCTAGAGGGAGAGGACCTTACATTCTTTCGTGATTTTAATAAAATCATTTTATAGTATTTAACTTAGGGTTCTCTTGTTAAAGTTCTATCTAAATAATTGACATTTCAATCTAATTTTCTGCTTCGTGTTCAAGATGGAAAGGGCATGGATGTACAATGCCCCAAGAAATAAGGGTGTATTCCTCAAAGAGCTCAAACTTTTATTAAAGCCGCCGTATGACATCTCGACTAAGAAGGAAACGGAAATACTTTGTCCATGCAAAGACCTGTAAGAACAATGTAGGGTGGGGAGATTTAAGTGTAATCACAACACACCGATCATGAGAGGTTTTATAGAGGATTACACATGTTGGTCCAACCATGGCAAGCAATGTACATCGCAAACAACCGATGATGTTGATCCCGATCTCGTGGATGATCAAAGTGCCGAGGCGATAATCGATGGTTTGGGAGATGAAGCTCACGGCATGCTCGCTTGCTAGATGATGGTCGATCGCCGATGTAGAGGAAATGTTGCGCCATGCCGAACCACGTGTTTTAAAGGAGATGACAGTTTAGATAATGTCGATGCGTTACACAAAGCAAATAATGATCTCGTTATATGAGGAATCCAAGGGTCCTCCGAGTTCTGGTGTTGCATACGGTGTTGATGCTTCTACGCTTGAAGGCTAGCAATGGTTGGTCGGACAAGAGTTTCACCGATCCGTTGAGGCTCTTGGCGTAAATACTTCGAAGGCTAATGGATTGCCCACCTTGCCGACGAGCACTTATTTCACAAGAAGCTTATCACTCCGATGTCATTGGATGTGCAAAAGATACATGCATATCCGAACCATCAGATCCTCTTCCGTAAAGATTACACGGACTTGGATCAATGCCGGTGTGCAAGGCGAGTGGTATAAGAAGAATGATGACTCCCCACGACGATGATAATTCTTCACCTAGCACTACGAAGAATAAGAAGAACAAGAATAGTACTCTTGGTAATAATGAAGATGACAGTCTTCGTGCACGGACAAGAAGAAAAGAATCCTCGTTGGTGATGTGGTACTTGCGATTATTGGTCGCTCAAACGCTTTGCACTTGAATGAGAGGGACTCGAACTAATGGGTTGGCATTCCGACAAGCGCAGTAAAAGATGGAAAGATTCGACACCCAAACCGATGGTAGACAATGGAGAAATTTTGATCGCATGTATCCAGATTTCGCAACGAACCCAGAATGTAAGGTTCGTGACCGAGTACCGATGGTATGAATCCTTTCGTGAATGGAATGCCACACATAGCACTTGGCCAAGAGTCCCGTCCATCTACAACCTTCCTCCATGGCTATGTTTGAAGAGAAGATACCTAATGTTGTCCATTCTTATCCAAGGTCCGAGACGACCGAGTAGATATTGATGTGTTTCTAACCATCGATGGAAGATATGGCCATGTTGTGGCACGATGGGGTCCGTGTATGGGATCGGCCCAACAACAAGATTTCACACTAAAAGCCATTATTTTTGTTACCATCGGTGATTACCCCGCTCGCTAGCCCTATCGGGTCGATTAAAGGAAGACAACTTGTGTAGTATGCATGGATGAAAGCGGTCGACGCTCCTTCCATGCTCACGAAGTTAGTGTACATGCGGCACCGCCATTTCTTTTGAAAGTCGACAAATACCGCAAGATGGGCAAGTATTTTGACAATACGGTTGAGGAAGGTGTGGCTCCAAAGCGCCATAAGCGGAAAAAAGTGTTTGAAATGGTCCGTAACATCAAGGTGGTTTTCGGAAGAAGCGGTGCAGGCCAAAAGAGGGTCGAAGAGGAAGAATACCGATGAGGAGGTTCCTCCTTTGTTGTCCTGCTCAAAAGATGTCAATTTTCTACAAGTATTTGCCCCATCGAAGGACTTGGAAATTCGCCATAGCATCGATGCCATGCATGTCATAAAGAATGTCTCGTGAAAGCGCATAGGTCTCTTGTTGGACATTCAAGACAAGACAAAGGATGGTCTTAAAGCTCAGAAGACTTGGTAGTACTTAAAATCGTAAAAGAACTACACCTCAAGAAAGAACACATGGAAAGTATTACCTTCCCAAAGAAGCTACTCTCGGACAAACCGAGGAGAAAAGATCATGTGCAAGTGCTTATGTGGGGTCGAGTCCGTCGGTTATTCATCCAACATTAAAAACCTAGTATCGATGAAAGATTTAAAGATAAGTGGTATGAAGTCTCACGATCGCCACATCATGATGACACAAATGCTCCCAATTGCAATCGGGGTATCAACTCAACATTTGTAAAGGTGGCCATCACACTACCGTGTCATTTTCGCAATGCGATTTCACGAAGGTAATCGATGATGAACAATGAGCTATCTGCAGAACTACATAGTGGAGACTATAAACCAACTTGAGATGTGCTTCCTCCATCCTTTTTGATATCATGCCGCACCTCTTGGTTCACCTTGTCGAGGAGGTAAAGGTCTTTGGGACTAGTATTCTTACATCGGATGTTTCCATTTGAGAGGTGGATGGGCTTGCTTAAGAGCTTACAACGGAATCGTGCTTACCCGAGAGGGTTCCATTATTGAGGGCTACAACTCGAGGAAGTCATTGAGTGTTGCACGGATTACTTCATGCCCACGGAAAGGCCGATTGGTGTGCCTGTCCCTCGACATGAGGGAGGTTGACTGTAAAGGGACTAAGGGAAAGAAAAGATTCATCGACCATGAGTACAAGAATGTGGACCAAGCACATTTCACCGTCTTGCAATAGCTAAAAATAGTGGAGCCGTTTGAGGAGCAACACCTAGAAGAGCTTGAAAGAGAAAATCCAGACACCAAGTTGATTGGATCCACGAAGAGAATAAGCGCATGTTTACCACATGGTTCAAGAACCAAAACATACCAGATGGTGAGGACGAAGAAACGTAAACATTGAAAATGTTGGCTCATGGCCCATCAAGTCCGGTAACATCATGGCTAGCGATGACATCAATGGGTACACGTTTTATACCATTCAAAAGGACAAGAAGACGATGGCCCAAAAGCGATGGCGTTCACAGAGAAGCCATAGATGCAACAGGAGAAGAACACCTACTATGGAATCATTGAAGAAATTTGGGAACTCGACTATGGAAGGGATATGCAGATCCCCGTATTTCGCTGCAACTGGGTCAAACATCCTAATGGTGTGGAGGTGGACAACTATGGGTTCACAACTGTCGACCTCAACAATCTTGGACACAAAACTGACCCCTGGATACTAGCTTCTGAAGTCTCGCAAGTTTTCTACATAGTGACCCAAGAATAAGAAAAGGAACATAGTTGTTCCCGGAAAACAAAGGATCGTTGGAGTTGACAATGTGCACGACGAGGCAGAATACAATCAGTTCGACGACCTACCGCCTTTCGGAGATCCGGAGAGGATCAAACTTGTAGAAGAAACCCTCGATATTTCAATGATGCCATATATGCGTGATGATTGCGTCGAAAAAGTTGTTAAAGGCAAATAGGGACACGTTGTGTAAAAACTTAATATGTAATAGAACTTATATTTTTTATTGGATTTGAGTAAAACTATTGCGTGAAAGTGCAGGATGGTACGGTAGGTAATTCGCTATTAGGCCGGATCATCCTGTAAATTGAAGCCAACAAAGGCCCAAGGAAGCCAAGCACTATTCATCCGGACAATAATCCGGTACGGTTGTTTCTCGACTTAACGGAACGTCCGGTATGTGAATCTTAGCTTCGAGGCCTCCGTCGTCCGCATTCGAGAGCGTCTTTATCTTTTCCTATACGGATCGTCCGTTCTTCGTATTGTCCGCGCCATCGTTATCGTGACTCGCTGGTGCCGCACACCGCTAGACAAGATGATCCGATTCTTTTTCCTCGGCAGTCGGACCATCCTGCCACCGAGTCGAACAGAGGCATCGATCCAGTCAGGTGATGTTTCCCATAACGGATCATCCGGTATGTTGATCTTAACCTTATCCAAAACACGCCGTACATTCAGAGGACCGCCAGGACCTCAGATATCGACCGCACCTAACTACTCCTCTCTCCACGCCGTCTTGTGCCGCAGCCCATTTCCGTGCCTTGCGACGCCGTACTCCAATTCTCCACCCGCCTCGGCGCCGCCACACACCAGTTCGCGCCACCCGTTTTGTCGCCACGACAAATCCAAGCCCGTGGTGTGATCGACTCTCCTTCACTTTGTAAGCGGTGAGATCCACATCCCTCTGGTTTCTTTGGACTCCATTCAAATGCATATGAATACGATGCAAGTTCTTGACATTCAACCGTGCAACTTGCAGATGGCAGGAAAAAGGAAGGGAAAAGAAGTTGTTGTGCGAGCTGAGAAGGCTAAGAAGTCCAAGTTACAGAAGGCAGCAGAGCGAGCTGAGATGGTTGCAGATGCGAACTTGGCTCAGCATGGCGTACGCCAATTGCAGATTAGAGACACACAGAGTCAGCAGCAGAGGGGTCAGAGAGGGAGGGGGGCACTCAATTCACAAAGGGTGGTGCGGCACCTCCTCATCATTCTAGCCGCGTGCGCACTCGTGGTGGATCGACATCTTCCGAGCACATTGCTAGGCAGGTGCGTGCTCGTCCCAACATAGTTCCGCATGAGGAGGAGACTGGCGATGGAAAGGAAGAGGACGAGGAGTACCATGTGCCACATCCTGACCCTGAGATAAGACTTAGAGACCTTCGGAACCTCTCATCCCGGAGGGTAAAGACCCTTCGTTTCTCTGATATCAATGTCTGGTTTCCGCAAGCCAGAGAATTTGGAGTTCATAGGAGGTTCTGGACGGTTCTTCAACAGAGCTTCTTTGTTACGTACAGAGAGCTCGGGGTCCAGTTGAGCATGCACAGGACGCTCAACTTCGCCTCTTTGCAGAGGGCCGCGGGTGGGGTGGACGTTCAGAGACACTTCGACCATTTCGAAGGTCTTACCAGGCTGTTGACAGAGTTCGACACGGTAGTGGAAAAGTGGGTTAGAGACTTCTACGCTACAGTTTGGATCGACCCAGAGCACAGATACATTCAATTCATGCACGACAGAGAACCCCAGAGGGTGTACAGGTCCACTTTGCTTGAGTTGTTTGGTTTTGAGGAGGAGCCCCGAACTTTGCATCAGGTGGTGTACGCAAACAGCACACTGCCTCATCGTGCTAAGGCCGGAGGGTGTTTCCCGACAAATAACTAGATTCGCTTTCTGTTCCAAAGAACTGTTCTCGTTGATCCCTTCGCCATCCGCACCGCCTCACTCCCGAGGCAAAGGCGGTCCACATGGCTTTGAGGAAGTCCTTGCTGCCAAGGATTGGGAATGCCAAGACGATCACTAGTTTGCAGCAGTGGCTACTTTATTCGATCCTATCTCACGAGCCGTTCGACATTCTCGACTTTATCATCTCGTGAAATTGAAGATGCTATTTGCGATGCTATGAGTTTGGCCGACAACAACCATTTGCGCATATAATTTCTTACATATGCAAGACCTTCGCTCCAGACGAGCATCGTGAGGAGTACCTGGAAGGGCGAGTTCGTCTTCGTCAGTACATGCCTCCATCTCTTGATGACAGACGCAGAGGACAACGTTCCATGAGGAGGGCTCGGGAGCATATACCTGAGGAAATGAGAGAGACCGCTCAAGGGGAGGACCAAGCACTAGCAGAGGCTGAGGAGCATGCTGGGTTGGCGCGGATCATTGATATTGATTGGGATGACGATGACGATGAGGAGGAAGACCCTGAGTACTTTCCAGCAGTCCGAGCCCACGACCACGAGGCAGGTGGATCAGGCTCTGTACCTGAGGACCGAGACGACTCAGCTGCACCGTCAGCAGCTCCTGACGTGACACCGGTGACTGCGGCTTCTGTTTCTCAGCCCTCCGAGCTTACTCACGTACTTGCTTCGATTGTTGAGTTGAAGAAGTCTTAGGCAGCTTCAATTGCCCAACAGCGGGAGACACGGACCCAATTACTAGAGGAGATGAGGTTGCATCAGCAGACGACCCAGGCAGCTTTGGTACACGGTCAGATGCAAATGGCTCAGATGTTCACTTTCTTCTCAGGCTGCTTTGGTTAGTTGTACAATGCAGTTGGTCTTACCTGACCTCACCGCCGGCTCGAGCCCACCTCCCCGCCACGGCATTGCTGCCCCACTTGCTTCTGTTGGGGGCTTCCTGCCCACTCCCGTGTCCATGTTCCCACTAGCTCCTACGGTCTTGACAGGGATGTTCTCCAGACCAGCCGATGATAAGGCATCCGCTCCGTTGTCCACTACTCCACCTACTTTAGCGGATGCACCCACATCGAACATGCCTGCCCCGTGCTCGACTGAGATCGAACATACATCCGTGCATGCTGACATGACTGACGAGATGGCCGCTCAGAGTGTAGTATCGTTGAGTTCCGCACCTATCGATGCGGTGCTGACTCCTCAAGTTAACGACGATCCAGTCATTGCCTTTGAGTGTGCTCCTGTGAGTTCACCTACAGCCCCTGAGGCCCCTGATGAGGATAACACTACGCCAACATGTACAGAACATCAGTCTCCGGACTCAACACACATTGCTGTGATTACTCAAATCACAGAGAATATTGTCGATACTGGTGTTGTGGATCCGACCTCCGAACCGATAAAGGCGGCACAGACAGCCCATCGACCCCTTGCCGGCAACCAAGCGATTGCTCCGACCCCTTCACCAACAGGTTCACAGGCCCCTCATGAGGAGACTAAAGCTACAAAGTCCCAGGAGGAGAACCTCGACGAGCCTGACGCCGACGGTGTTGAGCACGAGGCTGATAGGGAAGACTCCAGCTCTGGCTCCGATCTTTTTGGTACTAGTGCAAGCACGGACGAGTAGTTCTTTGCTTAATGCGTCACTTGTCTTTTCGGTTGTTATGCACTCTAACTTGCTTGATATGTCGTATTTCGATTTAGCTGTGTTCGCCTAGATTGGAACGATGCATTTCATGACAATTTTATTTAACTTTGTACTCTTTCATGGCAATCTGTACCGAAAGCTTTTTGCCGGTAAGATGGTCCGGTATACATATATTTACACATACCGGATCATCCTGATGTGTAGTTCCGTTGTAGCCTACGGCGAAAGTTGTACGCATAGGGGATGATCCGGTACGTTATCCTAACCTGGGCCGGATCATCCGGTCTGTGTAATCGGCTCCCGTGCTTGAGGAGAGCACCTAGCAAGACAACAGGTGTAGAGCTTTGGTCTCCCGGCCAATCACTTTCTGCTGCGATTGCTACGATCACAGAGAATAAGGCTGCTATCGATCGATTACACCGAAAGGAACAACTACGAGTGGCGCAACATTCAGATAACTCGTCCTTACATGAAGATCCGACAAGAGCTAACACCACTAAAATCAACTCAGCACTACGTGTCCGTACGTTCTCGGGCTGGGAATGGCCAAAGATCGGAGCCGGAGCTGGATCAGCCTCGTGCTCTGCAACAGAGTCGCCGGCAGGCTCGTGGAGGTCATGATATTGAAATGGTCTACTCTCGTCACCATCGGACCGATGGGCTAGCGGTGATGTCGTATGGGCGAGCTATGGGTCATGGACTTGGGGTCGGCCCCGGGAGTTGTCTCTGCAGAGACAACTCCTGAGACCACCAAGCCCATGACCCATAGCCCGCTGCTCCTACGATATATTTATTATAGACGAAGAATCTCAGACTTGCTTTTCTACCGACGGACGATCCCATGTGCACATATTTACAAAGACAGAGAATCTCAGACTTGCATTTCTACCTACCGGACGATCGGTATGCTAGACGCTACGGGCGTCCTTCGCCTTCCGGTGCTTATATTAACCACCGGGGGAGCAGTTCGTGTTCACAACTTCCCCCAAGCCATTCCTATTCTCTCCCTCCTCGGCATTGTCGGCCTCCTTGTCCTCATCCTCCTCCGCTATGTCGGCGCAGACTGAGTCCGCCAGAAGCGGCGCGACTCGGCCGCCGTCGCCGTCGGCCCGATCATCGGCGTCCGTCAAGCTGGGTCCCCGATTGCAGAGGAGGAGGACGAGGCCATCATGATGGCGGCGATGCAAGCGCGGCGTAGCGGCAACAGAGGCGGCGGCGGCAGCGAAGATAGCGATAGCGATAGGCGGCGGCAGCAGCAGCGGCGGCGGTGGCAGCGGTAGCCGCGACCACGAGGAGAAGCCGGGCGAGGAGGAGGAGGACGAGGAGGAGCAGGAGGAGGAGGAGGAGGAGGAGGAGGAGGAGCCAAAGTTGGCGGCGGGGAGCGACGACGACGGCGTTAGCGAGGAGGACGCCGGCGACTACATCTCCGTCTTGTACCGCTTGGACACCTCCTCCTCCTCCGGCTCCTCCTCCGGCGACGTCTTGCTCTCGTTGGACGAAGATGACGATGACGATTTTTGGATGTAGATAGAGTAGTTTAGGTAGGTATCTAGTTGGCGCATAATTCTGATGTACTACTGGCGCCCCTTTTGGATGTACATTTTGTTAATGTTATGTGCATTGCATTGTTCCCATGATAATAGAATTGAAATTTCAGAAAATGACACTCGAATTCTCCCCTCAATTCGCGGTCTCCTCAAACGAGAGATTTGGTTATTTGCCACTTTAAACATGTGGCTTCGCAAAATTGCCACTGGACCTACATTTCATTGACTCATACGGTACCATATTTCATTGGCTCAAGTGGCATCATATCCAAAAGGTCAAATCTTTATGTGGCAAATGGACAAAAAAGCCTTCGAAATGCGACCTCTCCCAGTAGTACAAAGTGGAAGATCCTGTCTAGTCCGCATCCGGAGTAGCGTCGGGTCCGCACCAATCCCAACGCCTTGATATCCTGTGGATGATATCACAGAGGCAACCAAGTGCAAGCTCTGTGCACATCTGGAGCAAGGGAGCTTGGTCGTCGAGCTTGCGGAGGGCATGGCATATCCGGGCACTATGATACACAACCAACCTGTCCCGATTGGTCACGCAAAGGTGCAAGTGGATATCGTGCTTGTTCTGTGCCTTGGCTTGTGGAAGCTACCATTCAAGACCTCGATGACGAGAGACCATCCAAGATGCAGTTGGGTCATTTATTGTATGGCCCAAGGAAGATATTGCATTGATACAAGAGAAGTCGAGACGCCCGCAAAGAAGTCAAGACGCCCTACCTCTTCCAAAATTGCCTACACCACAACCGCATCTTCTCCGGGTGGCGCCTTCACCATAACGCGCATCTTAGCGGCGCGCTTTCACCACAGCGCAGATCTTGTCGCCGTCGGCGCTTTTCACCACAATAAGACATCTTCTCCGCCACGGGCGCTTTCACCACAGCATCTCCTTTGCTTTCACCACAATACAAGATCTCCGCTGCCGGCGCCTTTGTGCACCACAAGCATCACCTCCTGTTCCCCAACCGTCACACGCGCCTCATCTTGGCGATGTTGTTGGTTGCAAAGAAAACAAAGAAGTAGATTGCAATCAACGGAGTACCACCAAGTCAAACATGAGTGCCAACTCCACTCTGCATGCACTATGCCTTCACTAGAGACTTATGAGTATGGCAAGCCATTTCTCCCCATGGAGCAGATCAACAAAGGACCATGGGAGTTGAAGAGATTCCATGACTGGTACTTGAGGGCATCTCGTCTTGGGGTGAAGGGCATTCAAGCCGCCGTCCCTCCAGATATCTACAAACACGAGGATACTCGCTACGTCTAGATCGATTTTGGTGACTTGCAACAGATGTTCCGTTTTGGAAAACTCGACATCAACATGATCAGCGTGTGGTGCCTGTAAGTTGGCCATTGACCTACCCCTACATTGTTAATTATATCGGCTCTTGCAGTAGCAAGTGCCGATATAACAAATTATGACAACATATCATTATATTGCATTCTGATAGCATAATAAAGAAAACCCCAAATGTATAGCAGTTGAGTGCCAAGTTGAGTTCCTCTTTATAGTAATGGCTTGTTAGATCATTCAAAAATTGGCAGAATCCATATAATTTTCAGTAAATCGTAAGTTGGCCGATTTTAGTGGTTTTTTCCTTTTAAGTAAAGTTAACTTCTGCTAAATCTGTCGAACAAGATGCATTTTGCCAAAATCGATATTTGCCAAAATGTCATGTTTCCCAAAGATTCAAGATATAAATTGGCGATTGACCATTGTTTTTCGTAGAATGCAATATACCGATGCTAAAAGATGGGAAAACGTGTCGGGTTCCTTGACCCCTCACGGATTAGCCACCGAGCTTAAGAGCTGTACTCAATGAAAAGCGTTGAAGAATAAGGGATGACGGAAACAGAGATAGAAGAAAAGCGATCCCCGACCCGAGATCGCCAAGTAGATGTGGGGCTATACATATCAAAAGCAATGTTCCGGATGCAAGACAAGGACGTCATAATGGCTCCTACAATTTTAAGTAATATTCTCATTCGTCAATCGTTGCTAAAAGCTTAGTTTGCACCATAATCACTCGTGAAACTTACATATATAAGTTTTCGTTCAAATGATCACTTTATTTGTTTCATGTTTGTGCCAAGCGTAATGGATATATGGTCCTTGACTCATCCGTAACCCCACCGAATCTTACAATGAATTCACGCGTCTTAAATGCGTAAGAAATATATATACACAAACATACATAACATAACATAATTTGTTTTATGATATGATAGTAACTTGTTATTGTTGACATTCGAGTAGGGCTTTCAAGAATTACACGACCAAAAGAGGGGGCAACATGATCTGCGAAGGGGCAAATAAGATGCTTTGCTATGTCCACCCATGGGTAAGAAGACACTTGTAATGCTTCAACATAATTGCACTAGTAGTAAGGAAGGGTATTACCAACTGCATTTAATTCCATACATTATTATTTGATTTGAAGTGCCACAAGCAACCTCCAGCGGTGTTCTTTGTGGATACTACGTCATGAAGTTCCTCAGATCAACGGAGGCATGTAGCAACCCCGTGACGTAAGCCTATACAAATTGGTGATTCAAGATTATTTATTGTCTGATTCTCGATTTCATTATTGTTTAACCTCTATATTGCCTACTTTATTATCGCAGGTGAAGATTGCAAAGACCACTTTGGCACTCACTGATGATGACCTTTGCAATGTGCAAAAGGACATGTGCCAATTCATTCGTTGTGAAGTCATCCATGAGAGAGGTAGTTTCTTTTACCGGGGAGGTGAAGTGGCGAAGCATGCTATACTTTGTAATTGGGAGATGAGGATAGACGGGCCGTGAACACTGATGTATATATAATAACCTTGTGTATATATTTTTTTGAAAGACAACAGGGATGTAATTTATATTAGATAGAGAATATCAGAGGAGTACATGGCGTAGGATACTTCATCTGGAGAGTTTTACAAGGAGAATATCAGAGGAGTATATATAAACTTGTGTATATAACCTTGTATATATATATACATAATGCAATTATGATTTATATGTGCTTTGTATATTTCATTGTCATTGTTATGTATGGATTTGTGCTGAACAGTGATGTGATTGATAGAATGTATGCATTTATTAATATTATAATATAATTAACATAACATTACTAAAAAAAGATTCTCTGGATCTGTACAGGCGGACGGCTTAAGCCCGGGCCTGTGAAAATGCTTATTTATGCAGGCGGGTGCTTAAGCCAGCCGACTGCACAAATAGCACTTATCCAGCGGTCGCTAAGAAACCGCCTGCATAAATAAGCATTTGTGCAAAGGGTTCTAAGCCGTCACTGCATAAATTTGTACAAAGGACGGCTTAAGAACCCGCAGACAAATGCTTATTTGTACAAGCGGTTTCTTAAGCATCCCGCCTGTACAGATGCTTTTTACAGACGGTTCTTAGAAACGCCTGTGCAAATATAGCGATTTTCACAGACCTTCAGTTACAGGCGGGCGCAAAAACGTTTGAGAAGATGGGTTACCACCCGCCTGTACAAATATTTTCTGTAGTAGTGTTACACGGAACGAGCTTAACAACGCGCTCAATGACATCAACGCAAACATTGCAAGGATCGGCCAAGATAATGACCAAAGATTTGAGAGGATAGAGCGAATCATCGCCAATCTTCTTACCAGGTTGGAAAATTTTGAGAGGCATCCGCCTCCCAATGGAGCTCGCAGAGTGGAAGATCAAGAAGAGTCTGTCGTGGGAGATGATGTGGATGGAGAGGACCATGATGCCTTTGCCGCTCGCGCCGCTGCACAGGATGTGCGACAACAACAACGCCTGAATAACAACCGTCAAGGTATTGGAGGTAATAATTTTAATCATCGCAATGGTCATGGAAATGATGATCCTTTTGCTAAAGTTAAATTTACCATACCATCTTTTTCGGTGCATATGATGTCAAGCTTATTTAAATTGGGAATAAGCTGTTGAGCAAAAATTTAACTCCCATTTAGTTCTGAAGTACATAGAGTCGACAAGCTACTAGTGAGTTCAAAGATTTTGCTATCATTTGGTGGAATGAAGTAGTAAATTAAACACAACCCGATACATGGGATAGATTAAAGTGAGCTATGCGTAGTAGATTTGTTCCTCCTTCATACAAACGTGATTTACATAAGAAATTGCAACGCTTGAATCAAGGTAATAGATCTGTAGAGGAGTACTATCAAGAGCTACAAATAGGCATGTTGCGTTGTGAGGTATTTGAGGATGAAGAAGATAAGATGGCTTATTTTTATGGGGTTTACGACGTGAAATCCAGGACATAATTGATTACAAAGAATATAATAACAACAATAGATTGTTCCAGCTTGCTATGTTGGCAGAAAAAGAATTGCAGGGAAGACAACAAAGGACACGGAGCAACTTTGGTGGTGTATCGGCGCCAAGATCGACACGGGACAAGCCCAAACAACCCTACCTTCCACCACTCGACTGCTGCCCTT
Source organism: Guadua angustifolia (assembly GCA_036346375.1). Lineage (NCBI taxonomy): Eukaryota > Viridiplantae > Streptophyta > Magnoliopsida > Poales > Poaceae > Guadua > Guadua angustifolia. The sequence continues at coordinate 3,086,816 of CM070511.1, read as the reverse complement.
CCACGAGTAGGGCGCGTTCAGAAGACCATCACCATCACGCACCGAGGTGAGTAAATCTAACCATGTGCAGCACCAACAAAGAGTTCTTCATCGGTTGCTTCCACGGTCGCATAACGGAATTGTGTGCCACCGATGCAAAGGATGGGCCATGTCATGAAAGATTGCCCAAGTCGTCGGCGTACATTGCAAATGTAAGAAGGTGGGTACATTAGTGCTAGTGATGTTGAGGATGAAAATGCTCTTGCAGCTAACCTTGCAGATAATGAGGATGACCATGAGACAGACGACGATGATGAGGAGATTTTAGGGACCGCTACCATCGAGAATTATAGGATAATCATTGTGCAACGAGTGTTGAGAGCTCAAATGGAGCAATAGGACAAGCTACAACGCCATAATTTGTTTCAGATGTACCTCATCATCAAGGACCGTCGTGTTCGTGTCATAATTGATGGTGGGAGCTGCAATAACTTGGTGAGTTCAGATCTGGTGGAGAAGCTTTGCTTGCCCACACGTGCACACCCTCATCCCTACCATATTCAATGGTTCAATAACAGCGGTAAGGTGAAGGTAACACAAACTGCGAGAGTGCAATTTTCCATTGGAACATACCATGATTTTGCTGATTTTGATGTAGTGCCTATGCAAGCAAGTCCCCTTTTGTTAGGCCATCCATGGGAATTTGATACTGATGCAATTCATAATGGTAGAAGTAACAAATACACTCTTATGCACAAGGGGAAGAAAATCACTTTGCTTCCTATGACTCCTGCTGAAATTGTGCAATGTGACAAAGAGAGAGCTGAAAATGAGAGAAAGGAGAGTGCGCTAGAATCTGAAAATCAGCAAGTAGCTAAAAATGTTTTCCCACCTAAGAAAGACAAGAAAGAACCTAGTTCTAAGTCCGAGGGAATTAAATTGAAGGGTGGTGTTATGCTTGCTACAAAATCTGATCGTGCTGAAATTAATGAGAATGATGCACCATGCTATGCTTTGATATGCAAAGAAGCTTTATTTTCATTTCATGATATGTCTAGCTCTTTGCTTCCTGCTGTCACTAACCTTTTGCAGGAGTATGAGGATGTGTTCCCAGTTGAGATACCCCCGGGGCTGCCACCTATTCGAGGTATTGAGCACCAAATCGACTTGATCCCGGGAGCGATTTTGCCAAACTGTGCTGCATATAGGACAAATCCGGAGGAGACTAAGGAAATTCAGCGACAAGTCCAAGAGCTTTTGGACCAAGGGTACGTACGACAAAGCCTTAGCCCATGTGCCATTCCTGTTCTTTTAGTTCCTAAGAAAGACGGTAGTTGGCGTATGTGTGTGGATTGTAGAGCCATTAATAATATTACAATAAGGTATCGTCATCCTATCCCTAGGTTAGATGACATGCTTGATGAATTGAGTGGTTCTATTATTTTCTCAAAGATTGACTTGCGTAGTGGATACCACCAAACTAGGATGAAATTGGGCGATGAGTGGAAAACAACATTTAAGACTAAGTTCGGCTTATATGAGTGGTTAGTCATGCCTTTTGGACTAACTAATGCACCTAGCTCTTTCATGCGTTTGATGAACGAAATCTTACGTGCTTTCATTGGTAAATTTGTGGTGGTCTACTTTGATGATATCTTGATATATAGCAAGTCTCATGAAGAACATGTGGATCAATTGCATGCTGTTTTTAATGCTTTCAGAGATGCACGTTTGTTTGGTAACCTTGAGAAGTGCACTTTTTGCACCGATCGAGTCTCTTTTCTTGGCTATGTTGTTACCCCACAGGGAATTGAAGTGGACGAAGCAAAAATTGAAGCCATAAAGAGCTGGCCGACCCCTCAGACTGTCACCTAGGTGAGAAGCTTTCATGGTCTTGCAGGATTCTATCGGCATTTTGTTTAGGATTTCAACACCATTGCTGCCCCGCTGAATGAGTTGACAAAGAAAGGAGTAGCTTTCACATGGAGACCGGCACAAGAAAAGGCATTCAAGTTATTAAAAGAAAAGCTCACCCACGCTCCATTACTCCAACTCCCCGATTTCGATAAGACTTTTTAGATAGAATGTGATGCTAGTGGGATTGGAATAGGAGGTGTGCTAATTCAAGAAGTTAAACCAGTTGCTTATTTCAGTGAGAAATTAAGTGGTCCAAGTTTGAATTATTCTACCTATGATAAAGAATTGTATGCTTTAGTGCGTGTGCTTGAAACTTGGCAACATTATCTATGGCCTAAAGAATTTGTTATACATTTTGATCATGAATCACTGAAACATATTAGAAGTCAAGCTAAATTGAATAAACGACATGCTAAATGGGTAGAATATATTGAGTCATTTCCATACATCATAAAACATAAGCAAGGAAAGGACAATGTGATTGCTGATGCACTTTATAGATGTTACACCATGTTATCTCAACTTGATCACAAGATTTTTGGTTTAGAGACGATTAAGGACTTATATGCTACTGATTTGGATTTTAAAGAAATGCATGAACATTGTAAAGAAGGGAAAACATGGAATAAATATGTTCTGAATGATGGTTTACTCTATCATGCTAACAAGCTATGCATTCCAGCTAGCTCTGTTCGTCTTTTGTTGTTGCAGGAGGCGCATGGAGGAGGTTTGATGGCACATTTTGGAGCAAAGAAGATTGAAGATGTACTGGCTGGCCACTTCTTTTGGCCAAAGATGAGACGCGATGTCGAGCGCTATGTGTCACGCTGCACTACTTGCAATAAAGCTAAGTCTCGTTTAAATCCACATGGTCTTTATGTGCCTCTTTCTATTCCTAGTACACCTTGGGAGGATATTTCTATGGATTTTGTTTTAGGTTTACCTAGGACAAAGAGGGGGAGGGATAGCATATTTGTAGTTGTGGATCATTTTTCTAAAATGACACATTTTATACCTTGTCACAAGAGCGATGATGCTACAAACATAGCTGATTTACTTTTCAGGGAAATCGTTCACCTTCATGGAGTGCCTAATACTATTGTCTCAGATCGTGATGCAAAGCTTTTGAGCCATTTTTGGAGATCACTTTGGAACAAATTGGGGACGAAATTGCTATTCTCTACTACATGTCATCCCTAAGCTGACGGCCAAACAGAGGTCGTTAATCGCATATTATCCACCATGTTGCGGGCTGTTTTAAAGAAGAATTTGAAGCTATGGGAAGAGTGTCTACCACACGTTGAGTTTGCTTACAATCGATCGGTACACCCCACTACTAAGGTAAGTCCATTTTAGGTAGTGTATGGGTTTAATCCTCATACTCCAATTGACCTTTTGCCCTTGCCTACTTCTGAAAAGGTAAATTTAGATGCAAAGAAGCATGCTGAATTCATTTTGAAAATGCATCAAACAACTAAGGAAAATATAGAAAATATGACTGAAAAGTATAGACTTGCTGGTAGCCAGGGTAGGAAATATTTATCCTTTGAACCAGGTGATCTTGTTTGGTTGCATTTGAGAAAAGATAGGTTTCCAAGATTGAGAAAGTCCAAATTAATGCCTCGAGCTGATGGTCCTTTTAAAATACTTGAAAAGATTAATGATAATGCATATAAACTTGAGTTGCCTGCAGACTTTGGGGTTAGTCCCACATTTAACGTTTCAGATTTAAAGCCGCACGTGGGAGAAGAGGATGAGCTTGAGTCGAGGACGACTCCAATTCAAGAGGGGGAGGATGATGAGGACATCACTCCTTTGGATACACGCATACATCATGGTCCTATGACAAGAGCTCGTGCACGTCAATTAAATCATGAGGTGAGCTCGTTTCTTGCTATTCATCATAATAATATTATTGAGGATGGGATGCGACTAAATATTTGTGATGTTTTACTGCTTAGGAACATGGGAGAAGAAGGCCAAATCAATCCGGAGTCCAAGTCATCCACAATTCGGAGTTCAGTTCGGAGTCAGCGGACAGCACTTCACTAAAACAGGCATAACTTTCTCATACGAAGTCCAATGGAGGAGTTCTTGTGCTTGTTAGAAAGATAATGATTTGATCTTTCCAATAGATCTAGTCCTAGCTCCAGATTGGGCATGAGTTGGCCAGAATCATCAAAACAATGCATGATATCACTGTTTTGGGCTTTGTAAGAGTGTGAGGGCCAAGCCCAGGTGGTGTGCGCCCCCTCCAGCCGCACACAACCCTAGGGTTTCCCACTCACACCCCTCCCTATCATATATTCTGTAGCCACCGCTTTAGGCCGCGGGTTTTGCTTAGATTTCAACTAGACACTCTGTCAGTTTTCGCCGATCATCGGTTTGTGGAACCCCAACTCGTGTGCTTAATATAGTTCGTAATTTCAGATTGCTTCTTCTACGTTCTTGCTTGTGTTCTCGATTCGCATGCAGGGATAAGCCTTCTTGGTGAGGTTAACCGTGTTTGTGCGTGGTTGATAACCAACGGAGCCTTGGTGTAGTGATTGTAGGGTTCGGATCGGTTTTGATCGGAAGCCGGATCGTCAACGTCGAGTCTCCACCAATTGACTTACCTCCACCTATCGGAAGATCGGTCCACCGTGCACATCAGCTGTGATAGTGGCAACTGGCTTGGCCTCAATCCACTTCGTGAATTTATCGATGGCAACGAAGAGATGAGTGCAACCACCTTAGGCCTTCTTCAGGGGTCCAACCATGTCGAGCTCCCAAACTGCAAACGGCTAGGTGATCGAAATAATCTGCAGCTCCTGCGCTGGCACGTGAATCTGCCGAGCGAAAAACTGAAAGCCGTCGCATGTGCAGACAATGTCTTCCGCATCTGTCACTGCAGTTGGCCAGAAGAAACCTTGACAATAAGCCTTTCCAACTAGGGTGCTTGATGCTGCATGATGTCCGCAAACTCCCGAGTAGATTTCTCTGAGAAGGCTCTTCCCTTCTAGCTCTGATATGCACTGCCTTAGGACTCTAGAGGCACTCTTCTGAAAGAGCTCCTCTCCGACCACCATATAGCTTTTGCTTCGGCGTGTAACACGCTTTGCCTGTACGCGATCTTCAGGAAGCTTGTCCTTCAACAGAAAATCTAGATAGGGAATTGTCCAGTCAGGGTTGATGACCAAAACTTCTGCCTCGGCCACCTTTTCCTCTGACTTGCTCGACTCTTGCTGTCGGCTTATTGTGGGTTTATGGAGCTCCTTAACAAATACGCCAGCTAGGACTGCTGCCCAACCGGAGCCTAGTCTTGCGAGCTCGTCCGCTACTTCATTATCCTGGCGAAGCACATGGATGAGCTCCAGCCCATCGAATTTGTCCTCCAGTTTACGTACCTCCTAGCAATACGCGGCCATATTGTCGCCGATGCATGACCAATCCTTCTGTACTTGGTTCATGACCAACTACGAGTCCCTGCGAACCGTCAATCATCGGATACTGAGCGATATGGTGATACGGAGCCCGTGGATGAGTGCCTCGTACTTGGCGGCGTTGTTTGATTCCAGGAAGTGGATTTGAAGATGTATTTCATCCGTTCCCCTGTCGGAGAAATGAGCACTACGCTAGCCCCCGTGCTGCTGAGCATGAGGGAACCATCAAAGTACATTGTCCAATACTCGAGCTCTTCAATAGCTGTCGGATTTTGTAATTCTACCCACTCGGCGGTGAAGTCGGCAAATATTTGAGATTTGATGGCAGTTTGTGGCTTGAAGGATATTTCAAAGGCTCCAAGCTTGACCACCCACTTCGCAATTCTCCTGGTAGTTTCTCGATTGTGGAGTATGTTCCCAATTGGAAAAGAAGTAACCACCGAAATCGAATGTTCTTGGAAATAGTGCTTAAGCTTGCGAGAGGTGAGTAGTACGGCATACAATAGCTTCTATTCCTGATGGTACTGTACCTTGGACTCGCCCAATACCTCGTTGATGAAATAAACTGGGCACTGAACCCTCTGTAGGTGTCCTACCTCCTCTCGCTCCACAATGATTACAGCGCTAACTACATGAGTCGTTGCCGCTATGTAAAGCAAAAGGGGTTTCTCGGGTATCAGTGAAACCAATACTGGAGGTGTGGTTAGGAACTCCTTGAGATCCTCGAAAGCTTGTTTCATCTCGGGAGTCCACTAGAAGTTACCTTGCTTCTTCAGGAGCTTGAAAAACAGCATCCCCGTGTCTCCAAACGGGAAATGAATCTGCTGAGTGCCACCATGCTAACTGTGAGCTTCTGGACGTCCTTCTAGTAAGTCGGGGGTTTCATCTTCATGATGGCGTTGATCTTCTCCGGGTTTGCCTTGATACCACGATGAGAAATTATAAATCCGAGTAGCTTTCCTGAAGGGACTCTGAAGATACACTTCTCGGGGTTCAGCTTCATCTTCTAGGCCCTCAGGCTCTCAAACGTCTCGGCCAAATTATAGATGAGGTTCTCTTTTATACGAGTTTTGACAACGACATCGTCCACATATGCTTACACGTTGCGTCCGAGTTGAGTGTGAAAACACCACTGTATCATGCGCTGATAGGTTGCGCCAGCATTTTTCAACCCGAATGGCATTGTGACAAAGCAGAAAGCCCCGAACGGGGTGATGAATGAGGTTTTGATGCAGTCTTCCTCTTTCAATCTGATCTGGTGATACCTCGAGTAGACATCTAGAAAACTCAGGAGCTCGCACCCGGCGGTTGAGTCCACCACCTGATCGATGCGAGGCAACCCGAATGGATCTTTTAGGCGTGCCTTATTGAGATCGGTATAATCAACACACATCCGCCAACTTTTATTCTTTTTGCGAACAAGAACTGGGTTCGCTAACCAGTCGGGATGATACACTTCTTCAATAAAACCAGCAGCTAAAAGTTTAGTGATCTCTTCCCTGATAGCATCATGGCGATCTTGCGCGAACTGCCGGAGCCGCTACTTGATAGGCTTCTCCTCCTCGTCGACATTCAGAGAATGCTCGATCACCTCCCTAGGAACACCAAGCATATTAGATGGCTTCCAAGCAAAGATGTCTCGGTTCGCCCGGAGGAAGGTGACGAGCACATCTTCCTATTCGTGATCAAGCCCTGTCCCAATCCGAGCCATCTTGGTCGAGTTGGACAGGTCGAGAATCACCTTCTTGACTCCCTCGTCAGGCTTTATACCTGACTTGGCCTGCTTCCTAGCTGGGACGTCTTCATCGTCTTGTTGGACTGTAGCTGCCAGTTGGATCTTCTCCCTGTCGGGCGCTGCCTCCTGCATCTCGGCACCTCATGACTCTCCTCGTCGCACGAAGAATCGCTGACATCACCACGAACCGTGATAATGCCTTTTGGCCCTGGCATCTTCAATGACAGATACGTGTAGTGCGGCACTGCTATGAATCTAGCTAGGCTTGGCCTTCCCAAGATGGCAGGGTATGCTGTCTCGAAATTGGCCACTTTAAAGTTTAGGTATTTTGTCTGGTAGTTCTCCTTGGTCCCGAACGTGACCGACAGGGTGATCAGCCCGAGCGGCACCGTCGAGGTCCCGGGGATTACCGCATGGAACAGTGACGAACCACGCTTTAGCTCCGTGCGAGCGATCTTCATGTCGTTGAAGGTCTTGAAAAAAAGTACGTTGAGTCCTCTCCCTCCGTCGAGCAGCATCCTCTTGAGCTTGACGCTGCGAACAACAAGATCTAGGACCAGAGGATATCTACCTGGATAGGGAATATGATCGGGGTGATCCGAGCAGTCGAATGTGATCGGAACCTTGGACCACCTCATGTATTGGGGGATCGCAGACATAACTGTATTGATCTCCCGAGCGGTAAGCTTTTGCTTCCGCTTGGACTCATATGCAGCCGAGCCCCCGAATATGTAATTGAGCTCACGCTCAATCGCCTGGTAATCACCTTTATCATCTTCAGGGTGGTCCTACTTCTTGCCTGCCTCACCTTTATCTAGGCCCGGTCGCTTATTGCTTTCTTGCGCGAACCTTCTCAAGGTGAAGCAATCTTTGGCCGCATGTTTCCCCTTGGGATAGAAAGCACAAATCGCGTCCATCACCTTGTGATAATCATCTGTCCATGGCACTCAGGGCTGACCGCATTCAGCTACCGCGACCAGCTCCTTGCCCTTCCGCTTCTTGTCCTTCTGCTTGGAGGACTCGGCATGGTCTTTCTTGTCCTTTTGCCGTGGACGATCATCATGGCGCTCGGCTAGGGCATCCGAGGCCGTGGCGTAGCGGTCTGCTAAAGCGAACATCTCCTTCACTGAAGTCGGCGGCTTCTAGGACATCTTTTTAATCAAGTCGGCATCGCTGACTCCCTTCTAGAAAGCAGCTATGATGACTGCTTCCGAGACATTCCGAATCGTGTTCTTCTTCTGCATGAAGCGCCGGATGAACTCCCAAAGAGACTCATTCTTCTTTTGATGAAGTTGGTACAAGTCCCACAGGGTTCCAGGCCTCTCATAGGTGCCTTGGAAATTGGCGATGAATTGCTCACAAAGATCTCCCCAGGAATCTATAGAATTCTCTCGAAATCCTGTGAGCCAAGCCTGAGCTAATGGGGTGAGCGTAACTGGCAAATAATTTGCCATCACGCTGTGGTCACCTCCGGCCGCCTTGACTGCAAGGGCGTACACCTGCAGCCAAGCCTCTGGGTCCCTCTCCCTATCGACTTGACAATGCCCTTAGGATTGAATCCTTCGGGCCATACCACTCGGCGGAGCTGAGTAGTGAACGCGCAGACCCTATCAATGGATCTGTCATGACGCCGTGATGGGGATCGACGTGGCGGAGTTCTGACTCAGCGGTGTTCGTCATCACGTCGGCCACGGGGGTGGTAGTCCCTACGATCGTCGCGGCTATCGCACCGATCGTTGCCGTTGTCCCGGCCATCGTGATCGATGCCGAAACGCTCATAGTCATCTTCATGCTGGTGCTGGTCATCATCTTCTCGCTCATGCCGCCTGGCATTGAGATCCAAGTGGAGGCCGCGGTTGAGACTTCGGCGGGCGTCTTCATCATGGTGAGACTCACGCCGACTGCGTGCAGTCCTACTACGGGCAGTCTGACTGCTGGCAGTCTGAGTGACTACGTGAGCGCAGGAGTGCGTCTTCCCTACTGGATCTCCCTGGTTGTGCTGAATTGCTGCCGCCGTCACCATGGCCTTAACTTGGGTCAAGATCGGGGCAGCCGGGCTATCAGCCTGGAGCATTGGTCTTAGGGTGTCGAGAAATGTCTTGGAGGTGACGATGTTCTGCTGCGGTGTGTAAAAAACCGACTGGCCCCCCATTTTTTCCTATAAGATGTCTTCGTTGACATTGCGGCCTCGGGCTTGGAGAGACCGTGCGTGCGCTTCTTGGGCCTCGTGATGACGACGATCTGCCTCCGCAGTTTCTTCAGCTTCTTGCTAATGTTGAGATTCAGTCCGCGGGTCTTCGATTACGCATATGCCACGAAAATTCTGGTAACTTCCTGAGGTACTCTCTGACTCAGTTTCTGAGCCAAAAGAGTGAAGGGAAGATAGATCGAGCTGATCCTTGAATCCGAGTGGATTGGTGCTGATGACACCTACCACCCGGGATTCGGCCTTGATCGGATCCTTACCATATCCGAATCGGGGAGAAAGCCCCTGGCTTACTACTTGTGAGCAGATGGTCGTGCGTTCCCCGACCCGAGCGGTAGTCCAGATGAAGGCGCAATGGAGTCTCTCCCAGATTGGATTTGGTCCGAGTCTGAGAGAGCGAGCTTGCCGAGGTTGTCGGCGATGAAGTCCTGGCTCCTAAAGCGGAAGGCCTGGGCAGGAACGAAGGTGATGCAATTCCATTGATGGCGGCCATCAAGCTTGACGAGATTGATCTTAGCGCTTCCCCTACCTGGCGCGCCAACTGTCGACGTTTGTTGTCGGCAATAATGAAAATGGGTTTAGGTGCTGGATCCAAACTTGATGGTAGCACAAGACACGGGAATTATACAGATCCGGGCTCTCCGGAGGAGATAATACCCTAGTCCTGTGCTCTGGGATTATGAATGTAGATGTGTATGTGAATGCGTGTGATCGTGTGTTGGATGTGTTCCCCCGTCTCCCCTTTATATAGCAGAGGGTTGCGGTTACAAGAAAGATCCCTGATTGGTTACAAGGTGGAGATTCTATCTCTATCCTTATCTACCGAATATGGCAACAATCAGGATTACAATCGTATCCTACCTAATCGATGTTGGTTACTATCTTTAGGGTTTCCTTGCAGCGCACGGCGGTGGCAGTCCGGGTGGTACTTGTCTCCAAGTACTCGGCTCAGCCCATCCCCTCTTGGGTGGCCCTCGCGGCCCGCCATGCTGATACCCGGGGTCCATGTACTCCATAGTTATTTGTTAGAACCGTCTGTGATGATACGACAACACAGACGGGTCTAATTTGGAACTATGCATTATAGATACTAAATTGAAATTTCTGCTTAGGACACCCAAAACTCTCATCATGGTATTAACATTGAACAATCATCGAGGAATAGTCCAGGGGATGTCTTATCGGGTGATGATAATGTTGGGATTCCAAATCATAATATAGACTGGTTTGCATCTCCAGGTGAGTAATCATATCTGATTTGGTTGATGACTTGCCATTCAAAAAATTTGCTCTACTTGATGTTATGTATGGATATATCGTGTGTGCGAATACGTTTAACTTATATGTCATTTCTATAAATATGTAACCTTGTATTGAATAGAAATGATATAATATGTTTTATTCTTGAAATGTAATGTGTAGGGGATGAAGAAACAAGGGACAGAAGCTAATTGGATTCATCTAGCCCTCGAGGAGTGGTTTTGGATTTGGTATGGATGTAATATGTACAACTTTTTATGCTTTGTGTATGTGGACTTCGTTTGTTGAACTCCGGACTTGTTGAATTTTGGACTTCGTTTGTGATATGTGAATTGTGGCTGTTATGTGAATTGTGGCTTGGTAATGTGGATGTGAATTGTTATTATTGAATTGTGGCTTGAAATGTGAATTGTGGATGTGAATTGTGAAATGTAAAATGTGGATGTGAATTGTTATTATTGAATTGTGGCTTGATAATGTGGCTTGATAATGTGGATGTGAATTGTTATTGTTGAATTGAGAATTGTGGCTTGAAATATTATTGAATTGTGGATGTAAATTAATAATTTGAGCTGGCTGTTTTGTGGCCAGAGTCTGGTACCTACCCCGAGAGTGCACTCGGGAGAGACCGCAACACCCTATCCCGAGAGTGCACTCGGGATAGACCGCAACACCCTATCTCGAGAGTGCACTCGGTATAGATGTTGATGTGTCGCTACCCTGGCCGCCACGGAGGCGGTCCTCAATCCTAGCGCTATCCCGAGAGTGCACTCAGGTATAGTTTTTTTCCCGAGAGTACACTTGGCATAGCCAGCTTTTCCCGATAAAATAACACCGAGTGCACTACGCCGAGTGTGCTCACTCGGGATAGGGTATCCCGAGTGTTTTATCCCCTATCCCGAGTGTGGAAAACACTCGGGGAAAATATCCATCCTTGTAGTGCGTCTGTAATGAGTTTTTTCACGGACGGTTGAAAAACCGTCTGCAATGACTCTTTGTCATCACTGACACTTGTTTACAGACGGTTCATAAAACTATCTGTGATGTGGTTTACGAACCGTCTGTGATGACCTGTTCTGTAGTAGTGAGTCATGGCGAAACAGAGGGAGCTCCCAGGGTTCCATTTCACTAGCTTACCATGAGAGAGGAGCTTGAGGGATCCGACAGTCTTGCTTGACATGCTTAAGGCCCTGTTTGTTTCAGCTGAAGATTGTGAAAAGCAGCTTTTAAAAGCTGGAAGGGCAACAAACAACAAACTTTTAATCTAAATTATAACAATCTGGAGGCCAGATTGTAGCAATCCTACAATCCACTCTTCCCCAGCTTTTTTTTTGCAAAAGACCACAATACCCATCTAACTTCAACCAAAATTACCCACCATTGCCCCCAGCTTTCCCCAACTTCAACCAAAATTACCCACCATTGTCCCCAACTATAATCTGGGTTACCAAACAACTATGAGCTTTCAACCTCCAGCTTTTTAACAATCCAGCTTTTACAATCTAGTTTTTAAAAGCTGCTTTCCACAATCCCCAGCTGAAACAAACAGGGCCTAAGCTTGGGATCTAGGGGGAAAAGAATCAGGGTTTCACTAGCTTACCATGACGGAGGAGCTTTAGTGAGAGTTAGTGTCGTGCGACCAGAGGCAAAGAAAGAGGAGGTGCGGTGGCAGTGAAAATGGCGTCGAGAGCTGAAATTAACCAAGCAAGGTGAAATGTTTAGTAGGTGCCTAAGGCCCTGTTTATTTCTGCTGGAGATTATGAAAAACAGCTTTTAAAAGCTGGAAGAGCAACAAACAACAAACTTTTAATCTAGATTATAACATTCTGGAGGCCAGATTATAGCAATCCCACAATCTACTCTTCCCCAGCTTTCCCCAGCTTTTTTTTACAAAAGACCACAATACCCATCCAACTTCAACCAAAATTACCCACCATTGCCCCCAGCTTTCCCCAACTTCAACCAAAATTACCCACCATTACCCCCAACTATAATCTGGGTTACCAAACAACTATGAGTTTTCAACTTCTAGCTTTTTAACAATCCAGCTTTTACAATCTAGTTTTTAAAAGTTGCTTTCCACAATCCCCAGCTGAAACAAACAGGGCCTAAGACGCTTGTGTTTGCTTGAATTTGAAAATGCCCCACCAAGGAGGCTTAATTGCTATTTTCCCCTTTCCTGGAGTTTGCTAGAAATGAGTGGCGCCCGAGAGGGAGAGCACAGGCGGTGTTGGTGTTTCTCCCGTGGAGTTTGCGCGCACGCGATGTCAGAGGTCGGTAGAGCAGCTGGGATGGGATAGGCGGATAGCACACGGGGGCTCACGCGCATCGCCTCTCCCTTGTGCCGTGGCAGGGGCGCGGCAGAGGGGGTATGGTCGGGGCGACGTGCGGGCAAGTGCCTATGGCTGGGTAGCCAGCACGCTTGGGGTGGCTTAGCACGGGGCATTGGGCATATGACGCACATGGGGCGGCTGTCGTGCGCGGAGCGCTCACGGCATGGGGCAGGAGGCACTGGCCGGTGGGGTCAAAGGCAGCTAGGCCCAGGTGGTAGAGGGCCAAGGGGAGAACTGGCTACCAGTGGGTCCATCTTGGGGGTGGGCCCACCTGGCTGTGAGATAGAAGGAAGAAAAGGGAAAAAGAAGTAGAAATATGTTTTTGGATAGACAGGGTTCTTTGATTTAGTTGAGCTACCAAACGAGCTTAAACATTTTTTAAAATTGTTCTGTAGTGTCGTGAGGCAATTTTAAAGCTCTGATAAAAATTTCATATCATGACAACACATGTAGAATTTTATAAAATTCTAACAGTGATAGTATAAGTTCTTCTATTTTTGTTTTCCTAGAAGCATTAATGAAGTCCGATATTTCTGAAATTTTTACTATATGGTACTAGGGTTCTTCAGAGGATAATATTTAAATTTGAGATCATGACAAACCTTGTACATTTTTATAAAAAGCTGGCAGTGTCTCTGCTCTTCTTGAATTCTGTTAATTTTTATTTTTCAGCAGGATTAATTGATTTAAAAATTCTTGAAACTTTTTGGTGGTGTTTTAGGGATTATTTAGGATTTAAATAAATTTTCTCCTGATTTTATGTTTAGTGGAACTTGAAATCTAAAATTTGGATATCATAATTTGATCAATAAAAGTATTTTCTCAAGAACCAAAAATCCTGGGAAAACATGAAATGATGAAAATTCAAATTAAGGTCAAAATATATGTTGCCTTTTTTAATTTCATTTCTTTCAAATTTCGTGCTGTTACACCAATCGAGGAGAGAACAGTAGTGAGAGAAAAAAAGAGGTTGGGAGAAATTACAAAGATGTCCTTGTGTTGCCAATGGTTGAGATTTGTGGAAGGCTGTCCATTTGGGACTTCAGGCTTAAGCTCCGGCAAAAATGGTATGACACAGACAGAGTTCCAATTTCGGGAAGCTAAAGCCTGCTTGATGATCTAGTTCTAGCAAGTGCTATGCTATTTGCTATAGTAGTCATCGGGGTCATGAATAGCGTAAGCCCACACAGGTAGTACATGAACCCAAAACACTAGAAAGCACATGAAGAAGAAACTCCAATTAATGTTATGGGCCAATACTGGACTTCCCAAAGGGTTCGGCCGCAGCCGGCGACTTGGAGCCGCCGCGACCGCGATGGTGTTGCCGGCGGATGCAGCTCCGCCCATCGGCTTTACATCTCTTCTTCGTAATAATGTTTTCAACTTTTCATACATTCAACTAATCAGAGTTACCGCTCCCTCCATTCTCTTCGCTTATTAGAATTCATACCATCAAACTTTCTAAAATTCGACCGTCAATATGTTTAAAACTATTGAGATTGGCTATATAATATTTATATCATTAGACTTACCGTTAAAAATATTTCCATAATATTATAATTATATGAGTAGATTTTAATGTAAAGGTGTAAAAAGGTAACAATTAGAATCGTATCTGGAAGACAGTAAAAAATCAAAAACGTTAAATTAAAAAGAAGGGAGTAATTCTGCTGTGTGAATGTGTCATGTTCTATATACTGTAGGCCGGCCGTTCCTGCCTGCAGCTTTTGAGAAGCTAAATATAAACTAATCCTTCAAAAAGAAAATGCGATCGACTACAAGAAGATGCATGTGGTGGAACTAATGAACTAACCAAACAAAAGCTACGATTGCATCCAGAACTGAATAACACTAGTACTAGTGATCAGAATTTGCCGTGTATTCTGATGACTCTACTAAGATGCGTATCAGACAGTACTATGCTAGCACGCTAGCTAGTACTGTAGGTTATAGTAGAGGTTGTCTTCTCGTCGGTGCATGCAAGTCAGTTTAGCTGATCTTACTTGGGCATTGGGAGTTTGGGACTCGATATTTATTGGGAGTTTGGGACTCGATATTTTTTAAGATCCTCCTATTTATATTAATAACATAGATTTAAAGTACGTACTATTTAGCTTTTACGTTGAAGATTCGAGATACGCAATATTTACCAAGAATTCCTTGAATTGATGAAGTGCAAGAATTCTTTATCTTCCTTGTCGGACAATTTGGATCTTCCAATGCCATCATCATCGCCGATTACATTGGTAGCAAGATCACTACAGGAATCCGTATTATTTTCATCGGCTAAAAACCAACGAAAATACGGGAAAAACCGACGAAAATAGACCGATGAAATTGTGTCGACGAAAATACAAGTATTTTCGTTAGCAACCGACGAAAATAATTATATTTTCGTCGGCCAGTACGGCCGACGAAAATAGTGATTGTCCCCGCTCCTACTGACGTGGCATCTCTATTTTCGTCGGCCTTGGCCGATGAAAATATCAGCACCACGTCAGCACATCTTATTTTAAATCGGCTAGGGTCCATTTAAAATATAGATATTTTCGTCGGCCCGGACCGACGAAAATAATATTTTAAATTTTTAAAAAAATATAAAAAATCTTTCCTGAAAAGATATTTTCGTCGGCAATTGTGCTCTATTTTCGTCGGCCCAAGCCGACGAAAATAATATTTTAAATTTTAAAAAAAATATAAAAATCCAAAGCAAAATAGAGAAACAGTGGTCACTACAATTGCAATTTTAAGACACAACTTCCTAGTTCAAACAACGTAAACCAGTCTAAAAGACATGCAAGGGAAGACTTAGAAATTCATAAGCAATGATTTGCACAAAATGTTATTAAGTTACAGCTCACCTGGTTTTGATTTGGCTGAAGATGGCTGAACAACAACGTGCATTGTGATAGCAGTACTAGGAAGATCAACAAAAGGTGCTCTGCACTGTGCAATGTTCTTGTCATTTTCTAGAATTTTGCCTCCACTGATCAGTTTCACATCATTAGCAGTCTTTGGGACAATTGTTTTATCTGCAACCAGAATCGTTGCAGACATTAGAAACATTGAACAGACATCAGTAGAATATAGAACTATACTAGAACAAACTCAGAAGTACATGAATTTATAAATATAGGAAACTACAGAATTTTGCCTCCACTGATCAGTTTCACATCATTAGCAATCTTTGGGACAATTGTTTTATCTGCAACCAGAATCGTTGCAGACATTAGAAACATTGAACAAACATTAGCAGAAGATAGAACTATACTAGAACAAACTCAAAAGTACATGAACTTATATATATAGGAAACTACAGATACATTCGAAAGCATTTACTAGATTCGATGTGATTCTGAAAGATTCTCTGAAAGGAAATCATACATTCCAAACTGGGGGGAATTAAAAGAATTAACAGTGCCATCCAAATATCATAAAAGCAGTTATCTTTACCGAAACTCTGTCGATAAAATAAGAACACATTGTCACACCTCATATGCCCAGTATGCAGGTAGGGCAACAAACATTTCTTGCTGAAAATCAGAACTAAACAACAAAGATGTGGCAGGCCCTAGCTCCTAGCAAAGTTGCCTGTGTTCGGTCAGCTAGCAACCAGGGTAAAAATATAAAGGTATTACTATGCAGAACCAAAGTTTATCTTAACTATGCAATTAGGCAATATCCAATATTGAGCAAACTTTCTGTCTGGTTTGACAATATTGCCTTTTGATCAGTGGTGGAGCTTGGGCTAGAAATAAGAGAGGGGGCCAACACTCGATGATGCATGAATTAGTCTATCTGGATACATGAGCAGATTGCGGCAATCTGTCACACACCAACTTTGATACAAGTAGAATCCAGTAGACTGAGACGGAAAGAGAAGGATTCAGGGAAAGAGAGAGCGACGTGGGGAAGAAGAAGAGGTCTGGGGATTAGAGAACAAGAGTTGGGGAAGAACAGCACATGGAAAGAGAAGAGCTGAGGCTAAGCCGATTCTATTCTCCGATCCCCACTGCGCTGCTTCTCTGCCCTTTTGTATTGCCTTCCTCTCAGCCGAGTGGGCCACCAGAGAGCCCGCTTGCTGTCCAGTCCAGTAGCCCATCCTCCAAGGCCCACATCCGTGGCACAATCGGAGCAGAGAAATTGCAGAAAAGAGACACCACTTCAGTAGCTGAAACTCACTTACCGAAAATCAGCAGGGAAACAACTATAACTTAATTGAGATTAATTTGTTATATTAGAACTTCCAAAATATACATATATGAGCAGAAGGTACTGCAAGTTCTAGAGCAGCAAATGGAACAACTTCGTCAAGAGCTACATATGTAAGAATTTTTTGTACATTACAAGAGTCAGAACCAAAAATTAAAAACTGGGACTAACTAACAAACAAATTGAAACTGCACACCAATTTCTTTTTTTTTTTTTTTTTTTTGCATTCCACAAAAGTCCTTACAATGTAACTAAAGCATTAAAATCTTTTAAAGATTACGGCCATTAAAAGGAAGCCAAATTTTCGATAAAAATAGGATGGCTAAATAATATGTAATGTAACTAAAGCATTTACTGTCATACATCTTGGATTAAGCTGAATACATATCCTTGATAGCTAATGGGATGATTCCAGGGCAATTTTGGTCACCCTGCAAAAGATTAGAGAAACAAATAAATAGGTATAAACATTGATCTTGACTTCACAGATCACAAAGGGGCATATATTTAACAAAAGTATTCTGTATTCATGAAAATGGATATGTCACAATTGTATTTGTTATCATTTCCGGTAGCAGGTGTACAAAATATTTTTCTAAGTATGAATACATTGTACGGAACGTGCTAGAGTGAGGATTATGGACGGCTCAACTGGGAACCATTAATCACTAACAACAGTCTTGCACAGCTTTCCCAGAAGAATATCTTGATAATATTCCAACAGATTTTGGATATGTTCCCAGTAGGTAATAAGAACTTACATGCATTGTGTGGGTCTTCCCACTACTTGTGACACCATAGGCAAAAACGGTCCCTACATGAATCAGCAACTGAAGCGTAGCTACTTACCATAAGCATAAGCTGTCACCGGGTTGTACTCGCACCGCACAAGCCGATCTCCATCAGCATAAGCATAAGCTGTCGCGGGGACGGGCTACTTACCATAAGCATAAGCTCTCGTGGGGGCGAGGCGGCAAGGCTTACATGACAAAGCGGAGGCGGCGCGGAGCGGGGACGGGCGGCGGTAGCGTGGGAACGGGCGGTGGCGTAGGGACGATCGAAGCATGGCATAGGGCCTTTTGCATGGCCAGGTGGAACACGGCGCGTTTTCATCGGTCTAGACCGATGAAAATAGAGCCACACCACGTGTCTTATTTTCGTCGGCCTAGACTGACAAAAATAGCTGCGGCATGCCACGTGTCCTATTTTCGTCGGCCTAGACCGACGAAAAATAGGCAAAAAAATTTGAAATTTCCCTAGCGCGATAACTCAACTATTTTCGTCGGCCTTTTAACGCATACCGACAAAAATAAACGTAACTTCGTCGGTTCCTGTGGGCCGACGAAAATATTAAGTTATTTACATCGGCCTATTTTTGGCTGACGAAACAAATGTGGGCCGACGAAAATATTGTCGTTTCCTGTAGTGGATGTAGATATATTATCAATGATCTCTATATATTGATGTGTAGGATCTACTGTCAGGATCCGGATATGTAAATCTGAAACCCTTTGTGTATACTGCACTAGTCCAGGATCACGCTAGTGCATACAGTGGAAACACAGATGACATATCATACCATACATCGCAATAACTAAGAAGAAGCAAATTATTATTGAATTAAGCAAACGATCTTATGGTCAAGGTTCATACATCTATGCCTCATGGCTGAAGAAACAAATAAAGTACTACAGCGGAAAATAAATAACTAAGCAATTCAACATGCTACAGGCAATTGTCTGGGGAAACGCCTTCCTAGTCAACATAGTCTTCATAGTACTCCTCTTCATGATACTCATTATTCCCTGGTCTTTCCTCGGCAACTGATCAACAAGGGTATAAAGCCGTGAGTACAAAAAGTACTTAGTAAGCCGTAGGGAAATGATGCAATATATTCATGCACGGCTTGACAAAGGATAGTCGTATGGTTCATTTGCAGAAAGTAATAACTTGAATTTAAATACAGTAAATAGATTGAAGGCATAATGACGAAAAGATAATAAATAACTGGTTAATCAATGGTAGACAACATGAACAGAATGGTGAGGCATCACCCTACACCATCTAAAACAAGTATCAACCACCAAATTTAACAATATAACTTTAGACAACAAACAACAGTGAACTCCCCCATTCACATCCCAACAATTCCACATTTCATGAAACACTCTATACCCTGTGTGAAATCCCCGGGCTTGTCCATGACCGCGAACACGGCTGTTCAAATAGTTTGACACTCTGCAGAGGTTGTACAGCTTTAACCACAAAACATGATCATCTCTTAGTGCCAAGCGCTACGAACACACTTCCTTTGGTGTGTCGGCAGAGAGACCACTACAAAGCCTTTACAATGCATATCTAAACTCGATACTGCCCTCTAAGGTTTCGCCCCTCGGGGCCCCCTCTTGAGCCATGTGAGTCTACCCGTCCATCCCGGAACCCACACCATCAATTGGCAGTACTCAAGACTAGACATTGCAAATTAATCGGCTAGGTCTGTCCCATACTAGACTTGTGGTTGCACGTTTAGGCCCAGTTCAATGGCGCACAAGATTAAGTTCTTAAGTTGTCTCAAGCAAGACAGCCACATCCCAATGTGCTAGAAAGCACCCCCTTTACTGCACGAACACTTGCCCGAGAGAAAACATTTTGTTCAACCAAGACCAATGGCAAACCCCGCCATGGTACAACAAGTTTTACAAAAGTGGCCAACAGCCATGATTCAATATCTCATTAGGTAAAGATTAACATTAGTTCACAGGTGATATGAATCCCAACGTACGACAAAGCAGGTCTAAGCATAGCTACGTTAACCCATTGTTGGTATTACGTTTATGTCCAATTCGTAATGTCCCAACCTAAAGTTAACAATGGGTGTCGGTGTATTTCAACTGACAGGCCCGAGTCTACAGACCGGGTTTGGTTCGGTAGGGGGGTGGCTTTGGTAGCTGGCAAACCCTAGCAGAGGGAAACCCCAGTATCTCTCACACTAACGGGTTCTAGTGTCTAAAATCCAGATGAACAACCGATTTTACCCAGGTTCAGGCCCCCATAGAGAAGGGTAACAGCCTTACTTCCTGCTTGATCTTGGATTCAGTATTTTGGACTTGGTTACAGAGCTTGCTGGTGACCAGCTCTTCTGTTGAGTCTCCCTTTTTTCTCTTCCCCCCTTTTAGTATGCTCTCAATTGCCCTTATATGCACGGGCTTACACGAGTTAGATGGAGGAGGGATGTCATCATGCTTATCTTACATGCATTTACTACACCTTTATGCGATGTCCCATTTTTTCAGTCCTAATTAATGCCAGCGCATGCTTTCACCCGGTTCTTCCGGAATGTGACTCCTCTGCCACGGGTAGGTGTGAGGTGTCAGAGGAACAGGCTTGTAGCAGAATTCCTTGGGACCGACATGCAATGCAAAGAAGTTCGCTCTCGACACTGACGGCGGCAAAGGAAACTTCAGGATGAAGCCACCGCATCCCACCCTTTTGCATGGCAGCGGAACAAAACGAGGTGTGCTCGCCTGCATGCCACGTAGGCTGGGCGCCGGGCGAGCAGGGCGTGGTCGCCCACCTGCTCGCCCACGCGCCACGTGGACCGACACCGCGGCCGGGCGTGCTTTCGTAACCGCCGCCGTGGCGCCACGTGGGCTGGACGCTGGCGGCAGGCGTGATCGCCACCGCCGCCGCGCGCCACGTGGACCGACACCGGCGGTGGCGTGCTGCCCAACCGCCGCTAAGCCGCCACGTGGGGCTGGGCGGCGAGCGGCGTGATCGCCACCGCCGCCGCCGCGCCACGTGGATCGATGTCTGTAGATGGGGTGTAAACACCCACCCGCCGCTAGATCGCCCGTGGGCCACGACGCTTTTGTGTGGCGAAGAGGGTACCTGGTGTATAGTCGCCGACAAGAGCCGGACCCACCCAAGAACGCACATCGAGTCTTTCAAAATCCTTACATTAAATGCGGTGCATTCTTGGATGGGGCCATCACTCATCAGATCGATCGCCTCGATTCCTTCCCGCATCCATTGATTTTCCTTGGGACCCGAAACGGCGCACCATCTTGTCCTTTCGTGAACCGTCGGTGCGAGTGGGGATACATATAGATCCATCCGCATCAGGCAGTTCACGCTTTTAGCACTCTTTGCAAACTTCGTCTTCTTCCTCCAAGCTTTCCTTGCCCTTCGCCACTTTCGTTTCCATGGCTTCTTCAGACTCGCCTTCCATTCCTGCTTCCTCAGTGGACTCCTACACGGTGGGGAGACTCCACACCATCGTGCCGGAGGGCCCTCTTTATTTTCGGGCTGGGACCCCTACGCCACAGTGCCCCGCCGACGAGATTATTATCTTCGTGTGGGGCATCATGGCGAGCCTGGTACCGCCTTTCTCCGAGTTTTTCCTCACCGTCCTCCACTTCTACGAAATTCATCATCTTCATCTTACCCCCAACTCCATCCTTTTCCTCGCCATCTTCGCACACCTCTGTGAAATGTTCATGGGGGTGATGCCGAACCTCCCGCTCTTCCGCCATTTCTTCCTCTGCGCCTCCTCCCAAGCAAAGGCTGGGAGTTGCCATTTCCACCTCCGGGATGGAATGGCTGCCCGCTACATTCCCTTCCAGCCCAGATCAAACTGGAAGGCTTGGCGCACCGAGTGGTCAGACGTCAACGACGCACAATGGCTCGAGGCGCTGAAGTGCCGCCGGACGGCGGCATCGAGAGCTGGAACTTCGCCCATCGAAGAGACGGCGGAACTCCAGGCGATGGCGGCCCGCATCAACAATTTGCGGGACGCCGGCCTAACCGGGGCGCTGATCGTCATGGATTTCGTATCCCGAAGATTGAGCCCTCTCCGCCGCCGGATATGCCCGGCGTGGCAGTATACGGGCGATAATGACATCACCCGCACCTTCCCTGGCCATAAGTTTTCACTGCTACTCCTTGGCTTTTTCTTGCTTTCATGTCTTTTTTTGTGCTGCTCCCTACCAACCAGCATTCTGTACTGTTTTTTAACCTTGACCAAGCGCGGGAAACTTGGACGGGCCGCGCCTCAGTAGGTGGCTCTCCGGGCTCATGCCGCCGATCCCCGCCGGCCTGGACTTCCCTTCATCGGCCCGGCCACTCGCCGATGTGGATCCCGCAGAGCGCCTGAGGATCGTCAGGTTGCTGCCGCCGATGGACTCCACCGGCCTCGCCGTAGTACCGCCGCGCGCCCCCCTAATGATCAGGGGCGCACCTCCTCCTCCTGCCGATCGGGCCGCGGGCAAGCGGCCACTCGTCCCGGACGCCTCAAGTCCGGGTGCAAAGAAGGCCCGCCACGTGGGCGAAACCTCCGCCGCCACCAGCCCAAGGGTGGCGGCGGCTCACTGGGCGGTCGCCGCGCCGCCCCAATGCGGCATCGGCTGCCGGCGCCGCCGCCTGCGGCGCCAGCATCTTCACCTCCGGCGCCGCCGGCACCATCGCCATTGGTGCCAATGCAGCAGGCGCCGGCTCCAACGACAACGGCGCCAGTTGCCATGGCGCCGGTTTCACCATCCACGGCGACAACTGCTACGGCGCCGGCTTCTCCAATTCCTCCTGTGGCACCGATCCCATTCTCCACGGCGCCACCGCCTTCTGCGACGGGGACCCCTGCCGCCACTCGACAAGGCGGGCTTGAGGTCCCCATGGCCAGCTTCAGCTTGAGGGTAGCGCCAAGGGCGGCCCCTCAAGATGCTTCAAGGAGCGACACCGCCGCAGTGCGAGGATGGCGAGACTCCTAAGCGCCGCCGGCCGCCATCGCACAGAACCGTGGCAGCCGGCTCGACTCGACGCCCTCGCTAACTTGCCCCCGACCGTCACCACGCCCGGCCGCTTCGCCACCGAGCTCTTTTCACGAGCTCGGCAATCTATAGTACCCTCGGCGCTTCTCGCCACGGCCGCCGGGCATGGAGCCTGGACGTTGAGGCGGTGGCGACGGGCCATCGGCGTGGCGTGGGGAGCGGGTGAGGGCCGACGCGGCGATGGCAGAAGAAAGGGCCACATAACCGCCACAGCCGCTATGCAACAATGGCAAGGAGAGGGCCGAGGCAGCGCAGAGGGCCTCGGAGTATGAGGCGGATCGCCTCAAGCGCAACCTCACCGAGGACTTTCCTTTTATCACCGAGGAGCCATCGGGCTTACGACGCCCGTGATAATCATGCATAACTTGATTAACTTTGACGTATACATAAGCAAACAATTGAGAGTATTACTTGGAGCACTTATCTGATTTATAATCCAAGTGTTAGGCGACCAGTTGGGGCCTTCGGGCGACCAGCCCCCAAGCGGGCGACCATTTAGCCTTGAGGCTACCGGTCGGGGTCTTGAGCGACCCGGCCCCCAAGTGCGAGGCGACGATCGGGGTCTTGAGCGACCAGCCCCCAAGTGCAGGGCGACCAGTCGGGCACCTCATGCAATAACAAATTCCCTTTTTTTTGTTTTTTTTCTGACATGAGGCAGAGCCTTAAGATTTTGCCCCACGTATAAATGCAGCTATTGAAAGGGCGAATAAATATCATGCAGGGTGCATAAAACATAGATCCTGACAACATAAGTCTGTGCATGGGATAATATTGGTTCACTTGTTTTGGCCTCCATGCCTCCGCCGTTTTTTCAAAGCATGGCCCAAGACAATGTGCGGTAAGGCAGCGAACTCCCAGAAAGGATAGTAGGCCTGCAGCGCTTGTGGGGACGACCAGCGGTGCTTCTGAGAGCCAACCCGAGGCATACAGATCACATTTAAGCACTGTGCCAGATCCGCTTTCTGGTTGTTCGTCCTTACCCAGCACATATATTAGGCATAATTACAGACCGAAAAGGGACAGCCAAAACCCAGGGGCCAATAGCACCCATGCAGCAAACCATCCCGTAGGACACAAAAAGAGGAATAATTACGAAGCCAAAAATTCTCAAGGTAATAACATTATTAACAACCAATGACCGCCGATTAGCTGGGGGATGAGTCCATCCCGGGGCTGATCAAAGCGAACCATCGGGTACTTACAGTTTTTCAGGGATAAAACTTTCGCAATAACTCCACATTATAGGAATTCGCCAATTCTCGGCCATCCTCGATAGCTAACCGGACCGCCGGTCGAGATCTGAGACCACCTTAAAGGGCCCTCCCAGGGAGCAGCTTATGTAACCCAAAGCATGCGCTGAACTCTGCAAGCAAGACCGGGTCACCCTCGCGGTGTTCTCTCGAAACCGGGTGGCGTGGTATCGCTGAGGCTTTCTTTGGTATCGGGCGGCCACGGAGGCGGCCCGATCCTAACTTCTTCCGGGAGGTTGACATCTTCTTGCGGATATCTTCATGGCCTTCCTCTGATTGGCGAGACGGCGGAGAGCCAAACAGCGGCTTCGGAGGGGAGCGACCGCTCTATACACCAAGAAGAAAGGCGTCTCACAAGAGGCTCGTTGGGTGTGATGCGAGCGACCACAAAGACGGTAGGGAGTTCTTCAATCCAGCGTGCCCCGCGCTTCTGGAGTCGATCAAACGCTCTTGTCTTGAGACCCTTCAATACCAATGCATTGGCGCGTTCAGCTTGATCGTTGCTCTTAGGGTGGGCAACCGAAGCAAAGCATACTTTGGTGCCCATCTCATCACAGAATTCCAAAAATGCTGCACTGGTGAATTGAGTTCCATTGTCGGTGATAATGCGGTTGGCAACTCCAAAGCGGGTGAATATTCCATGCATGAATTTGATGGCGAATGAAGCCGTGATGGCACGTCTTGCTCAACCGACCCTTAGTGAATTTGTCGATGGCGGCGAAGAGGTGGGTGAAGCCTCGTGGCACGCGAGGAACGGACCCAGATATCCGGCCCTGCACGCAAACGGCCAAGAGAGCGGGATGGTTTGCAGAGCTTGGGCTGGTCGGTGGACTTGCCTGGCGAAGAACTGACAAGCTTCGCATGTCCTCACTAGCTCGCAAGCATCCTGGAGGGCAGTAGGCCAATAAAATCCCTGGCGAAACGCTTTGCCGACCAGCGTTCGACCGGACATATGGCTCCCGCACACGCCTCCATGGATATCAGAGAGCAGGGCGCTCCCCTCTTCCCGAGTGATGCACTTCAGTAGAATTCCGTTTCTACTCCGGCGGTATAAGTCCCCGTCCACTAGAGTATAGCATTTGGCCTTACGTGCTATTTTCTCAGCTGACGCATCATCGTTGGGGATCACTTGGTCCCGCAGGAAGGCTAGGATCGGATCCATCCACTGATCTTCCCGGCCAAATGTGGCGAGCACTCGGTGTTCGCCTGGGTACTTCTTTGGGCGAGCATTTCCTGGCGCAGCATTAGCAAAGACCTGCGCTTCCCTCCGGACACAGGGGCTAAAGCGAACGACTTGCCTTCCCTCCTCGAGCGGAGGTCGTGGCAAGAACACCGCCATCCCCTTTGGCCGGAGGCCTCGGCACCATACCATCGTCCCCACAGATCGGGGTGCTGCAGTGACACCATCATTCCCATCTGAATCATGGGTCTGTAATGGGCCGGTCGCGATAGTCTTTCTTCGAAGACCCCGACCGGGACAGGAGCCTTCGAGGATGCAAGCTGCGAAAGCCCATCCGCAAGGTGATTATCGCGTTGGGGGATATGAGTATATCCCAATCCTTCAAAGCGCCGCTCCATTTTCCTGACCTCCGCCAAGTACGCCGCCATGGTGGGGTCAGGGCATTGAAATTCCTTTCTTGCTTGATTGATGACCAGCAGGGAGTCGCCCTTGACTTGAAGACGCCGAATACCTAGTGCCGAAGCAATACGCAACCCTGCTAGCAGACCTTCATACTCGGCAATGTTATTAGTAGCTTTAAAATCAAGAGCAACAACATACTGGAGCACGTCACCAGTCGGGGAGACTAAGACAACGCCAGCCCCTGCGCCCTCCAATCTGAATGAACCATCAAAAAGTAAGGTCCAGGGAGGTGACGCAGGGGCTTCTTCCGCTTCGAGAGTGGCGGGAGTCTATTCGGCAACGAACTCCGCCAGCTTTTGACTTTTGATGGCAGTGCAGGGAACAAACTTAAGATTGAACTCTCCGGTTCATCGACCATTTAGCGATGCAACCTTACGCTTCACGGTTGAACAAGATTTCTCGCAATGGATGGCCGTAACCACCGTAACTTCTCGACCTTGGAAATAATGCGCAACTTCCTAGACGCATACGAGCGCATCTGACATTTTCGAGCTTGGGGTATCGAGTTTCGCTTCATGCAACACTTTACTGACATAATAAACCGGCTTCTGGACACCTTTCCTCTCCGCCACCAACACAGCACTGACCACCTCAGGGGTAGCAGCAATATACAAAAGCAGCGGTTCACCTTGCGCAGGGGAAACTAGCACTGGTGGAGAGGTAAGGTACCGCTTCAAGTCTTCAAAGGCCTTCTGAGCCTCATCAGTCCACTCAAAATGATTGGTTTTCTTCAATAGCTTGAATAGGGGTAGGCTCCTTTCTCCCAATCGGGCAATGAATCGCCCAAGGGAGGCCAGGCGACCAGCCAAACATTGAACCTGTTTGAGCCGTCTTTGGCGCTTCATGTGCTCAATATTTGCTATCTTATCCGGATTGGCTTCAATCCTCGGTTGGATACCGGGAACACCAACAATTTGCGGAGGAACTCCGAACACGCACTTCTCTGGATTTAACTTCAAACAATTCTTCCGAAGATTGGAGAAGGTTTCTTCCAGGTCTCGAATCAAGGCTTCACTTTCTTTGACTTTCACTACCAAATCGTCAACATATACTTCAAGGTTACGTCCTATCTGCGGACGAAAGGTAATGTGCATAGCACACTGATAAGTGGATCCAGCATTCTTTAAACCAAAAGGCATCCTAATATAACAATAAACACCCATAGGGGTTACAAAAGCAGTTTTTTCTTCATCTTCAACCGCCATGCTAATTTGATGGTACCCAGAGTACGCATCCAGAAAGCATAATAACTCACAACCTGCCCTAGAGTCAACAATAAGGTCGACTCGCGGCAAGGGATAAGGATCCTTCGGGCAAGCTTTGTTGAGGTCGGTGAAGTCGACACACATTCGCCACTTCCCGTTGGACTTTTTGACAAGCACAGGATTGGCAAGCCACTCAGGATGAATGACCTCCCTAATGATTCCTGCGCTCAATAGTTTTTCCACCTCCTGCCGAATAGCATCTTGCCGCTCCGGAGCTTGCCGCCGGATCTTTTGCCGAACCGGGCGCGCTTCGGGGAGCGTTGCCAAACGGTGCTCGATCACCTCCCTAGGGACCCCGGTCATATCGGACGGTTGCCAGGCGAACACGTCGGAATTACACCGGAGGAAGGTGACGAGCGTGTCTTCCTATTTGGCGCTGAGGCTGGCGCCAATATTGACGGTTCTACGGGGCTCGCCCTCACTCAAGGCGACCACCTTAACCTCGCCCAGAGAGCAGCGAGGCGCTGGTCCGGACTGAGGGCTCCCGAGCAGCGGCATCAAGACGCCGGGACAAGTGGCGACACTCATATCAGCGCAAACTTATGACAACAAGAAAGCTTGGTGATCAACCCGAATGGTTATAGGGCCGGCAGGCCCTGGCATCTTCACTACCATATATGCATAATGAGTCACCGCCATAAACTTGGCCAGTGCCGGTCGGCCAAGCAAAGCATTGTAGGGAGATCAAAATCGATGACTTCAAAGTCCACCAACTCAAGGCGATAATTATCCTTTTCTCCAAAAGTGTGAGGAGACTTTTTGCCCACGGGATTGCACTAACCCGGGGCTATTCAAAAAAGGCAAAGATGGATGGAGATCTGCGGCGGGATTTGAAGAGCGAAATGCCGTGGAGGATAAAATCTTGAAGAACTTCCTCCATCCACGGCCACGGCCGGCCGGACATTACGAAGCGTGGGCGACACCACAATCGGGAGATGTCCGGTCAGGCGCAATCGAGTGGTCGGCTGATGAAGATGATCGTCTCCTCGACCATTTCACATCCGACGCGACCACGAGCTCGGCCCGCTGCACACCTCCCTCTTCAACGCTTGCAAGCGGAATTAGAGCGAAGGCGGACGAACGCCATAGATATATGCCAGGTATGATCCGCTTTCTTTGGAAAAACGGTGGGCGGGGTCTTCACCACGATCATCATCACGAGAATAGCGCTCATCATCACGGCGGCGTTCCTTGATCCGCCGCTCTACCATCCGGTCTCACGACGGCAATTTATCCAGTCATGGGTGTCGATTCGATGAATTGGGCACCAAGGCCCTCTTTCCCTCCGCGCGGCGATCGTTCCACGCGGCGGTTGTCACGCCGATCACGGCGATCACCACGCCGATCACGGCGATCATCATCCCGCCGGTCACGGCGACCGCCGCGTTGATCCCGACGGTCGTGCTCCGGCGACCCAGAGCCATCGCGGTCACGCTCGGCGGCCAAGACCAGCAGGTCTCTCACGCCTCACGCTTCGCGCCTTCTTGTAGCGGGCGGAACCCTTTGAGGTCCGGCTTCATCCTTGCCTCGGCCACCACAGGGACGAGATCTGGCCCCTCGCCTCTGCGGCCAAGACTTATGCGCGAGGGAAAACAACTTCGAAGTGGTGCCAATAGTGCGGGTGGCCATCTTCTCCTTCATCTTGCGGTGTAACGCCTCTTGAGCGATGACAACCGATTGCTTCGAAATATGGGGAATCGTGTTGCGGCAATGGCGTAACCGCCGGATAAAATCGCGGCGACTCCCCTTATCTTTGCTCGGGGCATGCGGTCATCCTCCACGCCCTTTGCTTGAAGGAGCCCCAGAAATTGGCGGCGAAGAGGCCACGCAGATTCCTCCACGAATGCACCGACCCTCGCGGGAGGTTCAACAACCAAACAGGCGGAGCCTGTCAAGGCCGTCGGGAAATAATTAGCCATGACTTTTCCGGACCCGCCGACTGCTCGCACCACCGTGGTATAGATTTGCAAGAACTCCTCTGGATTGGTAGTGCCGTCATAACTTTCTATAGATCTTGGGCGAAACTTTTGAACCCTCCACGGCGTAACCGTCGGAGAACGCGATACCGCGCCATAAGTAAAGCCCGGCCGCCCTTGGGGAGCTCGGCGGGGGCGAAATGGGACTCTCCGTGAGTCGAGGAACTTCCATCTTCGGGGCCACCGCTTGCAGCGCTCTGCTCTTGAGCCGGCGGCGTGGCACACTGCCGCATGAGGTCGCCGCCACGGCGGGCCGTCAAGATGACTCCTTAGGTCCCCACGGTTCCTTCGAGCGGGACCGGCGTGTGCAGCGCCTCCTCCCCAGCCTGCCCACGGGCAGAGCCTTCCACCAGGCGGTGGAGCCTGCGAGCCCCAGCCAGCGCCTGGGGCGAGTACCACCGACGCTGCGCGGCCGGGGCCCTACCAGCCGGGCCGCACCAACAAGGCGGCAAGATCCTGCAGACCATGGGTTGGCGGGAGTCTCTGCAAGCTCCACGGAGGTGGTCCAGAGAAAACGGCGGCATCTGGTCCCGAGCGGAGTGGCGCTTCCATGGCAGCGGGCGCGCGCTGCCCATGCCCCGCCCGCACCGAACATCGCCGGCACCTGCGGGGTGGAGTGAGACGGTCTTGCGATCGGCGAGGTTGCGGGACACACTCGAATATGGCCCGACTCTTCTCCTTCGATCTTGAGAACTTGCCTTCTCGGATGCCTGAAACTGAAAAAAACACAAAACTTCGCCGGAGATGATCGGAAAAACCAACTCTGAGACCCCTACTGGCGCGCCCTGCCGGTGTATTTTAAGCCGCAGGCTCGAGTCTCTGAGACCGGGTTTGGTTCTAGAGGGGGTGGCTTTGGTGGTAGCAAACCCTAGCGAGGGAAACCCGGTATCTCTCGGACTAACGGGTTCTAGTGTCTAAAATCGGATGAACAACCAATTTTACCAGTTGAGCCCCCATAGAGAAGGGTATGACCTTACTTCTGCTTGATCTTGGATTGGTATTTTGGACTTGGTTCTGAGCTTCTTTGGTGACCGGCTCTTCATTGAGTCTCCTTTTTCTCTTCCCCCTTTCAGTATGCTCTCAATTGCCCTTATATGCGGGCTTACATGAGTCGATGGAGGAGGGGATGTCATCATGCTTATCTTACATGCATTTACTACACCTTTATCTGTTGTCCCATTTCTTGGTCCTAATTAATGCGGCGCATGCTTTCACCGGTTCTTAGGAATGTGACTCCTCGCCACAGTAGGTGTGAGGTGTCGAGAGAACGAGCTTGTAGCAGAATTCCTTGGGACCGACATGCAGTACAAAGAGTTCGCTGTCTCGACGACGATGCGGCGCAAAAAACTTCGGGATGAAACCGCATCCCACCCTTTCGCATGGCGGCGGAACAAAGCGAGGTGTGCTCGCTTTGCATGCCACGTAGGCCGGGGCGGCGGGCGGCGGCGTGGTCGCCACTGCTGCGCCCGCGCGCCACGTGGACCGACACCAGGCGGTGGCGTGCTTTCGCCAACCGCCGCCAGGCGCCACGTGGGCTGGACGCAGGCGGCGGCGTGATCGCCCTGCCGCCCAGCGCCCGTGGACCGACACCAGCGGTGGGTGTGCTTCGCCCAACCGCCGCCGAGCCGCCACGGGGCCGGACGCCGGCGAAGCGGCGTGATCGCCCTGCTGCCGCCCGCGCGCCCGTGGTGATGTCTGTAGGCGGTGTAAACACCCACCGCTGCTAGAGCGCCACGTGGGGGTGGGCGCGAGCGGCGGTGTGATCGCCACTGCCGCCCGCCGCGCCCGTGGTGATGTCTCAGTAGGCGGGGTGTAAACACCCACCGCTTTGCTAGAGCGCCACGTGGGCCGCGACGCTTTTGTCTTGTGAAGAGGGTACCCTGGTGTATAGTACGCCGACAATGGGTATATGGCATTCCAATAGTCAAGGTAGCATAATATCGATCAGGTGGATAGCTACTCCCAAAAACTATCATTGATACACAAATAGCATGCAATTGTACAAAACAAAATAATTTCACAAACATAGGTTCAACATAATCAAAGGTTATGACTTGCCTTGCTGATTGTAACATCCCAAAATTTGGGTTTTCAAAAAAAAATTTATATTTAAATTAGCTTTTCAAAAATTTTACATCAATCTTATTTGATTAAAGAAGCTTAATCTAAAATTTTCTAAAGTTAAACTATTTTTAATGTGCCTTCTGTGTACATCAAGTAATTTAAAATTTAGTTTTTACAGTGTCCTTTGTATCTTAGGGAATTTCCCAAATTTGAGATTTGCTAAAAATTAATTAAAATTATTAATTTAAGCAATTGGATGTTAATTGGATTTTTATTTGGATTAATCTTTCCTTTGAAATTCCAATTAAATTCTAATTCAAACCTTTGCTTTGAAATTCCATTTAAATTCAAAACATGGATTTCCTTTAGTGTTCTAATTAATCTGGCATCCATATTCTTCCGAAATTGGAGTTCAATCCTTTTCCGTCCGTAAAGCCAAAATTTCAATTTCCGGTCCTTATTCGAAATCTCACCCGAGTTAAAAAATATTCCAAAAATCTCAAAATTCATATAATTAGGTTCCAAATATTATATAATGATTTTGGGAATTTTTCTAAGATTTATAGAATCTCTCGCGGTCTTTCGTTAAATCCAGTATATTCGTCCCGGAATGTTCTAAATTCTAAAACTCATCAAAATTCAGTGAAACCAATTTTATTGGCTTCCAATTAATCTCTAGTATTTTTAAGAATTTTTCCAAGATTTTTAGATCATTTTTGCTATTTTATTCCTCGCGCTTTTGTCCCTCCATTTCTTCGGACCAATGAGAAAGCGACACGTGTCCTCTACCGGTCATTTTCAACATCCAGCCGTGCGCACTGTTCACGTTCCAGCCCTATTTGCAGCCCAAACTTCAAATGCTCATAACTTTTGCAATTCTCAACGAAATTGAGTGAAGTCAGTTGCAAATCGACGGTCTAGTTAAGGGCTTCAATTCTCCTATAGTTTGCCCCTCTGAAATTAAGTGAAACAGAAACTGCAAGCACTTCTTTGCCGTTTCTTGTTTAGGCCATAACTTTTCCGTTTCTCATCCTCTCAACGCGTGTGACCACCCAAAATGTGCGTTTCAGTCTCCCCAACACGGTGCTCATATTTGCCCCCCATTTCCAGAACATATGCTTTTCCAAAAATCAAAGAAACGATCGTCGGACGTCCTCCGTTGACATCGCCGTGTCATCTTTTGATCCGGTAAGGCAAATCGAGTTTCATTCGCGCCATCTTGTGCGCATTAGTGTGTAGATCATAACCCCTCAAGAAAATCCAGGTTTCGTCAAGAATTGCTCCGGAAATTGCGTTTGTTAAATCGTCAAGTCGGGTTCCGTTAAGTAAATCGATTCCTCCCAAACCGGTAATCCCCAATCAAATTCCTTTTAGATATAGCCTAGTATGATCTTGCTCTATGCCGTGCTCCGCTAGTTTTGAGAAATTCCACGTTCTATCATGTTTTTGGCCGCCATGCCATTTGGGCGTTTTGAGTCGCTCCGATTAGTCCATGGCGCCGCTTGCCTAAACCTCCCGTGGTCGGCAAATCGTGTCCACGAGCATCCCCTCACCTTGCCGCCCCATCCCACCCCTTGGCCGCCTTTCGCCGCCGAGTGCGCCGCCACCGTGGTCGTCGAAACGCCGCCAAACCACCTCCGTGCCGCCTTCCGCTGTTCCTCCACCCGTCCGACCGACCAGCATGCCTCCTCACATCGCGCGCCCTCCTGCACCTCCTAGCCGACTCCCCATGCCGCCACATCGCGATGCACCATGCAGCACACACTACGTCCGGGGCCGCCCGGCAGCGCTCCCGTCCACCGTTCGCCGAGCCGTTGCTTGCCTCGGCACCGCATCGTCGTCCTCGTTCCATTTTGTCACTCCCCATGCGCTGCCATGTCCCCATGCTCTGGCAATAATGGAGCAAAAAGCTTCTGACCGTGCTCTGTAAAACGAAGCACTGTAGCTACGGTGCGATTTCTTATTTTCGGGATTTTCTTTCTAGTCAAACTTCGTTTGATCCGTTCTCCTCCATCCGAACTCGGAATCGAGTGATTCAAATTTCTAAATTCATCTAAATTCAGTACCTTCCTGCTAGTATTATTTTTATAATTTTTAGAATTTATTTGTATTTTGGCTAATTATTTGTTGCTCCGTTCTGCATGTAAACCGCCTTGTCATCGCCAAATCCGCCTATTTTGTTGAGTTCATCTCGTCGTGTTCTACGCGATGGACACTCCCCCTTTGCTGTTGCATCTACCGAAATTCTTTTTATTCGTCGGCCGCCGCCTTTTGCCGCCGTCGCGCGTCGTCTTGTGCTGCCAACCATTTTAGTTCATCGTGACCATGTCATGACCTCGCTGCCTTATTTTCCAACCGATGGTTGCCACCTGGTAATCTCATATGCGTTACGTCGCCGCTTCACCTCAATCGTTAACGTTCCGCCGTTAACGTTCGCCGATAACGTTCCGCCGTTAACCTTCGCCCGTGAAGCGTTTACGCGTTAGCGTTTCGCCGTTAACATTCCGCCGTTAACGTTCCGTCGTTAACGTTTCACGTTAACGTTCCGTCATTAACGTTTATTTGTTAGCGTTTAAATGCCGTTAACGACCGCCGATGATGCTTTGCTCTCATCACTGCGTGTGCATGCAAGTAAAAGTCCTAGTGCGATGTCATCATCTTATTATCGCCTTGATGTGATCTAGCCCCATCACATATATGTTTAGCCTCGTCTTCATATCATCGTCGCCTTATCATCGTCAAGTCTCTTCGTTAACGTATGACTGAACCCCAGATCGGATCGCACTGAATGTCGATTCCATCTGTCCTTGTCTTATCCCTGAAAATCTAATATGCCATTAACCCAGAATTCATTCGTGGACTTGGTCACTAGACCATTGACCATGTGTCATATCTTTGAGCCATATCTAATCTATCAGCTTATCTTTCTTTTGTTTACTGTGTATCTGTTCAGTTAACAAAAGTCAACACCGTGCCTGAGCTTAGTTCATTGTGAACTAACGTATCTTTATGGACCCAGTCTATGGATCGAGAGCCATATGTCATTGTCTGTCTAATCAAGATAGCAACTTCAAAGGAAATATTCTTCGGAATACTATTCCTTCTTTCCCAATTATTAATCTTTCTCTTCAGTGTATTTTCCGAAAGCCGTTCTATTTTGTCTAATCATCGACCTAATCCATTCCAGTTTCTAATTTCATCTAAGCCGTTGTGCCCAATGCTATTCATTCTTAATTTGGAGTTTACTTGATTTACTTTTGAGTTTTGTTGAATTTGTGTTTGTTTATCGTTAGACGAGTTGCCGGAAGTCGCTCGAAGGAGCTGAGGATCAAGCAAGCGGAGATTGAAGATCAAGGATCAAGGATCGAAGATAAAGAGTAAAGAATAATACAAATTGCAAGGGCCAGGCAAGTCGTGTTTTGATCATATTGCTCCCAGTTTTACAAATTTACTTTGATTCAAATTATTGCATGCTAGTTCAAGAATTAAAATGATTTAAATTAATTTGGGATTAGTTATACAATCCAATTGCTAATATCACCTTGCCATGATTAATTGTATGCCATAATTCATTTGTCACCCTAAGATGGTTGATTATTAGTTGGTTGTTATTACTTGCCAACGTGGGTTGGTTAGACCGTGTATAATTGCTTAGCCATGTCACGCAACTCATGTCTTTTGAAAATAAAAGAATAATACTGATTAATGGATTATGAAATGTGTTTGTGAAATGGTGTGACATGTTGCCACACGATGATGTTGATATGTGGAACCAGCGTGGTTCTACATGGATGTTGAGTTGTTGTTGGCATTGTGTTGCGCAATAATCAACTGGGGTGATAAAGGATTTAGACTGGGGCAAGTGGCAAGTGGCTTTATGCCAGGTGGGCCGTCGTGGCATTTGGGTGGGTTGAGTGTTGTGAGGGTGTGCGCCAATTTTGAGAGAAGGATGTCTTGCCACAGTGGGTTAAGGACTTCACCTTGCAAGCCTTTGACTGAGTCACTCGTACAACCACATGTCAGAATGGGAAGACCTAGTTTAGTAGGATTCGATATCTCACCTTTGATACCTCAGGGTGGCGGTCATCCGGGGGTATTGTATGGGGGCGTACATGTTTGCTGCTTGGTACCCTATCCGCGGTGTTAAATCGGTCCTATACTTGGCTCGGCGAGGAAGTGATAGTGAAGGCAACCGGAGAGGTTCCTAGGTTGAGATAGAAGTTTACGAAAGGCTTTGTTATAATCGCTCATTCGCATACTCTGTATGGCGATTCACGGTGACGTGATGAGTTGATTGTATCTTGTGGGTAAAGTGTACAACCTCTGCGAGTGTAAAAACTATTGAATAGCGAGTCATGATCTTGGACAATGCTCGGGATTACTGATCAAGGGTAGAGTTTTGAAAATAAAATGAGGTTGGGAATGTGAACAATGTGATATGGAAATTGGTTAGAATGAGAAATGATTTGCTTGAGAATGATTATGAAATTTATTATGGGTATTATTTGTTTCTTTGCTTTTCTATCTACTATGATTATTTGTGAATCTTTGCTTTCTTGCAAAAGAACTATTGACCATTCCTTTGGAATAAGCCATGCATGTAGTAATAGGCGCATTACATGCATGACTTGTTGAGTACGGTTGTGTACTCACCCTTGCTTTAACAAAACATCACCAGTTGAGGAGAAGTCTTTGTCTTGAAGGAGGAGTTACGCAAGAAGGCGAATATCTAGGAGTTGAACCTTGTCAAATGCAGTGGTATTTTGATGGGATTCTGCGTTCTTCGTTCCATCTTTATTCGTTTTACTCTGAATTGAAGCCATCTAGGCTTCACAATTGTAAGTTGACCTTAAGGTTGTTCAACATGTTATATTAAAAGATGAATTCTTTATTTATTATTCCGTTGTGTATGATTGTGATATTCATCTTTGTTAGCTGTGGGCACTAGCGGCGATCACGGGACTAGTCTTTGAAAACACGAGAGGGTTTCAGTGCGAATTCGGGTCCCGACACTGATCAAGTGCTGAATCTTGGTCTTCAAAGTCTTCGTTCATTCCTTCAGGATTCACGTCTACTGGAAAAGAAAACAATGAAACCAAATAAATAAAAAACAGAGACTCAAACAAGCTCAATACTGAAAATAAATGGCTCTGGAAGATAGAGCTCAATTTTACAAAAATTTAGAAATTTGAATCGCTCCAATCGGAGTTCGTATGAGCGACAACAGTTCCTGGAAGTCCTCGGGATAGAAAATCAAAGAAAAATCCAGGTGTGACACGTGGCAGAACCTGATTGGCTAGAATTTTGGATTTTCGGGAAAAATCAGAAAAAGAAAATGAGATGCCACTAACACATAGGGGCCCATATGTCAATGAGACGGTCCACGGTAGACCGGGTTTACCGAGGGCTCACGGGGCGATGTGGCAGGCCACGCTAACTCGGGCATACGTGGGAGCTAGGGTGGCGTAATAACCGGCGTGGCGGCGTGGCACGGCCGGTGGGCATGTACGAGATGGCCACACGACATTCATCCGATGGCGGCTCGGAATCGAACGGCCGAGAAGCGAGGCGTGGGCGAGGAAGACGTGGCGAGATCCAAGGCACAAGATCACGATCGGACGGTCAAGGTTGAAGGACAGAGGTCGACGGCGAGAGGCGGCGGTGCACTCACCGGTAGTGGAGAAGACGATACGTGATTCGGCAAAAACGCGATGGATCAGACGAGAGACAAAGCGGATCCGAAAGAGGGCTTCACGAGTAATGTGATCGTGCAATCGGTGATGGCGGAGGAGGACCGATGGTGGAGATCCACGCAGTGAAAGGTTGCGGTTGTGGTGGAGGACTTCGGCGAGCTCGCACAGTGCAATGGCGGGGTCTCGAGTGACGGGAGATGGACCAAAAGAAGCGGCACGGGGCGAGGAACCTCGGACGGTGCATGGCGGCGCTTTAAATAGCCCCGAGAGGCGGGCCCGGCACGAACGTCAAAAGGCGGCTAGGGTTAGGGTTTTCGACTAGCGGTGTAGCGCGGAGTGATGTGGCATGATCCAAGCCGAACGCGTGGCGCTGATTGGACGGTGGCGGCTCATGGCTGGTTGGGCAGCGTAAAACAAAGCGAGCGAGGAATCGGGCCGGAACAGGAATGAGTTGAGGAGAATTCAGCCCGCGGAAGATTTTCGAAATAAATTACATTTTCTGAAATAATTTAATCCCAGAAATTTAAACAAATCCAAATAATTTCAAATAAATAGCAAATGAATTCCGAAAAATCTCCAAAAATATAGAAAAAATTCCTTAGAGCGCAAGGAACCCAATAAAAACTAGAAACCTTTGATTTGATGCATAGATTAGTCAACAACAAACAACAACAACAGAGCCTTTTAGTCCCAAGCAAGTTGGAGTAGGCTAGAGTTGAAACCCAAAACGATCCGCCAATAAAGGGAGAAAGAGAGAGATGAGTAAATAGAACAAAGCCTAAAACTATACCAATACGTGGTATAAAGGCTAATCAAGGTTCAGGCACGTGGATAGCTGCTTTTCATGCACTTCTATCTAAAGCCAACTCTTTCGTTATATTCCATCCTTTTAAATCCCTTTTGAATGCCTCCTCCCAAGTCAAGTTTGGCCGGCCCCTACCTCTCTTCATATTATTGTCGCGTCTTATGATGCCGCTATGCACTGGTGCCTCTAGAGGTCTCTGTTGTACATGTCCAAACCATCGCAACCGGTGTTGTACAAGCTTTTCTTCAATTGGAGCTACCCCTAGCCGATCACGTATCTCGTCATTTCGAACTCGGTCCATTCTTGTATGACCACAAATCCAACGCAGTATACGCATCTCTGCGACACTTAATTGCTGAACATGCCACCTTTTAGTAGGCCAACATTCTGCACCATACAACATCGCAGGTTTAATAGCCATCCTATAGAACTTACCTTTTACCTTCTGTGGTACCCTCTTGTCACAGAGAACGCCAGACGCTTGACGCCATTTCATCCATCCCGCTTAGTCAAATTAAATCTTTTCATTATTAGAAAATTCAGATTAAGCTTCGATTAATTCGAGAAAAAGGCAAATGGTTCATTTTCCACTTTAAACATTCCAAAACTCAAATTTTGGGATGTTACACCTACGTCTTGACATTAGTGTTGTTCGTCGAAGGAAAATAAGAGGAGATTTATTTATACCCAACTCGGCCAGTGTCGATCTCGATGTAGATGTCATCATAGTCACGCATTTAGGTGATTCCGTGTGACAAAACCTATCACAAGTAAAGAAAATCAAGACCATTAAACATGGTATTACACTACTACAGAAAAGCTTATATTAGATGTATCAACACAGATGGTTGAGTAAAACCATCTATGATAAAGAACATCACTAACGGTTCTATAGTGAAACCGTTAGTAATACAATCACCGACGGTTCTCTTCATAAACCGTCAGTCATATTAAATACAAACCGTTTGTGATAATTTAATACTATAGACGGTTTTAAATAGGAACCGTCTGTGATATGACCTTAGACCCCTATATAACCATACCGATAGAGGTTTGTAGCACAGATCGACCCATGCATTTCGTCTCCGGCAAACCCTAGCCCCCCGGCAACCAACCTCCCAGGTGACCTCCACGACGAACTCCTCCCCGGCGACCTCCTACTCAATTGGCTACCTCCGTGAGCACCTTCATCTTGATCCCCATCGACTACCACGTCCTTGAGCCTCTCCCTGGCATTCGTGAGGGTGACGATGGCCACATCCTCTTCCTCCCTATCGATACCTCCTCCTCCTCCCTATAGTAGACTTAGCTACACACTTTTATCATGTTGCAGCTATGCTCTCATTTAGTTTCTGACATTGTCGCATAGAAATATCTACATTTGTATGATTTGTTTGATAAAAGTTATTTCAGTGCTTTATACTTCTATTTGTACTACTTACAGGGGGTTTTTACTGCTTCTTGCTACCTTAATATATACTCCTACACTACTTACAGGAAGCAATATATATTGTGTTCTTTGTTCTAAATTAACCTTCGTACGATTTATCGCCAGAGGTCAATGCATGTACAAGCCAAGCAAATTTACGTTTCACCCCTATATATATGCAATGTCACACAAGAAAAGCTACAAGTTTATACATTTGGCACTCGATGTGGGGTGCTATAGCTTCTTCAGGCTTGTGGTTAGCCAGTCAATTTCTTGAAATATATAAAATTTGTACTTGTACATAAAATTCTTCGCAACCCAATTTCATTTTGTTATATCAATATGTTGGGATCTTGATTTCTTTGTATGGATTAGTTTACTAGGCCTGAGGTATATGTTGAATGTTCAATGCTTCTTCTATCCCTATACCTGTTGATAATGTTTGAAACTTATGTATGTGTCATCCTATCTCTATCTTGCATCCTCCTATTGAAGCTGAACACCTCATTTATTATAATATATTTGTGGTAAGGATATAGAAAAGCTATTAGAAGCTAAACAAAAACTTGAGGTTGATATTGAACAACTGAAGAGGAAATATGAGATAATAAAAAAGATTTACGAGATCAAACAAGAACTGAAAGACATAGATGACTGCTTGCAAGATATCGAATCCCTTAACACAGCACTCATCAGTAAGGACCGCAAGCGAATGTAGAGCTAGAAGAAGCTAAAGCTATATATGCTTATAATAGAAGTAATATGAAGGTTTTTAGTATTGAATTCTATGTGGTTACTACCCTTCTCACAACAACATGATCGCTTTTATTTTGTAGGGATTGAGAGATATGAGTGAAGATCAATCTGTTATTGGTGTCAAAAAAAATTGGCACTGTACTGGAGCTGTGAAACGTCATAGAGAACTAAGAAGTCTCTATTGCGGAAGCTATGGTACATATGATGAAAGACATGAAAAAAGTGTAACAACCCAAAATTTGGGTTTTCAAAAATCTTTTAAATAGTTTAGCTTCCCAAAAATTTCCGCTAATTTTCTCCCCTTAATAAAGCTTAATCTGGAATTTCTTAAAGCTAAAACAATTTAAATTGACTAATATAAACTTCAATTAAAAGAAATTCAGTTTTATTTGGGTTCCTTCTGCTGCAAGGAATTTTTCTGTATTTTGTTTTATTTTTCGGTGCTCGTTTGCTATTTATTTGATTTAATTTGAATTGTGAGAATTTTTTGAATTATTCAAAATTAGTTTAAACTAAGCCTTTTATTTAACGTAATTAAATATTGCAAAAGTTTAATTAAATTTCTCTTGAAAATATTTTATTTGAGTTCCAAATATCTCAAAATATTTTATAAGAATTTTTTTCTAGAATTTTTCTGGTATTTTTATTGCCTCAAATGAATTAATTGAATTACTAGAATTATTTTTATTGGAAAATCGCTGGAAAAGGTGTGTGAACGATGTAATGGTGGCTTTATTCTTGTAGTTGCACACCTGCTGATTCGATTCCAGCCATTTCGGTTTTGATTTCAGTGTCTTTTGCATTTTCTTGATTGGTTCAACTTCCTAAGCTTGTTCAAGGGTTCCATGACCCCTCACATGCCCCCTAAAGTCCAGAGCACCCCTCCCAAACACTAAAAACAGCACCCTTTCATCTCCCAGGCGCCGCCTCTCATCAGCCGGACTTGGCATCGCATTCCTCATCGTTCCAGTGAGTTTTTCTGAAATCCAACCACGTCATCTTGTGCCTAATGGTCAGATCTGTCTCTCCACCAAATTTAGTGCAGTTTCATCTACGGAATCTAAAGTTTCGGCCGTTCCAATCTCAAATCTTGCCGTCGCCCATTCTCAATAGTTTTTGCGAATTTGATCGTGAATCTTTTTCTGTAGTCTCATCTTGATGTCTTCTATGCGGTACTTACCTTAACTCAAGGTTTTGCCTGCGGGATTTGTGCAGAAAAATCAATCTTCCCCAATCAGACTACGTTCCAACGGCAGAAAACTTCGTCGCGCATTCCCCATTGATACAGAAGGTAAAACTCAGATCTGTTCACATCATATTATGCCAAATGATCCCAGATAGCTTTCTGTAAAATTTGGTTAGGTTTCATACAGTACTTTAATAGTTATGACCATTTGATCTTTTGGCTTTGGCAGCCGTTCATCGGCAGTTTGCGACCTGTCTGTTGTGTTGCCGCCAAATCTGGCTATACCGTTGAGTTCGTGTCGCCG
Source organism: Guadua angustifolia (assembly GCA_036346375.1). Lineage (NCBI taxonomy): Eukaryota > Viridiplantae > Streptophyta > Magnoliopsida > Poales > Poaceae > Guadua > Guadua angustifolia. The sequence goes on along the minus strand of CM070511.1, from coordinate 3,045,560 downwards.
CGTTCTACGTGGTGCTCACTTCCCCTTTGCTATTCCTGTAATATTGTGAAACCTTGCCCTAAATTTTTGTGCCTTCAGTCGAGTGAGCTGGGGCCATCGGGCAGGTAGTCTCTGGGGTATTTGGCCCCGCAGGAAGGGTTAGGGTTAAAGAATTTAGGTGTGGGAGGGTCTTTTTGGAATTCTCCCTCCCCACTTACTTTTTTTTACCTAACCCTATCTATCATTCCTTTGTGTGGCTATCATTTCACCTGGCCAAATATCTCACTTTCCTCAGCTAGCCTGTCGACTCCATCCCGGTTCCTCTGGCCGACTCATCCAGGGTGCGGTGCGCCTCACTTGTCCCTTACGGTCGCCCTGCTCCTCTCGCTGCCAGTGCCTCCCAGCCAATCATGCCCAGCCGGTGCGACTCTGGCCAGCGGCTCTCGGTGGCGCGCCTCCCACAACCCCTCTGGCGGCGGCTCGGTGAGTTTCCCCTGCGACCACTCGGGGCGGCGCCATGCTCCTCCTCCAGGTCGGCGCGCCATGATCCTCCCCCAGGCCGGCGCGCCTTGTTCCCTCCCGGCTTGGCGCTTGAGGGCAGCGGCAGCCGTGGCCTTCCTCCTGGCTCGGCGCAGCAAGGCGGCCATTGCGGCGGCTCTTCCCTCTCGGCGGCACCCTCGGCAGCGAGACAGCAGGCGACCGCCTCCTTGCCCTTGCCTTCTTCTTGTGGTGAGCCTCAAGCACAAATGGCATTTGAGGTATTTGGTTCATGTGTGCATGTCAAGTGTTTGTGGTAATGTCTACAAGAGCTATGAGTTCCTCCTCTCAAGTTTGCATTAGCTATCTGTGATGATAGTTGCAAAGTGATGTTTGGAATCTGAGATTTATGCTTGCGCTGAGATTATGATGCTATAATTGTGATTTCTTAGTTGTTCTATGATATGAGATGCTTAGTATCTGTGGTGTATTCGAGTGACTAATTGTGGATGGAGGTGCTTAGTAAATGAGGATTTGGTTGAGTCTAGGCTGTGCTTGCTGGTCTTTGATTGGATAATTAAATCATGATGGCAGTGGCTTCCTAATGATTTCTTTACTTGTACTGATGTATACCAAGTATTATTTTTTTGTATACCGGTATTAGATTCTTGAGGGTTTTATATGCTGTTGTTTAGGGAATGAGATATAAATATAAATATAAAAAAATATATATATATATATATATATTTACACACATATGTGTGTGTTATTGGTATATGAACCCTATAATATCATTCTTACATCGGTAATGTTTGTGAATCTTATGCTAAGACTTGATTCTTATTACTTATTGCATGGCTCAAGTAAAATGAGTGAGTTAAGAATTATTTACTACCAATTGATGATCAACGGATATTGTGTATAGCTCTCTGAGTGATTCTTGCTATGCTGTGATTATGAGTATCTTACATGTATCGAGATGGCCGAATTCTTGGTGAAAAAGATGCCTTGTTGGTTAATGCTTTTGGTTTAACCATTGGAGGTATTTTTGGCTTGTAGTGATGCTAGAAGACTCTTATGCTGATTAGTTCCAAGTATGAATCTGTGGATATGAGTGAATAAAATAGAGAGTGGTGTTTAGTCTTGTCTCATTGTAAATTAAATCAGTCATATGAGTGTGTGCTATTTGCTTACTAGCTTCTAGGCCCTTATGCAGTTAACCATATTACTTCCTGTGCACTCGTAACTTACTCTAGTAGCAAGGAATAATTTAGCTAGATCTGGAATACTGATATGTGTTTAGCTTATGAAAGGACATTGGTTTTGAAGAAGTCAAATATGCAAAAGAGTTGTTTTCTTTTGTCGCTTGTTTCGAGTGTGCATAAAGTTGAGTTGGATGATTATTGTTTAATTGCAGAGAAGGTTCTGTCGGGAGTGGCCACCACCGTATGCTACTCCATTCTTCGTCGGTAAAAGGCAAGTGCATTCCCTAGATTGTGGCTAGGAGGATTAATCGATTATTTGCTCTTAGCGTACATAATTGCCGATGAATACGCAAGAAGTAAGCTTGGCTTGGATACAACTAGAGGGTGCTTTATCTTATGAAAATGTCTATGATGATTAAAAGGTTAAGGGAATGGTTGCAAGTACACCGAGCTGTGTGTCTAATTGAGTTGTTCGTTGTTATTTATCTGTTCATAACTAATTTCTATTGATTGTGACAAGTATGAGTTATATTGGTGATCGTCCTTTCGCGGACGTGATTAGCTATTGGAATTCGGGTGGTCACTAGTAAGCCTTAATCTCGGTGAGTTTACTGTACCTTTGTTAATATTGCAGTGAGTAGCGAGAATGGGGTACGGGGATACTCGTGGTTAATTTACAAGAGATGTATTTAATTGTGCCTCGTCTGGGGAATTGAGTTGAGTATGATGATTGAAATGTGTTTTAGTCGAGAATGGGTGATTGAAGTCTGTTTTAGTTGAGAATTGATGTTGCATCCTTGCATTCATGATATGCATTCATAAAAAGGAAGAGGCGACCCATGTCGATGCGGGCCTCTGTGTTCACACGTAGTGAACACGAAAGTCCTACCTCGTAGTCTCATTCATCGAGGTGAATGAGAGCGAGACAAGAAGAGTAGGCACCTTCCACGGGATGGAAGGGGCGTGAGGGTGCACACCGCGGGTGGGCACTTTCGGCGTCTCTAGTACATGCATCGAAGAGCATTCATGTGCATTGCATCGAAAAGAGCATTCATGTGCATTGCATCTTTAATAATGAGTGTTGTGGTAAATGGTATGTCATATGGGTGGTGATTGCGGTAATTGAAGGTTGAGTCGTGGACTCAACCCAAAAAGGGGAAATTGATTTGCATTTGATGAATTAGCGCATCTCTTTGCCCTGCTAATTTATGTTGTATGAATATTGTGGAGTGAAGTCGAGTTATAAACTCAAATGCAATTGATGAAAATGGTTTGAGTTGCAACAAGGGGTAGTTGATTCGGGAAACGTTGTGATTTAGAATCAAGTAAAGCTTCTTGGGTGTTGAATGGTTTTATTATCAAGTTGATGACTTGTTTACTGTAATTGTTTTGGATATGGTCAAGTTATTGCTTTAAATGAGTATAAATGCGTAATTTCTGGTTGTTGTTCCAATTGTATTGCTTGCTCTTATGGTCAAGCTCTTGTTTTACTTCTGATAAATTGGAATTGTTATTCCCATGTACTTTGCTGAGTTTGAACTCACGCTTGTTATTTAATGTTTGTAGGTGTTTTGAAGCCGGCATGTATGGATGGGGGTAATAGCACAATCACGTTCACATCATCACCGTTCCATCATATTGATTCATAATTCTGATCTTAATAGCTCGTGCAGAATTTGTGTAAAAGGTTGTTTGCAGTTATGCTTAATGAGTCCCTGTCCTGTAATAATTATGTGGTGGAGTTGATTAATTTCTATTAGTTGTGTGATTGGTTAACTAAGGACCTACTAGAATGATATCTTATAGCTGTAAATGTTTTCTGTCTGCTGAGTGGATGTCCTACTTTTAGGGAGAGTCTTTGCGAAATTTTTAATAATTTTGACAACCTCCTAGTTGTTCGCTTGCTTTGCGAATATTTATTCTTAGCGATTTGTAGTTGTTGGTGCTAGCGGGTGTAACATTCGGGGCACGGGGTGCCAGGGTGTTACAGTTCCATCCTCTGAAAATTTTAATATTCGTTACTCGTCGCCTTTTGACACCGTCACGTGTCGTCTTTTGCTACCAGCCATATTGTTTTGTCATGGCCATGTCATCTTATCTAGTAGACCGTTGTTCCCTATTTTGCTCATATTTAGAGGTTATTTGGTCTCCGTTTGCCGTCAAAGCCATAATCTAGTATCCAACCGTCGTCTTTCGGCCTAGTCCTTTGTATCGGTTCGCGTTTCAGTTTGCCATCCTTGGTAATCTTTAATCACAGAGCCAACCCTAACCCATCCTACCCCTATGCCAAGTGCATCCATCCTTGAATCGTTTCACTCTAACCCTAACTTAACCTTTGGTCCAATTTGTCGTTGACGTTGCGTCATGACATGAGTACCTCGCATATCGCAAATCAAACTTGAGCCACATCATGACCTCGCTGCCCTACCATTGTACCGATGGTCGCCACCCTGTAATCTCATAAGTGTTCTGTTAACGCTTCACCTTCATCGTTAACGTTCCATCGTTAACGTTCCATCGTTAACCTTCCGCCGTTAACGCCTTACTCTCATCGCAGGCGTGCATTCAAGTAAAGGCCCTAGTGCGATGTCATCATCTTTTCTATCGCCTTGATGTGATCTAGCTCTATCACATTGAGTTTAGCCCCATCTTCTTATCATCGCCGCCTTATCATCGTCAAGTTCCTTCTTCGACGTATGACTGAACCCCATATCGAATCTTAGTGGATGTCGAACCCACTTGTCCATGTCTTATCCCTGAAAATCTAATCTACCATTGACATAGAAATCATTTTTAGACTTGGTCGATAGACCATTGGCCATATGTCATATCCTTGTGCCCATATCTAATCTATCAGTCTATCTTTCTTTTGTTTAACTGTGTATCTACTTAGTCAACAAAAGTCAACTTTGAGCATCAGCTTAGTCCATCGTGAACTAACATATCTTTATGGACCCGGTCTATAGATTGAGAGCACATATGTCATTGTATGTCTAATCAAGATAACTGCTTCAAAGGAAATATTCTTTGGAGTATTATTCTTTCCCTCTCAGTTATCAGTCTTTTTCTTTTCGGTGTATTTTCCGAAAGCTAGTCCTCTTTTGTTTAATCTTCGATCTAGTCCATTCAAGTTCCTAAATTCATCTAAGCCATTGCGATCCAATATTATTCGTTCTCAATTTGGAGTTTACTCGATTTATCTTTTGAGTTGGTTTGTGTTTGCTTCTTCTTTAATCGTTAGACACGTTGTCCGGAAGTCGTTCCAAGGAGCTGAAGATCAACAAAGTGAAGATTGAAGACCGAAGATCTAGAGTCAAAGATAAAGAGTAAAGAACAGTAAAAATCGTAAGGGCCAAGCAAGTTATGTGTTGATCATTTTGCTCCTAAGTTTTAAAATGTATTTTGATTCAAATTATGCATGCTAAATTAATTAAAAATGGATTTAATTAATTTGGGTAGATTAGTTAATCAACCTATTTGTTATTACCACCTTATCGCCAATATTTGTATGCCATGATTCATTTGTTGCTTTAAGTTGATAATATTAGTTGGATGTAATGATATGCCAACACGGGTATGCACACATGTCTGGTATGGGATAGACCTAGTTTAGTAAGATTCTAACATCTTTCCTTTGGTACCTCGAGGTAGCGATTACACAAGGCGTAGCGTGTGGGGGGCGATACTGTGTGCTGACTTGGTACCCATCCAGATGTTACTTTGTTCTATACTTGGCTCTATGTGAGGAGTGATAGGGAAGGCAATACTGAGAGGTTCATAGGTTTAGATGGAAGTTTCTGAAAAACTTTGTTACGATCAATCACCTGTGTGGTGAGCGACTGTATCTTGTGGGTAAAATGTACAACCTCTGCAGAGTGTGTAAAAACTATTCGAATAGCCGTGTCATGATCTTGGACAATGCTTGGGGATTACAGTCAAGGGTTAGATTTTGATAAAAATGAGGTTGGGAATGTGGACAATGTGATATGGAAATTGGTTAAGGATGAGAAATGCTTTACTTGAGAGTGATTACGAAATTTATTATGGGTATTACTTGTTTTACTGCTTTTCTATCTACTATGATTATTTGTGAATGCTACTTTATTGCAAAAGAACCATTCAGCCATTCCTTTGGAATAAGCCACGCATGTAGTAATAGAACTGCATTCTGTGCATGACTTGTTGAGTACGGTATGTACTCACCCCCTTGCAAACAATAAATCATTAGATGAGAAGATAACTACAACTTCGAAGGAGGAGAAGTTCCACGAGGAGGCAAATATCTAGGAGTCGAACCTTGTCAGTTGCCTGTGGCATATTGATGGGATTCACCAACGCTCTTCGTTCCGCTGCTGTTTACCTATTTGGAGTTAAAACCATCAAGGTCTCTCAAGTGTAAGGTCGACCTTAAGGTCGTTCAATAGTTTTATATTTTATAATTGAGTTACTTTTATTATTACGTTGTGTATGATTGTGATATTTTATCTATGTTGAGACTGTGTGCACTAGCGTGATCCTGGACTAGTGCAGAATACACAGAGGGTCCGAATTTGCAGATTCGAGTCCCGACAAAAACTGTAAGGTTTTCTTGTCTTGAACTACGAAATAACGTGGTTTCTAGTTGAACACTTATTGATATTTGTGGTATATATCATATTTTGTTAATGTATTATTACCTAAACTATGAAATATTTTGTTATCATATTTGTGGTAAGGACTTCTTGTCTTGAACTATAAAATAATGTTTTAATTTCTCTCTAACTCTCTTGGCAGAACTTTCATGATTAGTATCTGATGTTTAAAATTTTATTGTCCTTAGATATTTCTGCAATGACATTTACAAGACACAACTAATTATAGATTTTGCAATTCAATATCAAAACATCCTTTATGCATTGAGACGACAGCTTGCCTGATTAGAGGGTCATAAAATACGAACATTTGTGCCCCAAGCAATTGCATCTAGAGTACTATGCCATGTGCGGATAAATGCATCTTGCACGGTGTCGATTCTATTATGTCATCCACTACAAAATGGAGTTCACGCTCTTCGGGGATCCCTGTGGACGCGCAGCTGCTCTTACGAACACCGTGACTAAAGATCCAAGGGTTGTCATCAGTGTTGTCTTCCAATTCTTCCATGCTATGCAAATGATGTATAGAGGATGTTTCTTTGCAGCCAACTCGGTCCCTTGGGGAACTGAAACACTTCTTTTAGCTTGTCCCACAGCAAGTCCTTCAGGTCATCGGGAACCATCCATTGGTCACCTCAGCAGCTGGTCCATGATCTATAGCTGATGGGCACATAATCCCTAGCAAGAACTCCGCATGCTGTCCTGTACGACCCCAATGATGACTCGGGTATAACTGGTTCCCCGACTGCCGAGAGCTCTACTATATTTAAAGTCCCTTAGGCATCTTGCTCAGACCATGGCCTGCGTGCCGCCTTTGTTCATCAGACGTCTGAGCCCGCAATTTGATCTTCTTATTAATCATCTAACCCTACAATATTTTGGGAATCGCAATGTACTAATACTTTACCTCGCCTACATTAGTGGCGTCAGGTTGGTCCATGACAGTGGCGCCAGGATGCTCCATGTTAATATCCTGTAAGTTCAGGTAGTACGTTGGGCTACCCGTTCCTACTTCATCCATATTTGAGGGCCCAACTCCCTCCGGCTTTTGTCCCTGATTAGAGGCCATTCCTAGCAAGTTTATCAGAAATTTCAAATTAACACATATACATATACAATGGTATCAAACAAAGACGTAACGAGGAAATGAAGATAGATGTAACGAATGAACATAGACGTAAAAGTATATGAGCCTAAGTATAGCCACATTGCCAGCTATACTATTCTTCCGCTTGTGATGTCGAATATATATATATATATATATATATATATATATATATATAAAAATATCTCTTATCTCTCCGGGTGTAGTTACTCCCATCTCTGAAATACTACCTAAATGAACTTGAAATACTCCTTTATCACTTTAGGTACACTCATACACTAATTATAAGATACTCCAATGTGAGCCACATGAAAAAATTGCAAGGAGTCCATGATTTTGGCGTATTTTGCAAATACCTTCATATCGCACATAAAAGGAGTATGTCCAAAAATATACATACCACCTCTGAAAAAATGTACATACCACCTAGATGTTCTTATATACTGTATACTACGCTGTACATACCCTCTGTCAAGCGAGATACCCCATACATTGTGAGATCGTCATAGGGAGTAATTACTCCGGGAGTAGAAAAGAGCCTTCATATATATATATATATATATATATATATATATATATATATATATATATATGTATATATGTATGTATGTATATGTATGTATGTGTATGTATATGTATGTATGTATATGTATATATGTATGTATATGTGTATATATATATGTATATATATATATACGCTCTCTTTATACACATACATCTTTATACACACATATTAGAAAAAGTACAATTCCATAGAGCATCACGCTTTATACACACATATATTTTTTTGATCTTTATACACATACATCTTTATACACATATTAGAAAAAGTGCAATTCCATAGAGCATCAGGCTTTATACACACGTATATTTTTTTTATCTTTATACACATACATCTTTCAAGAACACTTCCAAATATTTGAAAGACACATATACATCTTTCAAGAACTAGAGCCAAACATATAACTATATCATGACCACCTCTGAGGCATTGTATATCGCACTTTTGGTTTCTTTTCTTTTCATATTGGCTCATTTCTACTGCCAAAACTAAGTATCACTAAGTTCTACGATGGTGGTCTTCTAGGGTAGAAAACTGACATTTTACATTTCTTTTATGCTAACAAACCTGTCACAAATACATGTCATTTTGGGTTGCGCACAGTCGAACTTTCAAAAAATCAGCTAACGATATCATTTTCACAAAATAAATTTAGGTTATATAACTATATTACAATATAAATTAGCGGTCAAAGTTGTGTTTCGGACAGTACGAACTAAGAACTGATATTAACAAAGGGACCATACATGCATTCAGTTGGCTCCATTCAAACAAAAATAAAAGGTCTTCTTCATTTGTTCTTCCATTTCAATTCGACGAATTTGTTGTTGTTCCATGGATCGCTAGAAGCAATTAACCACAAGGAACAAACCAATATTAATGCCAACCAGACCAATGCATTTACAGAGTTACAGATTGGCATTCTCACGCTAAATCGACATCCTTGATGAAGACATATACCGGCGGGGAGCTCGGAGACGGCACCGAGGAGGTCTGATGTGGTGGGGAGGTCGGAGATGGTAGCGGGGAGGTCGGCGATGGCTGGGGTCCAAGGGGAGTGAGGCGACAGTGGCCTGAGTCGAGGCAACGGCTGTGGTCCGAGGCAAGCGAGGCGACGACGGCCCAAGTCGAGGCAACAGAGGGGATCTCTAACACGAGGCGACGACGGCAGTCCGAGGCACGATGGCGGCGGGGAGCTCTGAGGCGATGGTGCTGTAACTGAGAGGAGAGGGCGTGGGCTAGGTTAGGGTAACTGAGAGAAGGGCGCGGCCTTTGAATTTATAGGGGTCGACTATCACTGTCGGTTCACCACAAGAACCGGCAGTGATAGTCTATCACTGTCGACCCACTCCACAAACTGGTAGTGATACTAGAATATCACTGTTGGGTAGATCTCAAACCGACTATGATATGGATTATCACTGCCGACTCAACAAACAACCGGCAGTGATAAGCCATATCACTCTTGGTTTTATGAACAACCGGCAATGATAATCCATATCACTGTCGGTTTTATGAACAACCAGCAGTGATAAGCTGGTCTCCTGCCAATTAATTGAAACTTTCAATTTATTTCATTTCAAAGGCTGAGTGCTTTGGGATTTTTGAAATCCTATCAAATTTGATCCAAATTATCTAAAAAATTTTGGAGGAATACTGTGGGACATTTAATATTTTATTTAAATATTTCCCTAAATTTTGATCAAGTTCTAAAATTATAAAAATCTTTGACCACACTTTTCTTTGAGCTGCCAAAGAACAGATATTACATTAATTTCCATTATTGCATATATTACATTAATTGTTACATATGAGAAAATAAACATGTTGTTCGTACAAAAGAAAGCATACATTTCATTACTACAACTAAGCTACGATTCGACCTTCGTTGTGATCGCGGTGTATGTATGTAGTTTCGTCACTCTCTTCTATGATACTTAGGTCAATGTCCTCTCCGAAAGGGGGAAGCTCATCGAATTAGTTGTACTCTTCCTCGTCATTAACATTCTCAACTCCGACAATCCTTCTTTTTCCTTGAATAACCACGTGGCGCTCCTTGTTAGTCGGGTCAATTACAAAGAAGATTTGTGTAACAGAATTAGCAAGTATGAATGGTTCTTCTCTGTATCCAACGAGTTTGAGGTCCACGGTAATGATACCGTTCTTGTCGATATTCACGCCCCCTAGAAGTCTGACCCATTGGCACCAAAAGAGAGGGACCTTCAAAGGTCCATAGTTAAGCTCTCAAATCTCTTCAATGAATCTGTAGTAGGTTTGCTTATTTCCATTGCTGTCATAGGCATCTATACGGATACAGCTGTTTTGATTGGTGCTCTTTTTATCTTGCGCTCTTGTATAAAATGTAAAACCATTTATGTCGTATCCTTGGAATATCCGAATTGTAGTTGACGGTCCCTGGGCCAACACTTTCAACTGAGTGCAGTCTGTCTCCGTATGCATCATGTGTCTATGCAACAAATCGCCGAAGTTATCTCTGTGTTCTCTCGCGAGCCAAACCTCTAACCTCCCCACATTTCTTCTGGATAGCATGTTCTTTTGCATGCTGACATACGGGGCCACCACAACTGATTGTCCCAAAACTGTGAAATGTGCTTGTGTAAATGAAGTTAGATTGCTAGTACATAGTAATTTCTCTCCTAGTGTCCCTTTCCCTTGTAGCCTCCTCTCATGCCGAGATACAAGCACACCAATCGGTTTGAGATCCATATAATCAACGCAGAACTCAATGACCTCCTCGGTTCCTGACCATCGGCAATCTGACCTTCGATCGATGTCGATTCTGAACATATTTCTTTGTAACCCCCATGAACATCTCGAAAGGGTACATCTGATGTAGAAATACGGGACCAAGAATCTGTAACTCTTTCATAATGTGAACAATGAGATAGACCATAATATCAAAAAAAGATAGAGGGAAACACATCTCAAGCCTGCATAGAGTGTGAACCACGTCTTCCTACAGCTTATCTAGTTTTGACAGATTGATGGCCTTCTATGAAATCGCGTTGAAGAATGAATATAACATGATAATTGGGTCTCGGACTTTCTCTGGCAAAACACCCCTAATTGAAATTGGAAGCATTTGTGTCATCATCACATGGCAATCGTGAGACTTCATACCAATTAATTTTAAGTCTTTCATTGAAACTAGTCTCTTTATGTTAGCAGAGTAACTAGACAGAACTTTGACTCCGTACAAGCATTCACACACGCTAATTTTTTCTTTCTTACTCAGAGTGTAGCAGGCTATGGGAAGGTACTTTTTGCCTGTATCCATTTCTTCGTAATGCAGCTCCTTCCTGAGTTTCATATCTTCGAGGTCCTTCCATACTTGGAGTGTATCTTTCGTTTTACCAGGTATGTCCAGTAAGATACCAAGCAAGCTATCACACATGTTCTTTTTTATGTGCATGACGTCGATTGTGTGTCGAACTTCCAAGTGCTGCCAATAAGGTAAGACCCAAAATATTGATCTCTTTTTCCACAAAGAAGCCATATCCCGAGAACTCGGGATAGTTGTACTACTGGCTCCCTTTCCGTGAATAATTGTAAGATCTTTTACGGCTGCAAATATCTGTTTTCTAGTGTGATTCTTCGGGCTAAGGCAATCTCCTTTGTCCTGTCAAAAGCTCTCTTATGATTGCAGTATGGGTGATCCTTGCGGAGGAATCTACGATGACGCATGTAAGCCATTTTTCAGCAGTTCTTCAGCCACTGGCTAGCTTTATCATCCAAGCACTGGACACATCCGTTGAAGGCTTTCGTCGTCTGGCCCGACAGGTTGCCAAGAGCAGGGTAATCATTGATGGTTACGAATAATAATGCCTGTAGGATAAAGTTCTCTTTTATACTCATCCCATAGCCGTACACCATCGTTCCACAATATTAGAAGATCTTCAACCAATGGTTTGAGGTACACATCGATATCATTCCTAGGTTGCCTGGGCCCTTGGATTGGTAGTGGCATCATAATGTACTTTCACTTCATACAAAGCCAAGGAGGAAGGTTGTAGATGCATAAAGTCACCGACCAAGTGCTATGACGACTACTCATATTGCCGAAAGGATTCATCCCATCCATACTCAACCCGAACCTTATATTCCTCACATCATATCAAAGTGCTTCTTATATTTTCTGTCGATGTTCCTCCATTGCACAGAATTTGCAGGTTGTCTGTGCATTCCATCCTTCTTACACTCTTCGGCGTGCCATCGTAACAATTGGGCATACCTTTTGTTCGCAAACAATCGCTTCAGATGGGGGATTATAGGGAAATACTGCACCACCTTACGGGGACACCTCTTCTTCTTACGCTTCACCCTAACATCATCGTTCTCGATATCATTATTGTTGCCCTTATACCGCTTTGCTTTGCAAATTAAACAACACAGGCATCCAAGTCTGCAAACTCATTGCGATACAATATGCAATCGTTTGGACATATGTGTATTCTTTGTACTTCCAGTCACTACAAGAAACAGTGGAAAATTCGTGGGTCAAAAAGAAACCCACGAATTTATTGATTTAAATTCGTCGGTTTATAAAAAACCCACGAATTTAATTAAATTCGTGGGCCAAAAAAATACCCACGAATTTATAATTTAAATCGTCGGTTTTAGACAATACCCACAATTTAAAGTAAATTAAATGAGCCACGTAGCCCAATTTAACTATTTATGTAACCCACTAACTTGGCCGCCCTCCCTCTCTCTCTTAGCGTCTCACGACCAAGCCGTCTCCTCTCTCGATCTGTCTTCGCTCGTGGCGTCGCCCGGCCAGCCGCGCCGCCGCCACCTCGCGCCGCTTTGGCGTGCTCGCCTCGGCCCCACCACCAGCGCCATCGCCCGTGCCATCTGCCGCCCGCCGCCCTCTCCCGGACCCCCTCGCCCGCCGCCAGCCGTCACGGCGCCACCCGCCCTCCCGAACCCACCGCGACACCCTCGCCCCCACGCCGCCCTCATCCCAGACCGCCCGCGGCCTTACGGTCTTCACGGCGGCGGGAACCTCACGGTGAGTGGCGCCGGCTGATCCTCGGTGTTCTTCCTCGAGTTGTAGCATCTCCATATGTATATAGCAAGTGGACAAAGAAATGGTGTGGTTGCGGCATGCCATTCGTTATAATTCTATCCCGTTTCTGTCTATATGCATGTATTGCTTTGTTAAATGTGATGTGCAATTGTACTAGTGAGTATATACGGTCTAAAGTCTTATGAGTTTCGAGTTCGTCATGCCGAGCTTAAGATTCTGGTTGTATTTACCTAACGAGTTGTTTTATTGGCTTGCAAAGAAATGCTCGAGATGTTTCAGACTTCAGTAACTGAAACTAAACCATTGCAAGGTCAAGAATAAGTATAGCGGTTCTATCATCTATGAATTTGCTTCTAATATCAGTAGTTTTACTAGATGTTTTTCTTTGCTGATGAAATTTTTTACCACATTTGTTTGCCATATTTTTGTGCCTTGTGCTATGTTTCGCCGAGCGGATTAAAATGTAACCCTTAGCTAAGCAACTTGCCAGCCGATCGTCTTATTCATTAGTTAGATTTTGGTGATGCCAATAATCATTTTATGTTAACGTGCTTCGTTATGTCTAACTTCACTTGGCCTTGGCGTGGCAGCGTTTCTCTAGTGATATTCATAATGCCATGGATATCTTTGCAAGCCTATCTGGCGGGCGAACTTTTGCCATTGATGTTGAACACTTTGTTTGCTTTCGGGAAAACTTATGGATCGATTTGCCCTATTTGGTTTTATAACCAGACTTATGGGATCTCTGCGGTTTTATGTAAATTTTAAGCTTGCTTTTTAACATTAACTTCTCATTCAGTTTGTTTGTTTTGTTTTCATGTGTTCTTCCTCCTTCCTCAATTTGTTGCATCATATTATATCTGTATATTGGTTCTAGGTATTTACATGTGTGACTTCTCAGGGATTATGTTATTATGTTCCATATTGCCAAATAAACTATACCATAAAGTTTGGTTATGTCTTGGGATATATGCTTTGGATATACTCACATTGTCTTGTAAGCCATGTATGCATTTGGCTATTTGCTCTGTTAACATAACACCTTTTACGATGGAAAATTACAGTGCTGAATTTTGAGTTAGCATTTTGCACTTTTATATATTATTGTTGTACATGGCCATTTAGTGAAGGAAAGCATTCACCGTTTGGTTTTCTTTGTAGGCACTTGACCTTATAAGAGGAAAGAATTTCTGGTATTGATGGATTCTTGCTTGGAAGGCCATGTCTCGGCTCGATGGGCCCGACTTGATGCGATTAGCATCCCATTGTTTGCAATATGAAGTTAAGTGACCGTCCAAACGAAAGCTGTAGTGTTTGCTCTTGTAAACCTCAGGAAAGATGTACGTAATGTTTTTTATTTTATGTGCACACACGTGATTGATTATCTAAGGATGCGCTAGAATGTCTCCTTACGGTTTGAGAGATTGATATATATATTATAACGCAAATGTTCTTTTGTCTCTTGAGTGGATGTCCTATTTACAAGAGAGGTCATGCCAAAATTTTGTACATTTCGGTGACTTAGTTTAGACTCTTGCATATATTTTCAGATTTAGTTTAGTCCTCAGATTGTTCCATAAGAAATTGTGGTTTCAGAATTAATTTAGTTTCAAAATTAGTTAAGTTTACTTCACATGACAACTGAAGTTAACATTTCAGATTGAGGCTATATATTAACAGATTTTGCTAAGTTTTACATTTAAATAAGTTTTGATTTTGCTATAACACTGCTTGCATCCATGCTTCAATTCTACAACTATGGTTTTCTTTTTCTCCCAACTATCGCCATTCTATGACCTTTGAGGTAAATATGCAGCATCTTTCCCAATACCTTTGCTCATATAACATATAACAATGCTCCAAACAATTTGAAGTTAACTTGTCCAAGACAACAAAATTTCAAGTATGGATGAACACACTAAACAAACCCCTTGAGTATAAAACACAGGTTAAATTAACCCATCACACCATTAATTTTTGTTCGTATATATATGTTATTCTGAGTTTTCGAGTTTGGAAAATGGGCTAATGCTTCTTTGCTATAATTTGGGTATCAAATTACCAAAATAATGATCGGTGACATCAATGAAATACAAAATTTGGATGGTGGTGGATCACCGGGATATATATATATATATTTTGTATAATGGCTAATAAATTAAGTAGGCCATATAAAACCCACAATTTAACAGATTAAATTGTGGGTTTTATTCAGCCCATGAATTTATACATTAAATAAATGAGTTTATTCAACCAATTTAATTAAAATAAATGGGTTTTATTCATTACGAATTTAATTAAATCGTGGGGTTTATTCAACCACCAATTTAATTAAATAAATGGGTTTTATTCATTATGAATTTAATTAAATCCGTGGGTTTTTACACCCACGAAATTAGCTATTAAATTCGTGAGTTTTCCCACCCACAATTTAATGATTAAATTCGTGGGTTTTCCTAATAACCCACAATTTAATTTAAATTAGTGGGTACCTACTAATTTAGTTGATTAATTTAAATCGAGTTAAATTCGTGAACTAAATTGACGGTTTGCCCACAATTTAACTTAAATTAAATAGGTTTTGGCCTAAATTCGTGGGTTTTGGCCCACAATTTTTCCTGTTTCTTGTAGTAAGTCCCCAGCAGGCGGACAACTGTTTGGCCTAGAAGCGTAGTTCTTTGGCAAAACATTACCCTCTGGAAGCAAGTCCCCCAAGAGACATAACAGCTCAGTAAAACTCTTATCGGACCAACCATTGCTTGCCATCAACTTCTGATGAGTGAAAAGCCGATATCTGACTTTTGTGCTCCTCCTTGCAGCCCGGGTACAATGGCGTTGTAGAGTCCTCTACCATACACTGAAACTTTTGAAACTCCCTTTCACTCGTGAAGTCCCCCTCCCCATCATGCAACATTTGATCTAGATCATCTTCATGGCTATTAACGAACGTATCTTCCACCGCCGTCATATCATTGTCTCTATCATCTTCATCAATGTGTTGCCCTTTATGTACAATCTCGTCTTCACCGTGCTCGGTCCAACAGGTATAACCAGCCTTGAAACCCCTTCGTAGCAAGTGTTCACGTATCGACTCTATGTTAGAAAATAACTTCTCATTTTTGCAATCAACGCATGAACAACACATATAGTCTGCTAGATTCTTCGACTTGTGTGTCGCAGCCGCATTTAGAAAACAAGTCACACCATTAAAGAACTTTGGACCGCGACGGTCCGTGTCATACATCCACCTTCGGTCCATCTACAGTTAACTATATCGGACTACATTTCAGTATATCAATAAACGATATCAAAATAATTTATTCTTTACATTAGTCATGCAGTGCTAATTAATTAAAACGATAAACATATTATAAGCATATAACGCAAATAACAATATAATTGTAAATGATTAGATTTTAAAATACATCTAGCAATTTTGCCTATATTAAAATACATCAAACTTTTTCACTATTTAAATATCCATCTAGCATTTTTTATTATTTAGAAGATTTATTCATTTCATTTTTTATGTCTTGCTATTAAATTAAATTAATATACATCAAATAAGCATATAATTGAGTATAAAGATATATTTCTAAATAATTAAGTATCTTGCAATTTTCATTATTTGAAAATCCACCTACCATTTTCATTATTTAAATATTCATCTAGAAATTCTCACTATTTATAATTCATCTAGCAATTTTAACTATTTAAAATTCCATATAACAATTTCTCATTATTTAAAATAATTACAATTATGCATAATTGTCTATCTAGCAATTTTCATTACTTAAAACCCACTACATCACTAAAATGGATAAGAATTATAATTTATTCAATAATTTAGCTAGATCTTAATTTGAGCACTACCGACCTAAAATGTTCACACCACACAATCAACAATTATCAACATCTAGAGCAATTTATAAAGTAAAATTTAACTCCACATATAACATAGATCAAGTCACTAACCTCGAAGAGAAATACGAGATAAATTTTAATACAATTTTTCAGTAGCAACTCGCCAAGATAATAACTATCGAGCAAAACAGAGCTTCTCTCTGTCCTGCTCAGTCGGGGAAGATATCGTCTCGAAGAGAAATACGAGAAAAATATTAATACAATTTTTCAGCAACAACTCACCAAGATAATAACAACCAAGCAAAATAGAGCTAGCTCCTCTCTGTTCTGCTCGGCCGGGGAAGGCGTCGGTCGGCTAGCTATATAAAGGCTTTATCACTGCCGGCTCTATGCAGAATTGGCAATAATAAGTCTAGATTATGCGGAAAAATTCGATTGCGCAGGAAAATACTTATCATTGCCGGATCAAGAGTAAAACCGGCAGTAAAAGTTCCAATATCACTGCCGATTATAAATGGAATCGACAGTGATACTTCACTACCGGTTTTGGGTATAAATCGGCAATGATATTTTGTTATCACTGCCGGTTGTTTTTGCGAACCGGCAGTGATAAGTTTACACATGGCGAAGCTTTGAACGGCGGTGATATGTTATCAGCGGCGGCTCTAACTAACCAAAGGCGATGATATGCGGCAAGGATTGCCTATTGTATAGTAGTGGAGTGTAGTACAAATTGTTCTAAGATATTAAAATTTCTAAACTATCAAAGTCAAAACATTCAATTAACAAATTTAGTCTATTAAAAAAAACGATGTTGTAGCATTTTTCAAATTTTTAGATACGCCGGAGCATACCCGGCCGGCAACTCTAGATCAGCCCTTGTCGATTGAGAAAGGATGATCAAAACCGTATTTGAAAGCCCATATATACGCACATACATCATATCAGATACACATATAATCATGTAAGCATGGACGTACGATCGTTTTATTCATTATCAACCTTATTTTCCGCGCGTACAGCGGCCTACTACCTGGAGTAGCTTGCTAGAGTACATATATATGTGATATATATTGTGATGCATGTACGTAGTACTTGGCATGTCTTATATATACTTATATATATTATACGTCATGCCTGGCTGCGTTCCATACGCATGCACGCATATATGACGTACGTACGGCGGCCTAGCTAGCTCATGGGCAGAAGGTGACTTGGTAGTTGCTGTTGCCGCTGCAAGCATGGGTTTTCGGATCGTTGGGCTGGTGGTAGGCGTCGGGGCAGCTGGAATCCCTGCAACGAAGGGCATCGCCGGTGCTGCACGAGAAGTCCATCGGCAGATTGTAGCCGTCGACCGCCGATATGTCGTAGTAGTCATGGCCGTAGCCGCCGCCGATCGTGAACTCAGCCAGTGTCGCCGGTGGCTGCCCGGAGAGTGTGCAGTAGAGTGCGCCGGCGCAGTCGCCTGTCTGGCAGCCCCCGCCGTTGGAGTTGCAGCCGGTGCGGCCCCATACCCTGCCGGACGTGCCGTAGGGCACGTCGATGGTCCACGTCTGGCCAGGGTCCAGCTGCACGCCGCCGCCGACCGGGATGGCCGCCGGCCACACTGTGAAGTAGCATTGGTTGGTGATGGTGAAAGTCGCCGCGTTGGCACCAGCGGCGAAGGCGGTGAGCAGGAGAAGGAGCACCGAAGAGGCGGCCGGAGACGCCATTGTCGATCGTTGTGGTTGATTTCCCTACTAGCTACTTCGAATATTATGTATGTTCTACACTTCTACTGATCAGCTATCTAGGATATATCGATGTGTGGACGTCTTAGGGATTAGGAGGGGCATACGTATTTATAGATGGCCGGGGAGAGAAAAGTCAAGATTGGGAGAAATCCTTGAGTCGCCAATGTTGGCTGAGATTTTGCATGCCATGGCATTCCCATGGCTGAACTCAATCCCCAACCCACATCGCAACAGGTCTAGACCTAGTGGCAGTTATTAGTTTTGAAGTATACATAGCTTGCAATACGTACATAGATGCTTCCATAGTCCAAATTTATAAAGCATATTTCTTCTTAGCACATAGACTAATAGGATATTGAAAATAACTAGATTACCCCTAATTATTATTATTAAGCAATATATCCTACACATGCATATAAAGAATATAAAGTAAATATTGATATTTATTAATTAGGGGTATTGACTTGTAAAAAATTACTGTTTTTATAACATAAATTACTACATCTACAACTAAAAATTATTATCATACAATAGAATTGGAAAAATCTTATCAGATCAGTCATTTGGCAGTAAAAAATCATGAAAACTATATGTACAAGTTCTAAAAAATTACCATAGGTAGGGGATGTGAGTTTCTACAGTCTAATAAAATTTAAATACCAAACTCAGTAGCATTTAAAAGATATAAAATTGACAAGCGCTATCACAGTAGATTGTGTTGATGCCTTTATCACAATTGGACAAAAACCAACCGTGATAGCGCCACCTCATCACTGTCTGACAATTTTGTATCGTCACCAGAACCGACTATAACGATGAAAAAGAACGAGTATGATGTATATTCCTATAGTAGTGACAGATCAGTCATTTTGTCAATTTCATATCTTTCAAATGCCATTGAGTTTGGTATTCAAATTTTATATGATTATAGAACCTAACATCTCCTACATATGATAATTTTTTAGAACATTTACTTATAGTTTTTTAGTTATTAGATAGTACAAATCCAAGAAAAATATATGTATAAGTTCTGAAAAATTCTCAAACAATTACCATAGGTAGTGAATGTTAGCTTCTATATCCGTGTAAAAACTGAATACCAAACTTAGCTGCAATTGAAAGATATGAAAATGAAAAATTTACTATTCATCATTGATTATCAAAGTTCTTCTATGCATAACACGGTATCGCTATTCTTTGACTTGATCTTCTATGCATAAAAATATACATCTGTAAAATAGCGATACCGTGTGTGTATATATATTTATCACATCGAAAAACAAGATACCAAGTGACATGAATAGATGACTAGCAAAGGAAGGAGTAATATTGGAGTACATGTAGCTACGGTCCATGTGAATGCGAGTTTGGCACGTATATATATATCAACGGGACCGGAAATTGGTAATGGCGCATACGACGCATGCATGGAACGGTACGATGAGTGGTGGTCAGGACTAATGACGACTGCTTAATGAGTGCTCGTTGGAGCAGCACTGGTCGGCGCAAGACTAATCGACGACGTTGCGGCGAGACTGCAGCGCTTGTAGAAGCATACAAGCTATTCTAGTAGCTATCCTGGTCATTAATTGGTCTGTTGTAGTGGTCTTGGCGCTCTTTATTAGTGGGTTTACCCGCTGTATCCTACCTAATCACCACATCTTTTTCTACCGTGCATGTGATGAAAAAATATAGAATTTTTATCAACTACAATATTAGCATAAGACTTTTGATTAAGTCTATAATTTTTTACATACCTTCAGTCGTTCATTAATGAACTCTGCAGAGGCCCCGATAAGACTAGAAGGCTGGCCATCGAAGGGGATTGGCTGGCTTAGACTATCTCCAGCAATTTCTCTTTATTCCTTTCTCTTCCCTTATTCTTTTCTCCATATTCATTCTCTTCATTCCTATCATCTCTAACAGCATCTCTTCGAAGGGTTTTGTATAGAGATTGGAGAGAGAATATCTTTCTGAAAATATTGTCTCTCCAAATCCCTTCCGAAGGGAACCGTGAAGGGAATTCGTTAGAGTGTTTAGAATCTATCTGCAAAGAGATTTAGAGATTGAAGGGATAACACTGGAAATAGTCTTACAGCCTTCCTTCTTGTTCTTCAGAAGAGCACCGGTCCTTTCTTTGACTTCTTCTACCGCTAATTCTAAAGCAAGAAATAAAAATAAATTTAGTAATGTATATACTACAAAGTTAATGAAAGACCACATGCAGTCCTATCCATGCATGTTTGTGATGAGTTGTTGACAGTGTTTGAGTATGTGGTGCTCAAAATTAAGTTTTTTTAATTCAATTGTGAATTTAAAGAAATTTGAGTGCTGTCAGGTCAGGGTGGCACTACTGGCTTGGGTTTGCGATAGTGCCGGCCTGTAGAGCTATCGGCCATGGGAGCGGCAGTTATTTCACAGAGAGGTGATTCTCTGCATTGGGAAAGATCGATACTACCAACCTGTATGTGGCAAAAGTTATTTTTCAGAGAGATGTCTCTTAGAGTTGTTCAGCAGGAGCAATACTATTGACCGTGAAGGGCGGTACTACCGATTGAACGGTACTACCAGCATGTAGGTGGTAGTAGTTATTTTCTAGTGACATGTCTCTTGTGGTTGTTCAAAAGGAGCTGTACTACCGGCCAATCAGGAGCGGTATACTGGACTTGCGGTACTACCGACCTTTGGTTGGCGGTAGTACCAGATTTTTAGCGAATTGAACCTTGGATTTTGATTTAATTGTATATTATTGTGAGTAGTGCTATATGATGAGTTTCTTATCTGTATTGGTTGTAAGATTCCGGGGCTAGGTCATGATGAGATGAAGAGGAGACCGGAACTAAGCTAGGAGAGCTGAGGTCTAGAATGGTCGAGGGATATAGCTACAGGATGAGACGTCTTCGCAAGCGGTACAACCGCTTGGAATTCGAGTATTCCAAGCAGTAGGACCGCTTGGAATTCTAATATCTACTGCTTTCTATCATTGCTTTTAAAAGTATTCCAGCGGTATATACATTAAAAGCGGTACTACCGCTTAAAACCGTTTTTAAAAGCGATAGTACCGCTTGGAATACTCGAATTCAAGCGGTACTCTGCTTTTAAGCAGTTTTAACGATAATCTACGCTTTAATATAATCACTGGAATACTTAAAAGCAATATTAAACAATTGCATTAGTTTAATACATATCCACTTAATAAATGTTCGCCAAATTTATAATAATATCAAGCACACATAACATACAATCCAAACACCATAACATATAATTCCTCGAGAAAGCAACATACCAAAGTTTTATTATCACAAATCATCCACAGGTACAACATGTGAACATCACCAAAATATATAAAGAGCAGAAGTACAAAGATTCTCCAAAATGCTTATTTTATCATCCTCTCCTAACTACCAATTTCTAAACCAATCTAATATAGTGATATCTAATATATGGGCCATCATTTCTTTGTCCTTCGATTCTCCCGGTGACCCATGAGTTGAGCTCCTCCCTTTCACCACCAGAGAAGAACAAGGCCAATGTGCATCCAACACGTTTCCCCACTGAAAGTGACATCAAATTGTAATTGTCATTTTAACAGGAAAAATATACAAAATATCTAGCAAGATTTCCTTTTCAGTTACAATGTATTGTTTTCAATTTCGTGTTGCAGAATTGTACAGCTGAAAAAAAAATACAGAAACTGGAAGAATAGCAAGCAGCCATGAACCATTCTTGGTAGGCAACAAAGCAACAAGTATACTCTATAGAAATACAACACTGGTAAAGTCATCTTGTCATTTGGTTAGGAAACGAGCAATGTTTGAATATGGTTTTTTTTTTACTCAACACCTAAGTTACTGACGTTCAACATGTACAATGCCTTTATACAGCCTGTCTCTACATAGTTGCTTATTTTATTTCGTGTGGGTTTTCAACAAGGTAAACCTGAGATGGTGTGTTTTCAACAAGGTAAACCTGAGATGGAAACACACCACCAACATTTCTCAGGTATAGATCATGGTAAGTCAAATGAAAACATGTACCAGAAAAACATAAACCAGTAAGGTTAGGAGAATTCACTACCAGCAAACTATCTGAGGTCAGTGCCTTCAAACTGCGCTTGCCTTCCAGATTTCTCAGAAGATTGATATCTATCCAGCTGGCAGGCTTCTTCATTCTCAATCAGCTCCTCATAGAGCCTTTGTGAAAATCATAGCTCCAACCCACTGCGACCCATACATCCCCAACTCCAAATGACTTCAGATAGTTCATGCCATCAAATAGTTGGACCTACAAAAGGCAACCAAAGTTAAATCCAGTGTGACAATTCACAATTCAGGATTACGTAAGTTCTTTGATTCCTAATATTTAAAAATATAGTAGTGGCCAAAGTTAGAATGATTCTATCGGCCGACAGATACAAAAGCGACAAGGCGACAACGACATTGGACAGGAGGTGTAGGGCTTCACAAAATGCATAGCCTATAAAGGGCATAAACAAGAATTTTTCTTTGATCCCAGACCAACACATATGTAGAGTAGTTCACAACTTAACTTTATGATAAATCATCCGGTATCACGATGCTTGATCCAATCCCAAGGATTATCGGCCTTGAAGATAGCACTTTTGATCGGTAAAACAGGCCCTTCTTCATTCATCCAATGTATGTTTGTGTATGTGAACGCTCCTTAGCCAAAAGCAAGGAAAGTCTATTTGCAGAATAGAAATTAGTTATGGAAGCTTGACCTTTCGAGAAGGAAAAGGATGTCCGTGATATCTTGCATATTATTACTTACGGCCTCAAATAAATATCATCATCGGCTTTAACATAGAAGTCAGATTGGAAAGCGCATAGGCAGCCTTAAAGAAAGCTAACCTAAAACATAAGACCAAATCGGTATCACGGAAAAGAAATAACATAATCAAAAGATAATAGTTCTATTATTCACGTTTTGTATGGAAGCTGCTATACTCCTCCTCAAGATCTAAAAGCACAAAATCATCATATTCTTCAACCTCTCTTTCAAGAGTTGCCATCTTAGACAATTGCTTTTCCCAATCACAAATCTAAATGACGGACCATTAGCCTCCTCCAATCGCAATGCGGTGAACCAAAAAGACAACCCTTTGTAAGGGCACATAGCTAACATTGTCACCAAATGGAACCAAAATCGAAACCAGAGATAGTGATGATCATCAAGCATGATTGGAACTTTTGGACAACGACGATACACATATAGAAAGCGAAAACAAAATAGTCAATGCTTGGTCTTCTAACAAGCATGGGGCTGGTTTCGCACTAGTAGGCAACTTTTGTTTGCAAATGTCTGATTTCTGTACCTATGCATTAAATAGATGGATAGATTGCCCAAGATCATTCACATTATAGTTATAACAAGCAACAAAATAATGAATTACCGAGTGCTAGTGTGACAAATGTCACAAACCTAACGATTCCATATGATCAATCCATTCTTCTATAATAGCATCATAATTCCACTAGAACCATGCATATCTACGCAAACCCACAGGAACTCCACCTAAAAACCACCGGTCTGGAAGAATTTGCAAGTCGATACCATCGGACAATATCTCGAAGCAAACACAAAAGCAAATTTAGAAACTAATCTACTACCATATCCAAATGGTCCACATGGTGAATTTACTACATGGATGAATAATTTAACCGGCAATCACTTATGTAAATGATCGGCAATTGCCTTCGACTACCGAAAGTGCCATAGAATTAATGGACAACAATAGAAGATTTGAGTAAATCATATTCACGTCTAGATCAGAGAAATGGGAAAACTGAAATTACCTACTCAACTCTTATCGGCAATTATAAGTTTGCAACAATAGATAGCCAACAACATCGATAACGGTTAAAAACTGTAACTATAGCTAGATCTCGAGCAATACAGGTGAACACGGACTAGCAATCTGTGATACCAACGACTAACCGAAGGAGACCTTGCCGATCCGAGGAAGCCACGTCCGCATGCATGCGCGCCGCCCGACGGAGGCGAACCGGTGAAGATCCCAACGAAGGCCATCACCTTGTTTATGTTAAACATACCACACAGATTACGGTTGAATCGGTGAGTTGTTTGAGTGAAGCCAATTCATCTGATTGCAAGTAATTTCTACATTGTACTTCAACATAAACATGATAGTTATTAAGCACTTTCAAAATTGAACTGAATAGATGGTGTAAAATGAATAGTTATTAACCACAAGCTAGATGCATCTTGATTATAATTACAGATGGAGCAGGCAAATGAAAATGCAAAGTACCATAATCAAATTTGAGTTCTTGGCTACCATATCTGAGAATAATGTATTGAAATACAATATCCACACTTAAAAAATCACTTTGGTAATTTTTGAAAGAAAATAAATGTTAATGAAGCCACGAACGACAAAATACCTTAGTTTGAAACATCTACAATTCTACATTCCATGTTACTCGAGAGAAGAGAAGCGAGCCAATGAAAATTGAAATGTATTTTCTCTCATTCGAGTGTGCATGTAGTAACTACCGACACTAATTAACTCAAGCTGGAGCAATGTGGTTGAATATAATACATGAATATACAAGATAAAAGTTTCACCACATCGGCCAAAAAAAAGAGGTAAGGCAGCAGATAGCATACACCTTGATTATACTAGCCAATGTTTCATTAGCCAATGTTTCATCTCCTTGCCATGAAGTATCAGATCATGCCAACATGCCCTCTACCTGTTCAAGATAGATGTCAGCAATTTAGACATAGAACTCACACAAACAAACATAAGAGAAATGTTCACTTCAGAGAACTAAATAGCTAACATTTGCAAATATGATTAAATGGCAAAATGAATGGTATGCCCAGGTTCTGCAGAATTGATCTAGAACTACGAGGAGAGTCCGTGGCGATGATGGCGAGCTGGGAGGCAGAGGCCAAGGGAGCAGGGAGCGAGGCTGGAGCAGAGCGAGCTGGGCGCGCCACAGTCTGGCAGCAACACGGCTAGCTGGGAGGCGATGGGAGGCTGGAGGAGGCGGAGCGAGCTGGGTCCGACCACCCGAAGCTGGGTCCGTCGAGCTGGGAGGCATGGGAGGGGAGGCGGGGGAGAGCTGGTCCGATTGCCAGTGAGCTGGGAGGCATGGGAGGTCAGGCGGGGGAGCTGGAGAGCGGGCGGGATGCGAGCCAGGCCGAGCTGGGAGGGGTGGGGAGGCCTGAGGGGCGGCGGGCGGGCGAGTGAGGCGGCGGGCGAGCCGGTGAGGGGTGAGCTGTCTCTACCTGGACTTGGGAAATCAAATGGGGGATTGTGGCCGGTGGGATTTGGGAAGAATATGAAACTGAAATGTTTTCTTTAGGGTTTACAAATTACAACTTTCGCGGGCGGGCTTGGCTTCTCCGATTAGGGTTTACAACTTTCACTTGGCGGTGGCGCCAAGACTTGGTATGTTTGGGCAATTGGGCCGGCCGGAACAAATGGGCTAAGACGGGATCGGATATTATCCGGAAAAACATTCGGATATTATCCGAGATATCCGTATCCGTATTCGTATCCGAGACACTTTATCCGTATCCGATCCATATCCGAACAAAATATCCGGATATCTGAAAAATTATCCGAATTACTATCCGAGACGCTTCGGTCGGTCGGTCGGTCGGAAATTATCCGTACCATTTTCACCCCTACCCACAACCCTCCCCCCCGCCAAGCACCTGCCAGAAGGAAAAAAGAGGCCTACGCTAGCCCGACTGAAAATTCCAAAACTTGAAGAACAGCCCGCGATATTACAGAAACTAGCCGTAGAATAGATACGGCCCGAAGAAAACACTCATTCCGATAAGTTTTAACAGAAAAACCCAAAACCTTTAATAGAATTATTAACTGCGCGACGGCTGAACCTTAAATCAAAAAGGCAGAAAAACATTTCTTGTCGAAAACCCTGGCAAAAAAGATTTGTGGTATTACATCCGCGCGTCTATGCTCGCCAAAATAATATTGCAAGCGGTCCAACTGTATCAGAAACATTTCCATATAGCGGTCCGACAGCTTTTAATTTAAATTATTTTTCCAAGCAGTATGACAGCTTATATAACTTACTTTTCCAAGCGGCACTACAGCTTTTAATTAGAATTCTTTTTCCAAGCGGTATGACAGCTTATATAACTTACTTTTCCAAGCGGCACTACAGCTTTTAATTAAAATCTTTTTCCAAGCGGTATGACGACTTATATAACTTACTTTTCCAAGCGGCACTCTGACTTTTAATTAAAATTCTTTTTCCAAGCGGTAAGTCAGCTTTTAATTATTATTTTTGGAAGCAGTAATACCGCTTGCGCTAATGGGCCATCCTGTAGTGATATCAGAAGATGATTAAGGTCGGAAAATGGTTGCAAGTTAGGAAGACAAGGACCGTTTCACAATGACGGCTCTAGCTTCCTTGAGCATGCACATCACTATCGCTTCCTACATAAGAACCAATTGTGATGTGCCCAGTGCTACATCACAATCACTTCTAACCTGAGAACCGATAGTGATTATTATTAACACCCCTTCTAAGTCATATATCACAATTATTTTTTTCCTAAAAACTTAAGAACTAACTCAGATGAAGTGATAGTAACGTACCATTCTGTAGTAGTAGTGTGTAGTAAAGCTCCTTCAATTAGTAAAGATTAATCTTGGTATTAGTAGTAAACTAGTACGTGAGCGGCCTTGTTATTCACTTCTCCTTTAAACATCCACTAATTCACATCTTTTTCCCCCACTTCTCTCTATATATATTTTCTTGCGCTAAACTTTTACCTAGAAAAATATTTTTAAGAAAATATGGGCCTAATTGATACTTTGAAGATTGTGAAACAACAACTGTTTCTATAATTCAATTGTTACATATAGAATTGTGTTGAGTATTTATATGGTTTTTGCATTTGGCAAAAGCAGTTTTTGCGCATTCTTTGCGCTGGGAGCGGCAGTTATTTCACAGAGAGGTGATTCTCTGCATTGGGCAAGAGCGATACTACCGACCTGTATGTGGCGAAAGTTATTTTCTAGAGAGGTGCCTCTTAGGGTTGTTCAGCAAGAGCAATACTATCGACTCTGAAGGGCGCGGTACTACCAGCATGTAGGTGGTAGTAGTTATTTTCTAGAGACATGTCTCTCGTGGTTGTTCAAAAGGCCCACTACTACAGAATAGGTCATCACTGCCGGTTCGTCCACGCCATTACTGCCGGTTATGGGCGCCGGCAGTGATTGGTCGGCAATGATACTCGGGGTTATCACTGCCGGCTTAGGAACCGGCAGTGATAATATATATCACTTTGCGGTTAGATTATACAACCGGCGATGATATTCGACTATCTCTGCGGTTTACACTAGAATCGGCGATGATACTCGACTATCTCTGCCGGTTCAAAATAGAATCCGGCGTTGATATATGTATATCTCTGCGGCTTATCTGAAAGAAGCGATGATACGTGTATATCCTTGCCGATTCTGGAGCGACCGGCGATGACAAGAATTACGAAAAAATTTGTAGATGTACTTCATAGATTACTCTACCTATGTATAAAATTGCAGGTTCAAATTCAATGCATATTAGGACTTACAAAAAAGAATTTCTTTTTTGTAAGTCCTAATATACATTGAATTGAACGCAATTTTATACATATAGAATAATCTATAATACATCTAATTTTTTTCGTAGTTTTCGTGACTTTTATTAGTTGGTGTGCACGATGTGTACACGGGAAGGCCTGTGTGCACATGATATGTTGCCTTCAAATATATAGTATATAAAGCGTCGTTAGATCATAATTAAAATATATTAAAGCATCACAATATTTAGTTTTTACAATAGTCTGTTCACAAATGTAGTGTGAGTACATCTCGTTCACTTTGGATCGAGGCTGTCGTCGTGGAACTCGCCCTTTGGATCGATGACCTGTTCGTCAATGAATCCAGCGATATGCTCTTGAATTGCTAAAATTTCTTTTGGCAGTAACTGATTGGTTCTCATCTTGGAGCGCTGTTATTGAAGAAAAGAGAAATTTAATTAATGATGATAGATGTTAAATGAAAGAAAAGTAGGCATGAATGTGTAATTATATACCATGGCTTCGTTATAGCCGACACTCTTCGTGACAATTGCATGTAAATTTGTACATACGTAGTATCTTTATAAACTATTTCCCGGTCTGTCTCATGCATGGAAAGTCTGTTATTATTTTGAAAGTTTTCTGAAGGAAGATCACGGACCACCTTTCTTGCAATACCGTGTGAATGCCTTGTGAATGATTTTAAATAGTAATTAATTAACCTTAAATACAATAGAATAAAATATTACTAGAGCAATAACGCAACGATCGAGTTTACCTGTTCATCATCTTCCAAAAATTATGTTCATACTCATCAAGTGCTTTTCTCATCGAGTCCAAGACAAAAACCCTGCTAGCTTCTAACTCGATGACGAGGAGGACCCAGTGATAACTAGACATATATGTTAACATAGCCTATTAGTCCCACACCGTGTCACGCAAAAATAGTAAAACAATATTAGAAGTAGGGTAATACGTACTGAAAGTTATAGGGTAAAAGTACGGAGGTTTTGTTTTTCAGCTTGAAGAAAGTCTTAGATATATATTTTTCAACAAACTTTGGGTTATCACGGACGAGTGTCTCGTTGACAAGCCCCGGATCGAGAAATCCTAAAGCTTCATCCTTATTTCTTCTACACATCTGTATCTCCATTCGCATATATAAAAAGAAGTTAGACATACGGTTGAGCGGTACAAGAATATACAATAATATAAATAGAGACTTACAAAGTCCACGATCGACCCGATGTGGCGTCGAGCATCTGGCGGTACAACATATACAATTCGCAGAACTCTAACGAACATGCCATCCCCATTGTGAAAATCCAAATCTTTGTATTTCATGGGACCGCCCTATACCCGCTTGGCACTTCTCGCATGTATCTTGATAGGCAGCGCGCAATTTTGTTGTTAGGTTCTCTGAATCTTCGGGGAGCCGGCGGTTGCCCCAAAAAGTACTTCGAGTTAGACCTAGCTCGTAATTACGGCGTTGTTCAGCGACATCTTTTGAGCTTGCAACATCGGCGCCTCGGCACTAGCCATCTTCAAGTTTTGCTTTACGGAGATGCTTCGTAGTCCGACATTTCGAAGGTTGAAGCCCGCCTCTCTTTGGCTTTTGCCATACTCAAGAAA
Source organism: Guadua angustifolia (assembly GCA_036346375.1). NCBI lineage: Eukaryota > Viridiplantae > Streptophyta > Magnoliopsida > Poales > Poaceae > Guadua > Guadua angustifolia. Next base: position 3,015,728 of record CM070511.1, on the reverse strand, counting down.
AACTCCTACGCGTTAGCATCGACTTTAGTCTTCTCGGGTGATGGCACCTTTTGGAAGTGAGATGTTACCTCGGCCTTCGTTTGCTCTTTGCGTTCTTCTTGATCATATCGGTAGGTAATTTCTTACGAGGTTTGTCTTGCCTTCACAGATGGCGAGATTTGGTACAAGACGATCGCGGACTTCGAGATGGTGCTTGATGTTCGATTCTTCTTATGTGTGCCGGTGAGGAGTTGGACTTTTCTGGTGGTGCGAGGAGGAGTTGGACTTTTACGGATGGTGCCGCGGAGGAGTTGGACTTTTCTGGTTTGGTGCGGCGGAGGAGTTGGACCTTTTCGGATGGTCTTGGCGGAGGAGTTGGACTTGTCCTAGCGGTGTCGGCGGAGGAGTTGCACTTTTCAGTGGCGGCAGTTTTGCGTGTGGAGAGTGCGGCTCATCATCATCGTCGTCGTTGTCGGCCTCATCGTCCGAGCGAACATAATCAAGCTCTTCGCCACGCGAGAAGCCATGCACGTTTTCTCCAAGTTTGTTTTTTCCGTCCTCGCCAGGAATCTCTACCTCCATTTTGCGATATTGTCGGACTACACTGTCTACTTCGACCCTGGCGAATCCCAGCGGTATTGGGCGGCAGTGCAGAACCTGTGAGGAGGCGCATGGCCAAGCCCTGCCATCAGCCACCTTGATGGTAATGCCATGTGCGGACAAATGCAGCTTGCACGGTGTCGGTTTCTGTATGTCATCCACTGGAAAAATGGAGTCGATGCTCTCCGGAATCGTTGCGACGCCTTGTTGCTCTTAAGAACACCGTGACTGAGGTTCCGAGGGCTGTCATCGAGTGGCGGTCGTGAGCTGAGAGCTTTCTGTACTGCTTGCTCCACAACTTGATCCAGCTTCGCTCTCTCTTCCTCTAACGCTCTTGCCACAACATCTTGTATTTGACTTTGCAGTTCATCTTCTCTTATTCTTTTCGGCCGCTTGTACTCCGATGCGTCAGCTGGGAAGCCTTCTTTCCACGGCACCAAACCAACTCCTCGGGTGCGCCGGGATGCTCCTGTTACCAGAGCACCTTGATCGACTCATCATTCTCCCTTCGTGGCACGAAAAGCCCTTGGGAAGACTCCACGTGAGCATCGATATTTTCTCGACACCTCCGGGCTCTATTGCTCCTGGCTCAAGCTGCCATCTTCGAGGCAAGCCCCCTCCCAAGCAACCAGTGCTTTGATCGTGCAGTGAACTCGGCCGTCGCAGGAGTAACGCCCTTGAGGGCTAGCTCTTGTTCACGCCTATCCCATGCAGGTATTTTCTTCACGTAGCCACTAGTGCCTAGTGTGTGAGGGTACATATTCTTATCCGTGTTAGCCTTGTTCTTCTGACTCACTGTCTGGGCTTCTTCAGAATTCCTGTACTCCACAAAGTCCTTCCAAAATTCCCTTATCTTTGAAAACATGTTAAAATTTGGCGTGACATTCTTCTTCACATAGTTCTTATTCAGCTGAGTCTTCCAATTCTTCGGCATGTGCACATGATACTTAGTGCACGTTTCTTTGCAACCAACTCGACCCTTGGGGAAATGGAATCGTGTTTTAGCTTGCCCCATAGCGAGTCCTTGGTCATCGGGAACCACCCATTGATCACCTTCGCGGCGGTCCATGATCTATAGATGATGGGCACGTTATCCCTAACAAGTACTCATGCAGTTGTGTCTGTCTGGCGCTAATGATCTTGGTATAGCGAGTTCCCCGACTTCCGAGAGCTGGACTATGTTGTGAACGCCTTAGGCATCTTGCTCGAGAGCCACGACACCTTGCGGCTTTGTTCACCCGACGTTTGAGCCTACAATTGGATCTTGTTATTAGTCGTATGACCCTACAATATTTTGGGAATCTGGCGTACTAATACTTTACCTCGCCCATGTTAGTCGCGTCGACTTGGTCCATGGCGTGGCGTCGGCCTTGGCCCATAGCGAGGCGTCGGTTTGATCCATATTTGTGGCGTCAGCTTGGTCCATGGCAGGGGCGTCAGTTTGGTCCATGGCTGTGGCGCTAGGTTGCTCCATAGCAATATCCTGTAGCCCCATTCCTACTTCGTCTACATTTGAGGGCCGAACTCCCTCTGGCACTTGTCCCTGATTCGAGGCCATTCCTAGCAATCCGAAATGTTATTGGGTTAATTATATTGCATTCATTTATGGTTGCTACATGACATCAAACTTGTGAATTCAAACGATGGTAATTTGCTAGAGTTGAGAGGAAATCAAGTGATGTTGTGACCTCATGCTACAAACATGTGCACATGTAACTTTAAAATGATATTTATACATAGCAAAAAAATCACATGATACATATACATCTCGAAATGATAAAATAATATGAAAAAATTCATATATTCTTAAGAATATATTCCACACTAAAATGATTTTTTAAAAAAAGCCCTGCAAGTTCAAGAAGCATGGATGTCACGAGGCGTCAAATTTTGCAGAGGCTAGAAGCCATGAGGAGACATGCTAAGCTTGAAATGGACAGTTCTTTGTCTTCTTCCGCGTACCACTTGTCCATAGGCTTCCTCCGCTCCTCTTCTTCATTGGTCCTAGGATCAATGAAGAAGCTTCTTGAACTTGAAGCTTGCTTTTTTAAAATCATTTTAGTGTGGAATAAGAATGATTCATTATTTTTATTAAGCAATATATTCTTAAGAATATATGAATTTTTTCATATTGTTTTGTACAGTTGTTTTCGGGATTGTGATATGTCACTTTTTATACACATACATCTTTCATTCACATAATATTTCATGCATATTTATAATGCTATATAATGCAACACAACCATGCATTTCATTCACAAAATAACCCATACAGATATGCAATACTATATAATGCAACACAACCATGCATTTCATTCACAAAATAACCCATACAGATATGCAATAATATATAATGCAACACAACCATGCATTTCATTCACATAATATCCCATGCAGACACGCAATGATATATAATGCAACACAACCATGCATTTCATTCACATAATATCCCATGCAGACACGCAATGATATATAATGCAACACAACCATGCATTTCATTCACATAATATCCCATGCAGATATGCAAAATTATATAATTTCCAACCATTTTCATCAATTGACTTTGCGTTCATAACTTGACTTCACTCCACGTTATTCATACCACATAATTAGCTAGGCAAAGAAATACGCTAATTCATCAAATTCAATTCAATCTCCCTTTTGGGTTGAGTCCACGACTCAACCTTCAATTCCATAATCACCATCCATATGACACATCATTTACCACAACACTCATTATCAAAGATGCAATGCATATGAATGCTCATTTCCATGCGTCTGCGTGATCGCCGGCGCCCACCCGTCGGTGTGCACCTCACGTCCCTTCCATCCCGTAGATGGAGGGTGCCTACTCTTCTTGACTCGCTCCCATACAACCACGTATATGGGACTACGAGTAGGACTTTCGTGCTCACTACATGTGAGCACAGAGGCCCACTGTCGAATGGGTCGCCTCTTCCATCATGAATGCACAAATGCAATAGACATGAACAAATTTGCAAAATACATTCATTCCTCACATTTGTATCCATATTATCAATACCCATATCCACATTCCCAACATTCTTATTCATCTTCTCAACTCTCATATTCTTATTCTCGACACTCATATCTACATGGTCACAATTATCATTAATACTCCCATTAAAGTCATAATCCTGTTTCATGATCGCCAAATCACCCCTTCTTATTAATCCAACCTATTTACTTCATTAGTCACATTATCCATTCATACTAGTGATAATAGTATGACCTCTCAAGATGGCTCTTCATAATCGCAAAAATGTTATAACCTTCAACTTTCAACACTAATCCTTTCAATCAACGATGCACCTGCATCCGGGTACTCAAACTTTTCATCAAAAGACAATTACCCCACTAGACGTGCTTATAAACACAAATGCAGCCATAGCATAAGCATATAATTAACACAAGCAATCAACTAAATAGCCCTTAAGAGATATACGGGTTACACTTGCATATAAACTTATTTTCAGTAATAGCATAACCATTTAACCATTCTCATTCATCATATCACCTGCAAAATCAAGCATGACAATAATAAAGTAGTACATGAATAACGGTAACATTGCAAAAACATAATAGCCATCTATGCCACATTCACTACACGCACTTGCCTTCAACTCATCGAGACGATTGTGGCGAGGCGGTTACCACACCGAGGTCACACCACCTGCATATGGATATAACCCACTCAAAAACACGCCCATAATTCAACACAAAACTCATAATTCAGTCGGCTTCGCAACCCACTCCTAAATCCCAAAAACAGCAATCTGCCAACCCGGGACAGCACTCGGTAAAATAGCCATAACTTTTAGTCAGATGATCTAAACTTAGTGATTTCAGTCGCTATTGAAAGATAATTCGATTATCTACAACTTTTTCTATAGCCAACCGACCGGGAAAAGCACTGATTATTCTCAGATTTGCGACGAACAGCAGACAGCCGCAAAAATAACGCGTTCTGGACAGCACGCGGTAAAATAGCTATAACTTTTAAACGGTTTAACGAAATTTAGTGATTCCAGTCTTCATTGAAAGGTAATTCGATTATCTACAACTTTCGTTATAGCCAAACCCCCAGGAAACGCTTGTAGGATTTTCCATTAGCAGCTCTAACTAAGGACGAAAATCTGTCCGAACAGAACATTCTCATTCACTCTAGTCTCTCCATTCCCCAACTAAATGCATTGCAAAAACAAGAACCCTAGCAAGGCATTTCATCAAACACCATGCAAGCAAGCCAAAGGATCTCCACCACCTAGGGTTTTACCTCAAGGAAGTCCATGGAGGAAAAGAGGAGGTGGGGAGAGCTGCATCAACCCGGGAGAGGTCGCCGGCACCGGGAGGCTGGCGGAACAGGCGGAGGCTGGCCGAGCTCTCGGCTGCTCTTTTGTTTGGGCTCATTGCTGCTTGGTACTCGCATTGCCTAGGCTCATTCTTCTTGCTGCTCTTCTTGCCGACAGGGAAAGGGAGAGGGTGCGGCAGGAGGAAGTCCAGGAGGCGCCGATCGGGAGGAATCTTGGAGGAGTCGGCATGAGCTTTTGGGAGCTCGAGGGCTTGCAGGGGAGCAGGATGGGGAGGAGCATCGGCAGGGAAAAAAGAAAAGAGCCAGCCCCCCCAAACCAATCTCAGCCACTCAATAAAAGAAAGAGAGAGAAGTTAGGTGAGGGAGGGAACATTCCTAAAAAGACCCCTCCAAAACCAAAGTCCAACTTTTAACCATTAGTGCGAACCAAAAATTAAATTCTTGGCGCGAAAAGACAACTTGCCGCAAAACTAATCGGCTCTGAGAAAACAACCATTCCGATAAATTTTCACGGAAAAACCCACAACCTAAAATAAAATTAATAACCGCATGACGGCTAAACCTTGAGTCGAGAAGGTGGAAAACATTTCTGACCGAAACCCTGGCAAAGACGATTTGCGGTATTACACTCTTCCCCCCTTTAACAGAATTCGACCTCGAATTCTGAACACCACAAGAACACCAACAAGAACGACGGGTACCGATTGATAAAGCGAAAACATCCAAAAAGAACAAAGGAAACCCTTATTCACATTTCTCCTCAATAGTTAACCTTTATAGTCACCTAACCATTAACAACTTCTGACCGTATCCGAATATATCGCTATTTCTAACCAATTAATGCCGGGATCCTCTAGGAATCCAAACACGACTTTTATCTTTTCAACAGCTGCCCTTGGAAACACAGGATCAAAAATCATTCTTTAATATTGAATGGGTTAACCCCATAGGGCAACAATCAACTTCCCTCATAATATCAAATCGATCTTGGCCTTCTTTCAAACTTGTCTCATACAATGAGACAATCACTCAAAGAAAAAGGTTTACGACTGAACCACCTAGTCCACCAACGACAAAGTCCCACACAACTTAGGAACAACGTGATCAAAATGATCCTCCCAAATAAGCAAAACGACGAGATCACATATCCCTTACTCTTACAAAGACACAGAACCTTACTCCTCACAACTAGGTCTAGCACGACATTAAACTCAAGAGAACTCCATTCTCTTAACAAAGATAAACCACTTCCTCACCTTGAGCCCTAAGGTGGAAAACCTCACATCAAAGAATCACTCGATTAAAAAGCAACACAACACCCTAATCCCAAAACCAATATTTCGGGAATAGCAAAACGATCCTGAAATCCAACATTTTCCATTACATTTATTTATTTCCTTTAAATGGCAAATCCAAAGACTATCATCACATTATTCCATAAGTATGCATTCTTTCTTCCTAACAATCTTTCATCTACTAACTCCACCACTTGGCGAAACACAACTCATATGGTAATTTCAATTGCACACCAACAAAATGCCTTAAACAGAAGGCAACCTTCCAAATAACTACACTCACAACCCCATTTCCCTATGCAATTTAAACCTGAGTTCATCCTACATCCCATTATCTCTAAAACTCATGCACCTTTAACAATAGAGGTTCCAATGCTCACACTTAGCGCCTTAGGGAAACACCAACAAGACTTAGCAAGAATCTCATAACTACTCTTCCTTGAATCACTTTCTCCAGAACTTGTCCTTTCAATTACTTACATCCGCGTTCGGAAATGTTGTCACCAACATTAAATAAATTCTACCCCACTAATTCATCAAAGTAAACAGGTTGAAATTTTGTCCCTATTAACTTACCATCCAAAATTCCTATCCGCCGATCATATGACGAATACAAAGATCAACTACCTACGATTCCAATGATTTAGACAATTGAACCCCATCAACTTATTTAACAAGTTCCTCAACCAAACTTGTTATTACTTCTTTGACACACTGTAATACCATTTCTAAATCTCCATTTATAACCGTAGATCACCCTGACCCACAACTTACTCTAAGCTGTCGAATTTTTCCTTTCGGAAAAACCAACGAAAACTTCCAAAGAAACTCGACTCTCGAAAGACTTAGAAAATGACAGGGCTCAGGCCTTGCCATTCAACAGATCTCCACACCAATCATCAAACTCCGAAATTCCACGAAGGAAAGGGTTTACACAAATCAATTCACGGAAAGGAAAAGCGAATCGATCGAATAACACTTTTCCTTATAAAGCCCAAATCCAAAACTTCAACTTGGAGAACGACAACACAAAGAAATCCATGTCTTTCTCCGCAAAGCAACCAAAAAGGGGCAACACAAAACTCTCTTCTTTGTCTTAAATCCAAGAAGACCAAAGAAGACAAAATTTAAATACGTACTCCATCAACTCTCCGATTTATGACAGAAGCACAAGAACTCTTCTTCGGTGCTGGCTCTAAGCTACCGCACCAACAACCACAGCCACACGACAAGGCCGAACCCTTCGGCCCAAAGAGTCCCACCGGACCCCACTAAGCAAATTTACCACTTCAAAAGCATAGCGGTAAATACTACCATAGCCCTATCAAACTAACAAATAACATAACCACAAGCATCATCATAACATTAGTAACAAAATAAGCATTGTAACACAATGCAACGATATCCCATCCCTTTCCTACTGTGCATCAGAGTGTGTCAGTTTTAAATTAATTAACCATTCTACGTCAAACTTTTATGGTTATTGCCCTAGGGCCACATTTTAAAGGTTCAACCTAAACCATGTTTCTACCTTCACACTACAAAATTTTTAATTCATTCTAGATTTACTCACTACATTCAAACATTACGGACCTGAAGCCCGCTCTGATACCAACTGTAACACCCTAGCGCCAAACGCACCGCGAATGCTACCAAATCCCTAATCAACTCAATGACATCTCTACAAAATTGTTTGCAATTAACCAAACTCTAAAAAACGGCTTAAACTAAGCCACGAATTTTTAAAATTTCGCATGACCTCTCTAGATAAGAGGCCATCCACTCAAAGTGATCAAAAGAACAATTGCGGTTTAGATATCATTCATTCAACCAAGATGAAACATTCTAGCAGATCCTTAGATATCAATCACACATTCACTAGCAATTGATAAATTACACCATAACACACAACACTTTACAACCACATTAGGTGCGATCGGGCTTTAGGAATTAATTTAAGGGGATGATGACCGAAGTCGTGCGTGCTTCTACTCCCATCCCGATGAGTCGACTTCAAGGTACCTAGAACAGGAAGCAAACAAGCGTGAGTCCAAGACTCAGCAAAGTGCGACAAGTAGGAAAAGTAAGGCATTAGACCAAAATGCAACTATTAGAAGACATCAAGTAGCAGTTCCTTAAATTAACATCCGTAAATAAAAGAAACGGTTGATTTCATAAAGGATCCAAACATAAGAGCACGATTAATTCATCATTTAAATAACCATTACTTAACTGAAACATCCAGCAATAGGAGTAGTAGCAGCTCCACTTACCTCAACCAACTCGAAAATGTACAAAACCTTACCCATGCCTTGGAAATCAATTCTGGATGAGCCCACGAATCAACTCTCAACCTGTTCCTTCCATTCTCATCATTCAACATTTATCAATCACAATACACAAGGCAATGAAATGTTTTAATGCTTTCATTCACATAATATTTCATGCATATTTATAATGCTATATAATGCAACACGACCATGCATTTCATTCACAAAATAACCCATACAGATATGCAATACTATATAATGCAACACAACCATGCATTTCATTCACAAAATAACCCATACAGATATGCAATAATATATAATGCAACACAACCATGCATTTCATTCACATAATATCCCATGCGACACGCAATGATATATAATGCAACACAACCATGCATTTCATTCACATAATATCCCATGCCAGACACGCAATGATATATAATGCAACACAACCATGCATTTCATTCACATAATATCCCATGCAGATATGCAAAATTATATAATTTCCAACCATTTTCATCAATTGACTTTGCGTTCATAACTTGACTTCACTCCACGTTATTCATACCACATAATTAGCTAAGCAAAGAAATGCGCTAATTCATCAAATTCAATTCAATCTCCCCTTTTTGGGTTGAGTCCACGACTCAACCTTCAATTTCCATAATCACCATCCATATGACACATCATTTACCACAACACTCATTATCAAAGATGCAATGCATATGAATGCTCATTTCCATGCACGTCATGCAGTCGCCGAAGCGCCCACCGTCGGTGTGCACCCTCACGTCCCTTCCATCCCGTAGATGGAGGGTGCCTACTCTTCTTGACTCGCTCCCATACAACCACGTATATGGGACTACGAGTAGGACTTTCGTGCTCACTACATGTGAGCACAGAGGCCCTGTCGATCGAATGGGTCGCCTCTTCCATCATGAATGCACAAATGCAATAGACATGAACAAATTTGCAAAATACATTCATTCCTCACATTTGTATCCATATTATCAATACTCATATCCACATTCCCAACATTCTTATTCATCTTCTCAACTCTCATATTCTTATTCTCGACACTCATATCTACATGGTCACAATTATCATTAATACTCCCATTAAAGTCATAATCCTGTTTCATGATCGCCAAATCACCCCTTCTTATTAATCCAACCTATTTACTTCATTAGTCACATTATCCATTCATACTAGTGATAATAGTATGACCTCTCAAGATGGCTCTTCATAATCGCAAAAATAACCTTCAACTTTCAACACTAATCCTTTCAATCAACGATGCACCTGCATCCGGGTACTCAAACTTTTCATCAAAAGACAATTACCCCACTAGACGTGCTTATAAACACAAATGCAGCCATAGCATAAGCATATAATTAACACAAGCAATCAACTAAATAGCCCTTAAGAGATATACGGGTTACACTTGCATATAAACTTGTTTTTAGTAATAGCATAACCATTTAACCATTCTCATTCATCATATCACCTGCAAAATCAAGCATGACAATAATAAAGTAGTACATGAATAACGGTAACATTGCAAAAACATAATAGCCATCTATGCCACATTCACTACACGCACTTGCCTTCAACTCATCGAGACGGTGTGGCGAGGCGAAGTTGCCACACCCGAGGGTCACACCACCTGCATATGGATATAACCCACTCAAAAACACGCCCATAATTCAACACAAAACTCATAATTCAGTCGGCTTCGCAACCCACTCCTAAATCCCAAAAACAGCAATCTGCCAACCCGGGACAGCACTCGGTAAAATAGCCATAACTTTTAGTCAGATGATCTAAACTTAGTGATTTTGGTCGCTATTGAAAGGTAATTCGATTATCTACAACTTTCGTTATAGCCAAACCCCCAGGAAACGCTTGTAGAATTTTCCATTAGCAGCTCTAACTAAGGACGAAAATCTGTCCGAACAGAACATTCTCATTCACTCTAGTCTCTCCATTCCCCAACTAAATGCATTGCAAAAACAAGAACCCTAGCTAGGCATTTCATCAAACACCATGCAAGCAAGCCAAAGGATCTCCACCACCTAGGGTTTTACCTCAAGGAAGTCCATGGAGGAAAAGAGGAGGTGGGGAGAGCTGATCGACCCGGGAGAGGTCGCCAAGACCGGCCGGAGGCTGGCCGAACAGGCGGAGGCTGGCAGAGCTCTTCTGCTCTTCTTGTTTGGGCTCATTGCTGCTTGGTACTCGCTGCTGGGCTCATTCTTCTTGCTCTGCTCTTCACGATGGGGAAAGGGAGAGGGGCGCCGGCAGGAGGAAGTCCAGGGAGGCGCCGACTGGGAGGAATCTTGGAGGAGTCGGCATGAGCTTCTGGGAGTCGGCAGGGCTTGCAGGAGCCAGGATGGGGAGGAGCATCGGCAGGAAAAAGAAAAGAGCCAGCCCCCCAAACCAATCTCACCACTCAATAAAAGAAAAGAGAGAAGTTAGGTGAGGAGGAACATTCCTGAAAAGACCCCTCCAAAACCAAAGTCCAACTTTTAACCATTAGTGCGAACCAAAAATTAAATTCTTGGCGCGAAAAGACAACTTACCGCAAAACTAATCGGCTCTGAGAAAACAACCATTCCGATAAATTTTCACGGAAAATCCCACAACCTAAAATAAAATTAATAACCGCATGACGGCTGAACCTTGAGTCGAGAAGGTGGAAAACATTTCTGACCGAAACCCTAGCAAAGACGATTTGCGGTATTACACTGGTAAAAGTGAAAGGAGAGCGCAGTAAAAGTATATTTATAGGGGTGGACTATCGCTGCCGGTTCAACAAAACAACCGGCACTGATAGTATATTAGTGCCGGTCAATAATTACAACCGGCAGTGATAACGGAATATTACTGCCGGTCCATTTTACAACCGGCAGTGATAGTGGAATATTACTGCCGGTCTATTGAACAACCGGCAGTGATAGTGGAATATTACTGCCGGTCCATTGTACAACCGGCAGTGATAGTGGAATATTACTGCCGGTCCATTGTACAACCGGCAGTGATAGCGGAATAGTACTGCCGGCCCATATGTACAACCGGCAGTGATAGGCTCTGGCCAAATTCTATTAAATTTGATCCAGATTCTCTTAAAATTTTTGGAGGCATACTATAGGACATCTAATATTTTATTTAAATATTTCCCCAAATTTTTATTAGGTTCTAAAATTATAAAAATCTGATTGCTAACTATTTTAATTGTTTTAATATTTGAAAAATCAAATAATGCTTGCAAATTGAACAACAAATGCTGTCAAATTCAAACAAATTCAAGTGCAGTCAAAATCACAAAAATCCAAATGCAGTGATATGCTCATCTCCGACCAATTAAGTGAAACTTTCAATTTGATCAAAAGAAAGCATAACCTCAATTTCCATTATTGCATATATTACATTAATTGTTACATATGAGAAAATAAACATGTCATTCATACAAAAGAAAGCATACATTTCATTACTACAACTAAGCTACGATTAGACCTTCGTTATGATCGCGGCGTATGTATGTAGCCGTCCTTGTCTTCCATGGTACTTAGGTCAACGTCCTCTTCAAAGGGGAAGCTCATCGAATTGGTTGTACTCTTCCTCGTCGACAACATTCTCAACTCCGACAATCCTTCTTTTTCCTTGAATAACCACGTGGCGCTCCTTGTTAGCCGGCCGATTATAAAGAAGATTTGTGTAATGAATTAGCAAGTACGAATGGTTCTTCTCTCAGATCCGACGAGTTTGAGGTCCACGGTAGTGATGCCGCACTTGTCGATATTCACGCCGTCGGAAGTCGACCTATTGGCACTGAAAGAGAGGGACCTTCAAAGGTCCATAGTCAAGCTCCCAAATCTCTTCTATGAATCCGTAGTAGGTTTGCCTATTTCCATTCTTTGTCATAGGCATCTATACGGATACCGCTATTTTGATTGGTGCTCTTTTATCTTGCGCTCTTGTATAAAATGTAGAACCATTTATGTCGTATCCTTGGAATGTCCGAATTGTAGTTGACGGTCCTCGAGCCAACAATTTCAATTGAGTGCGATCTGTCTCCGACGCATCATGTGTCTACACAACCAATCACCGAAATTATCTTTGTGCTCTCTCATGAGCCAACCCTCGACCTCCACAGGTTTGTTTTGGATAGCACGTTCTTGTGCATGTCGACATACGGGCCACCACAACCGATTGTCCCAAAACTACTTAAATGTGCTTGTGTAAATGAAGCTAGATTGCTAGTACGTCTTGATTTCTCGCCTAGTGTCCCTTTCCTGTAGCCTTCCTCATGCCGAGATACAGCACACCAATCGGTTTGAGATCCATATAATCGACGCGAGAACTCAATGACCTCCTCGGTTCCCCAAACCATCGGCAATCAGACCTTCGGTTGATTTTGGTTATGAACATATTTCTTTATAACCCCATGAATCTCTCGAAGGGTACATCGATATAGAAATCGGGACCAAGAATCAGTATCTCTTTCACAATGTGAACAATGAGATGGACCATAATATCAAAAAAAGATGGAGGGAAACACATCTCAAGCCTACACAGAGTGTGGACCACGTCTTCCTGCAGCTTATCTAGTGTTAATGGATCGATGGCCTTCTGTGAAATCGCGTTGAAGAATGAACACAACTTGATAATTGGGTCTCGGACTTTCTCTGGCAGAACCCCCCTAATTGCAATTGGAAGCATCTGTGTCATCATCACGTGGCAATCGTGAGACTTCATACCAATTAACTTTAAGTCTTTCATTGAGACTAGTCTCTTTATGTTAGCGAGTAACGAGACGGAACTTTGATTCCGTGCAAGCATTCGCAAACGCTAATTTTCTCTTTCTTGCTCAAAGTGTAGCAGTGCGGAAGGTACTTTTTGCTGTATCCATTTCTTCGTGATGCGGCTCCTTCCTCGATTTCATATCTTCGAGGTCCATCCTTGCTTGAAGTGTATCTTCGTTTTGCGGTATATCCAAGAAGATACCAAGCAAGTCGTCACACACGTTCTTCTCTATGTGCATGGCGTCGATTGCGTGTCGAACTTCCAGTGCTGCCAATAAGGTAGGATCCACAATCTTGATTTCTTTTTTCCACAAAGGAGCCTTATCCCGGAAGTCGGAATAGATGTATCGCTGGCTCCTTTCCGTGAATAATTGTAAGATCCTTTACAGCCGCAAATATCTGTTTCCCGGTGTGATTCTTTGAGCTAAGGCGGTCTCCTTTGTCCCGTCAAAAGCTCTCTTATTATTACGGTATGGGTGATCCTTGCGGAGAAACCTACGATGCCGCATGTAAGCCATTTTTAATTTGTTCTTCACCACCGGCTAGTCAGTATCATCCGAGCCTTTGGATGCATCCGTTAAGCCTTTTGTAAATGCTGCTCGACAGTTGCCAAGAGCAGATAATCATTAATGGTTACAAACAATAATGCCCGTAGGATAAAGTTTTTCTTTTATACTCATCCCATACCTGTACACCATCGGTCCACAATATTAGAAGATCTTCAACCAATGGGTTGAGGTACATATCTATATCATTGCCAGGTTGCCTGGGCCCTTGGATCAATAGTGGCATCATAATGTACTTTCGCTTCATGCAAAGCCAAGGAGGAAGGTTGTAGATGCATAAAGTCACCGCCAAGTCTTTGTGCGACTACTCATGTTGCCAAAAGGATTCATCCCATCAGACTCAACCCGAACCTTATATTCCTCACATCGTATGCAAAGCGCTTCTTATATTTTTCGTCGATGTTCCTCCATTGCACGAATCGGCAGGTGTCCGAGCATTCCATCCTTCTTACGCTCTTGGCGTGCCATCGTAGCAATTGGGCATGCCTTTTGTTCGCAAACAATCGCTTAGACGGGGATTATAGGAAATACCACACCACCTTACGGGACACCTCTTCTTCTTACGCCTCACCCGACATCTTCGTTCTCGATATTGTCGTCGTTGTTCTTATACCGCTTTGCTTTGCAAACAACACAGCATCCATGTTCGCAAACTCATTGCGATACAATATGCAATCGTTTGGACATGCGTGTATTCTTTGTACTTCCGGTCCCAGCAGGCGGACAACTGCTTGGCACGGATGCGTAGTTGAAGGCAACACGTTACCCTCTCGAAGCAAGTCCCCAAGAGACATAACACTCGAGAAAGCTCTTATCGGACCAACCATTGCTTGCCTTCAAGCTGCAGAGTGAAAGCACGGTATGCGACTTTCGTGCTCCTCCTTGTACCGGGTACAATGGCGTTGTAGAGTCCTCTACCATCTGTTGGAACTTTTGAAACTCCCTTTCACTCGTGAAGTCCCCCTCCCATCACACAAACATTTGATCTAAATCATCTTCGTGGGTATCAACGAACGCATCTTCCACCATTGTCATATCGTTGTTCCATCATCTTCATTAATGTGTTGCCCTTCATGTACAATATCATCTTCATCAATGTGTTGCCCTTCATGTACAATATCATCTTCACCGTGCTCATCCAACAGTATAGCCACCTTGAAACCCCTTGAAGCAAGTGTGCACGATCGACTCTATGTTACAAAACATCTTCTCATTTTTGCAATCAACGCATGGACAACACATATAGTCCGCTGGTTTCTCGACTTGTGTGCCGCACGCATTCGAAAACAAGTCACACCATTAAAGAACTCGGACGCGATGGTCCGTGTCATACATCCACCTTCGGTCCATCTACGATTAATTATATCAAACTACATTTCAAAGATATGAACAAACGATATCAAAATAATTTATTCTTTACAGAGTCATGCATTGCTAATTAATTAAAACGATAAACACATTATAAGCACATAACGCAAATAACAATATAATTGTATTTTGTTATGTAGCGCTACCTATTATATTAAATTCATCTACAACAAACAAGCATATAATTGAATATAAGGATATATTTCTAAATAATTATTTATGTTCCAACTTTCATTATTGCAAAGTCCATCTACCATTTCCCATTATTTAAATATTCAACTAGCAATTCTCACTATTTATAATTGATCATCTAGCAATTTTTACTATTAAAAATCCGTATAACAAATTTTCATTAATTAAATTAATTACAATTATGCATAATTGTCCATCTAGCAATTTTATTACTTAAACATCCACTACATCACTAAAATGGATATGAATTTATGCAAATAACAATATAATTGTAAATGATTAGTTTTACAAATACATCTAGCAATTTTGCCTATATAATACATCAAACCTTTTTCACTATTTAAATATCCATCTAGCATATTTTAATTATTTACAAGATTTCTTCATTTCATTTTGTTATGTAGCGCTACCTATTAAATTAAATTAATCTACAACAAACAAGCATATAATTGAATATAAGGATATATTTCTAAATAATTATTTATGTGCCAACTTTCATTATTGCAAAATCCATCTACCATTTCCCATTATTTAAATATTCAACTAGCAATTCTCACTATTTATAATTGATCAACTAGCAATTTGTACTATTAAAAATCCATATAACAAATTTTCATTAATTAAATTAATTACAATTATGCATAATTGTCCATCTAGCAATTTTATTACTCAAACATCCACTACAATATGAATTATAATTTATTCAATAATTTAGCTAGATCTTAATTTGAGCAAGATCTGACATAAACTGCTCACACCGCACAATCAAGCAATTATCAACGTCTATAGCACTCGTAAAGTAAAATTTTACGACAAATATAACATACATCAAGTCAAGTAACCTCGAAAAATTTTAATACAATTTTTCAAAAAGAACTTCGCCAAGATAATACAGCTCCTCTTTGTTCTCGCTTTACGGAGAAGATGTCGATTCGATGAAAAATATGAATAAAATCTCGACACAAAATTTTGGCAAGACCTCTCCAGAAAAATACACCGAGCAAAGAGCGCCTCTCTTTCGCCGCCGGGAAATGCGTCGGTCCGGTGAAGATTGCTATATAAATAGCTTATCACTGCCGGCTCTGCGAAGAACCGGCAGTGATAAGGTCATATTACGTGGGAAAATACCTTATCACTACCGGTTCTGCGCGTAGAACCGGCAGTGATAAGGTCATACTACACGCCAAAAATTGAGTTGCGCGGGAAAATACACATCACCGCCATTGAATATACAAACCGGCAAGAACTTTAAATATCACCGCCGTCAAATTAAACCGGAATAATATATCACTACGGTTATAGGTATCAACCGCAATGATAGTCGATTATCACCGCCGGTTGGTAATACAAACCGGCAGTGATACTCAACGTTCAACCCCGCCCGCCAGCCAACCGTCACAAGATGCCCTTTTCTCTCGCGCTTGCCCATTCCTCTCGCGCGCCAACCGTTGCGCTTCACATTCCTCTCGCCAACTGTTGTTCTTCCCATTCACAATCCACTCTTGTTGCGCTTCACATTCCTTTGCCAACTATTGCTATATAATGCCACTATTGTTGCATGAATGGCAACCCCCACACAATCCACTCTTGTTGCAAGAATGGCACCCCCCAAGAAGCGTGCACGTGTTGGGCAAAGCCCCACTCCGTCGCTAGAGAAGGAGGAGGAGAAGAAGGAGGAGGAGGTGGAGGCGGAGGAGGAGGAAGAGGGGGCACAGGAGGAGGAGGATGACGACAGCGACGACGATGACAGCGACGGTGGCGAGGAACTGCGGCGTTGGGGCAAGACCAACTCCGCAACCGAATCGGATTCGGATGAGAAAGAGGACGACCATCGCCGCACATCAAGCGGCAGCTCCGGTGACGAGGAGGAGGAGGACGACGACGAGTTTTGGATATAGGGCTTCGCGCCATTAGACTATTATAATTAGGACTAAATATGTAATGATGGACAAATTATGTTTTGTAATGTTATTTTAATTAATACATATCCCGCAAATTACAAATTTGCTTTCATATGTTCTGTTTTTTAACTAATTATGCTTTCATATGTTCTGTTTTTTAACTAATTATGCTTTCATATGTTCTGTGCGAGATAAATTACAATGTTTCTTATGTTCTGTATCAAACTAATAATGGGGAACAGTAATATCACTGCCGGTTCTATAGTAAAACCGGCAGTGAAAATGGTCTTATCACTACCGGTTTTACTATAGAACGGCAATAATAAATCACTACGGTTTTACATATAAACCGGCAAAGGATATCTTCTTATCACGCTGGTTCTCTATTAAACCAAGAATGATATTACCTCCATTCTGCGAGAAATTGATACTATTCTTATCACTGCCGATTGAAGTTTTAACCGACAGTGATAATATTATCACTGCCGGCTCGGACCTACCCGGCAGTGATGGGGTGTCACGGATGAGGCAGTCTGTAGTAGTGAGGAGCTGTACTACCGACCAATCAGGAGCGGTATACTGGACTTGCGGTACTACCGGCCTTTGGTTGACGGTAGTACCAGATTTTTAGCGAATTGAAGCTTGGATTTTGTTGATTTAATTGTATATTATTGTGAGTAATGCTATATGATGAGTTTCTTATCTGTATTGGTTGTAAGACTCTGGGGCTAGGTCATGATGAGACGAAGGGAAGACTGGAACTAAGTTAGGAGAGCTGAGATCTAGAATAGTCGAGGGATACCAGAAGATTATTAAGGTCGGAAAATGGTTGCAAGTTAGGAAGACAAGGACCGTTTCACAATGACGACTCTAGCTTCCTTGAGCATACACATCACTATCGCTTCGCACATAAGAACCGATTGTGATGTGCCTAGTGCTATATCACAATCACTTCTAACCTGAGAACCGATAGTGATTATTATTAACACCCCTCCTAAGTCATATATCACAATTATTTTTTCCTAAAAACTTAAGAACTGACTCAGATGAAGTGATAGTAACGTACCATTCTGTAGTAGTAGTGTGTGTAGTAAAGCTCCTTCAATTAGTAAAGATTAATCTTGGTATTAGTAGTAAACTAGTACGTGAGCGGCCTTGTTATTCACTTCTCCTTTAAACTTCCACTAATTCACATCTTTTCCCCCCACTTCTCTCTCTCTCTCTCTCTCTATTTTCTTGCGCTAAACTTTTACCTAGAAAAATATTTTTAAGAAAAATATGGGCCTAATTGATACTTTGAAGATTGTGAGACAACTACTGTTTCTATAATTCAATTGTTACATATAGAATCGTGTTGAGTATTTATATGGTTTTTACATTTGCAAAACGCAGTTTTTGTAAGTTGAATTTTTTGATGTCCTACTTGGATGCTATAGTGACTCAAGAAAGATCTAATGGATCAGAAAGACTCACGGCAGCACAGGAAATTGACGTTAAATTAAGGTTTTTTCCAAGGTGTACTAGATGTATGATTATTACGAAGTCAGATGCTAATTTAAAGAGTGAAACACATAATCCTTTGTTACTGTAATATATTAACCCAAGCATATGAGAGCATGACAGCTAAGTAGTGGCGGTTGTTTTGGCAGGCCTATGCCTCTCGCTGTCAAGCCCTTGGAATTCGGCGGCTCGCCGGAGCAATCGATCACGGCGGTCGTGCACCTCACATCCGCGACAACGCATGGTGCATGCCCATTCGCCATCGATCGCAGATACGTGTACGTGGAAATTAATTGGAATTCAGCGGCTGCATAGCTAGGCCTAGCCGGGCGATGGTGATCATCACTTTCGTAGGCAGGTACCTCGCCGCGACTGCGTGTATACGGCGCTACTGCGCCGCCGAGAGAGAATTTCCGAATCGTAGCCGTCGTGCGCGCGCAGCACGCACCGCAAACAGTAGCGTCCGATCGAGCTCCACCGCCCCAGCTAACTCGTGGAATCGAAGTATGTATGCTCCCTTAATTTGATATGCACATGCATGTCTAAAACAACTTACAGCGGAAATAGGTAAGTAATTATGGGTTAATTATTGCAATCGATCCCATCTATAATTGTTAGAAAAATAATCCATTTAGGGAGGCCTATTGTATTCGTTGGGGTTAAGCTAAGAATGATAATATAGAAAATTTTATCATAGACGGTTTACAAACCTCATCACAGATGGTTTCTGAACCGTCTGTAACCATATATTGCCGATAATAATGGCTCATCATAGACAGTTTCGTAACCATTTATGAAACACATATCGTAGACGGTTATAAGTATAAACCGTTTGTGATATCAACTTATTACATATTAAGAACCATATGTGATGTTTAATTATCACAGATGGTTCAAGTATCAGTCATCCATGATATATATGAGATGTATCACAAACAATATTTTATAAAGAACCGTCTGTGATTTTATTTTGTATTGTTTAGCTTGTTAAGTTTATTGGCTAGTCTCAGGAAATGCTACCCGTGCCATCTAAAACAAGCACAGATTACATCACAAATATATTATCACATCTATTTCAGAAATTAACTAAGATTACATATTATACTATGTACAACACATCCATTTTAGAAATCAACTCAGATTACATATTACACCACGTACAGCACATCCATTTCATAAATCAACTAAGATATATTAACTAATTGAATGGACAGCTACAATTAACTCAGATGTATATTAACTAATTGAACTCAAATATATTCACCAACTAAATGCACAGCTACAATTCACAAATTTACAGCATAAGTTTTACAAATTAACCTAAATGATAATTCAAAAATAACACAAAATTGTTAACCTCACGCATCAAGAAAGAATAGAATTGTCATCAAATTCCAATCAGATCGGCTTGTTCCAACAGAGTTGTAGCGTATTTCCAAACCTATCGATGGAAAGACTAAAGTCATGCAAAGATATAAATTCATAAGTATGAAACAATTATTCCAAGATCGACAAACCTCCAGGTCAATGGTCTTTTTTGTACCAATGAAGAGTTGCATATTATGTCAAACGTAGAATCCACATAGGTTATTTCCCTTTGTCTTCTGATGGCACTGCAAAAATAGAATTGGTTAGTTCCAGATACATTATTGCGGAGTGTTATATAGGATTATTGTGTAGTAGCTGATACCAAGAACTTAAAATCGTGATTCAGCTTCACACCATCCTTGGATGGCCCTACACGATATCTGTAGACTTTGAACGACCTACATGATTCCAAAAAATTAACCTCAGCTATTCTACATGCAACATACACTTGAGCAACCTATATGAGAGTTATCAATGGAGGAAACATGATTACCTTTTGAGTAATTTCAAAATAGGATTCAAGTCATGGCTACTGCTCTGTAATGAATCAAGGTACATAACTTCTTTCTTGGTTGAATTACAATTAGAGCCAAGTCAAACCTATACAGGTACGTCGACATGGTCATTCAACCTAACTTTGAGTTGCATGTAATATACAAATCAAAGTATAGCAAGTAGTATAACACTTATATCAAGTTGCGGAATAAAAGTATTTACTCCATATCACATTGAACAACCAATCCTCAATGATTTAAAAAATTTTGTCAATTGTTCACTTCGAGACTGTATGTGGATCCAGAAAACCCACCGATTGTTTCCTGCTTTTCAATTCAAGGATCATGTATAGGGTGGAATTGAGCCGAGGCTCGGCTCGGCTCATTCGAGCTCGTCGGAAATTGAGCCGAGCCGGGCTCGACTCAGAGTGTGAACTGAGCTAAAAATTAGGCTTGGCTCGGGCTCGGTCGAGCCTCTAGCCGGCTCGTGAGCCCACCAAAACCGATCGACTACTCCTCTGGTCCTCCCCCGTTACGCCAAACGCCCAAACCAAAGCGGTCGCCCAGTGCCCAAATCCATCGAAGAGGAGGAGATTGGAGAGCTAGGGTTTCGGTGAGCCTTCGGCGCCGGCGGCCTGGAGCCTCCCTGACTCCTCCGGCCACCCCGTCGCCGCCTCGCCGGTGTCGCCGCCTCCCCCACAGCTCCACCCCGTCGCTGCCTCACCGATCGCCGCCTCCCCCACGGGCCACGGCTCTAGTGCTCCACCCCGTCGGCCATTGCCACCTCGCCGCACGGGCCACGGCTCCACCCCGTCGCCACCTCTGGACTTCCCCACGGGCCACGGCTCCAATGCTCCACCCCGTCGCCGCCTCGCCGCGATTTGGATCCTAATTCTGGTTTGGATTTATTTCCCCACGTGCCACAGCTCCAGATTTATTTCCACCAGAATTAGGATTCAAATCAATTCAATGTGATTTGGATCCTAATTCTGGTTTACGAAACTGCTCAAATGAATGTGTTGATAATGTTCACATCTTACCGTTTGTTCTGAAATCAATTGACTTTTACAGTCCCAGTGATCAAATACTAAGGATTGTGAGCTATTCCAATTGTTTTTGTTCTGATTAAGTTGGAACTATCTATTGGGTAACACACCAGAAACCTTGGAAAATGCATGTAATTTGCAAATAATGGATCTGGAGTATGCGCTTAATATCAACTGGGACATAGCAAAATTGATGGATAGATTACCAAAGTGTTCATGGAATAAGTTGTGTGAGCTGAACTTGCCTCATGTAAATTTGAATGGGGAGCTACCAATATGGATAGGAAATATGGTAAGTCTCAATTATCTTGACATCTCGAAGAATATGGTAAGTCTCAATAATCTTGAAATCCGACTAGTCTCAGTTATCTTGACCTTTCTCATAACATCCTAGTTGGTTGTCTACCATTTGGGATAGGAAACGTGCATGACAATTGACAAGTCTCGGTTATCTTGATCTCTCCCAGAAGTCAGAACATGCTAGTTGGCCTGGCCATGTACCTGAAGGATTTTTCAAGTCATGTGGCTTGGGGCCTCAATTCCGATCCCTGCATGGCTGAGATGGCAAGCTGGTATAAATAACCTTGATATTTCAAACAAAAGCATAAATGATGTCTTGCCTGACTGGTTTTGGGCTGTTTTTTCTAATGCTTACACCTTATACCTATCAAGGAATCAACTGAGTGGGGCTTTTCAAGGAATCCATCATATGTGTGTCAGCTAAATGATTTGGTAGAAAAAAATCTGTCAAACAATCACATAACAAGTTCTTCGGATTTCAATCTGATGTTATTTCTTTACCTACTTGTTACTTTCTTTACCTATTTGTTTCATAAATTAACCGCAGAAGCAGCTAGCAGTAACGAGCCTAACGAGCCAACGAGCCGCTCGCGAGCCAGCTAGGGCTCGGCTCGTTGGCTGACCGAGCTGAGTAGCAGGCTCGGGCTCGGCTCACTGTTGCATCGAGCAGAGCTGAGCCGAGCGAAGCTCGAGCCGAGCTACGAGCCTCGAGCTTAATTTCCAGCTCTAATCATGTATATATAAATACAAAAGTAAGGAGTTATATAAATGACATTTATCGGTATTACGCAAATGTAGATCATGATTACACACACTTAAAATGTCCAGTATCTCAAGGGCGAGGCATCGAGGTTGAAAAGATTGAAGAAGTCATTGAAATCAACCCCCAAGAAGCCACCTGATGGCTGGTTAAACATATGCTCCTGCTTGAAGCTGACTGGTATACTTGTTATCTATTCTACCATCGTCTTGTTTGCTTGTTTCTTGTACCAATCTTGCAATCTAATGCAAGCCAATGAAAGATTTTTTAGGTGCTCTCCCATTACGAAAGGCTTTCCTAACTTATATCTTCGGGCCAATGAGGCAATTGTATAGTCGAGGGACTCGGTGATCTGCTTCAATTTGCTTTTATCTTGCTTTCTACTATAGGGAGTCTTTCAGAGAGATGAGTGGGCACAAAGTGATGTACCAGCCTATGATACATGTGTTACATTGCTCGATTTGGTGACCTGCTAAGGTAAAGCAGGTGACTCTAGTAGTGCGAGCACCTATGGTGCTGGATGATGGGTGTCCAGAAAAATATCAATGTGGGGCCATTGGATGAATGTGCTAATAGCATCCTCTAGTGTCATCATCTCGTCATTTGGGGCATTTACAACACGATGGCCTTGAAAATATCATTTACAACACGATGGCCTTGAAAATATCATCTAGCAAAAATGATCTATCGAAAGATTGTGTACTTAACGCTACCTGCAAGATCTCAAAATATTATTTAATTTATGAAGTTATGGATTAATTATAAACTAGGTAGTTCGATATATTACCAGGCGTTTGCACAATTCCTCGTCTATGGGGTTTGTAAAGGACACAATGCCAAAAGACGTGGCATGTCACCTCGCTCTTAACCAGTTTTGGACACGCTGATCAACGATGGATGCAAATGGTGGGGAGTTATCCTCGTCCTCCCTCCTCCATTGTGCACTCTTACCCTCGTACCCAGCAGTGTCGAGTCTATGGGGGTGAGTGTTCCTTGCCTGGAGGGCCCTGTGCACTTCACTTTGATTGCAAAATTCTTTCGTTGTTTTCATGTCCACAAATTGTTGCCATATGTCTTCATCAATGGACCCATACTTAAAAGAAGGGAGTCATGTCCTTGTTGATATAATTTGTGACAAGTGTGCTCTTAGAAGTTCTTCCATGTCTTTGCTCATGATCAAGGAAAGAACAAGTTATCCACAAATATTCTAAAAACCAAGAAAAGACTCACAAAAGCTCATGATCTAAAGAAGGAACAATTTTTCACCATGACTAGAGAAGCAAGATAAAAATTGCTTTCTCCATATTTCTCCACCAAAACAGATGCCTTTCTCCTATTCCCCATTTTGTCAATATAGGCATCAAAAAAGAAAAACATGCATGCATGAGATGCGTCCTAAAAGAGTTTTGAGGATTATCCAAATAACCATAAAGACAAAGTATGATACCAAGCTACTCAAGTTCATATTACGCTTAATGAAGGCATGTCAAGTGCATATTATAATATCCTTGCTAGCATGCACAAATAAGACTATGCTATTTTTTGTATGATTTCGATAAGTGCAACACTTATTATAATCTCCAAACTAGAAGCATAGCATTCAATGGATCAAATGGATAACCTAAAGTTCAACCTAGTCAACACTTTGGGGAAGTTGTAAGTTCATAAGAGATCCATCATGCTCAATCATCATTTAATGGAAAATTTTTGAGCTTAATGCATACAACAAGGTGTGATGAGATTGTCCCAATAAAGCACATCTCCGATTAGGAGCCATCGACAAAGGCCACCTAAGATTCACTCTCCTACTCATTTTTTCATTTTATTTGCATTTTTCAAGGATGATTAACTCATGACATCATCGACCATCTAAAGTATGATGCTTAAAAGAGTGATCTTGGTCATACACAGTACATTCTAAGTTCATCCTAAGTGCAATGAGAAGTAGTCTCGTGAATGTATATTGAGTTCAATTTGCACACAAAAGTCAATGTTTGTTCTTTTTAGCATTTAGATTCATGAGCAAGTGAAGGAACCTACTATGAACCAATCGCTTCACCCAAGCTGCTCTATGGACTCTAGTAGAAGTCTAAGATTTTACAAATCATTTTATATCACATTATCAGCACGATCACCTCTGAAAGGCTATCGTAAATTTCACATACTAAAAATACTTTGATCGTCATTTTCTGAGGTAAAGTATTCTTTCAATCCCTATTATATCTTGTTTAATTTGCATACTATAATTCATAGTTTGCATTTTGATGTATTGTAGTTTACTATGTCGAATCTTGCAAAACTTGAATTCATGGCTTTGGATATTATGGGCAAAAATTATTTGTCTTTGGTGCTTGATGCCGAAATCCATCTAGATGCAAATAGCCTCTGCGAAACAATCAAGGAGGGAAATAGGGCATCTAACCAAGAAAAGGCTGAAGCCATGATCTTTATTCACCATCACCTCTATGAAGGGTTAAAAGCTGAATACTTTACAGTGAAAGATCCCCTTGTTCTTTGGAACAAATTAAAGGAAAGGTATGCCATCAGAAAACTGTAATTCTCCCCAAAGCTCGTTATGATTGGATGCACCTGAGGTTGCAAGATTATAAAACTGTTTGTGAGTATAATTCAGCCATGTTCAAAATCACTTCACAACTTTTGTTGTGTGGAGAAAAGGTTACGGATGAGGAAATGTTGGAGAAAACATACTCCACATTCCATGCTTTAAATTTGCTCTTGTAGCAGTAATACCGGGAAAAAAGGTTTAAGAAATATTTTGAACTTATTTCTTGTTTGCTTGTGGCTGAACAAAATAATGGACTTTTGATGAAACACCTTGAGGCTCACCCAGCTGGTTCAAGTCCATTCCTTGAAGCGAATGCAACAAGATATAATAATAACAACAAAGGACGTGGCTGAGGATATGGTCGTGGTCGTGGATATGGACGAGGTTGTGGTAGAGGAAATTATAATGTTTCCTTCAAAAACATAAATAGTCCCCAGAAGATGTAAGAAAAGGGAGATACAGGGAAAAATGAAAATTATAAACCTGAAAATATATGCTATTGCTGTGGAGGCAACAATCATTGGTCGCGTAACTGTCGTACGCCAAAACACCTTTGGATCTCTATCAACAATCGCTTGAAAGGAAAGAGAAAAGGATAGAGACCAATTTTGCCAATAGTAATGGAGATAATGAATATTTTGGCAAAACTTAAGAAGCAGACAGCGGCCAACATGATACAACTCATCTAAATGTCTCCGACTTTCTTATCTAAGAATAATTTTTTTAAGTAGTTATTCGCACAAGAATAAATTTTATATGTTACATCTTGAATAATGCAAACATGTCATGTTTTTGTTCAAGAATAAATAAAATATATTATGCTTTGAATTATGGTTGTAATGTTTCACGTGTTAATGAATTTTATGTTATAATGCTTATTAATCTTATTAAAATTTTATTTTGAAGTGAATGGAAAAAATGCTGGTAAATAGTGGAGATATATGTGTTGTAGATAGTGCAACAACACATACTATTCACAAGAATAAAAGGTATTTTCATGCTTTAACGATGCATAATGGAAGTATCAATACCATATGTGGGAGTGCAAATTTGATAGAGGGCTCCAGAAAGGCCATAATATTATTACCCGGTAGGACAAAAATAAGTGTGAAAGAAGCATTGTATTCCCCAAAGTCTCAAAGAAACTTATTAAGTTTTAAAGATATCCACCAAAATGGATATCACATTGAGACAATTAATGAAGGAAATAGGGAATACCTTAACATTACAAATATGTCATCAGGTAGAAAAAATGTATTCGAAAAATTACCATCATTATTATCTGGTTTGTACTATACAAAGATTGATAAAATTGAATCATATATGGTGGTAGACCAGAAGTTTACCAACCACAACGAATTTATTGTTTGGCATGACCGGTTAGGCCATCTCGGATCAACAATGATGTGAAAAATTATAAATACTTCGTGTGGACATACATTGAAGAACCAGAAGATTCTTCTGTCCAATGACTTCTCATGTGTAGCATGCTCTCAAGGAAAATTATTTGTAAGACCATCACCAGCTAAAATTGGGGCTAAATCCCTTGATTTTCTAGAGCGCATACAAGGAGATATATGCGGACCTATTCATCCAGTAAGTGGTCCATTTAGATATTTTATAGTTTTGATTGACGCATTGACTAGATGGTCACATGTCTCTTTATTATCAACTCACAACCTGGTGTTTGCGAGATTGTTAGCCCAATTAATAAAATTACGAGCACAATTTTCAGATTATCCTATTAAATTGATACGTTTGGATAATGCTGGTGAATTTATCTCAAAAAGTTTCAACGATTATTGCATGTATTGACATCTTGTAGCACATGTTCATACACAAAATGGTCTTGCAGAATCACTTATAAAATGGCTCCAATTAATTGCGAGACCGTTACTTATGAAATCAAAACTCCCAACGTCAGCTTGGGGCCATGCTATTTTGCATGCGGCATCATTAATTCGTATCAGGCCAACAAGTTATCATACTTCTTCTCTATTACAGTTAGTATTTGGAAAAAGAGCCAGACATCCCATCTAAGAATTTTTAGTTGTGCAGTATATGTTCCAATTGCTCCACAAAAACGCATGAAGATGGGACCACAAAGAAGGTTGGGAATATATGTTGGGTATGAATCCCCTTCTATAATAAAATATCTCGAGCTATTAACGGGAGATGTATTTACAGCTAGATTTGCTAACTGTTATTTTGATGAATCAAATTCCCCAACATTAGGGGAAGAAATGAAGCAGCTAAATAAGGAAATTGTTTTGAATGAATTACATTATCTCATTTTGATCCTCATACAAAACAATGTGAACATGAAGTTCAAAGGATAATTCATCTACAAAGTTTAGCGAATAATTTGCCTGATGCTTTTACAGATTTGAAACGAGTGACAAAGTCACATATTCTAGCTGCTAATGCTCCTGAAAAAATTGATGTCCCAGAAGGACAACCGGCTATTGCAAATGAGACAAAACCTACCATAAAACGTGGTAGACCATTGGGCTCGAAAGATAAAAATCCTCGAAGAAGAAAAGAAGCTAAATATCAAGATAGTCAAGTTGAGGAAATAATAGCCCAAGGAAAATCTCCTGAAGAGATGAATGACATGACTAATGATACTATTTCAGAAGAAATACAGGTACCTGATTCTACACAAACTGAGATCTCATTAAACTATGTCATATCAGGAAAATTTTTGAACCGTGATATTGACGTCAATGATGCATTTGCATATAATGTAGCGCTAGAAATTATACATGGTAATGAGGATCAAGAACCTCAATCAATCGAGGAATGCAAACAAAGAAATGATTGGCTAAAATGGAAAGACGCAATTCAGGCATAATTGAATTCTCTGACAAATAGAGAAGTTTTCGGGCCTGTAGCTCGTACACCCAATGGTGTAAAACCTATTGGTTACAAATGGGTCTTTGTGCGAAAAAGAAATGAGAAAGGAGAAGTTACAAGATACAAGGCATGATTAGCCCAAGGTTTTTCCCAAAGACCCAGTATAGATTATGAAGAAATGTACTCTCTCGTGATGGATGCAACAACTTTTAGATAGCTTATCTGTCTAGCAATGAAAGAATGCCTTGACTTGCATCTGATGGATGTTGCTACTGCATACTTATATGGGTCACTAGATAGTGATATTTATATGAAAATCCCCGAAGGATTCAAACTACCAGAAGCAGCAGGTTCTCGAGAACAATATTCAATTAAACTAAGAAAGTCATTATACGAATTAAAACAATCTGGACGAATGTGGTATAATCATCTCAGTGAATATTTGATAAAAGAAGGATGCACAAACAATTCTATTTGTCCATGTGTATTTATAAAAAGATCTGGAGATGAATTTGTGATAATCGCTATATACGTTGATGATCTAAATATGATTGGAACAACTAAAGGGATCTCAAATGTAGTTGAGTGCTTAAAGAAATAATTGAGATGAAGGATATTGGAAAAACAAAGTTTTGCCTTGGATTGCAAATTGATCATCTTAAGGATGGAATTATTATTCATCAAGCGACTTATACAGATAAAATTTTAAAACAATTTTATATGGATAGAGCACACCCATTGAGTACTTCAATGGTTGTAAGATCGCTTGATATAACTAAAGATCCTTTCTGACCCCTAGATAATGATGAAGAAATTCTTGGCTATGAAGTGCCATATATAAGTGCTATAGGTGCACTTATGTATCTTTCTACTCATACACGACCTGATATCGCATTTGCAGTCAACCTTTTTGCAAGATACAACTCATGTCCTACGAGAAGACATTGGAATGACGTCAAACATATATTTCGTTATCTTCATGGTACAAATGATATAGGTTTATATTTTTCTGATGCATGCAAGAGAGAGTTAGTTGGTTTTGCAAATGCAGGGTATCTATCTGATTCCCATAATGGTCGATCACAAACTGGATATGTTTTTACTTGTGGTGGCACTGCTATATCATGGCGTTCAATGAAACAGACTATAGCAGCAACATCATCTATCCATGCAAAATTGTGGCAAATCCATGAAGCAAGTAGAGAATGTATTTGGTTAAAAAATATGATAGGGCATATTAAAAGATCATGTGGCTTACTTTTAGAAAAGGAAGAACCTACCATTATATATGAGGATAATGCAGCATGCATCTCTCAACTGAAGAAGGGATATATCAAAAGGGATAGAGTGAAGCATATATCACCAAATATTTTCTTCACTCATGACCTTCAAAAGGATGGTGTTCTGAAAGTCCAACAAATTCGCTCAAGTGAGAATCTGGCCAATTTATTCACAAAGGCACTTCCTACTGCAACGTTCAAGAAATTGATCAGTATGATTGGACTTTATCGATTTAGAGATCCTAAGTGATCAAGGGGAGTGAATATGTTATGTACTCTTTTTTCCTTAATCATGGTTTTTTCCCATTGGGTTTTTCCTTGGTAAGGTTTTTAACGAAGCATACATATTCACAATTAATGGACATCCAAGGGGGAGTGTTACAAAATATTATCTTAATGAATGTCCATTTTTAACGAGGCATACATATTCACAATTAATGGACATCCAAGGGGGAGTGTTACAACATATTATTTTAATGGATGTCTATAACCCCTTGGGAGAAACTCACATGCATCCATGAATGAGAAACTCCCACGCTATTACCATTCTACCATAAAACCTACGTAACATCAATTCTTGTAACTCTTTATTTAGTTCAAACCTTTTATGTTATATATAAATAGAGGGTTGTATGCATGAAAGAATGAACAAGAAAGAAAGAATTCTCTCTCGTTCCTACATTGTTCATATTTTGAGTAATCCATTACATTGTTCATATTTTGAGTAATCTATTAGTTATTTTATATCAGTTAACATGTATTTCCCAAAAGACTACAGACACTGCTTGTAAAAGCAAAATCACTAAAACAGAATAAATTGTGAAAAACCACTCACACTCTATTGTTCCACAGGCAGCCTTGATATAAACAACAGTTATAACCTCCTTATAGATTCAGTTGAGTTTCACAACGGCCAAGAAAAATGGAATGTACGAAGGTTTTGGTATTCTTTCTAGAGGAACATGCATACTCAGATGGTTCCAAAAAAGAACCGTATGTAATGATGCCTCATTACAGATGGTTTCAATTTAGAATCGTCTATGATGACTATTTTCATTAACAGTTCACAAATCATCTGTGATGTTCATTTTCATCACTGATAGTTGCTTGATGAGTCTTACTATCCATCTGTAATACGCCTGTGCGCAGTAGTGACCTCTATTTTTCTTCTACGCGTCCATCAACGCATCGACTACATTAGTCTATGCATGGTATATATCCTCCAAATTGAATTGCACATTTAGACTGTTCAATAATTACGTACATACTGACGCTACCGCTGACATAAAAAACGTGAAGAGGGTTTCGGTTGCAACACACCCATTTAACACGGGTTCAAGTGTCTTGTGAAGGCAATCGATTTGACCTCGCAATCGATAAGGGAAATAGTAAAAATTCAATCAAGCGATCCTCGGGATGAATCGGCTAAAATCGAGAATCACCAAGAAGCCGATTAGAAAGATAACTAGACTAGTCGATTAAGACTAATCCGAGGGTAAAAGGCGACATTCAAAAGGCGATGCGCAACAAGACAGAATAAACCAGACCTGGAAAAAGCCAATGACGATCAAACAATCGGCGATGCGCAACTTTATTTGATCGATGTCGACTTACAGAGAAAAGATTACAATGCTAAAGAGACTAAGAACTACGGAAAGTAAAAACTGGTAGATGTGTTGATTGTTGTTGTTTCTTCAAGCAAATTTTAGTGCCTTTATATACCCGCTTAGCCGATCCGAGTCCCGATCCAACACGATAATGTAGTCCGAATCGCCGTAGTTTCCTACCCGGTCTCTAGTTTCCAATTTGTTATCTGACGTCATATGGGATTTCCATGTGTTTATCCGAACTACAGATATTCTCGTATTTTATCCAAACTCATGCTTTTTTCTGCCGATTCTTCTAGAAATTTCCAAAACTGGTGCAAACATATGCCCCCTATTTTTGGAAGATAACTTGTTATCTTTCAAAAATATACATCGGCTTTTATCGATCGGCTTCATTGCCCATCGGTTTTGCTTACTACCGATTTAGAGAACCGAATCAAGAACTATCTCGCCAGAAAATCTCAAAGGCTTGGTTTTAATGCCAGGTGTCGTCTCGAATTCATTTCCCGCCCTTTCACCTTTTCACCGCGCTATATATATGTGGGACCCCCTCTGTCATTTTCACGCTTTCCAGCTCTCGCAACTCCTACAATCGGCTTTTATTCTTTAATCGGCTTCTACGCTCCAGGCTTCTCTGCACCAACAATCAGTCTTCCTTCTTCTCAATCGGCTGAATGGATCCTTTTCAGGTACTGATCCCGATTCCTGAGAGTAAAGACCAATACTACCTAGGACCAGTAGGAACTTCGACTGCTGATGCTGTAATCAACGAAGAAATCCCTAGGCTTCCTTTATCGGCTAAGAATTACAACATAACGGAATGGGGAAAAAGTTTTAGGGCTTGGCCAACAGCGCTTAAAGGCTGGAGAAGTTGGTTTATCAGAGTATCGGCCCAGAAGAGGTCTGAATGGGAAAACATGGGTATAGCCGAGTGTCTTCCATTGAGTCTTGCAAACCCTGAAGCCAATGAGCCCTTGGTGGCCACGGCCTGCTATTTTTGGTCGGATACTCTTAATGCTTTCCTTTTCCGGACTGGTCCTATCGGCCCAACACTTTTAGATGTAGCACAATTGTGTTGCCTTAGGCCTGATGGTGACCAATTGTCGGCTTTTAGTGGCAAGCCACAGTATAAATTGATCCGATCCAAGGGCGAAGGATGGTCGAAGTATATCCAGCATAATAACAAAGTGAATGGACTGGTATCGGACGAGGAGCATGCAGCTTTTTTGAACTTATGGCTGGATCGGTTTCTCTTTTGTGGCGCATCCCTGGGTCCAACACAAGTTTATCAGGCGTTGGCAGAGCAATTGGTGAACGGCCGTCGGCTTGCACTAGGAAAAATTTTCCTTGGAGCTGTTTATCAAATGATGCATGTTATCAGGAGCCGACTTTTCTCTGGATTTGGCCAGTTTGTAGTTGGTAATGTTGGCGGCCCATTGTGGTTTATCCAATTGTGGCTTTATAGCATGTTTGGCCGATCGTTGATCTCAGAGCATCTGGAAGACACAGCTTTTCCCCGTGAGGACTATCCAGAAGGCTCCACTCCTCGATACAGAGCTAGCCGATCGTTCGGGGAGAGACTTGTGATGTGTACAAGTGGGGATGTCAGAATCACCCCGGCCGATTTCAAGAAATACCTATCCTTTTTTCTGCATTTGGATAACACAACTTTTGGTCAGCAAGATTTTTTCCCTTACAGCAATACAGCCGATTTCCAATGGCCTTCATTTCTTCACTTGGATGCTGACAGCTCCTTAATGCCAGCATCGACTTTAGACTTGTACCGGATTTTTATTTCACCCTGTATCTTTCATGTCGGCTTAAATTCTCGTAACAGAACATTTCAGCCGTCATATGAATTTTATCACCCTTCAGTATATGCCCGTCAATTAGGCTTTGGTCAAGTGATACCATCTTTGCCGCTCCTCGGTTGTCTTGAGCCTAGAGCTAAGGTAACAAACTGAACAGCCGCAGACTTGATTTTGGAGCTAGCCGACGAGTTTCAACTCCTCAGTTTGCCACACTTTTTTCTGAATTCTCGCCGAGCAAGCCATTTCTCTGCTTGGTGGACACTTATATCAGAGGCTCTTTTCTTGGATCGTATACCGTCGGCCATTATAGAAAAGTTCCTTCCTGATTTACACGAGCCGATGGTAGTTCCTAGCAGCAGCAGCTCTAGTGAAGATAGCTCGGATCCTACCAGCTCATCGGGTTACACTAACTCGTCCGTAGACGTAGAGGTATCGGCTTGTTTCATAAGTTTTTACACCTGCAAATTTGTTGCCACTTTGTCTTTTAATTACCTAGGTACTTTTGCTTTTTGCAGGACGCAGCTGCAGGGAACAAGGCTGTTATTAACCCATCGGCTGGTGGATCAAAAGGGAAACGCCCATTCAGCCGAATTTAATATCTTGATGGGCTCTAGTACTCTCGGAGTAAACAGTCCTTCATTATCGGATCTTGAAAAAGAAAGAAAGCCCAGTAAGTTTTCATTATAGCCGATAAATATTTCCTGGCTCATACTTTTGCTCATCTGTGATGTCTTTCCGAAAAACCCAAATCTACCAAGGTCCCGGCCAAAAAACACCCAAAGTGCAAGGAACAAAGCGCTGAAAGTTCTCCCCATCTATCGGCTTTAAGTGCAGTAAGAGCTAAACTATTCTTTATGCCTACCAAGAGTAATCAACCTTAAGTTTCTGACTTCGTAATATTTCCTTTTCAGCCGATAGCATCTATTCAAGCGGCCGGTATATTGACCGATCTTGGTATTCGCTAGTCTCCTCATGCTTCTAAACCTCCAACTCCCCATCTCCTCGCTCACCAACCCTTCCGCGCTATTGTTGTCGTCCGGATAGCCTGTCCGACCTTCTTGGGTTCACCCTAGACGAACTAGTCGACCCGGAAGTGATGGCGACGGATGATTACCCAGCAGATATCCGGAAGATCTTGGATGTGTCCATGAAGGCATCGGCTTCTGTGGTGAGATCGGCTCCTAACATGCTGGAGAAACTGAATCAGCTGTTTCTGGCAATAACCCGGCCGGAAGCAGAGATTTTGGCCAACTGCCAGCCTATTCGTGACGCCATGGTTGTTGTCGAAGCCGATCTTCCCGCAGAGGCCATGAGCGCGCTTCTCAATGTGTGCCATTTGGACGAGAAGAAGACGGAGGTTGATGCTGCTAATGCCAGAATCGCCCAGCGCCAAGCCCAAGAAGCCGATCAGCACCTTCTGGATAAACTGATTGCCGAAGCCAAAGCTGAGAAGAAGAAGTATGATGAAACCGCGTCTTTTCATGGCCGCCAAGTCTTCTGTTCAAAGGCTGGAACAAACCAAGAAGCAGCTTGAGGAGGAATTGGCTAAGGTGAATGAACAGCTGGCCGATGCCCTGACTAACTCAAATGCAATGGCCTCAATTTTGAAGGACCAGAAGAACAATATCAGCCAAGCCGTTGCGAAGGTCAAGGATCAATCGGTCAAGGTTGTTTCGGTCCCTGGAGATGCCAAAGCTGACGAAGATCTGGTGTATGGTATCACCGAAACACTGGCTAAAGCTGCTGCAGCATTATCGGGTCTAGGTGCTAGACTTCCTGGGTCGGGCCTGTGATCTTGCTGATTTGTTGAAACGACGTTTTCTGCTTGTGATGTAGCGTCGTATCTTGAAACAATGTTGCTTTTGTACGCTCATAGATACTTTTAATCGGTTGTTTAACCGACACACCTATTTTGTTTAATCGGTGTCTTTAACCGATTCACTTCTCAATGTTCTTTGCGCAACTTTAGTTATGCACCGATCCAAACGCTAGGATAGTACCGCTTTAGATATTTTCCGCTGATTGCCTTCGCAATACCAATCCTTCAAGTGTTTCGAGTATATATATGTTTCCACCAATAAGCCGATTTATTTTATACGGTCCTTCCCAAGTAGGCGACCATTTATCGAATCGGTTATCCTTAGAACCAATCGGCAATATCGCTTTCCAAACTAAATCGGCTTCACTAAAGTTCTTCGTACAACTTTTTATTATATGCTCTTGCAATTCTTTTCTTTATTCCTTTTAAGCGATCTGAGTAACCAAATTTTAATTTCGCCACGCCATCCAAATTGTACAAAGATCAATTCCTTATATTCATCGGCCGATAGATTATTACGCTTTGCTACCGTGATCGATTCAACGCTTATTTCACGGGCAACACCGCCTCTTGACCATATACCAACTGATACGGTGATAACTTAGTCGATCCGTGAAATGCTAGCCGATAAGCCCATAGAGACTCCGACAGTGTAGTATGCCAAGTTCGAGGCTTTTCATCAATTTTTCTTTTGATCAATTTGATCAAAGTCTTATTGACGACTCGCTTGTCCATTAGCCCGAGCATAATATGGCGATGAGTTAGCAACTGATGCCCAGATTTTCCGCAAAACTTTTAAAATCGTTAGACATGAACACAGTTCCTTGATCGGTTGTGATGGTCTGAGGAATGCCGAATCGATGGATAATATGCTCATTAACAAAGCCGATTGCTTCTATATCGGTGACTTTCTTGAGTGGAACGGCTTCACCCATTTTGAAAAATAGTGCAGAGTCGCAAGGATAAACTTATGGCCTTTGCTTGATGTGGGAATATTTGGCCGACACGTCTATTCCCCATCCTCCGAACGGCCATGATTTAATAATCGGATGTAGAGCCGATGCTGGTGCAAGCTGCACATTCCCAAACTTTGACAACTTTGGCACCCTTTGTAGTACTTGAAGCAATCTTCTAACATAAATCGGCCAAAAGTATCCTGTCCTCCTCAATATCCATTTCATCTTGTAAGCGATTGATGTGCACCACAAATTCCTCATGGACCTCACCCATAGCCACTTTTGCTTCTTCATCGCCTAGACACCGCAGCAATCCTTCCAAAGGTCCGATAATCTGACTCATCTTCCATCAAGACATATTTCAATGCTTGTCGTCGAACCTTTCGTGCGAGAGTGTCCGATGGGTCCATCGTAAGCTTTTATTTTTGTTCTCCAATCGGCGATGTTGACACACAGACCTGCTTTTGTCGATTGAGTCTAATATCTCACA
Organism: Guadua angustifolia; assembly: GCA_036346375.1. Lineage (NCBI taxonomy): Eukaryota > Viridiplantae > Streptophyta > Magnoliopsida > Poales > Poaceae > Guadua > Guadua angustifolia. The sequence continues at coordinate 2,979,569 of CM070511.1, read as the reverse complement.
TCGCCTATCTTCTCAGAGCCCGATGCTGCTTGGGCTAACGATTGGCTCTATTGTTCAACTCTCGGGGCACATGGTCGATAGAAAATGTAGTAAATGTTTCTATAGTATTATAGCAATGTTCCAAATATTTGCATAATACTTTCGTCGTTGCATCGAACTCCCTTTACTTGTTGAACAATTAACAATGAATCTCCGAATGCTTCTACATCGCCATCGATACTCTCTAATAATCTAAGTCCCTTGAGTAATGCTTCAGATTCAGCTTGGTTATTGGAGCATCGGCTATTAAGCCGATATGCAAATTCGTGCTATACCCTTTTGGTGATATCAAGACGATGCCTATTCCACTTCCTTCCCGCAAACCGACCCATCGAAATATAATCGCCATGGGGCTACATCGACCGATCTGCCGTGGTATCATGTCCTCAGAATGAAATCGGCCATCGCTGGCCTTAATGACTTTTAGCCGATTCATATTGTAGATCGAACTCGGTCAAGGCGTATGCCCATTTCCCAAGTCGTCCTCTCAAAATCGGCGCAGACAAGATATATTTGATGACATCGGTTTTGCACACTATTATACATGTTGATGCCAGTATGTAATGCCTTAACTTGGTGCAAGTTAAATACAATGATAAACATAGCTTTTCTATATAAGGGTACCGATTTCAGTTTCCAAAAGTCGCTCGGTGAGATAAAATATTATGCGCTCTTTGCCATTGATTTCTTGTGCCAACACGGCCCCGATGGTTTCCTTTTCAACCGACACGATAATTTGAAGGAATCCTTCGTGGTGCGGCCAGAATGGCGGTGATGTCAAGTATTTTTTGATTTCATCAAAAGCTTTTTGCCGATCGGCCTCCCACACGAACTCGATGATCTTTCAACTTCAATAATGGCGTAAAAGCTTGGATCCTACGCATGCATTCGAGATAAATCGTCGTAAGTAGTTAATTTTGCCGATCAACTTTTGCGCTCATTTTTGCACGCTACGGCTTGGTGTTTGCTATGGCATTGACCCTTGTCCGGTGACTTCGATACCTCTCGATGCACCATGAAGCCGAAAACCGACCAAACCGACACGCCAAACGCGCACTTCAAGGATTCATCTTTAACCCATGAGCTCTTGTGTTTTGAAATACCTTTTCTAAATCGGCTAAGTGTTGCCGACCCTCCTTAGATTTGACAACCACGCCATCGATGTAAATTTCAACGATATGTCCGATTAGATTGTGAAAAATTAAATTCATGGCACGTTGATAAGTGGCACCTGCATTCTTCAAGCCGAATGTCATTACTGGCCACTCATATAACCCTAACGCGCCGGGACATCTGAAGGCCGTTTTGGGGACATCGGCTTCTGCCATGAATATCTGGTTATATCCAGCGTTCCCATCAAGAAAGCTAATGATTTTGTTACCTGAGGCAGCATCGATAAGTATATCGGCTATAGGCATCGGATATTCATCCTTTGGCGTGCCTTTATTCAAATCTCTAAAATCCACTGTAACATCCCAAAATTTAAGTTTTGGTATGTTTAAAATCAAAAATGAACCATTCGTATTCTCTCGAAATTAATCAAAGCTTAAATTGAATTTTCTAATAATTATAAGATTTAATTTGATTAATCTATGCGTCAAATTAAAGGTTTCCAGTTTTTATTGGTTTCCTGGTGCTTCAAGGAATTTTTCTGCATTTTTGGAGATTTTTCTGAATTTATTTGCTATTTATTTGATTTATTTGAAGTTTATTCGGATTTTCTTAATTCATCAATTCTTTTCTTCTGCTGGCCGAATTCATCGCTCATTCCATATCGCCCACTCTGTTCGCTTCGCCCGGTCCACCATCGTCACGCCCATTTATCCCGAGATAGCCCACCGCATCGAAACCCTAATCCTCATCGATCGCCAACCGTCGATTCCCGATCTAGCTACCGAAATTGCGCCGCCATAACTCGCTTAAACCCTAACCCTATCGTCCCGCTTTCTCCACCATCCGATTCGATCCAAGGAACTTGAAGACGCCACGTCGCCCAAGCAATTCGCCGCCAGAATCTAGCCGCAGACCATCGCCCTCGACTTCGCGCCTACTTCACGATCCCTAGGCTATAAAAGCACCTCCGCTTTATGCTGTCAGGATCGCCGCCAAGCGCCGCACCCGCCGCCCTAACCTTTTCACCAGAGACGCCGCCGTCGGCGCACACCCTCACCGGAGTTGGCCGCCGCCCTAGTACGCTCCGCCGTTGTTTTTTTCTCACCGTGAGCCTCCGCCGTGTTTAGTTGTACCATTGAATTCACGCTGTGTCCTCTTTCCTTTGCCCTCGTTCGGTGGTAAGCCGTGCTTTGTAGCGCCGCCGCCACCCCGCCTTCTTCGTCTCCGGTGAAAACTCGCAACGCCGCCTCTTCGTCAATCCTCACCGGCGATCGTGGTCATCGGATCATCCATCTACTACGATCCGCGCCACGATTACTCGGTAAGCAACTCGTTAGCCATGCCTTGTCACTTCCACTTGTCGCCGCGGTCCGCCGCAGATGCGCCATCTCACCTTAGATCTGCGTGGCGTCCTCGCCAACGGTGCCGCCACCGTGTCGCCATGTCGCACCGAAGTCACCCGCCACGTGGCGCCGCGCGAAGACATGTGTGCGCCACATCGCACACGCCATGCCACGCCCCCGCCACACGCCCTAAGGCCCACGTAAGCCACGTAGATGCCATGTCATCGCCACCGAGCCGATGATTGGGTCACCGACCATGGACCCCACACGCCGCTGAGAGTATTTTTCCTTTTCTGTTTATTTCCCGAATTTCCAAATTTCCAACCAATCCTAGCCCGACACGTGTCATCCCTTATCAATTTTCTGATTTTCTCTCCATTTAAACTTCAAAAGGCCCGTTCTCCTCCATTCGAACTCCGATTCGAACGATTCAAATTTCTAAATTCATATAAAATCAAGATCTATCTGTTGGTATCATTTTTATGAATTTTTGAATTTTATCTATTTACGGTTTTATTTATTTTTGCCACGATTTGCGTGTTTCGCGTATAGACGACGCATCGGTTGAGCGAGAGGAGCATCCAGCGGAGGTAGCAGCAGCGAGAGAGGTTGAAGGCAAGTCGTAGTCCTTTGATCATATTGAACCCATGTTTGCAAAACTATTTTGTTTCATACAAATGCATGCTAAGTGATACAAGAACTATTTATCGAATAGCTATATGCCAAATTTTCATTATGCCACCTTGATTAATTGAGATGTCATGTGTCCATTGTCACCCTAGGTTGGGTTGTTTACTAGTTGGACATAATCATAATACCAACATTGGGTTATCATAGCTATGCTTAGCCATGCTTAGTTGTCCGATGGGATTCATATCACATAAGAATTAATGTTAATCTTGACTTAATGAGATATGGAATTGTGGCCGTTGGCATTGTTGTAAAACTTGTTGTACCATGGCAAGGGATGTTAATGGTCTTGGTTGAACAAAATGTTTTCCTTGAGCAAGTGATCGTGGCAAGAAAGGGGTGCTATCCGCACATTGGGATGTGGTTGTCTTGTTTGAGATAATTTAAGGACTTAATCTTGTGCGCCATTGAACTGGGCCTAACGTGCAACCATAAGTCCGGTATGGGATGACCTAGCCGATTAATTTGCAATGTTTAGTCTTGAGTACCGCCAAATGTTGGTGTGGGTTCCGGGTTGTACGGGTAGATTCACATGGCTCAAGAGGGGCCCCGAGGCTAAACCTTAGAGGGCTGCACCGAGTTTAAACATGCATTGTAAAGGCTTTGTCATGATTTTCTGGCAAGCACACCAAAGGAAGTGTGCTAATGGCGGCGCAAGGAGAATATCATGTCTTGTGGGTAAAGCCGCATAACCTCTCGCAGAGTGTAAACTATTGAATAGCCGTGTCCATGGTCATGGACAAGCCCGGAATTTCACACGGGTATAGAGTAATTTCTTGAAATGGGGAATTGTTGGAATGTGAACGGGAATTCACCGTTGTTTTGTTGTCTCAAGCTATCTTGTTGAATTGTGTGGTTGATACTTGTTTCAATGATGTAGGGTGATGCCTCGTCATTCTGCTCATGTTGTCTACCGTTGATTTACCATTATTTATTATTGTTTTATTAATCGCCTTCAATCTATTTTCTTGATTTCAATTCAAGTTATTGCTTTACTTAAATGAACCATATTATGCCTTCCTTTGTTTAAGCCATGCATTTAGTTACTTGCATTAAGTTTCCGAGACTTGCAGTATGTTGCATACTCACCCCGCTTTTTATTATGGGGTGCTTATTCCATAAAGCGATGAAGACATTTGTGGTGAAGACTTTGATGAGGAGGAATACTATGAAGACTACGTGGACTAGAAAGGCGTTCCCTGACGATTACTCGTGGCATGTCGAATGGCCTAAAGTTTTTATATTTCCGCCGCAATAGATTTCACTTGTTTCTTAAGCCAAGAGGCATTGGTGTATGAACTTTGACCATAAGGTCGTTTGCTTTATTCAATAATAATTTGCTTCTTCTTAGTTATTTCGATGTATGGAATGATATGTCATCTATGTTTCCCTTGTGTGCACTAGCGTGATCCTGGACTAGTGCAAGATATACAGAGGGTTTGGATTTGCATATCCGGTCCCGACAGAGATGGTATCGAGCCATATCGATCGTAGGTCGCTTTCTTAGTTAGCATGGTCTTCAAAATTATTTTCTAAATCAAACCAACAAATTGGTATTAAATAGTTTGTCTACTCTCATCTTATTCTTAGGTTCTTATTCCTCTCCTTTGCTGAAATATTGCTTTGAAAATTTAACTTGATCTTATCTCATGAAATTTCTCAAACCCCAAGCATCTGCAAGGAATCAAATCAAGGAGACGATGATCAAGTTGTCAAAGAGTATGTCCGAAAAGACTACCATATAAGATAGGTTTGTGGTGCTCTATGGTATTTGAGCATGCCATTTCTTTTCGGTTTAGCTACGATAGTCTCAGATACTAGGATTTTCGTTGCTTGTGTGTTGGGTATGTTGTACACTTGCTTCCAAAGATGGTGTTACAACCATACCTTAGTTGGAATCTTTATTGCATCTTTATTTTGTAGCCTTTTCGCTATGTCCTTGGTTGGCCTTTGTTCTTGGGTATTACCTTCTCCCTAGATGACCTTACCACTTGTCTATTGCTTTTCCTCTTATCTATCAAACCCTTGTGCTTTCGTCGCAAATGGTTGACATTCTTTCTAGAGCCGATCGCGTCAGCCAAAGGATGCCAATGCTAGTGTCTGCGCCAACCCACCACCCCACCGCAATGTCGATCGAATTTGGGAATATTTCTTGGCAGCCCAGACATCAAATTTTATGAATGACATGATGCGTAACATGAATAATATGATGAATCAACAGATTCAGACCGCAGCTTGTTCGCTAATTTGTTGAATCAGCAAAATCAAAGCTGCTTCTTCTTGCACCTCCTCAAGCTCGTCCGCATCCAAGTTAGCGTAATTCATGAGGACTCGTCGCCTACATTTTCCAACTCTTCGTAACCATTGATGCAGATGATTGGATTCGCTCTATTGAGAATAAGCTTGCCATTGCTCAAAGGTACAGATCATGAGAGGGTTCTATATGCCACTCATCAATTAGAGGGCACCGCCAGAGAATGATGGAAGAACTACAAGATCGCCCTTGATGACCCCCAAACCATCACCTGATTTTGATTTGAGTACGAACCAAGGCTGCCCCGAAGTTAAGATATTAATCGGAGGGGTAGAATTTCTAGCAAACCTCATTGTCCTAGACACCAAGTCCTTAAATGTGATCCTAGGAATGGATTGGCTCTCCAGGAACCAAGCAGTTCTGGATTGTGGAAACAGAGAGATCACATTAACCAGTCTAGACAGAACCAAATTAAAGTTTCAAGCTGCCACAGATTAGACCGAAGGAATAAAAGTTTGTAGTGTCAAAGGAATAAACTTGGAAGATGTGCCAATTGCCAAAGATTTTCCTGATGTGTTTCTAGATGAGTTGCCCGGGATGCCACCAGATAGAGACATAGAGTTCTTGATTGAGCTAGTTCCTGGAACACCACCCATTTGCAAGAGACCATACAGGATGCCTGCTAATGAGTTAGCTGAAGTAAAGAAACAGATCAAAGAGTTGCAAGATCAGGGTTTTGTGAGACCAAGTTCTTCACCATGGGGAGCCCCAGTTCTTCTAGTTGAAAAGAAGGATGGAACTCAGAGGATGTGTGTAGATTATCGTGTTCTAAATGAGGTCACCATTAAGAATAGGTACCCTCTGCCAAGGATTGATGATTTGTTTGACCAGCTTCAAGGAGCAGGAGTATTCTCAAGATTGACTTGAGGTCGTTACCATCGATTGAAGATTCAGAAGAGGATATACCCAAAAACAACTTTTGTGACCCTAAGATGTATAGTATGAGTATACCGTGATGTCTTTTGGTTTGACTAATGCCCCTGCCTATTTCATGACCCTGATGAATAAAGTATTCATGGAATATTTAGACAAGTTTGTCGTTGTCTTTATCGATGACATTTTGGTCTACTCCAAGAGTGAGGAAGAACATGAGGATCATTTGCGGAAAGTATTGACAAAGCTAAGAGAACATCAACTCTATGCTAAGTTCAGTAAATGTGAGTTTTGGATGAAGGAAGTTGCTTTCCTAGGTCACGTTATATCAGGCGAAGGTGTCGCTATTGACCCTGGTAAAGTGAGAGATGTGCTCAATTGGGAGTCACCGAAGACGGTAACCCAAGTTAGAAGTTTCCTTGGAATGGCGGGATATTATCGCCGTTTCATCGAAGGTTTTTCCAGAAAAGCTAGACCGCTCACCCAACTTTTTAAAAAGGAGAAGAAATTTGCTTGGACATCAGAGTGTGAGCGAAGTCTTCAAGAGCTAAAGAAGTATTTGACAACTGCCCCAGTGCTTATTTTGCCAGATATCAGGAAGGATTTTGAGATATTCTGTGATGCATCCCGTCAAGGACTCGGTTGTGTGCTAATGCAAGATAAGAAGGTTGTGGCATATGCTTCGCATCAATTAAGGCCACACGAAGTCAACTATCCGACCCATGATTTGGAATTGGTCTGCCGAGTGCATGCTTTAAAGATTTGGCGCCATTATCTCATTGGTAATCGCTGTGAGGTTTATACGGATCACAAGAGCTCAAGTACATTTTACCTGATCGATCTCAATATGAGGCAAAGAAGATGGTTAGAATTGATAAAAGATTACGACATTGGTATTCATTATCATCCCGCAAAGCCAACGTCAGAGTCGATGCTTTGAGCGAAAGAGTTTCGCAATACCACGATGATTAAAGAAAATCACCACTCTTTATGAGGAATTTGAAGCTTAGTCCGAAGTGGTTCAAGAAGGTTACTTGGCTACTTTGGAAGTCGCCCAACATTGGAAGATCAGATTGAGAAGCCCAAGTTGAGGATACCGATATCAAAGAGATTAAGAGTAATATGAAGAAAGGAAAAGCCCTGTGTTTCATCAAGATGAAAGAGGTACCATTTGGTATAAGAATCGATTGTGTACCGACGTAAAGAGCTCAAGGAGTTGTTACTCAAAGAAGCGCATGAGACTTTGTACTCCATTCACCCTCGAAGTACTAAGATGTACCAAGACCTCAAGGAAAGGTATTGGTGGCCTAGCATGAAGCGTGAGATTGCAGAATATGTTGCTCTTTGTGATGTCTGCCAGAAGGTCAAAGCCGAGCATCAGAGACCAGCAGGATTGCTTCAACCATTGAAGATTCCTGAATGGAAATGGGAAGAAATTGGTATGGATTTTATTACCGGACTTCCTAAGACCCAAGCAGGTTATGATTCGATCTGGGTGATAGTGGATCGATTGACTAAGGTAGCTCACTTTATTCCAGTTAAGACTACCTACACCGGAGATAAATTGGTAGAATTATATATGTCAAGGATTGTCAGTCTTCATGGAGTGCCTAAGAAGATTGTCTCCGATAGAGGGACCCAGTTTACCTCTCGTTTTTGGCAAAGTTTGCATGAAGCTATAGGAACTCATCTCAGGTTCAGTACTGCCTATCATCCTCAAACCGATGGACAGACAGAGCGAGTGAATCAGATTCTTGAGGATATGCTAAGAGCCTGTGCCTTAACCTATGGTGCCAAGTGGGACAAGTGTTTGCCATATGCAGAATTCTCTTACAACAATAGCTATCAAGCTTAGTGCGCAAATGTCTCCGCTTGAAGCCTTATATGGAAGAAAGTCAGAACCCTCTTAATTGGAAAGAGACAGAGAAAGATGCTTATTTGGTCCTGTCATCTGCAAGAAGTCAAGAGCAAGTTCGATTAATCCGAGACAAGTTGAAGATAGCTCAAAGCGAGCATGTAAGAGTTATGAGATAATCGCCGCCGAGATTTGAGTTTCGAGCCCAATAATTATGTGTATCTTAGAGTCACCCCTCTAAAAGGAGTTAAGAGATTTCAAGTAAAAGGAAAGCTTGCCCCTAGATATGTGGGATCGTTCAAAGTCTTGGAACGAAGAGGAGAAGTTGCTTACAAACTCGAGTTGCCTCGGTCTTTCATTGGAATCCATGATGTGTTCCATGTGTCACAATTGAAGAAGTGCTGCGAGTGCGGAAGAACAGATGCCATTGGAAGCCATCGATTTGCAAGAGGATCTCACCTACAAGGAGCAGCCAGTGAAGATTTTGGATGTTGCAGAGCGCATCACCAGAAGCAAGATCATCCGTTTCTGCAAAGTCCAGTGGAGCAATCATTCGGAAGATGAAGCCACTTGGGAGCAAGAAGAGGATCTGAAGTCCGAGTTTCCCCACCTATTCTCTAGCTAGTCCGAATCTCGGGGTCGAGATTCCATTTAAGGGGGGGAGGTTTGTAACATCCCAAAATTTAAGTTTTGGTATGTTTAAAATCAAAAATGAACCATTCGTATTCTCTCGGAATTAATCAAAGCTTAAATTGAATTTTCTAATAATTATAAGATTTAATTTGATTAATCTATGCATCAAATTAAAGGTTTCAGCTTTTATTGGTTTCACGGTGCTTCAAGGAATTTTTACGCATTTTTGGAGATTTTTCTGAATTTATTTGCTATTTATTTGATTTATTTGAAGTTTACTCGGATTTTCTTAATTCATCAATTCTTTTCTTCTGGGCCGAATTCACTGCTCATTCCATATCGCCCACTCTCTGCTCGCTTCGCCCGGTCCACCTTTCGCCGCCCATTTATCCCAGATAGCCCACCGCATCGAAACCCTAATCCTCATCGATCGCCAACCGTCGATTCGATCTAGCTACCGAAATTGCGCCGCCATAACTCGCTTAAACCCTAACCCTATCGTCCCGTTTCTCCACCGTCCGATTCGATCCAAGGAACTTGAAGACGCCACGTCGCCCAAGCAATTCGCCGCCAGTAACCTAGCCGCAGCCATCGCCCGACTTCGCGCCTACTTCACGATCCCTAGGCTATAAAAGCACCCTCCGTTTTTTATGTCGTGATCGCCGCCTCGCACCGCACCCGCCGCCCTAACCTTTTCACCAGAGACGCCGCCCGCAGGCGCACACCCACACCGGAGTTGGCCGCCCTAGTACGCTCCGCCGCTGTTTTCTTTCTCACCGTGAGCCTCGCCGTGTTTAGTTGTACCATTGAATTCACCGTTGTGTCCTCTTTCCTTTGCCCTCGTTCGGTGGTAAGTCAGTGCCTTGTAGCGCCGCCGCCACCCGTCTTCTTCGTCTCCGGTGAAAACAACGCCGCCGCCTCTTCGTCAATCCTCACCGGCGATCGTGGTCGTCGGATCATCCATCTACGGCCGATCCGCGCCACGACATTTCTGTAAGCAACTCCGCTAGCCATGCCTTGTCACTTCCACTTGTCGGCTGCGTGTCCGCCGCGTATCGCCATCTCACCTTTAGATCTGCGTGGCCGTCCTCGTCAACGGTGCCGCGTCACCGTGTCGCCATGTCGCAACTGAGTCACCCGCCATGTGGCGCCCGCGCGCAAGACATGTGTGCGCCACATCGTGCCACGCCATGCCACGCCCCGCCACATCGCCCTAAGGCCCACGTGTAAGCCACGTAGATGCCATGTCATCGCCACCGAGCCGATGATTGGGTCACTGACCTGCGGACCCCGCACGTCAGTGAGAGTATTTTTCCTTTTCTGTTTATTTCCAGAATTTCCAAATTTCCAACCAATCCTAGCCCGACACGTGTCATCCCTTATCAATTTTCTGATTTTCTCTCCATTTAAACTTCAAAAGGCCCGTTCTCCTCCATTCGAACTCCGATTCGAATGATTCAAATTTCTAAATTCATATAAAATCAAGATCTATCTGTTGGTATCATTTTTATGAATTTTTGAATTTTATCTATTTTCGGTTTTATTTATTTTTGCCTCGATTTGCGTGTTTCGCGTATAGACGACGCATCGATTGAGCGAGAGGAGCATCCAGCGGAGGTAGCAGCAACGGGAGAGGTTGAAGGCAAGTCGTAGTCCTTTGATCATATTGAACCTATGTTTGCAAAACTATTTTGTTTCATACAAATGCATGCTAAGTGATACAAGAACTATTTACTGGGAATAGCTATATGCCAAATTTTCATTATGCCACCTTGATTAATTGAGATGTCATGTGTCCATTGTCACCCTAGGTTGGGTTGTTTACTAGTTGGACATAATCATAATACCAACATTGGGTTATCATAGCTATGCTTAGCCATGCTTAGTTGTCCGATGGGATTCATATCACATAAGAATTAATGTTAATCTTGACTTAATGAGATATGGAATTGTGGCCGTTGGCCGCTGTTGTAAAACTTGTTGTACCATGGCAAGGGATGTTAATGGTCTTGGTTGAACAAAATGTTTTACCTTGAGCAAGTGATCGTGCAGTAAAGGGGGTGCTATCCGGCACATTGGGATGTGGTTGTCTTGCTTGAGATAATTTAAGGACTTAATCTTGTGCGCCATTGAATCGGGCCTAACTGTGCAACCATAAGTCGGTATGGGACAGACCTAGCCGATTAATTTGCAATGTTTAGTCTTGAGTATCGCCAAATGTTGGTGTGGGTTCCGGTTGTACGGGTAGATTCACATGGCTCAAGAGGGGCCCCGAGGGCTAAACCTTAGAGGGCTGCACCGAGTTTAAACATGCATTGTAAAGGCTTTGTCATGATTTCTCTGCCGGCACACCAAAGGAAGTGTGCTAATGGCCAGCGCAAGGAGAATATCATGTCTTGTGGGTAAAGCTGCATAACCTCTCGCAGAGTGTAAACTATTGAATAGCCGTGTCCGCATGGTCATGGACAAGCCCGGAATTTCACACGGGTATAGAGTAATTTCTTGAAATGGGGAATTGTTGGAATGTGAACGGGAATTCACCGTTGTTTTGTTGTCTCAAGCTATACTTGTTGAATTGTGTGGTTGATACTTGTTTCAATGATGTAGGGTGATGCCTCGTCATTTCGCTCATGTTGTCTACCGTTGATTTACCGATTATTTATTATTGTTTTATTAATCGCCTTCAATCTATTTTATGTATTTCAATTCAAGTTATTGCTTTACTTAAATGAACCATATTATGCCTTCCTTTGTTTAAGCCATGCATTTAGTTACTTGCATTAAGTTTCCGAGACTTGCGTAGTATGTTGCATACTCACCCCGCTTTTTATTATGGGTGCTTATTCCATAAAGCGAGATGAAGACATTTGTGGTGAAGACTTTGATGAGGAGGAATACTATGAAGACTACGTGGACTAGAAAGGCGTTCCCTGACGATTGCCTGTGGCATGTCGAATGGCCTAAAGTTTTTATATTTCCGCTGCAACAGTTTCACTTGTTTCTTAAGCCAAGAGGCATTGGTGTATGAACTTTGACCATAAGATCGTTTGCTTTATTCAATAATAATTTGCTTCTTCTTAGTTATTTCGATGTATGGAATGATATGTCATCTATGTTTCCACTGTGTGCACTAGCGTGATCCTGGACTAGTGCAGTATACACAGAGGGTTTCGGATTTGCATATCCGGGTCCCGACATCCACACACACCCGAAGCTTACCTTTTTTCTTCATGACGGGAACAATGTTGGACACCCACTCGGCATATCGGCAAGGCCTTATGAACTTGGCCTCCAGCAACCTTTCAATTTCTTCTTTTATTACATTATACAACTCTGTATTAAAACGACGAGGGGGTTGCTTATATGGCCGATATCCAGGCTTAATAGGCAGCCGATGTTCAACTAGTTGTCGGCTTAACCCAGGCATTTCATAGTATTCCCAAGCAAAACAATCCCTGTATTTTCTAAGTATTTCGACCAACTTACTTTTATATTCTAGGCCTAAACTTGCGCTTATAAAAGTTGGTCTCTTTCTATCACCTTCTCCTATATCGACTTCTTCAAGCATATCGGCAGACGTAAAGCCCTGGCCCAATTTTTCGCTTTGGAAATCTTCAATAGCTTCACAGGAATTTATTTCATGCCGATAACTCCTTGCTCTGTCTTGTAAAAGTTGGATCATTTTTGACCCCATCTTCTCAAGATTTCAGCCGCCCGATCAAAAGTGCCTGGTCTGACACTGATCGGCGTAAAGCCTGTCTTCCCAATGCTGATGAAATCGCAATCGTCTAGTGCCTTACCTGATATGCATTCTGCTTCTTCATGTGGCCAATTTGCATCGGAGCTGGCCATAGCAATATGAGCCGATGTATCGGCTGAAACGACTTCGACTTCATCTCCATTCCACTGAATAAGCAATTGGTGCATGGTCGAGGGTATACAGCAGTTGGCGTGTATCCAATCTCGCCCTAGGAGCACACTGTAGTTTCCTTTTGCTTCAACCACGAAGAACGCGGTCGGCAAGGTTTTATTGCCGACGGTCAGTTCGGTTACCATCACTCCTTTGGCTTCAGTGGGGTCACCTGTGAAGTCATTTAATACCATGTTCGTTTTGATCAAGTCTTCGCCGCTTTTGCCCAACTTTTGCAAGTGGAGAGTGGCATTAAGTTTGATGGCCCTCCATCTACAAGCATCCTGGATATCGGCTTTCCGTTGATAAAGCCTTTTAAATATAACGGCTTCAAGTGCCGATGAGGATCTTGTGGCTTTTCGAACACTGCTTCTTGTGCGCCCAGGCACAATTGAGCGAACGTATCTTTAGCCGATTCGGTCTTGATCCTGAACTCGGCTGGCAGAGTGAATACCATGTTGATATCCATGGGGGGAGTGTCATCTCGAACTATTGGGGACAACAAATCATCCGAGGAATCTGACTCATTGTCGGCTTGTTCTTTTCTCCTCCATTCCTTCTTGGTGAGTTTTATTGGCCGTAGCTCGTTAAAGGTTTTATCCCTCTGTTTTTCTTCCTCGGCCTCTCTCATTTCCTGTGTCTTTAAGCGCTGGAGCCGTCTGCGTTGCGATCGGCTAAGCCCAATCGGGCACCATCTAGGATTGGGCTCCAGCGGCTTGCGGATTTTACCCACCAAGTTCTCAGCTGGCTCTTTTTCCCTGTCTTGATTTGGTGTGCCCAGCCTCTCTTTTACTGGCTTCCTGTGTTCTGGTTCAACTTGATCTGTTGTTGGCCTGAACAATCGTTCTCTTACCGATTGTCTTGGCCAATCTCTTTGAGGGTAATGCTCCATGGGGCATGATTTTGCAGACGGTAGTGCCACACCCCTTTCCCAACAGAATTGCCAAAAAGGGCATCTTTGATGAGCTCTTTCTGCAGCGTCTAGCCGATACAGATTGTTTGGTCGAAACACATCGTTTGGCCGATACGGCCCATTTGGTCGGCGAGCCTGCTGCTCTTGCCGATGGCTTATCCTTTCATACTTTTCAAGCAACTGTGAAAAAGTTGGCTTAGGCTTGAATGTTGGTTTTCGTGGTGGAGTTCTTTCAGCTTTGTACCACCGTCCGACTTGCAATTCTCCTTTTGGTTTCACAGTCCTTGAATTCTTCCCATCCCGATCGGCCGATTTGAAGTGAGCCGATCGTTATTTTAGTGTTTCTCCTTTGAGCTAGATTCTATGTCGACTTGTCGTGTAGCTACGGTCGTTCCTCGACAATTTGTTTTCCTTTGCGAGTTAATCGAACCATGTTGATTGGGAAGGATTGACATCGACTTCCATGGTGGCTCTTACGCAAACTTGAGCCGACCATCTTCGATAGTACTCAGATTCATTCTTCGAAAGATATTGCGATCGTTAGTGTTATGGGAAAAGAATGATGCCACTTACAAGATCGGCGTTTCTTGATTTCGCTCGGTGATGGTATGGTATGCCCTTCGTAGCCAGACGTTTCTCTTGTAGCAAAGACGTCGAATATGCGGTCACATTTGGATATATCGAAGCGATTTAACCTCCGACTTGTTCCTAGTCGGCTTAAGCCACGAAATGGACAAGCGGCTTTTTAGAACCCTTTATCCATTCGGCTATATTCACGCTCTCGCTTCATCTTCAGAGGTTTCACTAGAACTATATTCGACCATGTTTATTTTAGCCTTATCTTTTCCGTTGTTATTTAGTCTAATCTTGTCCTTGAATTTTTACTTAAGTATCGGCCTTCTTGTGCCGATACAGTGGAGCAGATGGCTTAGATCTCAGAACTCCTGTCCGCAAGCTTTCTTTGCGGAGGAATTAACCCTCAAACGCTAAATCGGCTAGTTGGTTATCGGGCAATACTACATCAAGCATCGATTCCGACTTTCTAAATCTTCTAATGTAATCGAAGCGATTCACCAAATTTCACGGACAAAGACTCAAATCCAAATCCTTAGCTCCGCATCGCCAGAGAAAAGTATTCATGGAATCGGCTCTAAATCGTTCTAAATGGACCGAATTTGGAGGCAGATTCAGAACCAAGTGAAAGCAGTCCACGATAGAGATAAAGGAAAAGTCTAATCTTTAATCCATCGATTGAGTCGCTTCTCCACATTGGGCGATAAATCGTCCGACGTGTTTCTAGAGTGGTGACCGAATCATCCTCAAAATTTTGCAAAATCGAATCCTAAAGTTATGAGGATACGGCATTGATCGATATAGTCCGGCATGGCTTTATATAGCCGATGGTTTTTCCTTTGGGTCAGAGGCCAAATTGATCTCTCAAGACTATGGAAATCTGATCGCCCAATTAATGTTATCGCCGATGGAACACTAGGGTTTGGCCAATTGGGATGAACAAGATCCTACCCCCGAGTGTAAACTCTACGGTGGTCGACTTGATCTAGCCGATGGGTACTGTTGTTGCCATGGTTCATACCCATCGGCTCTGGCAGTCGGCACCTCGGGCAACGGAACAAACGGCTCTGCATATGTAACTACTTTGTATGGAACCGGATTTCTAAGCTGAGTTGGTCCTTGAGGTTTATAATTTTTATCTAAATCGATCGGCTGAGAAGCCGATTGGGCGTGGGAAGTCCCTGACGCTGATGGATCTAATTTTGCAGCATCGGTGTATGCATGGTAATGAGCGAAAGGGTTTGGACGAGGGTTTGGGGGTGCCAACACTGTGGGCTGGGTCGGCATTAGTGAGGGTGTAGGTGCCGACGTTTTGATGGTGTTGGCATTTGGTGCCACAGAATAGACCGATGCGTTGGGAGTGGTGTGGTGGATCTAGCAATCCCCGGATGTCGCCAATTCTTGTGCAATCGTCTTCACGCTATTCTCTATCATCGGCTTTAACGCTGTAATCGAGCCGATGATTGATTGATCAACGCGTGATGCACAGATTGCTCAATCATGATAGATAATTCAGCTTGAGCGGGCATGTATCGGCTTACCGGAGTCGATTCGATGCCAGCTTCGCCAAGCGGATTCAGTGTTGGGAGCGCCATCTTCTGTGTGACCCCTCGTCGGGTTTTTTGATAGCAACTCAGCATTAATTCCTCCAATGCCGCTTTTCTATCTTCGATTTCTTTGCGCTGCTCCGGAGTCAAATCCTCCATTGTGGCGGCGATGATTGCCTCCATGTTGACGCTTACCGAGCAATAGACTTGTTTGATCATCTTTCCGATCGGTCCCACCGGCGTGCAAAAATGTGTTGACGCCAAAAAGCGTGAAGAGGGTTTTCGTTGCAACACACCGACTAACACCGGTTCAAGTGTGCGCTGAAGCGTGCCAATCGATTTGACCTCGCAATCGATAAGGAAATAGTAAAATTCAATCAAGCCGATCCTCGGGATGAATCGGCTAAAAATCGAATCACCAAGAAGCCGATTAGAAAGATAACTAGACTAGTCGATTAAGACTAATCCGAGGGTAAAAGGCGATTAATTCAAAAGGCGATGCGCAACAAGACGTAATAAACCGGACACTGAAAAAGCCAATGACGATCAAACAATCGGCGATGCGCAACTTTATTTGATCGATGTCGACTTACGGAGGAAAGATTACAATGCTAAAGAGACTAAGAACTACGGAAAGTAAAACCGTAGATGTGTTGATTGTTGTTGTTTCTTCAAGCGACCTTTGGTGCGCCTTTATATACCCGCTTAGCCGATCCGAGTCCCGATCCAACACGATAATGTAGTCCGAATCGCTTCCGTAGTTTCCTACCGGTCTCTAGTTTCCAATTTGTTATCTCGCACGTCATATGGGATTTCCATGTGTTTATCCGAATCGCAGATATTCTCGTATTTTATCCAAACTCATGCTTTTTTCTGCCGATTCTTCTAGAAATTTCCAAAACTGGTGCAAACAGTGCCCCAAAAGAAAATTCCAGGTATCTGAATGCGTACAGGGTACAGCCAGTCTATTGTTGCTCTTCCAGCTGAATTGAACTGGATAGTATATAATAATGTGCAGATACATACTCACTCTGATCGTAAATAGTTGTCGTTTCGGATATCGATACAGTCTTTAAAACTCTACTTTGATCACTAATTCTATTGTAACAAATCTAATAAAATTATAATATTATAAAAGTACATTTTGAGACGAATCTATATATATGATTTTTATGCATCTAATCTAAATATTTTAAAAGATATGGATAGCTAAAGTTTCAAAAGTTTAACTGCACGTATCCTAATCTGATATTTTTTTGTGAACCGGAAGGAGTACAGTACGAGTGACAGTACGTAGCAGTAGAACTCCAATTTAATTTTTCGGCGAAGCAACAACTAATCCGGTTCACTGGCCGGTAGAGTGGAAAATTGTTGCCAGTCCGACCGGGAAGAAGACGTAGCTATCTGTTTGGTAAGCATGCACTCAGAGAAAACGTTGTTCGCTTTGGAGAAGAAAGGGATACGGCAGCCTAAGAATATACTGCATGCCGTGCCTCGCGCGGCGGCAGCCTAAGAATATACTGCATGCGGCATCACGCTGGCTCCTTTTCTTTTGAAACGAATATGTGTTTACTTGATGTTAACGCACGCACGAGTCATGCAGTCAAAATTAACAACAACAACAACAATTAATCATAATACACAATTCATAGTGGCCATCACAATGCAAACATTACGTGCACAAAAAATGTGGCACACGGTTTGGTCCATTTGTTTGCAGAATATGAGCAGAAACGCAAGGGCTGGCCCAGCCTGAGATGCAAACTGTCCAAGTCTCCTAGCTCAACCTACGGGCTACGTTCAATCAAAACACCTTGCTTCGCTACCACATGAAGGGTTAATCCGCCCACAAAAGCCAAGAAAAATTTATGCTAGAACTATCATAGACCGGTAGGTTGCTTACCGGTAGTTTTAAGCAACCGTATGTAATAATTGAGTCAAAATCATTATTGAAGACAATTCGGACATTTTAGTAGTCTGTTATATATGGAACACCAACGATTTTGTTTCATAGCCATCTTTTTTGAAGTAAGTACTCTTCAGCTTCTACCTAAATAACCGTCTATGATAAGCATTTTCATAGACAGGATCTTGCAAAGGTTTGAGAAGAGCTCGCCATCTTCTTCCTAGCTGATGTAATTCGAGTCAGGGTGAGTTTAATGTCTCAAACAGTCTGTAAGTTGTATAGCGGATTGTGTGTATTATTAAACTATGAATTATGTAAAGTCCGTATCGATGTATTTGAATTGTGAATTTTAAGTCATTTAAGTCTGTTTGAATGTGTGTTATGTGTATATATCTTAACTGTGAATTTTTCAATTGTGAGTTTCGTATGTGTCTTATATCAATTTGAATGTGTGTTGTGTGGATTATCTCAACTGTGAATTGCGTACTTTATATCAGTTTCCATGTATATTGTATGTATTTATCTCAAATGTGAAACTACGAATTGTGTATTTATCTCAACTGTGAATTGCGTATGTTACATATGTTTCAATCACTAATACATATTATAACATCACAAACGGTTCGAAATCGTCATCATAGATGGTTTTTCAAACCGTCTGTAACCATGTGTCAGCGATGTAAGTGCACATCAAAGACGGTGTTTTTGAACCGTTTGTAAAAAGATATATCGCAAATGGTTCTAGTTTAAAACCGTCTGTGCTGAGTCATCACAGATGCTTCTAAACTAGAAGTGTTAGTTTAGAAGACACATCTAGTTTAGAACCGTCTCTGATTTATTTTTCATTATTTATACTTTTTCTATTTATTGGCTAGCCTCAGGAAATGCTAGCCATTGTCGAGACCGGATTTCCAAATCTGAATTTTCTGTGTACAACCGTGCTAGTCCAGGAAAAGCTAGCACACACAGTGAAAACAGTGATGATAACACAATCATATCACGAAGCAAATAATATTTATTAAGCAAAGAAAGTATTAACCTTATGACCAAATTGTTACAAACAGGCAACCTCATAGCTTGAGTTCAATAAGAAGCAGTGGAAATAAATCAACAGTAGTAGAATAAGCCAATCCATATGCCTAACAGGCAATCGACTGGAATACGCGTCCTAGTAGTCCGGATCACCTTCATCATAACTACAAGCATAGAACTCGTAGTCACCTTCACCTTCTGCGCACTCCTCTGTGGAAAGTTGGGAAGTTGCAAGGGTGAGCACAAAATGTACTCCGCAAGTCTTGAAAACATAATGCATGATAACTATATGCATGGCTGAACATGTAAAGGCATAATATGGTTCATTTAGCGTAAAGCAAAGTTTATTTTTAAATACCGATAATAATTTCACAAAATATCGTTTGACCAACGTGTAATTGAATAAATGAATGAATTTGATATATCAACTAAACAGATTCTAACCATCTGACTAGCTCTAGCTGCCAAACCATAATCCGAGAGTTTCAACCACTCACGGATTCCCAAACCATCATTTTCATTTAAAACAAAACCATAAGATCTACAATGTGCTACCGTACCTTGCTAGCCCTTGACCGTGGGCACGGCTACTTAAGTTGTTTTAACTTTGCGGAGTGTGTAACTTTACCCACAAGACATGATCGACTCTTGTTACCATGCAATTAACACACTTCCTTCGGTGTGTCGGCAGAGAGATCATAACAAGGCCTTTACAATGCATAACACCGCTACTAACTTCGCCCGCCAAGGTTTCACCGCTGTTAGGGTTCTAACCACCCAGTACATAAACCCCCTCTTGCACCTTGCGAGTGTCTACATCTGGCACTCACATCCAACCAAATGGTGAAACCAACAATGAGACACACACAAATTGATTAGCCAGGTCGTACCCATATAGACTTGTGGTTGTATGGTAATATTTGGTCCATGGTAACACATACTTCGGTCCTTAATTGACTAGGGCGGATCATTCACTTTACAAGATCTCGTGCATCCAGCATCCACCGAAGAGGGAGAAAGACGGCGGAGAAGGTCTCGGGTGGAGGTGCAACTCCGGCGAGGGCGTTCTCGGCAACGGAGGGGTCTCAGGCAGCACGGAGGAGGGCGGTGGGTGCAGCGCGATGAGGCGTACCTCAGACAGGGGTTGGCGGTGCCTTAAATAGCCTCGGGAGGCGGGTCCACGCGGATATCGAGGATGACTGCGGCTATGGTTAGGGTTTCGGGCGGCGGCGACGCACGATGCGGCTGCATCTCGGCCGTCCACGTGGCAAAGATTGGGTGGCGAAGACTTGCGGGCTGGCTGGGCTGGGCGAAGGCTCAAGGTGGGCTAACGTGGAGCGGGCCAAGCGAGCGAAATGGGCCGCGGAGGAAGAGGGCCGGGTGAATAGGAACTAGGCTGAGCGGATTCAGTCCGAGGGGATTTTGAAAATAGAAAATGTTTTTCTGAATTTAGAAAATCCCAGAAATTCGAATAAAAGCCATGTTTCTAACTTCATGCAGCAAAATTTTAGTTTACTCTAGAGACACAGAAAATCCCAAACAGTTCACCAACAAAGTAATCACACACAACCAAGAGACAACAAAATTCAATTTATCCCCCCACAAGGATTTGGATTAAAACATGCCACACCCTTCAATACTCTCCACGCTAAATCCAATTACGGTCAGCACCTAATCCAAATTAGATCCTCCATCAAAACCAATTCATACCTGGTTCTCTTTTTACGACAGCTTTGCCCAAAGAATTAAAGCAACGAGCATAATCTTTAAATTACACTCCACTAGAACTTACGACCCATCATTTTCTTGTCTCACACTAGAGAGCAAAATAGAATCTCAATTTATTCAACACGGCTAACCACTTTCCTCAACTTGAAGTCAAAGGTATAATCCTCAATCATTATCCACCCAAAATCCCTCGATTCTCATTAGCAAGCTAACCACTTTCATCCCTTCGTAAAAAATGTGATAAAAGGCACATCAAAGAAAACTCAACTTTCAAGAAAAACACGCCTCGAACTTTTATAGCTGCAATCCTAATGACCAAAGAAAACTTAATTCTCATTATTATACTCAACACTATACCATAAGCTTCATACTCTTTAACTCCAGCTAGAACACAAAGGAAATACAATTCCTTTTGACCAAATGAACCACATACCTCATCCTTAACCCAAAGCTTTAAAATCTACCTGAGAGAGGATCTTGATAGAGCCCAATCATCACTCATTTTCTTCTTCCAAAACCAAATTTGCAAGAGAAGTCCCGATTCTCTAATATCATATAAATCACCTTTAACCCTCTCAATCACTACAATAAAATTCACCTCGGGGAGAACTCTAAGTAAAAAGAAACCCCATGCAAATCGCTGACAGAAGCTTTCATAAAACCAAAAGACAACTCAGCTTACTTTAATCAAGGCAAAGCCTCTTATGCTAGCCCAAATTCAACATTTTGGAAGAGAAGACAAAATTCCAGGACAACTATTACATCCTCATTTGCAATTCTCAGAGCTAAAGGAAGGTTCATTTCAAATTCCACCATTTCTGGTACTCCAATGCTTTAGCCATTAATTGTTTCATTTTCACCAAATCCTAAAAGGTACACAGATTTGAACAGAAGTTACAAAACCCAATCTTCCTTTACTTTCCTTCTCCCATCCCATATACTCACTCTTTAATTTCACATCGATTAAATCATTTGGTCGATCCACCATTTAATTGACTCATAAGTAATGTAAATCAACAACTACAATAGTTTTCTCCACAAGGCAACCCACGATAACCAACAAGAACCAAAGAAATCAACGAAACCGAACACAACAATAAAAACAATCCAAGGGGTTCATCACTAGGCTTTCCTCTTTAAATCCAAACATCGAAGGCAAAAGAAACCAACCTTCCCGCCTTAGGCCTTACCCTCTAAATTGCTCCACGAAAACAACGAATCAAGAATGAGAGGTTCCCCAAACAGCAAGGGGTGGCACCAACCAGTCACATCCACAAGCAAAACCCACAACTCGGCCAAAGGAACAAGGTCGAAACCTTTCGGCTTCACCAATAACATGAACATAAGAGGACGGATTGCAACAGTCCGTTCATGGTCAAAGCAATATGAAACGATAAATTTAGCACTCAACATTTGGGCGCAATGCATGTACCCATACCCATCCTATTGTGCATCAGAGTGTGTTAAGTTTTAAATTAGTTAGCCATTCTAATTCAGATTTTAAAGTTATTGCCCGAAGGTCAAATTTTAAAGGAGTGGAAACCTATGCCATGTTTCTAACTTCATGCAGCAAATAATTAGTTTACTCTAGAGTAATTTGCTAAATTCACATGCCACGGACCTAAAGCCCGCTCTGATACCAACTGTAACACCCCGGCACCCCGTGCCCCGAATGTTACACCCTCTAGCACCCACAATTACAAATCGCTAAGAATAAATATTAGCAACACAAGCGAACAACTAGGAGGTTGTCGAATTTATTAAAAATTTCGGCAGCACCTCCCCTAAAACTAGGACATCCACTCAGCAGACAGAAAACAAATGCAGTATATGATATCATTCTAGCAAGTCCTTAGTTAACCAATCACACATCCAAAGGAAAAATTAGAGAACTCCACCACATAAATTATTACAGGACAGGAACTCATTAAGCATAACCGCGAACAGCCCCTTACAATGATCTTCTCAAGCTATTTATATTAGAATTATGAATTTAACACAATGGAAAGGTGATGAGGCAAAACGTGATTGTGCTACTACCCCCTTCCATGCATGCCGATTTCAAGGTACCTACAACAACACAACAACAAGCGTGACTCGATGACTCAGCAAAGTACACGAGCATAGCAATTCCAATTTATTATAAGCAACGCAAAAGCTTGACCATAAGAGCAAGTAATACAATGAAACCGCATCTAGACAATACACAATTATACCCATTTAAAGCAATAACTTAACCATATCAAAAAATTACCGCAATCATGTCATCAACTTGATGATAAAACCATTCAACACTCAAGGGACAACACTTGCCTCTAAATCACAACTCTCATGCCCTGGGCACTAATACACTCCGGTACCTTACATCAACATTTTACTATAATAGATTCATCCATAGAAGATTCTAGCCCCTTTCAATCCCGCTCACTACTAAACTTACTGAAACATAAATCTTGAACTTCCATTCAAGTCCCCGCCTCACGACCATGGTGAAGACTATAATCAATGTTTCACTTTAGAATCACCTACCATTCCAATTAATCATCCTGTGCCATACAATAAATTTGGGTGTCTTTAAATAACCAACAGATTTCTTTTAATAGAAACAGTAACCCTCCTTATCTGAAAGCTCAACTACTCATCAAAAACTTAACGCCTTGAATACCCTCGTGGGTCACGCACCCAACCTTTAAAGAAACCAAAATTCTTGAGCACGAGCAACAACAAAGTCCATCTCTTTACTTTCCATAAAAACTCAACCATAAATCATAAGAGAATTCGACTCTCGAATTCCCAAGCCCCGACATAAACAACTCCTCAACATAACTCAAGATTTTCAACTTTTAGGAAGGATAAGAGATGCAATGCACATGAATGCTCATTCCCATGCATGTACCGGTACTGCCGAGTGCCCACCCGTCGGTGTGCACCCTCACGTCCCTTCCATCCCGTGGAAGGTGCATACTCTTACTGTCTCGCTCCCATTCACCTCGATGAATGGGACTATGAGGTAGGACTTTCGTGTGAACACAGAGGCCCGCATCAGAATGGGTCGCCTCTTCCATTATGTATGCACAAATGCAATTAAGACGAATGGGCCACAACCTTTCATTCATTGCCAACACCAATATAACTATAACCACATACATATACAAGCATATATGTAAATATATACATATATACACAAAATCTCCCATACTACATAAGTATATACATGTGTGCAAATGTTTATATATATATATATATATATATATATATATATATATATATATATATATATATATATAGGTCAGGTCATACATGCAAGCACACATGACCACAGATTTCACAAGTATCACACATAATTGTATGGGCTATGGCAGCTCTACACATTCACACACTCTAAGCAAAGGTTTTCATTTAGAGAAACCTCATGCATACATATAAGTATGACTTCACATAGACACACAAAACTCATCAATGTATGTACTTATATAAATAGGCTCTTATGAACCCACATTTCCACCGGCACAAACAAGCATACATATATACACACAACATTCAAGAATACATTGATTCATACACATACTCAATTCCATTCCCCAGGACGGGTACGATTAAGTACAAGTCCTGTAATTTAACCACAGTATCCACATACCCCATACTCGCTACTCACTGCGATAGATAACAAAGGTACGATAGAACTCACCGGAATTAAGGCTTACTAGTGACCACTCGAATTCAATAGCTAATCACGTCCTCGAAGGGACGGTCACCAATATAACTAACCCTTGCCACAATCAAAAGAAATTAGCCATGTCCAGATAAATATCAATAAACAACTCAATTAAGCAAACAACTCGATGTACTTGCCTTTACCGACGGAGAATAGAGTGGCACGTGGTTGAGGCCACTCCCGACAGAACCTTCTCTGCAAATAAACAATACTCATTCCACTTAAATCTATGCACAATTTAGTATTTCTTGTAAACTAAGTCTTATCTTTTGAATAACAATTACAGGGGCTCATACACAAGTAACACATACGTGTATATTTCAGACCATAATAAACAACAGCACACAAAATCTTCCAGAATCTAATACTGGTATACATAAGTAGCGGGTATGCATCAGTAACAAATCCACATATACAATGCATATACAACTACTGTTTATTAACCAAGATTTCGCAATCAATACTTCATGAACACTTATCGCAGTCTCTATACACCGAAGCAACAATGACACGACAACAAGCTTACTCACAATAAATAACGAAGCGAAAAGAAATGCAAGACAAATCACTAACATTTCTGGACATTCATCTCAATTCCATTGTAGCTTGAACCAGAGTTAACTAACTATGAGCCTATGACAGTAACATGATAAGCAATGCGGTGATCTTGTAATGAAACTCATTGGGAGAAAATTACTTGAATGAGTTAACTAGCTATGAGCCTAACTTTATTTGCAACAATAGAACAATGTACCATTTCAAAATCAAGCATGATTAGGGGAGCATATTACTTGAAAATGGTACCATTTCAGTTTTGCTAAAGTACTAGCAGAAGGTATCATTATGGGAATCCAAGCACTCAATCCTCCATCCTAATAATCCCAAACATGTGCTACATGAGCAAATGAATAGCAATCCATTTGATAAAACTATGCATGCTTCTTATACAGATAAAACAAAAAATGACTTGGATCATCAGGTTCAAGTTAATTGGCATGGTAAATGGATGCCATGATAAATACTTTGCCTCTGAAGCCTTTTATTGCTAGCATAGAAACAACATAATAAATTGACTAAAACAATTTCAGGAGCCAAACATTTCTCTAAGATAGGATCAAACTAAGTATCACTTGAGTTCTGAAACCATAAACTAAAACAAGCATGCACAAACATTTCATCTCATGAAAACCTTGCTAGGCATTTCATCAAACACCCTTCATGCAAGCTAAATGGATCCCTACTACCTAGGGTTTTTACCTCAATCCTTCACATGGAGGGAAGAGGGAGGTGTAGAAGAGCTGCTGCAAGGGGGGAAAGGAGCTCGTCGGCCTGGGGAAACGGGGTCGCCGGAGCAAGGCCGGAGCAGCCGGCGCTGGGGAGGAGCAGCCAGCGGCAGCCAAGACGACGTTGGTCAGGGGAGGAGGCGCATGAGCTCGACCTGGAGCAAGGAGGAAGCCAGGGGAGGGCGCAGGAGTTCGGCTAGGGCTGCGCTAGGAGGAGGAATCGGGTGGGAGGCCAGAGCTGCTGGAGTCGGTTTGGGCTCAGGAGAGGAAGCCAGCCAGCACATGGGGAAAAGAATTGATGCCAAGAAAACAAGTGGCCAGGACTAAGGGGTCCCATAAGGGCAAGAAGGTAAATACTAAAAGCTTCTCAAAAACTCCAACTGAAGCCCACCTTTTCTCGATAATACACACATCATTTAGTTTCCCTCAGTTAGCAATCCATCTCAATCAGTCTGCACCAAAGAAATTCGTACAAGGGAGCCCACCGCAAAAGCTCACTAAATCCTGACGCAAACGAAACAAAGGTTCAGTTGAAACCCAAGCCTTTAATAAACTTCTTAAACTGTGAGGCGACAAAACTTTCTCCAGAATAAATTCTTGAATCAAGAAAATGACGACAATTCCGGCCAAAATCCCAGGAAAAAGATTTTGCGGTATTACACTCTTCCCCCCTTTAACAGAATTCGACCTCGAATTCTGAACACCACAAGAACACCAACAAGAACAATGGGAACCGGCTGATAAAGCGAAACATCCAAAAAAACAAAGGAAACCCTGATTCATATTTTTTTCCTCATTGGTTAACCTTTATAACCACATAACCATTATCAAGCCATATCAACGAACGAGTTAACCCAACATGGCACAAACCCCATTTCCATCACAGTACCAAAATCACTCTACCTTCTGTCGTACCTTTCTCGCACACTGAGACAACCACTCAAAGGAACAATTCATAACTGAAATATTGATTCCAACCCAGGAAACCAAGGGTTCCAACACATTTAGACCAAGGCCTTCGCCGACCGATCCCAAACAGTTCACCAACAAAGTAATCACACACAACCAAGAGACAACAAAATTCAATTTATCCCCCCACAAGGATTTGGATCAAAACATGCCACACCCTTCAATACTCTCCACGCTAAATCCAATTACGGTCGGCACCTAACCCAAATTAGATCCTCCATCAAAACCAATTCATACCTGGTTCTCTTTTTACGACAGCTTTGCCCAAAGAATTAAAGCAACGAGCATAATCTTTAAATTACACTCCACTAGAACTTACGACCCATCATTTTCTTGTCTCACACTAGAGAGCAAAATAGAATCTCGATTTATTCAACACGGCTAACCACTTTCCTCAACTTGAAGTCAAAGGTATAATCCTCAATCATTATCCACCCAAAATCCCTCGATTCTCATTAGCAAGCTAACCACTTTCATCCCCTTCAGAAAAAATGTGATAAAAGGCACATCAAAGAAAACTCAACTTTCAAGAAAAACACTGCCTCGAACTTTTATAGCTGCAATCCTAATGACCAAAGAAAAACTTAATTCTCATTATTATACTCAACACTATACCATAAGCTTCCATACTCTTTAACTCCAGCTAGAACACAAAGGGGAAATACAATTCCCTTTTTGACCAAATGAACCACATACCTCATCCTTAACCCAAAGCATTAAAATCTACCTGAGAGAGGATCTTGATAGAGCCCAACCATCACTCATTTTCTTCTTCCAAAACCAAATTTGCAAGAGAAGTCCCGATTCTCTAATATCATATAAATCACCTTTAACCCTCTCAATCACTACAATAAAATTCACCTCGGGGAGAACTCTAAGTAAAAAGAAACCCCATGCAAATCGCTGACAGAAGCTTTCATAAAACCAAAAGACAACTCAGCTTACTTTAATCAAGGCAAAGCCTCTTACGCTAGCCCAAATTCAACATTTTGGAAGAGAAGACAAAATTCGGGACAACTATTACATCCTCATTTGCAATTCTCGAGCTAAAGGAAGGTTCATTTCAAATTCCACCATTTCTGGTACTCCAATGCTTTAGCCATTAATTGTTTCATTTTCACCAAATCCTAAAAGGTACACAGATTTGAACAGAAGTTACAAAACCCAATCTTCCTTTACTTTCCTTCTCCCATCCCATATACTCACTCTTTAATTTCACATCGATTAAATCATTTGGTTGATCCAGCATTTAATTGACTCATAAGTAATGTAAATCAACAACTACAATAGTTTTCTCCACAAGGCAACCCACGATAACCAACAAGAACCAAAGAAATCAACGAAACCGAACACAACAGTAAAAACAATCCAAGGGGTTCATCACTAGGCTTTCCTCTTTAAATCCAAACATCGAAGGCAAAAGAAACCAACCTTCCCGCCTTAGGCCTTACCCTCTAAATTGCTCCACGAAAACAACGAATCAAGAATGAGAGGTTCCCCAAACAGCAAGGGGTGGCACCAACCAGTCACATCCACAAGCAAAACCCACAACTCGGCCAAAGGAACAAGGTCGAAACCTTTCGGCTTCACCAATAACATGAACATAAGAGGACGGATTGCAACAAATTGTTCATGGTCAAAGCAATATGAAACGATAAATTTAGCACTCAACATTTGGGCGCAATGCAATGTACCCATACCCATCCTACTGTGCATCAGAGTGTGTTAAGTTTTAAATTAGTTAGCCATTCTAATTCAGATTTTAAAGTTATTGCCCGAAGGTCAAATTTTAAAGGAGTGGAAACCTATGCCATGTTTCTAACTTCATGCAGCAAATAATTAGTTTACTCTAGAGTAATTTGCTAAATTCACATGCCACGGACCTAAAGCCCGCTCTGATACCAACTGTAACACCCCGGCACCCCGTGCCCCGAATGTTACACCCTCTAGCACCCACAATTACAAATCGCTAAGAATAAATATTAGCAACACAAGCGAACAACTAGGAGGTTGTCGAATTTATTAAAAATTTCGGCAGCACCTCCCCTAAAACTAGGACATCCACTCAGCAGACAGAAAACAAATGCAGTATATGATATCATTCTAGCAAGTCCTTAGTTAACCAATCACACATCCAAAGGAAAAATATTGAGGAGCTTTGAATAAACAGTTGTAAACTTGATGGTTCGTTATAGTTAGTAAACCAAAAGAAAATATTGAGGAGCATCCTATGTTGGATGAACTGCTAAGTTAATAGTGTTGAAAAGGTGATGCCGTGGCCCTCCTTGTTGATTTTGTGAGATAAATTTGGCTTAGAGGCATGATTGAATAAAAGGCCCCATGTCAATTTTGTGGTCATGGGTAAGATGAAATGTGGTAAAATGGTTAAGAAGGGAGATTGGATTGAAGCTAAAAGTGGGAATTGGAGTTGAGTTAGAGGTTGGCACCTTGTTCTTGCGAGTGGAATCGTTGATTAAAAGTTATAGTATGTTTTATGGCTAAGAGAAGGCTAGATTTGAGTTACCTCAAAGTATCTTTGTGCTAGCGGTATGTTATGTTGATGTGAGACTTGGCATATTAATTAATTTGATTGAGTTCCTTAGCGGGAGAAATAGAGGACAAAGGTTGAGAAAGCATAGTCCGATTTGAGCCTAATCCCTGTCGTTAATAGTTGGATTTGGAAATTTGGTTTATCGCTTGTTTCCGTTTGAAATCCTTGCATGGGTGTTGTGAGTTGTCAGGAAGTTTTAAGTCCCTTGTGGACTTTGGTTTTGGTTGGCGTGCTCCGAATTCGGGGTCGAATTCCTTTAAGGGGGGAGAGTGTAAAACCGCAAATCGTTCTCCTGGGTTTTGGCCGAAATTGTCTTCATTTTCTTGATTCAAGGGTTTATTCTGGAGCAAAGTTTTGTCGCCTCGCAGTTAATAATTCTATTAGCGGTTTGGGTAATCTCCCTAGTTTTTGGATGAGGTCGTCCGAGCTGTTTCTGTTTAGCGGTATGTTGTAATTTCTTGTCAGTTGTCATTTCCCGCCAAGAGTTGAAATTTATTTGGTTCGCACTAGTGGTAAAAGTTGGATTTTTGGTTTTTAGGAGGGGTATTTTCGGGATTTCCCCCTCCCTCACCTAGCCACATCACTTTTCCTTTGTGTGGTTGTCATTCTTTGCGCTTGGCCGATATTTTTTCTCCCAGCCTGCCGACTACCTCCCTGGCGCAGCCCTGGCGCAGCCCCTGCCTTCCCCTGGTGCCGCCCCTGTCGATTCCAGCCGAACTCCTGCCGATCTCCCAGCCGTGCCGCCTGTCCTGCGCCCCGGCCCCTCCAGCGAGTTGCCCTGCGCCTCCTCCCTCCTCCGGCGACGCCTGGCCTCCCCCACGGCCGAGCACCGCCCTTCCTTGCCCCTACCGTCCGCGCCTGGCTTTCCCTCCAGGCTCAAGGCGTCATCGCCCCTTCCTGTAGTGGCAGCGTCATCAGCAGCAGCGCCATCTGAGCGCCAGAAGCATACCAGCCAAGCTGGAGCACCACCGGCTGCGACGCCTCCTTCCCTTGGTGGCCGGTGACGCCCCTTCAACCAGCGATGCTGCTTCCGGCTCCTCCAGGCTTGGCACCCCTCCAGCCGTCCCTCCCTCTAGCCGGTACCACCTCCTTCTGCCTCTCCCATCTTGTGGTAAGTGAGGTGAGATTCTGGTTATGGATGAGTTGTTGTAGTCTAGATGTTCGATGAAATGTGTACATGCATACCTTTGTGATTAGATGATACAAACTCTAGGAATTCCAATTATGTGCATGCTTTGAAGTCTTGAACAACCATGTTGGCGATATATCCTCTATCTATCGCATCTGGTAGCTTTCTCTAGTGATTTGAGCTGTAACCTATTTGGTTTTTATCATGTCAATTGAGACTTGAGACTTGAGAGGCCTCATCATCTTTTGGCAAGAGAGCCTTCATTATCCGCATCACATGTGGTAATCAGAGAGTTTAATATCCGCAAACGTTTAGAGTTGTTGATGACTTGGAGGTTTGAATAACGGTGACCTAAAAAGTAAAACAAGTGGAGTTGGATTGTGTGCTTCTTATATGCATGTTGCTACCTCTCGCTTTAGAATAATAACATGGGGTCGCTTAATAATCTCTGACTATTTGACACTCTTAGTTGTTGAATCTCAACCAATTTATTTGATTGCATTGGTGTCTTCTATTTTGCTGATGGACTTATTGGTTACTTGCATACATGGGTAATTTAGATGGCTTCATCCTTATAACAGAATTTTTGGTTTAGCTAATGTTAGGATTAAATGTGTGTGATGTACTGGAATTTATTTGCGTGTGATCAATATATTGACCTTCGGTGCAATGGGACCAATACAGGTGCACGTACTGACGAACTTTGTGTGTATGAATAAGCACGTCTGTGTGGGATTGTCATTCTAGAAATTATGTGTGTATCAGTGTATGATATCACATGAGGAATTCCCTTACGATGCAACACTTTAATTTACTTTATTTATGCATTATTCAAATGTGTTGGCATTACATTTAGTCATGATTATGGATTGATATCTCTTATCTTTTGTGAACTGTAATGAGTGTTTGTTTATGCTCATTGCTTCTTGATCCCCATCATCGTAAATAAAATGGCGATGCTGAATTGTTTCTCGTAATTTCTAGAGTTAGTATATTTGCGAAATTTCTTTGTGCTACTAATTTAGGCGATATGTTGCCTGGTTTATACATGAGGTTGATTAGACTAGTACGAATGATCATGTATGGAAATAAGGAGGGTGGATGAAAGTTAGCAAATGGAAAGTGAGTAATTAATTGCAAGTGTATAGTGGTGAACGTGGTTTGGTGGTCAGATGATTTAATTGTATGACGAATAATCGTAATGGGTTGCCATGTCTTATTGTTGATTTGGATTAATCTAGTATCGCTGGCAACTCATGAATGTGAGAATTGGCTAGGTTTATGTGAGTGGTTATGGCTATGTTAGTGAGTGGCAATGATTGAAGGGTTGCATTTCATTCTTGTAAATTGCATCGTGCATTCATGATGGAAGAGGCGACCCATTCTGATGTGGGCCTCTGTGCTCACATGTAGTGGGCACGAAAGTCCTACCTCGTAGTCCCATATACGTGGTTGTATGGGAGCGAGTCAGTAAGAGTAGGCACCCTCCACCACGGGGTGGAAGGGGAATGAGAGGTGCACACCGACGGGTGTGCACTCGCCATACCCCAGTATGTGCTAAAAGAGGAGATGAGCATGCATGATGCATCATATGCATGGAAATTGTGCAATCTGCATTGCATTGTCAATGATGGATTATGTTTTATGAGTTAATTATGATGTACGGATATGAGACTCTTCTTGTGTATGGCATAATTGCATCTGCATTGCAATGTAACGACGATTTTGAGTTAAATGGAAAGCTGTCGAGTTGGATCGAGTCGTGGCCACATCCAAAAAGATTAAAGAGATACGTGTCAGGGTTTAGTAATGAAGTGAAATAGGTGAGCATGCATAATGCATTACATGATTGAAGAAGTGTGATTGATTATGTCTATTCTGTATTCTCATGTCTGTGTGATGGATTATGCATATTCTGTATTTTTTTTATGTCTGTGTGATGGATTATGCAAATCCTGTATCATTATGCCTGTGTGATGGATTATGCATATTCTATATTTTCATGTCTGTGTGATGGATTATGCATATCCTGTATTTTCATATCTGGTTGCGAGATATGATTTATGTTTTCAGGTTATATGTTACGCTTCTTTATCATGGAGTAGTGAACCCCGTCAAAGACGAGCATGGGGTTGGTTTGGAGAATTAATTTTGACACTTCTGTTTTATCCACTTGCTGTTCTTATGTAAGAATGGTTATTATGCTCTTAAGTAAGAAAATGCGATTGACTATGAAATTATTCTTTGATGTACTTTGCTGAGTTATCGACTCACGCTCGTTGTTTGTATTGTTGCAGGTACCTTGAACCAGCATGCATTGGTGGGGGTAGTAGCACAATCACGTTTGCATCACCACCGTTCCTTCATGTTGGTTTATAGTTATGTTATTACTAGCTCGAGAAAATTCTTGTAAAAAGTTGTTTGCGGTTATGTTTAATGAGTCTCTGTCCTGTAATAATTATGTGGTGGAGTTTGTTAAATTTCTATAGGATGTGTGATTGGTTAACTAAGGACCTGCTAGAATGATATCATATACTGCAAATGTTTTACACTCTTTGAGTGGATGTCCTAGTTTTAGGGGAGGTGCTGCTGAAAATTTAAATAATTTTGACAACCTCCTAGTTGTTCACTTGCTTTGCGAATGTTTATTCTTAGTGATTTGTAATTGTTGGTACTAGAGGGTGTAACATTCGGGGCACGGGGTGCCGGGGTGTTACAGTCGTCTATGATGAGGTGAACACCACAGGCGGTTCTAGCCAAAAACCATCTGTGATGTTCACCACATCACAGACGGTTTTAATTTGAAACCGCCACAAATAATAAAAAATAGAAAATTTTAAATATTGATAATTACCTCTCCTGCCTTCTAACTTGAAAGAATTAAAATTAAATAATATTATATTTGAAATAATTGGAACTAATATTATATTTGCAATAATTAAAAAGAACGGCCGAAACTGATTCAAAACTTCGGAGGCCGTTTTGAGGCCCTAAATGACCTTTCTTTGGAATTTTGTCGCCGCGTCTGCAACAAACCAACAAGATCTGACCATCTGATTTTCGCGCACTTATGAAATTCGGGTGCTACTTTTCATTATCTTTCAGGCGAGCCAAAGAACGCCCCGATCGGAGTTACGAGTCAAAAGTTATGACCATTTTAACAAAAGTGCTCGGATTTCTTATTTGTAAACTAGAATCGGTGCCCAAAAGATATAATCGGAGAATTCATCGTGTGATGATTCCGAAAAGCTCAAGAACACCAAAATCGAAGGTACAAATCAAAAGTTATGGTGTTTTTACAAATTCCGTGAATATTAATGGCACATATATTGCAAGCATCATTAATAGTCAAAAGTATGGAAAATAAATTTGAAAGCTTTAAATTTTGCTAATTACCTCCATAGTTTGCTAATTTGAAATAATTGGAAATCGGTGTTCGGGTGCTTCGCAGGGTTAAAAGGAGGACGGAGGTATAATATGTTAGATGTTATCATACCACCACTAAAATACTAGATCTTATAATAACTCTGAAGTTAAGCGTGCTTGGACGAGAGTAGTAATAGGATGGGTGACCTCCTAGGAAGACCACACATGTGGTGTTAAAAACGTCTGAGAAGACCACACGAGTAGTAATTAGGCGAGAGTAGTATTAGTAGTATTAAGATGGGTGATATCCTAGTAAGTCTCCCCTAATTTAGTGTTTTTAAATTACCAGCTAGAACAGTGTATGATGAGTCCTTATCACAAATGATTCTAGCCTCGCATCACAGACGGTTCTAGGCTAGAACCATCTGTGATGTTACTTGACGGTTCAAAAATTGTCTGTGATGACCTATTGTCATCACTGACACTTTGATACAGACGATTTTATGTGATGTAGTTTTGTGAACCGTCTGTGATGTGGTGTTTTGTAGTAGTGTTCAGTGGATGCAAACAAGCTAACTTCATGTGTTCACTGTATTAACACTATACCTTGTAACTGTTTTTCCTTTTTCAGAAGGAAGTCTGATATTGTGAAACTTAGTGATGGTGAGAACAAGAACAAACAGACCCACCAGTCTATGATTTTTATATCTGAAACGTGCACATGAATATTAGCATGTTAATTTCTGGCAAAGAGAGAGACAAGCAAGCTCAGTAATGTTCATTCTTATAGCAGTATTTTTGACATGATGTCGATATTAGCATCAGCCATCCACTAAGGGTTAAATGGTTAATAAGCATAGAGTGCAACTAACCACTAATCAAACTATAAATCCTACAGTGCAACAAACCACTAATCATGAGACTTAGAAACTTACAAGGAACATTAGAGGCAGCAAAGAAATTTGAGTCTTCTCATGATCCCACCTTGTGTAACAATATCTGCTCCACCAGTTGCTTGCAATCTGAAGCACTTGGAACATGGCTAGAGACGAAGCCAACGAATATCCTCTTGTTAAAGCACGTTTGGTTGACACTGGCATATCATACCTGTGTAATGCATTGTAGGTAGAGTGGTTACTAGCTAGGCTAAGCATTGGTTTGCTAGTACAGTTCGCCTTCATGACTAATAGAGTTATTAACAGTTAGTT
The DNA here is from genome assembly GCA_036346375.1 of Guadua angustifolia. NCBI lineage: Eukaryota > Viridiplantae > Streptophyta > Magnoliopsida > Poales > Poaceae > Guadua > Guadua angustifolia. The sequence continues at coordinate 2,944,879 of CM070511.1, read as the reverse complement.
ACACAGCTACGCATTTGTCTACATATTCTTTACAGAATTGCTAATGTTTCTTAAATAAAACCATTTGAGATAATCGGACGTCTTGAAATTAAAAGCCCAGCGTATATAGTTTCCAGGCTTCTTACTGTCGCCGAAAGGACCCAGTATAAAGTATAGACCACTTTGCGTATATGCACCCACAACTACAGGATGAACCATTCAATTCTAATCTAGAACTCTGCATTACATCAAAATAATATAACTACCTACAAATGCGAATAGCTCAAAATCAAAATATCCGAGATGTTCACCGAGACAAACGCCGGGTAGAAGACGACACTACTACAGATTTGGCCTTTAATACCGGCCCATCAGTGCCGATTGGGCTCGAACCGGGACTGACAGTTACAACAGTCCCGGTTCAACGGCTACTGGGCTGTTGTGGCTCTTTAGTACCGGTTCAAGGCACGAACCGGTACTAATGATGTAACATCAGTACCGGTTCGTGTAATGAACCAGTACTAAAAAGCCATCATAGGCCACCTGGCACGGGGGCTTATTGGTACCGGTTGGAGGCACCAACCGGTACTGATGTTATCAGAATCGGTTGGTGCCTCCAACCGGTACTACTAAATCCCAATTTAAACTTATTCCTCCTCCCGCTCTCTACCTGACCAAGAACAGTGCAGTGCGCGACAAGAATAGTGGAGCTTCGGCCAAGAGCTTCAAGGGAGGGGAGGTGCTGCTCAAATTTCTAAATTTTGGTCATTTTACTGAAGCCAAGGTTACTAACATCATTCCACACTACATTTGGTGTTAAATGGAGCCTCTTATTTGCTTGAAATATGAAAAAAAAATTGATCTTTTCCCATGATCGATGAAAGATTATGAATGTAGAGATCTAACTCGATCTTTTCAAGTAGGTTGCAAAAATTTGATGTGTAAGCTTGGAATTTGCTTGGATTATAATGTAGCTCGTATTGAAGGTGTGTACCTAGCTCAAATTTAGGTTTTGGTTCCATCGATCAATGAAAAATTTTGAATCTAAACTCTGATCGACCAATTCTTTTTGTAGGTTGCAAAAACTTATTGTGTAAGTTTAGATTTTGCTTGGACTATGATTTAGCTCGAATTGAAGGAGTGGATCTAGCTCATATTTATGTTTTGGTTCCATCGATCCATGAAGAATTTTGAATCTAGATTTTGATCAACCAATTCTTTTAGTAGGTTGCAAAAACTTATAGAGTATGAATATCGGAGCAAATAATCATTTTATAGAAAAATATGTAATGAAATATAGTCCTTTTAAAAACATGTAACAAAATAAAGTCATTTTAAAAATATAGTTGTCTTAAAAATAACAATTTCTATAGAAAAAATATGTGATGAAATATTGTTATTTTAAAAATATTATCTTTTTAAAGAAATTTCACCTAAAATTAAATTTATCAACCTAAAATTTTAAATAATTTTAAATAAAGAAAATATTAGTTTAATTTGGATTTTTGGAAAAGTTCAACAATTCATTGTCGGAAAATGAGCTAATAGTTACCTTGATGTAATATAATGTAGATGGACCAGCGATGGATGTACATGGACCGACGCTCCCCGGAGTTCTTGCAGGGTTTGCAAGATTTTTTTCGTGCGGCCGATGCATACACGGCGTCAGGCTACAAATGCTATCCATGCATAGACTGCAAGAATGAGAAGGAGTGGCCAAAATCCAGCCACCTTCACTTCCATTTGCTCGCAAGAGGTTTCATATCAAGCTATACATGTTGGACCAAGCACAGTGAAGAAAAGAGATTATACAGGAAGACGGTGAAGAAGATGAGGCGGACAACAATATCCGGATGCTGGCCAACACGGTTCTTTCGAAGATACATTGGGGGAGTTTGGCGATGTTGACCTAGACCAAATGCTGCTTGATGGAGAGGGAGAATATATCGATGAAAGACATTACGAAAAGTTCCAGCGCCTATGGGAGGACCACAGAATTCTGTTGTACACAAACTGCAAACAGAGCCATAAAAAGTTGCGTACCTCACTAGAACTGATGCAATGAAAGGCGACCAATGGATTGTTTGATAAGGGATTCGACGAGTTGTCATGTCTCATAAAGAAGTTACTTCTAGAGAGGAACACACTGCCTAAAACTACGTACGATGCCAAACAAGTTGTCTGCCCTTTGGGGTTGGAGGTACAGAAGATACATGCATGTCGTAACGATTGTATTCTTTATCACATTGAGTACGAGGATTTGGAAGCTTGTCCGGTGTGCAAAACTTCACGGTATAAGACCAAGTGTGATAACCCAGGTGAGGTAGAGGGGCAGCGTAAGAAGAAGAGACCCCTACTAAGGTGGTGTGGTATTTCCCTATAATCCCCCGATTGAAACTTTTATTTGCAAACAAAGCACATGCCCAGATGATGCACTGGCACAAAGAAGACAGTAAGGACGACGAAAGGCTAAGGCACTTTGCTGATGGCTCCCTATGGAGGAAAGTCGATAGAACATACCCGGACTTTGCTGAGGATGCAAGGAACATAAGGTTTGGGTTGAGTACGGATGGGATGAACCCGTTCAATGAGATGAGCAGCAGTCACAGCACTTGACCCGTGACTCTATGTATCTACAACCTTCCTCCTCGGCTGTGTATGAAGCGGAAGTACATTATGATGCCGTTGCTTATCCAAGGCCCGAAGCAACCTAGAAATGACATCGATGTGTACCTCAAACCGTTGGTTGAAGAACTGCTAACATTGTGGAACAATGGTGTACGTGTATGGGATGAGTACAAAAGAGAGCACTTTATTTTACGTGCATTGCTATTCGTAACCATCAACGACTAGTCTGCACTTGGTAACCTGTCGGGCCTATATATCAAATGATATAAAACCTGCATCCACTGCTTAGAAGATACAGACAACAAGTACCTAAAAAACTCTCGAAAGGCTGTGTACATGGGCCACCGTAGGTTCCTCCATACGAAGGACCCGTTAAGGAGGAAGGGTGAGAATTTTGATAGGACAGAAGAGAAATGTAAGAAGCCCTTGCATCGCATGGGACGCTTGTATTTCTTTAGTAAAGGATCTGAAAGTAGTATTTGGAAAAGGTCCTGGTAGCAAACCTGTCCCAACTGAACAAGATCACACGAAGCCCATTTGGTAGAATTCAATATTTTAGGACTTACCTTACTAGAAAGACTTAGAGGTCCGCCACTCACTAGATTTCATGCATATCACGAAGAGTGTCTGCGTGAACCTACTAGGTTTCCTAGATATGTGCGGCAAATCAAAAGATACACTTCAAGCACGAAAGGACCTACAGCTATTGGGACTCAGGAACGACCTACATCCGGAAAAGAGAGCGAAAGGACAGCATTACCTCCAACCCACGAGCTACACTCTGAGCAAGGAAGAGAAAAAAAACATGATTAAATTCTTGAACAGTGTGAATGTCCCTTCTGAATACTCCTCGAACATAAGGAGACTCATAAACACGAAAGAGAATAAAATCATACAGCTAAAATCCCATGATTGTCACGTGTTGATGACACAATTGCTCCCAGCGGCGGTGCGAGGTATTCTGCCGAACTGGGTACGAGGGACAATCATAAAGTTGTGTTCGTTCTTCAATGCGGTGTCGTAAAAGGTCATCGAGCCGAATAAGGTATCTAATCTGCATGATGACATGGTCGATAGTCTAGTTAGCCTTGAGATGATCTTCCCTCCATCCTTCTTTAATATTATAGTCCATCTCATAGTCCACATTGTTAAAGAGATAGAAATTCTCGGACCCATATTCCTCCACAATATGTTCCCTTTCGAGAGGTACATGGGTGTCCTAAAGAAGTATGTTCGTAACCGGTCTCGCCTAAAAGGTTGCATTGCGTAGGGTGTTGGCACAGAGGAGGTGATTGAGTTTTGTGTTAATTACATTGATGATCTGAATCCGATTGGCATCCCTGTATCACGCCATGAGGGGAGGCTACGGGGAAAAGGGACTCTAGGGAGAAAAGAATCCTATAGCGACGATCTACTTTCATTTAAACAAGCACATTTCACAGTATTGAAACAAGCAACTGTAGTGGCTCTGTATATCTATAATCATGAGATGAGTCTACGCGACCAATACCCAGAGAAGTCAGATAAGTGGATCGCAGTCAAGCAAATAGATCATTTCGGTGGTTGGTTACAAAAGCAACTGTTGGGCAACCAGATAGACGATGAACAGTTGAAACTCTTGGCTCGGGGACCTTCCACGACAATCGTATCATTCCAAGGGTATGAGATAAATGGGTACACATTTTACATGACAGCCCAAGATAGCAAGAGCACCAACCAAAACAGCGGTGTCCGTATAGATGTCTTAGACAAAAATGGAAAGATGGACACCTACTATGGTTTCATAGAGGAGATCTAAGAGATCAAGTACGGACCTTTAAAAGTCCCTCTGTTTCGGTGCCAATGGGTCAAACTGACAGCCGTGGAGATCGATGAGTATAGTATGACAACCGTGAACCTCAAGCAAGTGGCCTATAGAGATGAACCGTTCGTGCTTGCTAATGATGTGACACAGGTATTTTATGTGATGGACATGGACAACAAACCGAAAAATTAGAAGGACAAGCCTACTAAAAGCAAGAAGTAGAATGACAAGTCTACCGAAAACAAAAAGCAGAAGGAGAAGACTAACAGTAGCGATCAACCAAGGTGCTACGTGGTTCTTCCAGGTAAAAGAAGGACTGTCGGAGTTGAGGGTGTCACAGACGAAGAAGAGTATCATCAGTTCGACGAGCTGCCTCCTTTCATGGTGGACGTAGACATTAGTGTCCTGAATGATACAGAGAAATCTCCCTACGTACACCGCGATCATAATGAAGGATCACTTGTAAATATAAAGTATGTTAGCAAATAAGTCCAACCATGTTGTATACTCCCTAGTTAGAAGTTAACTAGCTCGCTCCTTCGATGTTCATCCTAAATGTGTAGGTTTTCTTTTTCCCTTCATTCGTCTCACGTAGAGGGAGTAGTTTTCTTTTCTGTCACTGATGGATGCTTATTGATTTGTCTTTCTGGAATCGACTTAGTTTTCTATCACTAATGGATGCTTTGTTTTCTGTTTTTCATGTTAAATCTTGCCTACTGTGTTCCCATGGTAACTCACTCCTTCATGTGGTTTCTTTCACGTTAAATCATGTTCTCCTGTTTTGTGCTACTAACCCTAAGATTTTGAACATTAATTTCGTCATGGGGATGGCCGGTAACCATGGCATGCTCACCGTAGCGAGGTACTTGATGGTCCTACTACCTTTTTCATCCCTCAAGCTGGTAAGGAACGAAAGATCGACATTGCTGTCCAGCAAAGTAATACCAATTTATATGACCATCTTGATACCCTTTTTCAATAAACTGATGGTCAAAATATAAAATATTTGGCACACGTATTATAGGACTATTTACATTTGGAACTGGAGTCGAGTCAAGTAAAAACACAATAATTATACTTCCCATTGTGTGAATAAAAGGAACAGTAAAAGCGAGGAGTCCAGTAGGCAGCCTTGCCTAGCATGGGATTGAATAGGGAAGAAGACAGAGGGACAAGCACAAACAACGCTGGCAACATTCCCACCTTCGTCTATACCCCTGGTCATCATGGGGATGGCCGGTAACCATGGGTGTGCACTGTAGCCAACCACACGGCATGACGAAGAGGAGATAGTAGCCATGGCCTTCTTCATCGAACCTGACACACTAGAGTGTGTGATTTGCTTCATGCCATATGAAGCTCAAGTGTTTATGGCAAGTATCTAGCTCGAGATTTCTTCGTTATACACTGTAGTGTCTTGATTGCTCCAACATACAAGCATGGAGATGCTTACACTTTGTTCATACACCAGCACAAATAATCACTCTGCTAATTAGCATTATCTCTTGTCTTAATGATCAGTGTAGGGACGGACATCCGCGCTGTGCGAACTCATCAGACAAGATGAACCGTGACGATGCTTCAAATTGTAGCAAGCCCATTGACGACATCAGGTGCTGACCGTTGGATAAGGTCCTGGCTGGTTTGACCAGCCCCTGCAAGTTCAAGAAGCAAGGCTACCAGGAGAGCGTCCAGTACATCGAGAGGCGGAGCCATGAGGTGACGTGCTCGTACGCTTCGTTCCACTACCCGTTCGATGACTGCAGCTACTACAGCCTGCTGCTCTACAACCACATCTAGGACGACCACGTGTCGGACACCACCGTCACCATGGGCAGCCTCCGTGGCACGACGGTGACGCTGAACAAGAGCATGCTGTTCTGGGTGATCTTGCACTGCGACAGCGGGCGTGTGTTCCTACTGTTCAAAGGCGGCGATGTCTGACTCGACAGTTGGTGTCTGGTTGACATGGAAGGTCTAAATTGATGCCTTGTGTCCGTGGATGGATCACTTTGCTTTATTTTGGTGTAATAGACTACTAACATACTAGTTGTGGATTAATAACCTTATTTTATTTTTTGAAAATCATTTTAGTGTGGAATAAAAATGATTTTTTATTTTTTATTAAGCAAAGAAGCAATAATTGAATTTATATAACAAGGTGAAAATTTGCAATGGAGTTATAAGAGTGCAAAAATTACTTTATTTCTTATAATTTTAATTTATACAAAATGTTTAGAAAATAATATTCTAAAGAATATATAAATTTTTAATATTTTTATTGAATTGTAGAAACTATAAAAGGAATTTATAAATGACTAGTAATCTTATTTTATTTTTTAAAATCATTTTAGTGTGGAATAAGTATGATTTATTATTTTTATTAAGCAAAGAAGTAATAATTGAATTTATATAACAAGGTGAAAATTTTCAATGGAATTATGAGAGTGCAAAAATTACTTTATTTCTTATCATTTTCTATAATTTTAATTTATATTAGATGGTTGGAAAATAATATTCTAAAGATTATATGATTTAATTTATATTAGATTGTTAGAAAATAATTTTAATCAATGGGTTGTTGTATTCAACCGGATGATCTTCTATCAAGAGGTTGGATACACCAACCGCATCGATAGTGCCTAGGGCTTCAAGATAAGTGAGGATTCATCCTGTTGGTGTATCCAATCGGGACTGATGTGAGTTATTAGTCCCGGTTGGTGTATCCAACCGGTACTGATGTGAGACATCAGTCCTGATTGAAGACGCCAACCGAGACTGATGGTGCACATATAACTCACTCCCGCTGCCTCCTCTTCCCCAATTTCCTGCTCCTCCCGCCCTGTTCCCCAACTTCTATTTCTCGCCCGCGCTCCGCCGCTGCCTTTGTGAACTACAAGACTTCGGACGAAGGTCAAAGTTTGAGTGAGAAGAACAAGCTGAATGCACAGAAGAAGAATTACCACCACCGACTCGGCCCTAGTGGTTACCACCAAGCAATACCCAAATAGGACAAGAGGGAACAGGACCTGTTAGCGAAGGGTGTCGAACCCACAACAATGGAATGGCCCGACAGAGCAAGGCATCGGTTCTGTGCTCACGGCGGCGGCCTTGACGATGGTGGCAATGCGGTGTTTGGAGAGGTGCTGAGAGATGTGGCCAGAAGGCTTGTACAGTCGATCGAGGAGTCTTCCCAGGGCACCTACATGCCAAACAAGGAGAACGATGAGCTAACAAGGGCCCTACAAAAGCCAGAGCACCCTAGACGTACACGAGGCGTTGGCGTCGTCCTATGGAAGGTTGGTTTCGCTCAGGACGCCGAGACCTATAGGAGTCGGGTGAGAAGCAAGGCTCGACAAACACAACAGCTCAGTGCACTTGAAGAACACCTGAATCAAACACAGGAGAGAATGCAAGAAGAGATTCGAAGAGAGGTGCAGTTAGCCTTGAGCCAACAATGGGAGACAGGCTAGGAACCTCCAAGTAATCCTAATATCATCAGCCCCTCCATGCAGCGGAGCAGCTGCGCTTCCAGTGGGCTGCCCGAAGCGGACTTGGACCACTATCCCGAAGATGACATCAGGCAGCGGACACCTTGTGAGCTGCACGTCCAAGCGTATAACCTCTCCTTTAAGGCGGTCCACGGCATGGCTCACCTAGTGGAGCCAGGGCAGCTCATCCATGGTCAACAGATACCGTCAAGCTACTCCAAGGTCTCGGTGGAGGAGGTTTGCCCAGGGTACGAGGACCTTGACCTCGAAATTCCCGGAGGTGACGGGACTACAAAGCTAGGAGAGGCAGTATACAATTTCATCCTGTGGCGTAAACGGTACATAATTTTTTGAGATAACATGGACGTGTCCTCTCCGCGAAGAAGCCCGACTCCTACACCACCTCCCGCACACATAAGCCCCAGAAGAAGCCCGTCTCCTCCCAATAAGGCTTCGACTCCTACACCACCTCCCGCAAAAATAAGCTCCAAAAGAAGCCTGTCTCCTCCTAAGAAGGTGCTAACCAAGACAAATAAGCCAGCTCGGCCAGCAGCTCCCAAGAAGACAAGGACCTCCACCCAATCCAAGAAGCTGGCTCCATTTCCGAAGTGGGTGTATGATATGACCGAGGAGGAGACCAAGAAGATAGTACAAGGTGAGGTAACTAAATTTTTTAGACCCAAGTCACCAGAGAAGAAGGTTCAACCTGGCACGGAAGAATTTCACAAAGGTTTGAGGACTATTAAAAATTTGAAGGATCAAAAAGAAATGCCTCGCCTATCAAACTATGAGCACACATTGACTAAGGAATGCCACAAAAAGAAGACGTTAGAGGAGAGGACGTCAGCTGAGGAGAAGGCTAAGGAGATGCTACAATTCTTCAGCAAACCGACTTGACGCAAATCAAATATTAGGCACGGCGAAGATTGAGTATGCCTAAGTAAGATGGCCATTTACACCGGGCGCATCATTGGTCAGGCGTGAGGAGCTGCTCCAGCTAACAACAAAGATGCGGCAATTCCATGAATGGTACTTGGACGCGGCCCAACATGGTCTAGAGTCGTTCGTTGACAAGTACAAGGAAAAAGATTTTTTCCACAGGGACGGTGATTTTTTTGTCGAATGGAACGTCATGTATGATTTATATCAGACAGACGCCCTCGCCGCGGCCTTCCTGGGTTGCTGGACTCTGTAAGTGTCTTATTTACAAAAAATCATCGTGCGTGCCCTTGTACTATACTAACTTGCAAGCCTAACTAATTTCTTCTTATGTAGAATGGAGATACAAAGATGCCAAAGGGATCGTATTTTTCACATAGGCTTCATGGACCCAGTAGTTATCAACGAGATTACTGTTACAGACTACCCAAGCGAAACAGAGACTAACATATACAATGCACTAATGGGACAAAAATATAAGTCAAAGATATTTCTACTCTACACATTTGAGTACGTGTTTTCATACCGCCTCGTTCTACTTCTTTTTCATAACACGATGTTAGAAGTAATTAGTTATCTATGTTGACATATATATGTACAGTTTTCACTGAATTCTTCTTATGATTGAGCTAGATCATAGTCTGATCACAGTTATAGACTCGAGAAGGAAACCAGTTAAAAAATTTCAAAACTTTATCGACATGCTCAACTGGTATTAATTCTTGTTCCTTTCATTATTATACTAGTTCTATTTCCTTCCATTTGAAACAAATTCTAATCATGTACAATTCGTAATCACATGTGCAATGCATTTGCATGGTTCCGTGCTAAAAACAGGGGCGTATTCAAGGAGAAATTTGATATTACAATTGCCTCTCAAGTACGTATATCATAATGCTAGCTTTTTAGTTAGTTAACTTAATTTCCTTGCATCCATTTCATGCTTTCAACTTTTTTCACTGCAGATCTTGAGTCAGCTGCCGGGCAACAATTTATGCGGCTACTATGTACGTGAGTTTATGCACACCCAAACCGGAGCCGTTGACCGCATGCTAAAAGGCAACAAGGGGTGAGTAAATATAATTACTAGCTTTAATGATGTATAGGTACTCCTTATATCTTGTACAAATTCAAGGATTGATTAGTTAATGACTTAATGAAAGGTGCCTCAATATTTGGCAGAACAAGGTTCGGAACTCTCGCTGGTGCGAGTGAGAGCTGTCGACGATCGGGATCGCCTGACCGCAGATGTGGAGATGGGGTGAGTGTGAATGAGGGCCCCAGAAAGAGCTACGCTCAATGGAGGATCGACCGTTGCTCGGGGCGAGACGACAACGGACAAGACACAGCGAATTATACTGGTTCGAGCCCCCGTGAGGGTAATAGCTCTACTTCAGTCTTCTCCTGAGGAGGAGGAAGTCTCTATTCCTGAGTACAGAGACGGTTACAGCTTAAGCTTGAGCGCTCTGATTATGGCTAATGTCCTATTGCTTGTGCGTTGATGTCGTTGTTCTGCTTCAAGGGATTTTATACCCCTCCCAGCCGTTACCAGAAATGGCCAGGAGAGATTCCCGGAGTAGTGCATGGTGTGTATTGAAGACGTGCTGCAACTATCCCGGATCTGACGCCCACGTCCGCCTTAAACCCAGGATTCCCGGTCTCGATAACCGCCGAGTAAGCGCGCACCTCCGAGCCAAGGTCGAGGTCGTGCGAGGGTTGGATCCGCACTCCCCAAGCTCGAGGTCGTGCGGGGATGGGCGCGGCTTAGGTCGCGGTCGAAGTCCCACGCTGCTCAGCCTCGAGCTGGAGGCCCTGTTGACTGCTCGTTGACCTGTCAGAGATTCCTCGGTCCCCGACAAGAGCAATCCAAGAACAACTCGTTGGCTTCATTTACGATGAGGTCATAAATCCGAAAGGCGAGTTTCACGAACCAAATGTAAATAGGTCGGGCCCTTTGATAAGAACCGGTGAACTGTTGGGGTCGACATCTACAGCTAGCAATAGATGCACGTAAAAGATCCCAATGAATAGAAGGAAAAGAAAGACTAAAGTTGTAATTAAAGTTATTAATAAATATTCTGTGATCCCGATGAACAGAAGAATTAATATGTGTACATATTGTAATACATTAGTTGTAATTAAATTCGTTAATGAATGTTCAGTGATTTAATTATCAGTCAGATGTGCATGATTGATTATATGTGCTTTAATTAGTTGTGATTTAACACACACACACATATATAATAGCTAGTAGACACACACATATATATATTATATATACAGCACATCAGTACCAGTTGAACAAACCAACCGGTATTGATGAGGGCCTCATCATTACCGGTTGGAGACACCAACCGGTACTGATAAGGACCTCAGGGGTTCATGATTCGCTGCCACATGTGACCTCCAACCAGTACTGATACTCTATCAGTACCGGGTGTGGGAACCAGGACTGATGTCCTTAAGCATCAGTCCCGGATGGCATGTACCGGTTCAAAAATCGGTACTAAAGACCGTTTTTAACCGGTACTGAAGGCTAGTTCGGTAGTAGTGCAACCTGCGCGCGGCCTCCGAGGACGTCAACGGTGGCGTCGTGGATGCCGGGGAGCCACTTCACAGCCTTCTCCACCGAGCCCGCGCACGCGGCGCAGTCATCCCGAACACCACCACCTTCTCCTCCTCCTCGGTAGCCACAGCTGCGGCCTCCAGACCGTCGTTGCCTCGTTAGAACCCTTTATAAATACGCAATGAAACAGGACTCCAGATCACGGAAACACCAAAACAGAACACCAAAATCACAGAAGATAAGAATAGAACTAGGGTTCTACTAAAACTACAGAGAAGATACTAGAGTATGCGGAAAACATCCTCTAACAGATTTAACCATTGAACAAGCCACTGGGTTACCGCTACTCTATTCCTGGGCACCATTCTTTGGTCCAAGATTGAATAGGCTCTGTCTTGATTTTACCATTGGCATGAACTAACGGTAGGCCTGGAAGTGGAACATCATTCTTACCCACATAAAGTCGTCCCATGTATTTGATCAAACCGGATTCAACTCTATATTTGTTATTCGAATCCACTTCAGTTTGAATGCATGTCTCTAAGAAGTTTTACTGCCAAAAGATCATCTTCATAACTTGCTTTAATATCTAACAAGCAATCTGGAATCTCATTAGTGAGGGCAGCACAAGCTTCTGAATTACCAGGCTGATGTTCAACTCTAGATATTGCTTCAGCTACTAAATTCTCTTTTCCTCTCTTATTTCCTAGCAAGTAATGTCTCCATTTTTTTAAGAGCTTCAAGAATTGCCAAAGCCTCTTTATCATAAATGGATTTAGCTGCAGCTTTACTTCCCAAGGTTTTGTTGAAATAAGCAATAAGCTGTCCAGATTGCATAAGCACCACCCCAATTCCTGTCCCGCTCGTGTTAGTTTCTAGTTGGAATGGTCTTGAGAAGTCCGGCAAAGCTAGTACAGGACATGAGGTCATACGTTTCTTGAGATGTTCAAATGCCGCAGTTTGCTCCAACCCCCATTTGAAGTTTTGTTTTTCAGCAAATCGAACAACGGCCGGCAAATTTGGCCATGTCCTTTAACACAACGTCTGTAATATCCGGTTAAGCCCAAGAATCCCCTCAGCTTGGTGATCGTATCTGGTTGAGGCCAATTGAGCACATTAGCCACTTTCTTGGGGTCTGTTGCTACTCCTGCTGAAATGATCACATGGCCCAAATATTCAATCGAAGTTACAGCAAAAACACATTTGCTCTTTCTTGCTACCAACCGATTATCCCTTAATGCTTGCAACACAGTCCTCAAATGCATAAGTGGTCACCGAAGCTCTTGCTGTAATTTAGAATGTCATAAAAAAGGACCAATATAAATTTATTTTTAGTGGTCATTGCATTCAGCTGTCAAAAATCGATGCACATTCGCCACGCTCCGTCTTTCTTCTTGACCATAACCACAAGGAAAAAATAAGGAATGCTGCTTGGCCTAATCTCTCCTGTTTTTAGCAATTCCTTGATTATATCCTCCAGATCTTCTCTTTGATGTTGTGGTATCCTGTAGGGCCTTAAATTGGATGGCTCAACACTAGCTTTAAGGTGGATTACATGATCACAATCTCATTTTGGAGGTAAGCCCTCAATTTCAATGAATATATCAACATAATCATTAAGGACTGTTTCTATCTCACGACTTAATTGCTTCATTGTAGCTTGCACTCCTAGCTCTATCAAGTTCAGCTGAATCAGTAGACCATCCACCTTTTTCCTTGCCATTCTTTCCAAATGTCCAGAATTGAGAACTCTCTTGCTAGTTGGTTGAGTATAATCAGAAATTTGAATAAGCTGGCCTTCCTTATAAATAGTTAACAACTTCTCTCTAAGGTTCAATTCAATAGGACTGTACTCATAAATCCAATCGATCCCTAAGATTATGTCATAATTGCCCAACTTCAGTAGTTTAAAAGTAGAGACAAATTCTGTATTCTGAATTATGTATCGTAGCCTCTCAACTGTAGCATCTGATGATAACTCCCCACCACCATCTACTGTTACTTTGCAACAAGGCATTGAACTCAGCCGATACCCGTTTTTTACAGCAAAATTGTAATCTATAAAAGAATGAGTGCTACCACTATATATCCACAAGAGCAATGGCCTGCTTGTTCCCAGTACACATCATCAAAGCGAATGTCATTAGTCCATTTATGCCATGGGCTGCATATGCAGATATTTGCATTATCAGTTCTTGAGTATCAATTGTATCCAATTGCTCAAGACTATCTGGTGCAATCGCATAGTTAGTAACTGGTTTTGCTGAGGTTTCCTCTTTATTTGCTATTACATTCCGCTCTTCACCTTGTAACAACAATGTATGTAACACAGTCCTAACTCAACATTAATGGTTATGACCAGGTGACCAGGGTTCATTGCAATGCCAGCAAACTTTTCCAAGTTTCCCAGCCACGTTAGTTTTTTATTTTTCTTGTTTATCCACCTTAGGAAGACTTGCGTTTGTAGGATTTTGTCCAGCTAGTAATTTAAACCTAGACCCCCCACTATTCTGGTTATCTCTTTTTGCCCTGGATGCTTTTTCTTCCAATTTAGTGTACCAATAAGCTTCAAGTAATCCTTTTGGCTAATGGCTACTGACATTGTACTTAATTTCTTCTTTGAGACCCCCAATGAAGCAACTCAACAAATATGTCTCCTGTAAATAAGCATGGTCTCTTTTAACCAGCTCTACGCTTTTTTTAAAATAATCAATGTATTTTCCAACAGTGCTTACATGTGTAATTCCCTGTAATTTCTCTATAGCTTCATGTGCACTTGCTTCCAAGAACTAGTCACAAAGAATAGCACTAAATTGTTGCCAATTTAATGATTGCCAAGGTATTCCTATGCCTTTATACCAAGTGTTGGTTTTGCCCACCAAGTGACTAACCGCAAAATTGACCCATTGCTTAATGGGAGTACCAACCATTTCAAAAAACTTTTCACATTGATCAATCCATCCAATCGGATTATCACAAAAAAAAAACACAGACAACTCAAGTTTTGGCCCTTTTATGACTGCTTCTGCATATTGGTGATTAGCATTGTTTTCACCACAATATAAGTTTCTCTATGTATCAAATATTTGAACACTATGGCAATGCTGACTTGGTGCCATGTTTCCACAGCAACACACATTCCCTGGTTGATAATACTGTGGCAACACTGGATGACAGTACCTAGGGGTTGGTTGACTTCCAAAACTACAAGACATACCAGGATGCATTGGATGTGATGAAGGTGTTGTTAAGAAAGGCCCATTGCCAATTGCTACACCACCACTCAAGCCTCTCATAAATGGATAGGAAGAAGTTCGAATAGCCGGCATAAATATGGGTGGAAAACTATTACTCACCATGTGATTTTCTGCTATAACAGTTGCATCCGCAGGACTGGCCAAAATAGACACCCCAATCCGATTAAACTCAGAAGTGTGTGGCAGCAAGTTTCCATCCATCACTACTGATGGACTCTGTTGTTCTATTGAACTCACCGTGGTAGAAGATCTTCTCATAAGAATACTTTTGATCTCCGCTACATTTGTCTTGAGAACTTCCAATCTGCAAGTCAAGCATGTATTTTCTCAATTTCCTCCTGAACCTCCATTACTCATGTTGATACTTCACCACCCACTGAGTCGTGCCGTGATTACAGAAACACTCACTAGATCGGGGGATTTTACAGTTTCCCAACTCCGTTCCACACTGTATTAGGCTGGTAATTCGGAAACACTTACTTGATCGAGGGCTTTTACAGTTTCCCAACCCCATTCCGCGAACCAAACTCAAATTCAAATGCCAAGGAAGGATTTGCTCTGATACCAATTTGTTTGAACCCTTTACAAATCCGCAATGAAACAAGACTCCAGATCATGGAAACACCATAATCACATAAGATAAGAATAGAACTAGGGTTCTACTAAAACTACATAGAAGATAAGAATAGAACTAGGGTTCTACTAAAACTACATAGAAGATACTAGAGTATGTGGAAAACATCCTGCTTTCCATTTCTGACATTACTTGGGTTTTATACCAAGAAGTCTTACATTGTTTTACTGTAACAAAATTTGGTTTCAGTAAATTAGCTTTTACAAAGATTAAATCAAAAGAATGACAAAAGCTTTGTTGGTAATTACTATTTACAATTACTGGTCTACTAGATAACCGTTTCTCTGCTCAGATGAGATCATGGCCGTCCATGGTTCATTAAGCAAAGTTGACGAATCGTTAACTTCATCACCGTCTACTCCTGTTCTTCTTCTTCCTCGGGCATACCCTGACACGCCTCCCCTTGTCCTCCTTCTCCAGCGACCGCGGTCGCTTTCAGGCACCGCGGCATGGATGGGTACCGTGGCCGTAGCGCGAGGTGGTGGCTCACTTGGAGCTACCACTGTGGAAGCAGGAGATGAAGAGTTGCATATATAAGTTCTCCACAAATCCCAGATTACTAGTAACTGCAATAACCTATAATAAAAGTGGCACAACTTTTTTTCCCCAAATCATAGGAGGAATCAAAACCCTAGACCTATCTCGAGCACAAACCCAATCCGACCCAGCCCAAGCCCACCATATGACCATATCGCCAAAAAACACCTGTCGGGACCCGAATTTGCAATCCGGAAACCCTCTGTGTTTTTAGCACTAGTCCCAGGATCAGTAGCTAGTGCCCACAGTTAACAAAGATGAATATCACAATCATACACAATGAAATAATAAATAAAGAATTCATCTTTTAATATAACATGTTGAACAACCTTAAGGTCAACTTACAATTGTGAAGCTTAGATGGCTTCAACTCAGAGTAAAATGAACAATAGCGGAACGAAGAACGTCGGTGAATCCCATCAAAATACCACAGGCATTTGACAAGGTTCAACTCCTAGATATTCGCCTTCTTGCAGAACTTCTCCTTCTTCGAAGACAAAGATTTCTCTTCAACTGGTGATGTTTTGTTAAAGCAAGGGTGAGTACACAACCGTACTCAACAAGTCGTGCACAGAATGCAATTCTATTACTACATGCATGGCTTATTCCAAAGGAATGGTCAAGGGTTCTTTTGTAATAAAAGATTCACAAATAATCATAATAGATAGAAAAGCAAGAAACAATAATACTCATAATAAATTTCGTAATCATTCTCAAGTAAAGCATTTCTCATCCTTAACCAATTTCCATATCACATTGTCCACATTCCCAACCTCATTTTTATCAAAATCTAACCCTTGACTGTAATCCCTGAGCAATGTCCAATACCGTGGACACGGCTATTCGAATAGTTTTTATACTCTGCAGAGGTTATACACTTTACCCACAAGATATAATCGACTCACCATGTCAGCCGTGAATCGCCATACAATAGTATGCGAATGAGTGATCATAACAAAGCCTTTCCAAAGATCCGTCTAAACCCAATACTGCCCGCTAAGGTTTAAACAGTGGTGGGACTGGTTACCACATCCAGGGCCCCCCTCTTGCGCCTGTGAGTTTTACTACCCGTTCACTCGGGAC
Source organism: Guadua angustifolia (assembly GCA_036346375.1). NCBI lineage: Eukaryota > Viridiplantae > Streptophyta > Magnoliopsida > Poales > Poaceae > Guadua > Guadua angustifolia. Next base: position 2,927,961 of record CM070511.1, on the reverse strand, counting down.
TCACTCCACCACGACAGTACCGAGGAATAGATTTCATAATTTATTCAGCTAGGTCCATCCCATACCGGAACTTGTGGTTGTATGAATGACTCAGGTCAAAGGCTCGCAAGGTTAAGTCCTTAGTTGACCGAGGCAAGACTAACCAAAAGTTCATCACATCAACATGTCATAAAACCAAATGCGACCGCCCAATTGCCACTTTTGGCCCACCAGAAACAATCTAAAACCAAATACGACCGTCAATTGCCACTCTTGGCCCACGAAACAATCTTGCCACTTGCCTCACCCAAATCACTTTCCCACCCCGGTCCTTTACCATGCACCACGTGCCATCATCAACTCAATAACACATGCCACATTCCCAAAAACACGCTCCATATCTTATTAAGTCAATATTAACTTTAATTTTTCAAAATCATGATGAATCTACGTGGCAGGGCTAAGCACACTACATACGCTCTAATCAACCCATGTTGGCAAATTATTAATGTCCAACTATTAATGCACAATCTAGGGTGACAAATGAATCATGGCATACAAATAATAGAGACAAGGTGGCAATAACAAGTAGGTTGATTATCTAATCCCAGATTAATTGAAATCAGTTTATTTCAAACTAGCATGCAATAATTTCAAACGAAGTAATTTTAAAATATGGGATCCATATGGTCAAAGCACAACTTGCCTGGCCCTTGCAATTTATATTATTCTTTACTCTTTATCTTCGATCCTTGATCCTCGATCTTCAATCTCCGCTTGCTTGATCCTCAGCTCCTTCGAGCGACTTCCGGCAACGCGTCTAACGATAAACAAGCACAAATACCACAAAACTCAAAAAGCAAATCAAGTAAACTTCAAATTAAAAACGAATAGCATTGGGCACAACGGCTTAGATGAAATTAGGAACTTGAATGGATTAGGTCGATGATTAGACAAAATAGAACGGCTTTCGAAAAAAAACACCGAAGAGAAAGATTAATAACTGAGAAAGAAGGAATGATATTCCAAAAAATATTTCTTCCAAAGTTATTATTTTGATTGGATAACCGATGGCATATGTACTCTCGATCTATAGATCGGGTCCACGATGATACGTTAGTTCGCCATGAACTAAGCAGATGCTCGAGGTTGACTTTCGTTGATCGAATGGCACAATCAACCAAAAGGAAGATAGACTGATAGGCTAGGTCTGGCATAAGAATATGACATATGGCTAATGGTCTATCGACCAAGATCATGAATGAATTCTAGGTTAATGGCAGATTAGATTTTCAAGGATAAGACAAGGACGGATGGAATCGACATCCACTACGGTTCGATCTGGAGGTTAGTCTTACATCGAGGACGAAACTCGACGACGACAAGGCGGTGATGACAGGAATACGAGGTTGAACTCAACATGATAGGCTAGATCACAATAAGGCGATAAAAAAGGTAAGGACATCACACTAGAGCCTTTACTTGCATGCACACGTGTGATGAGAGCGAAGCGTTAACGACGGGACGTTAACGACGAAACGTTAACAGCGAAACGATTCAAGGATGGATACACTTGACATAGGGTAGATCGGTAGGGTTGGCTCTGCGATTAAAGGTTACCAAGGATGGCGAACTGAAACGCGCACCGATACGAAGGACTAGGCCAAAAGACGACGAGTAGATTCTAGAATATAGTTTTGACGGCAACCGGGGATCAAATGAACTTCACCAATGAGAAAAACAGTGAATAATGATCTACTGAACACAATGACATGGCCATGACAAACCAAAATAGTTGGCGGTACAAGACGACACACGACGGTGACAAAAAGGCGACGGTAACGAATATTAAAATTTTAGGAGGACGGAACAGCAAAGGAAAAGTGAGCACCACGTAGAACGCGGCGACACAAACTCAACGGTATAGTCAGATTTGGCGGCAACCCAATGGATTGATCACAAACTGCCGATTAACGGCTCCCGAAGCTAATAGATCAAACGATCATAACTATTAAAGTACTGCACGAAACCTAACCAAATTTTACAGAGAGCTATCTGAGAATATTTGGCACAAAGTTACGCAAACGGATATGAGTTTTACCATCTAGATCAACGGGGAAAGCACAATGAAGATTTCTACTATCTGCAACCCAGTTTGATCGGAGAAAAGAATTTTCTGCGCAGAATCACAAGGTCAAAACCATACGTTAGAGTGAGCACCATGTAGGGGATATCAAGGGAAGTCTACCATAAAAATTTCATGGCCAAACTCGCAGAAACGAGGGAGAACAGGCTCCGGCAAATTTGATCTTTGGGCGGCCATAACTTTTGATCCAGTGGATGAAATTGCTGCAAATTTGGATGGAAGACAGAGGGTACCTTGAGGCATGACGTGACGTAGACGGATCTTGAAAAGAGTCGACGAGTTGACGGGGAACGCGACGCCAAAACAGGCCGACGTGGGGGCGGCGCTCGGGGCGATGCGGCGGCGCGGCTGCTCTGTTTGGAATCTTCCAAAACTGTTTTATAGGGGTGTTGCAAACATCATGGGGGTGCTCCACAAACAATTTTAGGATGAACGGAGTTCGGGAGCGCCCGGTAGAGCTCGACGAAGTTCTCACCAGAGTTGGGGAAGAAGGCTTGCCGAGGGAGATCCGTTGCGATTCTGATACTGATCTTTGAATATGATGTGAGGAATGTGGAGAGGCGTCTAGGGTTCAATTTTCAGATACAAAGAAGCGGTGGATCAACAGGAAAAGCTCACCGAAGTTAGGAAAGAAATCGGTGGCCGGAGGTGCTGTGGTAGGTATTTTCAAAATATGATTTTATTGGACGTAGAGGACAACAATAAGAAGCTCTGGTAAAAATTTTAGATCGAAATAAGTTCAGGAGTGACCAGGAGAGCTCGTCGAAATTTTCGCCAGAGTTGAAAAGAATGGCTCTTATAGGAAGATCCAGAACTTGGATGGGGAAAATTCGAATTGGGTTGTAAAGAGAATGCACGTAAAAATGTGTGGTTCAATTTATAGGGTGATCGGACCAGCGGATCGTCAGAAAATGCTCGCCGGAGTTATGACTGGAAACTGAATGGAAACTGCTGGAGTACTGTAGTGTTACTGTTTATTTAATCCGAAAACCAAACAACCATTCAAGAAAAATCGAAATAAATATCAAATAACCGTTAAAAATTCCAGGAAAAATATGGAACATGACCCACGGCCTTAGTAACACAAATAAAATATTATTACATAAAATAATAATTTTATTCATGTACAGTAAATACTTTTATATTGTTTTTAATATCTATTTAATTTGGAAAATACTAAAACAACCCCAAAAATTCTAAGAAAATTCAGGAGTTTAATTAGGACATTTTAAGATCAAATAAAATATTTTGGTACCACCAAATATTTTATTTTTATATCAATATATATTTTTATTTTGTTAAAGCTTTTAAAGGCTTTAGAAAATATATAATTTGATAATTGTAGGAAATTTCGCAGAAATTCCCTTAGGTTTATTTATATTAAATAAGATAGTTTTAGCAAAACCAAATCTTTTATTTTGTCTCCAAAGTATATTTTTAATTAATGAAACTTTTGGAAAGGTTTTGAAATCAGATTTTAACAAATAATGGAAAAATTCTCCAAGTTCTTTGTGATATATTTTTTAAAATTAATTCCAACTTAAATAGGGTTTTTTAAGGAAATAGTTTTAAGTTTTTCTAAAAATAGGCAAAATTGCTTTTCTTTTGAACTCTAGAGAAATCCAAAAAAATAAAGAGAAGACAAATAACTTGAGACAACCAATAAAATAATAATTTAAAATATTTTTTTATCCTATTTTTGAAATGAAATTTTGGGATGTTACAAACCTCCCCCCTTAACAGAATCTCGTCCCCGAGATTCAAGACTGACTATAGAAATAGGGTCAAGGAAACTCAACTCTTGGGTTTCTTCAAACTTCCAATCAACTGCACACTAAACAGGTTTGCTTCTGAACAGACGCTTGCTAACATCCAAAATTTGTAGGCTGCTCTTTGCGGATGCGGTCCCCTTGCAACTCCACTAACTCCAACAGTGTCTGCTTTTCTGGCACAAGAAAGGACTTCTTCTGCTAAGGCTCTTGGAACACATCTCACATCCATGCTGACGTTTCTGGCAACTCCATTGACAGGTTTCCGTACTTCTGTTTCTGAACACTTGATTTTCTGCTCCTTGTAGAAACTGAACAAGCTGCATCTGACGATGAAACTTACTTGAAATTATGCGGTCTTGAACGAGACTTGAACAGCATTCCGGTTTGTATTGCACTATCTTTGTCGGCTTGACTCTCGAGTATCGGCTTGAACTATATTTCAACTGGGTATTCCTTCACATTGGACTCAAGCTTCAATTATTACTAATGTAATGGTATTGGTTTGCTGGCATACACTGCGGTAGCTAGAGTAATTCTTCAGGAGGACAATTATCTTGTGTAGTTGTTAAACATACACAACAACTCTTTCTTCTAATGTGATGGCTCATCTACTTTCTTGACTCAACTATAACAGAATAGACAGTCCTCCGCCGACTACAACAAACTAAAGTTAACCTGATCACAACTTTACCTCAGGAACACTCTAGCTCCTCTTAACTGATTACATCTCTAGCCGAGGACCCAAACTGTCTTGCACATGGGTAACTAATTTAACTCCAGGCTTAAACATCTCAAGCATTGATTTCCAATATGATAAGCTTTATTAAAAACTTGATCTTAACAATGGACAAATTAACCATCAAGATTCTCACATCGCACTTATGCATGGCTTCATCTTGAATCGCTTCACAATTCACTTTCGGCGCAAGTGTCTCGGTGAGGAGGAGGACTAGGGTTCAAGTGGATAGGTATAACACCTTTTCTCTTGGGACAACTATTGGCTAAATATCCCGACTCATTGTATCTCAAGCAACGCTGACCGACATCTGTTGGCTTCCTCTTGACATGGCACTAATCTTGGTAGGGTAGAGCTAAGATCGACATGATCCGCATGATCACTTCCTTCGAGAGCAATTATTAGCGAGATGTCCTAGTGGCGCACAAACGAAGCAAATTCTAGACAATAAGCTTCTTCCTGCGGACTTTTCACGGGTGGTGTTATGGAAACTCGACCAAGTGATGGTATGTTCATCCTTAGAGGCGCGAGAAACTCTTCCACCGGACTAATGCATTTCCTTCTAACCGCACGTAGCGCACGGAACTTTCTTTATCTTCACATTGCACCAAAGCCGCTTCTCTTCTATGATGCGGCCAAATTTCGCGATCTCGAGAGTGGCTGATCCATCAAACATGGGCGGTTTGGTCTTCATGAACTAGGTAATCTTTGACTGTGAACAGGAGGTTGCGACTTCTGTTGAGGAGGGATTGATGTTGGCACTGATGACATTCATCCATTGCATCATTATCTGTATAAGCAGAGCCTAAGCGGTGAACAATTGATCCAAGTTTTGAATTGTCACGGTTGGTACAGTGGCCGACTGCTGGTCACTATCTGCTTTAGCACTGACACCAGTGGTAGCAACTGAACTAACGTGAACTGCCCTAGAGTCACTGCTGCGGTCGATCCTTTCCAACTGTTGACCACTCCAGCGTTTAGGTAAGAGGGAATAGCATAGATGAGGTTTATGAATCCTAGTGCAGGGGAACAGGTTTAACCCAAAAACTTATACAAATATTATTAATAACTTGGTATGGTTGCTTATCCAAGCCTAAAAGCTCTGCAACACATACTGCACATTCAGCAAACAGAAAACCAAATTAACCTAAGCACACAAGTCTAACGTCTAGAAAGGGTAACACTACTAACTTAGATAGACGCGACTCTCACACATGAGTCTCAACAACTACTCAAGCAATCGATTCTTTAAATTTCTTGAACACTTCATCAACCTTGGTTCTTCTATCTTCTCGAACACTTCATCTAAGACTCTTTCCTTGAGCTCGACAATTCCTATCTTCACGATCTTTAGGTTCAAAGAACAAAGATCCAAGGCTTTCTCCTAAAGTGTGAAACATCGTTATCTATTCAAGACAACTGAGGTAAGATTTTCAACTTAAATCGGCGGGGAAAGATAGAAATTTCAGCAAAAGGGGAAAAAGAATAGAAGAATAAGATAAGTCAAGAACTTATCATTCTTTCAAGTTAAAATTTTCTTTTAGAAAATAATTTTGAAGTTCCTAAAGAACGGCCAAACTATCTAGGGTCAAGACCTACAACAAGATATGCTCGATACCACCTCTGTCGAGACCCGAATTTGCAATCCGAAACCCTCGTGTTTTCAAAGACTAGTCCCAGGATCAAGAGCTAGTGCCCACAGCTAACAAAGATGAATATCACAATCATACACAACGGAATAATAAATAAAGAATTCAACTTTTAATATAACATGTTGAACAACCTTAAGGTCAACTTACAATTGTGAAGCCTAGATGGCTTCAACTCGAGTAAAATGAACAACAATGAACGAAGAACGTCGGTGAATCCCATCAAAATACCACATGCATTTGACAAGGTTCAACTCCTAGATATTCGCCTTCTTGCGAACTTCTCCTTCTTCAAGACAAAGATTTCTCTTCAACTGGTGATGTTTTGTTAAAGTAAGGGTGAGTACACAACCGCACTCAACAAGTCGTGCATGTAATGCAATTCTATTACTACATGCATGGCTTATTCCAAAGGAATGGTCAAGGATTCTTTTGCAATAAAGCAAAGATTCACAAATAATCATAATAGATAGAAAAGCAATAAAACAATAATACTCATAATAAATTTCGTAATCATTCTCAAGTAAAGCATTTTCATCCTTAACCAATTTCCATATCACATTGTCCACATTCCCAACCTCATTTTTATCAAAATCTAACCCTTGATCAGAATCCCGAGCAATGTCCAATACCGTGGACACGGCTATTCGAATAGTTTTTACACTCTGCAGAGGTTATACACTTTACCCACAAGATATAATCGACTCACCAAGTCAGCCGTGAATCGCCATACAATAGTATGCGAATGAGCGATCATAACAAAGCCTTTCCAAAGATCCATCTAAACCCAATACTGCCCGCTAAGGTTTCAACAGTGGTGGGACTGGTTACCACATCCAGGGCCCCCCTCTTGCACCTGTGAGTTTTAATACCCGTTCACTCAGGACTCACTCCACCACGACAGTACCGAGGAATAGAATTCACAATTTATTCAGCTAGGTCCGTCCCATACCGGAACTTGTGGTTGTTTGAATGACTTAGGTCAAAGGCTCGCAAGGTTAAGTCCTTAGTTGACCGAGGCAAGACTAACCAAAAGTTCATCACATCAACATGTCATAAAACCAAATGCGACTGCCCAATTGCCACTTTTGGCCCACTAGAAACAATCTAAAACCAAATGCAACCGTCCAATTGCCACTCTTGGCCCACCAGAAACAATCTTGCCACTTGCCTCAGTCCAAATCACTTTCCCACCCCAGTCCTTTACCATGCACCATGTGCCATCATCAACTCAATAACACAAGCCACATTCCCAAAAACACGTTCCATATCTTATTAAGTCAATATTAACTTTAATTTTTCAAAATCATGATGAATCTACGTGGCAGGGCTAAGCACACTACATACGCTCTAATCAACCCATGTTGGCAAATTATTAATGTCCAACTATTAATGCACAATCTAGGGTGACAAATGAATCATGGCATACAAATAATAGAGACAAGGTGGCAATAACAAGTAGGTTGATTATCTAATCCCAGATTAATTGAAATCAGTTTATTTCAAGCTAGCATGCAATAATTTCAAACGAAGTAATTTTAAAACATGGGATCCATATGGTCAAAGCACAACTTGCCTGGCCCTTGCAATTTATATTATTCTTTACTCTTTATCTTCGATCCTTGATCCTCGATCTTCAATCTCCGCTTGCTTGATCCTCAGCTCCTTCGAGCGACTTCCGGCAACGCGTCTAACGATAAACAAACACAAATACCACAATACTCAAAAAGCAAATCAAGTAAACTCCAAATTAAAAACGAATAGCATTGGGCACAACGGCTTAGATGAAATTAGGAACTTGAATGAATTAGGTCGATGATTAGACAAAATAGAACAGCTTTCGGAAAATACATCGAAGAGAAAGATTAATAACTGAGAAAGAAGGAATGATATTCCGAAAAATATTTCTTCCAAAGTTATTATTTTGATTGCATAGCCGATGACATATGGACTCTCGATCTATAGATCGGGTCCACGATGATACGTTAGTTCGCCATGAACTAAGCAGATGCTCGAGGTTGACTTTCGTTGATCGAGTGGCACAATCAACCAAAAGGAAGATAGACTGATAGGCTAGGTCTGGCATAAGAATATGACATTTGGCTAATGGTCTATCGACCAAGATCACGAATGAATTCTAGGTTAATGGCAGATTAGATTTTCAAGGATAAGACAAGGACGGATGGAATCGACATCCACTACGGTTCGATCCGGAGGTTAGTCTTACATCGAGGACGAAACTCGACGACGACGAGGCGGTGATGACTGGAATACGAGGCTGAACTCAACATGATGGGCTAGATCACAATAAGGCGATAAAAAAGGTAAGGACATCACACTAGGGCCTTTACTTGCATGCACACGTGTGATGAGAGCGAAGCGTTAACGACGAAACGTTAACAGCGGAACGATTCAAGGATGGATACACTTGACATAGGGTAGATCGGTAGGGTTGGCTCTGCGATTAAAGGTTACCAAGGATGGCGAACCGAAACGTGCACCGATACGAAGGACTAGGCCAAAAGACGACGAGTAGATTCTAGAATATGGTTTTGACGGCAACCGGGGATCAAATGAACTTCACCAATGAGAAAAACAGTGAATAATAATCTACTGGACACAATGATATGGCCACGATAAACCAAAATGGTTGGCGGCACAAGACGACACATGGCGGTGACAAAAAGGCGACGGTAACGAATATTAAAATTTTAGGAGAACGGAATAGCAAAGGAAAAGTGAGCACCACGTAGAACGCGGCGACACGAACTCAACGGTATAGTCGGATTTGGCGGCAACCCAATGGATTGATCACAAGCGCCGATTAACGGCTCCCCGAGCTAATAGATCAAACGATCATAACTATTAAAGTATCAGATTTAAACCTAACCAAATTTTACAGAGAGCTATCTGAGAATATTTGGCACAAAGTGACGTGAACGGATATGAGTTTTACCTTCTGGATCAACGGGGAACGCACGATGAAGATTTCTGCTGTCTGCAACCCAGTTTGATCGGAGAAAAGAATTTTCTGCGCAGAATCACAAGGTCAAAACTGTGCGTTAGAGTGAGCAGCATGTAGGGGATATCAAGGGAAGTCTACCATAAAACTTTCACGGCCAAACTCCCAGAAACGTGAGAGAACGGGCTCCGGCAAATTTGATCTTTAGGCGGCCATAACTTTTGATCCAGTGGATGAAATTGCACCAAATTTGGATGGAAGACAGAGGGTACCTTGAGGCATGACGTGACACAGACGTATCTTGAAAAGAGTCGACGAGTTGATGGGGAACGTGACGCCAAATCAGGTCAACGTGGGGGCAGCGCTCGGGGCGATGCGGCGGCACGGCTGCTCTGTTTGGAATCTTCCAAAACTGTTTTACAGGGGTCTTGCAAACATCATTGGGGTGCTCCACAAAAAATTGGAGGATGAACGGAGTTCTCGCCGGAGTTGGGGAAGAAGGCTTGCCGAGAGAGATCCGTTGTGATTCTGATGCTGATCTTTGATTATGATGTGGGGAATGTGGAGAGGCGTCTAGGGTTTAGTTTTTAGATACAAAGGAGCGGTGGATCAACGGGAAAAGCTCACCGGAGTTGGGAAAGAAATCAGTGGCCAGAGGTGCTGCGATAGGTATTTTCAAAATCTGATTTTACTGGACGTAGAGGACAACAATAGGAAGCTCTGGTAAAAATTTCAGATCGAAATAAGTTCAGGAGTGACCAGGAGAGCTCGTTGAAATTTTTGCCAGAGTTGAAAAGAATGGCTCATACAGGAAGATCCAGAACTTGGATGGGGAAAATTCCAATTGGGTTGTAAAGAGAACGTAATTAAAAATCTGTGGTTCAATTTATAGGGTGATCGGACCAACGGATCATCGAAAAACACTCACCGGAGTTATGACTGGAAACTGAATGGAAACTGCTGGAGTTACTGTAGTGTTACTGTTTATTTAATCCGAAAACCAAACAACCATTCAAGAAAAATCGAAATAAATGTCAAACAACCGTTAAAAATTCCGGGAAAAATCTGGAACATGACCCGTAGCCTTGGTAACACAAATAAAATATTATTACATAAAATAATAATTTTATTCATATACAGTAAATACTTTTATATTATTTTTAATATCTATTTAATTTGGAAAATACTAAAACAACCCCAAAAATTCTAAGAAAATTCAGGAGTTTAATTAGGACATTTTAAGATCAACTAAAATATTTTGGTACCACCAAATATTTTATTTTTATATCAACATATATTTTTATTTTGTTAAAGCTTTTAAAGGCTTTAGAAAATATATAATTTGATTAATTGTAGGAAATTTCAGAGAAATTTCCTTAGGTTTATTTATATTAAAGAAGATATTTTTAGCAAAATCAAATCTTTTACTTTATCTCCAAAGTATATTTTTTAATTAATGAAACTTTTGGAAAGGTTTTGAAATCAGGATTTTAACAAAAAATGGAAAAATTCCAACTTAAATAAGGTTTTTTTTAAGGAAATAGTTTTAAGTTTTTCTAAAAATAGGCAAAAGTCCTTTTCTTTTGAACTCTAGAGAAATCCAGAAAATAAAGAGAAGACAAATAACTTGAGACAACCAATAAAATAATAATTTAAAATATTTTTTTATCCTTTTTTTGAAATGAAATTTTGGGATGTTACAACACCCTAGATTCAAGAGATCTAGCGGGGTAGCGGCACGCACGTAGGTCTTGAGGAGCACGATGGTGTCCTCATCAAGCGGGCGTGGGTTCTTCTCATTCATGATGTCGTCCTCTGGCTCGGGCACCATGGTTTTGGGGAGACCAGCAGGTGCGAAGTGACTACAGGAATAGGGAGCAAGGGAGTTAGGGTTTTGGGGAGTTTCGGGAAGGTAAAAAGGATGGGGAGGAAGCATACTCACCTACGAGGTCGGTGAGAATGAAGATGGTTTGATCAAACAATCCTGATGTCATCCATGACGGTTTGTGAATAAAACCATCAATGATGTACTCCATACACGTGATATCACACATCACAGATGGTTTTTGGCTAAAACCGTCTGTGATGAGCTCTGTGATGAGGAAAGGAACATTACAGACCCACATCACAGACAGTTTTAGTCAAAAAAAACCATTTGTGATGTGCCCAAGAGTCATCATTGACTATTTTTAGTGAATTGTGTGTCTTATGTCTGTTTGAATGTGTGTTTTGCAAATTTATCTTGATCGTGAATTGTGTATCTATATAGAGGGCATGGCTAGCATGATTCTTGAGGCTAACCATAAAATTGAAATTATGTATTAGAAATACATATCACAGATGGTTCATAATTGGAACTATCTGTTATTTATCATTATTACATATAGTTTCTTTTGTTTTAACAGTATGTGATATATAACTATCACAGACAGTTTTTGTAGATAACTACCGGTAATATGTAACTATTATAGATGATCCACTTGGTAAAATTAAATTCACTATACCTCCTTTTTCTGGAAAGTATGATCCTGGTGCATACCTCACATGGGAGCCAGTCGTAGAACAAAAATTTGCTTTCTATGCTTTTCCTGAAGATAAGAAAGTTAGATCTGCTACTAGTGAGTTTATTGATTTTGTATCTATTTGGTGGAGTGAGTATTGTCAAAATATTCAGAACATACCTAGAACTTGGAATGCTTTGAAGTAAGCTATGAGACATAAATTTGTACCTTTATATTATTCTCATGATTTGCTAAATAAATTGTAATGTTTAAGACAAGGAAGTAGTTCTGTAGAGGATTACTATCAAGAATTGCAAACTGGGTTATTACATAGTAGTTTAGAAGAAATTGAAGATGCTAAAATGGCTAGATTTCTGGGTGATTTAAATTGTAAAATTTAGGATATATTTGATTATAAAGAGTACAATTCTATCACTCGCTTGCTTCATCTTGCTTGTAAGGCAGAAAGAAAAGTACAGGGACGATAATCCAAGATAAAAGAAAATTTTAAAGGATCTTTTGCAGGTCATTCCAATCAAATGCAATCGAAGGCTCTATACAACACTTCCAGTCGAGCCTCTGTACCAAGTTCCTACCACAAGAGTCAACACCCTGCTACTTCCATTACTCCTTCACATGCCCCAAAAACAAGCAAAACCACGGTACCAGGCCCCACACAAATTTCATCCTTAGATGCTTCGACACGAAGAACATGAGAAATATAGTGCCATTACTACAAGGGCTATGATCATATGATGAGGGACTACCCTAGCAAGAGAGCTCTCCTTATAAAGGATAATGGTAAGTATACTTCAGTTGGTGATATTGAGGAAGAATATGCTATGTTTGCAACTGACCATGCAGGTGACGAACAAGGATCTGAACATGAAGAAGATGTTTTGGTGCTGAAGGTTCTGACAAGCACTTAAGAATCATTATGAAGCGTGTGCTAAGTGCTCAAATGTAGTGTGATAAACAAAATCAACGACACAATCTGTTCCAAACAAAGTTTGTTCTCAAGGACCATTCATGTCGTATGATCATTGATGGAGGGAGTTGCAACAATCTTGCAAGCATGGACATGGTTGAGAAACTTGGCTTGACAACAAATCAGCATCATGTCCTTTCTACATTGAATGGTTTAATTCTTGTGGTAAGTTGAAGGTAACTCGCATTGTGATAGTACACTTTTCTATTGGTTCATATCATGGTTATACTGATTGTGATGTCATACCTATGCAAGAATATTCTTTGTTGTTAGGTAGACCATGGCAATATGATCAAGATACCTTGCATCATGGTAGAACTAATCAATATACTCTCATATCTAAAGGAAAGAAAATCACTTTACTGCCCATGTCTCATGAGGCAATTTTAAAAGTTGAATTAGAGAGAGCTAATAGAGAAAATGAGAGTAGCAAAAGTGATAATTAGACTGTAGATAAAGAACTTACACAACAAAAGAAGAAAGAACCTAGTGATATTAAAGGTGAAATTAAATTAAAAGGTGTTGTTTTGCTTGCAACAAAATCTGATATTATTGAGATGGAAGCTAGTAATTCTATTTGCTATGCTATAGTGTGTAAAGAAGCATTATTTTTATTTGAGAATATACCTCCTCCTTTGCCTCCTATTGTTGCTAATGTTTTGTAGGAGTTTATTGATATATTTCCATGTGAAGTACCATCAAGGCTGCCACCAATTCGAGGAATTGAGCATCAAATCGATTTAATCCCAAGAGTTTCATTGCCAAACCATGCGCCCTATAGGACCAATCTGAAGGAGACTAAGAAAATTCAGTGCCAAGTGCAAGAATTATTTGACAAAAGGTATGTATGTGAAAGCTTTAGTCCATGTATTGTTCCTGTTATTTTGGTTTCGAAAAAAGATGGATCATGGCATATGTGTGTTGACTGTAGAGCTATCGATAATATCACCATTAGATATCGTTATTCTATTCCTAGGTTAGATGATATGCTTGATAAATTAAGTGGCTCTACCATGTTTTCTAAAGTGGATTTGTGTAGTGGTTACCACTAAATTAGAATGAAACTTGGAGATGAATGGAAAACTGCATTTAAAACTAAGTTTAGGTTATATGAGTGGTTAATGATGCATTTTGGTTTAACTAATACCCCTAGTATTTTCATGAGATTAATGAACGAAGTTTTACGTGTTTTCATTGGAAAATTTGTTGTGGTTTACTTTGATGATATATTAATTTACAACAAGTCACTTGATAAACATCTTGAAAACTTACATGTTGTTTTTAATACTCTATGTGATGCACGTTTATTTGATAACCTTGAGAAGTTCATCTTTTGCATGGATCGAGTTTCATTTCTTGGTTATGTTGTTACTCCACAGGAAATTGAGGTTGTTGAGACCAAGATCAAAGCAATCAAGAGTTGGTCGACTCCTAAAATGGTTACACAGGTGCATAGTTTTTTGGTCCTTGTTGTACGAAAGGTTTCAGCACTATTACCGCACCGATGAATGAGCTTTCCAAGAAAGGTGTTCCGTTTCAATGGGAACAAGCTCAAGAAGACGCCTTCAATTTGCTCAAGGAGAAATTGACTCATGCACCACTGCTCCAACTTTTTTATTTCGATAAGACTTTTGAGTTAGAATGTGATGCTAGTGGTATAGGAATTGGAGGCGTGCTGATTCAAGGAGGTAAGCCTATTGCATACTTTAGTGAGAAATTATCAGGGCTTTGTTTAAACTATTCTACTTGTGATAAGGAATTATATGTCTTAGTTCGAACTTTAGAAACATGGCAACATTATTTATGGCCAAAAGAATTTGTTATACATTCTAATCATGAATCTTTAAAGCATATTAGAAGTTAAAGTAAATTGAACCATAGACATGCAAAATGGATTGAATTTATTAAATCTTTTCCTTATATCATTAAATACAAGAAAGAGAAGGAAAATGTTATTGCTGATGCATCGTCTAGGCGATATACTCTATTATTTCAACTTGACTTTAAGATGTTCTGACTAGAGGCTATTAAAGAGGAATATGTGCATGATGCTGAATTTAAAAAAAATATTGTTGAATTATAAAGAGAGAAAGAGCTAGAATAAATTTGTGATTAATGATGGATTTGTGTTTCATGCTAACAAGCTATGAATTCCAGCTAGTTCTATTTATCTTTTATTATTACAGGAGGGGCATGGAGGAGGTCTCATGGGATATTTTGGTGTCAAGAAAATGGAGGACGTACTGGCCAATCATTCTTATTGGCCAAAGATGAGGCGTGAAGTTGAGCGCTACATTGCACACTGCACCACTTGTCAAAAAGCTAAGTCACGACTTAATCTGTATGATTTATATATGCCTCTTCCTATTCCTAGCATACCTTGGGAGGATATTTCTATGGACTTTATTTTAGGATTGTCTAGAACAAAGAAAAGGATGAATAGTATTTTTGTTGTCATGGATAGATTTTCTAAGATGGCATATTTTATGGTGACAACAGGTTGTGGCATACAAATAACAAGGTAGGGTATAGATCAAAGGTATGTTAACTAAGCCCCAATTTAATTTGAAAACAGTTGTACACATGAAATATTATGCAATATGGAAAAACAATATAGCGATTTTATAAACATGGATTCAACATGATCAAAACAAACCTTGCCTTGGCAAATGTTCTGGTCTTACTCTAGAACTTGATCTTGAGTCAACGGATCCTCCTCTGATGCATTGCACAACTCAACATCTACGCGAATCGAGAGAAAAAACCAAATAAATACAAAAATAGAAAAAAATAAACTCCAAAAATCAAATAAAATTCACCATTAGATAGATCTCAATTTTACAAATTTTTAGAAATTTGAATCACCTCAATCGGAGTTCATATGAGGGAGAACGGGCTCTCAAAAGATTCAAAAATCATACAAATCTGAAAATTAGAAAATTCAAAATTATTTGAATTATTTTTATAAAGGAAACTCGCGTTATTGTGTCATGCTGACGACAGCACCAATCTGGACTAACCGCGTGCTAACACATGGCACGGTCCATAGACTCGGTCCACAGGACCTCCTCTGGTCCACCGTGGACGCGGTGCATGTCGCTACGGTTACAGTGCCTGCCACACGGCTGCGTCTGGTTGGTGACAACTGCAGCGTGATCTGAACTGCCCTTTCCTGATCCAACGACCACAAGCGGCAGCGACTCCAGAGACTACGCGACCTAATCCTGACCGTTCATGGGGATTGAACAGTTACACTTACCCGAGCTGCTTACTGTTGACGTGGCGATGTGGATTGATCCCATTCGTTGGTAGCGGATTCGATGGCTGATAGCTCCCGATCCTGGTGATGGTGGCACGGCGGCGGATCTTTACCGGCAGCAGGGAAGAAGACCTAGTCGACGGCTCCCCGGCGACAGAACGGCGATGAGAGACGGCAGGTTTGATGCGGCACCATGCGAGACCCTAGATCTGGTACCAGTGCGGTGGAAGGCGGCTTGACGATGATGGAAACTCATGAAACATTGCGGCGGCTTCCCTTCTCCACTCCAGTGAGCTCCCAAGCACGAACCGCGGCAATCCTTGCAAAACTGGTCCGACCAATAGACGCGGTGCTCTCTAATGGTCCTCGAGAGGGTTGAGGCGTCGTTAAATACCCCTCAGTGGTCATGCACGGGCCCAGGAATCCCAACGACATGGCGGTGGACTCCCGAGCTGACGCGGCGGCGGCGCTCCGAGTCCTTCATGGAGACGACAGTGGTAGACTGTTCGATCAACGACCTGATTCACTCCTATTACAACATGATCTTAACCACTCATAACCAATTAATGGTCTGGATTGGATACGGCCCGAATCGACATGATTTAATCCACACCACACGCTCATGATCCAACGGTTCAAGCCACTAGGGTTTCTAACCTTACCATCCACCATCCGATCGCGATCCAACGGTCGACACTAATGCTTCTAGAAGATGGGTCGAACGGGCTAACAACGCAGAGCAGATTAGGCTGCACAGCGCTAGGCCACGCGCGCATAGTGCTGGGCTTTGGCCCAGTAATGTTCAAACGTATTTTCGCTAATTTTTTATTTTAAATAATTCTAAAAAATAGTTTAGTTTATTTTAGGCAAGGAAAATATTAGGAAAAATCCAAGAAAATTCTCATAAATACTTTGAGATATTTTAAACTTAAATAAAATATTTTAGTAAAACTTTATTTTATTTTTATCTATAAATAGCTAGTTTCAACAAAAGGCCAATATACTTAATTTAAATTAATTTCAAATAAAATCCAAAAAAATCCAATAAATATAGAAAAATCACAAAACACATAAATAACAATAAAATAATAATAAAGGGGTAAATTTTTAGGATGTTACAAGCTTCAATCGAGTTTCTCCCCCTTGACAAAGCTGGGTGGTAATGTCAACATAAGTGGAGTAACCAAAGCCAGTTTTGGCAAAGGAGTGAGGTGGAAGTGCAGGATTGTATGGCATGGAGCAATGGGCTGCTCGGTGGCTTTATAGATGGACGAGGCGGTGGTAATAGGATTTGAATGAGGAAGGGAAATGGTAGCGACATGAGTTTTCTGTAGGGTGAAAATGGAGCGGATAATTCCCGACTGTCTGTCTATCCGTATAAATTCGAATACTATTTGGAGCGTAATTTCGGATATCTGATTTTTTTTATATCAGATACGGATTCAGATGGTTTTTTTCGGATACGGAAACATATTCGGAACAAAACTATCTGTTGGATTTGGATATAACTGTAATTTTATTTGGTTATATCTGGTACACTATCCGATTTGAAACCCTTGACGACTCGGGTCCCGTCCCCATCCCTATCCTAACAGCTGGCTATCCAAATTCCAAAATCCCCAACCGACTCCCTATCCTCCCCACTCATCGCCGCGCCATGTCCCCATCCTCAGTCCCCAATCATCGCCGCCGAGCCCTGATCTCTCATCGTGTGGCCGCCGATTGGCCACCTTGCCCTCGCGTTGCTCGAAGCCACGAACTTGGAGTAGCGCGGCCGCCAGCTGGCCGCATCGCCTTAGGTCAGCCTCCTCCAAGCTCGGTCCCTACCGTGTCCCCGCATCACCTCCAAGCCCGGCCGTGTCCCCGTGCTAGTCCACCTCCTGAAACACTTCCCTGCTCCGGTCAGCCTCCTTCGAGCTCGGTCCCCGCCGTGTCCCCGCATCGCCTCCAGCCCCGGCCGTGTCCTCGCATTGGTCCACCTCCTCCGACATTTCCCTTCTCCGGTCAGTGTCCTGCAAGCTCAGTTGCGTCCCTACCGTCCCCAACCCATTCGGCAAAGAGGTAAGAGCGAAGATCCCCAATCCGGCCTCCCTCCGGTTGAGCACTTCTTGCAACCGTCATTTGATATGTATGTGCTATCCAATATTAGAAAAGTGTTGAATAAAAAGGAAGCACAAGGAAAATGTACATAGGAACTGGTTGTGGTACATATGTACATAAACAGTTCCGTATGATAATGGATTGTTGGACGAGAAAACTCGTATTGAACTCATCAATGTTAAGCTCAAAAACAAAACAAGGTTACATAGACACCAACTAAAGAGAGGTCATGTCAAGACAGCGAATATGTAGAATACAAAGTTTACTTCATATAAGGTTCAAAGCAACACTGCAAGTGCTACCTAAATTCAAAGCATAGCACTTGAATACACATTCATTAAGAGAAATGGATATATAGCAGACGGTTGTTTCATTTTGAGCTCCTTTACACATTTTTTTTAGTCAATCGATATATAGCATATGGTTGTTTCAGTGTGGTTTTGGATTACTTGTGCAAGTTAGCTAGAAATGCATTAGAATATAGTAGCTTCACTGTGGGTCTGTTTGGTTGCTTGCATGGTATTTGCATGGCACGAGTGGATACAGTTAAATTGCTAATGCAGCTGTTTGATTTACTATACGTTTAGGAAATTTTGGCCCAGCTCATGCATCTGTTGCATCCGAATCCAGCTCAAGAAACGCAGTCTTGGCCTTCTCTTGCGCCCAAGCCCGCGAGATCTGACCTTCGCTCGCTCGCGAGATGCGCTTCGCCGCTCCGCCACTCGCTCGCGTCTAGGGTTCCTCCTCCGGTCGTCTCCGCTCACCTCCTCCTCTCCACACCCCAAACCCTAACGATGGGCGCCCTCCAAGAGCTACAGGTGGTTCTTCCGGCGCCGCCGCCACAGAGCATACTACGCCCCTCCGACGCCACCCCGCCGCCTTGTAGGTACATTTCAGATTCTAATTTCGCCGCTCAATTGTTTTCTTCCTGCGATTTTGAGAGGTTTAGGTGCTCTTGTTCATCCTCAGAGGCCACGAACCCTAATGGAGCGGCCATGGGGTCGGAACGCGACCTCTTCGCCAGAGGCGCTTGCACGGGACCGTGCATTGGTGAACTAATTATTGTTCTTTGGTTATGCTTACGCATTATTGTTAGGTTGTAGATAGGTCGGGAGTGGTAATGTCTCTATAAGGATGTGTATTAAGCACAATCTCTTTCTTCCAAGTCATGTTTGCGGTTTGCACGCAAAGTCTGTGACATGTTTCTCATGAGTTCAAAGTTGGTGCTCGGGTGGTGAATTTGCCGTGGCATGATTCCTTTTTTTTGTGTTCTGGTTGTTGTCCTGGTACATCTACTGCTGTTCTATTCTGGATCAAGATAAGGTCATTATTGCTATCTTTGGATTATAAAACAAATTTTTTCATGTTGATTATGTCATTATTGCTATCTTTGGATTATGTAATTTTCTTCATGTTCTTACTTGATCTTAAGATGCTCTTTTTGACATTGAGCTATATTTGTTAGGCACATGGAGTTATTGAGAAGGAGGAAATGAATGGCTTGAAGTGATGTTGGTGTACTTGGCAAACGAGAGAAATGCATTCATTAAACCATGCAAACCGCAATGTCAATTTTTGTCATGGGGATACTCTCCGTGCTTGTCACCAATAAGCGATTTGTGAATTTCTTCTATTAGTTACATGATTTGTTTTATTTTTCTTACCGATATTGATTGACCAAATGGAAGTCCCTATTCTATCATTGTAATTTTTGCTTCAATAAAACCTCGATAGTTATCTCGTATAACTATATTCTTATCTAGTATAAACAAGCTATTTTTAAATAGGGATGCCCTTAAGTATTCTAACCTAATAGGTGTAGTTTTTCTTATTTATAAATCAATCATGCATTCTTATACAATAATCATGAGGAAACATAGAAACCTAAAACCTACTCTGCTCACACCGCTTGGTTAGGTTGGTAAAGTTGCTAGCTAATTGAGATATTAATCACGATCCTAATTGAGATATTTGTTGCTGATCTAAATATATGTTGTTCTGAACTCAATCTGTTCATTAGGACTTTAATAACAGTGAACTTCATTATCAATTCTTATTGTCTATGTTAAGGTGGTAAGGGTTCGAGGCCTTATACACTTAATTGATTGTTTAGCCCATTTGTGATTGAGATTGAGGATTTAAAATCTTCAAACAAACCCTAATCTGAGAGCAATATAAAAGAAATTTCTTCATGTTTTATGTTATTATTGCTATGATGGTCTTGGTTCAATTCCTGGGGCATCTCTTCCGGTTGCTACCCAACCCGTTGAGATGGCTCCACCTAGTGAATGCCTATTGCTTAAGAATATGTTTGATCCATTTGTGGAGGTTGTGTTTTTGCTACTGTGTTATTGTTTTTTATTGTTCTTATTGTTTTTTACTGCCAAGAGCCATTATTTTTTTTATTCTTCTATATAAGCTCCTTAGGACATTTTACTTTCTTCTGAATTATTAATGTCTATTTTGGCAGGGATGAATGTGATAAGATGGTAAAACTAATACAATCACGAGTTAAGGATTCTACGTTTCCTGAAGCCTGTAAGTTTGGAACGCCAAAAGAAATTCCAAGTAGGAATGCAGGCGTTGGCCATGATTTTACAGGAGCTTGGCGTTCCTTGAGTCACAATAGGAACTTCCCTGGATAAGTTACATTCTCTAGTATTGATCTGGTAGCTTTTCTCCCGCTCTCCTCTCCAAACATCTCCGAGCTATGTAATGCAAAGAAGAATGGAAGCAAAGAAATGGTTGGAAGAGAAAAGGCAGGATCAGTCCAAAGCCGCACGACCATGGTCCTTGCACATTAAACACCGATATGCTTAATTTCATTGGTATAAATATGTTGTCCTTTCTAATCTTCGTAACCTTCAATTTTAGGTGATTGGCACAACGTGTGCTTATTTTGGTTGCATCAATGCTGCTTACCTTTGTGGGTTATACTAGGTCAATGATGTAAATGCAGAATGTATATTTTTGTTCACCTGTGTTTGAGTATTTTGATTATATGTTAATTGATGCTTAGTTTCTAAAATGTCATTCCTGGTAATCTTGATGAACCTCATACATTTTTTCATACGAGTGTGAGCTCTATAAGTGTTGTACATTGTTTGTGTTGATCCATGTTCCAAAGTTCTTGAGTGAGATATCAATAAATTGCTTTTGGTCATGTTTCAAAAATTTGCTTCTGGTCATGTTTCAAGCGATAAGAAATTGGCTTCTGGTTGTAGGATCGGATGGCGTCAATCAGAGGGGGGGTGAATGATTGTGCGGAAGCTAAAATCTTATTCTCAAACTTTTCGAAACACCTCAATTCAAACTCAAATTTCTTGAAGACCGGTTCACGAAGTTGGGAGACCAGTTTAGAAGTCTGGGCGACCAGTAGAGCACTTGAGCGACCAGTAGAACACTTGGGAGACCAGTTTGGGCACCTAGGCGACCAGTAGGACACATGGGTGAGCAGGTTGGGCACCTGGGCGACCAGTAGGACACTTGGGCGAGCAGTAGGGTGAGCGGGCGAGCAGGTTGGGCGACCACGTTATCAATCTGGCGATCAGTTCAGAAAAACTAAAATTCCTGGAGATCCAACCGTTGGATTGACGTAAAATTTTAACTGTAGAAAATAAACTCAATTCTACAGCTAACACAAAAAGAATCAGGTCAATTGGATCTACGAATCTAAAGTTATATCCTTTGCAAGATGACTAAATCCGAGTGACCACGCGAACAGTCGGGCGAGCAGGACATCAATCTGGGCGACTACAAATTACAGAAGATCTAACCATTGGATTGAAGTGAAATTTTAACTGTAGAAATTAAACTCAATTATAAAGCTAATAAAAAAAGAATCAGGTCAATCTGATCTACTGATCTAAAGTTATGACCTTTGTAAGATGACTGAATCCGGGCGACCACGCGAGCAGTCGGGCGAGCAGGACATCAATCTGGACGACCACAAATTACTGAAGATCTAACCGTTGGATTGATGCGAAATTTTAACTGTAGAAACTAGATTCAATTGTGAATCAAATTCAATAAGAATCAATCCGATCGGATCTACAGATCAAAAGATATTACCTTCTCAACATGATACCTTTGAAAAGAACCGAACTCCGTGATGAACTTCGTGACTGCTGTGATGAACAAAACTTCAAGCGATCGATCAACTATGTCGAAGCCAAGAGCAAATCACGGCCGCAAGAAGTAGCTCTCTGGAAGATTGATTTTTATTCCATTGTCTAAAATACTCCAACACAAGAGTACAAACCCTAAAATCTTGCTCAAGAATAAACAGGGGACACCTCCCCTTATTTATACAGAGCAATCCTAACGAGATAGAATACAACTCCACTTCCAACATGGAAAGAGTCTCAGATACATCTCAACTTGGCCCAACGTGGCCAAAAACAACTCTTGCACGTATGTACACCCCACCTTTGTAATTACGTGACTAACCGACCTCCATGTGCATGTTCTCTAGCCCTAACGCCCCGCATGACATCCTTGACCACCAAGACCTCGATTCTTCCACGAACCTAATCCCGAACCTCGGTTCCTCCATGAACCTAGTTCCGGTCCGTCATCGACCACGTTAAGCCTCGAGCAACACGCGACATGAATAAACACAGAATCGTGGCACGAGCACAAGTCCACGACTTGACTCAAGGTTAATCCATACAACCACTCACACGAGTGCATCGTATCAAGCAGAATCCATCATGCTATCACCAGCATAATAATTATCTCAATATGGCACATGCACAAGTACCACACATGCTATAATCAAAGTCACTTTACAATGCCAATTTCACCATTCAACCAATTTTTCATCACATGATCTCACAATCTCCCCCTTGATGAAAACATTGGCAACACCCTTTGGACCTGAACATTGGCATTAACCTCACGAGAAAAGATTTTAAGAAATTTCATTTTAAAACAGAAAGCAAGGTGATCAAAAAGCAAAGTGAAAAAATCTCCCCCTAAAAGAAAACCAAAATTTGTGTGAACTCCAAAATTTCTCCCTTTTGACAATAAAACATTTTACTTCTCCCCCTGAATGTAAGCTTTCTTCTGCCCCTTTGACAATGATTTCAGCAAGGAGAAACAATTGAGTGCCAAGACAAGAACCAATGAGCTTCCTTGATCATATAACCTTATAGATCACATAATAAGCATAATACATGAACTTAAAATTATTTAACAAGTTAGGGAGTGACATGCATCTCAACCTCAATTTAATCAACTATAGCCAAGTACTAAGCAAAATCTTGGCAGAAGAAAATTAGGCCAAAAATGAAGCAACTAACAACTCAGGACAAGTAAATAGTTTCAACTCCAATCTAGTAGACCAAATTAATCTTGATAACAGGAAACTGCATGTGGCATGCTTGAAGCATACTTCTTTTATTTTCAATGAATGGCATGCTTGAAGCATACATCTTATCTTTTAGGGAATGGCATGCTTGTAGCATACATCTTATCTTTTAGGGAATGGCATGCTTGAAGCATACATCTTGAAGCTTTTGCACATTTTGATAATTTTGACAAGCTTCTTGCAGATTTGAGCCCCCTTTTTTTTCTTATTCCCTTTTCTTTTATTGTAAACATGCAAAGTGATTAAATGGTCTATAAAAGAGTAAATCTGAAAATACACATGCTTCATAGCCCAAATTTGTTAAGACAATTCATTATCAAGCCTATAGAAGCAAGATATCACAAGGTATTAGCTATAGACAGTCAAACCAAAGAATTCCGCAATATCACTTTTAGTTCAAGTAAAGCAATTTAGATTATCATATATAAGCTCAATTACATTATATATAAAGAAATATGATAAAGTAAGCTCATTGAGTAACAGACTTGGCATAAAACTCCCCCTCAAAACAAGCTCATGGAATGCACAACGCCCAGCTCTCCTCTCAAAAAGGCAAATCGAGAAGCATCAAGTGGTTTTGTGAAAATATCAGCAATTTACAATTCAGAATCAACAAAATGCAACACAACATCTCCTTTTTCCACATAATCTCGAAGGAAATGATAGCGAATGTCAATATGCTTGGTTCGAGAATGTTGCACTGGATTTTTAGCAATATTAATAGCACTAGTGTTATCACGAAAAGGGAACACTATCTAAGTTTAATCCAAAATCCTTTAAAGTTGATATCATCCAAAGCACTTGAGCACAACATGCAAAGAAAGAACATATTCAGATTCGGCGAAGTTGAGAGAGCAATGAAACTTGTTTTCTAGATGACCAAGCTACTAAAGATGTACCAATAAAATGACATGTTCCAGAGGTACTTTTCCTGTTAATTCTACAACCCGCAAAATCAGCATCAGATTAGGCTCTAAGTGATAAACATGATGATGAGGAGTACCATAAGCCAAACTCTAAAGTGGATTGTAAATAGCGAAGAATTCGTTTTACCCCTTGTCGATGAGAAGCACGTGGGGAAGCTTGAAAACGAGCACACAAACACACCGCAAAGTGTATATCCAGCCTTGAAGCAGTGAGATAAAGAAGTGATCCAATCATGCTTCGATACTCCTTTTGATTAACCGGTTCTCTTTCTTTATCCGGATCCAAAGTAGTTGTTGTGCCAATAGGTGTGGAAATTGGTTTGTATGTTTCCATCTCAAAACGTCGAAGGAGATCTTTTGTGTACTTCGTTTGGTGAATAAAGATACCTTGCCTTGTTTGCTTGACTTGTAAACCCAGAAAGTATGTGAGCTCACCCATCATACTCATCTCAAATTCCCTGCTCATAGTGTCTCTTGAAAACCATCTCAAGGGTGAGAACTATCCAAGTCTTGATCCCATCTCGCAAAAGATCAAGATCCACTAAGCTTCTGTTCTCCAACCCACTTTTGGAAAACCTACATAGCACAAGAAGATGTCGAGGCCTCGATCTTTGGGGTTAGAAATAAAGCATTTAGGAATCCAAAGATCGAGACACACGACGAGTAGGCACAACAAGAGTATGCTTGTTCACAAAATCAGATTTGCCCTTTCCTGTGTTTCTTGTAACAAAAGGTGTTTGCATCACCCTAGGCACAACACGAGTACGTTTGTTCACAAAATCATATTTGCTCTTTCCCGTGTTTCTTTCAACAAAAGGTGTTTGCATCACCCTAGGCACAAAATGAGGAGTAAATTGTGCCTTCCTGAAAGTAGACCTAGCCTTAGCCTTTTCTTTCTTTTGCTGTTTGGCTAGCCTAAAGCAAAAATCTACTAAATGTCCATCTTTACCACAATGAGTGCAAGTGTACTTAACATGATGTTTAGCTTTAGTAACAGAAGTAACATTTGCATTCATCATAGTAGAAGATAACACACCAGCAGATTTGAAAACCGTTTTCTTAGGCTCATTTGCAATCTCAAGTTTTCCTCTTTCAAGTGTCTTAACAACAGTAGGAGCATGCGACTTATAATGAGCATAAGAATCAAAACCTAAACCTTTGTGATGAGTACTGACTTTTGATTGATCCAAAATCATGTTTAGGTTTTTCTTTCCTGTAGTGAAACGTTCTAAAGATTTTTTCAAGTAATCAACCTTTCGAGAAAGAGTTAAACAATTATTACAGGAACATCCACTTTTTCTTTTTGTTTGCGACAAGTTGAGCATGAAAGAACCTCATGAGTAAGCATAGCATCTGTCATTTGAGAAACCCTAGCATTTGCATCATGCAACTTCAATTCCAGTATAGAACATTTAGAACAATGGGTTGTATCATGCAAATCAACAGTTGAACAGCTAGCATTTTTCATATGTTTCTCATTTTTCTTACCTTGCTCTAGCAAAGAAACATGGACATTCCTTAAGGCAATAACTTCAGATTGTAACACATCACAAGATTTTCAAGAATCATCATCGGGAATTAAAGATCTAAGTCTTGCAATTTTGAATTGGAACTATCAATTTCTAGATCTTTTTCTTTAAGAGCCTTCTTAGATTTTTAAGTTCGAAGCTAATTTAATCATGGCATACTCAAGATCATCATAGGAAGGTCTCACCTCATCAAGATCGAGTCGTTGTCGCTATCCCTTGCAGTCATGAAACACATGCCGGTGAAGTCATCATCGAAATCTCCCTTCTTGTCCTTCTTCTTGTCATGTGGCTCATTATCACTCTCAAAGTCTACATCGCTAAGATCACACTCCTCTATGGCGACTAAGACTTTCTTAGCAACTTTTCGAAAATTGGGGCGCCTAGGAGTAGTGCGCCTTGAGCTACGCTGGTTCCGTTTCTTCCTTCTTCTTCAACCCGGACAATTTGTTTTAATATGCCGGAAGGCCACACTCAAAGCAATTGAAGGACCCCGAACTTGTGCCTCCACGCTTCCTCATCCTCACATTGTTGAGTGCTTTAAAAGCACGTGAGGAGATGAGCACAAGATCTTCTTCAGGAAGCATCTCAAACTGTTCATCTGAAAAGGAAGCCAATGCAGATAAGGAAACAAAAGATGGTAATCGAGACGAAGTCGTCAGTTAGCAATAAGTGCATGTGTAGAGGATTTATCATCTCTAGGTGACATGGAATCCATCTCATAAGTTTTCAAATTTAGAATAAAGATCATCCATGGTCAAAGTATCCAAATCAATAGTTTGATTAATTGTCAGAACAACCATGCACCATTCAGACTAAGAGATCTCAAAATTTTACTAGCATTCTCCTCTCATGGATTGTTAACTCCAACACCACCTTGAATTGCACAAAATTTTCTCAAATCGAGAGTAAAGATCATCAATTGATTCACCTGGTCTCATAACAAAATCAGAAAAGTCCTTTTGGTAAATATTTTTGCGCACTTTCTTAATCTTAGTTGAACCTTCATGATAGTCACATAATGTCTTCTAAACTGAATGTGTAGAACGTAAATGAGAAACTCGATCAAATTCTTTTTCAGAGATTCCTTGAAAAATCAAGTTTTTAGCTTTAGCATTTAAATCAACATCTGCTTTATTATCATTAGTGACTATATCAGGAACATCATATGCAGTAGAGACTTTGCGCCAAACATCATTACCTTGAGCTTCAATATAGGATTGCATGTGACTTTTCCAGTAAGAAAATTTTGAATCATTAAGCATAGGAGGACGATTAACATACTTATCTGACGCCATACCTCAACCTTGCTCTGATACCACTTGTAGGATCGGATGGCGTCAATCAGAGGGGGGTGAATGATTGTGCAGAAGCTAAAATCTTATTCTTAAACTTTTTGAAACACCTCAATTCAAACTCAAATTGCTTGAAGACCGGTTCACGAAGTTGGGAGACTAGTTTAGAAGTCTGGGCGACCAGTAGAGCACTTGGGCGACCAGTAGAACACTTGGGCGAGCAGGTTGGGCACTTGGGCGACCAGTAGGACACTTGGGCGAGCAGTAGGGCGAGCGGGCGAGGAGGTTGGGCGACCACGTTATCAATCGGGCGACTAGTTCAGAAAAACTGAAATTCCCGGAGATCCAACTGTTGGATTGATGTAAAATTTTAACTGTAGAAACTAGACTCAATTCCACAGCTAAAAAGAAAGAATTAGGTCAATCAGATCTACGGATCTAAAGTTATATCCTTCTCAAGGTGACTGAATCCGGGCGACCACGCGAACAGTCGGGCGAGCAGGACATTAATCTGGGTGACCACAAATTATAGAAGATCTAACCATTGGATTGATGTGAAATTTTAACTGTAGAAACTAGACTCAATTATGAAGCTAATAAAAAAAAGAATCAGGTCGATCGGATCTACTGATCTAAAGTTATGACCTTCGCAAGATGACTGAATCCGGGCGACCACGCAAGCAGTCGGGCGAGCAGGACATCAATCTGGGCAACCACAAATTACTAAAGATATAACCATTGGATTGATGTGAAATTTTAACTGTAGAAATTAGATTCAATTATGAATCAAACCTAATAAGAATCAATCCGATCGGATCAACGGATCAAAAGATATTACCTTTGCAAGATGATACCTTTGCAAAGAACTGAACTCCGTGATGAACTTCGTGACTGCTGTGATGAACAAAACTTCAAGCGATCGATCAACTATGTCGAAGCCAAGAGCAAATCACGGCCGCAAGAAGTAGCCCTCTGGAAGATTGATTTTTATTTCATTGTCTAAAATACTCCAACACAAGAGTACAAACCCTAAAATCTTGCTCAAGAATAAACAGGGGACACCTCCCCTTATTTATACAGAGCAATCCTAACGAGATAGAATACAACTCCACTTCGAACATGGAAAGAGTCTGTATACATCTCAACTTGGCCCAACGTGGCCAAAAACAACTCTTGCACGTATGTACAGCCCACCTGCTGTAACTACGTGACTAACCAGCCTCCATGTGCATATTCTCTAGCCCGAACGTCCCGCATGACATCCTTGACCACCAAGACCTCGATTCCTCCCTGAACCTAGTCCCGAACCTCAGTTCCACCATGAACCTAGTTCCGGTCCCGTCATCGACCATGTTCGCCCTCGAGCAACACCTTCACATGAATAAACACAGAAACTGTGCACGAGCACAAGTCCACGACTTGACTCAAGGTCAATCCATGCAACCACTCACACGAGTGCATCGCATCAAGCAGAATCCATGATGCTATCACCAGCATAATAATTATCTCAACATGGCACATGCACAAGTACCACACATGCTATAATCAAAGTCACTTTACAATGCCAATTTCACCATTCAACCAATGTTTCATCACATGATCTCACACTGGTCATGTTTCAAGTGATAATCAGCAATGCAAGTCACCAGTAAGGCTGTAAGACCGCATGGAAAGGGGAAAAAATTGGGAGAAAACCAACCAAACAAATAAGATGCAACTAACCAAACAACTTCTCTTGCATCAAGTTATCCCTCCGTCTCTCTCATGTATCCAACCAAACAACTTCTCAGCTCAACTTGAATCAACACATACAATCAACCAAACAAACCATTTTGCATCCACTCAACCTGTCTCCCACCATCCCGCATGTCTCGTACGAACCAGGCTAAGTACATGCAAGCAACCAAACGCAGCCTATATAGATGTTTGCTTAAAAAAATATAGAAAATTGTTGCAGCATGTAGGAGCAATAAACTGCTCTTAGAGTCATAATATTGGGCATGTTTTTTTATTGGGAGTTAGGAGTCCATTAGGAATAATCACATTGTGCGACAAATAGCCTTTATTGTAAGGACATGAAGGAACGAAAATGGCCTAAAAAGAATGAGAGCTATTAGTATGTGCTAAGGATAAATTTAGTTACAAAATCATTACAGACCATCACTAAAATGACGCATAGATATAATTTGACAGGGTTGTCTATTAGCGACTGTTTATAGCTATTTTATATGCTACTTTTTAGTGGACATTCAATCTGCAGAAGAATGGAAGTAAAAACAAACAAACAGGCAATCATACTGTGTTACTGATGAATCTGACAACGAAGTCTTTCATGCATGCATATGCCTATGCAGCTGGCATCTTGCAACCTTGCTACTAAAGCTAATAGCTATCTTCTACATCCTACTCTGTTCTGTCGATCTGTAGTCTGATATTTGCTATGTGCAGAAATGGTAGAAGAAATAACAATTCCTTTAACAATATTGTTGAAAATTGCATGGTGTTCATACATTTTTAACATTTTTTTATCGCTATTGTTAGATTAGGATAATCACTAAGTCTTAAGTCTAGCCTAGGTCATGATCACATATATGCGGAAATCAGTAGTGAGTACTAACCCGGTGAGGAGAGATTCGCCATTGGTTTGGTAGTCGGTGAAGTAGGAGGATGAACGCCGGTACTCCTACGTCGTCCTTGCGTGTGGTAGCGGCGGCCTTCGGGACACCACCTACACTGACCACGAACAGCCCTTCTAAATCCCTCCAGCGCCGGCAATGATCGGTAGATGAATTAGGGTTTTGGGAGGATGGAAAACGTACATAGATCGTCACCATGGACGTGCACACCACATCCCTTTTATTCTGGCGCTGAGGGAATCGGGGGCGTGCTCCATACATGGAAGGCGCCTCCGATCATGGCGCGTGGTTTATTAGGAAAGTCTGCTTTAGGAAATATTTGGCTGTGTGGGATTTGGGTGGTGTCTTTCCATATCACAGCCGAGATCAACCAACATTCTCCCACTTGATTGAAGGCTATCATAATGTATTCACTCTTAGTAAAACAGTAGTCCAAGGTAATGTGTTATCAGCAGCAAAACGAAAACGCTATTGAAACAACAGTACCTATAGTCCACCATAATACCTCGACAGAATACTAGCTTAGTCATAATGGGTGTTGATTGCTTTAGTGCCCCTATATCCAGGATCATTATCAAAGGTCCTCCAATAATCCCATGCCGACAGTATGTTCTTTAAATAAGTTAGGAGGTAAACCTTTAGTGAGCAGATCCACGAGCATTGATTTAGTACTGATATGCTCAACTTTAATTGTTTGATCCTGGATTCTATCTTTCACAACGTGGTATTTAATGTCAATGTGTTTGGCAGCACCACTTGACTTGTTGTTATTCGAATAGAAAACTGCGGCCTTGTTATCGCAGTATACAATGAGTGGTCTTGCTATGCTGTCTACCACTCTCAGTCCCGGGATAAAGTTTTTAAGCCATACGGCCTGCCCAGTTGCTTCATAACATGCTACAAATTCTGCCTGCATTGTCGACGATGCAGTTAAGGATTGTTTGGAGCTTTTCCACGAAATCGCTCCTCCAACTAGGGTGAAAATGTAGCCTGATGTGGACTTCTTAGTGTCTACACACCCTGCAAAATCAGCGTCTGAATAACCCAAAACTTCAAGGTTATCAGACTTTCTATATGTTACCATGTAATGCTTAGTGCCCTGCAAATAACGCAGAACCTTTTATGACCTTCCAAAGGGTCTAGACACAGGTTAGGTGAAATCGCCAAGCATCCCATGCTAATGCCAAGTCCGGACGCGCATGCACTTGAGCGCATATTAAGCTTCCGAGTACCAAGCATAAGGAATCGCCTTCATTTGATCTGCGCTTAATTGATTCCTGCTTTGGAATAATCCAAATTTGTCGCCTTAACTATTGAGCAGGCGTGGCGAGCACTTACTCATGTTATATCTTTCAAGTACTCTGTCAATGTATGACTTTTGAGATAGTCCTAGTACTCCTTTAGACCTATCTCGGTGAATTTCAATGCCTATAACAAAACAAGCTTCACCGAGATCCTTCATGTCAAAATTAGAGGATAAAAATCCCTTAGTTTCATGCAAAGATAACTTTATCGCTTGCTAATAATATATCATCAACATAGAGTACTAGGAAAATGAATTTTCCACCCTTACTCTTGATATATATCTGATTATCCACCTCATTCTCCTTAAATCCGAAATTTCTAATTATTTTATCGAATTTAAGGTACCATTGTCTCGACGCTTGTTTAAGTTCATAGATGGATTTCTTAAGTCTGCACCCCATATGTTCTTTGCCTTCCACGACAAAACCTTCGGGTTGTGCCATGAAAACTTGTTCATGCAAATCACCATTAAGAAATGCAGTTTTAACATCCATCTGATGGAGCTCTAAATCGTAATGAGCAACAAGCGCCATGATGATTCTAAATAAATCCTTTTTAGAGACAGGGGAAAAAGTCTCATTGTAATCAATTCCCTCTTTATGTAGGAAACCCTTTGCTACAAGCCTTGCCTTGAATCTTTCAATATTCCCTTTAGAGTCATGCTTAGTTTTGTAGACCCATTTACGAGACTCATTGCTTTTGACTCCATCGAATTTCTACTAAATCCTGACACCATTAGAGCTCATAGACTTGACCATCTTCCATGGCCTCAATCCATTTAGATGAATACTCACTTGTTATGGCCTCTTTGAATGAAGTGGGATCATCTGCCTTGCCAATGTCTTCTCCAAGAAAGACTTCATAAAAATCTGGTATGGCGAGACCTCCTCACACACTATAATCGCCTTAAAGGTTCATTAGGGATCACTTGGCGGTTGTGGAGGTTGTTGAGCGCTTCTTTAGTTACTGCTCATGAGATGCCACGAAGTTTGTTGAGGTTCATTATCGGCTCATTAAACTCCTCAACAATGGGTGTTGCTCGCATTTTCAGTTGGAGGTACTACGATCGAGGCAATCAGTATGAGGAATAGGGCAAATATACTCTTGAATTGTTGGTAATGGTATATGAGCCCGAATTTCCTCAAGGTCTATCTCCCTTTGTTGTGAGCTCCCACTGATTTCATTGTCCTCTAAGAAGACAGCGTGTCTAGTCTCAATGAATTTAGTGACACGATCCGACAATAAAATCGATATCCCTTAGATCTTCTCGATATCCAATGAAATGGCAACTCACAGTCTTAGGGTATAATTTCTTTAGTCAGGATTAAATAATCGACTTCAAAGACGACAAACCCCATACACGTAAATAATTAACTATTGGTTTCCTCCCAGTCCATAATTCATAAGGAGTTTTAGGTACAGACTTGCTAGGAACCCGATTAAGTATGTGGGCAGCTGTTTTAAGTGCCTCCATCCACAAGCTAATAGGCAGACTAGAATGACTAAGCATGCTCCGCACCATATCCATAAGTGTACGATTTGACGCCTCGCCACTCCGCTCGCCGAGGTTCTCCGGGCATAGAGTATTGAGCAACTATGCCATTTTCTGAAGGAATTTGGCAAAGGGCCCAGGAATTTGCCCATAAGGAGCATGTCTCCCATAATATTCTCCCCCACGATCCGATCTTACTACTTTGATCTTAATATTATGCTGATTTTCGACTTGACTTTATAGATCTTAAATTTATCTAGTGATTGTAAGCGATCACGAATGGGGAAAATATAACCATAGCGAGAGAAATCATCGATGAATGTAATAAAAGAATCATAACCATCCACCGATGTCACCGAAGGGTCCACAAATGTCGTGTGAATTAATTCTAAAAGACCCGTACTCTAGTGGCTCCTTTCTTAATTTTCTTAGTGAATTTACCTTTAATACAATCTAGACAAGTGGTTCGTGATCTGAAAAATCTAAGGGTTGGAGTATCTCTTCTTTAATGAGACGCTCCATTCTCCCCTAGAAATATGGCATAAACGATAGTGCCATAATTTCGATGACGCCTCACATGTCCTTTTATTTGCAACAAGACACACATTCAACACGATTCATCCATAGAGAGTAATAAAGTTTGTCTTGCTCAAGGCAAGACCAATAATATCATTATTTAACTTAATAATGCACTTGTTGTCCATAAACTCACATGAATAACCTGTTTTAGTCAATATAGAGATCAAATTAAGTTCCTCTTAACACTAGGAACATAAAGAACATCAAAAGATGAAGATGAAGTCGCCTCCTAATGCAAGTTGGAGAGTTCCAACCGCCTTGACTTCAATCTCTGTTCCATCACGACCCTAAGACTTGGTCCCTCTTCTTATGGTCGCCACTAACGCATAATCCTGTAATGAATTAGTAATGTGCACAGCTTGCACCTGAGTCAATCCACCAAGTATTAGAGGTAAATTCAAGTAAATAGGGACTCATCAACTTGAGAAATGATTTCATTACCCTTCTTTGCTAACCATTGCCTGAATCCCGCACAATCCTTTTGTACGTGCCCAGGCTTTTTGCAAAATTTACAAAAGAAGTTCCCTGCAGTTGGTGGTACAGGAGGTGCCTGAGGGCCATGAGCAATAGCTTTTCCCTTAGCATCATTTTTAGGAGGGTGATAAGGCTTTTTATTTTCCTTAAACCCACCAGACTCCCCCTGATTCTTCCTTTTGCCATTGCTAACAAGATGAGCTTGTTCCTTCAGCCTTTCTGCCTTTTGCCTCTCTTCTTCCTCAACAGAGTGGCTTATAAGCTCAGCTATGGACCACTTCTCCTTCTGAGTGTTGTAATTTATCTTAAATGGTCCATACTCAGGTGGCAAGGAGCTCATGATGAAATGAACAAGAAAGCCATCAGAAATGGCCATGTCCATCCCTTTCAGTCTAGCCGCCATGTCAGTCATGCTCATGATATGCTCTCTCACACCGCTGTTATCATCATAGCGGGAGGTGAGCATGCGCATGATCGGGGTACTAGCATAAGTCTTGGAAGAGCCCTTAAAGTTATCCTCAACATTAGCCAAGTACTTTTTAGCATTTTCGGAATCAGGGATTCCTCCCTTAATCCCGACAGAAATGCTATTCTTAATGATCATTAGTGACATGCGATTAGACTTCTCCCACCGCTCCGCCTTCTCATCATATTGCTTCTTGAGATTAGCATAATTCTCATCATTAGGGGCGGGAGCGACAGGAGCATCCTCTCGTAATGCTAGGTCAAGGTCCAAGACCCCTAGCGTAATGAGGATCTTATCCTTCCACGAGGGAAAGTTAGTGCCATTGAGCTGTTCAATGCCATTGATCTGAGAGGCAACATTGTTAATCGCTGAAAAATAACAATAAATTGTAATCAATAATTGCCATATATGTAATTAATCCTACGTTGGTCTGATTAAATACATATTTATGACAAAATATCATAAGATTTTATTTCGCATCACCGTTGAGCAGAAAACGAAACAAAATTTAACAGTAAATTAAATCCTAAGTTGTATCTCCGTTGGGTAGAAAACAACATAGGAATTAAATACATGAGAAATGACTTAAAATTACTAAAAACATTGGTTATACATAATTTTAAGCCAAAACTAATTCCCTAATTAAATTTCGCGTTGGTTCCATTTAATCAGAGATAATATGCAGAATAATCATCATGGAAAAATTAATTGACAGAGGAAATTAATCGTGAAATTAATCATAACATTAATGCTCGAAAATAAAGTAATTAAACAATCATTAATTCTGAAATTAAACAAGATTAAATTCTACTGATCATCATTTGAAAAACACTCTACCGAACAAACGAAGCCCACATCATTCGCCCAAAGAATAAAGCATTCGACTGGCGCCCAACCATCGCAGCCATTCATTGAATCGGACGGCCGAGATTAATCACGACCGAAACAAAAAACCAGCGCAAAAACCCTAAACCTAATTCCTTTGTTCTTTCCAAAACCGCGCCGGGCTTATGCTGAAAAAATGGTGGCGTGGGCGAAGGCGATGCGGGCGGAAGACACGGGCTGGTATGAAGGCGATCTTAAGGGCGCAGAGGCGTAAGCGAGTGTAGCCTTACAGCGCTACGGGCGTTCGAGCCGACGGAGCAACGGGCGGAAGCCGACGGCCGGAACATGCTTGTGGCGTATACGGCGACTAAGCCGGACAATGAGCGGCGACGAGGAACGGGCGTCGACGGCAAGACTCATGCCGAGGCGACGATGCGCGCACACGAGGGACAAACCGGCCAGCGCTCAAAGAACAAAGATAAGTGCTAGACCTCCTAATGCCATAAGTTGTTGATGATTCTGAGTTCCTATTTGGGGATTTTGGGTTCGGGATTTAGGGGATTAGGGGATTAGGATTCCCGATCTAAGCTTCTCCCCTCCTTCTCAATGCTAAACCCGAGCTGAAGAACACTAAGAACACTAATTACCGACGAATCAAACAAATACTGATCAATCCTCTCCTTCTAAATTCATAACCGACCCACAACAAAATTAATCCGGGCTTAAGGGGAACATGATTAGGCTAGTTAGGCTCTGATACCAAATGTTAGATTAGGATAATCACTAAGTCTTAAGTCTAGCCTAGGTCATGATCACACATATGCGGAAATCAGTAGTGAGTACTAACCCGGTGAGGAGAGATTCGCCATTGGTTTGGTAGTCGGTGAAGTAGGAGGATGAACGCCGGTACTCCTGCATCGTCCTTGCGTGTGGTAGCGGCGGCCTTCGGGACACCACCTACACTGACCACAAACAGCCCTTCGAAATCCCTCCAGCGCCGGCAATGATCGGTAGATGAATTAGGGTTTTGGGAGGATGGAAAACGTACATAGATCGTCACCATGGACGTGCTCACCACATCCCTTTTATTCTGGCGCTGAGGGAATTGGGGGCGTGCTCCATACATGGAAGGCGCCTCCGATCATGGCGCGTGGTTCATTAGGAAAGTATGCTTTAGGAAATATTTGGCTGTGTGGGATTTGGGTGGTATCTTTCCATATCACAGCCGAGATCAACCAACAGCTATTTCCCATTGTTAAGGATAATGAGAAATTCTCAAACTCTGATTTATGTATTTTATTGACTTATGTGCCCTTTATCATAATAATTCTGTTTGTTCTGTTCCAGGAAGCACATTTGGGATAACTACTGCCTGACACTTCTCAGATAACAATTCTACACTTTCTTCTTAGGTAGTAAGTGAAGATCAGTTATATTGTTTTGTTCTTCTCTGTAACGGATCTCACTGTTTCAGTAAGTATGAAAGAACAAATTTTAGACAGTTTAAGTTTTACGCATTATCCGACTAAATATTTGTGACCGAGACTAACCGAATTCGGAACGATATGTTTTCGTTCGTATTCGTGATCAAGGTAATCCGCATTTGTATTCGAATCCGGTACTGTCCGTATCCGACTCTATATTCGAGAAAAATTTAAAATAAGATACGAGATAAGTGAAATCCATCTGTATCCACTCCGTTTGCACCCCTAGTTTCGTGGAACAGGGTATGGCGCGGTCTGCTGTGGCAGGGCATGGAGAAGGCAGTGCTTGGAAGTCGAGTTTGGTCATATACGGCGTGGCATGTTGGTTGGCTTGACTGAGAACAGTGCGGCTGTGAGACGAGAAGAAGATGCAGACATGCAGCTAAGCAGCAAGGATGGCACAGGGAATTGACCGAGTTCACACGGTGTAGTCTTCAACTATGGTTTTTGATTTCTTTTCAGTGTTAAATGATTTCACATTGCTCTGAAACTTTTTATGCCGGTTCTTCCGATGCTGAAGATGTCGCCATAAAAATCGTAGAGTATGATCTATGTTAGATATTTTTAAACAATTCTGAAATTGCTTCTAGTCATAGTCTTTGGTAGTCTTTTAGATTTAATTTGTCAATAAAGGTGTTCAAATTACTTTGAGATTTTTATGGGTTACTCTGGAGGTGGTTTTATATTTATGTATATTTTATCTAGATTTTTCATTGTGTACTTTTTGGGTTTTACTATTTGGAAGGGGAAAAACTGAGTAATACAAATGATATTCTTAAGGACCAAAATTTAATAAAAACATTGATAACATGGAAATTTAGATTAAAATCATGATTACAATTAAAATTGTATTTTCTTTATTTTTAAATTTTCCAACATGTTACGACCATGTAGCCTTGCTCCAGTCTTGGATCTTAGGTCCTGTTCGTGTCTTGTATGCCTTGCTTGGGTCTTTGGTCCCGTACGCCTTCCTTGTGAGTCGTGATCTGCCGCCCAGAGCTTGTGTCGCCTTGCGTTGTTTTTGTTGAGAAATTAGACATTTTCCAGATTAAATTCTGAATATAAATCAAGAACAGCATCACAGAAACTAGCATGTATATCTCTAACATACTAGATAGCACGAACATCATTATCATCTTGATAAACATGATTAGGACAGATCGAACGCATTGAGCGTAAGAGGATGATGGCGTTGCGTTGCGATTCTTGGGTTGGCGTAGTAGGTGCGGTTGCGGTGTTGACGAGGTCGACGTTGGTGACGGCGTTGTCGAGAAGCCGCCGGCTCTACGACGACGCCCAAAGAATTTGGAACAGAAGACGAGCCGTGACGAGCGATCTTGAAGCGCATGAGCGCTTCCCAAAACCTTATTCGCCTCTCCGGTGTAGGATCTCAAGATGAAGGGTTCCGAGAGACTGCTCTCCGATTGCAGATGCACGCCGCCCTCGGGATGGAGAAGATTACAACGGCGGCAAGAGCGAGAGGTGGCAAAACCCTAGCGATGTGTATTGCTCAGTATTCCTCTACACGGGTGCACGACGCAAGATTTATAGGGTTACTCGTAATCAGGACCTAACGTGACTCGAGGACGTGCCACGATCGGAGTCGATTCTGAGTCCGTATCTCATACCGCAAACGCGATTATCCCGAGTAGCAAAAAATAAACCGCAAAAGGAGGCGTGGTTCTGCAAGACCCTAGACCGGATTTGGCGGACCATTCACGCAGTGCAGACGCCGCCGCGCCCTCCGCCCCGCCGCCCGTGCCCGAGCCCGGCCCGGCGAGGCGAGGCGAGCGTGTGGGCTTTCTCCCTTTCTCCCACATGGTTCTAGGAAGGTGGAGAGAACTCTCCCTTTTAAGTTGGTCATCTTCCACCTCCACAAGCAATATGGGACTATTGTATGCACACATGTCTCCTCATGAGTGGGCCTTTGAGATTTTGTAGGAATTATTTGTCTCAATTAAGTAGGCCAAGCCCAAATAATCCAACAATCCCCCACCAGATCTCAAAGTCCATTTAGAGATTTGCCAATACTCACTACTGTTTGATATACCAGCGTTTCACAGAGATTAAGTTGAACTTCGCCTAGAGCTCTGTTACACCCATCCACAACTTGAACAATGGACTAAGCCTTGAATTGCAAGTTTTGTGTGAACAGTTTCAATCAAAGTCATAATCGACACTGGCTGCCAAGAGCCTTCTCCATGGTGGAGCATATGAGTCGTACTCCATGGTCTCTTCATGAGCTTACTAGAGATCACCCGAGTCTCATAGCTGCGACTTTAGACAATCGGGCTCATATAGGTGTGTTCTTTCAAGAATGCTCAGAGAACAAAGATCTTCGCTAGTTATAGCCAATAGAAACAAATTAAGGCATATCGCCATCCTGCCTTACAGTATTTTGAGAGTATTGCATCTTCACTTAGAGAGGGTAATAGATTACTCTCCTCAGTTCGCCAATAGCTTGTTTTACCCAGGACCCAATTCACGAGATCTCCGATCACAAAGGCTGGGTTACCACTATGGCAACTTATATGGGTCTCATACCCATCTCCCTTGATGCACCTTCTATCACATTCCGTGATAGTCCCTTCGTAAAGGGATCTGCCAGTTTTTATCTGCTTGAATATAAGTCACACTTATTACTCCGGAGTTTCTCAATTTCTGATGACTTGACCGTTTTTAACGTGTCTTGATGACTTCGCATTATCCTTAGCATTTGTTCACTTTAGCAATCACAGCATTGATTATCATAGTTCATAAGGATAGCCGGTATCGGTTTTTCAACCACCAAGCAAGTCCATCAAGAGCTCACGCACCAATCTGCCTCTCGGTGGATGTATCTAAAGCAAATGAGCTCGCGCCCATGGTTGACCTTGTCAAGATGGTGCATTTGCAGACCTCCATGACACCGCACCACCACCAATGGTAAACACATATCCTTTGGTGACATAGAGCTCATCTACATCGAAATCCAGCCGAGTCATCAGATCCCTCAAGCACTACAGGTGCCTCAATAGTGAATCGCATAACTCATAGTACCTTTCAAATAGCGCATTACCCTTTCAAGTGCATGCCAATGATCTGAACCCGGTTTGACATGAACCTACTCAATTTGCTCACAAACAAATGATATATCGAGTCTCGTTGCACCAAAGAAGATACATGAGCAAACCGACAACTGAGAATATCTCAATTAGTTTAAGCCAATTCTCTTATTCTTTCTCAGTGTCACACTGGGATCATAAGGAGTGGGAGAGGGCTTGCTGTCCATAAAGCCAAACCGGCTCAAGACCTTCTCCACATAGTGGGATTGCGAAAGAGTAATCCCACTCTCATCCTTAATAAGCTTGATGTTCAGAATTACATCAGCTTCTCCCAGATCTTTCATATCAAATTTCTTTGACAGAAAAGACTTGACCTCATTGATCACATCAATATTTGTGCCAAAGATCAAGATATCGTCTACATAAAGGCACAATATAACTCCTTCACCCCACCATAGCGATAGTATACACATCTATCGGCCTCATTAATGACAAAGTTCGCAGGTCAAAGTGGTGTCGAACTTCTCATGCCATTGCTTAGGTGCTTGTTTGAGCCATACAAAGATTTCAATAATTTACACACCTTGCTCTCTTGACCCTTTACTACATACCCATTAGGTCGCTCCATATAGATTTCCTCATCTAACTCTCCATTAAGGAAAGTCGTCTTCACGCCCATCCGATGAACGAGAAGACCATATGAGGCGACCAGGAAAGTAATACTCGAATGGTGGTCATTCTAGCAACAGTGAATAAGTATCAAAGAAATCTTAGCCTTCTTTTGGGTGTAACCCTTAGCCACAAGTCGAGCCTTGTACTTCTCAATAGTACCATCGTGCCTAAGCTTCTTCTTGAACACCCACTTACAACCCACGTGTTTACAACCATAGGGCCGCTCGGTCACCTCCCAAGTCCCATTGGCGAGAATCGAGTCCATCTCATTCAGGATGACTTCTTTCCAATTATCTCAGATTCCGAGATGCATATGCCTCTGCAATGGACGTGGGAGTATCATCCACAAGGTACACAATGAAATCATTGCCAAAGGATTTTTCAATCCTCTGTCTCTTGCTCTTTCTAGGAGCTTCATTGTCATCCTCCTCTAGGATTTTCTCAAGTGATTGCTCGTAAGACTCAACAGTGTAATAGTCTCGTGAATTATCTCGTAAGAAAATCTAGAAGTGTTATGCATATCTTTCATCGTAAATATATTCTCAAAAACGTAGCATCATGAGACTCCATAATAGTATCAACATACATATCGTGCACATCGATTTAACTACTAAAATCTATAAGTGATGCTCCGATGAGCATATCCCGAAAGACACAATCCTTTGTCTTAGGCCGAGCTTACGCTTTTTGTTAATCGATACATTGACTTTCGTAAGCATCCCCATGTGCGCAAGTAAGAAAGTGATGGTTTTCTTCCAACCCACTTCTCGTAAGGGGTCTTCTCCATGTTTCTGTTGGGAACTCTATTCAGGACATGACATGAAGTCAACACTGCCACCTCCCCCCACCATGCCTTAGATAAACCAAAGCAGTGTCTAACATGGCGTTCACCAAGTCGGTCAACAGGCGGTTTTTCCTCTCGGCAATCCCGTTTGATTCAGGCGAGTAGGAGGTGTCCTCTCATGAATAATACCATGTTCGCACGAAATCATCAAAGATTTTGGGAAAAAATTCGCCACCACGATCCGACCTAAGACGTTTGATCTTTCTCTCTAGTTGATTTTCAACTTGACTTTATAGATTTTAAAGTAGTCTAGTGTCTCGCCCTTAGTTTTCAACAAGTAAACATAGCAAAATCTAGTCGCATCATCAATCAATGTCATGAAATATCTCTTTCCACCTTTTGTCAACACACCATTCATCTCGCATGATCGTAATGTATGAGTTCTAGAGGTGCCAAGTTCCTCTCCTCGGCCGCCTTGTGAGGCTTTCGAGGTTGCTTCGATTGCACACAACTATGGCACTTAGAACCTTTGGCAATAGTGAAATTCGAATTAAACTCATTTGGAAAGCCGATTCATAAGACCAAAATTAATGTGGCATAAACGAGAGTGCCAAGTACTCGCATCATCATTAACACTACCACATATATGGTTCACAGACTTATTATTGAAATCTGAAAGGAAAAGCGGAACAAGCCTCCGTGACTCATAGCCTTTACCAATAAATAGTCCATGCTTGGACACAACTACTTTATTGGACTCTAACACTACCTTAAACCCATCTCTGCATAGAAGGGAGCCACTAACGAGATTCTTGTTGATAGAAGGGACATCTTTGACGTTCCTCACCGCACGATCTTTCCCGAAGTGAACTTCAGATCCACTTGTGCTGCCATGAGCGAAGCATGTGACCCATTCCCCATCGGGGCGGAGGAATCCGAATGACCGATAAGAACAGTAACATATTGATGTCGAACACACATGAACGTTAGCACCAGATCAATCCACCAACTGGAAGGCTGAAATATCGAGAATCTGAAGGTAAATTACCATACCTGCGTCAAAGATTGCTAGCGGTCCTTGTGTTGATGACCTTGGACGCCTCATTCCTTTGTTGGCCTTTTCCTCGACGGTCCGCACGATCGGGGCATTCCTTGGAAAAGTGTTCGAGCTCACCACATGTGAAGCGCAGGCACCAAATTTTGTTCATCTTCTTCTTCTTGAAGTTGGTAGTCTTGTTAGGCTTATTTTTCCCTTTGTTCTTGCCGTAGTTCTTCTGAACCATGTTGGCGCTGGACTGGCCCTCGGCTCCTTTACCATTGAAATCCTTTGTCCGAGCCTTCTCTTCAACATCAAGGGACGCTATCAGGTTTTCGACTGATATCTTTGTCCTCTTATGTTTTAGAGTAGTGCCGAAACTCCTCCACGAGGGAGGCAGTTTTGCAATGATGCAACCGGCCACAAAAGGATCAGGTAAGACACATTCTAGGAGTTCGAGTTCCTTGACAATGCACTGTATCTCATGGGCTTGCTCTACAACAGAGCGATTATCAGCCATCTTATAGTCATGAAAATTCTCCATGACATACAGTTCATCGCCCACATCCGATGCAATCAACTTGGCATTGATGTATCCCACAAGACCTTCAAGCGTCTGTTATGTGCATGTACACATCACACGACGGTCGGCAAGAACGCTAAGAATGCATCCCACGAAGAGAGTATTGGCATCAGGAAACTCTTCTGCTGCTTTCGGCAGAGAGATCACCTTCAGTTTGCCTTTACTAACCCGAATACATTCATAGTCGTAAGCGAGCGTGACCTTGACTTGCCACCTCTTAAAGCGCACACCGAGAATTTCTCGGCCTCGAGCATCGGCAAAACCGGTCATTGATAATCCGAAGTTGTCTACAATAAGGTTTTTGGATTGTTGAGAAATTAGACATTTTCAGTTAAATTCTGAATATAAATCATGAACAAGATCACGTAAACTAGCATGTATATCTCTAACATACTAGATAGCACGAACATCATTATCATCTTGATAAACATGATTAGGACAGATCGAACGTCTTGGCGAAAGAAGAGGATGCGCGTTGCGTTGCGATTGCGCTTATGTGTTGACGTAGTAGGTGCGATTCGCGGTGTTGACGAGGTCGACGTTGGTGACGGCGTCGCAGAAGCGGCCGGCCACGACGACGCCCAAAAGAGAACAGAAGACGAGCCGTGGTCACGATCTTGAGCGATCGCGAGCGCTTCCAAAAACCTTATTCGCCCTCTCCGGTGCGGGATCTCGAAGACGAAGGGTTCCGGAGACCTCTTGTCCGATTGCATATGCACGGCGCTTCGGGATGGAGAAGATTACAACGGCGGCAAGAGCGAGAGGTGGCAAAACCCTAGCGATGTGTCTTGCTCAGATTCTCTACACGGGTGCACGACGCAAGATTTATAGGGTTACTCGTAACCGTGACCGAACATGACTCGAGGACGTGCCACGATCGGAGTCGATTCTGAGTCCGTATCTCATCCGCAAACGCGATTATCCCGAGTAGCAAAAGAATAAAGCGCAAAAGGAGGCTGCGTCGCACAAGACCCTGGACCGGATTTCGCGGACCATTCACGCAGTGTGACG
This sequence comes from Guadua angustifolia, assembly GCA_036346375.1. Taxonomy (NCBI): domain Eukaryota; kingdom Viridiplantae; phylum Streptophyta; class Magnoliopsida; order Poales; family Poaceae; genus Guadua; species Guadua angustifolia. The sequence continues at coordinate 2,884,360 of CM070511.1, read as the reverse complement.
CCTGCGCCCGCCCCGCCCGCCCGGCCCGAGCCCGAGCCGGCCCGGCGAGGCGAGGCGAAAGGCGTGTGGGCTTTCTCCCTTTCTCCCACATGGTTCTAGGAAGGTGGAGAGAAATCTCCCTTTTAAGTTGGTCATCTTCCACCTCCACAAGCAATATGGGACTATTGTATGCACACATGTCTCCTCATGAGTGGGCCTTTGAGATTTTCTAGGAATTATTTGTCTCAATTAAGTGGGCCAAGCCCAAATAATCCAACAGTTTTTGGCGCGGCTTGATGCAGAAGACCAATGCCTCTGTACTATTTTGCGCACCGCGCGACTTTGATCTCAAAACTGGAAATTTTTATTGTTGCGGCTCTTTAATTTTTTAAAAAATTAGTCTTTGTCATAATTTTTTTCAAAATTAGCCTGCAAAATCTGCACCTGAAAGGCGAGCCTCATAGCATGCAGCGGACTAGAGGCGCTGCAATCAGGCCCGTCTAAGGCCCAGCGCAAGTGGGCCGACCGCACAAGGCCCCCAAATTTTTGAAGTCCCTAGCATATGCTGCACTACTATGGCCTGCTAAGGTTTCCGAGTTTTAACGCATCGATGCATCGTATTCTGCCGATTCCGCGACTCATCGTGACTCGCGTCTCGCACGAAGCCACCGTAATGGGGTGTGCCGCCGCCGTCCGCCGAGGCGTGATCGCCATTCGCCAGCAGTAGTAGGTCAGCGCCAACGATCCAGCTGTTTCTTATGTGGTCTGTAGTTCTGTACTAGTTCAATTATTCAAATCAACGATCAATCTTAGGGTGAATATTTCTTGCCTTGCCCCTTGGAATATAATTTGGAAGTTTGTGCATTGGTTTTACTAACTCCGCTTCATCGTATCAAGGTTCAATCACGAGCAAATTGTCCCATTTATATTGGTTTCATGAATTGTCTTTTTTTAATTAGTTTTGTTGTGTTTGTGATTCATGAAACAGAGAGATCAATTTATTCATCATATCTTCTAGTGTTAGAAAATATGATTCCGGTTATGAAAAGCGCAAGAAGAAAAAAAACTTAAACAGTTCACGCAGACTCAGAAAGGTGTTCTTGATAGATTTGTTGTTAAAGAACATCAAACTAGTATAGAAGATCAAACTCTTCAGATAGGCAGAGATGAAAATCTTGGTGATAACACAAAAAGTCCTAACAATGCTGAGGCCTACACTTCAGAGATTGATGAAGATAGGGACAATGTCGATGGTGTTGCTGCTACCCTTGATGGATCAGCTGGTATTGAAAATGATAATGATTTGAGGGTTCCTTTTCAGCCTGATATATTTGATCCAAGATATTGGGATGTACTTGATAGAAAAATGATTGATATTTTGGTTCAAAAGGGTCCTAAAAGTGACTTGTCAATTCAGAAAGGCCCTAAAGATAGATTACTTAAAAGTTTTCTGCAGCATTATTCACTAGAGTTTTATCAAATGGAGAATGTGATAGAGAATGGCTGGTATATTCTAAAGAGCTTGATAGAGTATGTTGTTTTTGTTGCAAATTAGTAAGAAAGGGGCATTCAAAAAGTTAGCTAGCAAATGTGGGTTTCAATGATTGGTCTCATGGTAGCATTAGACTTAAAGACCATGAAACTAGTGCAGATCATATTACAAATATAGCCACTTAGTACGACATGCGTCTCAGGTTTGATAACAATCAAACTATTGATAAAGTTGCTCAGAGAGAACTTGAGAAAGAAAAGGACCATTGGAGGAAGGTTTTGTTCAGAATCATTTTGATTGTAAAATTTCTTGCAAAACATAACTTAGCATTTCATGGCACTAATAGCAAGTTGTACCAAGATAGCAATGGGAATTTCTTAGGTATGGTGGAAATGATGGCTGAATTTGATCCGGTTATCCAGGAGCATGTTCAACGCATAACAAATAATGAAGCTCATTTTCATTACCTTGGTCATGGCATCCAGAATGAGTTAATAAATTTGCTTGCTGCTGCTGTCAGGTATGAGATAATTAGAAAAATAAAGGAATCAAAGTATTTCTCAGTTATACTTGATTGTACCCCTGATATAAGTCACCAAGAGCAAATGTCTTTGATCATATGATATGTTGATACTTCTTCAGATTCTATTTGCATTGAGGAATCATTCTGAGGTTTTCTGGATATAAATGATACAACAGGGCAAGGATTGTTTGATGTTTTGCAAAATGAATTGAAGAATCTTGACCTTGATATAGACAATGTGAGAGGACAAGGATATGATAATGGATCAAATATGAAAGGGAAAAATCAAGGAGTACAAAAGAAACTTTTGGATATCAATCCTAGGGCCTTTTATTCCGCTTGTGGTTGTTATAGTCTTAATTTAACACTATGTGATATGTCCAAGAGCTGTGGTAAAGCAAAAGATTTTTTTCGAGTCAAACAGCGTATCTATACAATTTTTGCTAAGTCTACTAAGAGATGGCAAATTTTGAAAGATAACTTATTAGGACTGACTCTCAAGCCCCTTTCAACTACTCATTAGGAGAGTCGTGTTGATAGTGTTAAGTCTATAAGATTCCAGATGCAGGAAATAAGAGAAGCTTTACTTGAAGTATCAGATACTGATAATGATCCAACAATAAGCAGTGAAGCTAAATCCTTGGCAACCAATGAGCTTGGTGACTTTGAATTTATAGTGTCAATAATTATCTAGTATGAAGTACTATCTACTATCAATTTGGTCAGCAAATAGTTACAAGAAAAGGATATGCATATTGATATTGCAATTGAGAGAATGCAGGGGTTAATTTCTGTAACATCCCAAATTTTGGCTCTTTGAATTAGTTAATAGTATTTTATTGCTATTTGTGCTTTTTGTGAATTTTCTGGATTTATTGGATTTTTTCTGGAGTTTATTTGAATTATTTTAAATTAAAGTATATTGCTCTTTTGCCAAAAACTAATGGGCACGTATCCTGTGCACACAAATATTTGGTGAAAACCTGGTGCACACCAACTAAGAAAAGTTTCAAAAAATTCTGAAAAAAATCATGGATGTACATATCAACTTACCCCATCTACATATAAAATTTCATGATCAAATTCATCATATACTAGAAGTTACAAAAAAAACAAACTTGATCATGAACAGGAACTATTCACGCTCATGATCAAGTTTGTCTTTTTATTACTCTTAGCACAGGACGAATTTGATCATGAAATTTTTATGTATGGGGTAAGCTGATATGTACATCCATGATTTTTTTCAGAATTTTTGAAACTTTTCTTAGTTGGTGTGCACCAGGTTTTCACCAAATATTTGTGTGCACAGGATACGCTACAAAACTAATTATATGTAGCTAAATTTAAAATAAAGTTTTACCAAAAATATTTTATTTGGGTCCAGGATGTCTCAAAGTATTTATGAGAATTTTCATGGTTTTTTCCTGATATTTTTAGTTGCCCAAATAAATTAAGAATAATTTCAGTATTTATTTTAAAAGAAAACCCAAGAGAAAAATTCGGTGAACAGTGCTGGGCTCGGCCCAACACTATGCGTGTCAGCCCAGCCATTCAGCCCAAAGCCAAGAACCCCGCGCCGACCGTTGGATCCGGATCTGACGATCCGCATCGCGCGCAAACCCTAAAGCTTCTGGCCGTTAGATTATCATCGGAGGCTCCAGATCGGTCGTACCATCTCAGAACACTAGCAAATCGCGGCCGTTGGTTGTGGTTGATGGTTCGGATCATGCCGCGCAGGGACTTCATCGTGGCCACTGGATCTCAATAGTGTGGCTATCCGTCGTCGTCTCCGACCAGGACTCGGAATCCGCCACCGCCGCCTTGGAATCCTGCACCCGTACGCATCATATGGGGGGGGTATTTAAGGACCGGGCGCCCCTCCCGAAAATCCCCGTGAGTTGCTGCGTCTCTTTGTTGAAGCCTCGTCGCCGGAGGGACACCAAGGAAGCCGCACGACCTCGTCGGAGTAGAAGCTCGCGCCGCTGCGGTTTTCGTCGTGTTGCGCCGCCGTTTAATCGCAAACGCCCTTTCGAGGTCGATCGGACTTCGTCACATCGCCGCGATCGATTGCAAAGCCCTGAGGTCGCTGAGACATCGCCGTTGCGTCGCGCCCGAGTCTTCGTCTCTGAGTCCGGTGGGAGTTCACCGCCGCGTCGCCATCAGCAAGATCAAAGCGTCTCGGCCATCAGATCAAGAATCAGCGCGCAAGATCCCTCCACATAATTGCCAGCACAATAGACCTCATCTTCAACCGTAAGCCGTCCGATCTGATCGTGTGGTCCAGATTCAGCCACGACGCGCCCCACTGCTGATGTCCATGCGCTGTTGGATGTTGATCGGAGGGCTCCTGCTGCAACACGTCACCGCCACCCGAAGCTGTCCGATGAAGATCCAGTGCACCTCAGCTCAACCAATCAAGTCGACGTGGCGGTAGCGTCCTGGTGACATCGGTGCTTGACAAGACGATTCTGTGGGTCCATGGTGGATGAGTCTCTACAAGATACGGGTCCACGAAACGATGCCGAGACACGTGTCACGCTTCAGTTGGTTCAGGTCAGGGCTGACGTCAGCGTGACGCATTGATGACGCAATAAATCGGTTTTTCTTTTATAAAAATAATTCGGTTATTCTCTGATTTTCCAATTTTCTGAATTTTTAGGATGTTGAATCTTCCGAGAGCTCGTTCTCCCTCATACGAACTCCGATTGAGGTGATTCAAATTTCTAAAAATTTGTAAAATTGAGATCTATCCAGTGGTAGCTTTTGTTTGATTTTTGGAGTTCATTTGCTCTCTGTTTTGGGTGTTTATTTGCTTTTCCTTTTTGATTTGCGTAGACGTTGAATTGTGTGAGGCTTCGGAGGAGGAATTAGCACATCAAGATCAATTTCTAGAACAGGACCAGGAGCTTAACCAAGGCAAGTTGTGCTTTGATCATGTTGAACCCATATTTGCAAAATTGCTATTTTGTTTACTTTATTGCATATTATTTCACGTGTATAAATGATTTCAATCCAAATTGGGATTTAGATATCATACCCGTTGAATTGCACCATACCTTGTCAATTGTTTGCCATGATCCACTTGTCACCTTAGATTGGTTTACTATAGTTGATCAATAATAAAATCAACATGGGATGGTTAGATCGGATTAGATTGCTTAGCCATGCCACGTCATCACACGTACTTGAATCATTGATAAATAATCTTGACTAATGGAATATGGAACAATGTTATGAATTTGTGTGTCATGTGTGGTCACACAAAGAGATTGAGTTGTTGTGGCGAGAAGGTCTCGCAACGATATTGATTTGTGGATAGCACGTGGTGCTTGGTAATCAACTGGGTTAGTAATCACTTAGATTGAAGCAAGTGGCAAGGGCAAGTGTGCTAGGGTGGGCCCGATGGGCAGAGGGTATGTGTAAGTCTTGCTTTGATCAACTCTAAGGACTTAACCTTGTGAGCCTTTGACCTGAGTCAATCATGCAACCACATGTCTGTTATGGGGCAGCCTAGCTTACTAATTTGCACTGTCTTACCTTGGGTACTATCATGGTGGTGTGAGTCCGGGTGTACGGATGAACTCACATGGCGCAAGAGGGGGGCCCTGTTGTGGTGGTTTAGCCCATCAGTGTTGAAACCTCAGCGGGTAGTACTAGGTTAAGGCGGGGCATTGTAAAGGTTTTGTTATGATCATTCGCCTGTGTGGTGCATGGTTGTATCGTGTGGGTAGAGTGCATAACCTCTGCAGAGTGTACAATCTATTCGGATAGCCGTGCTCACGGTAATGAACATAGCTCGGAATTACTGTCAAGGGTTAGACTTTTGCAAAATAAAAACTTGGGATGGATGGCAGGTTGCCATGGGAGGTTGAATCTTGATTTAGGATGAGAAACTTGATTTACTTAAGAAATGCTGAATCTATCTATTACTGTTATTTGTTTTTACTGTCTTTTCAATCTATATACTGTACTTGTTCATAAATGCTGTTTTATTGCAAATAGCCATTGTTAGCCATTCCTTTGGAATAAGCCTTGCATATAGTTATGTTAGAATTGCATTCTGTGTACAACATGTTGAGTGCTTTATGTATTCACCCTTGCTGAAGAAGGTGTACCGTGAAGGGACAAATGTTTAGGGTGCGAGCCTTGTCAGTTGCTTGTGGTATGTTGAGGGGTATATCTACGTCTTCATTCGCCATAGTTTAATTCTTTATTCAAATTCCTTGTGAGGCATTGTTATGTAAGTTGACCATAAGGTCATTCAACTAGTAATATTTAGTATATAATGTCTTTTATCTTATTTCCGCGGTGTATGATTGTGATTTGCACTGATGTTGAGCCTGTGTGCACTAGCGTGATCCTGGACTAGTGCAGCATACACAGAGGGTCCGGATTTGCATATTCGGGTCCCGACAGAGGTGGTATCAGAGCTATACTGACTATAGATCTTGACCCTAGATAGTTGGTCGTCTCTATAGGTCCTTCAAAATTATTTTCTAAAGTAAAAGATCTAACCTAGAAGAATAATGTGTTCTTGACTTATCTCATTCTTCTATTTCTGTTCTTACCAAAAAATTCTTTCTTTACCCTTGCTGAAATTTCTTTCTCTTACCTCTACTAAATTGAATTGAAATCTTACCTGAGTTATCTTGAGTAGAAAACGATATACCACACTTTAGGTGACGGCATCGAGTGCCTGCTGCTACCATAATGATCATGAAGAAAGAATCATTAAGCTCGTGGAAGAGCGGATCAATAAAGTGTATCAAGAGCTAGAAGACTCAGTGCTTCAAGTTGCCAGTTGAGACTCATGTGTAGGAGTCGCGTTTCCTAAGATAGGAGTGTCGCCCATGTAGATGGTAGTTTTGTGTGTTTAGGTTGAATTGGTTCTTCTTGATTGCTGGGTGTGCAGTGTGTGTTGCAAAGCTTTTAGGCTTATATAATCAACCATACCAAGTTATTAATATAGTGGCCTAAGTTGATTGGGTTAAACCTATCTCCTCTGTGTTAGGATTCTTGCTCCTTACCTATGCTATTTCCCTCTTCCCTAATCCCTTTGAGGTAATCAAGCAGATGGTTCAGATTAGTGATAGCAATGGAGCCAGTGGAAGTGGAAATCAACTCAGTGGAAACTTTAAGGATGGATCAGTTCTTCAACTGTCACTACAGATAGATATGCAGAGTTTCAAAGAGTTTTTGGCTACTCAGACTCAGTTAATGCAGGCAATGATAAAGCAAATACAAAATATGACTAATCAAGCTAATGTCAGTAAAGCGTCTCGAACTATTATCAATGATCCCTGTGCTGAGTCAAGGTTATCAAAATTCATAAGGACTCGTCCGCCAGGAAATGTTTCACCTTCGGAAGCAGAAGATTGGCTCGAGACCATTGAAAGGAAGCTACTCATAGCTCAGTGAAGAAGTGATGAGAAGGTCTTGTATGCTTCATATCAGTTATGAGGAGTTGCTGCTGAATGGTGGAAGGGCTATTGTGCTAACCACGAAGCCCCACAGAATATCATTTGGAATGAATTTATTTCTGTTTTTCATGACCTCTTTGCTCCACCAAAGAATGGTATGGTCACAATGAATTCAGAGAAGGACGCTACCCCTGCACCTTGTTCAAAATCTAGACGTTGTTCTATGAAGCGCTGTCCGCCAAATAAGTTAGAAGATCGTGCGTGCATTCGCTGTGGAGAAATAGGACACACCGCTGACGAGCATGCGATCAATTGCACCAGCTGTGAAGGAAGCCATTCTCTTGGAGAATGTCCTATGAGCAACATCACATGTTACCTTTGTGAAGGACGAGACCATTACCCACCTCAGTGTCTCCTGGATCCGATAGTTACTGCCGTGATCCAGCATCAACGAAAGAATCTTCGAGCCATAGTCGCTGGAGAATTGTTAACAAGAGGTGGATTGTCGGCTGCACAGGAAATGCCGCTTGAAGAGCTAAAAACGCAGCACCTTGATTCTATCAGCTTTCATCAGGAAACCAGTAAGTGGCCATCACCCACAGTAGGTTTCTTATATGGTGAAGAAGATTGTTTTGCCAGGGGATGTGATGCGAATCAACAAGTAAGGAATCACAAGAAGAGCAACATGGAGTGCTATAACTGTCACAGAAAAGGCCATTACGCTAACCGATGTCCACAGAGAGAACAAATATTTCCTACATCCGTGGATATACCGGAAGTTATCTCAGTCTGGTACATAACGCCAAGAGTGAGCGGTGAAGTTGCAAGAGAAATTTGCCGAGAAAATCAATTGAAGAAAAGGCGTCTAGGTAAAGACACCATTCCAATCAACGAATGCTCAAGAAAGAAAGTTCACCCTAGACTCTGCTATATTTGCCACAAACCTGAGCATTTTGCCAGCAAATGCCCTCAAAGGAAAGCAATCGCGTTGGCTCAAGTCAATTTCAACTCCGTCCTTGTCGAAGCCCCAGCGCCAATGCTAAATCAAGGAAGTCAGGAGCCATGAGTTTACTTAGTGCAATGTCATAACCCTATTTGTAAAGTAAAGAGATTAGTGATGAATTCCATGTAAAGGTTTCCTTGTTGAAAGAAATAAAGCAAAAATGGTTGATACATTGGTATACGGAGTATTGGAATGAAAAGCAATAATGTAAAATGATGATCAGATGTTTCTCTAAGAGTATTCTTGCATTTATGGTTCACTTGAAAATGACACATGTGCAATGGTGGCTAGTTTAGTGGTACCCAACATGATCTTGTTAACCAGAGGATTTGTCATTGTCAGTAAGTGCTCAGTTGTGCTAGATTTAACCAGTATGTTGAGAGTTCAGTGCTTATTGAGTGAGTAGAGTTCCAAGCAAATCATATTGCGATTGGATACTTAGACCTTTAATGTTATTCTTGGAATTAGTTGGATGCTCAAACATTAGGCTATTTTGGTGAAGAGTATATCGATTTAAAACCCTGAATGTGAAAAAAGGGGCTTCAAGTGACGACAGTTCGTGTTAGCCAGCTGATGGATAATAGTGTGAAATTTGCCAATTAGAAGATGCGCCAGTTATCAGAGAATACCTTGATATATTTTCCAAGTATTTGCCTGGTATGTTGTCATATCGAGAGAACAAGTTCATGGGCGAATTAGTGCCTGGTACAGCACCAATAGCGAATAGACCATGTCAAATGTCTACTAAGTAATTAGTGGGAAATGGAAAAGCATATCGAAGAGTTACTAGGAAGAGTTTTAAGAAGACCTAGTACGTACCATGGGAGCTCTTATTTATCAAAAAGGAAAATGGAAGATCGGGAAAGTGCACTGAATCGTGCTCTAAATGAAGAAAAGATCGAAAACAAGTATCCAATATCAGGATCGACAACATGTTTGGACATTTGAGAAGAGAGTTGGAATTTCTCTAGGATAAAACTTCGCTCTGGCTATCATCAAATGAAGAGTCATGTGAAGGATGTTTCTAGGATTGCGTTCTCTACACGATATGGATAATATGAGTTTTGGCTATATCTCCTTGATTGACCAATGCCCCCGCATACTCCATGAACATGATGACTAAGGTGTTTATGGATTATTTGGATAAATTCCTGATTGCCATATAGATAACATTCTAGAATACTCTAAGACAAGAGAAAAACATGCAGAACATATTAAATTGGTTTTGGAAAGATTGCGAGAGCTGCAATCGTACGCTAAGTTCAACAAGTTTGATTTCTAGAAGCAAAAGGTGGAATCTCGTTAGCCACGCAAAGGCTGCTAAAGGAGTTGTTGTTGAACCAAGTGGGGTAGAAGTTGTGTTACATTGGAAGCAACCCAAAAGTTTGTTTCTTAGATTCGAAGTTCTAGGAATGGCAAGATATTATCGCTGGTTCATAGAAGGGTTTTGACAACAGCTAGACCTCTTATGCGATTGTTGAAGAGAAAAAGTTGCATAGATGCCGGAGTGCGGAAAGAGTTTTTGGAAGTTGAAGAAGCGGTTAACATCAACACCTATGTTAGTATTATCAGCAGTGAGGAGCAGTTTCGACATATATGGTGATGCTTCTAGGCATGATCTGGGATGCGAATCGACGCAAAATGGCAAGGTTGTTGCCTATGCAATGATGCAATTGAGACGGCATGAGGAGAATTGCCCTACGTATGACTTGGAGTTAGCTATCGTAGTGCACGATTTGGAAATATGATGTCACTATCTTAACGAAAATAGATGTGAATCATAAGAGTCTAAATTATATATTTACTCAGTCGGACCTTAATATAGAGCGAAGAAAATAGCTGGAAATGATCAAAGATTATAGTGTCAGAATCCATGGGCACCCTGGTAAGGCCAATGTGGTGGTCGACGTTTGAGTTATGAGGCCACAGTGCGAATATGTTGATAATAAGTAGTTAACCAGAGTTGTGCAAAGAATTCGAGAGGTTGAAATTGGAGGTCATTCGACAAAGTTTCATAGCTGCCTTGGAAATAAAACCAACATTAGAAGATCAGATCACAGAAAGTTCGAAGGGTGATGAAGTAACAAATCAAGTCAAGGAAAGAAGAAGGCTTAGCCAAGAAACAGAATTTCGAGTGATTAGGATACCATGAGGATTTAAGGCCGAACCAGTGTGCCGAATAGGAAGATCCTAAGCAGATGATACTTGAGGAAACCCATGATTCTAAGTATTCGACTCATCTAGAAAGTGCCAAGATGTAATGAGGTCTAAAGAAAAAGTATTGGTGGTCTAAAATGAAGAGCGAAGCTATTGGATAGGATGCCCTATGTGATGTGGGTTAGAGAATGAAGGCAATGCATTGGTGACCTGTTGATTGGTTACAGTCGCGCGGATTCCTGAGGGGAAGTAGGAGGCAAACCAGTAAAAGGATCTATAGTGGTGAGGATTTTCCCATAACTCAAAAAGGATATGATTCCGTATGAATCATCGTTGATTGCCTTACCAAAGTTGTTCGTTCCATACTGCTGAAGACTACGTATTCAAAAGGTCGTTTGGCAGATCTGTATATGTCAGGGATTGAGTGACTGCAGGAGGTGCCCAAGAAGATTGTGTCCGATAGAGGTACCCAATTTATCTCGAGGTTTTAGAACAAGTTACATGAAGCAATGAGAACTCGCTTGAATTTCAGCACCGCATATCATCCTCAGACGGATGGTCAGACAGAAAGAGTTAATCAAATTCTGGAAGATATGTTGAGAGCTTGTGCGTTAGCTTACGCCACGTCTTGGGATAAATGCTTGCCATATGCAGAGTTCAGTTATAACAATAGTTACCAGGCTAGTTTGCAGATGTCACCATTTGAAGCCTTATATGGTCGTGCCTGTCGTACCCCGTTAAATTGGAATGAAACGAGGGAGTGTTCAGTGTTTGGGCCTGAGATTCTCAGGGAGGCCGAAGAACAAGTTGCCATGATCAGGGAAAGGCTGAAAACAGCATAGTCAAGGCAGAAGAGCTACGTCGATAATCGCCGTCGTGATTTGAGCTTTGAGCCTAATGATTTTGTGTATCTCAGAGTCACCCCCCTCAAAGGTGTAAAAAGATTTCATACCAAAGGGAAGCTTGTACCTAGGTTCGTTGGACCATTCAAAATCCTGAGTCGTCGAGGAGAGGTTGCTTATCAGTTGGAGTTACCCTAGTCATTAGCAGGTATGCATGATGTGTTCCATGTGTCGCAGCTCAAGAGAATGTCTCAGAGTGCCAACAGAGCAGACGCCGTTAGAAGCAATCGAGTTGCAAGAGGACCTGACCTAAAAAGAGCAGCCGATCAAGATTCTGGATGTAATGGAGCGTAGGACTAGAAACAAGTCTGTCCGCTTTTGTAGAGTTCAATGGAGCAATCACTCGGAGAGCGAAGCAACCGAGGAGCGCGAAGAAGACCTGAAGGCAGAATTTCCAAACCTATTCTCTAGACAACCCTGAATCTCGGGGTCGAGATTCTGTTAAGGGGGGAGGTTTGTAACATCCCAAATTTTGGCTCTTTGAATTAGTTAATAGTATTTTATTACTATTTGTACTTTTTGTGAATTTTCTGGATTTATTGGATTTTTTCTAGAGTTTATTTGAATTATTTTAAATTAAAGTATATTGCTCTTTTGCCAAAAACTAATTATATGTAGCTAAATTTAAAATAAAGTTTTAACAAAAATATTTTATTTGGGTCTAGGATGTCTCAAAGTATTTATGAGAATTTTCTTGGATTTTTCTTGATATTTTTAAGTGCCCAAATAAATTAAGAATAATTTCAGTATTTATTTTAAAAGAAAAACCCAGAGAAAAATTTGGTGAGCAGTCTTTGGGCTCATTAAACACTGTGTCGTGTCGACCAATGATTCGCCCAAAGCCATGAACCCCGCGCCGACCGTTGGATCCGGATCCGACGATCCGCATCGCGCGCAAACACTAAAGCTTCTGGCTGTTAGATTATCATCGGACACTCTAGATCGGTCGTACCGTCTCGGAACCCTAGCAAATCACGGCCGTTGGTTGTGGTTGATGGTTCGGATCGTGCCACGCCAGGATTTCATCGTGGCCACTGGATCTCAATCGTGTGGCTATCCGTCGTCGTCTCCGACCAGGACTCGGAATCCTGCACTCGTACGCGTCATATGGTGATGAGGACATCACTTCCATGGATACAACCACATCTACACATCAATTTGAACCCGCTGCTATTATACAAGGACCGGTTACTCGAGCTCGCGCATCTACAGTTTAGTTATCGGTGAATGCGTTCCAAAGCCTTCCCATTAGTGATAATATGAATGGAATGCTATTTAATACTTGTCATGATTTTATTATTCTTAGGAACCTTGGGAAGACTTGCAAACCACAAGGGAGTTAGCGTCCGGAGGAAGAGCAAATTGGAATCAGCTTCGGACTCCCAGAGATGGTCAACTTCAAATGACCATAACTTTTGTTCTAGAAGGCTTCTAGAGGTCTATGAGTACAAGAACGAAAGCCCTGGTCGTCCTCTTTCAAACGGATCTGAGATCGCCTCAAAATTCCCTTCGAGTCAGCGGGAAAACGCAAAACAATCCAGAACACTTTTTCAGTCCGAGTTCGAGTCCAATTCGAACTCAGAAATAGCACTGACTTTAAAGTGCCATAACTTTTGATTCCGGAGGAGTCTGGAGGCCCATGAGTACACGTTTGAAAGATCTCGGAGTCTACTTTCCAAAGGATCCGGCCTCACCTCAAAATTCCTTCAGATGCATCCGAAAACTGCCTAAAACCACACGTTGCTTTTCCAGTCCGAGTCAAACTCGAGTCAAAGAAGACTTGGTGTTTTGGATTTGAGTTGTATTAGATTTCCTTTACTATGGAAGGCCCCCTCCTGCTCCTCTAGTATAAGTAACCACCCAAACCCTCATCTAGGACTTGGGTTTTGTTTATTTGATAGTTTAGCCATTGCTACTATTTTGAGTTTTCGGGCGTGCTCAACACCGCCTAAGAAGCTCCTTGTTTCAGAACCCCACTTTATCAATTCTTCATTCATATTTGCAATTTTAGATTGCTTTACCATTGTTCTTGCTTGTTCTTCGGTTGCATGCAGGAATCGGACCTCGTGTTCAGGTTGATCGTGCCAACGGCAAGATCAATAACCCTTTGGAGTTGGTTTAGCGATTGCTAAGGCGCATCGTCATCGTACGTTGTAGTCGGATCGTCAAAGTCAATTCCTCCAAATCAAAGTTATCACTCTCATCGAAAGATCGGGACCCAAAGTCACATCAGGTGGTATCAGAGCGCCAAGTTGCTCGGTGAGAGATTCAGTACCCTAGATTAGTTTTTGTTTTCTGTCCAAAATTGAAAATCATCCACAAAAATTCAACCTTTAGATTCAATCTGGTAATTAGGTGAGTTTTGTTAGGTTTTGATCCATTAGAGTCCTTGTTTTAGTTGCTGATCGTTTTTCCTTCGCGTAGCTTTTATTCCAATCTGTCCAGTTCTTTGTTTTGTTCATAACTTTTGCATACGAGCTCCGATTCAAGTGTTTTTACACTTTCCTGAAACCTTGGGACAAGCTCCACAAAAACCTAGTTGGGCACGAAATCTAATTCCATCTAAAAGGTTGTTTAATCTTGACATCAAATTCGGGAAGCAAGTTGCAATTGCAATCCAGATTGGTTCGGTATTTTGATCATAACTTTCACATCCGAACTCCGATTGAGAAGTTTTTATACTTTCCTGAATCCTTGAAGAGTCCTCTACAAAAACGTTTTTGGGTGTCCTTCGTGATTCGGACTCCTTCAAACCGAATTTGACTCGGATTCGGATTTGGTCAGATCGACTAAATTTTGTTGAATCTGTGCACCTTAGTGTTTTGGCCATAACTTCTACATATGAGCTCCAAATTGTGTGTTCGAATACTTGTTTTAAAGCTTAGAACAGTGCCATCATTTTATTACATTGTGAGTAAGCTTGATTCGGTCATTCTCAAACCTTAATTGCAGCAACAACCTTATTGCATAGTTCTGGCCGAATTTGGGGTTTGCTTCTTCAATTTGTGTTCTAGCTTTGTTCCTTTGAGTTGGTTGAGTCCAGTAGCATCTACAACCATAAAAGTTCCAAAATATCAGTGTACATACCTTTGGGAACCAATTCATCCTTTTGAATACTTTGATCCCAATTGAGACTAGCAATTTGAAATTGCTTGGGGCTGCTCCTTATGATCGTTGCACTATCATAACTCTTGTGATATCAAGTTAGGGATTCCAAAACTTTACTCATACTAGTGTTGGCGAAAGTCACAAAAAAAAGAAAGAAAGAGCCAAAAGGCCAAAAAGAAAAAAAAAGAGAAAAGAAAAGAGAATAGTGGCGTGTGACACTACATTGATCAAAACCCTAATTTGTGTTTGTCATTTTCAGATTGTGCAATTGTATTAAGTAGTGAGCAATCTTGTGCCCTTTTACCTTTTTGAAGCAATTAGCTAGCGTCTCTCCATAACTTATGCAACACGAGTTTTGGTGCTGAAATTATTCTTATTTTTGCTCATTCCATTGGTTGCATTAAGTTGCATTATCTTTGCGTGTGTGTTGCCTTGAAATTCACTTATATCTTTGAGATCGGCAACTAGGGCTTGTGAATTCTAGTTTGGATCATTACTTATCATTACAAAATCTAGAATTATCAGATTGCATAGGAAATTAACATAGCCTACCAAGCTCCACATATTCTACCTCGACGTTTGTTCGGTCCTTGGCAATCGCTTTATCCAAGCTTGGGAGAACTTTTGATACCGCCAACTACCGACAACTCTGCTGCATGGTAAGAACTTGTAAGAGCTTTGGTTAAAGTTTGAGAGTTGAACGACTTTTGTCCACATCCTATGTAGTGATAGAACATTATACTTGTGATTTTGTTTCTTGTCTTCACTAACAATGGCAGGTTCTTAACGTCGTAGCGCTTGGGCCAACAGCATCCTAGGAGAAGAGATAGTTCACACTCCAAGATACAGAGAACGTACAAGCATACCTTCAACACCACGGAAGGTACAACGGCATCGCACATGTACCAAAAATAAGTTTACCGTACCCATTTTTAGTGATAAATATGATCCTGAAGGTTATCTTACATGGGAATTAGCTGTCGAACAATCATTTGATAAACATGAAATTCCTGAGCATGATAAGGTTAGGGTTGTTACTAGTGGATTCTCTGGATTTGCTGCTATTTGGTGGAATGATTATATGAGTAAAAATCAGGACATTCCTAGCACATGGACAAAACTAAAGAAAATTATGAGAGCTAGATTTGTCCCTTCATATGTTGCCCGTCAATTACGAAATGAATTGCAACATCTAAAACAAGGTAGTAAAACAGTGGATGAGTACTACCAAGAATTTCAACATAGATCTTTGCGTTCGGGGTTAGAAGAGACCGAAAAGACTCGCATGAATAACTTTTATTTTGGACTAGATTTCGACATTCAGATCATGATATTTTGTAAAGAATTCAATTCTTTGTCATGTTTACTTAATCTTTCACGAGAAGCCGAAAGAAAGATACAAAGAAGACAATCAACCAAAATTCAAGCTAACACAAAGTTAAATGCTACTCTGTGGCATGCCTTGCACCAAACCTGAATGAGAGCATACACACCGAGAATGTGAAAGAAATACAAGAAAATTTGAGTGAAGTAGAGGATAGCATATGTGACGATGATTCTACTAACACAATCCAATCTATTTCGGTTAGTTACATTCTTTGTTGTTCCATGCGCTATTTAGGTTACTTTTGAAGAAGGGATGCAACAAGCGAAATACCAACGTTATCAGGTGAAAGTTTTGATATTTCTACTTCTGAGGAGGAAACTAATGACCATGGTACAGATCTGATTTTACAGCAAGAAAAGGATCAAATTGGTGAGTATATTCCTACTATACATAACTCTTGTGAACTACCACCTTGTGCCACAATTGTAGAACTATATGACGAATTGCATGCTTATAATTTTGCTCATGTGGTGCTGATTACGCATAAGGAGGTGATAGCTAGAATATCCCTACCACTTTGTTTTGTGCTATATCATGTTGAATGAGCACTGTTAGTTTGACTTGTGCTATGGACAAGATTTCTGAAATTTCATCTCTTAAGTCTTTGTCTAGCACCTATGCCTCTTGTTTTAAATTCAATTTATTTGGTGAATATGGCATAGATGGCAAGTTTCTTGTTTAGAGAATATGCATAACTTGTGATAAACTTGATGAATTGAAGCTTGCTATTTTGGGCAATTCTAGTTGTAAGCAACAACTTGTTTCATTTGAGGCTCCATCAAATTTTCCTAATAAGTGTGATACCCATAGTTTGCGGCCACATTGTTCGAATTTTAGTACATTAACTTGTATTACAAATTAACATGTCGTAGTTGATGCGTGGAAGCCAATTAAAATTGTGTCACCATTATTGGAATGATTTGATTTTGCTTATTTACAATTTGATAACATGAATGAGCCATACTTGATGCCAGAACTTGTTGTTTTGCCCACAAAACATGTTATTGAATGCGACTCACAAAACATGAGTATTCTTTATCAAAGGTCAGGAATAGATATGTGCTTTACTTATATTTGCAAATCAAGTTGCAAACTAAATCATGCTAATAGTGATGTTATATGCTTCACTTATAACCACAAATCGATTGGCGAATTGCGAGGAAAGGTGCTTTGCTTAAATCTGATTTCCTCATGTGTTGTTTTGAAAATAACCCACCATGAATCCAAAAGAACAATGAAATATGGGATATATACATCTACGCGTGTACACGTTCTTTTTGTTGGTTGCCGTTTCGGCTTGTCCAAAACCGAGAACGGTTTTCCTTCAAAGAGGGGAGAAAGCATCAAAGAGTGCTAGCATTCATCAAGCCATAATATGCTGGAAAGAAGTGTTGAGCTATGTGGATAATTATCAGGTGAATCCTCTAAATGTTTTTTATGTCTTAAAAAAATATAAAGAGGCGGAGCTACCATTTTATTTAAATAAATGCAGGACCTATATGAGAATGTTTTGTGCTGAAGATGAGCAAAAAGGTGAGCATGAGTCGAGGACGACTCAAATGCAAGAAGGGGAGGATGATGAGGACATCACTTCCATAGATACAACCACATCTACACATCAATTTGAACCCATTGCTATTATACAAGGACCGGTTACTCGAGCTCGCATCGACAGTTTAGTTATCGGTGAATCGTTCCAAAGCCTTCCCATTAGTGATAATATGAATGGAATGCTATTTAATACTTGTCATGATTTTATTATTCTTAGGAACCTTGGGGAAGACTTGCAAACCACAAGGGAGTTCGCGTCCGGAGGGAAGAGCAAATTGGAATCAGCTTCGGACTCTCAGAGATGGTCAACTTCAAATGACCATAACTTTTGTTCTAGAAGGCTTCTAGAGGTCTATGAGTACAAGAACGAAAGCCCTGGTCGTCCTCTTTCAAACGGATCTAAGATTGCCTCAAAATTCCCTTCGAGTCAGCGGGAAAACGCAAAACAATCCAGAACACTTTTTCAGTCCGAGTTCGAGTCCAATTCGAACTCAGAAACAGCACTGACTTTAAAGTGCCATAACTTTTGATTCCGGAGGAGTCTGGAGGCCCATGAGTACACGTTTGAAAGATCTCGGAGTCTACTTTCCAAAGGATCCGGCCTCACCTCAAAATTCCTTTAGATGCATCCAAAAACTGCCTAAAACCACACATTGCTTTTCCAGTCCGAGTCAAACTCGAGTCAAAGAAGACTTGGTGTTTTGGATTTGAGTTGTATTAGATTTCCTTTACTATGGAAGGCCCCCTCCTGCTCCTCTAGTATAAGTAACCACCCAAACCCTCATCTAGGACTTGGGTTTTGTTTATTTGATAGTTTAGCCATTGCTACTATTTTGAGTCTTCCAGACGTGTTCAACAGCCGCCTAAGAAGCTCCTTGTTTCAGAACCCCACTTTATCAATTCTTCATTCATATTCGCAATTTTAGATTGCTTTACCATTGTTCTTGCTTGTTCTTCGGTTGCATGCAGGAATCGGACCTCGTGTTCAGGTTGATCGTGCCAACGGCAAGATCAATAACCCTCTGGAGTTGGTTTAGCGATTGCTAAGGCGCATCGTCATCGTACGTTGTAGTCAGATCGTCGAAGTCAATTCCTCCAAATCGAAGTTATCACTCTCATCGAAAGATCGGGACCCAAAGTCACATCATATGGGGGGGTATTTAAGGACCGGGCGCCCCTCCCGAAAATATCCGTGAGTCGCGCGTCTCTTTGCTGAAGCCTCGTCGTCGGAGGGACACCAAGGAAGCCACACGACCTCGTCGGAGTAGAAGCTCGCGCCACCGTGGTTTTCGTCATGTTGCGCCACCGTTTAATCACCAAACGCCGCACCTGAGGTCAGATCCAGACTCATCGCATAGCTTCGCATCAGTGCAAAGCCTCGGAGGTCGCTAAGACATCGCCGTTGTGCCACGCTCGAGTCTTCGTCTCTGAGTCCGGCAGGAGTTCACCGCCGTGTCACCATCAGCAAGATCAAAGCGTCTCGGCCGTCGGATCAAGAATCAGCGTGCAAGATCTCTCCACGTAATCGCCAGCACAGTAGACCTCATCTTCAACCGTAAGCCATCCGATCTGATTGTGTGGTCCAGTTTCAGCCACGACGCGCCCCTCTGCTGATGTCTGTGCATCGTTGGATGTTGATCGGAGGGCTGCTACTGTGACACGTCGCCGCCACCCGAAGCCGTCCGATGAAGATCCAGCGCACCTCGGCTCAATCAATCAACTGCTGACGCGTGGCGGCTGACGTCACGGGTGACGTCAGCTGGTCCACGGCACAGTTCTGCGGGTCCATGGTGGACTGAGTCTACGGTACACCGGGTCCATAGAACAGTGCCGAGAGACACGTGTCACGCTTCAATTGGTTCGGGTCAGGGCTGACGTCAGCGTGACGCATTGATGACGCAATAAATCGGTTTTTCTTTTATAAAAATAATTCGGTTATTCTCTGATTTTCCAATTTTCTGAATTTTTAGGATGTTGAATCTTCCGAGAGCTCGTTCTCCCTCATACGAACTCCGATTGAGGTGATTCAAATTTATAAAACTTTGTAAAATTGAGATCTATCCAGTGGTAGCTTTTGTTTGATTTTTGGAGTTCATTTGCTCTCTGTTTTGGGTGTTTATTTGCTTTTCCTTTTCGATTCGCGTAGACGTTGAATTGTGTGAGGCTTCGGAGGAGGAATTAGCACCTCAAGATCAATTTCCAGAACAGGACCAGGAGCTTAACCAAGGCAAGTTGTGCTTTGATCATGTCGAACCCATGTTTGCAAAATTGCTATATTTTGTTTACTTTATTGCATATTATTTCACGTGTATAAATGATTTCAATCCAAATTGGGATTTAGATATCATACCCGTTGAATTGCACCATAGCTTGTCAATTGTATGCCATGATCCACTTGTCACCTTAAATTGGTTTACTATAGTTGATCAATAATAAAATCAATATGGGATGGTTAGATCGGATTAGATTGCTTAGCCATGCCACGTCATCATATGTACTTGAATCATTGATAAATAATATTGACTAATGGAATATGGAGCAATGTTAGGAATTTGTGTGTCATGTGTGGTCACATAAAGAGATTGAGTTGTTGTGGCGAGAAGGTCTCGCAACGATGTTGATTTGTGGATAGTACGTGGTGCTTGGTAATCAACTGGGTTAGTAATCACTTAGATTGAAGCAAGTGGCAAGGGCAAGTGTGCTAGGGTGGGCCCGATGGGCAGAGGGTATGTGTAAGTCTTGCTTTGATCAACTCTAAGGACTTAACCTTGTGAGCCTTTGACCTGAGTCAATCATGCAATCACATATACATATGGGGCGACCTAGTGACTAATTTACCTTTGTCTTACCTTGGGTACTATCATGGTGGTGTGAGTCTGGGTGTACGGATGAACTCACATGGCGCAAAAGGGGGGCCCTGTTGTGGTGGTTTAGCCCATCAGTGTTGAAACCTCAGCGGGTAGTACTGGGTTAAGGCGGGGCGTTGTAAAGGCTTTGTTATGATCATTCGCTTGTGTGGTGCATGGTTGTATCGTGTGGGTAAAGTGCATAACCTCTGCAGAGTGTACAATCTATTCGGATAGCCGTGCTCACAGTATTGAACATAGCTTGGGAATTACAGTTAAGGGTTAGACTTTTGCAAAATAAAAACTTGGGATGGATGGTAGGTTGCTATGGGAGGTTGAATCTTGACTTAGGATGGGAAACTTGGTTTACTTAAGAAATGCTAAATCCATCTATTACTGTTATTTGTTTTTACTGTCTTTTCAATCTATATACTGTACTTGTTCATAAATGCTGCTTTATTGCAAATAGCCATTGTTAGCCATTCCTTTGAAATAAGCCTTGCATATAGTTATGTTAGAATTGCATTCTGTGCACAACTTGTTGAGTGCTTTATGTACTCACCCTTGCCTACAACATCACCAGTGTTGAAGAAGATGTACCGTGAAGGGACAAATGTTTAGTGTGCGAACCTTGTCAGTTGCCTATGGTATACTGAGGGGTATATCTATGTCTTCATTCCGCTGCAGTTTAATTTGCTGTTCAGCCTTGTGAGGTATTGCTATGTAAGTTGACCATAAGGTCATTCAACTAGTAATATTTAGTATATAATGTCTTTTATCTAATTTTCGCAGTGTATGATTGTGATATGCACTGATGTTGAGCCTGTGTGCACTAGCGTGATCCTGGACTAGTGCAGCATACACAGAGGATCCGGATTTGCATATTCGGGTCCCGACAATTTCCTTCTTTTGTAAATATAGAGAAACTGGTTTTCCAAATACATTAGAATCTGCAAAAAGGAATCGCACGTGAGATAGATATTGAGCCATCATTTTGTACCAAGTGTAAAATCAAAAGGAAAAGGCAATTTGATGAGACCCTAATGATGCATCTATTGCTTCACATTCTGTTGAGGACTCAATTAGAGTCAATTATTTTTTACCCATTGTTGATCAAACTATTGCTTCACTGACTAGGAGGTTTGAACAATACTAGGGGTACGAGAAAACTTTTGGTTTTTTGTTTACTTCGCATAAATTGTGCTCTTTAGATGACAAGAGTTTGTTGTCTTCTTGTACTCACCTTGAGGCGGCACTTAAAAGTGGTCAACATTTTGATATTGACGGCAAAGAATTACATGTGGAGTGAAAGTTCCTCTAAGATTTTATCCCTAAGGAAGACATGGGCCCTCTTGATATTATGAAGTTTGTGAAACGGATAGGTTGTTTTCCTAATGCCCTTATTGCATATAGAATTTTGTTGATTATTCCTATGACAGTTGCATCTGCAGAATGAAGCTTTTCAAAATTGAAGTTGGTAAAGTCCTACATGCGCAGTACTATGATACAAGAAAGACTCAATGGATTGGCAACAATTGCACTTGAAAATGATGTTCTGGAGAAGATTAAATATGAAGATTTCATTTCGAAGAACACCAGGCGTATGATACTTTTTACTAGAAGTTAAAAAGATATCGGTAAAAAAGATTCACCCTTTACTCTTTTAACATTAATGCCTATTGTAGTTCTAAATATTAGGAAAAAACATATAGTTATATAATGGAATCACATTTTGGTTATTTGTATTTCCCTAGTATAGGGCCCCGTTTTGTGTTTCGCACTAGGGCCTCAAAAACTTAGGTAGAAAATACATGCAACGGACTGAAAGCACTTGATGCTACAGTAATTTTCTCTTTTTTTTGCTATACGAATGCCAGTTATGGAAAACATATATTTTAATTTTTATTATGTTTTATAAATGCATTATAATAGAAAAAATTGCACGACGATTAGTTTTGAAAAAATAATTTTGCGAGTAGTTCTAAAAAAACATACGGCGGTTAGTTATGAAAATCACAGGCTCTACCACAAATATTTTGAGGACTCATATTCTACGAAGGGGCACAATATATTTGAGGATCCATATTTTATTGATCCAATCACCGTTAATAATTATGAAGATTAAATTATCATCAATAAATCTGTGTACCGTCAATAATATTTTTTTTGCAGGCAATATTTTTATTAGTTTTATTATTGCCCATAAAAAATATTATTTACGACCTGAAGAATTATTGACGGTAATTGGGCTAACAAAATATGAGTCCTCAAAGTACTTGTGGTAGGACATTGTAATACCCTAATTTTTGCTTTTCTTGCATTTTATTGGTATTCTGAATTTTTGGGAATTTCTGGAATTTATTCGGATTTATTTGGATTTATTGGAATTATTTGAATTTATTTTGAATTAAACCATTTATCAAATTAATTATATAATGGAAAAGTTAAAATAAAGTTTTGCTGAAAATATTTTATTTGAGTCACAAATGTCCTAAAATATTTATGGAATTTTTCGAATTTTCTGATATTTTTAAGGCCCCAAATAAATTATTTGAATTTCGGGAATTATTTTAAATCGAAAAGAATTAAAATTCCGATGAATAGTGTTGGGCCGAAATCTTGTGCGCCCGTCAGGAAAACCCTAACGCGGTGGCCGTTCGATCTCCATCAAGCGACTCTCATCGCCATCGCCACCTGCCGAATCCTCACGGATTCATGCGCCGCCGTGTGGGCCTCGGTCTCCGCGCTTTCACGGACGCCGAGGGGCTATTTAAGCGCCGCCACCGTGCCGTGCTCCTCACCTCGCGCCGCACCCATCCGACGCGTGTCACGCCGCCGAGACGCCGCTCGCCGCAAGAGCTCATGAAGTTCAAAGCCTTCCGCCGAGTTCCTTGCGCCGTTTCGTCGCCGCCGGTCACTCTCCGCCGTCGCCCGTGCCATCCCCGAACTCACCTTGTCAAGCCGCGTCGGAAGCATTACCGCACGTCGCCGGAGGAGCCCTGAAGCGCCGCGCCGCACGTCATCGTCTCCGTCTCCGGTCAAGCCAGCGCCGCCGCTCCATCACCGTCGCCCCGAGCTTCCACAGCCGTCCGATCGCGCACCAACGATCCAGATCTCGCCACGTCGCCTTGAAAACAGTAAACCCCATCTTCTGATCTCCACCGTTAGATGCATATCCGAGGGCCACCGTCGTGCCACGTCGCCCCTCACTGTGCATGAGACGCTGACCAGATGGACCCACACGTCAGTCTCACCGCACGTTCACTGTGCGCATGAGTCGCTGACAAGGGACCCACTGCCGCCGCAGACTGCGCAGTTCACCCGAAGTCGGCCGACAAAGACGGGCCCACTCGTCGGCCAGACGCCGCAGGCGCGCGGCGTCACCATCGACGTCAAGGCGGCGTCACGATGGGTCCCACCTGTCAGTGTGAGGACCGAAAGTCGGCCGACGCCACGATGACGTCATCTTGGCGTCATCACGGAGCCGTCGGTCGGTGGCGTCGGCAAAGCCACGTGTCACTCTTCGATGGCGACCGTGTCACAGATGACGCAATAATTGATTTTACGAAAAAGAAAATATTTATTTAATTCGGTATATTGATTTTAAATATATTTTGAAACTTCAAATGCTTATAACTTTTGTGTTTTAACTCCGATTTGAGTGATTCCAATTTCTATAAATTTGTAAAATTTTGATCTTTCTGTTTATGAATTTTAATTGAATTTTTGAGCACTGTTTGCCCACTGTTTATTTATTTTATTGTTTGTGTTTACGCTATGCTGTAGACGTTGAAGTGCCCGAAGGTTTCGAGGAGAGGTTACGACCAAGAGCAAGCTCAGAGCGAGAATCGAGTACTTTTTGAAGGCAAGTTGTGTTTGATCATGTTGAACCTATTAGAGAAAATTACTTTGATTTAAACTATTGCATGCTAATTTGATAGAAATGACTCTGAATAAATTTTGGGATTAGTTAAATGCCTAGTTGCTGTATGCCACCTTGTCGTATATAATTGTAGGCCATGAATCCTTTGTCACCCTAGGTTATGGATTAATAGTTGGACATTAATAATTTGCCAACATGGGTTGAGTAGACCGAAGTAGTATGCTTAGCCCTGCCACGTGGACGTTTCATGATTTTGGAATACCAAAGTGAATACTGACTTAATGAGATATTGAACATGCTTTGTGAACGAGACATGTGTTATTAAGTTGATAATGGCACGTGGTGCAATGGTAAAGAACTGGGGTGGGAAAATGATTTAGGCTGAGGCATGTGGCAAGATTGTTTCTGGTGGGCCAAGAGTGGCAAACTGGGCGGTCGAATTTGGTTTTATTGGTTTTGGATGTTAAAGTCATTTTTGGTTAGTCTTGCCTCGGTCAACTAAGGACTTAACCTTGCGAGCATTTGAACTCGAGTCCCTCATCTGACCACAAGCTCCGTAATGGGACGGGCTTAGCTGAGTAAACCGGGAAATCTATTCTTTGGTACTGCTGGTGGTGTGAGGCCGGAGAAGCGGATTGAGAACTCACATGGCGCAAGAGGGGGCCTGGGTGTGGTAACCATCCCTCCAGTGTTGAAACCTTAGCGAGCGTCTTGAGTTTAGATGGAACTTTGGAAAGGCGTTCACGGTTATTTGCCTTGGTGGTATTTGTTGTATCTTGTGGGTAAAGTGTATAACCTCTGCAGAGTGTACAACCTATTCGAATAGCCGTGCTCACGGTATTGAGCATCGCTCGGTGATTACGGTCAAGGGTTAGATTTTTATGAAAATGAATTGTTGATGGAAAAATGCTTGGGTTGGTAATGATGAACTTGACTTAGGATGGGAAAATGATTTACGATTGAAATATTTGTGAAAGTTATTATTCCTACTACTGTTTTACTGCTTTGCAATCTATTCTTTATTTATCTTGAATCTTTGTATCGCTCATGAACCATAGCCTATCCTTTGTACTAAGCCATGCATGTAGAATATTAGATTTGCATTACATGCATGACTTCTTTGAGTGCTCAAAGTACTCACCCACAACAACACAACTTCGGTTGAAGAAGAAGCAACCCTCGCTCGGGAGGAGGAGTATCAGAGGAGCCGACAAACTAGGAGCGAGCCCGGTCGGTTACTGTGGCAAATTGGTTGGCGCCACGAGTTTATTTTATTTCATTGCATTTGAATATTTTAATAAGTCTTCGCTCTGTAATCGTATTTTGTAACTTGACCATAAGGTCAATCAAATAGGTTGAGTATTTAATTAAAGTACTTATTATTTCGTTGGATATATGCGTGATATGTACCGATGTTGAGCGTGTGCACTAAGCGTGATCTGGACTAGTCTTTGAAACACGAGGGTCGGATTTGCAAATTCGGGTCCCGACAGAGGTGGTATCGAGCCATACTTGGTATGAGGGCGGCCCTTAGTTAGAATGGTCGTAGTGAGGATAAAACTATTTTGAAAAAGCTAAAATGTGCCAAGATGATAATGCAATCTCGACTTACCCTTCTCTTCTTTCATACCCCTTGCTGAATTCAACACATATTCGCTTTGATTAAAATATCCGAGTTTCACGTGAGTGTCCTTTGGCGAGATGAGGATGATCCACTCTTTTGGTGGCGCCGATCGAGGGTGCGCCGCGAGCTTTGGCGATGATGCACTGCTTGGAGGATATGACAGCCGATCTGCTTGGGGACTCTGTGGATCGGCAGATCGGATATTGCAGGATGTCACTATCACGGTTTCACGCCGGGATAGGGCGAGGCGAAGTCGTCGCATCCGCATCACCGCCAGAGGTTGTCATTTGACGCTGGGATTCGAGAGACATCGCGTCTGGCGATGAGGCGATTGCTCGATACCTACCTAGGGAGTTGGATGGCACCGTGTTCGTCACCACCGCAGAGACACTCGCTACAACCGAGAGCCCATCGAGGAGAAGGATGCCACGATCACCCACCTTGCCGATATGTCATCGCTCAAGAGGATGTTATCGGCGAGGCGGTTCAGAGCTGCAGAGGTCTCGTGATGAGTTCACATGACTTAGGGCTCATCTCTTGCAGACTTGTGAGTACTTGGCCCACTCTATCCAGAGGATTGGGAGCTGGAGACAACACAGACGGACAGAGCCGAGCAGTCTTTGGAGCTACGACCAGACCGGAGGAGCCTGGCAGAGCCGCAGCGAGCGAGCCAGTGGAAGTGAAGTCGAGCGATGGAAGTGAAGTCGAGCAAGTGGAAGTGAAGCCCGAGCCTGTGGAGGTCAGCGAGAACGATGGAGGTTGAGCTGTCAGGCGGAGGCGCATCCAATGAGGATCGTTGGGATAGGTTTGTACCGCACCAGACCAAAGACACCCGGGTGTATCCACCAGAAGTTCGGTGGGGTTGGCTCGAGTGAGCGTTAGGATTAGCGATTGAGACTCTGCGTTGAGTCGCGTCTTGGAATAAGAGTCACCCTTAGGCGTTTGACTCGAGTGTTAGCTCGGTTTGCTTCTTTCATGCTTGTGAGTGATCGGTATGTGTTGCAAGGCCTTTAGGCATTGTGAGCAACCATACCGAGATATTAATAAAGTAATAAAGTTAGATTTTGTGTTACACCTTCGTCCCGCATAAGTACTCTATTACTTGTCTATTCTTATTTCCTCTCGTCTCTAAACTATGGCGCAATCGGCAGATGGTGAACACTCGAGAAACCAAGGAGGAAATGGGAATGGTTCACGCTCATTTGAAACAACGATGGTGAAGGACAAGGACCTCAACCAAAGACCGCCATTGATATGCGAGAACCTTGGAGCTTTTATTCTTTGCCTGAGACCCGATTAATGCATGCCATGATGCAGCAGAATCTGACAAGTCATCGCCAAGCCGCATGGCCGCCAAGTTAACCAAGTCAACCCGGTCACGCAGAGGCCACACTCGAGGTGTCGAATTCATGAGGACACGACCGCCTACATTTTCTCGGGAATGCCAATCCATTGGAGGCGGATGATTGGTGAGGACTATAGAGAGGAAGTTGCACATTACCGGTGTGAAGGAAATGAGAGGGTACTCTATGCCTCTCATCGACTTGAAGGAACCTTGGTGAATGGTGGGAAAACTCTGCTTGTTGCTCATGAGCACCATGAGGACATCACCGTGGGAGGAGTTCACGATCGCTTCGGCGATATCATGTGCCGAAGGCATAATGGAGCTGAAAAGGAGGAGTTTAGGGCGAAGCGGGGCAATCAATCGGATGTCAGAATATCTGAATAAGTTCACTCGGTGCACGCCACGCACCTAAGGATGTAGCGGATAAGGCTAAGCGGTCTCGATTCATGAAAGGATGAATTGAGGCTGCAGTGGGACTCGAACCCACACTTTTCCCGATTTTCAGGAGCTAGTGAACAAAGCGCGATATTGGAGGACAAGCGCAAGGAGCTGGAGGACAATCGAAGCGCAGGATGGCACTGGCAGAGAACACGCCCGAGGCGCGGCGTTTGAGGTTACACCAAATCGAGTTCTTGATTTCAGCCCAGAATGTGATGGCAGCGCCACCACGATACCAAGACTGCGGACAAAATGTTGGAACACCAACACCGGTTGGGAATGCTGTTGCGAGGAGCGGCGATCGGCAGTTAAACGTTGTTTTATCATCACGAGCGAGCATTTACCAATTATTGTCCTAAGAAGGAGGAGAGTGACACCGATTCGCTTCAACCAGGACTACCCCAACAAAGACACCAGCGCCGAGAGCAAGCCGTGGAGTTACTGTCTGGAGCTGAGCCGCCTGACGATCGTGGTAAGAGGCGAGTCAATCATGTCACCGCAGATCACGGTCAGAGAATACATCGGACGTCGTCTTGGGTAAGTTACTTGTCAACTCGATACACTGCAGCTTTATTTGATTCGGAGCTTCGCATTCGTTTATATCTCGGAATTTTGCTGTGAACAATGGGTTGAAAATGGTGAACCTTAGGCATGTATTGCTAGTACAATCCGGGATCGAACTCCGATCGATGTAGGATGTTCGGGGTAAAATTGCTTATAGATGGGCGAGTTCTTAGCAAACTTAGTGGTGTTAGATACCGGACCTTAAATGTTATTTTGGGAATGGATTGGTTGTCTAAGCACAAGGTTGTGTTAGGCGTGACGAAGAGTCATATCGATCGAGAGTCCTTGTGGGAGAAAAGTAGAGTTTCAAGCCCACCGCCGTTCGGGATGGACAGTTGATGGTCAATAGTGTGAAGGCCGTTAGCATAGAAGGCGTACGGTTTGTCGAGAATACCGGATGTATTTCGGAGGATTTACAGGATGCCACAGACGAGGGACATAGAGTTTGTAATTGAGTTAGTGCACCGGAACGACCCGATAGCTAAGAGACCTTATCGGATGTCAACCGATGAGCTAGTGGAAATGAAGAAGCGGATAGAGGAGTTAATGGATAAAGGGATTTATTAGACCAAGTTAAATCGCCATGGGGAGCACGGTTCTATTTGTCAAGAAGAAGGGCGGAGTTCTGGGATGTGTGTGGATTATGAAAGCTGAATGAAGTCACTATAAAGAATAAGTATCCGCTACCGGGATCGATGATCTGTTTGACCAGTTGAGAGGTGCGGAGTTTTCTCCAAGATTGACCTCGATCGAGTTATCACCGGTGAAGATTCGATCGGAGGATGTGCGAAAACGACATTTTCGTCAAGATATGGACATTACGAGTTCACAGTTATGTCTTTCGGTTTGACAAATGCACCTGCATATTTCATGAACATGATGAACAAGGTTTTCATGGAATATCTGGATAAGTTCGTTGTTGTGTTCATAGATGACATTCTAGTTTACTCCAAGACCGGGGAAGAGCATGCGAGCATCGAAGCTAATTCGGAGAAGTTAAGAGAGCGACAACTTTTAGCTAAGTTTAGCAAGTGTGATTTACGGAAGAACAAGGTAGAATTTCTTGGACATGTGATGACCATTGAAGGAGTCGCGATTGATCCAAGTAAGGTGGAAGCGATCTTTGCATTGGGAGCCGCCCAAGGCGGTGACTCAAATTAAGTAGTTTCCTTGGAATGGCGGTTATTACCGCCGATTTATTGAAGGATTTTCAACGATTGCGAGACCTCTTACGCAATTGTTGAAAAAGGAAAAGAAGTTCGCATGGGCGCGGAATGTGGCGGAGTTTCGGAGTTGAAGAAGCGTTTGACAACGGCGCCGATGTTAGTACTACGGATTTAAGCGAGCTTTGATATATATTGTGATGCATCGCGCCAAGGGCTAGGATGCGTATTAATGCAAAAGCGAAGGTAAATCGCATATCGTCAAGGCGATTGAGGCCGCATGAGGAGAACTATCCAACACATGATTTGGAGTTAGCGGTAGTAGTGCATGCTTTGAAGTTATGGAGCACTATCGATTGGAAGCAGATGTGAGGTGTAGGTGACCATAAGAGTCTTAAATATATATTCACTCAATCGGATCTGAACATGAGGCGAGGAGGTGGTTGGAATTAATTAGGATTATAATCTGGGATTCATTATCACCTGGAAAAGCCAATGTGGTGGCCGATGCTTTAAGCGAAAAAGCCATTCGGTGAACATGTTGGTGGAAGCAAGTCGAGGTTGAGTTATGCAAGGAATTTGAAGCTAAAATTTGGAAGTTGTGCCTAAAGGATTCATAGCCGCTTTAGAAGTGAAGCCTACCTTGGAAGATCAGATTCGGGAAGGACAGAAGGACGATGTCAAGATTCAGAGGATTAAGTCTAAAATGGAGGAAGGCAAGGCAAGGGATTTCAAGCTGGATGAGCAAGGTACATTGTGGATCAAAAATCGCATTTGCGTACCGCACAGGAAGGAGCTGAAGCAGCTGATTTTAGAGGAAGCTCATGACTCTAAGCACTCTATTCATCCAGGAAGCGCTAAGATGTATCAAGATCTGAAGGAAAGATTTTGGTGGCCAAGCATGAAGCCTTGGTTGCAGAGCATGTTGCGCAGCGACATATGCCAAAGAGTCAAAGCAATGCATCGAGGCCGGCAGGTTACTCTGACCATGAAGATACCGAGTGGAAATGGGAGGAAATCGGAATGGACTTCATTCTTGGTCTCTGAGGACCCGACAGGTATGACTCCATATGGGTTATAGTGGACCGGTTGACCAAGGTCGCCCACTTCATACCGGTGAAAACTACCTACTCAGGGGACCGCTTAGCAGATTTGTATATGTCAAGAATTGTATGTCTACATGGAGTTCCGAAGAAAATTGTATCGGACAGAGGTACCCAGTTTACCTCAAGATTTTGGGATAAGTTGCATGAGGCCCTAGGGACCCGTCTGAACTTCAATCTTGCATATCACCCATGCATGATGGGCAAGCGGAAAGAGTTAACCGGATACTAGAGGACATGTTGAGGGCATGTGCATTGGCTTATACAACCGTGGGATAAGTGTTTGCCATATGCGAAGTTCAGCTATAACAACGATTACGAGCAAGTTTGAGATGTCGCCATTGAAGCGCTATATGGAAGACCCAGCCGAACGCGTTGAATTGGAATGAGGCAGGAGGCGTCATATGTTGGGCCGGACGTTCTCTGAGAAGTCAAGCGAGATAGCCATGATCGAGAAAGGTTGAAAATAGCACAATCAAGGCAGAGAAGAGTTATGCCGATAATCGCCGCGAGGATTTAAGCTTTGAACACGAAGATTTTGTGTATCTCAGGTTACACCACTCGGAGGAGTTAAGAGGTTCCACACTAAAGGGAAGTTAGCACCAAGATATGTTGGTCCGTTCAAGATCCTAAGTCGAGAGGTGAAGTAGCGTGTCGGTTGGAGTTACTGCAGATCTTTAGCAGAGTGCATGATGTGTTCCATGTGTCACAGATTAAAGAAATGTCTCCGAGTGCGGAAGAGCAGATCTTGATTAGAATCGGTCGGTACAGAGAAGGATTTGACTTATAAAGAGTGCGGTAAAGATCTTGGACACGATGGATCGAGAAACGAGAAATAAATCGACCGCTTCTGCGAGTCGAAAGGAGTAACCATTCCGAGAGCGAAGCAACTTTGGGGCGTGAAGAAGACTCAAGAAGGAATTCCTAACCTATTCCTTAATCATTACTGAATCTCGGGTCGAGATTCCGTTAAGGGGGGAAGGTTTGTAACACCCTAATTTTTTCTTTTCTTGCATTTTATTGGTATTCTGAATTTTTGGGAATTTCTGGAATTTATTCGGATTTATTTGGATTTATTGGAATTATTTGAATTTATTTTGAATTAAACCATTTATCAAATTAATTATATAATGGAAAAGTTAAAATAAAGTTTTGCTGAAAATATTTTATTTGAGTCACAAATGTCCTAAAATATTTATGGGAATTTTTCGAATTTTCACGATATTTTTAAGGCCCCAAATAAATTATTTGAATTTAAGGAATTATTTTAAATCGAAAAGAATTAAAAATTCTGATGAATAGTGTTAGGCGAGTCTTCAGGCGGCCCGTCAGAAAAACCCTAACGCGGTGGCCGTTCGATCTCCATCAAGCGGCTCTCATCGCGCACGCCACCTGGCCGAATCCTCACCGGATTCATGCCGCCGCCGTGTGGGCCTCGGTCTCAGCGCTTTTCACGGACGCCGAGGGGCTATTTAAGCGCCGCCACCGTGCCGTGCTCCTCACCTCGCGCCGCACCCATCCCGACGTGTCACGCCGCCGAGACGCCGCCGCCGCAAGAGCTCGCAAAGTTCCCGGCCTTCCGCCGAAGTTCCTTGCGCGTGCTTGCCGCGGTCACTCTCCGCCGTCGCCGTGCCATCCCGAACTCACCTTGTCAAGCAGCGTCGGAAGCATTACCGCACGTCGCGGAGGAGCCCTCAAGCGCCCGCGCGCCGACGTCATCGTCTCGTCTCCGGTCAAGCAGCCGCCGCTCCATCACCGTCGCCCGAAGCTTCCTGACCGTCCGTCGCGCACCAACGATCGAGATCTCGCCACGTCGCCTTGAAAACAATAAACCCCATCTTCGATCTTCACCGTTAGATGCATATCCGAGGGCCACCGTCGTGCCACGTCCCCCTCTTGTGCATGAGACGCCGACAGATGGACCCACACGTCGATCTCACCGCGACGTTCATCAGGCGCATGAGTCGCCGACAAAGCGGACTCCACTGCCACCCGACTGCGCACTGCAGTTCACCCGAAGTCGGCGACAGACGAGCCCACTCGTCGGACCGCGACGCCTTTGTGCGCGTGGCGTCTGCATCGACGTCAAGCCGGCGTCACGATGGGTCCCACTGCCGATGTGAGGACCGAGTCGTCCGACGCCACGATGACGTCATCTTGGCGTCATCACGGAGCCGTCAGTGGGCGGCGTCGGCAAAGCCACGTGTCACTCTTTGATGGCGACACGTGTCACAGATGACGCAATAATTGATTTTACGAAAAAGAAAATATTTATTTAATTCGGTATATTGATTTTAAATATATTTTGAAACTTCAAATGCTTATAACTTTTGTGTTTTAACTCCGATTTGAGTGATTCCAATTTCTATAAATTTGTAAAATTTTGATCTTTCTGTTTATGAATTTTAATTGAATTTTTGAGCACTGTTTGCCCACTGTTTATTTATTTTATTGTTTGTGTTTACGTTGCGCGTAGACGTTGAAGTGCCCGAAGGTTTCGAGGGAGAGGTTCTGACCCAAGAGCAAGCTCAGGAGCCAGAATCAGTACTTTTTGAAGGCAAGTTGTGTTTGATCATGTTGAACCTATTAGAGAAAATTACTTTGATTTAAACTATTGCATGCTAATTTGATAGAAATGACTCTGAATAAATTTTGGGATTAGTTAAATGCCTAGTTCTTTGTATGCCACCTTGTCGTATATAATTGTAGGCCATGAATCCTTTGTCACCCTAGGTTATGGATTAATAGTTGGACATTAATAATTTGCCAACATGGGTTGAGTAGACCAAGTAGTATGCTTATACGCTTGCGTGGACGCTTTCATGATTTTGGAATACCAAAGTGAATCTTGACTTAATGAGATATTGAACATGCTTTGTGAGCGAGACATGTGTTATTAAGTTGATAATGGCACGTGGTGCAATGGTAAAGAACTGGGGTGGGAAAATGATTTAATTTGAGGCATGTGGCAAGATTGTTTCAGTGGGCCAAGAGTGGCAATCGGCGGTCGAATTTGGTTTTATTGGTTTTGGATGTTAAAGTCATTTTTGGTTAGTCTTGCCTCGGTCAACTAAGGACTTAACCTTGCGAGCATTTGAATCGGAGTCCCTCATCTGACCACAAGCTCCGTAATGGGACGGGCTTAGCTGAGTAAACCGGGAAATCTATTCTTTGGTCTTGTCGTGGTGGTGTGAGGCGAGAAGCGGATTGAGAACTCACATGGCGCAAGAGGGGCCACAGGTGTGGTAACAGTCCCTCGGTGTTGAAACCTTAGCGAAGCGATCTTGAGTTTAGATGGAACTTTGGAAAGGCTTCGTTACGGTTATTTGCCTTGGTGGTATTTGATTGTATCTTGTGGGTAAAGTGTATAACCTCTGCGAGTGTACAACCTATTGAATAGCCGTGCTCACGGTATTGAGCATCGCTCGGTGATTACGGTCAAGGGTTAGATTTTTATGAAAATGAATTGTTGATGGAAAAATGCTTGGGTTGGTAATGATGAACTTGACTTAGGATGGGAAAATGATTTACGATTGAAATATTTGTGAAAGTTATTATTCCTACTCTTGCTTTTCTTGCTTTGCAATCTATTCTTGTTTATCTTGAATCTTTGTATCAGCTCATGAACCATAGCCTATCCTTTGTACTAAGCCATGCATGTAGAATATTAGATTTGCATTACATGCATGACTTCTTTGAGTGCTCAAAGTACTCACCCACAACAACACAACTTCAGTTGAAGAAGAAGCAACCCCGCTCGGAGGAGGAGTATCGGAGGAGCCGACAAACTAGGGAGCGAGCCCGATCGGTTACTGTGGCAAATTGGTTGGCGCCACGAGTTTATTTTATTTCATTGCATTTGAATATTTTAATAAGTCTGCTCCTGCAGGCGTATCTTTGTAACTTGACCATAAGGTCAATCAAATAGGTTGAGTATTTAATTAAAGTACTTATTATTTCGTTGGATATATGCGTGATATGTACCGATGTTGAAGCTGTGTGCACTAGCGTGATCTGGACTAGTCTTTGAAACACGAGGGTCGGATTTGCAAATTCGGGTCCCGACAGACGTGCGATTTTCAGAACTACCTATCATGCGGCTTTTTCAAAACTACCCGCATAATTATTTTCTCAAATCTAACCATTGTGCGCTTTTTTCTATTATAATACATTTATAAAACCTAATAAAATTATAATGTATTTTTCCAGAACTAGCCTCCTCAAATATATTGTGTTATATTATGCCTCTCCGTAGAATACGGGTCCTCAGAATACTTGTGGTACGACGTGTGATTTTTTCAGAACTAACCGTCGTGCAATTTTTTCTATTATAATACATTCATAAAACCTAATAAAATCAAAATATATGTTTTTCCATAATTAGCCCCGCATAGAAGAAACAAAATTAATGTAGCATGCAGCGCTTCTAATCCGCTGCATGAATTGTTTTTTCCTTTTTTTGTTCCCGCAATGCCTTATGTCGGACCGAGGGCATTGCATTTCACATGTCGGAGGGCTAATTCTGAAAAAAAAAAAAGTTGTGATGGAAGCTAAATTTTTTTAAAAAAATAAGGAGATACAACAGTAAAAATTTGTCTGAACTGCTCGACACCGAACGAAGTCGCCGAGAGTCTCTTTGAAACGGATTTGAGAGTCCAAACTGAATAATTCGTGGAGGAAGCGACTCAATGAATCCGACGATCTTGATCGGATAGAAGTTCCTATCTATGATGCCGGACATCTGTCGCTTAACGGAAACAATCTGTTGCTGCTTTTGCATCGCTTGTGACCGATGTTCACTTCTCTGCAGTTGCCTCGTGCCGCGTGTATGGAGTCGTGCACCAAGAACTTGACGAATCGCTTGTTGCAAATAATGTGCAGAAAATAGAAATTATAAGATACAAATTTTTATATGAAAAACTTTTACGAGAAAAACCCACGTACGCACATTTTTACGTAGAAAATTTGTGAATAATAGAAAACAGTGATACGAATTTTTACGTAGAAAATTTTTGTGAGAAAAAACCACGTACGAACAAAAGTGATCACTATATGAGGAGATGTCTGCAATGAAGTTCTTGCTCTTGCCTTATGCTACAGAGACATATATATAATGTTACATGGTAGATTTTGTGTAGAAGTAGATATAATATGGAGTAGAAAATGAATCCGTATCACTCTCAAGTTCAACAGAATATTAAATACGCTATATACTTATGGGCAAGATCATTAATAAAAATACATCAAATAAACTTAGCCGGAGGGGCTAGCATGTAATACAGTGCAAGGAGATGAATCAATGGGCGGTTTCCCCCCTGCTACAAGTACAGAGGAGTTCAAGCTCAACTTTGTAACCTTTAACACTAGTAGTACCTTGGAGGCTTGGAAACAGCAATGAATATCCTAGATAGAAAACACAGGAAATTAAGGAGGCTACAATATGATCTCTGTCCGTCTGATGAAAACAGAGAGGTTAGCTATGACTCGGTTCCAGTCGTTACCCATCGGTCACTTGTCTAGTTAGTTCTGATTTACTTAGTTGTTGTGATGAATTATGTTGCACTATCTGTGAGATCATGTGATGAAAAATTGGTTGAATGGTGAAATTGGCATTGTAAAGTGATTTTGGTTATGACATGTGTGGTGCTTGTGCATGTGCTATGGTGATATGATAATTATGCTGGTGATGGACTTTGCTTGATGCAATGCACTCATGTGAGTGGTTGCATGGATTGATGTTGAGTCAAGTCGTGGACTTGTGTTCGAACGCGTTGTTTGTTACTTCATGTGCAGGTGTTGCTTGAGGGCGAACGTGGTCGATGACGGGACCGGAACTAGGTTCATGGAGGAACTGATGTTCGAGAATAGGTTCAGGGAGGAGTCGAGGTCTTGGTGGTCAAGAATGTCATGCGGGGCGTTCGGGCTACAGAACATGCATGTGAAGGCTAGTTAGTCACGTATGTGCAGCAGGTGGGCTGATCATGCGTGCAAGGTTTTGGTTTTGGCCATGTTGGGCCAAGTTGAGATAGATACGAACTCTTTCCATGTTGGAAGTGGAGTTGTAGTCAATCTCTGTGAGTTTGCTCTGTATAAATAGGAGGAGGTGTCTCCTGTTTATTGTGAGCGTTCATGTTTTAGGGTTTGTACTCTTGTGTGGGAGTACTTTAGACAAAAGAAATAAAGATCAATCTTGCAATCCAAGTATCTTTGTGTGGATGAGTTTTCTTGCGTGAGTTTTGACAACCGCACAATGTGAAGAAAACAAATCAAGATTGATCGTGCATGCATGCATCACGTCAACTAGAAGATAGATGATGATCTGAACATGAACTTGCTTTTGATGATTAGAAGATTGATCCGTGGCAACTGAAGTCTTTTATAGTGTTTTGTCCGTCGCAGCAGTCACGAAGTTCATCACGGAGTTCGGTTCCTTGGAAAGGTATCATCTTGCGAAGGTAATATCTTTTGATCCGTAGATCCGATCGGATTAATTCTTATTGGGTTTGATTTTCAATTGAATCTAGTTTCTACAGTTAAAATTTCACATAAATCCAACGGTTAGATCTTCTATAATTTGTGGTCGCCCAGATTGATGTCCTGCTCGCCCGACTGCTCGTGTGGTCGCCCGAGTTCGATCATCTTGCGAAGGACATAACTTTAGATCTGTAGATCTGATTAACCTGATTCTTTTTGTGTTAGTTGTGGAATTAAGTCTAGTTTCTATAATTAAAATTTCATGTCAATCCAACGGCTGGATCTTCGGGAATTTCTTTTAGTGGACGTATATCGGTCTGCTCGCCCAAACTGTGCACGTGGTTGCCCAACTGTTCACGTGGTCGCCCAACCTGCTCGCCCAAGTGCCAAACTGGTCGCCCAAGTGCTCTACTAGTCGCCCAAGTGCCCAAACTGCTCGTCCAAGTGCTAAATTGGTCGCCCAAGTGCTCTACTGGTCGCCCAAGTGCCCAAACTGGTCGCCTAAGTGATCTACTGGTCGCCCAGACTGGTCTATTTGTTTCCCAACTGCATAAACTGATTTCCAAGCAATTTGAATTTCAATTGGGGTGTTTGAAAAGTTCAAAAATTTGATTTTAGCTTCCGCGCAATCATTCACCCCCCCTCTGATTGCTATATTAGTATATTTCGATCCTACACTATCTCTCTCTCCCTCCCTTAAACAAAGTATTTTTTGTTGGCTTTAGTTATCCTCAATCTTAGTTTTTACCAATTTTGCTTATATTTGGGCTTTGTTTTTAGCTGCTATGAGAGAAATTCACATCAATTGTTTGGTCATTTTCTTCTCCTCTTTTCAGTTTTTGCCTTTTGTTATGTACAGAGCTTACAAGCTTTGTTCTACGTGTGCTTTTCATTACAAATCATCTCAGCATGTAGATATAGTTGAGAGTTTGTTAATTTTACCTTTTGGGAGGTGCTTCTATGTAAAAGTTGCACAAATATTAACGAATAAATGTAAGGTGTACATGATTCCTTAACTCTTTCGATTTGTTTTAAGATGCTTAAAAACGCTGCTCTTGATGCTGTCGCATTCATAGGTAGTCGCATGCGGATGGTCGATGTCGACAAGGGCGTGGAAGCGCTCAAGGTTGGCGTTGTCGCGGGTGCCCTTGACTCTGGCGTGGTTATAGCCCCGGACTTCCTTGGCTCCCTCACCAATGGCGGTCCCAGTGGGCCTTCCGATGGTGCTGGCTCTGCTGTGGGCTTGGCGGAGATTGAACTTCTGCGTTTTTTGCCTGACCTGTCTCTTCATCAAGCTGCCCTCGATATAGGTCAGTGCCCTTGCTCTCATTGTTCTCATGCGATTGACTTCAAGCCTCTCGGTGTGAGCGTTGGTGCTGCTGTGGATAAGGTTCAATTTGGTTCAAACTGTAAAATTTCCCTCACGGATGCTCAAATTTGTGAAGATTTTTGGAAAGATATAGAGTTTCCTAGGGAAGCACGTGGGTGGGAAAAATCGGATCTAATTCTACCAGATCAATCGATTCCTCACCTGAATGAGGCTGCCCTGAACCATGTTGTCGGACGAGGTACAGAGCACGCATCCGACCTGGACAAACGAGCTTGCAGTATGGTTCTTGTCAATCAGGTGGATGAATCGGCTGTAGTTCAAGTTCCTAACTTTGATAAGGAAAACGTGAGGAATTTTGATTTGAATCAAAGTGGAGTTCGTCTTCCTGGTAAAGTGGAGGTTTATCATAAGCGTTTAGGCAAGCCTCTCCCTCGTCGTGCTTGCCTGATCCGCCCGTGGCGTGGGCCGTTGCCTCGGCCTCGACCGGCGACGGTGGTGACGCTAGTGGCTTTCTTGCCGGTGAGGGACCTGTTGGCTCGGGAGCCTAGGGCGATAGGTGATTTGACGGTAGACACGTGGAATAAAAAGGCTGGGCTCGGGTGTGTGAAGACGGCTCGAGCTCGGGAATCGATGGGTCAGGATCTGTGTCGTAATGAGCGGGGTGCTCAAAAGATTTTCTCGGCCGCAGATCTAGGGATGTTAATCGAATTGGCTAAGAGATATGGATGATCCAGATCATGTTTATTCTGCCCTAATCAATCCCGGAGAGTAGCCTGTCTCTCCTTCAAGGAGTCGTCCAGCAATTGCGCCCTTTCTGTAGAGCCTCGCCCTTCCTACGCCGCCATAGCTGCCAAACCAACTCCACCCAACCAAAACCATGGTGCCCCTGAGTTGAGACATCTAGCTGCCACAAATTATAGAGCCTTCTCGTCGAATCCCTCTCGGTAGGTGGCGAGAGGAATTGAGGCCGACATGGTCTGGTCGTGGCGGCTTCAAGGCGAGATCAAAAGGTCCTTTGGTCGGGAAGTCTTTGGGCAGCGGTGGGCGTTTTCCACCTAATCATAGATACCAGCAGCGTGAAGATGGAAGAGGGACTTCTTTTGATTCTAAGGCACCTCCTCCTGGGAAAGCTTCACTGCCTGGTGGAACAGCGACTGCCGGTGTAATCCAGTCCTCAAAGACATCAGAAGGTACCTCAACAAAGGCTAAGAAGCTGAGACCACCTCTTTGTTTTCGTTGTAAGTGTACTGGCCATGTGAATGATGATTGCTCTGCTGATTTAGACTGTGTTATATGCAATAAGAAAAATTCTCATATCATGGCAAAATGTTCAATTCTTAAGATGCCAAAACCTGATGCTTCTCTATTCGGTTTTGGCAAGAGTGAGCTAGGTTTCTTTCGTATTCATGATTTTGATTTCAAACTTGAGACTCCAGATCCATCCCCTATTGCTCTTGTTAAGGTCTTTGGTGGTCAGATTGGTGCTAATGTAGTCCAAACAAAGTTGGCCCGCTTGATCACTAAGGATTGGGTGTGGGAGGCTTTACCCCATAGTGAGGATTCTTTCCTTGTTTCTTTCCCCTCGGTGGAAGAACTTAAGAGGATGGCTGATATCGATTTTAGGCTTAAGAATCATGGGGTTACTCTCACCATTCTTGAATGGGAAGATGCTGGGGAAGTGTTGCCTGCTTATCATTTGGATGAGGTTTGGGTTCACGTCACTGGTGTTCCTCATGCTTGGAGATATTTCTTAGGTTTCTGGGCTCTGGGTTCGATCATAGGGGCTACACTGGATGTTGATATGTACACTTATAGAAAGAAGGGAGTCATAAGGTTGCTTGTTGGAATGTTGAGCTGAGAGCTGCTTCCTTTCTCTACTGATATTGTGTTTAGCAAATTTGGGTTTGATATTGTTTTTTCACTGGAGAAGGAAGGGTTTATTCCTGCTGCAACCTTTAATTCTAGTGATAATCCTTCTAATGGTGGGCATGATGGAGCTGACAAGGTGAATAAAGGCAATGGAGACAACCCGGATCAGACCGCAAAAAGGTTGAAAAAAGTTGAGACTGCTGATGGTTCTGATCCTAATCCTTCTGTGGGTGGAAGTGGTTGTTCTCCTATGCAGATGGCGGTCTTGTCTTTTGGTCGCAACCCGGTGCAAAAGTGCAAGCCTATTGTTTTTGATGGAGATACTTGCCTACCTATGGTGGCGGTTACTCCAAGGAGAACTCCTACCGGTTTTGTCAAGAGGGTTTCTCCTACTAAATATCCGGTTTCTATTCTTAATCTGACAAACCAGGTGGGGAAGTGTGATCTTGTTCAGAAACCTTGTAGTTCAAAGAATTCACATACAGTTTTAAATCTGACAATGTGTGGCTCTCAATTTCTCTGTCAGGGTTCTAAAAATGGGATGGTTAAGCATCCGGTTGTTTCTCCTTCCATGCCAATTATGTCAGCCCTTGGGAGGAAGGTGGGGGTCTTTGAATCGAAAGCTGTTGGACAGGATACTCTATCTATTGCCTCTGGTTTATCCTTTTCTCCAAAGAGCATTGGGTTCAAGACTGATAAGAAAAAGGACAAGATTTCAGCAAGCGTGACCAACTCCACATTGTCTACTGCATCTATTCCTGCTGTTGGAGGTATGCCTGCTCAAGCTAAACGCATGGATGTTCAGCCGATTAAAGTTCCTTTGGTGCTGAACTTGTCTGGTCACAGTAAGGAAGGGTTTGGTTTTGGGCCAGGAGTAGATGGACAAGATGTTACATCTTTGCCTCCTAAACTGCCAGTTTCCCCAAATATTAATGGCCAAAAGGTATGTGATGGCTTCTCCATTACTGCATCTTTCTCAGATAATACGCTAGCTGAGCAAATGAATTTATTGCAGAGTTTGGCGACTAAGAGGGTGAGACCTGACTGCTTGATCATGGATGCAGTAACGAACTTGGCGTCGTTTATCTCTCTCCCTAATTCTGCTTTGGGGGTAAGTACTACTGTTGATTCGCATAGTTTTCAAAGTCCCAGTCTTGCTGCTGAAATTGACTCTCTGGGGTTGAATGATGATTTGGGTGTGCAGAAGAGTGGGGCGGGTGGGCTAAGCTTGAATGATGTGGGGGTTCAAAAAAATTCTTCCATTACTACGATGCGACTTGATTCTTATGCAGGTCTGAGTCAGAACCTTTGTAGTAATCATTTGGAGGAATCCTTTGAGCCTCGTAGAAGTCTAAGAATTAATTCTTTTTCAGCTAATGGCATATCTCCTGCTGATGAAGATATGACTTTGAAAGCCATGCGTAAAGCTTCGGTGCGCAATCTGGATGGTAGTATGGTTGGGTCAAAGGGGCCTGATCCAAATAGGATGGCTGGTTCGGCTTCTCCAGTGTGTTTTCAACAGATTGGTATGACGCCTTCTCCGTGCCCCTCTTCCATTAACTCATTACCCAACTCAACTTGTGCAAAAAATCTTAATACTATTGGGTTTATATTGGGTAAAGATAGCTCGGAGGTTAATTTATCAATTAATGCTTTGAAGCGTGTTGAAGTGGATAGATGGTCGGTTTAAAAAAAAAATCAAAAGTTCACTCCCCGTGTATTAAATCTAAGATCACAGAATGTGATAATCCTTTGATTATTGGTGATGACGAGGTTGACGAATTGGACAATGACCTACTCGCTCACCTAATAAAAGATGTTTTAGAGGTTGACTTTGATGATGTAAAGCTTGACACAAAGATTTGTGATCTGATGGCTTCCACGAGAAGACCAAAAAAAATCATCAAGGAATCGGAGAAACCTGAAAGGTAGCAGCAATTTAAAAAAGAAAGTATCTCAATGCAAGGCTTTTTCTGGAATAGCAGAGGTCTTTCAGACTTGACTAAATTTAGATATATCTCCGAGGTAGTTAGAGATCTTAATTTAGATTTCATCGCTGTGATGGAAACCGGAAAGCAGGATTTGTCAAAGACGAATCTTTTACGTCTTTCTGGAGGGGTCGATTTCATTTGGCACGGCTTTCCACCTCGTGGTAGATCTGGGGGTATTCTTTTGGGGGTTAGAGCTGACATTCTGGATGTATCCCTTATTACTGAAGGCGAATTTTACATTAAATTCCACCTTTGTAATAAGCCGGATAATTTTAAATGGATTTTGATGGCTGTCTATGGCCCAGCTCAAGTTGATTTCAAGCCAGCCTTCCTAGCGGAATTGGTTCAGGCTTGTCAAGTAAACTCACTCCCCATCCTCATTGGAGGGGACTTTAATATCATGAGAAGTAGTAAGGAGAAGAACAATAATAGATTAAACAATCGTTGGCCTTTCCTTTTCAATGCTGTAATTGATAGCTTTGATTTAAGGGAAATTGTTTTAACGGGGCGTCAATTCACTTGGGCTAACTCGTTGCCCAATCCTACCTATGAAAAGTTGGATAGAGTTCTCATGACAACTGAATAGGAGCTTAAATGCCCGCTTGTCACTGTCCAGGCTCTAGATAGGGGGGTATCTGATCATACCCCTTTACTACTAGATACTGGAACCCTGGCCTTTTCGGGGAAAAAATATACAATTCAAATTTGAACTTAGCTGGTTCCATCGGGATGGTTTTGATAATCGAGTTATTGAAATCTAGAATAAAACTAAAAAGGGGAAGAACTCGGTCCAAAGACGGAATAATAAGCTGAGTGCTTTGCGCAGATTTCTAAGGGGGTGGGAGGCTCAAACAAATGGTGATTACAAGAAAAGGAAATCTTATCTCCGAAACACCATTTGCATGTTGGATATCACAGCCGAAGTTAGAGATCTAAATGAGAGTGAGCAAATCCTTTTGGCTCAATCTCGGGATCATCTGTCTAAACTCCTTAGAGAAGAGGAGATTAAGTATTACCAATGGGCCAAAGTTAAGGATATTCTTTTGGGAGATAATAATACAAGATACTTCCAAATGGTTGCCAATGGCAGGTATAGGAGGGAAAAAATCTACTCACATGAAAATGGGGTTTGTAAGATCGAGGGACATGCTAATCTCAAAAACTATATCACTGGGTTCTACAAGGATTTATTTGGTGAACCGGAAGAAAACTCCTTCACTTTAGATGAATCATGCAACCTAGACATTCCACAGGTTTCGCATTGCGAAAATAACCTCCTCACAGTTGATTTTACGGAAATAGAGATTAAAGAGGCAATTTTCTCAATGGAACACAACAAAGCGCCAGGACCAGATGGCTTCCCAACTGAATTTTATCAGCATTTCTAGGAGACCATTAAAGGGGACCTGATCCAGATGTTCCATGATTTATCCAATGGAGAGCTACCTCTTTTTAGTCTCAATTTCGACGTTATTACTCTAATCCCTAAGGTTCAAGAGGCGAACATCATTCAACAGTACAGACCGATTTGTTTGCTGAATGTGAGCTATAAACTCTTCACCAAAGTTGCCACAAATAGATTGAACTCGGTGGCAAACAAGGTGATTAGCCCGACACAAACGGCTTTTTTAAAAGGAAGAAATATTCTTGAAGGAGTTGTGATCCTTCATGAAACTTTGCACGAACTCCATCGTAAAAATCAAAACGGAATAATTCTGAAATTAGATTTTGAGAAAGCCTATGATAAAGTGCGATGGCCCTTTCTGTTTCAGACTCTCCGTATCAAAGGTTTCTCACCCAAATGGATATCATCGGTTAAGACTTTCATATCGGGGGGAAGTGTTGCGGTGAATGTCACTGATGACGTCGGGCATTATTTTTAGA
Source organism: Guadua angustifolia (assembly GCA_036346375.1). Classification (NCBI taxonomy): domain Eukaryota; kingdom Viridiplantae; phylum Streptophyta; class Magnoliopsida; order Poales; family Poaceae; genus Guadua; species Guadua angustifolia. The sequence continues at coordinate 2,840,321 of CM070511.1, read as the reverse complement.
CTAGAAAAGGCCTTCAACAAGGAGATCCCTTATCTCCTTTGCTGTTTAACATCATAGCTGATATGCTAAAGGTGCTTATATGCAGAGCTAAATTGGATGGGCAATTTGACGGAATAGTACCTCATCTAGTTGATGGGGGACTTTCAATCCTTTAGTACGCTGATGACACTATACTCTTTTTGGATCATGACCCGGATAAAGCTTGTAGCATGAAGCTACTTTTGTATGCGTTCGAGCAGGCATCAGGCCTTAAGATCAACTTTCATAAGAGTGAGGTTTTTCTGCTTTGGGAAAGCACAAGAGTATTTAGGTTACTACACTGACTTATTTGGATGTAAAGCAGGGAATTTTCCGATCAATTTTCTCGGCATTCCTATTCATTATTGGAAGCTTAGAAATTGTGATTGGAAAAAGGTCAAAGAGCGTGTTGAAAAAAGACTCAGTAGTTGGAAAGGGAAGAATCTCTCTATCGGAGGGTGCCTAGTTTTGATTAACTCGGTACTTAGTAGCCTTCCGATGTACATGATGTCCTTCTTCTCCTTACCCAAAGGAGTTCTTAAAAAACTAGATTATTTACGCTCTAGATTTTATTGGCAGGGAGACGAACATAGGAAAAAATATAGACTCACTAAATGGAGCATATTATGCCAACCAAAAGAACAGGGTGGTCTCGGGATTCATGACCTAAATATAAAAAATATTGCCTGTCGACGATCGGGATCGCCAACCGCAGAAAATGAGGTAGGGGTCAATGAGAAATGGGACCACAACTGCGCTTTGCTCGAGCAGGGAATGAGGTCGAGGAGGTCGATGGTGGAGCTAGGGACAGCGAGCGAGAGGAGGATTATCTGGTTCGAGCCCCCGAGAAGGTAATGGCTCTCTCCAGTCACCTTGCGGTGGTGGTTCCCGATGTTTGTGAGTACAAGAGAGGGTTCTGACTCAATCTTGGCGATGCTAAGTCTAAACTTGAACTCCGGTGTGTGTCGCCTGGGTTCTCTGCCTAAGTGTTTACAAAGCCTCGTCTTATACCCATTCTCCTTGCAGCGTCGGGAGTATTCCTCGGATCGTGGCCTTCATGCACATTGATAGCGGTGGAAACTGTTCCGATCCTTGGCCAGCTGCATTACTCCACGATCCCACGTTCAGAATCGCCAAGTGATGGCGTGTTCGGGATCAAGGGCACGCCATCGACCTTGAACCATCCCAAGCAAAGGTCGTGAGGGCCCCGAGCTCGAGATCTGCGCCCTAAGTCGAGTGGCCTCGAGCTTGATCAGGAGTCTTTGATCGAGGCCTTAGAGCTAGGGGACGGTTGATTGTCTTGACCGACCAAGGGTTGCCGGCCCCAAACAGCCTAGCCCCCGAGGCTCAAGGTCATAGAAGTAGCACCAAGGACGGCCTCGAGCCTCACCCAACAAAGTCATTGGCGGCAACCCTTGCAAGGTCTTGGAACCTTGTTCGAGGTCAGGTGAGATCATAAAGTGAACCCCAAAGCGAGACACTGGCGACCTTTGATTTTTTTAGTGATCTGGATGCCAACAATGGCGGACACCGCAGATGCTTGAGTCCGCCGCCCAGGTCTTAATTGAGCCCGTCTAATCATGCCCGGCGCGCCTTTTGAGGCGCCGTAGGAGGTTAAATCCCAAGAGCGCCGTGGAAGACCCCGAGCTTTGGATCATCAGCCTGAAAGCTTCTGCGCCCTCCTCCCAAGCCTTCTCGCCCGAGCAGACCGCCTTTCCATCTCCACACGATGTTTCGCCATGGCCAAAATGGGAAAAGTACCTTGTCGATCCACGAGGATGAAGGAGCTCGAGGCCACAGGGTGTTGGATCGAGTGACTGGCGGTTGCGGTGGCGAGACCGAACCTCGTCCTCGAGATGGCGAGATAAATGCGACCGAAAGCAAACATTCCCTCTTCGCTGCGGACCGGAGAGCGAATTCTGGCCGGCGTCCTCGGCGGTTGCCAAATTGAAGTGATCAACACAGTACCCAATTCCGTCCTCACCCTAGCCGTCTTCTCCCATCTATGCGAGGGGTTCTCGGGATTCTTCCCGCCCTCGCTCTTCTTCCGCTACTTCTCCCTCTTCCGCTCCGGGAAGGACCCCGTGGTCGGGTGCCTCTATTTCCGGCAGCGGCCCGGGCTCAAGTGGGCTCTGCCCAAGATCCCTGGCCAGGATTCTCTTGGTCCATGGTCAGAGCGCTGGTTCTACCTCAAGAAGGGGGAGAACGGGAGGCTGCGATACGAAGGAGCCGCCGTCACTGGGAAGATAGAGACCCCAGAGACTGAGGACCTCAACGTCGACGCAGAAGCCATCGCCGCCATCCACATTTGCGCCACACGCAGTCTCACCGGTCAGGCGATCGCGAACGACTTTCTGCGGAATCGGGTGTCTCCCTTGCGGAAGAGGTTACATCCGTTCTCCCAGATCCAGGGACGCGACGATTCGACCCGCGAGAGTTCATCTGGTAAGGTCTTCAGCCACAAGGCTTTTTGCTTGACTTCGTACTTCTTCCTCCTCTGATGGCTCTTGTTAGGTATAGCGCAGAAGGAGTCTGGTCGCGCGAGATGCAGAAATGTTCGAAAGCTGGCGTATGAGTACACTCTCGATGACCCGGTCCCGAAGAACGTCTTGCAACGAAAGCCCGAGGTAAGCCTTCCACCTCTGACCTCATCCGAACATCGCACGTCTTTGCTCGACCGTGCTTGCTTGTAGAATCATCAAGAGTTGTGGGAGATAGCGAGAGCGCTCCCTTGCTCGATGAGGGCAAGAGCAAAAAGGAAAGAAAAGACTCCCCTCAACCGAGCCGACGCGCGAGGATGAAGAGGCCTCACATCGAATGGGGTAACCGCGCCCGCAGTAAAGACGATCATAGCCAATTTCGAGCTCGCGCCCTTGGCTTCTCGAGCCTAACAAAGTTTCTTTACTTGGCGACAACAGCGCAGCCGCCGCCAGAACCACCGAGCCCCCGCCAGGCGGTGCGGGCTCATCGCGAGCTTCGCCTCCCCAGACCAGAGGAAGGAAGCGGATTCCTCCTCCGAGCTCGGGCAAACAGGACCATCGCCGGCCATCGACGAGGCAGAGGCCACCGACCCATGTAAGAGCCTGGCTTTGCAACCTGCTCCATCTCCGTGTTTTTCTTAGTGCTCATCCTTGATTGCAGACCTCGAGCGCTCGAGACCCGAGCTTGCCCATTCGACAATGCACATTGTTGAGGCGAGTCCGAGTCAGGAGGGGGCAGACGCCTACATCTTGCCCCACGGTCTTCTGGACAAAGCGGCGCTCTCTAGGGGCCTCGGTGGGCCTGGTCGGAAGGTTCGACCAAGGGCCCGATAGGCCGGACGAAGGGACCCCAACTGCGATCACGAGGATTCTGACCCGGCGAGGCAGGTACCCTCGCGATCGTCGATCCTCCCGAGATCGAGGGAGACATGGGTGTCGGGCCCCTCAAGTCATGGCCGCCGCCGTCGTTGGCGGCCGTGTCACCGAAGTCCCTGAGGCCCCACCGACCAAGACCGCGCTGATGGCGAGACCGCGGTTCGGGCCACGGAGAGCGACCTCGACAGCGGAGGCACTCCGATGACCCGACTTGCGAACTTCGTTCGGGAACACAACCTCCACCCCCGTGGGTGGGATCTTCTTCTCTGCGGCAACTCCCGCCATCGAGCTGGCGGAACCTTGACTACGGAGGTCGGGCCCGGCTACCGCTGCAGTACCTCTGGTTGGGGGTTCGACATGGCGGCCGATGTGGAAGGATCTCGAGCCGCCGCAGCGACGTCGTCCGTGAGGCCGGACAAGGTGTGCCGGCGGTGATTGAAGAAGGCCTAGGTCGCGGGGACACAGGCGAAGGTTTTGAGATCAACACGGCTACGCCTCGGCGAGTGAGCGAGGAGTTCTCGGTAAGCGTCAACGGCCGACTCGTGAGGTAGGAACCTTCCTTATATGCCCATGTCGTTAAGTTGTGTGTTCTTGACAACTTCATACCAAATCGTGTTCCTTGTTTTCAAAGGCGGTTGGCGGCGTGACGAGGGCTTCAAGGTCTCAACGAGTATGTCGGCGTGCTCGCTAGATCTTGAACGCCGTGGAAGAGAGGGAGACCGAAGCGCCTGTGCTCTCTTGCGACCATTGAGGCCGACGCCAGAAATCGGCGGCTCAACCGTGAGCTCAACGATCTGCGTCGCACGATGGTGGCGCTGAGGTGTCCCATGCCGTCGAGTTCGAGAGGACCAGATCCTCCGGCGCGAGCATGGGTTCAAGGCGCAGAGCACGAAGCTTCGGCGACCAAAGCGATCGAGGCCCTTGATGCGGAGCGCGCCAAAGGTCGAGCTGCCTGGAGAAGGCCGCCGCATGAGCGAACTTCTTCGACTCGGCCTTCGAGACCCTTCAGCGCCAGATCAAGGCCCTCGAGAAGGCGGCGAGAACAAGCCGCCGCCCGCCAGCGCGCTTTGACGAAGCGCCAAGGTCGTGGCACTTGAGGAAGTCGCCATGAGCAAAACCGGCACTCTGACCACGCGCTCGCCGACGAAGCGTGCCAAGGTCGGCGTTGGAGGCTATTCTTCGAGCTATCATCCTCAACCAAGGTGTCTCGAGCTAGAGGCCAAAGTCGCGGGTGGAGGAGAAACTTAGGCGTGCAGCCAGTCGGCGAAGACCGCCTTGGCCCAACTCAACGATTTAACGTCGCCGAGCCACGGACGCAACTAACGAGGCCCTCTGCGACAAACCAAAGCCTCGGACAGCTGCGGGCGAGTCGCCGAGCTCGAAAGAAGAGAAGCTTCGGCAGATGGAGGATCTGTAGCTCAAACATCCTTGATCTCGCAATGGTTTGGGTTACCTTTTTTGAAGTGTGCGCTTCTTATTCGCGATCAAGATCCATAGGTCGATTCAGTAGATGTTACATCCTACTTGACCCCGTTGGGTCTAAGGTCGAGCAACGCCGACCTTGGACACAAGTATAAAACGAGCAAATGACCATGGCACCGCAGAATCGAGATGGAGTACTCGCGAAAAAGAAATGCAGCAAGCGAACCCAGTGAATAAATCACCAACTCCACGACCACGACCATGCACGCACTTAATAGCCAAGGCCGCCGAGCTTGTAGTTCAAACCCGGACGCAGGGGGTGAGTGATTGCGAAGAGTTAAACTACGTTGAGCTCGACCACCGGGGGTGAACGTAAAGCTCGTGATACCCAGACTAAGGAGCGAATGCGAAAGTCGTGTCCGAAGAAAAATTACAGAGACGCTCATAAAGAAAAAGACATGAATGATAGAAATCGGAGAATATCCTTTTATTGAAGCTTTAAAGGTATAGAGATTTACACATAAAACTTGCGAAGTTGATCTATGTTCCACGAGCTAGAAAGCTCTCTGCCATCGGGCATCGCTAGGCGGAAGCCCCCGTGCGATCTGTTGAAACGACTCTATAGGGGCCCTCCCACCGCGGGGATAACTTGTTGGTCTTTGGACAATACAGAATCCGTCTCGGGGCTAAGTCCCCAACAAGGAGCTTCCTAGGTCGTCTTGACCGAGACGCATGTCTGCGAAGAGCTTGCGGTAATCTTGTTGATCGTAGCGATTGCGCACATCTTACTTCTTCCGCGAGGGCAAGGTCAAGAGACCGTTCTTGCTCGAAGTCGGCGTGGTCGATCAGACCGACCTGGCCGGAGCCAGCATTACCTCCGGGAGGCGGGGCGGCTTTAGTACCAAACACGAGTGAAAGGGTGTGGACCTGTTGCTCGGATTGTGGGTACGAATAGACCATAAGGCGGTGGGAAGTTCGTCCACCTGTGTCGTCTTAGTAGCGTTTGAGCTCATCGTAACTTCGCCTTTTGACGCCTTGGACGATCGTCGGTTGGCGCTCTCTGCGCTCCATTGCTCGAGGATGAGCCATCGGGTTAAACACACTTTGGTGCCCATGTCCTCGCGAAATTCTGGAATAATTCATCGTAAACCGAGTACCATTGTCGGTGATAATTCGCATGGGACCCCATACCGTGACCACGGACAAGCGGAAAAAAAGCGAGCCCGACGGCGGTGATGGTCGAGACCGCTCGACCTCAATCCATTTGGTGAATGTGTCGATGGCCACGACAGAACTTTCTCCCCGGTTGGAAAGGGGCCGAGGATATCGAGCCCCAGTCGAGAAAGGCGAGCAAGAGGAATGGTCGAAGGGCGTGGGCGGTGGTGTACCTTCGGCGTGAAACCGACATGCTCGGCGGTCCGGACAATATCCCGAGCATCCTGTAATGCCGTCGGCTAGTAATATCCGCACGGAAGGCCTTGCCGACCATCGATCTGTCTGAAGAGTCGCCCCACAGAGACCTGAGTGGATGTCGTTGAGTAGGTACTTACCCTCCTCCGTCGAGATGCACCGAGTCAGGATGCCAGAGACATTCCGTCTGTAGAGCTAGACATCCACGAGCTTATACAAGCTTGCTCGACGCTTAATCTCGTACATTGGCGGGGTCGGCGGCAAGAGTCGCCCCTGCGCGAGGAAGCGCCGTATGGGCTCGGCCCATGCGGGAATACCTTCCACCACAGCAAGCACGACCTCCTGATCGGAGATAGACGGAGCCGTCAGCGTCTCGAGGATGACGTCGAGGGGTATCTCTTCGTCGGAAGAGCCGAGCTTGGAGAGAAAGTCGACCTTCGAGTTGTCCTTCCTAGGGACATGCCTAAGCTCCAAGTTACGGAGCCATTTCTCCATCTTGCGGACCTCGGCGAGATACCTTGCCATTGCATCCCCCGAGCATTGATAGTCCTTGTTGTACTGGTTGATGACGAGCTGCGAGTCTCCTTCACGACCAACCGTCGCACGCCCAAGGACTTGCAGGCTCGTAAGCCCGCCAAGAGAGCTTCATATTCTGCCATGTTATTGGTCGCAGGAAAACCAAAACGAACTACATACCTCAACTGGTCGCCCCGCGGGGTAAGGATAAGTATCGGCCCGGCGTTTGAAGGACCTCGGCCGTCGAAGAACATGATCGGGGCTTCTCTTCTTCGACCTCGAGCGTGGGCGAGCTGCGACGTCTGTTCGACCACGAAATCGGCGAGCACACAATGACTTGATAGTTGTTAAGACCCACGACACGGATGTCAAGCGCTGCCAGTTCCATAGCCCATTTAGCTATCCGTCCGCCTTATACGGATTCCGCAGATGTCACCGCGGGAAGTTGCTCGGGGCGACCACGGAATGCGCTGGAAGTAGTGTCGAAGCTTGCGAGGCCATGAGAAGCATCATACGGTTTACGCACTTGCGGATAACGCTCCTTTGGGCCATGTAAGACCTCGCCGACATAGTAAATTGGATCTTCTTTGTGCCCTGTTCGGCAATTAGGACAACACTCACGGCTTAGGCGGTGGTCGCAAGATAGAGCAAACAACCTCTCGCGGTGTGGAGTTATGAGGAGGGTGGGGATAGCAGATATACCTTGACTCGTCAAAAGATCGTTGTATTCGAGTCCATTCAAAGCCCCGTGCTTGCACAGGTCTTAAAGAATGGGAGACCTCGCTCCGAGCCTCGAAATGAATCTCTGAGGCGGCCATGCGGCCGGTGAGGCTTTGTACTTGCTTGATCGAGGTCGGGGCTCCATCTTCTCGATGGCTTCAATCTTCTCGGGTTTGGACCAACCCCGAGCCCCGATCATGTATCCAAGGACCTTCCAGATCCGCGCCAAACACACACTTATCGGGGTTGAGCTTGATTTTGTACCTGTTCAGGTTTGCAAATGTTTCCTCAAGGTCACGGACGTGGTCGCTCCTGGAGGGGCTTTTGACGATGATGTCATCTACGTAGACCTCGAGGTTTCGCCCAATCTGCGGCTCGAAGGTCTTAGTCATCAAACGCTGGAATGTTGCCCCCGCATTGCGCAGACCATACGACATGGTCGTGTAGCAATAAGTGCCGAACGGGGTGATGAAGGCAGTCTTGCTCTCGTCGTCGACCGCTAGCTTGATCTGGTGGTAGCCTGAGTAAGCATCCAAGAAACTTAGCATCTTGGCGTTGGCGGTGGAGTCGACGATCTGGTCGATCTTGTGGAAGGAAAATTGTCCTTTGGCGGCCGAGTTCAACCCGTATGGTCGGCGCACATTCTCCACTTGCCACCTTTCTTACGCACGATGACCGGGTTGGCGACCACTCGGAGTAGTCGATCTCGCGGATGAAGCGGCCTTGAGAGCTTATCAAGGTTTTCCTTGATGACCGCAACCTTCTCGGGAGAAGCGGCGTAGTTTCGATGCATGTGTCTAGAATCGGCTCGACACAGAACTTGTGCTCGATCACCTCCTTGGAGCGCCAGCATATCTGCGGGCTCCCAGCGAATATACCTTTGTTGGCGCGAAGGAAGGTGACGAGCTCGAGTTCTATTTGGGACTTAGCTCGCCGAGGCGTGGACACACACAGTCGTGTCGCCTTCCTCGGCAAGACGGCCTTTGTTGCCCCATTGGGTTGGATCGTCGCCTTCACGGGCGTTTTTTCCGTCACCTCTGGACCTTGCTAGGCAGCATCTTGCGAAGCGCCAGGCCTTGGTCTCATGACCATGTGCCGCTGCGGTCACAAGCGCGCGATAGCGATGCCGTTGGGACAGGGAGCTTCATGCACCGATGGCCGTAATGATTAGCCGCCATAAACTTGATGAGGCGGGCCTTAGAGAATAGCGTTATGCGGAGGTCGCCTCGACCACCTCAAAGGTGATCATTTCGGTCGCGGAAGTTGTCCGAGCCGCCCGAAGGTGACGGGCAAGACCACGCCCCAAGGGAGTAGTCGAGCTCCGTGGCGATTCGAAGAAGGGATGGCGATGCTTTTGATCTTTGATCGGGAATCGTGCATCCGGTCGAATGCTTCCGCTGCGACAAATTAAGAGAGCCGCCGCCGTCGACCATGACACGCCCGGAACCACCGTGTTGCCGATGGTGGGGTCATGACCAAAGCGGTCTTTAAGTCTCGGGCCATACCTTGTAAGGCATCCTCCGGAGAAAAGGTGATGGTGGCCCGGCCCACTTGCAATCTTTGCTCGGCGGGCTTTCCGATGTAAACGATAGATGGTCCGAGCAAAGTGACCTTGATCTCACGCTGGTGGTAGGTCGTTGAGCCATAGAAGATAACGTCAATCCGGCGCTTCATACTGTTGGAATTCGGTCGAGGTCGCCAGTGCTCCGACCCAGCATTCACCCTTTTGGGCTGGTCGTCATCCTTCGGGAGCACATGCTTCACTGGGTCTCGAGCAATGCTAACAAGCACGGGCATCTCACCACGTCCGTCATAGAAGGCTTCAAGCTTTCCTGCCAAGCCCGCAAGACCGCAGGTCGTGGCCGCCGCCTGCGGAAACGAGCAAAATTTCGCCTCGTCGTTACCGAGCCGCCCTTCCGGCTCCTGCGGTCGGCGTCGATCCTCGAGGTCCAGCCGCCGGCCCTCTTTTCGGGGCGGCCTCGTACTGGCGGGATCGAGGCCGACCTTGACGAGGTCGGGTCCCGTCCGTGTCGATCCGGACCTCAAGGACCTCCGCTGGCCGTCCGCCGAGACGATGACCATGGTGACCTCCGCCGATCCTGCGGTCACGCTTCCGCTTCTTGGTGCGTGTGTCTTGGTGGCGCCCTTGGAGTTGGGCGGGCGGCCTCGAGTGTCTCAGACCAAGCTTACCTTGGTCGTGTCAGCGCTTCGGCCGGACGGCGTCGTCGCGTCAGCGTCACCGTTCGCCATGCGAAACAATTTGTTGATCTTGAGCCTTGTCGTGATCTCGAGGTCTTGATGGCGCGGTCATAACGCCGAACTTGAAGGCCTTGATAACCGCTTCGCCGAGATGCTTGGAATCGGGTTCCTTGTGCGGATGAACCGCCGCACAAAATCACGAAGAGGCTCGCTCTTGCCCCGATGACGCGATCCAAGTCCTTCTCGTCCACTGGCCGCTCAGAATGACTCACGGAAGTTGGAGCGAGGGCGCTCTGGATTTGGCGCCACGACACGGAAGGCAAGACCTCTGGTTGAAGAGCCAGGTTCGGGCAGCGCCGTCCAGAACGGTCAGGAGATAGTTGGCCATGACCAACTCGTCACCTCCGGCCGCCAAAATGGCGGTCGAGTAGATGGACGAGAACTCATCGGGGTTCTTGGTTCCGTCGGCGCTTCGATCAAAGCGGGTTTAAACCGAGTAGGCCGAAGATCTGCGACGAAGGTCGTCAGTCGCCTGGCAACCGGCGGGGTCGGTGTGTACGCGGGAAGCGATCGCGCCAACGAGATCTCCTTCTTTGTCACGAATCGAGAGGGCTCCCTTGACGACCGATCTTGGCGAGATCGGTCATGATGCCGAGCACGAAGTCGCTGGGAGGTATTGCGGCGGTCTGTCGCGGCGCGCTGGCGGAATGTCGGGAAAGTCCCGTGACTTCTTGCCGGTTGGCGTGGGCTCGTGTGGCTCACCTCGCGTCCGGTATCGGTCTTGCCCGAGGGTGTTCTTAAAGACAAGCGCTTCTCGCCTCGGCGGCGGCGATGGGTGCGCCTACGACGGCGTGATGAATTGTCGCGCTTCTCAGGAAGGGGTCACTGAGCGGTGACTTCGGTCTTTGCGGAGAATGGCCTCGATTGCGGCGCGGTCGAGTTCTTCGGCCAAGGCCGGCCAAAACTCCGATTTTGCCCTATCGGGATCGACCATGATCCGGGCAATATGGCGCTCCCAGGAGGGAGCCTCTCTGGTCCTCCGTCGAGCGCTGGTAATGGCCTCGATTGATCGCCGCGTGGACCATTAAGCGAGCATGCTCGGGAGTTTGTGGAGTCGCGATCGCGCTTCTGCGTCCTCACCGGGCGTCGCCATGAAGCGTCTTGCTCACGGTGGTGGGAAAGCGAGCGAGGATGCGGGCGGACTCGCGTCCGACCCACCTTCGAAGAGTGTTCGCCGATGGAAACGCCATGCTCCTAAGACCTCGGAGTTTTTCACGTGAATGAACAAAGCAATCGGGCCCCACTGGGCGCCCATTGTCGACGATCGGGATCGCCAACCGCGAAAAATGAGGTAGGGGTCAATGAGAAATGGGACCACAAGCTGCGCTTTGCTCGAGCAGGGAATGAGGTCGAGGAGGTCGATGGTGGAGCTAGGGACAACGAAGCGAGAGGAGGATTATCTGGTTCGAGCCCCGAGAAGGTAATGGCTCTACTCCAGTCACCTTGCGGTGGTGGTTCGATGTTTGTGAGTACAAGAGAGGTTCTGACTCAATCTTGGCGATGCTAAGTCTAAACTTGAACTCCGGTGTGTGTGCTGCTGGGTTCTCCGCCTAAGTGTTTACAAAGCCTCGATCTTATACCCATTCTCCTTGCAGCGTTCGGGAGTATTCCTCGGATCGTGGCCTTCATGCACATTGATAGGCGGTGGAAACCGTTCCGATCCCTTGGCCAACTGCATTACTCCACGATCCCACGTTCTCGTAGCGCCAAGTGATGGCGTGTGCGGGATCAAGGAGCGCCACCGACCTTGAACCATCCCAAGCGGCCGGTCGTGAGGGCCCCGAGCTCGGAGAATCTGCGCCCTAAGTCGGCGGCCTCGAGCTTGATCCGAGTCTTTGATCGAGGCCTTAGAGCTAGGGGACCTGTTGGTTGGTTGTCTTGACCAAACAAAGGGTTGCCCGGCCCCCGACATTGCCCTTCTTAGCAAATGGTTGTATAAACTACTTACTTCAGATGGGTTGTGCCAACAAATTCTCTGTAATAAGTACTTGGGTTCAAAGCCTTTTGCCCAAGTGGAATGAAAAAATGGAGATTCTCACTTCTGGTCCTGCCTAATGAAGGTGAAATGAGACTTTTTTCATTTTGGAACCTTTATTGTGAAGGATGGATCACAAGTCCGTTTTTGGGAAGACAACTGGTTGGGTGGATCACCTTTGAAAGATCAATATCCTTCTCTTTATAACGTTGCTAGACCAAAATTTATAACGATTTCAGAAGCTTTGAGCTCTTCACCTCCAAGACTCTCTTGGCATAGACTCCTCATCGGTCCAAAGCTGGTTGCTTGGATTGATTTGCTAGCTCGCATTGAAAGAGTTGTTCTATCGCAAGATCAGGATACCTTTTACTGGAACTTATGCTCACATGGCCAGTTCTCGGTAAAATCGCATTATGCTGCCTTAATGTTTAGAAACATCCCCAATGAAAACAAAAAATTATGGAAGTTAAAAGCTCCATTGAAGATTAAAGTTTTCTTATGGTACTTACGACGAGGGTGGTGCTTATAAAAGATAATTTAGCTAAACGAAATTGGAAGGGTAGCTTGTCATGTGTTTTTTGTCGTAAAAATGAGTCAATCAAACATTTGTTCTTTGAATGCCATTTCGCTCGGTCTGTTTGGAATGTCCTCTTTCTAGCAACTGGGCTAAAATAACCTGTCAACGTGGAATATTTGCTTGGGAATTGGTTTCGGAGTTTCAATAAGGATTTGAAAGCTCTTTTTCTGCTTGGAGCGACGGCTTTGTGCTGGTCACTTTGGATTTGCATAAATGATGTAGTTTTTAAAAACAAGTCTTTGTTTTCTCCTTTACAGGTTATCCACTCGGCAGCTTATTGCCTCTCCAGTTGGGCTATTCTCCAGCGAGAGGACTTGTAGGCGTGGTTAGTGGAGGGGTCGCAACTTTTGGTGCAAGCGGCCAAGGCTTTTTTCTACCAGGCTCATAGGTGGCGGTGTAGTCTTCGGATTGCGGATCACTAGATTGTGTCTGTCTTTTATTTTCTTTTTTATCCATGGCTGTGTGTTCTTAACAGAAGCCGGAAGTGTGCTAAGGCTTTGTATCTTTTTGATGTACTGTACTTGGTATTAATATTAGTGCTTCCTTTATAAAAAAACGTTGCTCTTAACCTTTTTTTTCTACTTACCCTCTACCTGTACGTGTGGTGAGATCGATAAATAGAGAAATCGATGAAGCCTTCGTGTTCAAGAGGATGGAATTAGCAGCCAAGCAAGAAAGATATTATAAGCACCTGAATTTTATGTATCATGAGGAAAAGTTGTATTGTACCGTGCGCCGGCTATTTGACCAGGATAAAACCAAAAAACGCTAGGTAAAAAAACCAGTTCATGGGAGAAACACTTGCACTATGGAACCATACAAAACCATCGTTGCATAAATCAGCTTCACAGGTGTTAGAATATACCTAGGCACATAAGGATATTCTTTGTATATTTGGAATCCTTCTAAATTAGCTCATTAGTTGTCTGGCTAATTATGCCTACCCATGATTAGCTTGCCCTGCATGCCATGCTTTGCACTATTTGTATCACCGATACATTGAGGAATTAATCTATCGAACAATTATTCCTTCTATCATGGTATCAGACGCAGGCTACTCTCCTATGACCCACTTCCGCAAATCCTAGTCGCCACTCGTTATGGCCTTTCTTGACAACGGCAATAACCTTGGTACCGGCACCACGTCCGGAGCCTTCTCCACCTCCATGGTCGCGTATCTTCACCAAAGGCCTGCCTATGTCGGTCTTCACTGAGCTTGGTCCAGCCTGAACGTCCGTGCTGTTGCCATTCTGACTGCGGGGGAATGTTAGAATATGCCTCGACATATAAGCATATTCTTTATATATTTAGAATCCTCCTAAATTAGCTCATTATTTGTCCGGCTAATTATGCCTAGCCATGATTAGCTTGTATGCCCTACATGCCATACTTTTCACTATTTGTATCACCGATACACTGAGAAATTAATCTATCAAACAATTATTCCTTCTATCAACCGGTATAATATATCATACTAGACTAGTCTTCAGGCACACATCTATTTACTGAAAGAGAAGGGTTTGTGAGTTTAAGTGCATAGGTGGAAACTTAGATGATACTGTGCAAAACATAGGGCCTGTTTGGTATGGCTTCAGATCCATATTTTTAGATCCAGATCCAAGATCTAGAGTGGAGCTAATCCATCAGTGGAGCTGGAGCTGTCAGTGGGTGTTTGGCTAGCTAGAGGTGATCCAAATCCTGGAATGGGGAGGTTCTAGGGTAAATTGACAATTGTACCCCTGGTTTGATCTGTTGTACACTACTGTATTTATGTAAGCAGATTATTTTCGTTGAAAATATTGCTCATTGTAGAAAGAGTATTGCAAATATAAATATAGCATTATAGAAAAGTTTTAAAAATAATAATATAGTATCGACACTTAAAATATTACAATTATGTCCAATAATAACAGGAGATGGTTCCAAAATATTACTATCTTTTAACATCACATAGAAAAGTTTTAAAAATAATAATATAGTATCGACACTTAAAATATTACAATTATGTCCAATAATAACAGGAGATGGTTCTAAAATATTACTATCTTTTAACATCACAAACTAATTAGTTCCAAGCTTGAGCTATAGCGGTAGCCATCTCATCACAAAATGTATCCATGGACATTACACTTGCTTGCGAAGTTGACCCATCGGATGCGACTTGAGAAATAACATATTTATTATACCTTTCTGGAATGGTAAGTATATAGTTTGCATCCCGATCACAGTTAGCAAAGTTCAAATCCTCACTCCCATGCTCACATATGAAGTTATGGAGCACCATGCAAGCAGCAACAATCATCTTTTGCTTGTGCAATGGATAGCTTGGCATCTTGAAAAGAATTTGCTATTTCATCTTCAACACTTCAAATGATCGTTCAATTACATTGTGCATAGAAGAGTGAACTCGGTTGAAATTCTCCTTGAGGCTATTGGGTTCCAAGAATCTATGGAACTCAGGTAAATGATACCTCTCACGCTTGTATGGGGCTAGGTACCCGGGTCGATTAGGATAGCCCGCATCGACAACGTAGTATTTGCTTACATGATTGAAAACAAGTTATTTGGTGCCACAAAAATTTTGGATTATCATATAAAACATTGAAACTTTGGAACCTTGTGGAGGATGCGGGAAGATATGGCGATCAACCCTAGGTGCATGGTACAAGACACTTGTGTCATGCATGGAACCCGGTTGATCAGTTGACACATATGTGAAACGCATATCGAAGTCACATACCACAAGAACATTTTGAGTTGCAGTTCCAGACCTTCCAACATATTTCACTTGCTCATCCGGTGGAAGAGATACACGTATGTGAGTCCCATCAAGAGCACCAATGCAATCTTTGAAGTGGGGGTAAGCCCTCCGATCATCCCTACTCGTCTTATGGGTAGTGTGAAAGTTAGGGTCTTTAGGCCTCAAGTACTGTTTTGCCATTGCAATCACACAATCAAGTACCTCTTCAAACTTTCTACTAATTGTTTCACTTGAATGCTTGAATCGATTTTGTGCAGCCCGGTTGGACTGACATCCACCCAATATGTATAGAAACATGGCAAGAATTTCATAAGTACTCATATGTTTATATGGTGTCAGTCCATACCTATTCACCATTAAGCCATGAAGATCCATAAAGATATACTTGTTCATTCGAAGCATATTATGATATTCTCCAGGAGTGTTGATTATTTCCTATAGCAACCCCATGTCACTCAGGGTCGAGGTACTTGGTGGCGCTTTATCAAGATACATGTCATAATACATTTGTGCAACTGCAACCCCATTTTGACAAAGTTCAAAGAACCACTCAGTTTCATCATTAGAGTTGACAGAATCTTCACAACTGCTCTCTGACATCTGTAAATGGATCACAAATATGAACCACAATAACAAATCAATCTTATAATAATAAGGGGAAACCAATGGTTTTACAACAACAGGAATAAAAAGAATGCAATGATCTTGCAATTACGAAATAGTCTTACAATAACATAGTAGTAGGTTCAGAAATATGAAATGTCACAACAACCAAATAGTCTTACAATATACACCATGAAAATGAAACAAGAAATTTCAAACAAAACATCATTATACAGCAACCATAGCACCACATTAGCTGCCATATTTGTCTTGGTATTTCCTTGTAAGCCATTGGAACCTTATCTCAGGTGTTGGCAAGGTAACAAATATCTCTCTTTGCTCACTTTTCACAAACAAAGAGGTGGCTATGTAGTGCTCATTGGAACCATAGTCTGCGCCGCAAGCAAGCACATGGTCAATCACTTCTTTGATAGTGATTGTTCCTACTTTATTTGCAGCAACAGAAGAGGCCGAAACAGCTATGCTTTTCGTTGCATGTTGAATAAGTGTTGTTGAACCTGTCTTTTGCTTCTTGCCAGGGTTACGAACAACAGGAGCTGCTCTCTTGCCATTTGCATTGCCAGGAGATACCTCCTAAACCTCCTCATCATCCCCTTCGGCTCCCTCTTATTCCTGTCCGTCTAGTATGTTTGTAGCAGTACCTTCAGTGGGTTGTTTGGAAGCACTTTTCCCTACTGGACACCAATGGTCTTCACCATCGACATTGATCTCATGAAACATCTGTGTAAGAAGATATTGATTTTGCAAACCCCTCCTCCTGAATTGCCAAGAAATAGGAATCTCCTGTAACAAGCAAAATTCATACATTAGTACCATTCCAATATGCACAAATGAAGAGCAAATACTTGATATCACTTACTATTTTCATCTTCTTCCACCATTCTATATCCATCTTGATGGTACCCTTCTCAACATCCCAACCCATGCCAGTCTGCCTCAACAACAACTTGTTCCAAACTGAAAATTGGATCCGCAACTTGTCCCACTTGTTTTTTATTTGACCGCTTCCTATCGCTAAACCAGTCCGTTCTCTGAACCTCTTTTCCACCTCACCATACCCTACACTATTCAAGTGGGTATTCGGCCGATTACCGATGTTCGCTTGTTTAGCAAATAACTCACAGATTCAGCAAATAACTCACAGATAATCCTGGTGTTCTCATCATGCCACTCAATCTAACAAACAATTCAGAAATATCAACATATAGCTATGAAGACAATATCATTTTTCTCAACCAAATGACCGAACAATATCTTTTACATTGAGTATTTATCCTTTCATGAACCAGATTATTTTCCAAGGCAGAAATGTTACTATCTCTTTATGATAGTAGATGCCATTGTAGTACAAAATTGTAGGTGAAACAACTAGGTAGGTTTGGTTGCATACATTTATCTGAGCTAGTCTACAATGGAAGAGTGAAATGATTTCCAAGATTGCAATATGTACCTCAGCTTCAGAGTACTAAAAAAAGAAGCAAACTTTCAAACATAAAGCGCCTTTCACGACCAGCAACCAAATTTATTTCCAAGCCAGACAGGTTACTATCTCTCTATGATAGTAGATGCCATTGGAGTACAAAATTTCAAGGCAGCTACTTGCTCAAACAAGAAGCCATGTCGTGAAACCACAATAGCTTGCATGTGTCCAATTATTGCAGATAATCAACTACATATCTGGTCATAGTTTCAGCAAATGAAATGGTACAATTGAGAATTGATAGGGCATAGATAAGAAGGCCTCACCACATATGTGTGTTTCTTCCTTACCAATCGATTTATGAGTTGCAACATAACCCTAATCCTCTGAGAGGTAATCAACAAATAAAATGGGATTCTGAACGTGCCAGCTAGATGTGAATGATTATTAGTTGTGAATGACAAAAAAAATGGGATTCTTTAAAAGTTCAGCTGTGTATGAACTATTTTGAGCTATACCGATGTCTTATCTCATCTCATAGAAATTCTTCCCATGAAAATGATTACATTTTGGTTTCTTCTAAACAAGTGGTTGGAATTTCTGAACATGGAGGCTGATTAGGCGCCGATCTAGCTTCTGACAACGTGGATGGGAGAGGGCGCATAAAACTAGTGCTGCATTATGGCCACACCAGACTATTAGTTGATGCATCTCTCTGAAAAAATAGCTAATGGCTGGAATTGCAATTAGGCATCATGGCCATGTACCTCTTGTGCAGCGGCATGGTGGCTACTTGAATCAATGGAGGATGGCTGGATTCAGACTTCTTGCCACTCAACTCCTCATGGAATAAGCAATAGCGCGCGCACACCAATCGCACTGCTGTAGAAGACGAAGAGCAGACAGGGAGCAAAATCAAAACAAGGAGTGAGGGGCTGAGACAACTGAGAAAAAAGAGAGAACTCCCCTCAAATCACGAGAAGATTTGCGAAATCACAACGAGGAGTGAGGGGCCACGCACCTCCCAGAAGTAGATTTGCGAAAGGCGCCCAAGCTTTTCACTGCCGGTGCCTATGGTCTGCTGTCGTCACCATCCATGGTCTTTCGCCGCCGATGGCCTAGGGTTCGGACACGGTGGGATGCGGCTAGGGTGTATACCTAGTGGCAAAAGTGAGTAAATTCCCGTGAATCCCAGGGGTTGGTTCGTTTCCTGAGAGGCGGATCCATTCTTGGAGCGAGGTTTTAGTCAATCCAAGTTTTTCTACTGGAAAAGCTCTCTGATCCTGGATCTCAGCGATCCAAAAAAACTTGGAGCTGACCCGTTTGGCATGGATTCGCTCCGATGCAGCGTGGATCTTGGATCCGGATCCATGCCAAACAGGCCCATAGCGGCAATACTTTTATTGAAGGGAATAAGCAGCAACCCTGTCAGATGGGGAAACAGAGTCATTTTTCCGAGCATTACATCATTTGTTTGAGACAACGTGGTTTGCGCAAAGGGTATAGGCATTTCTTCAGTAAGAAGAGAAGAATTTTAGTGTTCAGTACAACGTGCCTTGGTCCCAATCAAACTGTGGCTAAGGCAGGCCTTGAATAGGGGTGGGCAATATTAAAACCGGTTTACGGTTTGGTTTTTATTTTGGCTATATTCGGTCTGGTTCGATTTTTGATGTTGGAACCGAAAAAACCAAAAACCGATTTGTGTGTATTCTTATCCCATTCGGCCCTTTAGAGGTGAAAACGGGCCGGGTAATACCCGACTCGTATCCGTATCCTAAAAAAATTTATCCGAAATTTTGGATATGGGTTCAGGTAATTTTGGTTTGGGTACGGATTCAGATACTACCCGGATATTTTTTGTTTGGATATGGGTCAGATACAGGATAGAAAATACCCAATCAAAACGGGTCGGATATGGGTAAACGGGTATTTTGTTCCGGGTACCTGGTGAACTGTAGCAGCTCACAGAGCCCATCTGGGCCATCTGGCCCATCTCTCCCCGAGTGGGCGGCCGCAGCGCCGTCCCGTCCTGCTCCCTCATTCGGTGAGACGGCCCGAGCTCAAACACCTCCGAGTCGCCGCCGCAGCGCCTACCCGTCCTCGTCCTCCACGCCGCCGCCCCCTCAACACAGCGCCTCCCCTCCATGTCGCGCTTCTCCGCCACGCCGTCGGCCCGTCGCCCAGGCCATTGCCCTCAAGTCGCCTAGGCCGTGCAAGCCGCCGCTGCTCCTCCACGCCGTCGCCTCGCCGGTCCTCGCCAACATACAGAGACGATGCGAGCTCAAACACCTTCGAGGTCGAGCACCAGTTCCCCTCCGAGGTCGCCCTCCTCCTCCGCCTCCGCCACCCGAACATCATCTCGGTACAAACCCATCCACCCCTCCCTTCTTTTATTTTACTTGTATGCCGCACTTGTTCTTGTTACGGATTAGATAAATTTGTTCCGATGATGGTGTGCAAAAAATATGAGATAGCCATCTTACCATTTCTCTGGATCATATCTCTGTGCTACCTATACCTATTGCGACGAATAATTGGCCACACTTGTGAATCTGGCAGGGACTCTGTATCTAAGTCACGGAACAATCATTTCTCATATCATTATGGACTTTACAACTACATTGTGTGAAGGTTTGTAAGTCCCGGTTTCAGAAATTTCTCATATCATTATGCATTTGTATCGTTGATGTCTGAAATATTTTGATTATGCTCAGAATGTGATGTTCTAGATGTAAAATGAAACTCGTTATTAAATAAAGTTTGCCCATTTGAAGTTCAATGTTCTGTTGAGGTTGTTCCATGTTTGTCACCAAGGTTCCCGTGATTAGGGGTGTAAATGGGTCGGGTCCTACCCGTTGGGTACCGGATACGGATAGTATTTTTACCCGTTTTTTCGAATACGAATACAAGTATTTTTTTCTCGGGTCGGATACGGATAGTACCCAGATAGCTGAGCGTCGGATTCGAGTCGGATTCGGAGCGAGCACTTAGGGTGGCGGTATCGGTAATTCGAAATTCGAAACCGTTTTGAAAATTTTCAACCGGACGATGTCGATATCGGTAATTTTCGAATCGAATCGGAATCGAATCGGTAATTTTGTCGGAAGCGATACTTGATAACGGTTTTGATCAGTTCGACCGTTTCCTTCGATATCCGGAAAAATCGGTAAATTCCGTCGGTAATTACCGGAATTATTCCACCACAAATCACACTCCTTCCGGTCACTAAGCGCCCATAACTTTTTACTCCGAACTCCGATTTAGGTGATTTTGGACTCTATGCGAAGCTTATCACGAGGGCTACAATCTTCACCCATTTTCATGATTTAACCAATCATAGATATTTTTAAATATCATAAAAACAAAACTCTAATGTAGTCATTCAAGTCTAAAATTTGATGTGTGTTCATCGTAAATTTGTGAATATTTATTAATTACTAATTTCTATGTGGATGTACTATTTGTGTGAATTTTTGAAGTCAATTGGTGGTACATGTCCTTACGACGTTCTGGGTCTTTTTTCGGATTCGATCGTTATCGATATATATTTTGTATCGAATTTTCGTTTCCGATATTTTCGAATTACCGATGCCGTTTTCGTTTCCGTAGTTATCGATTCCGATATCGTTTCCGAGAAAAAATATGAAAACAAAAATGGTTTTAGTGTTTTCCGACCATTTCCGACCGTTTTCACCCCTACGAGCACTACCCGGCAAATACCCGAGGATCTCGGGCGGATACGGGTACCCGAGAGTATAAAATATAACCCAGTAGCCCACACCCATTGCTTTCATCTTTCAGGCCCAAATTGGCCCAACCCAATATTGTTTAGGGTTTACCAGGAGAGTGGCCAGAACAACATTCGATCAACCAAAAACCGGCGCGGTTGTGAGCGAGGGCGCCGCAGGGAAGCCGGAATTGGCGGAGGGAGAGGAGAGAGCCTGGTCGCCATTCGTCGTCGTCGGCTCGTCGTCGTCGTCCTCCACTCTGGGCCTCGGGCAACACCGCATCAGCTCCGCGAGAGCGCTCGAAGGCAGCAGCGGAAGCAACGCGGGTAGGAGGGGGAGCACTCGGAATCAAAAGTCAGCGGCGCCAGGCTTCGTGCTCCCCTCTCTATCGCTACCTCCCCTTTGCCTCCGGCCATCGTAATCAGGTCAGGCTCTGATCTCCAATTCCTAGCGCTTGTCTGGATTTCAATTATTATTATTTTTGGGTCCATACCAGATGCTAGTACTTGATTGCTTGATTTGTGGGTTTAGATGCGGGATTTTTAAGGCCATGTTGTGGTTTCGATCGCATTTAGGAATGGGTTCATGAGACCTAAGCGATTAATTTTAGCTCGTCATTTGCCAATTGGTAATTTTCATGGATTAAACAAAGGCTTCTGAAACCAGCGGATGAATTCGATTGGGAAATTCAGGAGACCACGTAACTAGGCATTGTTTGTTAGTTGGTCCAATTCAGCAAATCGCCTACAGTTTTAATCGCAATTGTATAACAAAATTTGGCTTACACATTGGCTCCAAACCTATGTTCTAATCACAATTGTATAATAGATTCAGGCCACGGAGTCAATTTGTTCGCGAGTAAATTCAGATGCAAAAAAGTAGCATTGTAATTTTGAACAGAAAAATGCGCAATTTCGAAGATCTGAAGTTAATTTGAGCATTATTGTTTGAATGGATCATGCATGATTATATTGTAGTTAATGAACTTATTTCTCTCATGGAGAGTGGTCTTGGACTCGAACGTACGCACATGGGTATCTTTACAGAATTGGGAGTCCTTTATGCTAGATATCGTCCAGGGAAGCTCATGGAACACATCAAACTCTTCTGCCACCACTATTATGAACCATTCTCCAGATGCATGGGATCATATGCAGTTTAAGGATGTTGCTGTTAAAGTTGCAAACTTACGACCTTTTTTTGCCCCTTCTGCACACGATGTGGGTTGAAATGTTTGGATTGACATCTAAATTATCATAGGGTGGAAAACCAACCCATTGGGCTATGTGTGTTAGTTAAATTATTTTTATCATATACTTTGATTCTAGGTAGTTTGCATACTATTCGACTAAGTACCCGTTATTCGTATTGTACCCGTCCGTATAATATCCTGTATCCGTTTTCTACCCGTTCGTAAATACCCGGTATCCGTATCCGTATCCTACCCGATTTTCCACTACCTGTACCCGTACCCGTATCTGAAAAAAAAATAATTAGGGTAGGATACAGGATGACCTACTACCCGACCGTATCCGACCCGTTTTCACCCCTACCCGTGATCACATACCCTTAAAACGAGTCCATGTAGTCGTATGTCAGGTTTTAGGAGGCCACTTGGATGCATTGGTTGGGTTGAAACTAGCTTCTGAAGACAGATAGTCCTTTTGATTAGCTGCCGATCTTTGCCCTTATTACCAAACTTCGATTTTGCTGTGGATCCACTAGATAATTGGCCTCAATATGTCCAGCTTGATCTTCCAGTTAATTTTTGTGGCTGGATTGGTTGGTTGCTTATTGCTGACACCATTTCAGCATAATTATTTTTGGACTTGTAAGGAACATAAAAGAAAAACAAAAGCATTTTGGACATCCTATGTCATTGCTTATATCTAATGTTTAAAGAAAAACTAAACTAAGCAAGAAAAACACATCTATTCCATTTTGACAAATTGACACGACTAGATGCTAATTTTGGATGCAGCTGGTATCCGTCCTTTTAGTTCCCCTCTGACTAGCATATCTTCTCTACTTGTGATCTGTATAAATTACTGAATTTGTGAAGAAAACTTGTGATAATCAGGATGCTGTACTAGCTGCGCTGTTTGGATAAAATCAGGGCAAATAAGACAGCCTGAAGCACTTGGAATATCTGCTGAACTAAAAGATAAGGTACACCCATTTTTTATGCTTTGTTTATCACCAGGTACTTCATTTTTCTTACTGTTTTGAACTACTATTGGCATGACACCAAATTGCTCCTTCCTAACCATGGGTCCAAAAATTGTCTATGCACTATCGCATCATTATCCCAAGATCCAATTCAGTTGTCTTGTTTGCAACTGCATTGATGTTCTTGGGTTGTTACTCGTCGTTCGATACATGACTGATACTACTGTTGGATTTAGCTTCATGCTTCATAGTATCTTCCTGATTTTTTTTTGTCACAAAAGTATTGCATTTATTTGGATTTGGTAGTTTGGAAATAGTATGTGAATCAGGTGCTTTAGCTGTGCTCCTATACAGGCTATATGTTTTATGTTTCATCATTCATTATGATTCTGTCATTCGGCAAACTGAAAACTAAAATCCATGTGTTTATTGAACTCTATGTGTTGTCTTATATCTTAATTTGGTTCCATGTGTTGAATTATGTGTGATAATTGGACCATGTGTGTTAGTTAAATTATTTTTATCACATACTTTGATCCTAGGTAGTTTGCGTACTATACGACTAAGTACCCGTATTAAATATTGTGCCGTCAGTATAATATCCCAGATCCAGATTTTCTACCGTTCAGTAAATACCCAGATCAAGTATCCTACCCGATTTTTCACTACCCGTACCCATATTCATATCCGAAAAAAAATAATTAGGGTAGGATACAGGATGACCTACTACCTGACCGTATCCGACCCGTTTTCACCCCTACGGCCCTTCCCCGACCCCGGCCAAGCAAGCAGTAGCTGCCTCCCTTGCTTCCCCCTCTCTCGCACGCTCTGTCACCCCCTCTCCCCACCTGCGCCGCCCTCCCACTCCCACCCTTCCGCTGCCGTCGCCGGTCTTCACCCCGTACCCCCACGAGATCGCTCTTCCTCCCTCCTACCACGCTGTTTCCTGCTCGTTCTTCATCATCGAGCGCGGTGCTTCCTGATTCCCTAGGCGAGGTGATGGGCTCCGGGGCGACTTCCTAGGCGAGGTGATGGGCTCCGGGGCGCGCATGGTGGTGGTGGATTGATTGGAGGCATCCGCGGCATTCGTGACTTTGTCCTTCACCTCCTCCTCAAGAGGGCGCTTGGTGCCTCCACTGCCTCGATCGGTTCCAACCCTACCTGGTGGCCACCCCAAGGTTGCGAAACAACGGCGCCGCCGCCGCCACTTGCCGACATGGCCCCAATCGCCGCCCTTCTAGCTCCCATGTCCCATCCCCTAAGGCCCGATCGCCCAAGTGGCTGAGCCATCTCCGTCCTCCCATCGCCTGAGGCCCGATCGCCCGAGCTGTAAGCAGGTGTTCCCAAATCTCATTAATCATTATGCTTGTTCACTTCATTGCTTGTTGTGATTTGTGCTTGTTCGGTTGATTTGTGATTGTGGTTTGTGATGTGTGCTTAGATCAGATCGATTTTGATGTGTTTATATATACATAGTGAATTTAGAGGCATTTTGCAATAAATAACTGTTTGCTCATAGATCTTATGTTCTTCCTGCAATGAATAAAGCAACCGATTCAACATTTCCGTAGTTCCATTGGTATGTTGATGTTATTTTCTCCTGATGACCAAGAATATACTACATACACCTGCATACATGACATATCTCAATCTGCTTCATCAACTCTTGGTTCTTGTTTTGCAAGTCATCAACCATAGCAGCTTTTGCCATTGCAATTTGCACAGACCTTTCTGCTTCTAGTAGTGCTGCCTCTTTTTGCCTGGTTAGATGATCTAAGGCTCTATTGTCATCCTGTAGCTTTGTGGTATGGAACAAACCAAATAAACTTGTTATCTTCTTTGCTCATAGCAAATACATGACCAATGAAAAAGATAGAAATCTAGGCAAATTAGAGGGTAAAAATAGTTGCGGACTGTCAGGGAAACATAAGAAATTCATCTATATAAACAGAAAGATAGAAGAGGTGGGTATGACATTCGGTTTACCGAAAAAACCGAATTAACCGAACCGAATTTTTTCGGTTAATTCGGTTCGCTTTTAGGATTTGAACCAAAAATTTCAGTTTCTAGTTTTCGAAAGCCGAAATATTTTTAAACTGAAATAACTGAACCAAAAAAACCGAATTAACCGTATGCCCACCCCTAGCCTTGAACACTCTGCAGATCTTGTTCCAGCTCCTTATGCTGACGAGTGCTCGTATCACAACCCATGAACTCTTTGCACCAATGAAATATGACCAGTAATAGAATGGACTGGCCCAGAAGATGAAGCCATCTAAGTAGGCAGTAACGAAGTAAACCAAGCATCCGTAGAGCTGATCCAAAAAAAGACAGTGAACTGGAAAATATGGCTGTAGGGGACTTCCAAGGTGCAATGCAATCATGGGCGGAACTCCAGCCTACCAACTAGTATAGGGCCTCCTGTCAAAGCCCAAGTGGCCAGACTCAATAGCTCTAGAAATCTTCCCAGTCACACCTTCGACCCCACACCCAGGTACGCCTCTCTTCTTTGATTACACACCGCACTCAGTGCTACCGTGTTCTTGAAGTACGGCGAGTTCTTGATTGATGCTACTACTAGAGAGCAACACTGGACGATTGCATCTCTGCATCGTGACATTTAGTTTGCCAATTTGCGGTCGTCGAGGCTACATTTGCGATTAATGCTTGTGAAATTTTGTGCTTAGTGTGAGAAGCTTGCCAATCGGGTTGGTCTCTGATTCTCTGAAGCATGGTCCTTCTAAGGCCCTGTTTGTTTCATCTAGGGATTGTGGAAAGCAGCTTTTAAAAACTAGATTGTAAAAGCTGGATTGTTAAAAAGCTGGAGGTTGAAAAGCTCATGGTTGTTTGGGAACCCAGATTATAGTTGGGGGCAATGGTGGGTAATTTTGGTTGAAGTTGGGAAAGCTGGGGGCAATGGTGGGTAATTTTGGTTGAAGTTGGGAAAGCTGGGGAAAGTTGGGGGCAATGGTGGGTAATTTTGGTTGAAGTTGGATGGGTATTGTGGTCTTTTGCAAAAAAAAAGCTGGGAAAAGCTGGGGAAGAGTGGATTGTGGGATTGCTACAATCTGGCCTCCAGATTGTTATAATCTAGATTAAAAGCTAGCTGTTTGTTGCCCTTCCAGCTTTTAAAAGCTGCTTTTCATAATCCCTAGCTGAAACAAACGGGGCCTAACTAGTAGCATTGAAGAATTGTTCAGAGTCGATACTCCATGGTTGATTTTTGAGTCGGTTTCAATGGTCATAGACAATAGTGACAACCGGTGTGAACAATTTGGAGAGATGTTTAGATTTAGAATGATTTGCGGACCGCCATTCACCAAAGGGTATTAAGGGCCTGTTTGTTTCATCTTTGGATTCTCTAAAAGCTTATTCTGGATTGTGGTTGTAAAGAAGCTGATTCTCCAAAAGCTGTAATCCAAAAGCACATATGAAATGGATTGTGGATTCTAGTGTATATAGGTGGGCTGGATTGTGGAAATTGGATTCTAGAATCGGGCTGTTTGTTTTTGATTCTGCTTTTAGGGCCAGAATCCAGAATCAAAAGCTAAAACAAACAGGCCCTAAGGTATTGAACTGCCCTGGTATTGGCATGCTTAAATACTAGAAAGTAGACACTCTTGGCTTTTGTTCCTAAGTTCATCCCTTGTTGTAGTTTTTCAATGATGACGGAGAGATCTTATATAGGCTTGTTGCATTATGTGGTACTACATTGTTACCAAAATTTCTATGTGTCACTTATCATTGTTGAGCTTTTAACTGGAAGAGCACATTACAACTAGGTTTGAACAAATTTGTGTGTAAACATTTGAGTGGACTACAAAGTTAAAAAGATCTGTGCCATTCTTCAGTATTGTTCAACATCCTCATGGAACCGTTGCAAAGCAATTCTTTTGACATATAAAGCTACTTGTCAATGTCCAAGTTTGATTCCTTATCCATATTTTGTGATCATATGAATCATTGTCTTATCCCCTTAATGCTAGAAAAATGCGATTATGTCATATATCACACTGGAAGAAGCTTATTTCAAATACTTTCACAGAATTTTAATCTGAATCTGCAAATTATATTTCTTTAGATCCTACAGTTTGTCTGTGCTCAAAGCGAAAATCCGGGTTAGAAGCCAAAAAATGTTCCAATTTCAAATGTGCACACCCATTAAAAGTTTTCTAGTTTCGCCACTAGTGCAATAGCATAGCTGCAGGCAGGAAACTTGTAGTAAGATAAAATAAACGGTACATTATGAATCCAAACCACACAACCAGAACAATTGTGGACTAAAATCTCCTACTAAGTACTACCTGCATGTAACATGTTATAGTTTTACTAGACAAGAAGATCAAGAGCTTGCCAGCTGTACAACTATGTTCCCACTAAAAAAAGTCAAGATGAGATTCTTCAGGCCTTTGGAACACATTTACTACTTTTCAAGATAGTGCTAATGTCTTGCGTTGTTATGCATCATGGTTGAATTAATTTAATCTGCGAAAAGCCGAAAATACAAAAGAACTGAATACTTGGTTGATGCATGTAATTACCAAACATGCACGGTAAATTTATTCAACCGTTATTTCTAACATGGTAGTATGGCAATAGCAAGAGCGAAGGGGAGGATTCCCAAAATAGTGTGAAATCTGAGTGAGGCTTCAATAACAAAACCTAATTAGAGAACAATGATTTAACCCACAAAATCTGAAAATGCATTTCACGTATTGGACAAGAAACGAAGTAAGCTGTAATGCATATTTAAAACTTGAGCAAATATGAGAAGACGTACACTGCAAGTAAGGATGCAGGGCCTTCTAATACAGCTGTAATTCCTTCAACTGTGACAGTTTCGGTGTCCCTGGCGACATATCTGGAGTCACCTTTGCTGTAATCTTTTCCCTGAACAACGCAGATGAACCTACTGTCAGCAAGAACTTACAAACTTCATCAAAGTAATTGGAATTTTCGTTCTTGAAGAAATTTGGGGTGAATACAAAGGTTCCCTCAATGATTATGTGGGTCAACCCAGTAAAGACTCACCAGCACATGAGCAAATGGTCAGTCTTGCATCTTCCTGCAAGCAGTACATGAGTTGAGACTGTGAGACAGGCAGAAGCATGATTGATACAGGCAGCTAATGCTGAATCGAAAATCACATCCAGTTCTTGAGTCTTCCATGGTATTTAAAGATCCCAAATTTGGGAAATGAAAGTTCGAGTTCAAGAGGGAGGGAATCCTCTCCGCTTCCAAGTTCCAACTAGAAGCTGACAGAAATTTCTTCCTTTTTATTTAAAAACGATTAATGTCGAAGGAACACGAGCTTCTGGATACCATGCCAAATTGCCAACCGTTGGATCTAGATCAATGCCCCCTGATCCCTTCCCTTTGTTTAAGACCACAAGAGGAGAGGCACCTGTAAATTAATTTAGGCCCTCTTTGGTAGAGCTCTAACTCCTAGGTTCTCATCTGAAGGAGCTGGAGCTCTACCGAGCAGCTTGGAATCCAGCAAACCAAAAATCAGAATCTAGCTCTAGCTCCTCTGATTTGTGGCCTACGCCTCGGAGTAGCCTTCGACATGCTCCCCGCAAGAATCAGTTTGATTCCAGACGAGTTTGCCCCATAGTTGGAAAGTATTTATCCACTTTTTGCCATCTCACAAAAAACAACAGCCCACCGCACCCCCCTCCTTGCACCAGGGTCCCATGTGTGCGTGGCTCCAGCTCTCTTGTGCGAAGGGGCAGCCTAGGGCTCCCAAAGCTCCAGTGCGTAGGCGCCGGCGACCACCAGCTCCCCCACACAGTGACCAGCAGCTCCCCTGTCGGCGACCACCAGCTGCCCCGCACGACAGCTCCAGGGCTCCACCCCTCTCGTCTTCATGCTAGGGTTTTTCTAGGGGTAGAGCTGGGCCTTGGGCTAGTGAGGCCATGGTCTGAGGCCTAGCCCAACTATCAGTGGTGTAGTGTAGCCTAATCAAAATAGGGCCCGATGTCTGGCCCAAGATGCGTTTGTCATTGAAACATACTACAATTGGAACCAACTGCCATTATAATATTGTGAAAATCTGCTATCAGCCTCTTTGCACATTTTGCAATTCTGGTCTACTGTTTTAGCTTTGTTACAGACCAATGACTTGATTCTAGGTTCAGATATAGTAACATGTCTGATTGCAAATTGTATATTAATACAAGGACGCATTATTTTCAACTTTTAGCATAACGGTTTGTGCAGATCATATGATAGCACAAGGATTTAAAGTGCTGCTTTGCCAATACTTAAGGTTGGAAATTGTTGTGCGCTAAAAACTGTCTACACATACTTGGCAATGCTAACCACTATGAGATGGCATTGGTGCAGTAGTATCCTATTTCACTTGCGATCCTTCTGTAAAAGCTAAAGGAGTTCATCCTATATCATTAGATATTGTGTCTGGCTAGACTGTTGTTGTATACTCATTCTGTTAGTTTTCTCATACTGCTATCCAAATATAATGCTATGGACTCTGTCAATAATGTGAGGAGAATACATATCATAGTTCTTTAATAATACAGTAGCATCAATGGGGCTATGAGTTGAATTCCAAATGCTAGATGATACTCCTAAACATGGCTTGCATCTTGACCTTGATGGTCTGACGATTCTAACACTTTTGAGTTTTGATGAATGGCCCAAGGTGTAGGATCAAAGATAACCGACTAGGGGGGTGAATAGGATGTTTCTAAATTTTTTTCTACACTAATTTCAATTTGGAAGATCACTAAGCAAGAGTTGCAAATTTTAACAATTTACACTATGTACTTCTAGTGATCACTAAATGTTTCAACAATATAAGTGAAACCGAGGCACAATTCTACACTAAATAAATTTCTCAAGCCACTTAGATTGTAAAATTCACAAGAGAATAAGAGATGCAAACTGCACGCAATGAACACAAGAATTTATCCCGTAGTCTCGGAGACTTGCCAGTCTCCCCTACTCCATGTTGAGGTGACTTAAACTTCTTCAAGCCGGTTCTACCCGCTTGAGCCTTTCTCGATCACTCGTGATAACTCTTCCCCACTCCGGGTAGACGAGCTCCTTGCCTTCACAACCGATTAGGTCTTCTCACAAGCTTCTTTGAGAAGATCACCGATTCCACACGCCTCTAAGCCGTCTAGGAGCCGGCAACCTCTAAGAGTAACAAGTTTTGACGTTTACTTAGGGTCAATTTGAGTGTTTAAAGGTTCACACTAAATGCAACAGTCAAATTTTATCTTCACTTGCTCAAAATGAGAATTGAATGCACTAGAGAGAAGAGAAGTCTTTGCTAGAGTTCAAATGTCATCAATGAGGACCTAGAGACACTGTAGAGTGTAGGTGGGGCGTATTTATAACCCCAACCACCAAAACTAGCCGTTTGAGCTCGAAATCCTGATCAAGTCAGGTTTTAGGGCTCTCGCCCATGTAGGACCGAGAGCACCTGCTCCATCCCAACGGTTGGGTCAGAGCATTAAATGCATTGCCAAAGGTCGTTGAGCAGTGGGTCCGGTGCTACCGCCCAACTAGGACCAGTAGCACTGGGCCTTTAATTTTTTGACTGACCACAAAGGGTGCTCTCTGAAATTTTTGCACCGGTCATTCAAGCTAGTGCTACCGCTACCCCGGTAGCACCGGACTGCCAAAACTCCCAAATTACATGCCTACTGGAATTTTTGCACCGGGCCTGAGGGTTGGTGCTACCGCTTCTCCGGTAGCATCGAACCACCTGATACCCAAAAGGCACCCTTTTCTGGAATTTTTACACCGGCGTTGGGGTCGGTGCTCGCTTTCAAGAGTACCGAGAGCTACCATAAGCGATAGCACCGCCCCACCGTCCCTAAACAACCTTTTTTCGGGTTTTATACACGCTTTGAGTAGGTGCTTATATCACGTCTGATATAGACCGGCAAGTAAGGATGGTAGCACCGGGTTTCCAAAATCTTAAATGGAGTTTTTAAAGTTTAACCACTATGAGTCGATGCATAAGTTAAATATATAGATTTGAGCCTTTAGACCTTAAAATGACATTAAGATAATGTCAAAAACCCCTCTTAATAGTACGGTCCTATTTCTAGCAATCCGATCTTTTCTCTAAACTCCAAGATCGGTAAAATGACTAGGAAAAGGTCATTAGAATTTTACCTTTGTCACTTGTTTGATGTTTTGATCTTCTTTTGCGTCATATTCATGCTTCCATGATCACTAATCCATGAGACTTAACGTATTTCCAACATTCTCAACAAAATGTTAGTCTCTTAAATATGATTGTCATTAATTACCAAAGCTATGAGGGATTTTGTTGGGCCTAGATGCTTTCATAGGGCCGATTCTAGTTGATATCTCTTACCTTAGATTATGTAGTGTTTACTCATTTTGAAAATCATGCAGCATAAAACTCTAGTTGGTATCTTGTCTTCATGTTCAAAGACATGTACAAAATAAATGAATGATGATTCCAGGATACATCAAGTCTCAGGATTCCAAAATAAATGAATGATGATTCCAGGATACATCAAGTCTCAGGATTCTTGATCTGGATTAGTAAAGTGTACCCTAACCTACATGGCTAAATCCAGGCATACAAGTATGTGTGGTCTACAATTCCACGTAGATTAGTGTAGAGCTGAGCTTTGCATTCAGAATTTCCTGATGTTATCCTCTTCTGGTTTATAACGTTACTGAGGAATAGTTCACAAAGTCTAACGTCACACGCGTGTGGCGTGGCGTCGCACGTACGTATCTAGTTTTCATTCAAAGTTGGTATGTTTGGATAGATCATGTACTATATTCTTATAGAAATTTTCACTTTCGTTTCCGTATCTGCTCTGTTTCGTTGGTATGTTTGGATAGATCATGTACTATATTCTTGTAGAATTTTTCGCTTTCGTTTCCGTATCTGCTCCGTTGCATCCGTTTTCATCACTATTCGTTTCTATTTCCATTTCTAGGGTTTTTGACTTCGTTTGTTACCGACAAAAAAATGTAGAAATAGAAATAGAACAGTCATTTACCACCATTTTCGTCCCGTTTTCATCCCTACGGTGTCCCAGTCCACACGGCCACACGGCCCAGCCCTCGACATGACCAGCAAAGAACAGCGCTAGCTCTCGACACCCGAAGCTCTTCTACTGGCAAATCACAAGACTCACGCTGTCACACAAGCCCGCTTGCCTCTCCGCCCACCACCGGTTCTTCTTGTCATTCTGGCCGCTTGTGCCTAGAATTTGGACATTTGGGCCGCCGAGCTGGTCGTCCTCCTCTCACCACCAGCAATAGCACCCGACTGCCGCTACACCTACCGCAGTCGACTCCAACGCCTCCTATGACACGGCTGGCGGCGCCACAGTGGGGGAGTAGGCCCTGACTCTGGTGGATCGCTAGATGAGGCGGGGCATAGCCGCATAGCTACAAGATGGCCGTGGCGACGCTACGCGCATCCATCACCGCCGTATCCTCCTTTGCTCATGTGAGATTTTACAGGCTATCCTAAAATCTCTAATCATTCTGACCTCATAATATGAGTTCTTAGGAACTCAATAATCTTTATGTATCTTTTACTATGCAATTCAATGAGAAAGAGATTGTTTTTTTGTGTGTTTCTTATGCTGCTAAGTAGCTCCGGTCGATGTGAAGAACATGGCAACTAAAATTCTAGAATCTAACCCTGGGAATTCTACGGGGATATGCTTTAATATAAAGAATGCGAATTCCAAGGGAACATTTGGTGGAGCTCATGTGATTTTGACGGGGGGAAGATGGAATTTACGTAGGGGTGGGTATTTTTTAACCAAAACCAAAAAATCAGACCGAACCGAATTGAATTAACAAAAAAATTCGATTTTTTAGATTTTCGGTTCGATTTTAATTTCAATATAATTCGGTTTGTATTTTGGAAACCGAATTCACTGTAGAACCAATAAGATGACGCTGCTAACCCCATTGGCTATTACTTGTTCGGGCTTTCGGTGTTCCCCGTTCCCCTGTTCCGGCGTGTTGCCCATTCGAGAATATCCTCCTCCATTCCTCCTGTCTCCTCCACTTCACCGGCAGTCGGCACGCAGGCGCAGCCTCCCGACGGACCCGACCTCCCGCAGCTCCAAGCAGCGCGCCGCCTTACTTCCAAGCATTTGCCCAGAGAAAAAACCTTGCGCTCATTGTCCCCTCCCTTCGTCGCCAGAGTCCGACCACCACGGCCGCGCGGCTACTCGATTTCCAGCGACGCCGCCTCCTTTGTAGCATCAAATTGGAGGAGTCACGACGGATGAAGTTCTTGTTCGTCGTCTCAGATAGCCCAACCCTGTGAAGTGGCTCCTGTTCTTTCACCTTGATGAATTCTGATATCACAATGCTATTCTTCCCCCTTGGTGTTTGTTCCAGGGAAATCTGAGCAGAAGTCACGCAAGGAGAAGTGAAAAGAAGCGAGAGATCGGAGAGGCAAAAATTGCAACTTCTCTCTTGGGTTCAGCACCAGGTGAGCTGACCAAATCATCAAAACGAAAAACAAAAGATAAAGAGTTATTTTGCTAGTTTTGGGATTTTAACTCTGGTACACAAAATTTCTTGGATTAGGGTGGCAAAAATAAAAAGCCACCAATGCCATCCTAGGGGTGGGCATTTCTGGGATTAGTGTGGATCGTCTTTATCACTGCGCCGTCGGGGACATGGCTCAGAAATAATTCGGTTAACCAGAAAACCGAATTAACCAAACCGATTTGATTTGGTTAATTCGGTTCGGTTTTTAAAGCTGTTCGGTTTTGGTTCGGTTAGCAGAATTCAAAAATCGAAATATTTTAAAACCGAAAAAACCGAACCGAATTAACTGAATGCCCACCCCTAAATTTACGTGTTTGCTTCTGCTCTGTAGACTAGGCAAGAAATTGTTGGCAAAATGATCATGACAAGCAAATTTTGATGTGAGAAAATGGGGTGTTCTGATGTGTTGATATGTAATTGAGACAATAGACTGTTGCATGGCCGAAAAGGTATTTTGATTTTCATGCGAGAAAGACTTTTCTTTAGTAAGACCCTTTGATCTTTGAAGAGAGATGTTACTATGGAGTCTTGTGAGAGGAACAAAAGATAGAATTTTGCTTGGTACAAAGGCATGGACAGGAACGAATGATTTTATTTCTTTAGATTCATTGCTATTATTTACCTTGGATCTTGGAAGCTTAAAGTTTTTATCCATCTTTGATCACTCTTCAGATACTCATTCATTTGTGATTAAGATCAAAAGTGACTCTGTTTAGTAAAAAATGATCAAATTAAGCCTATGTGTAACATCAGTTTTCTTGTTGAGATCCACCTCATTATTCAGTACTCACTATAATAAGACTATAATAGCAACATTATTTGTTCAAGAAGGCTGGAACTATTCTCAGTGTAATCGCTAATGAAATGATTGGTCATTAGTCCTCATCTACTTGTCAGATATGGTGTTGCTTTGAGAAATTGAGAAATACAAGCTTGTAGGATTAGTTTTGGGCTAACATTATATTGACATGATGAATGCGCTGTACAGATATCAATGCACCGTACCAATATCAATATGTATGCTTCCATTTGTTTCATTAGATGCAACCTAAGCACTCTTGTATACAATTCTAGTGTTCTGCTCAAGAGCACCAAACTCTCTAGCGATGCAGCTGGAATACGGAGAAGCAAATAACACAAGACCAAGAACCAGGCAGTCATAACATGGATGTGGTTAAGATTTCATAGAAAATAAATTAATGTTCTTGTATGTTACATTGGATGTGGTTAAGATTTCATAGAAAATAAATTAATGTTCTTGTATTTTACATTCTTCTTATGCAATTTGCCTCAATAGTCACATTCATACTTTTGTGTATCTAATTTGCATGTACAATTTCATCTGTTACAGGTTCAGGTTCTTGTACTATTGTTGACGAAGATATGATAGACTCGGATGCACCAAACATTCGTTAATTAGGTATTAACTTTTTTACCACTCCGCTACGCTATATTTTCTAACGTATTTTTATCTATTTTGTTGATATGTTAAGCATGGAGTTCAAATTTATTTTTATTTCTGCATTTCTACTGTACTTTTCTTATACCACAATGTCCATACTTGTTGATATTAGTAATAGCCGTTTAGTTTCTCGCTTGAGGCTTGACAAAATCCTGCTCTGCCACAGGTTTTCCCCGACTTTCCCCAACTCTGCTAGTTCGTCTTAGCGGCTGAGGTCTTTGTCGGCGCCGAATCCACACCTCCGGTTCCTGGTAAATCGCTCTAGGTTCAAGTATATTTTTCAGATTGTTGCGGTGTGGAGGTGATTGAAGTTTGGTTCGAATGTGTTTGCCAATTCATTGTCTGCTGCCGCTTTTTTGTTTTAGCTTAGAGATGGCCATCACGCTGCACATTACCACACCACTTAACAGCAGCTAGAGCATCTCATCTTCTACAAAATATGCAAAAACATCTTATACAATTCCTAGTGTGCAGTTTCAGTAGTGTTTCTGCCTATCTATGAAAGATAGAAAGTTTGGGAGAATTGAATGATTCTCATTGATAGAATTGATACAGTATATATCAGCTACAGCCTATACAAGGTAAGAGGCTAAACTATGGTAAGCTAGCTATGTTAGGAAAAAATCCTGCTATACATGGAAGGATCTCCTAAATATGGAACTGAAAATATACATAATAATGGCTGATTGAGGCGCCAGTTATGGCAGGCTCATGCGCCATGTATAGAAAGGGAATATATTCTAACACCCCATAATCTCGGTAGGGAGTAGCGGACGTTGAGATTGGCACGAAATTCTTGAAAAATTGCCGTCGGAAGCCCCTTGGTGAAGATATCGGCAAATTGATGGGGCGATGGGAATGTGAAGAACTCAACATTGCCGAGAGCGAGCGCGCCGCGACGAAATGAAGGTCGATCTCCACGTGCTTCGTCTTGCCGATGTCGCACCGGATTGGTGGAGAGGTACCGCGCCACGACGTTGTCGCGATGAACAACGGTGGCATGACGAAGCGGGTTGGCGGCTTCGAGAAGGAGTTGATGAAGCCAAACAAGCCTCGCCACGCCGTTGGCGACTCCGCATACTCGACCTCGGCGGCTGAGCGGGACACCGTGTGTTGCCGCCAGAGGACCAGCGAGGAGGTTGGGCCCGAGGAAGACACAATACCGGAAGTTGGCGCCGGTGTCGAGGCCGCCCGGTCAAGATCCGTGTGACGGTTAGAGTATGGGAATCGCCGGAGATCGAAGGCCAGAGTGGAGGTGCCCTTGACGAGCGAAGAATACGCTTGACCAGTTGAAGGTGTTCTCGGGGATCATGCATGTGAAGACACGCCTGCTGGACCGCGTGAGTGATGTCCGACTGGTGCGCGAGGTATCTTGGAGTCTTGGCGAGGCTTCGGTAGAGGGTTGGATTGGCAACGGCCGGTCCTCCATTGGCCGAGAGCTTCGTGCGAACCTCGAGGGGGGTGGTGCAGGCGTGACACTCCGACATGCCAGCACGTTGCAAGATTTCTGCAGCGTACTTGCCTTGCGACAGAAAAAGGCCGTGCTCTGAGCAAGAGACGGCAATCCCGAGGAAGTGATGCAGGTTGCCGAGGTCGCTCATGGAGAACTCTTGCTTGAGACGGTCAATGAAGCGTTGAGGATGATATCGTCGACGTACAGCAGCAAGTAGGCGATGTCCGAGCCGCAGTGGTAGATGAACAATGACGAGTCGGACTTGGAGTTGATGAACCCGGCGGTGGTGATGAAGGTGTGAAAGCGGCTGTACCAAGCCCGAGGAGCCTGCTTGAGGCCGTAAAGGGACTTGTTAAGCCGGCAAACATGATGGGGATGATCCGGGTCGACGAAACCGGAGGGCTGCTGAGCGTAGACCGTCTCAGAGAGGACGCCGTTGAGGAAGGCGTTCTTGACGTCAAGTTGATGAATGGGCCAAGTGTTGACGACGGCGATGGAGAGGACAGTCCGGATGGTGGCCGGTTTGACCACCGGACTGAAGGTCTCGTCGTAGTCGACACCGGTGTCAGGGAAAAACGCGAAGAACCCAATGAGCCTTGTGCGGCGAGGAGCCGTCGAGTGGAATTTATGCTTGAAAATCCACTTGCCGGTGACTATGTTGGCGCGTGGGGGAGGCGGCACAAGATCCCAGGTGTTGTTGCTCAGAAGCGCGGTGTATTCATCGATCATGGCCGCCCGCCAGTTGGGATCGTTGAGAGCACCGCGGTAAGTCTTGGGCTCGAGGAGAGGATCTGGAGACGCCACATGCGGTATGTGAGGAGGCGGCAATGTACCGATCCTTCTTGCGTGTGGTCATGTGATCGACGAGGAAAAATTGGGTCATGGCGCCGGCCAGATACCGTGTCACAGGTGGAGGTGGAAAACGGCGGGGATCCACGGCAGAGGAAACGGCGCCGCCTTGGACAGAGGAGTTGGCGCCCTCATGCGCAGGGGAAGATGCGGCGCGTGTGGAGGGCAGAGCGCTCCGATCTGCTGGAGAGGGCGGCTGAGGCGCCTCTGCAACCCGAGGAGGCGCAGCAGCAGGAAGGGGCGCCGGTGGCGTGTCATGTCGCTGGCGTCAGAGGGCTGCTGAGGCGCTCTGCGGCCTGAGGAGGCGGCGGCGAGGAAGGGCGCCGGGGCATGTCATCTGCAATGCATCCAAAAACATGTAATCGGAAGGTCTTTGTTGTTGAGAGGTGGTTGGCAAAGGGAACGTGTTTTCATCGAAGATGACATGGCGAGATGTGAGGATGCGGTTTGTGGAGAGATCAAGACACCGATACCCCTTGTGGTGGTCAGGATAGCCAAGGAAAACACATTCGGTGGATCTAGGGGCGAGTTTGTGGATGGTGGTGGCGGAAAGGTTGGGATAGCAGCGACAACCGAAGATACGGAGATGATCATAGGCAGGTGGACTATGGTATAGTGCTTGGAACGGTGTGCTGAATTTGAGGAGTTTGGTGGGCTGGCGATTTAAGAGGTATGTGGCCGTGGCAAGAGCTTCTGCCCAATAGGGCGGAGGCATGGAAGCTTGGAGGAGAATGGTGCGGAGAATGTTATTGATGGAACGTATGATTCGTTCGGCCTTGCCATTCTGTTGGGATGTGTATGGGCAAGCGAGGCGGAGGTGGATACCGTGTTCCAGGAAGGAGCGAGCGGCGTTGTTGTCAAATTCACGACCGTTGTCGCACTGAATGTTTTTGATTTTGGTGGTAAAATGGGTGGAAACGTAGATGTAAAAATGGCGTAGGGTGGGGAAGGTGTGCGACTTAAATCGGAGAGGAAATGTCCATAGAAAATGAGTGTAGTCATCGAGGCAAACAAGATAATACTTAAAACCCGAGAGACTAGAGACGGGCGATGTCCACAAATCACAATGGATTAATTCAAATGGTGCGGAAGTACGGGATACAGACGCTTGAAACGGTAAACGAACATGTTTGCCTAACTGGCAAGCATGACAAACATGGGGGGAAGCTTTGCTAAAGGGTATAACAGCAGCTTTATGGAGGTGGGGGATGATCCGTCGTGGCGTGGCCCAAACGACGATGCCACAAGGTCTGGTCGGAGGTGACGACGGTGAAGGCGTGAGGCTTGGACGGGAGGTGGAGTGGGTAGAGGTCTCCGTGGCTATTGCACCTCTGAATCACTGCCTTGGTACGAAGGTCCTTCACAGAAAAACCAAACGGGTCAAACTCAATGGAACAATGATTATCGCGAGTAAATTTACGGACGGAGATGAGGTTGGCTATAATGTTGGGGGACACAAGGACATTGGATAGGGCAAGAGGGCGGGTGGTGGTGGGAAGGTGACGATCGCCGGAGGCAACAATAGGTAGAGATGAGCCGTTGCCAACGACGATACTGGGGGTGGACGGGGAGTTGGAGTGGACAGTAGAGAGATTACCGGAGTCGGACGTGAGGTGACGGGAGGCACCCGAGTCCATGTACCAGGACGACGGATCCGGTTGTTGCAGCGACATGGCGTTCATGGCCTGGATGAGGGAGGCCTGATCCCAACTTGGACTGGAGGAGCCCCCCACGGTTGGTGTAGAGGGAGGAGCCCTGGAGGGAACGCCGGAGAGGTCGCCATGCCTGGTGGAGCGAAGGAGGGCGCGAGGAACGCCTGGGGTCGGGGCCCAAGGATCCCGGGCGTGGAGGCGGAGGACGGCCACATCTGGAACGTGCCGGTCCAGGGGTTGTACATGGGACGACCCCCGAACGGTGGAGGAGGAGGACGGCTGCCCTGGCCGCCCCCATAGCCACCCTGGCCACCATTGCTCTTGCCCTTGGGCTTCCCCTTGTTCTTGCCGTTCCCGTAGGAAGGCTTGGAGGGGTTGCTGTTGGTGGGACGGCCGGAGTTGCTGCTGGGGAAGTTGTTGGAGTAGAGGGCAGCAGCACCGGACGTCTGACCCGGTTTGAGTTCAGCCTCCTCAAGAAGGAGCAAAGAGCGCACCTTGAGAAAGGTGGGCAGTGGATCCTGCAGCTTGATGAACGCGGCGATATGGCGATAAGTCTCGCTGAGGCCGCGCAGGAGCGTGAGGACAAGCGTCGGGTTGCTGACGGGGTGGCCGATGTCGGCGAGAGAGTCAGCAAGGGTCTTCAGGCGCTGGGAGTAGGCCAAGACGGAGAGATCTCCTTGCGCCAGGTTGCGGAACTCGTCTTCGAGAGCCAGAGCCCGCGAGGTGCGGTTGTCGTGGAAAAGCGCCTCCACGCTTTCCCAGATGACGCGAGCAGAGGCGCCGCGCTGCAGGACGGTGCCGAGGATCTCCTCGGAGACGGAGGCATAGAGGAGGGATTTGACGGCGAAGTTCGTCATCTCCCAGGAGGGGTCGGGAAGAGCCGGTGCATCTGCAAGAAGATGTGCGGTGGCACCGAATTTGCCGAAGGCCTAGACGTCTGATACCATGAAAGATAGAAAGTTTGGGAGAATTGAATGATTCTCATTGATAGAATTGATACAGTATATATCAGCTACAGCCTATACAAGGTAAGAGGCTAAACTATGGTTAGCTAGC
The DNA here is from genome assembly GCA_036346375.1 of Guadua angustifolia. NCBI lineage: Eukaryota > Viridiplantae > Streptophyta > Magnoliopsida > Poales > Poaceae > Guadua > Guadua angustifolia. The sequence goes on along the minus strand of CM070511.1, from coordinate 2,800,355 downwards.
TATGTTAGGAAAAGATCCTGCTATACATGGAAGGATCTCCTAAATATGGAACTGAAAATATACATAATAATGGCTGATTGAGGCGCCAGTTATGGTATGCTTATGCGCCATGTATAGAAAGGGAATATATTCTAACAATCTACATTCCTTGGGATAACAGTGGAGCATAATCTTTGCTCAGCTTTGCGCTCTTCTTAACATTAGGAATTACTTTAATGCTGATGTTTTAATTATTATAGAAAAGGCGACTATGCGTGTTCTCCTCCTGAATTTTCTATTGCTATGTTTGTTATGGGTATTTGGATCAGAGTGTTTGGCCTTGAAAAAATTTGATTAGTGTAGTACTGGCAACAAACATCCTGTATATCTAGTAAGTGCAAAGATTACACTATGATGCCCTTATGTCATTAATTACTCAACAAGTCATCTTATCGTTTGCTTAAAAAGGCTATTTATTGAAGTTCAAATTCTTGATCAATTTTACATAATTTTGGCGAATCACTGCCTCTTTTGCGTTGCCCAGTCATGTACTGTATCCTCCTCTGGTTTTCTGTCTGGTAGTTGCAGTAGAGATGTTTGTGCCACTTGTAGGACTGTATTTGGTGTTTTACTCTTGAGTCAATAAAGAAAATATATTTCTTGCTTTGTCTGTTGTCTGTTATTTTTCCTTTTGATGTGTTTAAGGCTGTATTGTACATCACAAGCCATGCTTCAATAGATACCTACTAAAGTGAAGTAGGTAAAAATCAATAGATAAATTATGTGCTTATATCCTATATTTCTGTATAAAAATGTTGGTTCTAACTCTTTCGATTTTGATGCTGCTGTCTGGTAGCAAGAGTAGAGCACATCGACAGTAGACATGCTACATAAATCAACCTTTGATGAGTTGAAGATTTGAAGTAATGACACAGTGAAAGTGTTCAGTAGCCTAGAATTTATTGCTTTGCTGTTACACAGACTAATTTGAAGTTATTCGCACAAAATGCCAAAACCATTGAATGCAAATTCTAAAAACGTTTAAAATGTGTGCAATTTACACATCATGGTCTGTTACTTTTTTTTCTGAACATCATGATAGTGAGAAAGTAAGTGGTTTGTTTGAAACCTTTCATTGGTGTGGTGAAACTATATATTGATCAGCTCTCTTACCTGTTAGTTCTGCTTCTTCAAGGCCCGTATCAAGATTTAAGATGCAGAAGGGAAGGCCTATGTCCAGATTTAATATTTAAAAGCTCCCCGAAGCCTCTGGCGACCGTTGGCGGCAGCGGCGATGGAGAAGATCCCAGTGGCCTCTGCCATGGATTGGAGCATCGACCTCGACAGGGGCCTCCGCTCTCGCCACCCCAGTAAGCCTAATCCCTCCTTAAGCCCTCTCCATAGCCTGCCTCTAAGTCTAGGACTCACCACGCTCCTCTCCTCTCCCGGCTGTCTCTAGGCACACACCTCCGTGCCCTCAAGGCCGTCGGTCCACGCCTCCGCCATCTCGGCACTTCTCTGACTGCCCCTGCTGCGGTTGCATCTGCGTTCGGCGTCCTGCCAGGTGAGGCCCGGCTCTTTGCCGAGACGATGCTCCTCCGCCTCGCTGCCGAGTTCAGGAGCGCCAACAACGTTGTCCGTGCTAGCATCGTCAGGTCACTTCTCATGGAGTACAGGGAGCTTGCCAGCAAGGGCCGGGCATACGATGGCGCGCTGACCAGGTTATGGATGGCGGAGCCCGACCAGGTTCTCAAGAGGGTCGCGGCGGTGTACAACACTGGGAACATGCGGGCCAGGGCGCTTTCGCTGCGGATGTTCGGCTGCCTTGCTGACCTCGCCAAGGACAGTGTGCACGTCCGCTCTCTCCTACTCTCCAGCTTGTGCTCCTCCAATGCTACAGAGGTCAGTCAGTGAATTTCTTTATTATGGTTCTAGGATTAGGCTAGTGATTGTATATATGAGTTTGCAATACACACACTACATCCTGATTAATTTAATAATAATTTGTTCAAGAATCATGCTTATCCTTTGGCAGGTCAAAGCAGCATTGTTTGCAGCTGGTTGCTTATGTAAGCTATCAGAGGACTTCTCGTGCATCACCCTTGAAGTACTGACAAGATCAATTTGTTCACCAAGATCACAAGCTCAAGTTATTGTGGCAGCAATTAAGACTTTCTCGGAGCTTGATTGTACGTTGGCTGTTGTCCATAGAGTTCATGAGGTATTTATGGATACATGTTTGTTGGTTAAATATGTTTTATTTAGTTATTTCCTGTTAATTTTGGGTGGCCAACATCTTTGCTGCCTGTGCAATTTTATACATACAACATTCATATGGACATGCTTGTTCACATCCACACATATCGGACTAAAGCTATGCTCATTATTGAGCTGATATAGATTTCAGTGATGATATTTGCATTAAAATAATGCAGCCTCTTTGTGTATTGAGCAATGATAATTTGGTATCTTAAAATACTGCATGCATTTCACAGTATAGGTGGAATTGCTTGCATTTCACAATACTGCATGCCTTTCACAATTGTGCCTCTTTGTGTATTGTTCTACGATGGACTACTCTGGACATTTTTTGCTTGCAGTTGTTTTACCAGATTTTAAGAAAGCGTTTTTCACTGTTAATGTCACAGGTTGGAAAGCAGGTGGTTCTAGGCGCACTAAAAGATGTTTTCAAAGCTGAAATGCTCTTCTCGCTCTCTAGATTGGCGTCCAAGTCAATCATCTTGTTTGGTGATCAGGTAATGTAGCCCACATGTTAGTAGTTTATGTATTTAGCTGAATTTAGTAGAAGTCAAGTTTATGTATTTAGCTGAATTTAGTAGAAGTCATCTCTGCGAGTATGTTTCCATTGATGTCATTGAATTCACTTTGCAATGAGCGTATGTTTGTGTTTAGTTGTTGAAATAAATTTATATTTCTCATCAAATGACATTTGCTAACTTTAACAGATATTGTCAAGTGGCAACAATGTCTTCTAGATATATATGGTTCCAGTTGTCAATCGAAATTTTCTTTTCTATGATTTACCCTTTGTCAATTTACTGAAAGATGATTGCTGCTTCCTGTAATTAAATAAAACTGTAGGTAAATGAGGTTCAGAACTTGGTATGATTGCCTTGATTGAACAGTAAACACAACCTTCATAATTCTTGGATGTTACCCCAAAACCAACATCCGTTCGTTTCTTCCCTTGCTATCACTCAAATTACCTTCTGAGTTTTGTACTGCTGCAAACTTCTTTTTCAATTTGCATGTTATGCATTTATTAATCCTCTAGCTGAGAAGCTGGGGGTTACCAATGATTCATAAATATCATTATTAATGTTCTCTATTTGTCTATTGATTTTTCACTAACTTTATCTCCTTTGTCAATTTGCTATTTCAGGTGGAATTGCTGTTATCGTTTCTGAGGCATGAATCTTCTCTTTCTGTGAAGACTATGGCGTTAAAATGTTTATGTTTTATGTTAAGCAGAAATACTTGCCCTTTTCCTGTTGTTAGTACTGTTTTTGGCACATTGTTGCAGCTAATTGATGATCAGGATTTTCCACTTGATTGTAAGAGCTACGCATTTAGGATTCTGCAAAAGGTGAACTCTAACGGCTTCTGTGCATTCTGATTTAGACATTTTTTTTCTTATTATCTGAGTGAAAAAAGTACTTTTCAGATATTCTGTGGTAAAGCTACAAGCATTCATCATGTCAATGCGTCTGAGCTATCTAAGCTTACGCTGACTGCTGAATGTTCTTTGCATTGTTCTTCTTTGGAGATGCAAGGTACTGCTCTTGAAATTCTCGTGGATATCTTTTGCTTTCTCAAACAAACAAAGCCACATCAGACCATAAGCATTCTGGAGATTTCATCATTCACATGCACTGGGTGCCAAGGAATTGCCAACAACATGCCATCGACTCATGAGAAAAATAATGAGGACAGCTCTCTGAATAAGATTGTAACAGTAATGGTGGATCATAGTATATCTCTGGTCAATCAAATAATCAGCAATGGAAGCAAGGAAGTAGCAAGCAGACACATATGTGTGTCCTCAGAATTGAAGAAGTATAGAGCTCCGTTCAGTCTTATGCTAAAGCTTGTTACAGTCTACCCTTCTGCTGCTTCTGTTGCTCTTGATAAACTAAGATGCCTTATAAAAGAACTAGCTCAAATAAATGACAGTGATTACTCTAAAGTTGCTGTCACCTGTGTTGAATCATTTGTTGCCTTTGAGAAATTTAGTGCTTCAAATGACACAGTTGAACCAGTAGCTACAAGTACCAAAGTTTCTCACATGGATACAGATTTTGATAAGGCAAAATTGGCTTCCACTGAATTTAATAGCAAGAATAGAGAATCTATAGTGCACGACCTAATTCTTTGGACACTCAAGTTTGCAAATGCTTGTCATGATGTGCTTTGTAAAACATCTGGTGCTAATCTTTACCATAGCATTAAGGGTCTAATTGAGTGTGTGCAACAGAATGCTTCTCAGTATTGCAGCACATATGAATCCTTCTGTCTGATAATGTGTGCTTGTGTTTCATGGAATACTTGTAAAATCAGATATGGTAATCAACAATCAGGTGATTCAAAAGAGCTCCCTGACATTTTGTTTACTCCTTCTGTTTGGATAGCTCAGGAGTTGTGTGCACTTCGGATGACCAAAATACTTATAAGAAAGCAGAGCTATTGGGAAGCCTATAGGTCTGCCATGTACTGTTGTCGCGAAGGTCTCTGGTTCACGGCATCATTTATCTTTAGAAAACTTGCAGATGCTTTTGAGTCAGGCTCCTTCAGTTATTGGTTCAAATCGTTGCTGCTTTTTTCTGCTGGAGAAATTGAGATTAAGCTATTGCCTTTTCCTTCAGCGATCATTAAATTGATCGATGAGCTAGAAACAGAGGGTGATCTTCATGAGGACCTTTACTGTGTTGAGGCAGATGTTGACAGCACTCTTGGTGGATCTTCAGAATTGCATGGTTACCAAGCAAAGGTCACTGGTATTTGTGGCAGAACAAGCTTAGCATATGATGCCCTCTCATCAAATGCCTATTCAGGCCGTGAATTCTTTTTCCAGCGGTGGTTCATTAGTCTGAGAGCATCATTTCTTGGGATACTAAGCGATGTTTTTGGTATCCTTAGTTCACATTCTTCTGCTCAGGAAGACAACCCTCATGATGAAGCAAGAGGAAACCATTTAAGTGTAGCCATAGAGCATTGTAACAACCAAGTACATGCTTTGGCTAATTGTTCTTTAAGACTAAGTGACCTGGCAAAAAGTTACGATCTCCTTGCTGTATCCCATGGGGACATGGATCACCAAAGTTTTACTAGTATAGCCAGGCTCGCTTTCATGTGCTCACTTTTGTCATTTTGTATTGCGTTTTATGTGGATTTGTCGAAGGTACCTAGCAATGCAGAGCCTTGCAGGCTTCAAGAGAGGTTTTCTCATGCTTCAATCGTACGAGATTTATATGAAAGAGTAGATAGGACTGATAGTGAAATTGTTTTGCAGCTGCGACAATTCATGCCCAATTCTTCTTATGAACTGGACTCCTTACAGTTCAGCACACGAATGAATTGTTCAGGAAATCTGGAAAAGGATTCTTATGTTCTCTGCAAGTTTGCTGTGGCATGTTTGCTTCATGTACGTGGGGACACAAAGGAAGTAACAAATGGAGAGGACAGTCTGTCTCCTTTGCACAGAGGGATGCAATTTCTATCCAGCATTTTGCAGAGGTTTATGGAACTGCCTTTTGTAGTTCCCAAGTACTTCTTCAGAGTAAGGTACTGAACATATGCTGTTCTCTTCAATTGCTTGAGTGAGATCTTACTGTAGAAGGAAACTTTCTATATGCTGTATGAATTAATTACTCTGATACCACTTATACCATATTAGCTTTTGTTTGGTGACTTAAATACATGAAAGAAGGTTCAGATTAAAAAAAAAAAGAGTAGCAAAAATCATTGTTCATTTTTTTTAGCAAATAGGCAGGAGATCTGCCAATTGTTCAATTTTACTTTGTGATTATACATTAATGTCAGGACAACCAAATTTATTTTTCTGTAATGTATTGCATGCAAATGGAGATGCCAAACATTAGATAACATTTTTTAATATTTATGCAGGCCTTGCCTTGGTGCTGAGCTTTTCATCTTTGATTCAAATCCTGTGAACAGAGACAGAATATCTGTATCGCCTGGCTTCCAGCTGTCCTTGACTCTCTGCTTGCAGTGGAAGTGTGTGTTAGAGAGGACTTCCATCCGTGTGGCGAAATTGTACTGCATTTTAGCTGCATGCTCATCATCCTGCTTAGATGTAGCAGGAACGAGAAGCAAACAGTTTGAGATGCACAAGACTGTCGATATGGTTCGACTGAACAACGAGCTGCTGCAGCACATAAAGAGTGATTTGAGGAAGACTTCCAGCGACAAGAATAAGTTCCATTTTGAGAAGGACTTGGTGACAGCCTTTGCGTGTTTTGAACCAGCTGGCAATGGCCAGGGATTCTCAGATTGCTTGCTGAATGTCTCCTCATTTCCTGAAGGTTCATACCAAATAGCGTGGCAGGCATGTTGCGTCGATGAAGACAGCTCCTACTTTAGTTTGCTGCCTCTAAACGATGGCATTGTCTTCTCCATTCAGAAGTCCTGATAGCTCTTCGGGTCGATCGAAGGATCCTGAACCTCCCTCGAATTATTGGCCAGAAGAAGCTGTATAGTTGTGATGTACAGCAAGCATAGTTGTTCAGTCTTGTCCTTGGCCATGTGCTCACAGATTTACAGAGGCTATGACTACATTGCTTGTTTTCTGGCACCGGATTAGACGCGTGCCATGGAATTTGTTTTTGGATCAGCTTGTATTTATCTGGCCATGGTGAACTACTCGTCTTGATGAAGCAAAAGATGGAGACTGGCAGTCACATGACAAGCCCAGTGCATGAATCAAGTTGGAAGCTAGCTATTATAAATTGCTTCTGTGATATCAGCTTTTTGATCTGACCAAGGCTGCTTCGATATGATGATTTCAGGCTTATCTTAGTATGGAGCAAGCATGTGTTGATTCAAACACGGATCAATTTTTGTTGATGCTTGCTTTGGTGCTATTATGGATAGGACAGGATCAGCAATACTTGTATAAAAAACAGAGCGATTTGAGTAGTTGTTGTTGTGTTGTCTCTGCTGCACTGGGTAGAGAGAGCAAAATTGTGTGACTTTGCCCTTTGGGATATGCTCTTACATAAGACTTTTCCCCCATCATTTCACCTACTGCAAATCTGTAGATGTTTCCTTGTCAGATGAGCAGCTGTGGTGTTCTAATGCCTACGGTTATCATGCTTGTGTCACATCAACCTCTAGATATATGGGTAAATTTCTTTCTTACACAGCAGTGTTCTTATCCAATATGTGATAGTTCCTTTTTCATTTCCTAAGATAAATGTTCTGGGTTTATGCAACTTAGAAAGTACTAGCTGCTGTCGATACAAAGTTAGAATTTAGTGGAAATTTTTTCCGTTTGTTCAGACATCAATTTCAAATATATGCTTTGCAGTCCTAGTTTCTCCTTTCATTTAATGACCTTTGATCTCTCTGTAAGATAGTAAATAGACGTTTAAGTGCATTGTTTTACTTTTGGTAATAGGAATATGTGCTTTATCTGCAATAGGAATCACACAACAATGATCAAGGTATAGCTTATTCTTGCTGTGGTTTTTTTAGGGTTGAATTCACTAGTTCGGTAATCCCCTATCCATGTGTCTATATGTGCTCTAACGTACAAACTAGAAATGCTGCTCATGCAAATTCAGTGCACATACTTGGAAGTACATACATGTATATGTGGTAATGTTTTCCTCAATATGATTCTGCTGTTTACAGTCCTAATACCATATTTTGCATTACCAGCTCCAAAAGAGTTAGACCACTATATGACTGTTAGAAGTAATGGAAGACTCACAACCAAATGCATACTGCAATAAGTTCATGACACCAAAACTCAGGATTTAGCTTCTTGTTTATCTGAATTACATGTAGACACTTTTGCATTGATAATTATAGCTGCTCAAATAATAATTTGATGTATTTATCCTTCTGTTCTTCTGAATATTCAATGCTGCTTTTATAGAGGTTTATCCTTGCACAAAAAAATGCTATCTTCATAACTGTTATCATTATATTCATCATTTTTATGAATATGGTTACCAAGCTTTATTTGGAGCATATAATTCCCTCTGCAGATCTGACATGATTGCAGTGGCCCATTTGGTGAATGCAACACATGTTATTCCTCAGCTATATAAGCGGTCCTTTTGTCAAGATACCAGGTGTTGACTGTTAGGACATAGTTGTTTTAGTGGAATATGTTGTTCCCTCCTTATTTATTGTGTTTACCAATTTTCACCACTGTCTACAGTACATTCAAAGACATCTTCAATGAGCCCTGTTTTGTTGAAGCTCTGGAAGTGGTTGTCCACATTGTGAGTGACTTGCCTGAAAGTTTGCAATCTGCTCCTAGAGCTCGGAAGCACTTTACATCATGGTCTTGTGCAAGTTATTACGATCTGGTGATGTTTGGAAGGATCACAAGGTAATTCTTGAGTTCAGTTTTTCAGTTAATTTCCTAAATACTCCAGACTTGAATCTGTGCGTCAGAATAATTGTTTTTGTTATAAAACTAAATAATAGCTTTTCTGTTCAATGAAACTAGCCAAACTAGCATTGTATCTTTTTTGCTCTTTATTTATGTCTTTTATCCTTCAAGACGTTGAATTGATGTCATCTGATATTTTGGGTTTAGTTCTTGCAAAGAGAGTTGAGAACATTGCAGCATTAATTCTTTTTTGCAGTCATTTACATTATTCTATATGAAAAACATCTTCAGGACTTTTGCCAGCAACCAATTTAACATTATGCTCTCATGTTTGTTATATCTCCTGTGCTACCAACATAATTGCATGGATCAGTTGTTGTTGATATGCAACATACACCAGATTCTCAACTTGATACAAATCATTTATTGCTACAATGCTTTTAAATATTTTGCAGGATTTCAGCTGCAGTGACCGATTTCTTGTCCACCAGCACAATTCAGATAAGGAAACATCAGAGCAATCATAAGTAATGCTTGTAGTCCTCCAAGTTCTGAGAAGTTCACATGTTCTTTACTTGCTAAAGAATCATTTCTCAGGTACACATGTACTCCAGTTACTTCGTTCTTAACTGAGTACAATCCACTGGACCTGATTTTTCAGATAAGTGATTAGATTGCTTTCTTTTGTTTCCTTTTTTCCTGTGTGTTATCTTCTGTTACTCAGCACTACTAATTTAGAATCTCAGTCAGCATATGGATATTTGGTTAGCCAATAAGATTTACTCTGAAGAATTTCCTTTGGGAAAGATATTTGGTTGCAGAATTACAAGATCAGTTTTGTCCTTTCAACGATGTTGCGCGTTCGCGCCTGAGGCACTCCATGGGCCATTGCCCTCGCGCAGCATAGCGCTATGCATGGCGCAGCATAGCGCCATGCATCCACATCTAGCGCCATTCATCCACTCCCGTAACAAAATGAAGCATGCTTTGATTTTACACCCATTTTGACTAGCCCGACTCATGGTAGTATATATGTGGTTCAACCTTTTTCAAGATTGATATCAAGATCAAGTATAGTACATGTGGTTCTAATATACTCCCCTGTTTAGAAATATAAGGTATATTTTGACTTTACACAATGATTAAGATTGTTGTGATATTGAGAAAAATACGAGAAAAAATGACTTAGATATCCCACTTAATTGTTTTGAAAGATGGGAGATAATAATGTGTGAGTGGTAATTAATAAATAAATATGGTTGGGAGAGAATAAATAAGGGTAAAGTAGGAAAAGATTAATTAAATCTCTATGCAAGCTTTATGTTTCAAAACAAGACCATTTAAACTATAGACCTTATATTTCTGAACGGAGGGAGTAATTTTTAGCTTATTAGTTGCGTTATGATCTGTTGTCAGGTTTCAGCTGACCCTTTGGTCAACGTAGCTAAACCAAGTCCTTACGCTTGATTGTGAGCATTCTACCCGTTCTAGATAATACATATCTCGCTACGTGAAGAAAAGAAATTCCAAGGTATACGATTACTATTACCTAAATTAAATCAACACGGCGATTCACATTAGTACCCTTATTTTTAGAGACACAACAAATACTGATTAATCAGTGAACTTCTTCTTATAAAAAAAAATGGATTCTCACAGGACCTGCTGCTCACTGGGTTAGGAGTTTCAGTTAATCAGAAGAGTGACTTTGTCATAAGAACACGATCTGAACTTTCTGCAACACAAGGCATTGGAATTATAGTCTTGTATCCATGAAATCGCAAAACTGTTCCATTCAACACAGTTTCTTTTTCTTTTTCTTTTTTTTTTAAAGAACAGGGTTCCTTTCCCGGTCAAATGAAATCAAGCATTCAGACTTGCAGAGATTCAGGTGATGTCAAGAACCAAAAATAAATTGGGATGTTCACATGCCCTAGTGACAGTGGCAACAGACGTTTCATAATCATTTCATGGGGCTGCTCCAAAATCCAAATGGCTTGGTCCGGGAACACAAAACAAACATCAATTAAGTACATTTTTGCATAACAAATGGCAGACATCTAGATGCAGTTTTCCTCAAGTGCCATTTTGCTTGTGCTACGGTGATAATTTGTCTTTATACAATTCGTACAATTTATTTCACTTCTTACCCTTCTACGCTCCTGTCTACGGTTTACCAGCGATTACAACTCTATTGTCGCTAACTCTGTGCAGTATCTACTACTTACTCCTTTACCACAAGTCGTTACCCATTTAAAACCTCTGCCGACTTCCTTTAGCTCAGCGTATCACCTGACCCTTCTTCCTTTACCCTTCTGCTCCTGAGCCGACACTACCCTGATTCTTCCTCTTGTCGCTGCCTTTGTCATAGCCAACTGTGACATTACTCCCCTCTGGAAAGACTGCTTGTCCCGAAGCAGTTGCTGTCGGAAATTGATCACGAAGGACACTGAGGTCTTCCCACATTGCCGCTTCCACCGGAATACCTTACCATTTGATCAAGTCCTGCGCTACTGCCGAATTTCCCTTTTTAACCAACCTCTTTTCCAGTATCTGCTCTGGTTCAGTACAGTCCATGTCCAGCTCGACCATTTTGGGTATTTCCGTGAAGACGGGTGAATAATCGGGATGAAAAGCTTTTAGCTAGGAGACGTGAAACATAGGATGCACCTGACTTCCGGCCGACAATTTCAGTCGATAGGCTGCTGCTCCAATCTTTGCTTCTATTGCAAATGGACCAAAATACTTGTACGCTAGCTTGGGGCACGGCCTGTTTACCACGGTTGATTGGGCATAAGGCTGCAGTTTTAGCAGTACTTGATCGCCTTCCTGAAATTGTCGGTCCTGACAATTTTTGTCTGCCTGCAACTTAATTCGATTATGAGCCACCGCCAACTGCCGTTTCAACATCTCATTGTACTTCTGCCGGTCTTGTACTAGTTCTTGTACCTCCTTTGGCACCATAGAATCTGAATTGAGGATGGCACCATAGCTCGGCTCACAACCATACAAAGCCTTGAATGGTGAACAGCCCAATGAAGTTTGGTAATTTGTGTTGTACCAAAACTCGGCTAATGCTAGCCAAGCATTCCATTTCCCAGGTGATGAGTGCACGGCACAATGCAAATACATATCCAAGCATTGATTTACCCGCAGACTCTGTCCATCTGTTTGTGGGTGTTATGCTATGCTAAATTGTAATTTGGTGTCCAACTCCTTAAACAGTTCTCTCCAAAAAATTGCTAGCGAACACCTGGTCTTTGTCGGGACCCGAATATGCAAATCCGGACCCTCTGTGTATTCTGTACTAGTTCAGGATCACGCTAGTACACAAAGGATAAACAGGTTGAGATACCACAATCATACACAGCGGAAATAATAATTAAGTACCTCAAACATAATTATAACGAGTTACACGACCTTATGGTCACCTTAAAATAATTCGTCACACAGGACGATAAATAACAAAAGTAGCACAAGTTCAATAGCGGAAGCAAAAGTACGTCAATGAACCCCTCGTTCTGCCACAGACAACTGACGAGGCTCAACCCTAATTCTCCAGACCTTCGTTAAACTCCTCCCAAGCTGGAGTTGCTTCTTCTTCTAAGGTTTTTGTTGAAGCAAGGGTGAGTATACAACATACTCAACAAGTCATGCACAATACAGTTCTATTACTACATGCTTGGCTTATTCCAAAGGAAAAACTTGAATGGTTATTTTGCATAAAGCAGCATTTCTTTTAACAGATAATTTTAATTAGATTAAAGGCAGTAAAACCATTATAATAATAATTAATTTCTCAATTCTTTTCCAAGAGTTTGGCACACAGCCCTAAGTTTGATTCATCAGTCCTGGCACACAGCCACCCATTCCACATTTTATTTTGAAAATCTAACCCTTGACTAATCCCTGAGCATTGTCCAATACCGCGGACGCGGCTATTCGAATAGATTTAACACACACACACACTCTGCAGAGGCTGTACACTTTACCCACAGGATACAGTCGCTCACCACACAGGTGATTGATTGCAACAAAGTCTTTCAGAGACTAACACCTAACCTGTGAACCTCTCCAGTATTGCCTTTCTAACAATTCCCTCACTCAGAGCCAAAGTTTAAAACAGGCAAATACAGTTGGATGGGTACCAAGCCGTAGCACAGGTACGCTCCCCCACACGGTTACATTCTTGTGTAACTGTCGCCCCGAGGTGTCAAAGGAAAGATATTAGAACCCTACTAAACTAGGTCTGTCACATTCCAGACAAGTGGTTGTACGAGTAACTCAGTTCAAAGGCTCGCAAGGTGAAGTCCTTAACTGTCCCGAGCAAGACATCCATTTTATATTTCTCGGAACACAGCCTTTACAAACTTTAGTACATCCCATTGCCACCTAGGCCAACCTGGCACGAAGCCTTCTTGCCACTTGCCCCGGTCCAAATCATTTCCCACCCCGGTTTGCACTTATGCAACACATGCCAATGCCCACTTCATTGCATGAGTAGAACCACACAGGTCGCTACCCCCAATTCCATCTCGTGACATCATCACATTATTCCAAAATGCATTCCATATTTGTTTAATCAATATTCTTTTACAATTTGAAAGTCATTCAGCGCATACAAGCAGACTAAGTAACTAATCACGGTCTAGCCTCCCGTGTTGGCATTTATAGTAACAACCAACTTTAACTTAATATCTTATGGTGACAAGATTTCAAGGCATACAAGTGGTATAATGAGGTGGCATAATCAAGGTAGGTGTATTATCTAAACTACCTAAAATTAATCAATGTCATTTTCTTAATCAATATAGCATTCATAGTTTAAATGGAATACATTTTAAAAATCTAGGGGCAATATAGTCAAAGCATGACTTGCCTTCAAAGAGTAGTTGATCCTGGTCTGGCTCTTGTGACGGTTCTCCGAAATCCTCCCCGACAGCTTCCGACAGTTCAGACTCTAATCGCATCAAGCAATCATTTAATAAGTACTCTAACAGACAGAAAGTTCAACTCTAAAAATAAAATAAAATTCACTAATAAATAGTTCACATTTTTACAAATTTTTAGGAACTGGAATCGCTCAAATCGGAGCTAAGACGCAAAAGTTATAGCATTTATAAGTTTTGGAAATTCTAATAAAAGAAATACTCGTGTTAATTGATTTATTTTTCTACTGGAAATCCGGTTAAATCCCTCGGCTTGACACGTGTCAGCATCGGAGTGATCCACGTCGCCTCGGTCTATAGACCGGGCTCATGATTTGCTTGGGTTCACGGTGGACCGGGTCCACCGAACAGTGACACTAACACGTGGGCCCCCTCGAATGATGTCATGCTAACGTCAACCCACACGGCGGTCATCTCTCTGACAAGTGGGCCCGACGGAACAGTGCACGGCCCGCTCAGGTGGCGACACTTGGCAAGATCCCGATCGTCCACCAAAATCTACTGTTGAGATCCGACGGTCACTAGAACTACCGCAGCACGTGGCACAATCTCGACCGTGGATGGAAGATCTAATGGCCCGGCTCGACCTAACCTTCGGCCTCACCCGAGCCCTTGGATTCGAAATCCAACGGCCATTTTCAAACACCACAAGAATGGCTACGTGGCGCTACGGTGGCAGTAGGATTAAGGATCTACGGTCATTTTCCACGCATCTAACGTGGCTACGGTGGCAGTAGGATTAAGGTGCTACATACCAGCAATGTATGCAAATGTGCTTCAGTGACCAAATTGGCCGTAACATCGAGGCGTACGTCGATGACATCGTTGTCAAAACTAAGAAGGCCGACGACCTCATCGCCGACTTAGAAGAGACTTTTGCGAGCCTCCGACGGTTTCGCATCAAGCTCAACCCCGAGAAATGCGTTTTCGGGGTCCCCAAGGGAAAGCTACTCGGCTTCATCATCTCCCAGCGCGGCATCGAAGCCAATCGGGAGAAGATCTCTGCGATCATGAAGATGGGGCCGATTGACAACCTAAAGGGGTTCCAGAAGCTGACCGGATGCCTTGCAGCCTTGAGCCGTTTCGTGTCTCGCCTTAGCAAATGCGGAATGCCGCTCTACAAGCTGCTCAAGAAGTCTGACCATTTCAACTGGACCCAAGAAGCCCAGGAAGCCCTCAACCGACCGGCGTTCTCGACCGCTTCAAATCTTGGTCGCCCGGCCAGAGGAACCGCTTCTCCTCTACATCGCCGCTACGACCCTGGTCGTTAGCGCGGCGCTCGTTGTGGAGCGAGCCGAAGAAGGCCACGTGCTCAAGGTACAACGGCCGGTGTACTTCATCAGTGAAGTGCTCTCCGAGTCCAAGGCTCGGTACCCGTAGGTGCGGAAGTTGCTCTATGCGGTGCTCATCACGAAGAGGAAGTTGGTCCACTACTTCGACCGGCACCCCGTCTCCGTGGTGGCCTCTTCGCCGCTCGGCAAAATCGTCCGCAACTGCGACGCTTCAGGAAGGATCGCCAAATGGGCGCTTGAGCTCAACGGCCACGACATATCGTACGTCCCCCGGACGGCGATCAAGTCGCAGGTCTTGGTGGATTTCGTTGCCGAATGGATTGAAGCCCAGGCACCACCGGCGCTTGAAGACCCCGAGTATTGGACGATGTACATCGACGGGTCCTACACCAAGAATGGAGCAGGTGCTGGAGTCATCCTTGTTTCCCCGCTTGGAAACAAGCTCCAGTACGCCATTCGACTCCTCTTCGACGCAACCAACAACATCGCCGAGTACGAAGCCCTCGTCAACAGTCTCCAGATCGCTGCCGACCTCGGCGCGCACCGACTCTACGTCCATGGTGACTCCAAGCTTGTCGTCGACCAAGTCATGAAGACCTCGGAGCCTCGTGACGCCCGCATGGCAGCATATTGCCGGGAGGTGCGCAAGCTTGAGGAAAGATTCAAGGGATTCGAGCTTCACCATAGCTACCGATGCTTCAATGGTGAGGCCGATTACCTTGCCAATCTCGCTTCCAGCAGGGGACCGATCCCGCCTGGGATCTTCGTCTCTGACCTCCACAAACCCTCCGTCCGACTGGACTCACCCTCCGAGCAGTCGACCGACTCTCTGGACGTGACTGCTCCGACTGCCGGATAGTCGGATGCGGGACCATCCGGGTCGAGCCACGACATGCTGATCGCCGACTCTGACTGGAGGAAGTCCTTCATCGACCGGTTGACTGATGGATCGCTCCCTGCCAACCCAACCGAGGCTCGGCGCCTCGCCCGGCGGGCGAAGTCCTTCGTCCTGGTCGGGGAGGACCTCTATAAGAGGAGCCCCTCCGGAGTCCTCCAGAAGTGCGTTCTGGCGGACCAAGGGAAGCAACTACTGCTAGACATCCATGCCGGAATCTACGGCCACCACGCTGCCCCGCGTTCCCTTGTAGGAAAAACTTTCCGCCAAGGCTTCTACTGGCCTACCGCCGTGGCTGACGCCGAGAAAATTGTTCGCACCTGCGAAGGGTGCCAGTTCTTTGCCAGACAGACGCATCTTCCAGCACAAGCCTTGCAGACGATCCCCATCACATGGCCGTTCGCGGTCTAGGGACTCGATCTGGTCGGGCCCTTCAAAAAGGCGCCCAGGGGCTTGACCCACCTGCTCGTCACAGTGGACAAGTTCACGAAGTGGATAGAAGCCAAGCCAGTCGCCACCATCACTTTGGTGCAGGCGGCCAACTTCTTTCGCGACATCGTCTATCGGTTTGGAGTCCCGAACTCCATCATCACCGATAATGGAACGCAGTTCACGGGGAAGGAATTCCTTGAGTTCTGCGATGACTTCAACATCCGCATCGACTGGGCTACCGTGGCCCATCTGCGGACCAACGACCAGGTCGAGCGGGCGAATGGCATGATCCTCCAAGGGCTCAAGCCGCGAATCTTCAGCCGACTGAAGAAATTCACAAGACGATGGGCAGCCGAGCTGCCCTCCGTTCTCTGGAGCCTGCGGACCACACCGACCCGGTCGACCGGGTTCACACCATTCTTCCTGGTGTTCGGTGCCGAAGCCGTCCTGCCAACTGACCTGGAATACGGCGCCCCAGGACTACAAGCCTTCGACGAAACACGGGGGCTCGACACGCAGCAAGACGCCATCGACCAGCTCGACGAGGCGCGCGACGTGGCCGTCCTACGATTAGCCAAGTACCAGCAGACGCTGCGACGCTACCATAGTCGTCAGGTCCGCGGAAGGCCCTTCAACGTTGGCGATCTGGTACTGCGCCAGGTTCAGTCCAACGTTGGCAAGCACAAGCTGTCCCCTCCATGGGAAGGCCCTTCACCGTCGTGGAGGTCCTCCGACCCGGCACCTTTCGACTCAAAGATGCTGATGGCAACATTGTACCTAACGCATGGAATATTGAGAAGTTAAGGCGATTCTATCCCTAAAACTTTTCCTTTATTCCTACATCTCCGGCAAAGCCTCCGAGTTCGAAGTACGGCGTGACGACCGCATCCTGGTCCTCATGCGCCACTCGGGGGCTACTTGCCCGTATACTCACCCAAGTCGCTGCCCCGACTGCCCATTTGGTTCCCCCTAGCGGTAACCCTTTCGACCCAAGTGCTATGACCTACGCCCCAGCGGCTACGGTTGCGAAGTAGCGCTTTTACGGGAGAAAGAAGTGCCCATGCAGGGTGATCCATGGACGATCTGGGACACGTCTTCGGGCGGCTAAGTCCCTTGCTATTTTCGCATCTCCCTCAAAGTGTTAGCGCTCCGACCTACGCCCTAACAACCCCAGTGGTTTCTAAGGACTACGGTCGTTCGCCGAGTGCTCATCACAGAAAGGAAATGCAGAATATTGAGCAAGGTCCCCAAAATCCACAACATATAATGTGCATACATCAGATCCCACAAAAAAAAATCGGGCGAGGGCGCCTTTAAGGTTCTTAGCCCTAGGCGTCGTCGTCGGAGTTGTAGCCTTCGTCGTCCGCGCCCCGGGCTTCAACACGAAGCCACTCCGCCACCGTCTCCGCCGCCGCCCGTGATCTCGCCTGCGCTGGGACTGGGTCGCCTTCGATCCCGACCACAACTGCCTTTGGGTCGAAGGAGGCGTCGCGGCTGGCGCAGCAGGCCAGCACGTACTGCGTTGCCAGAACGACGACCTCCTGCCCCTCGCGAGCAGAAGCTCGCTCAAGGTGCCAGGCAGGTCGGCCAAGGCATCGCCCGCCAGGTGGTCAAGGCGTACTCGACGGAGACGCTCTGCGGCTCGCGCACCAAGACCCCTGATGGCTCTAAGCTCCTGCCCATACTCTCGAAGGCTGGGCGGAGCATAGTCAGGAGATTCTCACGCCAGACCCAGCGCCCCTCCTGCATCTTGGCGAGCTCTTCCTCGGCGGCCTGAGTTTGAGCCCGCAGCGACGACGCCTCCCCGCGCGTCTTGGCGAGCTCTTCCTCAGCGGCCCGAGTCTGAGCGCGCAGCGACGACGCCACCTCGCGCATCTTAGCGAGTTCCTCCTCGGCGACCTCGGCATGAGCCCGCCGCGCCAGCGCCTCCTCGCGCACCTTGGCGAGCTCCTCCTCGGCTTTGCACCGAGCCTGCCACAGCTCCGCCTCTGGCGGCGGCCGCATGGTTTTACGTTGAAGGCGGCTTGACTACGGCTACCGACCGCCCGCCCGCCGCCTGGCTGCCGCCAAGACGGGATTGCCCGGCGGCGGGAGCGTGGCAGCCGCGGCAACCGCCATTCCCACCAAGGCGGCCGGCGGGGGCGTTGCGGGCGTCTGACCAGAACCTGAGCCGGTGGCGCTGACAGGAAAAGACAAAACCAAGTCGGCGTCGTCAAGAAGAGGTCAAAGCCATCTCAAAAAGAAGCGAAGGAAACCCACGGTGGGAGAGGGTTCCAAATGTGGAAACGCGATGAGGGCAAGGTAATCCCTACCCTCGCCGCGGCTCTGGAGGACCCGGCGTCAGCACGGGGCCTCTTGGGTCCGAACCCCGTGGGTCCGCTGCCGCCTCCCGCTTGTCGGCCATCTGGTCGTCATCGCCGCTCGCCATCTAGTACTCAAGATGCAAGAAACGTGGCGAAGAGGCAAAAGAAATGCCGGACGTGTTCGCCTTCACGCCCCCCATGCCAGATTTATAGGGGTAGGGGCTGAGCAGCCCGAGCGGGCGTCGCCCCGGACGAAGCGCCGCACGCGCAATGAAACCACCCCTGGCAGGACGTGACGCGATGGGCCGGCATTAAATCCTTTCCTCTCCGCCCGCTGCGCATTAAATGGCGACGCGACGGTTGCAGACGAAAGGACGCCACTTCGGCCGGGGGGCCGCGCAACCCCTCGGTTCCAGCTCCCGGGTCGGGCTGACCTCACCACCATAGCGAAAGAGGTAAGGTGATGAAGAAATCTCTGGCTCTTTTTGCTTTCTTTTCTCAGGCAAGAAGACGAAGAGACGGGGGAAGCGGGCGCAAGAGCTCGCCCGAGCACCCCAGCACCAACAGCACCCACCAAATAGGCACTAGCTTAACGCCAAGACCAAACCAGTGGACGCCACCAAGGCACTCGTCTCGAATGAAGCGTCGCCCGTCCCGTCAGACCGCCACGCCACGCCGCTGGTGAGACGCATCGGACCCCAATCATTTCGCTTCGCATTAAATTCCCGCACGCGCATTAAATGCCGGTAGAGACGCCAGGGCACCGCTCCGTGCGAGACGCCCCACAACCTCTCGATCTTCGCCTCCGGGCCGGATCAACTGGACCGAAGCAGGTATGAAAAGCCCACTAGGCCGCAACGGCCTCGAGGTGGTGAGAGAGCTCAAATAGCTCACGTCTAAGACCTAGCTGCAAGTTCCGAAGGCCTAATCCACCAAGTGGATCTTAAGCCGCCCCAGCAGGCAAAACGAGCGAGGGGCAAGGATAAGGCGAACCCCCAGTGGGTCTCTAGTTGGGTCGGCGGACGACCCAATCGTCTTAACTCGTGTCCGAGACCATACTTGACACTCTCCCGCGGAGCCCCTCGAAGGGTAGCAGCTAGCTGCGCTCCGGGTCGGCGGACGGCTCGGAGTCCGACACGGGATCGAGTAAAGAAAGGTTTCTTATGGGTCGCCCCCAGCGGGTCGGACACCCGACGCAAGGATTGTCCGCTCGGAAAAAGGTCCCCCTTGGGAGGGATCTCTAGGGCCCACTCGGATAACCCGTTAGTAGCTCCACGAGCACAGTGTTCAAACCAACACATGGTAAACACGCGCTTGCTCAATCCCTCCAGGTCCCACACCTACGGATGGGGTGTAAACGTGGGACAGACAGCGGCTACTCCTCCCGCAGATAGCCTCGCCAGACGAGGACTCGGAACGGACGCCCTCCGCCTAGCTTCGGCGTAAAACCAGCCCTGCAAACGTGTCCAGCTACGACGTAAAATGAGCACTCGGAAACCAAAACCTCACTGAGGCATTTGGGCATCCCTGCCGACTAAGGCCTCGCCTAGCTCCTGCGTTAAACCAGCCTTACTAACTCGTCTAGCTACGACGTAAAACGAGCACCCGGAAATCAGAACCTCGCTGGGTCATCTGGGCATCCTTGCCGACTAAGGCCACGTCTAGCTACGACGTAAAATGAGCACCCGGAAACCAGAACCTCACTGAGGCATCTGGGAATCCTTGCCGACTAAGGCCGCGTCTAGCTACGACGTAAAACGAGCACCCGGAAACCAGAACCTCGCTGAGGCATCTGGGCATCCTTGCCGACTAAGGCCAGGTCTAGCTACGACGTAAAACGAGCACCCAGAAACCAGAACCTCGCTGAGGCATCGGGCATCCTTGCCGACTAAGGCCGCGTCTAGCTACGACGTAAAACGAGCACCTGGATACCAGAACCTCGCCGAGGCATCTGGGCATCCCTGCCGACCGAGGCCGCGTCTAGCTATGACGTAAAACTAGCGCACTGATGCCAGAACCTTGTCTAGAGGCATCTGGGCGTCCGCACCGATCGAAGCGGTGCCGAGCCAGGCCCCTCCGACCAAGTCGGTCGGGCTCGGCTAGCGAGGGTAAACCCCTTGACTAGCTCTCCGACCTGCTCGGGGGCTACACCCACCGGGTGCGCTCACGCGCACCCGGTCAAAACCGGCCGACCAGCTCGGTCGGGCTCCACCAACTAAAGCAACCTTCCGACCGCCGGGCTCATGATTTAACCGAGTCCACTCGATTCACCCAGGGTGTTTGTCGATCGGTAACCCCGACCAGCTCTTCGACCTGCTCAGGTTACACTCCACCGCAAGGCCACAAGACTTGGCCGAGACCGCCGACCGAGAGACCCGGCGTAGCTTACCCCTACCTTTTTTCTCCCAATTCCCGTGTAACCTGCCCCCTCCGCCTATATAAAGGGAGGCAGAGCCCTCAGGGAAGGGCATTCGATTCAATTCGCATCCGATTCACATTCCCATTCGCATTCGCAGTCGAGCCATCCGACTTAAACATACAACGAACATTCCCGAGCCCCTCCACTCGGACGAGCGCTAAGGGCCTGTCCTTAACCCTCGCTTGTAATCCCGTGTAGTCCACTACACCCTGAGCAATAAAAACCACCACCACGAACTGGACGTAGAGACATTCGGCCCGAACCAGTATACACCTTGGACTCCTGTAGTCTAACCATTCGAGGAGAGGGAACGCGCGGCCCCTACACTTACAAATTTACTTGCCGGTTGTACGAAATACCAACAGTATTAAAGTTTACTCAAAAGGATAAAGAGGTATAATAATATCATTTAAACGGCACACTGAGGTGAGAGTACGTACTCCTAGGAGTATAGAACTATTTTCATATATATATATACTAGTTCAATGCCCGTGCGTTGCTACGAAAAATAAAATTGGTAACAAAACATAAAGGTCAAGCAATAAAAGAAAATTATGCTACAAGATCAAACATCTATTTCTCCCGATTACAAAAGTTTTTATAGTTTCTCCTATGGCATGAATTAAAACCAAATATATTGCACGTAGTACATCAGCATTCATCATATTAGAACATATTTAGAGATAATGTGAGTACTTCTTTGTTGACAATATTTTTTTGTAAGGTTTCCGTGAGTTTTCTTAGACTTTCAACCCTTGTCCTCCTTATCTGTGATGACAAGTATCGTAATATTGCTTCTAACGGTAACTCTAGATAGCACTCACAGTACCATGCATTGCAACAGGGTAGGTAAACAAGGTGCCCATGCATTGCAACAGGGTC
The DNA here is from genome assembly GCA_036346375.1 of Guadua angustifolia. Taxonomy (NCBI): domain Eukaryota; kingdom Viridiplantae; phylum Streptophyta; class Magnoliopsida; order Poales; family Poaceae; genus Guadua; species Guadua angustifolia. The sequence goes on along the minus strand of CM070511.1, from coordinate 2,778,599 downwards.
CTAAAAGAGTGATATATATCATTTAATATAACCCAAACCGTACATTGAGCGCTAAAATTCTCATAAACATATCAAACAAAATACACTTTTAGCAGTTGAGGTCATTTCTTATCCGACACAAATACAATAGTCAAGCATGAATGCGTGGATGTTGCATCAATGATTAGAAGATAAAAGATAAATCTAAACACATATGAAATCATGCTTAAAAATAAGTTTACAAGTAGTAAAAAAATTATTTTAACAAAGGATTGTCTTTCTCTATAAGGCCCTTCTCACAGTTCTCAACGACAAAGGGCAACTCAAAGTTGTTCATGTCTGTGAAGTAAACAGACAGCTGCTCAACAGCTTCATCTGGTCTATTCAATAGATACAAAGCTTGAGCAGCATATACATGGCTGTGGAACACGACATCCTGGGCGGTCCGCAACTGTTGTACTAACTTTGCAATAAATAATGCCCTCAAGGGATTCTCAAGGCACAATTCAACAAATGCCAGGTCTGCCAGGACAGCATGCCTGATTTCAAGATTCTCCTTCCTACGTATCAAGCAATTGAGCTCTGCACGGTGATATTGAAGCCCGTCGATCCTTTTTGCTCTCCATTCGCATTAGCTAGTGCTGAGCCAGAGGATGACATATTTTTTTTCTTAAATTTCTAGCAATATTGTCAAAATTTTCATCAAACAAGCTTCAGCCTTTTCTAATGACCCATTGATGGTTAGATACAAAGAGGAAGCAGTTAAACTGAATATGTGCTGCATAGCAAACACAAGGAGAAATTAAGCCAGCTTAGAACAGCAATAAGGTGCCAAAGATGAGTTTTAAGCATGGTAAAATTCCAGAAAATTACCAGAAGAACATGAGAACATCTCATATAAGACTGCCAGAGATGATAAACCAATAAATACAGGGCAGAATCCAAATGGCAACATGTTGTATAATTACCATAATCCACAATTCCGGCTTAGAGACTTGAAACTGAAAATAGCAAAGAAATGAAGTGACAAGGAATAAACAAGAAAGTACATCTATGCTTTCAGGTGGAATGATTTGGTATGGGAAGGGTACTGTGCATTAGAATTAAATCCGACCTTCATGGTTCTCATCAGCAAATTACTACAAAATTCCCTCTTTCTTTACAAACTAAAATTCTCATTAAGAGTACTACTTATTGCTACCATACCGGTTCATCTGTGACATGAAAATAAAAGAGCAAGTTTAACCTTAGAATTTAGAAGAGAATTGGCATAAGTTGCCAAAAAAAAATTGAGAAAGGGCAATAAAACAAGTGATGATTAAGCTTTGAGTAAGCTTTTCATAGTTGAAATCTGCCAATTTACAAGTGATGATTAAGCTTTGAGTAAACAAGTGATGATTTCGTCTCTTTTAACACAACTGGGCATTTACAACCGACCCAATTTCCATTAACTCATCCTTCAGATGTCTTTCAATACTTCATCCAAACATAGAAAACAAATCTAAAGGAAGAAAACTTGCACTGAATATCTTTCCACGGCCCCAAGGTAAAAGTTATTTAAACTGATATATGTACCAAAAGAAAGGTTTAAACATGGACGAAGGTACCATCAGAGATCAAAACATAGTAATCAATATAACTTGCTATAGAAACTTTTGTACATTACCAGTAACTGTAGCAGCTCGCATATCAGAATACGGCTCTTCCCCAGTAAGCAACTCCCACATCACAATACCAAATGAGTAGACATCAATCTACAATATACAATAAATTGTTTTATGTCAGAACACAAAAAATAAAGCATTGTTTACAGTTTGAACAACTTATGATCGATAATAGGTGCTTATTAGACCAAGCATTCTTACCTTCTCTGACACCATATGGCTTTTTCCACTCAGAAGCTCTGGCGCCATCCACGGTAAGGTTCCTCTAACACCACCAGATACCAAAGTATGCTGCTTCACCTTTGATAGTCCGAGATCACCTATCTGATCAGAAAGTATTGAGATGGGATGAAGAAACAGTTAGAGAGAAAACATCAACCATTGAGAGTGAGATTTGAAAAAAAAAATTGAAAAAAGAAGAGAAGCAAGGAAGGGGAGCGGGAGAGGATCAAACCTTGCAGATCGATTGTTGTGGATCCCTCATGTTCACCAGTGGGTTCTCACACTTGAGATCGAAATGGACTATATTCTTCCCGTGCAAATATTCCATGCCAAATGCAGCACCCATGGCCAATATAACTCTTTTACGGCGATCAATTGTCCTGTGCAGTCGTTGCGTATTAGAATATGGATATTGGAGATGATAAATCACAATGTTCTTTGATTAAACAAGTAATACCTGTCTTTTTTCCTTAGGAACTGTTTGAGAGACCCATTGACCATAAATTCAAGAATAGTTGCTAAGCTTCCATCAGACCATCACGAACCACACCATAAAATGAAACCACATTTGGATGATGAAGTGAGCTCAGATCGAGCTTTTTTCCGAAATCCATAATCTGCACGATAAGATAAATCTGAACTTGCAACATTTTCCTCGTAAAATATGAGAAGATTAGAACCAAATAACTATTCTAGTGTTCACCAAGGTGTTAGGCGCTAGCCGTGGCGGCAGATCGGTGCTTAACACCTAATTGCCGATTAGGCAAAGCTAGGCGGCCTCCTAGGCGTGATAGATCGGCTAGGCGGAGTCGCCAACCGCCTAGGCGGCTGCATAGGGGAACACTTAAGTATTCTTTTGTGAATATATGTCACTATGATCATATTGAAAAAAAATCAAATTTTCTTCTCCCTTGTCAATCTAAATGATTCGAATATTGTGCGTAAGATGTTGTGTGGGTTTGTGAGGAAGGATCGACAAGGTGATTGCATGAAGTTAAACCATTATATGGAACAACTATCCACAGCAAATAATATGAAACACGAAATAGTCACTACAGAATTTGGCAAAGTAGAGGTTTTGACCTTGAAAGAGGAAAAGAGAAATTTTGCTACACTAATCCTGAAGTAGGAGTAACTAACAAGGAAATCAAACATACCAAGCGCGCTCTCTCAGATGGTCTTCCAGCAAAGCAACTATCTTTTATTCTTTTGATGGCAAGATCGCATCCCCTCCATTTACCTCCTTGAACAATTCAGAAAACACACTAATAAGAATGAGTGTGATTTGATGGCCGCTTACCTTCAGATGGCAAAAATGGTGAGCAGCTCCGGAAGCGACAAAATGGAAGAGGAGGCGGGGAGGTTAGCTGCAGAGTATGACAAAGGACAAAGAGAATGAGAATATACACTTATTTGCTTACTCTGTAAATGGAAAACAAATCAGTGTGACTTGAGTGTATATTATCTGTAGGTGTGGCACAAGCAATCATAAAGCACACCTCTAAAATAAAGTACAACAATGACCAAACATGTTTTCCCATTAGGAACTTCATAGGCATGACATTCGATAGTTCAAATTAGACACCGGAAACAGTCTTCTCAAGTAAAATAATGTCCATCCACCTCAACCATGGCTACTACTGCGAATTGCCACATAATTCCTATGCATTGATTTTAAAACATCGAAGGTGAAGCCAAGAACTAAAATATCCCCGTCACACCGGTTCTTAAGTGTGTACATTACAAAAGAGTACAACAAGCAGAGCTATCTTACCAAAATTCTGCACTTCACTGGCTCGAACTCGAAATCTCCCGAAGACACCGCTGCAAATGCGGCGCAGTGCAACCACTGCAAGATCACCCAAACAATGAGCTTCGCTCTAAATAACCTTGCGATCCACGCTTAGTGCGGCCTCGAGTAGGAGCAACTCAATCGACGCCCCATAACCCTAACAGATACCACCAAACCAGATCACCCCTAACATCGCAACCATACGGTGAGTGGTTCGATCGTCTCGCGAGAGGTTTGCACCAGATCACCCAACGGCGCCTAAATCGCCACAGACGATCCTCACAAGACGCCATCGATGACAAGCTTCGACGGGGGCAAACAAAAATATGCAGCGGCATGAGAGAGGCAGATCACCTGGAAGGGGGGTGGTCAGCGGGGCGGGGCACCAGCAAGGTGTGGCAGAGGAAGCGGCTGGGCGAGGGGGAGGCGATGGAGTGGAGGTGGCGATGGAAGTAGGGTAGGAGCGTGCGCTTGGAGCGGGCGACGGTGGTGGCGGCCATGAGTTCGATGAATTTCCCCTGCCGTCACGCCGCCGCAGGGGAGGGGGAGGGGAGAGGAGAGAGTTCCCGGTTTTTCGCTCCTTCTTCTCTGGAGGCGTCCCTTTTCTTGGATGAGATCGGGACGAACCAAAGGAAGGGGAGAAAAATCTGGAGCTATCCGGAGAGGAACGAGAACGATGGAATTTTTTCGGTCGGTTTTGTTCGGGGAAGTAGATCGTTTTTTTTCGGTTCGGTTTTGTTTGGTGGTGGAGAACGGACGCATCACCACCAACTTAAAATTAGAAGTAGTAGAGATAGAGAGAGAGAGAGAGGGGAGCCGAAATGGTGCAGCATGAATTCAAATGCGCGAATTCATGCCATATTCGAGTATATTTTTCAAAAATTCCAATTTTAGAGTATGTACCCATCTATAATAATTCAAATGAAACACATATCTTTGAAAAAATATACTTGAATTCAATTATTTTGAACAAGTTTAGATCACATGCTTTGCTGATTTATAAAAAATCAGCACATATCTACAACCAAACTATCATCAAAAAGGAAAAATCTAGTTTGAATTTCAGTTCAAATTTATTTGAACTAGTTAATAAACTGGCTAAACTCAGCATCCTAAAATTCCAAAAAATTTCGCTTGAAAATACATAGAGAAAATATCATTTTTAGATGTGTGCATATGTGCGTGTGTATGTATGTATGTATGTAGTCTTTTCTGTACTCTCGGGAGTACATACTCCCACCTGTAATATACCATTTAAATGAATGCTTTATACTCCTTTATCAATTTTGGTATACTCCAATAACAATTATAAAATACTCTAATGCGACATGGTTGAGAATTTTTCATCTTAGTCTTTTATTTTTTTTGCTACATACTCTTTTCCATATGTAAAAGAAATATAAACAAATTATGCAATACTAGAGTATACTCAAAAAGATAAAGAGGTATAACAATATTATTTAAACGGTATACTAGAGGTGGGAGTACGTACACCTAGGAGTATATAGAACCATTTTCATATATATGAAGCCTCTTTTCTACTCGCGAGAGTAATTACTCTCTATGTTGTATGTGGGGAGTATCTCGCGCAAAGTATGTACGTGTAATATACGAGCATATAAGACTAGCTAGGGGTGTGTGTGTATATGAAGCCTCTTTTCTACTCCCGAGAGTACTTACTCCCTGCGTTGTATCTCACAACGTGGGGAGTATCTTGCACAACAGAGGGTATATATGTATAATATACGAGCATATAAGGCTAACTAGGTAATATTTACATTTTTTTAAGGTGGTATGTATATTGTTTTGAACATACTCCTTTTTATGACTATATATAAAGGTATTTATAAAATACACTAAAAACTATGTACTCTTTTGCAATTTTTTCACGTGGTTCACATTAGAATATCTTATCATTAGTATATAAATGTACCCAATATGATAAAGGAGTATTTCAAGTTTGTTTAAGTAGTATTTCAGAGGTAGGAGTAAGTACACCCGGAATAAAAAATATTATATATATACACACACACACTAATATAAATTTGCAGTTGGTGGCAGCGGTCCGTTCTTCCTAGCACCTCCGCCAAATCTCCAATAATGACCGGTCATTATATTTAATTATTCTTTCCTGATTTACAGCCAGCCATATATCTCTAAATATGGCTGATTATTATAGCAAAATCCCTGATTATTACTGGTAATTAATAGCCGGCCAATCATTCCTTTTGTACTCTATATATGCTATACAGTTTTCACAGAATCAATCAAGAGAATTCATTCAAGATCTCCCATGTCGTGCTGCCGCGGTGAATGAACTCGATGAACTGATCAATAAGAGACGGACTGACGTACATGGCCGCGAGGCGTAGGAGACCGAGTGCCACGGTCAATAGTAACTACGGTTAGAAGGACAGCCAAAGCGCGACGCCTGACCCCAGCGCTGGCCAATTGGATGTGAACAAAGCGTACAACGTTTCGGCGTGGTTGTCCGGCGACACCGGTGGGACGTCGTCGACGGTGAGAGAGTCATTGGCATACCCCTTGGAGATAAACGGGTTGATCCAACTAAACGTCGTGAGAGAGAGGAACGACGCGGCAGCGCACGGCGTGTCGGGCGCCTCGGCGCTGGTATTTTCTGGTTCATCTTCATGGGCTCCGGCATCATAGCTGGTGAAACCAGTGATGGCTAGGTACGCCAGAGGCATGGAGACGAGTATGCCAGCAAAGACGAGAGGGCTATCTGGGAAGAGCAGCGAACTGTCGGCGCAGCGGACCACCGTCAAAGCGGAGAAGAGCGCGGCGCCGAGGGCGGTGGCGATTCAGAAGACGCGGAGGTGCAAAGGCTGGGTGGCTGCGGTGGCCCCTTTCTCCGAGGCGACTGACCACGCGGCCATGGCGTGCGGGACGAAGTGGGCGGCGAGGAAGGCGGACTCCACAGCGCGCAATGTATGCTCGGTAGGAGGAAGAACGCGAGCGCGAGGAGGACGGCGGACGCCCCGAGGCGTCCGTGTAGCAGCCAGTGGTCCGGAATGGCAGTGGCTTCGGCAGTAGCACCTCGTGCTCGGAGGAAGCCCCCGTATCGCCCCTACGAAGGCGGTGGATGACGAGGACGAGCGAGGCGACGAGGAAGACGAGGTCGACGGCACCGAGGAGCGCGCGCTGCGGGCATAGCGAGAGGGAAAGGAACGCGAGCTTGTAATATAAATTGCGAAAAGGGATAAAAATGATTGATTCATTTTTGAGAATGGTAATATATATTGCTACGTACAATATATTTGGTTTTAATTCATACCGAAGAGGAAACTATAAAAACTTTTGTAATCGGGAGAAATAGATGTTTGATCTTGTAGCATAATTTTCTTTTATTGCTTGACCTTTATGTTTCGTTACCAATTTTATTTTTCGTAGCAACGCACGGACATTGATCTAGTATAGAGAGAGAGAGAGAGACACGAGAAAGGTGGCGTAGTGAAGGTTGTATACTTTTTCATGCCTCCTCTTGAAATTAGCTCACTTATGTGCGTGCTTATTTGCACACCAAGGATCAAATTTTATGGTTGTTCATCGACTTACCGAATGCCCTCCTCGAAAGCCACTCAGTATCTGTCCCTCGGTCAGTGTACGCCCCTGCAGCCCGTCACCTGCACGACGCATACCGGCCACCGCTCACACCCGCCTTACAGCTAGGGATGCTAAGAGAGGTACCCAGGTTGCACTCAGCAGTAGTGTGCGTGCCAATCTCCTTGAACTCTTGCGCGCGGACCTGTAGCAAGGCTAGGCTAGGCAAAGTAATGAACACAGGTTAGATGAAGTTCAATAATGACTAATGAAATCTTCTGACAGTTATGTTTTTATTTGATCACATGGTGTCCACTTGAGCGCTTCAAGAAGCAAATTCAGTCATAAAACGCTGTCGAGGTGCAGAAGAACAGTCTTGACTAAAGGTAGGCGGTGTGTGTACCAGATTGGTTCGACACGGATCTATTATATTTCGTGTTTGAATCGTGCTGGACTGTGACGGCTCATCGTAGTCGCCGTGTCAGCCCAACTTATCTTTGGCGAGCTCGGGCACAGCTCATTTGCGTTTCGTGCTTGCTTCGTGCCGTATCGGTCTAGGTCTAACCCATTTGCACTATTGCAATAAGAGGAAAGGAGCCGAAGATGCATGAAGTTGAGATAGTGGACCTAAATATTATAGGAAAAAGAACTAAAATTTATTTATTCTTGAACAGTTACATAGAGCGAAAGAGATGTGCTGAACATGGACGAGAGAGGGCACTGGGTGAGAAAGAGAGTGGGCAAGACAAGCGAGAGAGATTGAGAAAGATGGGCTAGAGAGGGAGATTGAGAGAGACAGATGAGAGAGAAAGCTGAGAGATTGAGAGGGACGGACGAGAGAGCAGCTTTTTGCACCGTCTTTCAATCCCTCTTAGCTTTCTCTCCCCTCTTACTCGTCTCTCTCAGGTGTCGGCGGCGGGTGGTGTCCATAGCACTCATATTCTATGAATCGGTCACCTTTATACCGAGCTTGTTCCTCATGTCCTAAGTCATCGGGTCCAGTACGACCAGGGGCGTATCCACCATCGGGGCTGGCTAGGGCGCCAGCCCCACCTCCGATCGGTTGAATCCTCCCTCCTTTTAGTATCCCTAACGTTAGAAAGAAGTAGAGACATGGTGCCCTGGCAACAAATTGACAGATTTAGCAACTGGCAACTGGGAGTAAGATGTAAGAAGAAAAGTAGAAAACAATACTGCCACGCAAGTGGACCATCAAAATTAGTCATCGCTCCCTTAATCTCGTGGGTTTTCGCCTAGTATAGTACTCAGAATCCTTTACTGTAGTGCAGCACTAGGAGTCCGAGAGACGAACAGTGTCGGTGTTGTCTTGCAGGCGGCAGACTAACGTACGGGCGATTGCGAGCGGCAGACGCACGGGTGGGCGTGACCACGCGGTGGGTGGCTGATTCGCGAGAACTTGCCACGGCACGCCGGCACCGATGGGTGCCGAAGACCCGGAGTCGAGGGCGCCAAGCGTGCACCAGGGCTAGGGCAGGTGGGTAGCCGATAGGCGGCAGAGGCCCGAAAAGAGTTATCAGCCGCTTAGAGAGCGGGGCAAAATGTACATCGCCAGAGGAGTGCCGGGTGGAACACTCATCACTAGAGGAGAGGACTTAGAGCACCTGCGAGCGAAGTCTTAGTTTTTAATCGTTTCCAAAGAAAAAGGTTTTAAAAGGGAGTATCCTTACCCAGCGGAGGCGATCACTCAGGTTCTCCTAGAAGGCCTTGGTGACATCTTCCTCCTGAAGGTCAGTTAGATTTCCCGCGGTGGACTTCGGTTGGGAGACATCACCTTCCTCCCGAGCATGTTCTTTGCTCGGGGCCTTCTTGTCATCCTCCCGAGCATGCTCTTCGCTTGGAGGCTCCTTTATCCCTTCCCCGAAAGGTGTAGTTCGCTGAGCTTCAGGCCTCCTTCCCGAAAGGTGTGTTTTGCTCGGAGGCACGGGGTCTTCTTCTTCGTCCCGAGCATCTAATGTGCTCGGGAGCGCCAAATACTCCTCCCGGAGTGATTCATCCTCATGGGGAAGTTGGCCTTTCTGGAGAGTTGGTCCCTCCAGGGGTGGAAGCTCCGCGATTGGTTGGTCGGTTTCAGTGACGAAGTCTTCCGCTATCACAAGGTAGATGGCTTCCACCATCACTAGGTCGGTAGCGAGAGCAAGCTGTCTCTTTATTGCACGGTCGAGGATTTCATCAACCATAGCCCCAAAATCCAAAACACCCCTACAAACTATTACACCCATGTCATTAGAGTGGGGTTAGCTCGGATGAATGAAGCAAAGAAAAGAAAAAAAAAAGAAGAGAAGAATGGAAAAGGGAAAAATGGAGCAGAAGAATCACCTCGATTGAGCTCCTCACCATCATCTTCGGCGATCATGGTCGCTGCCGTGACCACCAGCTCAGACCTCTCCGCGGCGGTGCGGTTGACCCTCGCCATCAAAGGGTCAACATCGTCCATGTCGACCGCTTCCAGGGTTTTGCCCCGGCGCCCAGATTGTACTTCCGACGACCTCCGATGCTTCAAAATGAGGGGCGCCGGGTCTTCATCCTCCTCCTTGGGCTCTTTTGCCACAGAACCCGAAGTTGTCTGTGCAAGCTTGACCTAAAGGGCAGCGATCTCCCCCTTCAGCGCCTTGCGCTTAGAGTCCTTCGCCTCCTTGGCCAGCCTCGCCTGCTCCATGAGCTGCTGCAAGCAAGCCATCAGACCTAGTTTTCTCTTGTTGTATTCCTTCATCCATGTCTTCAAGTCGTTTACCTCTATTCTATCGGCGAACTCCAAATGTCGCTGGGGAGGGCTCTTGTTTAAAGTCGCCCGCCTCTTTAAGGGTTGGAAAGGCAGCGATGGCGGCGGCGCTTGACGTTTGCCCCTCGCCTTCTTGGTCTTGGCGGCGGGGATGGCTCCTCTTTGGTCGCGCGACAGTGGCTTAAGCTCGGCCACTACGGCCTCAAGGGCAATTTTCTCCTGTCAAAAGCAATGAAAATGTCAGAAATGTTCGGGAAGCTTTCCCTCGGGCATGAATCGCGAAGATACTTACCACTTCGGCCCACTCGAGCACATTCTTCGGGACATGGCGTCTGCGCTCGAGTTTCTTGCCCTTTGGAGTGCCGAACATCTCGGCAACTTGTTTCTCTACCCAAGCCGTGATCGGGGCTGTATTCAATCAACAAAAGCATTAGCACGAGTAAAATTACGCATGAGGAACAGAAATTACCTATGCAGTTCAGAAGGCTTACCAGAATCAGCTTCCCAGGTTAGGTCTTACCACCCGGAGATCTCGAAGAAAGGGTGTTCCCTCCTCCTCAATGGGGACACTCGGTTCATGAGATAGTCCCGTGCAATGTCCCGACCAGTGAGCCACATATTGGTGAGCTCACTGATCGTTATCAGCGTCCACTCCTCCTCGGCTTGCACGGGCAGGTGCGGAGTTTCGATAGCCGGAGTCGCTGCTTCGGAATAGTGGAGAGACCTTCTCTCCACCTTATTCAAGTAAAACCAATGGTCGGCCCAGCCCGACACTGAGTCCTTGAGTGTGAAGACTGGGTACTCATATAGTCAGTTGGACCGAAGGCAGAAATATATGGAGTTGGTGGGAGAAACCCCGCCGGTGTGAAATAAGGAGTAGAAATGGAAGAAAAGGCTCACCGTAAGCATGGTGCCCACGTATCCCTCGCAAAGATGCGAGAAGATGGCCAAAATGAGAATGGAATTAGGGTTAAGATTGGTAATCTCGCACTCGCATTGGGTGAGTACGGATTCGAGAAACTCACTCTCGGACATTCTAAGCCCGTTGACGGTGTAGAGGTCGTAGAAGACGATCTCGTCGTTGTGCGGCACCGGGGATCCTTCACCATCGGGAACTCGCCAAGAGCCCACGTTAAGGTAGCCGAGATCTTCGAGCATTTGCAACCTCTCCTTGTTGATTTTGCTCGGACCAAACTTCGCCATGAGGAGAGTTGAGAAAGGAAGCACAAGAGTGAAAGAGTTTGGGACTTAGGAGATTCTGAGGTCTGATTGTGAAGTGCGGATGAAAGATTTTCTCATCACTGTTCCCACTTGTATATATAGGTGGAGAAGTCGAACAGGCGCGATCTTTTGGAAGCCAAAAACCACTCCCGCCGGTTCATGAACCGACGCGCGGCGACGTAATCTTCGAAACTGTCCAATAAAAGCGCGGTTCCCAAAAAATTGTCCGAACTGCTCCCGCATGGCTTCGTGGGGAAGGAACCATCGTGACCTTCGATGCTCTTTTGCCCGAGCTTTCCTTGGTCGGAGGACGAGCTTCTCTCGACCCTTGTCGTTCGTGCTTGTCTTTTGAGCAGGTGTTGCTCGAATGCTGCAGTAGTATTCCGCTGCAAGATTCCAATCCCTCCTATGAGTCTGTAGGCTCAAGGGGAAGACCCCGCCAAGTAGATTTCCACTTGAGTCTCATGAGCTAGTTGTCGGGGATTGGATAATTTCCATAAAGATCATTATACCCCGGCAGCCGGTTTTCGGCCGACCATGCATGCCCTTGAATGGCATCCCCAAGGAAGATCTTCGAATGGACCAGCTGCTAGGTCCACCCTGACCATACTTAGGCTCGTCCCCGAGCATACTTGCTCAGATGTGCATGAAGGTCGGTCAGGGTTAAGTAAAAATCCCGAGCATGTCCAACAAGTCGTGCTCGACCCATAAAGACGACGTGGCGATAATTACGCTGCGGTTAAAGACCACTATGCCACGATCTGAGTCTATCATGCACACGACACAGCATGGTAAAAATCAAGGGTGCAGTTACAGTCACGTTCAAGCACAGTAATAGTGCGTTATTCGGCTGTAGTTGCTTCTATCGCCTATAAATACTCCCGTGGTAGATCAGAGTACTAGGAGGAGATACAAAAAAACACACAGAGACATACACACACATAGCACGCATCGCACACAATCTTTCCTGTAAGAGTTCAAGCAATAGCAAAAGCACTAGACGTAGAGTTATTATCTCTATCAAGAGAGGTCCGAACCAGTATAAAAATTTCTTGTCCACGGTCCTCTCGAGCATCGCATCCTAATAGCATTCTTCGGACGTAAACCCTTCACGGAAAATGGGCCTTGGTTGATCCCTCAATCAACAAGTAAGCTCGACGGGGAACCTGTTTTCCAAACGTCGACAATATTATAATAGAAATTAGTGGTCAAAGTTGAGTTTTGAGAACCATATTGATGTCCAAAACAACAACTATTTATGACCGGAGTGAGTATTAAAGATCCATTCATGTTTTCTAATTTTCAACAAGAATGCAAATAAAATAAAACTCTATAAAAATTAACGGAGTGAGTAAGTTTTAAGTTCTAAAAAAGATAAGTTTTTAACAAGTAGCGTTTTGCTATAGTAGTGCTGTTTTTTTTATTCGCTGATCAATAGTTGTTCTGTATACTCCCTCTGTTTCTAATAGATGATGTTTTAGGATTTTGTATTTTAACTAAGACATATGTAGAAATGACCAAATCACCTAATCTTCATTAGCTTACTTATTACTTTTAGGCCAGTCACAGTGGGAGTTTCATTATCATTTAATGAGGTGACACATCAACAAAAATGGTGACATGGTAAAGAAATTATGAGGAGAGAGAGGAGACGAGTTTCATCTGGTTAAAACCGGGTGCACACCATTTCCAACACATTAGAAACCGAATGAAACTGCACTGAGAGCGCATCGTTTCATCCCACGCATTCCCACGCACTGAAAACGAATGAAACTGTACCAAATAGAACATTTGATCACAACATCATGGTTATTAAATGCTATGACTAGCCTATGAAACTGCGAAATGAAATTGTGCATTGGGAGGCTTTATTTCATTTATCAACCTAAACCCTTTTAAATGATGTGGCACTCTTGGAAACCGTAAAATGAAACTTACCACTGAGAATAGCTTTACCCATGGTAATAAATATTGTAGGAATAATGAATGGTAGAGGTATTGAAAAGGAGAGAGCAGTTAAAACTGTCTTGAAATTGTAGAATTGATATATATGTAGGAATAAAATTTGGAAATTAGAATGACACGTATTCAGAAACGAACGAAGTATAATTTATGAAGTATGACTGCCTCAAGAACTTACCACGTAAGAAAATTTGGTCCCAGATTAAATCTGTTTCCTACAACTGTTCTGATCCATTCTGTGCCAACTAATCCTCTCAAGCGTCTTTCTCCGTTCCATGATCCTCAAGTAATGTTGCGATGACCATAGCAGATCATATATGCTTCTTCCTTCGGGAACTCGATCAGGCCGGTTCCTCAACTTTTCTCAGGTTTCATTCTCACCACTCAGTATTAATTGTACCACAGTGTGAGATAGATGCCAAATCGATAGCTTGCATACAGTGGTACACCATGGAAGCTAGAACGCGAGATTCGTGGAGATTGTAAGCACCGAGAAGTTTGTCGAAACGATCCCGATATCTCGATCGAATTACTCACTGAAGATGCTAGCTAGCCGTGCTGATGCCATGACATATTATGTAGGGTCAAATGCTACGTAGCACTGTGCGAAATTTAGTACACGGTCCTTTCTTTAAAAAAAGTTGAGAACCTGACTGTAAATTTGGTTTTCTTGAGGTATTTTTTTTTCAAAAATTGGTTGATTAGGAGCCATCGGTGAATTTCCGAAATCATAGGGTCTTTTTTCCAAAACGACCGGTGGAGGACCCATGTTGAATTTACTGAACCACAAGTCCTTTTTAAAAAAAAATAGGTAGGAGGCTTAAGCATAATTTTGGTTTTCTCAGGGGGATTTTTCAAAAATAGGCTGGTTAGGAGCCGTCTGTGAATTTGCATAACTATTAGGCCTTTTCTCCAAAAAAGAGTGAGTTCATTTTTAAAAAAAAAGGTGGAAGGACCTATACGTGATTTTAGGATTCACAGGGGGCTTCTTCGCAAAACACGTGATGTGGAATGCCTCCAGTAAAAACTATGGACACCCTTATAATTGTTGCGTGTAGTTTATTGGAATATCTTATAATTAGTATACGAGTATACCTAAAGTGATAAAGGAGTATTTCAAGCTTGTTTTAATGATATACCAAATGTGGGAGTAACTACTCATGGGAGTAAAATGTATTTTTCCTAGGAAAACCTTTTTTCTAGTCTCGGAAGTAATTACTCTCTCTATATTGTATCTCACAATGTAGAAAGTTTCATGTATGTGTAGTATAGGAGTGTTGGAGATATGCCCTAAAGGTATTCATAGAAATAGTTATATTTTCTTATGTTCACGATTTATTATATTGTTCTTTGAATAATAATATTATTATTTATTAGCAAGTATATGACTTATTTGTGAAACTCTATATATGATTTTGTGATGATTATTCTAAAAGCAATCTCTAGTTAATAAATATATGAGGACACATATAAATAGACTAGCATATGTATTGGTTGATGACCATGTTTCACGAGTCCTAGATATGAGGATATCAAATCAATAATATGGGTATATATTAGAGAACATGAAGTTAGATCGACCCACCTTGAGACACTATGAGTGTGTAATAATCTTACTTGTCATCAGTTGATCTTATATAAAATGTGTATGCCATATCTGATGGATGTCCAAGCGCAACTATGAAAAAAGGGAAAGCAAAAGGTTAATGATTTGCTTTCTCGGATTTGTCCACCAATACAGAGCTGAAAAAGGCAAAGACAAACTACCATTGGACTCGCTCCCTCGAGCGAACTTGACTTGCCGAGCAAACCAGTCAGGTAGATGGAGCTGCCCATCCACCCACTACGTACGCAATCCTTTTTTACATTTTGATTATTCGATGATTTTCACACTATAAATCGTGTTCTTCATCGCCAGCAAACCACAGCGCCTGGAGCGATCCATCGAATTCGTGGTGATAATGGCGCACAAGCTAGTCTGCTCACCAAGCCTAGTGCTCGTCATCACGGCGGTGTGGATGTGGTGCGCGCTGCCACTCATGTCCTCCGCCGCCGCGCAGGAGACGACGCAGTCGGCTTCACCGGTGCAGCCAAGCGGAGGCTAGTGTACACCTTCACCATTGCATTTGCATGCAGTGTTCGCGATTAACAATTGGAACCAGTGAACAGCTTAGCTGTGCCTGCAGGCATGTCTGTTTCGAGCGCTGTACCTGCGACGACCGTGGCGTCGCCGGCGTCTTCGACCACGGCCTCCGAAAAGATCCCGCTGGCGGCGCCGTTCACCGTGCCGCCTGAGGCGGCGGAGGTGGCGTCAGCACTGCCGATCCCAACACCCGAGGATTATGCCGGCGCAGTTGGTTCTGGATTCGGCGGGCAGGAAGTTCCCGGCGGCGCCGGCCTGGGGTTCGGCGGCGGGGGCCCGGGAGGGCTAGGCGGCGGCTTCGGCGGGGGCCCGGGAGGGCTCGGCGGCGGCTTCGGCGGGGGCCCAGGAGGATTCGGATACAACGGCCCGTTGTATTTCAACTCAGCACCTGCTGCTGCACCGAGCTCCGGATGCGTTGCTGCCGTGTTGATGTCTCTCCTATTGGCTTACGCCTCAGCCAAGTATGCTTAATTAGTTTATTTGTAATTAATCTTAGTAGACATACTTATGTGACGTACTTATATGAGTTATGAACCTACCATCACCATGCGTGTATGTACTGATTTCACGTCCAATAAATGACGCAATGCAATGCAATAGGATGATCAGCGATGAAAACATTATTTACAAGCAAGAGCTTCAGGGCATGTTTGTTTTTGTTTTTGATTCTGGATTCTGGTTCTGAAAGCAGAATCAAAACCAAACAACCCGATTTTAGAAATCAATTCTCATAATCTAGTACACCCATATACACTAGAATCTACAATCCACTTCATATGTGTTTTTGGATTCCAGCTTTTAGAGAATCAGTTTTTCTACGACCACAATCCAGAATCTCGTCAACTTCCATGGCAAGCTGATAAGTTCATGGAGTCTGAAGCAAAGCAGAACGATCAAGAGGGAGAAAAAAAATTGAAGCCAAAAAAATCACTATTCAGGGCATAAGAAGCAGTAGAGCACATCCAAGACGCACGGCGCCATGGCGAGGCGGGATCAGTGGCTGCAGTAGAAGACGCTCCATGCAGCAACAGCACGCGAACCAGAGGGAGGTCCTCTCTGTTGCTTCGCTCTCCAATAGAAGAGAGAAAAGCAAAGAGGCCACGTTCCGTCGACGAGGGTTCAGTGATGGTTCTGAGATTTTAGGGATCCGAAATGAGATTTATATATCATACGTCAGAACTCAGGAGGTCACATACTCACGCGCCAACGCTTCGTTTTCTAGGTATTACTAACAATACATATTATACTGTTATATATACAATATATTAATACTAATACATGTACAGAGATGAGGTCCCATAGTTTGGGAGGTCCGGAGCGGCTGCTCCGCTCACCCCCCTCAGGGCCGGCGCAGCGAGGGTTATGTGCTGCTAGGGACGGAAGCAGAGGGGGACTCTGCAGTGGCGCAGAAGAGCGGAGGCGGCGCAAGATCCTCTGGCGTGAGGACCCCTGTGCGCAAGGCAGGGCAGGCAGACAGCAATGCTACAGCAAGGGGAAAAAAAAAGAGAAGAAAGCGATAGCTGAGAACTGTGCAGTGTACAGCCAAAGAAGAGGACAAAGAAAAAAATTGAGAAAAAAAAAGTAAGATATCGGAACATTCAGAAGTCTCTGATTTTAACTTGCCTCGGCTCCGTTTCACAACTCAACTTTATATTGAGCATTGAACATCATCACTATGTAGTTCGACGCCATACCTAGGCGTCATTCTAAGTCATCTCCGTTTACAATCTTCTATTACAGTCGATCATTATATTATTTTTATTGGAGGTGGATTATATTGTAATTTAGACTATTGTACTTATTATTAGTGGCATGCATGCAGAATTAATTATTGACGATTTTTTAATAGATTATTACGGTAAGATTCGTGTGTGTGTGTGTGTGTATATATTGTCGACGATCGGGATCGCCAACCGCAAGAAATGAGATGGGGGGTCGGTGTGATACGGGACCCGAGCTGTACTTCGCTCAGACGGAGGAAAAGTGTAGACGTGGTGTTGGTCGGAGCAAGACGACAACGAGCGTGAGACCGAGATTTATACTGGTTTGAGCCCTCGTGGAGGTAATAGTTTATTCTGGGCCGCTTTATGCGCTTTTCTTGGCTATTTCTGAGTACAAGGATGTGTTACAGCTCAAGATTAACGATAGCTATGTCTAAGCTCGAGCTGTGGCGTGTTGTGCGTTGTCCTTGTGTCCCCCAAAGGACTGTGCTTCCTTGGTCTTTATACCTCCTCTGCACGCAATGGATGGGAGAGATTCCCGTGAAGTGGCCTTTATGCACGTTGAGGGTCGGCAAGAATCGCTTCAACTTGTTGCACGACTGCCTCCTACCCCACGACCTGTGTTTTGGGCAACCACGGTCAAATGCTTGATCCGAATCCAAGGGTGAACTATACCGAACAAGGGTCCGCCCGAGCTCGAGGTCGAAGCGAGAGCCGTGGTCGGGGCCAAGGCTTAGGTCGAAGCGCTTCGCTCACACCTGTGTGGCCCGGCCTCCCGAGCATGGGGATCCGCTGACCGTGGCGGCGGCCGGTCAAGGGACGCCACTCGCCGCCTAGCCCCGAGGCTTAAGGTCGTGGCTGTAACATGGGCCGACCTTGAGTCTCTATAGCTCGGACCGATTCCCAGAATTCTCTCGAGGTCGAGGTCGGGTGGCAACGTAACGCTAGGCCTTGATGATACGACACCTGGCGCCTCTTGATCTCCGGCCTGCGGACGATATTAACGCCAGGACACCGCCATAACTCGAAACCGCCGCCCCGGCCTTAATTGCGCCTGTCAAATCGTGGCAGGCGCGTCCTTCGAAGCGCCGTGGTCTGGATCCGACGACGGGCGGCTTATAAACTCAAAGTCGCAGCGACTTGAGGAACTTCCCGACCAGCGCCTTCGCCTTCCAAGCCTCTCCGCCAAGCAAAAACCTTCTCCCCGCCCGACCAAATCGCCGCGATCGCTATGGCCAAGCTTAGGAGGAGCTCATTGTCGCCTTTCAAGGATGAAGGAACTCGAGACCCACAGGACTGTTTCGACCCATTCACGCGGGCCGCCGCAACGAGACCGAGCCAACCCCTGTGGACGACGAAATTGTTCGACCGAGCACTACATCCTCTTCGCTCGGACCCGGAAGCGAAGTTCCTCTCCGTGGTCCTCACCAGCCATAGATCGAGCTCATAAACCCGTGCCGAACTCCATTCTTACTCTCGCCATCTTCTCCCACTGTGCGAGGGGTTCCTAGGAATCCTTCCCAATCCTCACTTTTCTTTCGGCATTTCACCTCTTCCGCTCTGGGAAGGACCCGTGGTCGGCTACCTCTACTCCGACAATGACAGGCTCAAGTGGTCCTTCCCAAGATCCAAGCTCGACTCCCTCGCCATGGTCCGAGCGGTGGTTCTACCAAGAAAGGGGAGCTCGCCACGTCATTACACGAGAGAAAGCCCGTCGGTGGGAAGAAGGAGACCCCAGATGCGACGATCCCGAGGCCGACGGAAGCCATCGCCGCTTATTCATCTCTCGCACGAAGCTGCCTCACCGCAGCAATCGCTGCCGACTTCATGAATCGGTGTCCCTCGGAGGAGGACGACCTGTTCTACGAGATCCAAGGGCGCCGACCACCCGCGAGGGTACGCCCGTAAGCGCGACCGCCGTGGCCTTGCTTGAGTCTGCCCCTCGACCTTTTTTGAAGGGCATTTCCCTTTGCAGCGCCGTTGGAGTCTTGGGTTGCCGCCAGGATGAACGAGAAGTTTGGGAAACTGGCACACAACTACTCCATGGGCGAGGGCGTCCCGAAGAACGTACTCCGCCGGAAAGCCGAGGTAAGCCATCCCGACCAATGGTTCGACCTGTGTGACCCTGGGGCCCTTCCTGACCCCTTCAAGCTCGCAGGACCACCAGGAGTTGCTCGACACGGCCAGGCGGATGCTCCCGCTGCCTGGGATGGGCAAGAGCAAAAAAGGGAAGAAGAGACCTTCCCCGGCCGACGCGGACCGCCAGGAGGCAAAGAAAACCCACGTCGAGTGGGGTGACCGCGCCATGGTAAGGATCCCGCTGGTCGAGCCCCCGGGCCCGTGCTCGTGTGCCTTGCTGGTTTGACGCATTCTCCTTTTTGCAGCAGCAGAGCGCAGCGGCCGCCACTAGGACCTCAAGCCCTCTCCCGGCCTCAGGTCCTCAAGCTCGGAGCCGCGCCGCAGCGGACGATGTGGAGC
Organism: Guadua angustifolia; assembly: GCA_036346375.1. NCBI lineage: Eukaryota > Viridiplantae > Streptophyta > Magnoliopsida > Poales > Poaceae > Guadua > Guadua angustifolia. Next base: position 2,759,116 of record CM070511.1, on the reverse strand, counting down.
CGGCACGGGCTCCGAGACCCCCGGCCCCGAGGACGCGCAAGCGAAGTGCCCCATCAGCCTCGGAGCAACGAGACCTTCGCCGACCCTCAACGAGGCGGAGGCTGGTGACCCAGGTAAATCCCTGGCTTCCTAGACTACATAGTCTCCTCCGAATCTCTGGCTTAGTGTATGTCTTTCATCGCAGACTTTGAGCACCCGAGCTCAAAACTTGCCCGTTTTGACGATGGCTATTATCCAGGGCGAGTCCGAGTCCGAGGAGGAGGAAGATGCCTTCGAGCTGGTCCCGCGCCGCTCCTCGAGTCGGACGCGCACCCCTTCCGAACTCACGAGCCAGCCCCTGGTCGGCGAATTTTACCAAGGGCTCGACGATTCGTCCAAGGAGAACGAGCCTGCGCCCAGCGAGGACCACGACACCGACGAGGCCCATGACGCAGCTGCTATCGTCAACCTTCCCGAGGCCACCGCGAGGGAGGACACCCAGAGCCTCGTGGCTGCGCCCGAGGCAACACTCCAAGCTCCCCCGACCACGGCCGCTTCCGGCGCCAAACTGCGGATTCCGCCGGCCAAGGTGATCAGCCGTAGGAGCTCCACAGTGCCTGCCAGACACGGGTGTGTCAAGCCGAGGCCGCAGATCCAGCCACGAGGTCGAGGATGCCGCGGCGGATCCGGCCGCCATCCCCTTGGCGCCGGAGACAAGCGGGGCCCCGGACGTGGAGGTCGGGACTAACACTGCCGCCATGCCCTCCCCCGTCGACGGGTTTAACCCACCGGAGGAGGCAGCGGATGACCGGGCCGCCCCCGGGGCAGGGACTCAAAGTCCTGGCCCAAGCGCGCCAGTGGTGGCCGAGGTCGACCTCGACACTGGCACGGCGGTCGACGAGGAGGAGGAGATCCCTCGCGATCATATTGATGACCGCGAGGAATTCACCCAAGACGCTCGAGGGCCATCTTCGCGTCGCCATTTCACGAGGGAAAAGTCACGAGCTTGAGCAGGAGAAGCTTGCCCGCGAGATGGCCGAGCTGTAAAAACCCTGAAGACAACATGTGTTAATAGAGCTGCGATTTATTTTGGAGAGCAGGAAAAACCATTGTCTTGTTTTAAGCTTATAGTCGAGGATATTTGGTGTTCGTCCCTTTCGCTCCTAGTCGTGCGCCGTAGGTCATATGCCAAAAGGATACCCTTATCCAACCCCCATTGGGTCCGAGGTCGAGCAACGCCGGCCTTGGGCGCAAAATTTGTACGCTAGCAAACGAACATAACCTGCAAAATAGTGAAAAGGTCCGCACGGGACATAGACATGACGGGAGCGACACCAACAAAGAGGTGGTTACACCCGGACCAACGTCCGAATCACGACCGCGACCGCAGGCGACCGCCTAATAGTCAGTGGCGGCTCGTGCTCGAGCCCGCATGTGGGAGAGCCTGGATTGCGAAGAGGTTCGGCTGACGTTTAGCTCGTCCACTTGGGGTGAACGTCAAGCTCGCGGCATAGACCAAGAGCGAAAAGGCCGCTGCATTTAAGGTCGCGTTCAAAAAGGTCCCGCGTAAAGGAACAAGAATATCACAAGTGGAAATGCATATAAAAGGTCGAGCATGAAAGATCGACTTTATTGAAACTTAAGGTATAGAGGTTACACATAAAACTTTTGAGCCGATCTATGTTCCACGAGCTAGAGAGCTCTCGCCATCGGCATCGCTAGCCGGGTAAGCCCCTCGGCGATCTGTTGAAACGACTCAGAGGGGCCCTCCCACCGTGGGGATAACTTGTTGGTGTTGGACGAGCCTCGAATCCGTCTCTGGGCTAGGTCCCCAACAAGTAGCTTCCTAGGTCGTACCGATCGAGACGCATGTCTGCGAAGAGCTTGCGTGTAGTGCGTTGATCGTAGCGATTACGGCATCTTACTTCTTTTGCGAGGGCAAGGTCGAGACCGTTCAGGCTCGGGTCGACTTTGGTCGACTGCTGACTCGGCAGAGCCCAACAGAAACCTTGGGAGGCGGACGGCTTCAAGATCGAACACGAGCCGAAGGGTGTGGACCCTGTGGCTCGGCTTGCCGTGGTACGAATAGACCATAGGACGGTGGGAAATTCGTCCACCCAGGTCTTGCCATAGTGTTCGAGCTCATCTGCAACTTGTTTCTTGATGCCCTGGACGATTTGCCCGTTGGCGCTGCCCGCTCCGCTGTTCGGGGTGAACCACCAAGCGAAGCATATTTTGGTGCCGAGTTCCTCGCAAAACTCCTGGAACAACTCACTGGTAAACTGGGTACCGTTGTCAGTGATAATTTTACATGGAACCCCGTACTTGGTGACCACGAACAAGCGAAAGAAACGAACGGCCGCCCGAGCAGTTATGGTCGAGACCGGTTCAGCTTCTATCCACTTGGTGAAGGTATCAACAGCGACGAACAGGAACTTCTTTCCCCCTGTCGCCTGAGGAAAAGGGCCGAGGATGTCCAGCCCCCACGTCGAGAAGGGCCAGGCAAGCGGGATGGTCTGGAGCGCGTAGGCGGGCTGGTGCGACTTCCGGGCGTGGAATTGGCATGCGCGGCAAGTGCGGACGATATCACGAGCATCTTGAAGTGCCGTTGGCCAATAATACCCCATGCGGAAGGCCTTGCCGACCATCGTCCTGTACGAAGAATGTGCTCCACAGAGGCCCGAATGGATGTCATCTAGTAGGTACTTACCCTCCTCCGTGGAGATGCACCGCGTTAGGATGCCGGAGACATTTTGTCTGTAGAGCTTGCCCCCGACGAGCGTGTATAGACTCGCCCGGCGCTTGACCCGGCTCCTCTCGGTAGGGTCGGGTGGTAGGTCGCCCCGTGCAAGGAAGTTACGGATGGATTCGGCCCAGGAAGGTGTACCCTTGACCACGGTGAGCAAGACCTCCCGATCGGAGATCGAGGGAGCCGCCAACGTTTCCAGGATGACGTCGGGCGGGATCTCGTCGTCGGAGGAGGCGAGCTTGGAGAGGAAATCGGCGCTGGAGTTGTCCCTCCTGGGAATGTGCTTGAGCTCCAAGTTCTGAAACCACTTCTCCATTTTGCGCACCTCGGCAAGGTACTTCGCCATCGAGTCTCCCGAGCATTGGTACTCCTTGTTGTACTGATTGACGACGAGCTGGGAATCGCCCTTTACGACCAACCGGCGCACGCCCAAAGCTTTGCAAGCTCGGAGGCCCGCCAAGAGAGCTTCGTACTCTGCCACATTATTGGTCGCCGTGAACCCAAAACGAACCACGTACCTCAGCTGGTCGCCGCGCGGTGTGAGAATAAGGATGCCAGCCCCCGAGCGCTTGAAGGACCTCGAGCCGTCGAAGAACATGACCCAAGGCTTTTCGTCCTCGACCTCAGGCTCGGGCGCAGATTGCGACGCCTGCTCGACCACGAAGTCGGCAAGTACCTGCGACTTGATGGTTGTTCGAGCGACGACCTGGACGTCAAATGCCGCCAGCTCCATAGCCCACTTGGCGATGCGCCCGCCGCCGTCTGGGTTCCGCAAGATGTCCCCGAGCGGGAAGTTGCTCGGAACAACCACGGAATGCGCCTGAAAATAGTGCCGGAGCTTGCGCGACGCCATGAGGAGAGCATACAGCTTCCTTACTGCTGGGTAGCGCCTTCGGCGCGTAAGACCTCCGGGCGAATAAATTGGTGTCTTCGAGACCCCATTCCGCCACCGTGACTATTAATCGACAACGTGGGTGGTGGCCGCAAGGTAGAGCAGCAACCTCTCGCCAGGTTGTGGCGTTGTAAGGAGGGGTGGGGACGACAGGTATACCTTCAGCTCGTCGAAGGACCGCTGCGCCTCCAGAGTCCACTCGAAGCCCCCGTGCTTGCGCAAAGTTTGGAAGAATGGGAGCCCACACTCGCCGAGCCTCGAGATGAACCTGCTGAGGGCAGCCATGCGGCCGGTGAGGCTCTGTACCTGTTTGATCGAAGTCGGGGGCGCCATCTTCTCGATTGCCTCGATCTTCTCCGGATTCGGGCCGACCCCTGAGCCCCCGATCATGTAGCCGAGCACCTTCCCCGACGTCGCGCCGAACACGCACTTATCGGGATTGAGCTTGATCTTGTGCCTGTTTAGGTTGGCGAAAGTTTCCTCGAGGTCGCAAACGTGGTCGCCCTCGGAGGGGCTCTTGACGATGATGTCGTCCACGTAGACCTCAAGGTTTCGCCCGATCTGAGGTTCGAACGTCTTGGTCATCAGACGCTGAAACGTGGCCCCGCGTTCGCAGCTAAACGACATGGTCGATAGCGAAGAGGGTGCCAAACGGCGTGATGAAGGATGTCTTGCTCTCGTCGTCGACCGCCAGCTTGATCTGGTGGTATCCCGAGTAAGCATCCAAGAAGCTCAACATCTCGGCATTCGCGGTGGAGTCGACGATCTGGTCGATGCGCGGAAGCGGGAAGTTGTCCTTCGGGCAAGCCGAATTCAACCCCGTATGGTCGACGCACATTCTCCACTTTCCTCCTTTCTTCTGCACGATGACCGGGTTGGCTAGCCACTCGGAGTAGTTAATCTCACGGATGAAACCGGCCTTCAAGAGCTTGTCAAGATTCTCCTTAATGACCGTGACCTTCTCCGGGGAGAAGCGACGCAGCTTCTGGCGCACAGGTCGAGAGCCGGATCTCACCTGCAACTTGTGCTCGATCTCCCTCGAACGCCGCATATCCGCGGGTTCCTGCTTAATATACCCTTGTTGGCGCTGAAGGAAGGTGACGAGCTCGAGTTCCTATTTGGAACTCACTCGGCGAGACGTGGATGCACTTGGTCGGGTCGCCTCCTCGAGCGGCACGGCCTTCGCCGCCCATTGGGCCGATCGCCGCCGACGGGCGTTCTTCGCCGTCACCTCCGGATCATTTGGGGCAAGATGTCCGCAAGAGCCAAGGCCTTGGTCTCACATCCGTGTGCCGCCGCAGTCACCGCACGGCGATGATGCCGTTTGGGCCAGGTAGCTTCATACACCGATGGCCATAATGGTTGGCCGCCATAAACTTGACCAAGGCAGGCCGCCCGAGAATAGCATTGTACGGGAGGTCACCCTCGACCACCTCGAAGGTGACCAGCTCGGTGCGGAAGTTGTCCGAGTCGCCGAAGGTAACGGGCAAGACCACCTGCCCCACGGGGATGGTCGAGCTCCCGGGAACGATCCCGAAGAAGGGTATGGCGACGCTCTTGACCTTCGACTGGGGAATCTGCATCTGGTCAAGCGCTCCTGCCTGCAGCAAGTTAAGAGAGCTGCCGCCGTCGACCATGACGCGCCCGACCGTAGTATTGCTGATGGTCGGGGTAACGACCAAGGCGGTCTTCAGGTCTCGGGCCATACCTGGGAGAGCATCCTCTGGAGAGAAAGTGATGGTGGCCCTGGCCCACTTGCAAGGCTGCTCGATGGGCTTCCAGGCGGCGACCTAGTAAATGGCTCACGCGGCGGCCTTGACCTCGCTCCTGGACTGGTAAGCCGACGAGCCGCCGAAGATGACATCGATCCGACGCCACCCCGCTGAATTCCAAATCGACGCTGCCGTGTTCGCGCCGGCGTTCACCCTGTCTGGTTGGTCGTCGTCCTTCGGGAGCGCGGGCATCTCACCTCGCCCATCATAGAAGGCCTCCAACTTGCTTTGCCAAGCCCTACAGGCCCGCAGATCGTGGCCGGGCGCCCTATGAAACAGGCAAAACTTTGCTTCATCATACCCCGGGCGCCCCTCGGCCCCCTGCAGCCGAGGATCGGCCCGCCGGGGCCCGGGTCGTCGGCCCTCCTGCTGTGGCTGGTTCTACGCCTAGCAAGGTCGGGGTTGTCCTTGGCGAGGTTTAGAGCCCTCCCGAGCCTGATCTCGGACCTCAAGGACCTCGCTGCCACCACTTGAATCGATCACCCGGCAGACCTCCGCCGCTTCGCGATCAAGGCTTCGCTTCTGGCGGCGGTGCCGTGGTCGACGCCTCGAGTCGGACGGCCGGCCTCGTTTGGTTTAGACCAAGCTTACCTTGGTCGAGTCGCTTCCAAATACCGGCCGTCGTCGCGTCCGCATCCGCTCCACCATGCGGAAAAAGCTTGTTGACGCCGAGCCTCGTGGTGATCTCCGTGTGTCTTGATAGGCGCCGATCGCGATGCCGAACTTGAAAGCTTTGATGACGGCCGTCGGAGATGCTCGAATCAGTTCCTTGTGCGGATGAATCGCCGCGACGAAATCGCGCAATGTTCGTTTCTGCCCCGATGACACGATCCAGTCCTTCTCCCCGGGCGCCATAACAACTCGAAAGTTGGAGCGAAGGCGTTCGATTTGGCGCCACGGCCCGAAGGAACAAAGCTTCGTTAAAAAGCCTGTTCGCGCGGCACCGCCCAGACGGCGGGAGGTAATTGGCTATGACGAAGCTTCGTCACCCGGCCGCCAAGATGGCGGTCGAGTAGATAGACAAGAATTCATCGGGTTCTTGGTCCCGCTAAAACGCCGATCGGTAGCGGGCTTGAACCGAGCCGCCACCGCGACGCGACGCAGTCGCCGAGTACGCCATGCGGTACCGTAGGTCGGACAGCGCACCGGTGTGGTCATCACCGACAAGGTCCTCTCGCCGCCGGATTCAGAGTCGAGGCTGCCGCGGCCGCCCGACCTTTGGTGGGAACGACCACGGCGCCGGGCATGGGAATCGCCGCGTAACGCAATGGTCCTGGACCCTGCGGCGCCTGGGCGGAACGTCTGGGGAGAGGTCCGCGGAACTGCTGCCGGTCGACTCGGAGTTTGTGCGGCTTGGCTCGGGCCTGGCCCTGCTTGGTACGGTGCCCGCAGGACGCCGGCGCGTCTGCGTCAAAGCCTCGTCCCGAGCCCGCTGCTCGGGGGCTAGCTCCTGCGCAGGAGGCGTCCGATGGGTGCGCGGGCGACGGCGCGACGTGTTGTCATCACTTTTCTGGGAGCGGGTCCCCGAGTGCTGACTTCGTGTCTTTGAGGTACGACCTCGGTCGCGGCCGATCGAGCTCTTCGCCGTGGCTCGCCAAAGAGCTCGACTTTGCCCTATCGGGTCACCATGACCCGGCGATATAGCGAGGCGCCCCGTGAGTGGGAGCATGGGCGCCCGAAGGACGGCTTGGCCTCTCCGGGCCTCTCAGCGGGAGGGTAGTTATGGCTTGGTTAATGGCGATAAGCACCATCCGCGAAGCGTCTTGGGTCTGCGGATCACGGTCATCCGCATTTCTTCCGAAGTCTTGACCGTCCGCCATCGAACGTGATGCCGAGCGGCGGCGAAGGCGAAAACAGGACACGGAGTCGAGTCCGTGTTCAATCCACGCTGAGGAAAGTCCGTCAACCAAGCGCGCCATGCTCTTGGGACCTTGATGTCGTTCCGCGAAGAGCGGCAATCGGGCCCCACGGTGGCGCCAATTGTCGACGATCGGGATCGCCAACCGCAAGAAATGAGATGGGGGGTCGGTGTGATACGGACCAGTATGCTTCGCTCATACAGAGGAAAAGTGTAGACGTGGTGTTGGTCGAAGCAAGACGACAACGAGCGTGAGACCGAGATTTATACTGGTTCGAGTCCCTGTGGAGGTAATAGCTCTACTCCAGTTGCCTTGCGGCAGTTTTCTTGGCTATTTCTGAGTACAAGGATGTGTTACAGCTCAAGTTTAACGATGGCTATGTCTAAGCTCGAGCTGTGGCATGTTGTGTGTTGTCCTCGTGTCCCCCAAAGGACTGTGCTTCCTTGGTCTTTATACCTCCTCTCGCATGCGGCCAGACGAGAGATTCCTGAAGTGGCCTTCATGCACGTTGAGGGTCGGGCAAGAACTATTCGAACTTGTTGCACGCAACTGCTCCTACCCCACGACCAGCGCCTTAGGCAACCGCCGGTCAAATGCTTGATCCGAAATCCAAGGGTGAATTACAGCTCCGAACAAGGGCCCGCCCGAGCTCGAGGTCGAAGCGAGCTGTGCTCGGGTCCAAGGCTCTAGGTCGAAGCTTGCTCGCACCTGTGTCGTGGCTCGGGCCTCCGAGCATGGGGATCCGTTGACCGTGCGTCGGCCGGTCAAGGGACGCCCAGCCCTATATATATATATATATATATATATATATATATATATAGGAAAAATATCTTTTACTCCCGTGTAGTTACTCCCACCTCTCAAATACTGCCTAAACGAATTTGAAATACTCCTTTATCACTTTGGGTACACTCATACACTAATTATAAGATACTCTAATGTGAACCACATGAAAAAATTGCAAGAGAGTCCATGATTTTTAGCGTATTTTGCAAATACCTTCATATGCGCACATAAAAAAGAGTATGTCCAAAAAATATACATACCACCTCTAAAAAAATGTACATACCACCTAGATGATCTTATATACTGTGATACTATGCGTACATACCCTCCGTCACATGAGATACCCCATACGTTATGAGATACGGCATAGGGAGTAATTACTACGGGAGTAGAAAAGAGGCTTCCTATATATATATATATATATATATATATATATATATATATATATATATATATATATATATATATATATCGCACTCTCCCCCACTCCAGCCATTACCCCATCCACGCTCTGCTTACCACGGGGTCTGTTTAACCGTTTGAACTGAGAAATATTTTCTCTGTCCAAAGCTCTTGTAACAAAACAATGTAATGTAGGCGAGGTGAAGAATTCATGATGCGGGCAAAACTATATGACAAATTTATAGCCACTATCACAATGGCAGGTCAGACATCAAGATTCCGCAATGTAGGAATTAGATTTCAATAATAATAAAGACATACACAGCACTCTCCACTTAGACTCTCCATTTGAATGAACTATCCTGTTAGGATATAATCTACAACAAAGTACACGTGTTTCTTTTGGATGGCTTAATTTTGAGCACAATGTTCTTTACAGTAGACAAAATGATACCCAAACTTTCAGGACTAACTGGATTTTAGAACATTAACATTCGACATTAATCTAAATCCACACTCAAAAAATAGTGTCACCACAAATATTTAGTTAAATCAAATCATAAATTGCATGATTCTCGTACTACCAGATAAGTTGTTTAGCAAGGCAATTAATCACAGAATGCGGCCATGGCTGCTAGGTAGTATTATCAGGCACTGTACTGAAATGGAAAGCCACACATCGTGGTCTTGATTTCATTGAATTGAGCCATACAAATGGAGAGTCAGCTTACGTTTGCTCACTGAACCATTGATAGCATGACATGAGCTTCAGCTGGGCTCTGTCTGTCTCTGGCAGCGGAAATATGTTTTTTTTTGGGTTGTTCTAGGTAGCAGCTTGATAATCAACAGTATTATGTTATGTTCACTGCATATGGAAGAGAGTCAGAGACAAATGTATTAGTGTGAGAGCTATAAATCAAGATTATTGTTGGGACTAGATTTTCAAATCCGAACCCCTCTATGTACAACTATACTCGTTTACACTACAGGATGACACGTCCTCGCAAGCGGTAGAACCGCTTGGAATAAGAGTATTCCAAGCAATCGGACCGCTTGGAATTCTAATATCTACTGCTTTCTATACGGCTGCTTGGAAAAGTATTCCAAGCGGTATATACATTAAAAGCGGTCCTACCGCTAGTAAAACTATTTTTAAAAGCAGTAGTACCGCTTGGGGTATTAAAATTTTAAAAGCAGTACGACAGCTTTAATAAAAATTCCAAGCTGTACTTGTGCTTGCATTTAGCATTCAAGCAACTCAAAAAATGAATACTAAATAATCGAACTACCGCTTGGAAAAACAATTGCATTGGTTTAATATATATCCACTTAATAAATGTTCGCCAAATTCATAATAATATCAAGCACACATAACATACAATCCAAGCACCATAACATATAATTCCTCGAGAAAGCAACGTACCAAAGTTTCATTATCACAAATCATCCACAGGTACAACATGTGAACATGACCAAAATATATAAAGAGCAGAAGTACAAAGATTCTCTAAAATGCTTATTTTATCATCCTCTTCTAACTACCAATTTCTAAACCAATCTAATATAAGCTGATAGCTAAAACAGGGTACAGATATTACAAGTTGTTGATTTCAGAATTAGTGTGTATGTATGGCTACAGTACTGTTAGTGTGATTCATGCCAGGAAAATATATGAACTGATCATTTCACTGTCCTTCCAGATTCTCCCAGTGAACCGCAGGTTGAACTCCACCCTTTCACGGTTTCACCACCAGAGAAGAACAAGGCCAATGTTAATTTGGATGATTACCATACCGATTTACAATTTTAGATGCATAAGACCATACCAAGAGTGGCTTCTCAATCATGTCAATTGGCTTGCGATATATAACCCGAAAACAATGGGGAAGAGTCAAGTAACGCTTGTATTGACATTACAGCTCCCGTGAGAAGGGAGATACCAGGAGACATATCCCTAATCCATTTCTGAACACCACAACTACATAAAGATTAAAAAACATATACCAAAAATTCTCGGTGAAAATTTTAAGAACCATCGCATCAAGTCAGAGACTTATTCATTCACCATGTGAATCCAGTACCTATGCTTCAAACATTCAAGCACTCATAAACATAACTAGGTGGAAAAGCGCGCTAAGCTGCGCCGGTTGAATTTCGATAGCATGCGCGGTTATGACCCGTTGGCAAATTCATAAGTTGATATAAACCTTCGATGAATCCGTGTTTTTTCGGTGACGAAAACATTGTTTTCGTTTTTTTGGTGCTGAAAACATTTTTTTCGGTTTTTTTTGTTGCGTTTGTAAAAAAAATGGGTCGTTAGGACCCACTGGCGAATTCGCGGGATGAAAACATTGTTTCCGTTTTTTTGGGTGCTGAAAACATTTTTTCCGGGTTTTTTTGCTGCGCTCGCTTAAAAAAATGGGTCGTTAGGACGTACCGGCGAATCCACGGGTCGCTATAAATCTGCGGACGAATATAAAACTTCGATGAATCTGCGTTTTTTTTGTGACGAAAACATTTTTTCCGGGTTTTTTGGGTGACGAAAAAATTGTTTCCGGGTTTTTCTGGTGGCGAAAACATTTTTTCCGGGAAAAACGGAGAAAGGACCTAAACGTAAGAAGCAGGGACCCGGATGTTATTTTTTTGGACATGTTCGCTATCCTGAAAAATTAGAAAAGGTCTTGTTCGCGATTTGAAACTAACGGGAGGCTTTTCCGTAAAAATATCGGACCAGGGACCCAAACGCGAAGTGAAAAAATTATTTTTGTCTCTTAGGAAATTGCACAGGGACCTATCCGTAATTTCGGAGAAATGGAAGGGTTTTTTTGCAAAATCGCAAGGTGACAGGTGGGTATTGCGGTTGAGCCGGAAATCTTGCGCATATAGGTAATGTAATGATGCATCTATCCTTTAAAACAACTGTATCCATCTGAAATTTCACTATTGGCAATCTCCTGAAATGTACAAGCTGGTAAACCAGTAAAAACCTACATTCTTGCTACATCAATGGAGCTACAAGCTATATATTATGACACCAAAATGAAAACCACCACCAAAAGAATAGAATGGATATAACAGGGTCAGACTAACCTAGCTGCTTCGACAGGAAAATGGCAGACTTTACAAAGGAGCAGGAAGCAACACTAGCATTATATATAGGGGCAGGATCTTTATTGCTTGGTGCAAAATTAGTGTCCTGGAACGAAATTAATAGACTCCATAAGTTCAAACAATAAACTACATATACAACATTAAGGTACCAAAAATATTACCTCGTAGACTAAGTATTCACCAACATCTGGAGCATATGGAAGATCCAATAACTCATTTTCGTACATTAGTTCAAACACTTTCCTCAATAGATTTTCGTCAAACTGTCTACCAAAAAAAAGAAGAAGAAGATTGAAACAAAGATAATATTAAAGCTTGTAGGAGACTGTCATGTTCATGTCCCAATTCTGGTTCATATGCATTGAAAAAGCATGCTGTGCCATAAGTTGCAACATATCCACCTTATGTCACTAGCCCAAAAGAAAACTTGCCTACTAAAGTGGTATAAACAAATGGAACTCCCTAATGTGGTATAAACAACAGCATTTACCAAAGTGCTAAGGACAAAATACCTGCATGTAAGTTTTCACCTCACTAATGGTACATGTATCAATTAACAGAGTATATGGTCCAACCAGTCTTTCTACCTAGCATGCTTCATTCTTCAACTAATTTCGTGTTAAAAAAGCCCAAGATGTACATTTTCAAAAATTAGCACGATAATGGAAAATTGCCATTTACGATTCTTCTCAATCGTAAATGGCAATTTCTTGCAATATCTGTTTCCATGAGTGTATCTGCAAATAAGTAAATGAATTAATGTATCTGCAAATATCTGTTTCCATGGCAAGAACCCTAACCCAGCCACCCAAACCCACCCAAACCCTAGATTTAATCCTCACCTTGGCTCAAGGGGGAAATCGCAGGGGAATGGAGGAAGGGCGCCGGTCGGGGAGAGGAGGAGGGGTCGCCGGTGCTGGGGCTGAAGGAGGCGCCGGACTTGGGGAAGAAGAGGAGCTCGCCGGCCAGGGCTGCAGGAGGGGCGCAGCCAGGGGAGGGAGCTCGGCCAAGGCTGTAGGAGGGGCGCATGGAGGGGCTGGCCAGCCTGCAGCAGGGAGGAAACTAGGGGAGGGCGCAAGAGGAGGAGGAGGAGGCCAGGCGGCGCCAGGAGCTGGAGAGGCTCGTGTCTGGAGGAGGAAGAGGGGCACAAGGCTCAGGTCTGGAAATGTGGGGGCGCACAAAGGGGTGGGAGGCGGTGGGGGTTCTGGGAAATAATATTGCAAGCGGTACTACAGCTTTTAATTAAAATTATTTTTCTAAGCGGTAGGACAACTTATATAACTTACTTTTAAAAGCGGCACTACAGCTTTTAATTAAAATTCTTTTTCCAAGCGGTAAGTCAGCTTTTAATTATTATTTTTGGAAGCAGTAATACCGCTTGCGCTAATGGGGCATCCTGTAGTGTTATAAACATGCTAGTGTATACAGTGGTAACAATGATGATAACATACACATCCATATCATGAATCCAAATATTAATAATTAAGTAACAAGTACCGGCCTTATGGCCAACATTTACAAATAAACAGCCACATGGCCTAAGTTCAACAAAGAAGCAATGAAAACAAAATAAATAACAGCGAGATAAGCCCATCCATTCGTCCAACAGGCAATCGACAGGGGTGTGCGTCCTAATAATCTGGATCTCCTTTATCGAAACCACAAGCAAAGAACTCATAGTTACCTTCTACTCCATTGTACTCTTCTGTGGGATTTTGAGTGTTGCAAGCTGAGTACACAATATGTACAACGCAAGTCCTGAAAACATAAATGCATGATAACTATATACATGGCTAATCAAATGAAGGGTTAGTGTGGCTTATTTAGCATAATTTAGACTTTAAATACAACTAGTAATTTTACAAAGCATCATTTGATCAAATATAATTGCAATAAATGAAAATTAATATGACAACTAATGAAGGTTCCAGCCACCCGACTGACTCTAAATGTCAAACTATAACCCAAGAGCTCCAACCACTCACGAATTTCCAAATCATTATTTTTATTCAAAACAAAACCAGAAAATCTATCATGTGAAAGCGCACCTTGCCTGCCCTTGACCCTAGGCGCAACTACTTAAATAGTTTTAACTTTGCAAAGTATGTACAGCTTTACCCACAAGATGCGATTAACCTTTACTGTCCATACACACTCAACATGTTAGAGTGCGACTAGGATGGCCACAACAAGACCTTTACAATATACAATCTTGCTATTAACCTCGTCTACTAAGGTTTCACTACTAGAGGGTTCCATCCACCCAGCCGAAATCCCCCTCTTGTGTCTTGTGGGGAAAACCATTTGTATCTGACACCCACATTCTACCAACTGATGAAGCTAATAATAAGATGCACAAATTAATTAGTCAGGTTATACTCATATAGACATGTGGTTATATAGTAGTGCTTAGTTTGAAATAACACACACTTTGATCCTAATTGACTAACACTACAAGAATCTAGTTTTGGCCCGAGTGTGAAAATAACAAACCGAGTGCACACTCGGAATAAATCAACCTATACCGAGTGTGCTCTCGTTCTAGCCACCTCTCAGACAAAGAACTCTATTCCGAGTGTGCTCTCGCAATACAGAACATCTATTCCGAGAGTGCACTCGAAATATGATGTTTTCGTCCACGTAGGATGACCAGTTGCCATGTCAGGAAAGGCAGTGCACTCTATCCCGAGTGGGCACTCGGTGTAGATTACGAATAGCCCGAGAGGGCACTCGGCATAGATATTTACCGAGAGTGCACTCGGAGTAGACTCGTCCAGATTCAAATGAAATCCTCCCGCCTGGCGGCTAGGGCAAACTCTAGCCCGAGAGGGCACTCGGGATAGGGGTTAATTGATTTTTTCATTCTTTACTTACAATCAATATAGTTCAATTTAGCTAGTTCTCATCAATAACATAGCCTTGATGACAGGGCCTGTGTTGTTTACTAAACATATCGTTTTATATCAAAGATTTTTTGCAGGAGCTAACATGATAGTCGAACAGGTACAGTTTTTGGATCGCCATCACCTATTTATCAAGTTCGTCATCTAATTGCAAATACTTTTGTTTTTCTTTAGGTTTCTCGAAGCACTGATGAAAATTTAGCGTTCTTTGCGGTGTACAACATGGAGATAATGAATATTGTTTCACTTTATCAGGTACCAATGGATACTATTTGTTGAAATTATTTCTTTTTCTTCTGTTGTGCTTATTATATAATTTGTCAGAAGAATTCTTCGGAGGAGCTGTATTCATTATTTGAACATTTTTATGACCATTTCCATGCAAATCCACAAAATTCTTCACATGGAAAATTTATCTCGTCACATTCCAATAACCGTCATGCTCTCGATCAACTCCGCACCATTAAAAACAAAGCAAGTAACTCCTCACTGTAATAATCGATAACACAAGGAGTATGATCATTTTGGTGAACCATTTTAGTTCTAGGTTCCATTTTAAATGTTCTCACAAGAAGTGAGAACTTGCTTATGTTGTTGTGCTTATTGCCTACGACTTGCCAACGACGATGTGTGAATTGCCAACTGTATTCAAATTTCAATGTTTTAGTCTGTTAAGAGTAAGAATCTGCACACTTCCTCGAAAAGAAAAAAAAATGAGTTGAAGATATGTATGTTCTGATTTTAAATGCATAATATGAAGAAATTTTCTTGGATATAACATAAATAGAATAGTTAAAGGCCAAGATGGCAGTACAGCAATTTTATTGATGAAGTATTGTTTTCCATAGTTGACCATTCAACAAAAAAGATACTGTAGCCTGAGAGGGCACTCGGCATAGAGGTGCCCACTGGACCGAGTGCCCACTCGGGAGAAACGTCTCCACCACGTAGACGTGTCGCTGCCCTGTCCGCCACGCAAGCGGTCCTCAATCCTAGCGCTATCCCGAGAGTGCACTCAGGTATATATTTTTTTCCCGAGAGTACACTCGGCATAGCTTGTTTTTCCCGATAAAATAACACCGAGTGCAATACGCCGAGTGTGCCCACTCGGGATAGGGTATCCCGAGTGTTTTATCCCCTATCCTGAGTGTGGAAAACACTCGGGGAAAATATCCATCCTTGTAGTGTAAGGCGAAACAATCTCTTTACAAAGTCTTGTGCTTACTACACCCACCTGACTTTTTATCCACTTCGATCTAAACTATTTTCCATTTATTTTATTTAATAAACAATAGCAATTCCTATTGCCACAACTTCATAAATGACTTCAAACAAGGTTTTGAAGTAATTCCCAATAATGGCATAATACCGAAGCGATTAAGCTGGAATAAGCAATTCTACCGTATTATACTACCCACTAATTATGGCAAAATAAAAATATATAATACCATCTAGGGTAGCAAGGGTTCATCATGATCAATGCTGAGGTAGTCATAACAAATTTGGGAATTTAATTAAACCTTATGACTGAATTTAAAGTACCTGGCATAAAAGTAGGTATACAATAATTTAAAACAATATAAGAATTTCAAAATTCGGGATCAATATGATCAAGGAAGACCTTGTCTTCGCTAAACGCGTCTGGTTCTACCTCTTGTTGGTTTGGCGGGACTTCTCCAATAACGTCGTCTACACACGAAAAGCGAACGCAAATAAATAAAATAAATATGAACAAAATCCAAAAAATACAAAATTGGTACTGAAAGGTAGAGTTTGAATTTAGATGAATTCATAAATTTGAATCACTAAATTTTTAGTACAAACATAACTGTGCTCTTGGAAGATTAAAAACACACAAAAAAGACAAAAAAGAATTTTTCATGATTTATTTATTATTATTTTATTGTGTGTGAGGCATTGTTCATCATAAACTGTTGCTCCGAAGCACTGTACATGTGCATTTGTCAGGCCCTGCATCAACTCCATATGATCTGGGCACGAAAAATGAAACAGACCTGACGCTAGGAAGAAGAACTACAACTTATCTAGCAAGAAAGTTATTTGGGAAATGAAGATTTGATTCCCTTTTTTGTTAGAGTTTGGCTTATATACGCCAGAGTTCACTTTTACAGTGATAACGTTTGAAGTTTAATCTTTACCGCCAATAGTAAACGACAAACAGAAATTACTATTCTCCGTAATTACTACTTGTATTACAATCCGTTGGATTATACTTATCCTTCCCTAAGCTTGCGTATCCACCCTTGATTGCTTTAGTGAAGTCGTCTCTTACTCTGTTTACTCTACCGACTTCTCCTCTGGATCCTTCTTCCCACTTGAACTCTATTTTCTTCAGTCGCTGAACTTCGGCTTCTAACAATACTCCCCCGTTTTCATGTTCCTTATCCTCAAGGAACGAATTGTGGGAATGTTTGCTGAATAAAACTCACATCCTCCCACGTGGCATCTTCTGGGGCCAAATTTAGCCATTGTATTAGCCATTGCGCCGTAGGAATTCCCCTTCGAGGTACCAGTCTGCGCTCCAATACAGCCAGTGGCTTAGTTTTGATCTGTCCTTTCCCAGTCACCAAAGGAACACCGGCCAGCGATACAGCCCGAGAACCCACATGTTTTTTCAGCTGACTCACGTGGAACACCGGGTGAATTTGAGCATTCTCTGGTAATTGCAAGCGGTACGCCACCTTCCCGATTCTTGCCAAAATTTTGAACGGCCCATAGAATTTGGACCGAAGCTTGAGTGATCCCCTAAGACCGAATGCATTTTGGCGATAGGGTTGGATCTTCAGGTACACTAGGTCACCCACTTCAAATTCCCTTTCCGTTCTGAGCCTATCTGCAAAATATTTGATTCTTTCTTGCGCCTGCTACAGATTACGCTTAAGGCTTTGGAGCATTTCTTCCCTCTGTTTGAGAACGTCCCTGACTTCATTAGTTATACCTTCTGGTACTGCAAATTCACCGACTTGAGGAGGAGGATAACCATAGAGAGCTTGGAAAGGTGTGCATTTCAGGGATGTGTGATAAGTAGTATTGTACCACCATTCTATAGTCGGCAACAAATCATACCATTCCTTGGGCTTTTGAAATGCCATGCATCTCAAATATGCCTCTAAGCACTGATTCACTCTTTCTGTTTGGCCATCACTTTGAGGATGGTAAGCTGTGCTCATGCGCAAAGATATGTTCATTGCTTTAACTAATTCAGTGAAGAATTTGCTTGTGAACACTCGATCACGATTAGTGACTATAGCCACCGGAACTCCATGCAATTTCATAATGTTATCCAAGAACACTTGAACGACTTGCTCAACTGTAAAAGGATGAGACATACCAATGAAATGGGAGTACTTAGTCAGCCGGTCCACAACTACCAGAATGACATCCTTGCCTTTAGACTTTGGTAACCCTTCCACGAAATCCATCGAAATGTGTGTCTAGGCCATCTCTGGAATTTCCAATGGATTCAACAACCCCGGGCTGTGTACATGTTCTGGTTTTGTGATTTGGCAAATCGGGCATTCAGCTACTATTCACTCAACTTCCCTTCTCAATCTGGGCCAATAAAACACCTTCTTGATCCGATGATAAGTAGCCCGTACCCCAGAATGTCCTCCAAACTTAGACGAATGAAAATCCGTCACAATTTTCTGCCTTAGCTCTCCTTTCTCCCCAACATAGATTCTTCCTTTGTAGCGTAGCACTCCTGCTCTTAATGAGTATTGGCCATTAGTAGTTCTAGCTGTTTGAACTTCTTCTAGGATCTTCTTAGAGTGCTCATCATCAATATAGCTAGCCTTAACATCTTCTATCCAATCAGGTGAAATTGTAGTTATGGCTTGACATGACTCAACTGGCTCATTAGTGTAGCCATCCCGCCTGGACAAAGCATCAGCGGCTATATTCTCCTTCCATTTTTTATACTCCACCTGGTAATCAAACTCAAGAAGTTTCAATAGCAACTTGTGCTGAATTCCCTCTGTTAGCCATTGTGAGGTCATGTATTTCAAACTTTTTTGATCAATCTTGATTATCAGTTTGCCTCCCAAGAAATAGCGTCTCCATCTCTTAAGTGCTTCCAAGATGGCCAAAGCTTCTTTATGATAAACTAATTGTGCCGAAGCTTTAGGACCCAGAACTTTGCTAAAATATGCAATTGGCTGTCCAGCTTGCATCAACACTCCCCCAATACCAGATCCACAAGCATCGGTCTCAATTATGAACAGTTGTCTAAAGTCTGGAAGTGCAAGCACAAGACAGCTAGTCATTACCCTCTTGAGCTCTTCAAAAGATTTTGTTTGTGCTTCTCCCCAATTCCATGAATCCCTCTTCAACATATCAAACAGAGGTCTGCATATCACTCCATATCCCTTCACAAATCTTCTATAATAACCCGTAAGCCCTAAAAACCCCCTTAACTGCGTGAGACTTTTAGGCTTAGGCCAGTTAAGTACATCCGAAATCTTCTTAGGATTGGTTGATACTCCATTTCCATTAATAATATGCCCAAGGTATTCAACTTGAGTTGTGGCAAAAGTGCACTTACTAAGTTTAACCTTTAGGTTGTTTTCCCTTAAGATCTTCAAGACTTCCTTCAGCAGCCTCTTATGTTCTTCCCTGCTTTTGCTATACACCAAGATATCATCAATAAACACTAGTATTCCTTTTCTCAAGTAGCCAGCAAAGATAGAGTTCATTAATGCTTGGATCGTAGCTGGAGCATTTGACAACCCAAAAGGCATTACCAGGTACTCATAGTGCCCAAGATGAGTTTTGAAAGCGATTTTGTGAACATCTTCTTTTCTCATTCTTATTTGGTGATAGCTAGGGCTGGAAACGAGCCGAACCGAGCCAAGCTCAGCTCGGCTCGGTGCGGCTTGGTCAAGTGGCGAGCCGAGCTAGGCTCGGCTCGACCCTAAGGCGAGCCCAAAAAGTCGGCTCGGCTCGGCTCGAGGTCGCTTGCCGAGCCAGATCAATAGGAGTTTTTTTTAATTTTCAATATAAAACTTCAGAAATGACCAAACAACGTAGCTTTCAAGTAATAAAGTCAAGATATTACTAACAAAAAAACAGAATTGTATTTGCATTCATTATCAAGAGTTCAAGAAATTACATTCAGAATTAGTAAACACTGACATTGCATTCAGAATTAGTAAACCTAGAGGTTCAATAGAACAATTAGTAAACAGAAACACTGACATTGCATCATCAAGGGTTTAAGAAATCAAAATTCAGAAGGTATCGCTTAGGGTTTTGCTCATATAGGCTAATTGGGCCGAGCCAACCAACGGCTCGCGAGCCGAGTCGAGCCGGCTCGCTGAAAAACTGAGCCACAAAAATAGGCTCGGCTCGGGCTCACTCTGAGCTGCGAGCCTGACCGAGCCGAGCCGAGCTACGAGCCGCGAGCCAAATTTACAGCCCTAGTGATAGCCTGATCTCAAGTCTAGCTTGGAGAATAATTCAGCTCCATGAAGCTCGTCCAACAGATCTTCAATAACGGGCATCTGAAACTTGTTCTTTATGGTCAATGAATTTAGTTACTGATAGTCCACACATAGTCTCTATGATCCATCTTTTTTCCTCACCATCACGGCCGAAGCTGCATACGGACTAATGCTTTCACGAATTTCATTGTTTGCTAACAGTTGATGGATGAGACTCTCCATGGCCTCTTTCTGATAGTGTGGAACCTTATAAGGTCTGAGATTAGGTGGTTCGGCTCCAGGTTTTAAATGGATTGCGTGATCGCAGTCCCTCTCTGGTGGTAGTCCTTTTGGCTCCCCAGCCACTTCAGCGAATTGTTGCACAATTTCCTCAAAATCTGCTGGAATGCAGTGTTCATTCCTCTCGGTCACTTCAGTCATGAACTGCACTTGGATTATGTATCCAAGTATCCCTTTGTTCATCATTTTCTCCATCTTCGTTGCCTTGATATTACATTTCTCTGGAGGGTTCATATAATCTTGGAATTGGATAATCTTGTTTCCTTTGCATATCGACAACCACCGTTCTTTCAGATCCAAACCTACTGGACTATGTTCAAAAATCCAGTCAGCCCCAAGAATGCGATCATAATTTCTTAGTGGCAACAGATTAAAAGAATTCCTGAACTGGGTGCCTTGTATGATATAATCCAAATCATCCACCATAGCATCGCATTGCAACTCTCCCCCACCAGCTACTGCTACCTTCTTGGTTGTCCCATATCTAAGAGGCCAATGAGCTTTGAGAGCTAGTTCATAATCAATGAATGAATTAGTACTGCCGCTATCCACCAGAGCCACTGCCTTAACGCCTCCGATGTTCATAATCAAAGTAAATGTGGGAATACCCATGATTCCCTTAGCTGCTTGAATAGAAATCAGCATCAACTGCTCAGTATTCGTTTGTTGGCTAGTAATTGCCGGACTTCCTGGTGCTGTTACAAACCCACTATCCAACCCAGTTTCTTTTTGTTCTTGCTCATGTATCTCTTCCTCTTCTTCTTCTCCCCTCATTAGCAGAGCATGTAATGTTTTTTTGATTTTGCATTTGTGGGACGGGCTCCACTGTTCTTTACAGTACCAATATGGATTTTTGTTCCTCTCTGGCAATGCGTTATCTGTATTGTTACGATTGTTCGGCTTGTTCCCAGTCTGAGTGAATTTGTTGGTATTCCCCCTGAACTTGCTAGAGTTGATCTGAGTATTCATTTGACTCCTCTTTGTAGCTGCCAATTTTTCATACACTCTTGCATACCAATATCCCTCCATCAATCCTTGGGGTCTCTGGCCGCTTACATCATGTTTGATTTCCCCTTTTAAGCCCCCTATAAAACAGCTCAAAAGAAAATGTTCTTGCAGGTAAGAGTGATCCCTCTTTACTAGTGCCATACACTCCTCAAATCGATCAATGTAATCAGACATTGAAGCTTGCTATCTGATGTTTAGTAGCACCTCTATAGCTTCATGAGCCGATAAGTCAGAAAACCGATCACAAATCATTGCTCCAAATTGCGGCCATGTCAATAACTGGCTATGAATGTCAACTCCCTTAAACCACGTGGCTGCTCTACTCGTCAGATGTGCCGTAGCCAAGTTTACCCACTGCTCCAGGGGTGTGCCAGAGATTTCGTAAAACTTCTCACATTGCTTGAGCCAATTTATTACTCCTCCTTCAAATAGGGGTATTTCTAATCTTGGTCCCTTAATCACTGCCTCCATGTAATGGCCAGTATTGTTAGTCTCTCCCATAATCTGATGTGTTTGACCATCTATCCATTGGACCCCTTGATGATGTGGTCTCATACCATAACTGTTCCACATGCTACCAGGAATTCTTCTTGCTCCCTGAACATCCATATTACTTGGTGGCTGTCCAGTTCTGTTTACTCCCCATGTTGTCTGGCTGGAGTTAGGATTCATCGGTGGTCGATTTCCTTGGTTAAACTCAAAACTACACTCTGATACAAACGGGTGAGGTTCCCCTATGAATTGGGTCTCACAAGAACTTTTATCCATTCTTCTTTCACATTGACCCCGACTCAAAGCAACAGGATTTTGATTCATTACCTGTATTCCAACGGATGACAAATTGGTCGCCCCAGCATCCGCGTCCACTTCTTCAGTTCCCGATCCACTGGCTCGGTTCTGGTTTTCTTCCGCCATCGGACTAGATTGATACATCTTCTTGAGAATATCCTTTATTTCTTGAAACTCAGTCTTCAAAGTCTTTAGATCTGCTAAGTCTTCCTTGATCACCGCAATCTCCGCCTTTACTTCCACTAGATCATCTCTTCCCATCATTGTTTCTTGCGATCGGGTCGTCACCACCATGAATCCGTCGACCGCTCACCCCGGTGACTATCAGGGCTTTAACTCTTCTCCTTGTCTCAGTGTTGGGATTTTACGATCACGATCTGAAGTCGTGACCAACCACCACTGATTTTACTTCAAATCCGAAGATCACACTTGCTCTGATACCTTTGTTAGGCCCTGCATCAACTCGATATGATCTGGGCACGAAAAATGAATATAGACCTGACGCTAGGAAGAAGAACTACAACTTATCTAGCAAGAAAGCTATTTGGGAAATGAAGATAATTATCGCGGTTCGTTACTACTCGTTTTTGTTTCGACTCCCTTATCAGATAATATCAATTTGTTACTGCTGACTTACAAATATTTTTGTTACAGATTTTTTTGTTATTCTGTTCGAAGCCACATTCCAGAAGAAAGGTTGGAATCGAGGCCGGCGAGCGGTAGGAGTACGGCAAGATGGAGGTGGAGGTGGAGGTGTAGTCCTCCGCGCTGTACGGGGTGGGGGAGGTGGGGAAGCGCCAGACAGTGTGGATGAGCCATAGCGACAAGGTGGTCAGGCTGCCCGAGGGGTTCCAGGTGGTGACCCGTAGCGTGCTGGGTGCCGTTGCTGCTGTCGAGAACCGGGAGAAGCAATTTTATGGACTTCAGTACCACCCCAAGGTAACGAGCTTTAGATTCTTTAAAACAGAGCAACTTTTTTGGATGGATGGAGATAGGTTCCAAATTAAACTATAAATTCAATTGCATTTATTCTTGGTTCTTGGAAATTTCTTCCAATTTGATTTGATGGGACTTTTGTGGGAAAGCTAGATCGAGATTGTCGGTTTATTGTTTAAAATTGTTTAGGCAGTTTGTCTTTTTCTTTTGCAAACTAGATGGGCATGCTTTCTAAGTTAGCAACAAATTTGATATGATTGGTTCTTGTGGTCGGACAACCATTGGGGGAAACGGTTGCTTCTTTATGAAAGATTTCAATGTGAAGTTTTTTTTTAGATAAAGGATAGAATCCAGTATCTGCAATTGCACACAACCGAGTTTTACAACGGTCACAACTGTGAAACTTTATTGTAACAGAGTATGCTAATAGAACTGAAAATTAATATCCAATTCTATAATTACGTATCCATCCATGCTTGGCAAAGATATCCAAAGCTACCGCCTCCAAAGCCTTGCTTGCCAGCCGAATGGTCTCCCGATGGACCTCATACTGCAATAACGCCCAAAACCGCATCCAGTATGTTCCCCTGAAAATAGCCTGCATAAAAGAAGAACATTGTTTTTTCTCGAACGTTAGATCATTTCAATGTGAAGTTGGTGGTTGTTTTTAGGAAAACGTGAAATTTTTTAGGTATATGAATATTGTTGTTTATTTGTTTGATTCTCAGTTGGTATTGGTCTATTGGTGGCGAAATCTGTCCTTATTTTAGTGGAATTTGTGGAAATGGTTTCTATCATGCCTCGAGCTAGAGCTGCAAATGGGAAGGAAAGGTTGATAAAGGAATGATCCTTCTGGTTTTTATTTTCTTCAAAAGGAATTATGAGAACTGTCTGGAATATTGGATTTTTTTTGTAGGAAAACTGATACTTAGATGCAAGTGGGTCTGTGGATACTTAGATGCAAGTTTTTTTTATAGGAAAACTGAACTTATTAATATTGGTGTGCCAAATACATGCCCTTCTTTTTCATGTGTGGGTCTGTGGATTTTGTGCTGATTGTGGGGGACATTTATTTTTTAGCAGTTGTTCAGGGAAACAAAAACCTCAGTTGTCCACAGCCGCTTAAATCGTCTGTGTTTGGTGCAAAGGATGAGTTGGTTGCTGATGTTATAGAAAGTCAAAGAAAAACTTGGGGATTAGGTTATTGCTGAATGCTGGTGGTATATTACTGGATTATGTTTGATCTTTTTATGGTTGTTTCTAAAACTGTTTATACCTTAGCATGATTGTGATGAACTTTTCAATCTCTTGATTATACAAGGTGACACATTCACCCCAAGGAATGGAAACATTGCACCACTTTCTTTTTGATGTTTGCGGGATAAAAGCCGATTGGAGGATGCAAGATGTCCATCAAAAGCACGGTTGGGCCTGATGAACATGTGATTTGTGCACTATCAGGTGGAGTTGATTCAACAGTTGCAGCCACACTCGTTCACAAGGCAATAGGTGATAGGCTTCATTGTGTTTTTGTTGACAATGGTTTATTAAGGTAGTTATTATTTTAGTAAGTTATTTGAAGAGAACTTACACTGGTTCAGAATAAATGTGCAACAAAACTAACATATGACCTCATCTGCAGATACAAGGAGATGGAACGAGTAATGTCAACCTTTGACAGTGACTTGCACCTTCCAGTCATATGTGTTGATGCCTCTGACCAATTTCTCAGCTTAAATTAAAAGGTGTCAAAGACCCAGAGATGAAAAGAAAGATTATTGGCAGGGAATTCATAGTTGTCTTTGATGATTTTGCCCACAAGTTAGAACAGAAGATAGGAAAAAGACCTGAATATTTAGTTCAAGGAACACTATACCTTGATGTGATTGAATCATGCCCACCTCCTGGGAGTGGAAGGACACATTCCCACTCCATCAAAAGCCATCACAATGTTGGAGGTCTTCCAAAAGATATGAGGTTGAAGCTCATTGAACCACTCAAGCTACTATTTAAGGATGAGGTATCAATGTACATCTATTTACTTCATACATTTCTTGCTTCTCTTTGGATGATCTAATTATATATAATGAAAGACTCCATCAAAAGTGCTTACCTTCAATTTTGAAAATAAAGATTCTTATTTTTAACAAATTTATTATGTGTATTGTATGTCCTCCAAAAGGTGCGGAAGTTGGGGAGTATTTTGAATGTCCCAGAGTCATTCTTAAAGCGACACCCATTTCCTGGGCTTGGCCTTGCTGTTCGTGTCCTAGGTGATGTACAGAAGGCAATGCTTTGGAGGTTCTTCGTCAGGTTTGAGCTTTTGAATTGTTAAATTTTGCTAAATCATCGTTTATATTTATGTGAATTGGCAACTTGCCTGTTCATTTATTTCAGGTGGATGAGATATTTGTTCAGGCCATTAAAGATGCAGAGGCCTCTACGATACAATTTGGCAAGCTTTTGCTGTGTTTTTGCCTGTACAAACAGTTGGGGTTCAGGGTGACTAGAGAACTCACTCCAATGCAGTTGCTTTAAGGGCAATTACAAGTGAGGATGGCATGACTGCAGATTGGTATGTAGCATAAAAGTTTGAGCTCTATTATCCACTTTTCGCAACTTTATTATACAGTCTACTCTAATGGTTATATTGGGCCCTTTGCACAAGTGCAATATTTTGTTGCAGTTGTACAGATAGGTTTGTATGCAGCAAGTTCTCTTCTGTTTGCTTATCAGTGGACAAATATTTGGGCTTAGCTCATTGATTGCTTGGTTTGTGCTAGAATAATTTGTAAGTACCTATGAAGCAAAATCGATGAGGGGGCTTTTCTTGTGGCAGCCAGAGAATTTGGATTTGAATTTTTTTAAGAGAACACAATCAAGTGTCGGAGAAATATACATCTTCTAACGGCACAACTGAGAGGTTGCAAGTAGTAGTTTATACTGCATTTATCCTTTATCGTTCCCATTCCTACTTATTCACTTTTCTCCATCTCTTGATTGGGGTTTAGGGAGTTCAAGGTTCTCAATCTATTGGAATTCAACAACAAAAGAAAATGAATGTCGGTAATTCTTAAGGATGAAGATGGCCAAGTTCTTCTTCTTTGCAAAGGAGTAGACAGGTAAAGTTCTATACCAAATATATTTCTTTGCCGATGCTTATGTTTCAAGTTTTTAGCTCAACATGTGTCATGAAGTCGTTCGTGTTGTGAATCAAAAACTCAAAAATGATGACTTTAAAAGTGAAAGTATTACCAGAAGAGCAACTTATACACTTTATTGCTGACTAGATACTGTCAATGTATATGGGTTGTTTGTGCTTCAGCTTAACTATCCTTTGATGTTCTTTGTTCCACCTAAGCAGCATCGTATTTGATAGGCTGTCAAAAAAATAGAAGGTTGTATGAGCCTGATACAAGCAGGCATCTCAATGAGTATGGTGAGGCTGGTTTGCGGACGTTGGCACTATCATACAGAGTGCTGCAGGAATCAGAATATTCTTCTTGGAGTGCTGAGTTTCTTAAAGCAAATACATCTATTGGCCTTGATAGAGAATTGCAGCTCGAGCGAGTCTCAGATTTGATTGAAAGAGAGCTGATCCTTGTTGGTGCAATTGCGGTGAAAGATAAATTGCAAAAGAGGTAAAAATGATTGATTGATTTTTTAGATTAGTAATATATATTGCTACGTACAATATATTTGGTTTTAATTCATACCGAAAGAGAAATCATAAAAACTTTTGTAATCGGGAGAAATAGATGTTTGATCTTGTAGCATAATTTTCTTTTATTGCTTGACCTTTATATTTCGTTACCAATTTTATTTTTCGTAGCAACATATGGGTATTGAACTAGTTGCTAAGATAAATTAGTTATTTGTCAAACGGTCTCTTATAAAAAGTTACAACTGCTTTTCGGTCTAGAAAGCCAAAAGCAGCTTTCTAGAAAAGCGATGGCTCCCCAAATAGGCTCTGAGATCCCCTGCTAGGTAATTAGGTGAGGTAGATGGAGAGAGGACAAAATCAAAAATAAGGTGGGTGGATTTGATATTGCCAGAGATCACACAGTATATTTACACCACAATGGAAAACAAAGCAAACCAGGCAATGAATAAAATTGCCTATTTTGTTCAAGTACAATTAGTTCAGAAGTAAAAACAGGAAACAGCGTAAAGCAGCTTGTTCTCCTCATGGTTTTCGGCAACACGCTCAGGCTTGCATAAAGCCTCATATCGATCAATCACTCGGTCGGTCGGTTACAGATTCTTAACATACAACTTCAATCCAATGCCCTATTTTTTTCATTCGCTATTAAGGCCACTTCTTGCTCAGTAGTTTCCATATGGTTAAGTCTGTGCATGACGGCCTTCGCAGTGAAATTCCGCTCTGGCGGTTAGGCTGGGAGGGCCAACAAACAGAAGATTACAAGCACAAAAGAAAAAATGTTGTCCAATACAGTACGATAAATTGGTTTACCTGCTTCGAACAACTATGCATGGCATGCCAATGCGCTCTCAGCTGCGAGGACCTACCAGCAATAAGGATGCATTTTTGCAGAATTTTTTTAAATAATATATTTTTATAGAAAATTACAGAAATAATATGCCGAAAAAAATTTACAGAAATACCCGTCTGTCTCAATTTCGAATTGCGACATAGCCGTTAGTCGCAATTTGGAATTGCGACAGACTGTACGGCTTCTGTGTCGCAAATCCAAATTGCGACTGAGGTCTGTCGCAGCCGTTAGTCGCAAATCCAAATTGCGACAGTGCCTTTTACCTCACGCCCGAGGCCTTCGGCCTCATTTCTTCGAGCGAGCGCCGACTGATTTCGCAGGCGAGGAAAAGAAGAGAGAGGGCGCCGCCGGGAAAAAGAGAAGGGAGAGGAGAGGAGGAAGAGAAGGGAGAGGAAGAGGAGAGGAAGGAGATGAGGAGGAGGAGAGGAAGAGAAGAGGAAGAAGAAGAGGAGGATTTCGTCGCGATTGAGGTAAAATTTGTTGCCAATTTTTTGTAATGTTCATTCTAGTGATCAAATTAAGGGCATGTTTGGATCCATTAGCACTAACAATTAGCTAGCTAATGGCTAATAGCTAGCTAACTATTAGCTGACTAATTATTAGTTGGAGGCTGTTTGGATCCACTAGCTAATAGGTGGTTAAAAATGTAGTTGTGGATGCAATTGTCCATTGTGCCCTTGCATTAAATGCTGGTTAATTCCTCAAAACCCCATCCGAAAGCACGACAGCACGCCTTCCTCCTCAACGACGCCAACCCCATGCAGAGCTCCCAGTCCCTCACGTTTGCCCTCAATATGCTTGGGACAACATGTTCAGTGCTCATGCTCCCAGTCCCTCAGATGTTCTACTTTCATCCCATACAAAAATTTCACATGTGATCTCTACCAAACAGTTGTAACCTAAACAAACAAATACTTGTTTAGACATGACAGCAGCAGATGAACAACAAACACACAGTTGTAACCTAAACATATATGATATCATACAAATTAAGCAATCATCTTTCCACATTACAGTAGATGTAATAAGCACATTATCTTAGGTTTGTCGGCTCATGGGAAATACTACTGCTCTGAAAACAGCAAACCCAGTTCACACAGCTCATGATTCTGACTCATCATGAAAACGGCAAAATGCATCATCTTCTATGATAAAGACCACACAGCTCATGATTCTAACTCATCATGAATGCAAAATTTATCCCAGAGACTGAGTAGCTTGTCCCATTTGTACAAAAATTTCAAGTTGCTACTTGGTAAGATTCATAGAGTTTGTCTATTCAAATAGCTTCTCTCGATAACTCTCTTATTGCAAACAAAGCATTTTGGCACAAAACTGCAACCACACTGGCACATTTGGTTTAAATTAGGATAAGTGTAAATCAGTTTTTTTCCCATACATGATGATTATCTGTGCACTGCATAGCAAAAAGCATAGCAATCAGCCAAATATGACTTGAACAATTGGCTAGATGTGACTGACAATATTTCTTAACTCTCATGCATTATACTGTATCCTATAATTCCTCCAATGCATGAATTCAGCATCAGCCAACCAAGTATGAGGCTGAGCATTATATTGTATCTTTGCTAACCAAAATTATGTAATGAGCTCATTACAGATTTAACCAAAGCATCTATTTACACTCATAATTAAGTCAATTTCAGGTCCAACATTCACCAAGTGCAAAATGTACCATAATTTCAATACTTGAGGAAAGCAAAATTCACAAGCTCCTACACCAAAGCCTTCATACTCTTCCTCCAAGCCTGCACTGCATAGTCCGCCAAGGATTGCCACCACTCACCACCAAAGCCAGTGGCGCTCCCACTTGCCCGAGGTGTTGCACCACTTCCACCGCGGCGGCTGCGACCGACGAAGTTCCCCTGCACCCACCGGGCGGCGGCGACCAAGAGCTCCACGTGCGCCTGTAGCCGAACCGCCGGCCGAGGCGCTGAACGGCCTCATGACCATGCCAGCAGGTCTCCGTCGGGTCCGTGTGCCTCGCCACGCGCCACGCCCACCGGCGACATCCGGTTCCACGTTGTTGCCGACCCATGGTGATCAAGTAGCTCCTGTAGGACATGAAGTTGGGGAGGTTGGCGGCACAGGAGTTGAGATCGAGCACCTCCACTCCACCGAACGCTTGACGAGGAACGCCACGGCCGCCAAGAGAGTTGGCTGGCTCGAGAAGGAAGCCCGGAGGCGATTCATGGGCGGGAAGTGAGATCGACGAACGAATCGTCCTCTGGTTCTCCCAAAAGATCCATCGAAAAGAGAGAGCGGCAGAGGGATTTGCGGAGAGATGGGCGGCGGAGAGAGCAGTGGGGAGAGAGCGCAGCTGGGGAGAGATGGGCGCGGCGGCGAAAGGGGCCGGAGGTTTGCCTTGCGGAGAGAGCGGCAGAGGGGATCGTGTGCCGAGGAACTTTGGAGAAGGGCAAAAAGACTTTTCAACATCTATTAGCAAAGAATTAGAGGGTCTACCAGCTAATGAAAAAACCATTAGTGGGATGTTGGATAATTATTAGTTGCATTATTAGTGGACTGCTTTGGATCCACCTCATTAATTTTAACGACTAATTGTTAGTGCTAATGGATCCAAACATGCCCTAAGATTAGCAAAAAATACATAACTAGTTTAGTTAGGTATTGATTAAATTAGGGTTGAAATATAACGTTGAAATAATAAACTAGTTTAAATATAGCGTTGAAATAATAATAAACTAGTTTAGCTCGGTGATCAAACTAGCATTGAAATAGTAAAATTGTATTACTAATTTTTTCTAATATTCATTGTAGTGATCAAACTAGGGTTGAAATATAGCGTTGAACTCAGTATTACAAATTAGGGAAAAATGTATTATTAATTAGGGTTAGCAATAGTTTAGTTCGGTTGTATTACTAGTTTTATAAAAAATGATTTAGTGATTATGAATTTAGCGAGTTAGCGTAGTTTATTTAAATTTCTGATTTAGCTAATTCGATTGTGTAGAATTTTAATTATTTAGTAGGTAGTTTACGGGATTTCGGTTGTATTACTAGTTTTATGGGAAAACGATTTAGTGATTTTGAATTTTGCGAGGTGAGCGAGAGTTTATTCAACTTCACGATTTAGCGATCAGATTGTGTATGTGTTTAATTATTTAGTAGCTAGTATCACGGGGATTGTGACGTGTGTTCCCAAAACCCACACAGTGCTCTCTCAAGCACGTGGTAGGTGAAGAGTATCGCATGACGTCACCAACTGCGCTAATAGCAAAAATATTCATCATAGAACAAAACGATATTACCTGTTGTAATACCGGGTATAGAGTATGTCGTTGTATGAGTAGATTAAGAGTTGAAATGTGGTAGCGTTTTGTTGTGCCATCATAAACAATCAATGAAATGTTTGACAGGTATGAACGAACGAGTAGAATTTAAAATACACTACGGAGAAGGGGTTCCGCAGATGGGTGCACAAGGGGTGGAACTTAGTCATTTCCCAAGTGTTATGGCTAGCTTGTCACGTCTTTGGTGAGCGTTAAGTGGGGCACGGTTAATGATGATGGTTATACAACATGTTCTCCTTGGATAGGAATTGCATGATCCGAAGTCGCACGGAGTGGGGTCTCGAGACGGATTACACGTCTTGGGAGTTAGTAGAACTGAAGGGCCAAAGTCTTGGAGCTCAGATATAAGATTGGCAACCGAAAATGGTTGGCCATTAGTGTTGTTGGCGCAAGCATTTCGAAAACCAAGATCGACCATACGATGCGGGAGGAGGCCGGTGGTGATGAAGCGAGAGGAAGTTGGGGAGAGTAGCGAACCGAAGGTGTGCGAGATGAGGAAGCCGATGTTCCAAATCCAGATATTCAGAACCACAGGCGTGCGCGCAGCGAGGAGAAAACATTGAATCGTTGGTTGATGCAATGGAGGCGAGAGCGTGGAGTATGACAATTTGAGTAACGACACGACGACGAAGAGCATTTCCCTCTGAGTGGGATGCATGTCGATTCGATAGATTGGTGGTCAACGAGTGAACACTTCCGTGGCAATGATAGGAATGAGGTGAGGCAAGGTGCCATTTACAAGAATAAGAGTGAGGTTAGAAGCGGTGATAAAGATGGGCGTGGTCGCCGTAGAACCTTTAAGGTTCTTGGTCGGACGGTGGACGACGATGTCGATGCCGATGGAGGGCTGCCAATGGGCGTGTGCATGCGCATCGCCTAAATGGGATACCGCTTGGAAGTGTTCTATAGTCGTCCCACACGCGCGTGCTTACTTGAGTCCGCCCAATCACATAGAAACATATCTTCGTGTTTTGTTACAAATGCAATGTATGGGGAGATTATGGGCAACTTGGATTTAGAGCCACGTACATCATACTTGCAATAGAGCGAGGTTTCAAGACACCATAAGCTATGCCAAAGCTTGGAGGCGGCGAAGGCTTTGGAAACTAGATTTGGTACATTCGAAGACGCTTATCGAACCTACCGGTATGCTTCAGGTGATCAAGGAAAGAAATCCTGGAACTTATGTCGATATTTGTGAGCGGCCCTCGTAGCGCTTCGCTGGGAAGATGGTACTTCAGCGGGCATTCTTTGCTTTTGGTGCATGTGTCAACGTGTTCGAGCATTGCCGCCCGTTCTTATGTGTTGATGGCACATTCTTGATGGGACGATATAAAGGTCGGATATTGACCGCCATAGGAGTTGATGGCAACAATCAGGTTCTTCCAGTAGCGCTTGCATTCGAGGAGGGTGAGAACATAGAAAGCTGGCTCTGGTTTCTGAGGAACGTGAAAGCTGGGGTTGTGGATCGGTATACCGAGTTTGTGTTATACACGATCGGCACCCCGGCCGTTGAAGGCGGTCGTCAGATTGCAGAAGGTCTGAAGAAACACATCCATGGCCCGATATGAAGTAGGTGGTGCAAAGCGGCACATGGGTGCTAACTTCTACAAGCGGTTTAGGAACAAGGATCTTCTGAAGCTTTTTAAGAGGTTGTGCGACCTGGACCCAACAGAGAAAGTTCAATGCATCGTGGAAGAAGTTGGGAAGCCGACATCGAGGCATACCGCAGAAACAACGAAGAGGCCAATTCCTAGCACGGACAAAGCCCCAAGAGTAACTGGAAGTGTTACCCACGGACCCTCCGCACTTGGTCCGGAGGAATGGAAGATCGACGAAATGCTTCTCCGAATGGATAGAGCATGAGCCTAGGTAGAAATAGGCACTGCTTTACGACACCGATGGTTCCCGGTATGGGGTTATGACGACTAACTTGGCTGAGGTTTACAACTTGGTCATGCGAGGACTGAGACCCCTTCCTCTTGTTGCTATAGTGGAGGGTGTTCTTCATGGTGTTGCGAAGTACTTTGTGGATCGTCATGCCGTATGCGATTGCCCGCATGAGTAATCTGATGTGAAATACTCGAAGGTGATCTGTACGTACATGAAGGACAAAGGGAAGAAGGGGGAGATGCACAGATCATTGAAAATGGGTACGAGGGAGCTTCGTTTCGAGGTACTATGCAAAGAGAAAGCAGGACGTGGGACAAACCGGCATAAAGTTGCTCACGAATGCATTCTACATTGGCAAACATGTGTATGCACCTACAACAAGCCTGCGCTACTACACAAGCCATGCTCGCACGTAATGGCTGCGTGCTCGACAATTCGTATGGACCCAGGTATATTCTTATCGCAATTTTTCAGTAAAGAAGCGGTGGCGGCAACTTGGAGCGGAGAAATATATGGCTTTCGAGTGGTGGGTTTGTTCACGGAGCATCAAAGATGGGAGGATACACGAAGGGGTTCGATATCGCGGGCTCAAGGGCGAGGGCGACGACAAACAAGACGTATAAGGAATGACATGGACGCTGCAGAAAGCGGGCATCGCACGAAGAAATGCTCCATTTGTAAAGAGATGGGACACTCTTTCAAGTATTGCCCAACAATTCAGAGGCCGTGAAATTGTTGTACGGTCTCCGCGTATGTAATTGTTAGGTCGCATGTCAATGTGATATGTTGAATTCCTATTTGTAATGCAGGCGGAGCTCCTAGCCCGTTTCGTGGACGTGCTGCCAGCTGACAGTGAGTACACACCTTTCGCAAACAAGCACGGTCTGACGCAGAAGTGGCTGATACAGTTTTACGTAAGTGACATTAACTTTATGTACATTTTATTTCTCTATGTCTTAAAGTTGTGCAACTGACCATTACTTTTTTTGTAGCCCGAGCGGATGGCACCCAGAGCAGGGAACTACGTTGTCAGTCGCCACTTCGAGGCATACCTGTTGTGGCTGTTCGGTTGGGTTCATTCACCTCCACCCACGGAGACACCGTCGACAAGCACTTGATCCGAGACGCGAGGACGATCGCAGACGCCGAGATGGAGGAGATCCGCAGCTAGCGTGGACCGCATTGTGGCCGCTGACGACTGGGGCCTTTTGCGACGATTGTCGTGGCGTGGGGGCGGGTCCTTCTCACAGTCTGTCTCTCCTACTTCCGCCTTTGGTCTTTTGAGAGGTTCCGGATCGCCGTCCGACATCGATCTGGCACCCTACGGAGCTGAGTTCTACCACGCCCCCGGGGACGACGTCGACCTGTCCTACCATGGGGACGTTGTGGTGCCGCAGACGGGTTAGTAAAATGATCTTTACCATAAGCTATGCGATTATTTTCAAATTATTTTCTAACTTTACCATTACTTTTTTGTAGTCGATGTACGGCGCCAGGATTTACACACGCCGTACTCGTGCACGTAGCGATGTTCGACCGGTGACAGATGATCGCGTCATCTGGCGCCCTTACCTCCGAAGTTGGTAGCGGCGAGAGCACCTCACGGCCTCTCCTTGTAGTGCACCGTGACGCCGCCTTTTGGTTCACGGCGCCACCTTGTTTACGACGCGGTACGCCGAGACGCACGCCGTGCACCACGTGATGAGGCGATTCGCCTCCGCCAGTCTTCCCGTCCCCACCAAAGGAGGTGGTCCCACCTCACGTGCACATGTAAGTGCTCTTCCATGTCTATTTCAGTTGCATTTTTTTCATGTTTGCGGAACTAACGTCATTGCTCATGTTCTCATGCAGGGTCACACGTAAGGGGCACATTGGTGCCGCTAGTTGGCGGCACAAATGATCCTCACGCTCAGCGAGCGGGCGAGGCGTTGGCGGGCGTTCACTAGAGGATGCCGTCGACGACCACGCAGCGCACGACGAGTACATCCGATTAGTACGCACCACGCTGCGCATTCGGGTTGTGCGCGTCGTTGACTCACCTCCGAGGCACGAGCCCTCCGTATGCGGACACCTACCCCACCCAAATGACTCGGCGTTTCATCGAGCGGTCAAGATTTCTTCCACAATCATTGCTATGTATCGCATCAGTAATTGTACGAACTAAGTGGCATTTCAATTGCAGGTGCGGAGCGACCTTGCTAGGGAGAGCCTACACGACGTGGGACGCCCGTTAGCACGACTAGGCCTAGGGGACAGGGGTCGACGTCGCGACGGGCGAGTTCAAAGGGCGCTGCAGCGTGTACGCCATAATCTACTGCGATGGTCGGCTTACATCGTGCAGAGGCCTAGGGACGACGACGCCAGACAGTTCACGCGGCGTGCCTCCGCCAGACGGGTCGACACGCCGCAGCCACACACACACACTGCGCCCCCTCCTCACGCCCTGTGGGATCGATTAGCAAGCGATCCGCACCAGACGCACCTATGATCGCAAGTATACCGACTGTCTCTTTTCATCTTTATGATCTTAATGTTATGTAATGTACTAACAAGACAACTTCATCAACGAGGGCCTATGTAGCACCAGAGCGGAGGCCTTGGCACCTCTCGCACGACTACTCTCTACTCGGCGACGTCGACTTGGACTTCTTCGTAGATCCAGCCCCAGCAGCCGACGGGTGCGGTGCTTGGCCCCTCGCAGCTCGCCGAGGCACCTGGTCCGAGCCACCCATCGCCCGACGTCTTCGCTACTCCTCCAGCACCAGTACGGCCTGCTAGGAGTACCCGTGGACAGGCCCCTGACCAGCTGACGTAGCCCTCTGGGCATGTGCAGCGCCGTAGGAGGCTTGGGACCACCTGAGGAGTAGCACCACGTCGTAGTTAGGTCTTTTCTTTCGTACCAGATGTGCTGTACATAATTTCTTTGTCACATTATGTAGCAAACTTATGCATCGTACTTTATTTCCTTACGTTATATTCTATTATTCTCAGCTCAAATTCTCCATTTCTGCAAACTCCCTCTCGCACCCCGTCAACATTATCACGTACGTTGTTCGCGTTAACGATTATGGAAGGCCCAACTGGCAGACCGACAAGTTTATTACAAGACTACCCATCTCAGCCGACAGAGGGTGACAGTCGTAGAAGCTGGCAGAGGGTGACACATCGTGCGACCTTTGACATGAGGGTGACAGGTCGTGCGGCTTTGATGATGGGTGACACATCGCGACCTTTGACAGACGGTGATGGGGTCGTGCACCTTTGACAGAGGGTGACAGTCGTGCGGCTTTGATGATGGGTGACAAGTCGTGCAGCCTTTGACAGAGGGTGACAGGTCGTGCAGCCTTTGACAGAGGGTGACAGGTCGTGCAGCTTTGACAGAGGGTGATTAAGTCGGCACTTTGATGATGGGTGACACGTCGAGTAGCTTTTCACAGAGGATGGCACGCCATCAAAATGGACAAGTGCTATAATTGTGTGGAGTAACCCCTCTCCACCACTATAAAACAGGGCCGAGGGGTAGACATCTAACACAGCCAAACGCCACCGAATCTACACAAATTAGGGCACAATATCATTCTATCGCCTCTTCAAAGAAGCGAAGTCATCCCGCCTCGAATATTCGGATGCCATGAGCGTCGGCGCGAAGTTCTCACTGAGTTGCCCCAACCCAAATGCGATCGCAACCTACTGGCGAAGATGATGCAATCTACTCATGGAGCGACGGCGCGCCACTCATCAATGTGGCCGCACCTACAAGGTAAACCTCTTGGTGTCCACACAATGCAGTAACACTACCATCTCATGCATCGTTCTTTCTTTTCTCGACAAGGACCGGTGTTGCTTCTTCCAATGGATCGATGGGGTGGAACGACGTGATCACGAATTTCTCCAATCGCCACGACGCCTACCCCACTTCGGCCGAGAACTTCACCTGTGGGAGAGGCCGCCAGATATGTCCCTTTCTAGATCGACCTGAGCTTAGGGCGGTGGGCAAGGGGCCAACCAATCGGTGAGTTTCATGCGACATACTCATGTTAAACTTACAAAATAGTAGTTCTAAACCAGTTCATCGCATGAGTGAGTTCAAAAGGAAACTTGCGAATTTGCTCAAGTCAAAGAGAAACCTCCTCCAGGCCACCCAGAAGCCCCGACGTTTGCGAACATGGCTGCGGCAATGGTTGATACCGCCACGATGATCTAGCGGGTCGAAGATTCTACGGTGCCCTTGGCCGAGGATGAATGGTGCTGGTACTTCAACCGAGTGGACCCGAGGACGTACCACCCACATCTCATGCTTCTGCATGGGATAACCGGGGAGCAACCTCTCCGTGGTGCCACTACCGCCCTGAAAAGCCGGACCGAGTACGCCTACGGTGTTATTCAACGACCAAAGCGGGCATATTGCATTGATCAGAGGGCACGCCCGATTGTCCAAGGATAAGCCCAACACACACCTCCCGCACTATATAGTGGGTGCGAGCGAACGAGAGCAGGCGTCTCCGCATGCCTCCGCTAATGTACCAACACACCAGAGGTGCAAGAGGTTCCTCCTCTCAAGAAGAAGGGACAAGGGAAGCAGCGGCCGAGGTCTCAAAGACGAACAAATTCTTGACGTTGCGCAGACCAATCGGGAACCCGTGGTATTAACATAGGGGACGCCGAATCGGATGACATGCCCATATGGGAGGGCGAAATCCACATAAAAAGACCAAAAATTATGTCTTACATACCGAGACGTCGGCATAGGCCACCCATTCGCATGATTTGGGAGAAGCTAACGGATCCCCATGGAGTTCTTTCATAGTAGGGACTGAGCGGTGTCCGAGGACAAATCGCAAATTAAACACGGGTCAGGTAATATGCAGAAAATGTGGGACATCATTCTGGCTGTACCCAGATAGGATGAACGATCATTTGTTCCACCATGACGAACATTGCTTTCGTTAGTTAGTTCGTCAAGCAATTTCGTCACCGTTGTAATGCCCTTCTAATATAATCTAATCTACTGCTTATTTTATCATCTGAACTTTCGGTGTATGTGCCCTTATATATGTTCAACAAATAATTTAAGTGTTCATAACATGAGTTGTTGTCGACTAATTCATGAAGGCTGTTTGCAGCAGCGATACTTATACACTAAGGAAGTTGTAAATAGAATATTTTTCCAGATTATGGCAGTACATATGATGGAGAGTGTTCATGAACTAATTTCCCTAATAATGTCATTTAGACGAATTATTCTACAAGCCGTCCAAAAGTCTTAAGTGAGTGTAGTTTTCACGCGACTAATTCATGAAGGCTGTTATAAAGAAATGATACTTATACACTAAGGAAGTTGTAAATAGAATATTTTTCCAGATTATGGCAAGACATATGATGGAGAGTGTTCATGAACTAATTTCCCTAATAATATCATTTAGACGAAGTTATTCTACAAGTCGTCAAAAGTCTTAAGTGAGTGTAGTTTTCACGACTAATTCATGAAGGCAATTTTAAAGAAATGATACTTATACACTAAGGAAGTTGTAAATAGAATATTTTTCCAGATTATGGCAGACATATGATGGAGAGTGTTCATGAACTAATTTCCCTAATAATGTCATTTAGACGAGTTATTCTACAAGCCGTGAAAATTCTTAAGTGAGTGTAGTTTTCACGCGACTAATTCATGAAGGTCAAGTTTCAAGCAGCGTTATTTATATACAGAGCTAGTTATAAATAGAATTTTTTTCCATATTATGGTAGTACATGTGGTGGAGAGTGTTTCTGAACTAGTTTGCGTAATAATAGCATTTAGACAAGAAGTTTAAAGGATAGCTGAAAAGGCTTCAATGATCACAAATTTGACATTATTGGGAATCAGATTTGAATTTTAGCTTGGTTTTTTCTAAATACGCAAACATGTTGTATCGATTTGTAATTACGACTGTAATTTTTATCAGTATTCCAAATTTGTTAGTCAATTTGGAATTATGCGACTATAGGTATTTCGTAATTTTTCCACCATATTATTTCAAACTTTTTACAAAATATATTATTTTAAAAAAAGTCCATCTAATGTTCAATATCTTATAATATTTGTCGACGATTACACATATTATTTTTTTTGCAAATTCTAAATCAATGAATTAGTAAATAAATCATCTAGTCTTTCGTCGCAATTCCAATTTATGCACGAGAGGACTTATGACAGTTTCGTCAAGAAATTGAAATTGCGATTAAGTCTCGTCGCTGCAAATTGAAATTGCGACTAAGACGTATGTCAATTCCAAATAGCTGACGACAGTATTTTCGCAAAAAATTTTCGGCATATTATTTCTGTAATTGTTTTTAAAAAATATATTATTTAAAAAAAATTCCATTTTTGCACGTCGCATCCCACAT
This sequence comes from Guadua angustifolia, assembly GCA_036346375.1. Lineage (NCBI taxonomy): Eukaryota > Viridiplantae > Streptophyta > Magnoliopsida > Poales > Poaceae > Guadua > Guadua angustifolia. The sequence goes on along the minus strand of CM070511.1, from coordinate 2,720,063 downwards.
ATTCAGACCCATTTCCAAGAATGTCCCTATTATCTCCTCGTACGAGAATGGTGATCGAACCATACTTGTCACCGCGTCGCCTAGGCATCCCGATGGCCGGAGGGGAACGTCAAAACCGGCCATCTCGACTAGCGGTGTGGAGGCAGACGAGGAGAGTGAGCTGAGGGTGGGAGACGAGCTTCCCGTGGGCACGCATGAGGTCCGAGAGCTGGCCGGCCGCGGCGAGAAGGCCGGTGGTGGATAGGAGCAAGGCATGGGAGAGCAATGGGGAGGAGTCCCAGTCAGGGAGACGGAAGGGGATGGTGGTAGTGGAGGGGGTGGGGTCTGTAGTAGGTGGCACGGAGGTAGGTGAGGATGCTGAGTTATATTTATTTAGCTAGATTTATGTTATATGAGATATTATTTTTTATTTTTATCGCCTAGACGGACACCTAAGTGCCTAGGCGTTCTAACGCTCGAGGCTCGTCATGCCTAGTCGGACCACCGTGATAACTATGGATCGAACAGCTAAATTCAGATATATTTCTCCAGTGCAAAAATATGGACAATCTGCATATAGTAATAACCTTTTGGATGCAGTGTTGATGTCAATGCTAAATTTTAGAATAGATGCAACCTCTTCTGCTATCCTCTGCTTCTGTGAAAGGTGTCACAACAAAGCATTGGGAGATTATTTAATGGTACTGGAACTTGAAAACATGAACATGCTACAATTGTTCCAAACTTCCAATTAGTAATACCCATCAGCCTTTTATGCTTCCCTAACAAGTTGTTCATCCAAACTGGAGGCGACTCCTTTACCAAGAACAAGCTGCCCATATAGACTTCTTTCAGCCTCCTCTTTTCCAAAAATATTTATTTTTGATGTTCTCTCAGGGCCTAACTTTTCAATTATAGATCTTCAGTCAAAGGGAAAATCAAAGAATATACAGTTCGTTGCATGCAATTACCATGAACCAATACACAACTATAGTAACATGTTATCTTGACAGACAACACTGTTGTGCATATCCCAAAGTGCAAAGTATATTTTAGTCTAAAAAAGTGTAAAGTATATTTTGAGACATACGGCAAGAGTTGACAAGACATAAATAATTTAACAAATATAAACCGAACCCTGAAATCTTTTTTCCATTTCTCCCATATGTTGTCAATATGACCACAGGTACACCCTCACTAAGTGCATCATCAATGAACCTCTGAATGATTCATACACAATGTCAGACATAAGGCAACTTAAGTCCAAGATAGAGTTATTTCATAGCGCAAGCACAGAGTGCAGAAAAGAGAATAACTGCACACATGAATACATAAGATCGAAATAAGGACAAAAAATTTTGCTTCTGAATACTCATATATTGATGACATTAAAGCACGCTGCATGGGTATCAGAGCATGCAGAAAGCCAGAAACTTGCGATTAAAGATGTTGTGACTTCAGTCCATCTTGCAGATAACCATGAAGTCCTAAAATACACTCAGTTTGTACAATGGCCCAGAATTCTTGAAGGTTGCTTAAGTGTTAAGTAAGAAAACGAAAAAAAAAAACTACCTTGAATACTACCAGCTGTGGCCATAGCATCTTACGATTATTATATAATGACCCTGAAAGTGCCCTATCAGCAGTAGCTCAAATTCTCCAGGAATTCTTTCTCTAGAGGGTAATTTGTAATAAATTGAGATAAAAATGAAACAGTAAACTTACTTTTCAACTCCAGGCTGCAGTGCAAAGTTATCAGAAGCTGAGAATTCTTCCAAAGCTTTCAACTATGAGAAGAATCGTGCATAAACAAGTCACTGTAAGGATATTTAGTTCTATTGAAAAGACAGGAAGAAAAGAAACTACTTAACCATTTTGATATTAACAAATTCAAGCATAAAAATGAGTGCATTGAACAGGAAATAAGTAGTGTAACCCTGTTTTCAGGTTAGATCCGAACTCCAAACATATCTCTGACTGCTAAACCCTGTGTCTCCCAGAATCACACTTGTAAAAATCTGTTCGCAGTCCCCCTACCTTAGCAGAACCATGCATGATACACCCTTGAAGATGAGAATCTTGACTGAATACAGTTATTCTTAAACATGAAAAAAGGTGAACCACATTTGCAAATTTTAGGTGGAATCAAGATAGTCTGGCTGTGATGGAAATGATAAATTTTCTAATATCAGTCTGGTGACAATTCTAGCTAAAATATTAAGCACCTGCATACATACATACATACATACATACATACATACATACATACATACATACATACATACATAGACACACACACCTTTTCACGGAGAACACTTTTTATAAATGGCCCTTTCTCACTAGTTGGCAAAGATGTAGGCCAGCCAATCAGCATCAAGTTAGGAGAAAGGATGGACATAAGTAATTCATTTTAACTCCATTGTTTCAATCGATCAGCAAATGTAATTAGTCAGCTCCACACCACTAATCCACTATGTTAAATAATGAGCAGTTGTGTTGTGTAGGGAAAATAAATAAAAATATTATTTGACCAAACAGGGCAGTTGGGAGAAGAAAAGGCCGTACCCTGTCAAAGAATTGTATCAGCATTCTTTCCCCGTCGCCACTAGATTTCCCAGAAAACTATGAAACTTTAGGGAAATAAACAACATAATGAGAAAAGATAAGCTCTCATGTAGCCCAGTCCAAACTATGTTGTTCATAAAGGAGTAGAAAGGAATTATTAGAGGACAAGCAAAAGGGAACAAAATAGCAGGGGAAAATGTTCAAATCAGTGATGCCAATAGTTAACCCAATGCAGTAGAAGAGATGATGCTCAAGTTATATGGGGCTCAAGAATTCAATGCGCACCTCACTAAAACAGCATATATTAGCTCTGTCCAATTTGCACAATCTAGGCCAATATTTTGAAATGCTGGTGAACAAACATGTTAAATGTGATAAAATAACAAGACAAATAAGAAAGGTACATACTTGCACAGCTAGACTTCCATTATGCATATTCTAATATAAAACACTTATTACATAGGCCAATGCTGTCACCTTAGCTACTGACCAGAGAAAATGAAGTATCACATAAATGGGAAAGTACTTGATAAGAACATTAAGCAAAGAAGTATATTTACATTGTTCGCGCCTACATTGAAAGCTTGGCAATTGCCGAAGCGACAGGCATCTGCAAGAACTCTGGAGGACGAGAGAAACACATGTTACTCAATCAGAAGGAGCAACCCCAAAAAATAAAGTTGCAAAAAAACACAAACAAAGTTGTAACTACTCTCATCAAGCAACCACAAGTAACTACTATAAGAACATGACATGCATGTCAGTCACATCGGCCCCAATAACACTAAGCAAAGCCAGTATTAGAATGCCACAAGTTATGTAGCTGCCTAAAATTGTTGAACAACACGGCAAACACGTCTCCTCAACAGAATCAAACTATGAGCAACGGGTAGTATTTGCTTAAGAACAAAACATGACGCATTTTAAATCAATGTAATAGTGTAAACACAATAACAGAAGTTACATCGATTATTAGCATCGGGCATCTCCATGAACCATCTTGTTAGACTGATTGGACTATATATGGAAGAAGAAATATCCTGTACAATCACCCATATGTGTGCAAGCGTGCAATCAAGCGATCTGAAGCACCCAATCTATATCCAACGTGTGAGATCATGTGATGAAAAATTGGTTGAATGGTGAAATTGGAATTGTATAGTGACTTTGATTATAGCATATGTGGTGCTTGTGCATGTGCCATGTTGAGATAATTATTATGCTGGTGATAGCATGATGGATTCTGCTTGATGCAATGCACTCGTGTGAGTGGTTGCATGGATTGACTTTGAGTCAAGTCGTGGACTTGTGCTCGTGCACGGTTTCTGTGTTTATTCATGTGCAGGTGTTGCTCGAGGGCGAACGTGGTCAATGACGGGACCGGAACTAGGTTCATGGAGGAATTGAGGTTCGGAACTAGGTTCAGGGAGGAATCGAGGTCCTGGTGGTCGAGGATGTCATGCGAGACGTTCGGGCTAGAGAACATGCACATGAAGGCTGGTTAGTCACGATGCGCAAAAAGGCTTGCTCATGCGTGCAAGGTTGCTGGTTAGTCACGTATGCGCAGTAGGTGGGCTGTTCATGCGTGCAAGGTTTTGGTTTTGGCCATGTTGGGCCAAGTAGAGATAGATACGGACTCTTTCCATGTTGGAAGTGGAGTTGTATTCTATCTCGTTAGGATTGCTCTATATAAATAAGGGGAGGTGTCCCCTGTTTATTCTAGAGCAAGATTTTAGGGTTTGTATTCTTGTGTTGGAGTACTTTAGACAATGAAATAAAAATCAATCTTCCAGGGAGTTACTTCTTGCGGCTGTGATTTGCTCTTGGCTTCGACATAGTTGATCGATCGCTTGAAGTTTTGTTCATCACAGCAGCCACGAAGTTCATCACGGAGTTCGGTTCTTTGCAAAGGTATCATCTTGCGAAGGTAATATCTTTTGATCCGTAGATCCGATCGGATTGATTCTTATTGGGTTTGATTCGTAATTGAATCTAGTTTCTATAGTTAAAATTTCACATCAATCCAATGGTTAGATCTTCAGTAATTTGTGGTCGCCTAGATTGCTAGCCTGGTCGCCCAGCTGTTACATCGCTAATTGTTGTAGTCATCTTGCGAAAGTCATAACTTTAGATCCGTAGATTTGATTGACCTGATTCTTTTTTTGTTCACTTTGGAATTGAGTCTAGTTTATACATTTAAAATTTCACATCAATCCAATGGTTAGATCGTTGGGAATTACTGCTCACCCAGATTGATGTCCTGCTCGCCCGACTGCTCGCGTGGTCGCCCGGATTCAGTCATCTTGCGAAGGATATAAATTTAGATCCATAGATCCGATTGACCTGATTATTTTTTTATTAGCTTCATAATTGAGTCTAGTTTATACAGTTAAATTTTCATTTCAATCCAACGATTGGATCTTCTGGAATTATTATTTTAGTGAACGTGTGTCGGTCTGCTCGCCCAGGTTGTTCACGTGGTCGCCCAACCTGCTCGCCCAAGTACCTACTGCTCGCCCATGTGCCCAACCTGCTCGCCCAAGTGTCCTACTGGTCACCCAGGTGCCCAAACTGGTCGTCCAAGTGTTCTACTGCTCGCCCAAGTGTCCTACTGGTCGCCCAGGTGCCCAAACTGGTCGCCCAAGTGTTCTACTAGTCGGCCAAGTGCTCTACTGGTCGCCCAGACTTCTAGACTGGTCTCCCAACTTCGTGAACCGGTCTTCAAGCAATTTGAGTTTGAATTGGGGTGTTTCAAAAAGTTTAAGAATAAGATTTTAGCTTCCGCGCAATCATTCACCCCCCTTTGATTGACGCCATCCGATCCTACACAACGCTGGCTGCTGTTTTTACGTTTAAACCCTCCTACCTCACCCTCCATCTCTTCTCTCCCCGCCCCTGAAATTTGCTGAACACCCTCTGCCAGCAGCCGGCGTTGGATATATATTGGGTGCTCCAGATCGCTTGATTGCACGTTTGCACACATATGAATGATTGCACAAGATATGACCCCTATAAAAGTGAGTTATTTTGCTTTGGAGATGTCCAAAATTCTTTAAGTCAATACATGGAATTGTTTGGTTGTAAGCAAGGGAATTTACCTTTGAAGTATTTAGGTATTCCTATTCATTACAAACAATTACAAAAATCTGATTGGAAAATAGTAGAAGAACGTTTTGAAAAGAGGCTCAGTGGATGGAAGGGGAAACATCTGTCGGTGGGAGGTAGACTGATATTGATAAATTCAGTGTTAAGCAGCCTGCCAATGTATATGATGTCCTTTTTTTCAATTCCTAGAGGGGTGCTTAAGAAACTGGAGTATTTCCGCTCTCGGTTTTATTGGCAAGGGGATGAACATAAGAGGAAATATCGCCTTACTAGGTGGAATATTTTATGTCAACCAAAATATCAAGGAGGACTGGGGATTCATGCTTTGAACTTTAAGAATATCGCCCTTCTAAGTAAATGGTTGTTTAAACTTTTAACAACGAAGGGTACCTGGCAACAGCTGCTTAGGAACAAATATTTAGGATCCAAACCACTAGAGCAAGCTGAGTGGAAACCAGGAGATTCACATTTTTGGTCCAGCTTAATGAAGGTAAAGCAAGATTTCCTTCGCTTTGGCACCTTCAAAATTAATAATGGATCGCAGGTGAGGTTCTGGGAGGATATCTGGCTTGGAAATTGCCCTCTTAAAGATCAATACCCTAGTTTATATAACATAGTTAGAAGGAAGTTTACAACCACTGCTGAGGTTCTCTCAACAGCACAACCAAATATTTCATGGAGAAGATCACTGATTGGACCAAAATTAGTGGCGTGGAATGAATTACTTTCACTTATCGTTAACATTAATCTAACGCAGAATAATGATGAGTTCTGCTGGAATGTATGTCAAAATGGTCAATTCTCTGTGAAATCTCATTATCAAGCATTGATTAAAAATGGAGTGCTAAATTTAAATAAACGATTATGGAAACTTAAAGTTCCACTAAAAATCAAGGTGTTTTTGTGGTACCTAAGAAGAGGAGTCATTCTGACTAAAGACAATCTAGCAAAGTGAAATTAGTAGGGATGCAAAACATGTTGCTTTTGTCAGGAACCTGAGACAATTAGGCATTTGTTCTTTGATTGCCGTTTTGCACACACAGTTTGGACCCTAATATATTTGGCCTTTCAAATATCTAGTCCAACATGCGTGGATAGCATGTTTGGAAGTTGGTTAGAGGGGCTTTGGTCCAAGTGTTAGAAACATAGTTCTTCTTGGTGCTACAGCTACGTGTTGGTCTATATAGTTATGCAGGAATGATAGGGTATTTCAAAAGAAAACCATCTCTTCTCCTTTGCAGGTTATTTTTGCTATTATTCACTGGCTACGTACGTGGGCTGTGTTGCAGAAGGCGGAGATGCGAGCTAATTTTGGAGAAGGCTACTCAATGTTTGGTTCGGGTGGCCAAGGATTTTTATTCCCGAGCGCATGGGTGGCGGTCTAGTCTTCGGATTGCTAGTCATTAGAGTGTGAGTGGTCCCTTTTATTCTTTTTTGGCTGTGTGCTTCACGTTAAGCAGAGGCCGGAAGCAATTTCAAGAACTTGTATTATCTCGATGTAATGCTCTTGAAATTAATAAAATTCTTCAATTATCAAAAAGAAAATGGAAGGCTATGTTAGCTAATTCATAGCACTTTCTACATTAATTTGCAAAGCAGCTCTAACCCATGATTTATATGCCAGTGAGGCAGTAACCAGAAGAGTAACAGAAATAGCTCTAGGTACAAGCCTATAAGAACTGAAGCCATATGCATCAAACTACTGCAAACTAAAATGTTACAGAACCGAAAAAAATCACTCATTTTGGGCAAGAACTGAAAGAATCCATGAAACAGTCAGCAAAAAGAAGGGATACTTGGTGGTTCGTGAAATACCCCGAAAATTTCAAAAAATGGATTTATCTAATTTTATTTGATTTATTTGAATTTTTGCCGAATTTCCCGAATTTGTTTAAACCATTTCCTTGAGACTTTCCCTTTTTGTCCGCCCTTCCAAATTTCCGCTTTCCTTAAATGGAAATTCCGTTTTCTCCCATTGGCTCGCGCCTCCGGCCCACCCCGCCTTCCTTCTTCTCCCCTTCTTCCTCCTCACTGACGCTCTTCGCCTCGGCCACTGCACGCTACTACCACCATTGCCACTGCCACTTTTCTCTCGCCGCCGTCAGGTCAGACGCGCCAAGCAGAAGATCGCTTCCCGCACCACCGGGTCATCTTCTTTCCAGCCCCGCCCTCGCGTTCGCCTCAAGCCAAAACCGATCCCGCCGCCACGAACCTCGCCACCCCACCGCCTCCCTACCTCGCCTCACAGAGTGGCAAGGGCGCCGCCACACTATTTCCGCGCGCCTCGTTTTCCCCTCCGCCGCCGCCACCGCCCCCTCTCCCCACCGCCTCGCTTCCTCGCAAAACGCTTATAAAACCCTCCCGAGTCCCCATTTTCAGCTCTTCGAGCGCCCTAAAGCTTTTCACTCCCTTCCCGATTGTCTATTTCGTCTCCGGCCACTTCTCCTCGCCACGCCCGGAGCTTCTTCCCCATCTCCGGTTGAGCTCCGTTGCCGCGCCACCACTTTTTCTTTTAGCCAACTCCGCCACCGTTGAGTCCGCTGCAACCTCTCTCTCCGTTTCTCTAATTCTTCCGAGCTCCCGAGCCCCAAATCACGGATTCGCCGCCTTCTTCCTCGCGTCGCCGTCAGACGCTGTCGTCCTCCGCTCTCATCGACAAATTAACCCCACCGGTGGGTCCTCGCCTGTCTCACCGACACCGGGCCCTGGCCGCCACCCCTCCTCACTCGCTGTCGCCCCGGGCCCGCGTGTCAGCCTCCGTTCTCTCTCGCCACCCATTACCACATGTCACCGCCACGTGCGCGGGCTGCTATACAAGACGAGTGGGCGAATCCATTTCATCAGGCGTCCGATGCACAGTTCCCACTTTCATTTCTTTTTCGGATTTTGATTTAATTAAAATCCGAAAAATGCAAATAAAATCCTAGAAAATCCCCAAAAATTCCCAAAAATTCAAAAATACCAAAAATACATATTCGTGACTGTTTCGAGCCACTGAGTCCAAAAATGATCTCCGTTCCGTCATATCAAGTCCAAAAAATTCCCAAAATACCCTTGAACCCTGTTCCGGCCATTTTTTCCCTGATTCTTTTTCCAATTTTCTTTCTTGGTTTTTATTTGTTCGTTTATTTATTGTTTGCGTTTTCTCGCGTTAGATTCAACGTCGAAACAACCGTCGGCATGAATCTCGGAGCAGAGCAATACTTGGAGCCGGGAGTTCTTGGAGAAGCGTCAAGAGCAAGCAGATTCGAAGCGCACCACCGACATCAACACTTTCTATTTAGGCGAGCCCTCGAATCTGCAAGGCAAGCGAACATGTTGAACCCAATTCCATTACAGTATATTTACGTATCTTCTGTACTGCATTATTTTACTGATATTTTAGAAAATAAGAAATGTGGTAGTTTCGAATGACATGATTAGATACCACCCAATGCTAAACTCATTGCTATGCCTTAATTCCTTTTTAACCTTAGGATATAAAATATTGAACCCTCGTAAAGGTAGAAATTCATACAATTACTACTTTTAGACAAATACTTAATCTCAGAAGGATTGGATTAGTTGTTTTTGGTTTTTATAAAATTGCTACGGTACGGGGGACAGCATTGGGCGGACCACGGAAGGTGGATGCCGGCCCAATCCCTAACCGATGACGAAGCCAATGGATGTGATGTGGTGGTGGTACAGTTGGTACCATGGATTGTGGTGTGTCATTTGGCTGAGTCTTTGGCATTTAAGGACCGATGTCTTGGGCAACGTAAATAACTTCAGATCCCGCTCAACCACGAGTTGGGCCGGCCAATCTCATTGACTTGGTCCAACATAGCACAGTACATTGCACTTCCCTTTGGAATGCCTATAGGAAGTGGCTGCCATTGAGGAGAATGGCACACAGAGCAATCGGGGCGGAACGGGAATGGAGATGCCATTTGCCGATTCACGCAACAGTGGGTGTCCACAATATTCGGACCGCGACTCCCACGACGGCCAGAGGGGGTACGGAATATTGCGGACCTTGGATAGCCTACTGGGTAGGAGTTAAAGAAGGGAAGTTCAACGAAATGCTATGATTATCCCGGCCCGGCCGCATGCATTAAAGTTGCATGTTTGTTGGCGCTTGGCACTAACGGCCGATGATATCTTGTGGGTAAAGCTGAGCACCTCTGCAGAGTGATATCAATGGTATTCGAATACGCCGTGCTTCCGGTTAATGAAGCTGAGTTAATTTAGGGTGATTCCTGTAACTGCGCCCCTGTAGCTTTTTAATTAAAACTTGTCGTGGAAGTGAACTTTGCAAAGATAACCCCCCCATGATATATTGCTATTTATGATTTGTGTTTCAAATGTAAAATAAAAAGTTGATATTTACAACTTGCATCCATAAAACTTAAAAACCTGTGCCTACCTTTGTTTATTCCTACATGTAATATTCAGAATTTCCGTGTGGTTTGTTGAGTACGGTTGTGTACTCACCCTTGCTCCCAATCCCCTCTTTAGATTTCAAATGAAGTCAAGAATTCGAAGATCGTAGATGACGATGTTACTTGGTTTTGGAGGCCTTGATCTATCTCGCTCAAGCGTTTCTGTGGGTGTTTCAGAATGTATTCGTGCCACCGCCTTTTGTAAAACCTTGGCCATTAGGCCCTTATTTCATCTATAAAATGTTCGCATTTGCTCTTTTATCAAGCAATGTACACTTGTTTACCTACAGCTAAAATCCTGGGTAGCTGCGAAGGTATTTATACGCACCTAAAAGGGCGGTCCACTATGATTCAGACAGCGGGCCTTGTGGGGCGTCATATTGCAGTTACAGTAAAGAATTGCACCTGATCCTTGTCTAGGGAGATCTTTTGTTGGGTCCACTACCACTGGGTTTGTATGTAATACATGAGAACTTCGAGCATCCCTCGTGAGCTCCGCCTTCTCGAATCTCCTCTCCAAAGGTTGAGGGGATCCACCCCTAGCTTTCATCTCTTCTTTTAATTTGTATATTACTAACTATATATTTCTTTCTTCCTTTGGAGGATCCATATATACCATCTGAGCATCATCCATCCCACGATCATAGTGATGGTGATGGCTATCCTCTCCTCGGGCGCCGGTAGTCTGCCTTGAATAAAATCTAGCCTTCCTAAGAAGGCCAGCACTACAATCTTCATTGGTTTACACGGTTGAGCAACGCAACGCCTCCTGCATGCTCATCTACTTCTTCAAGTTTGGGCCGGCCACAACTAAGATCCTCGGCAAAGAGCTAAACCTCACAGCAATAGATAGATCGTCCATGGTGTTTTCAGAAGCTTAATTAGGCAGCTAGCTCAGTTGCAGTCGACAACAAGGTGAACGTGTGGAAGGATTCCATCTAATCAAAGCGCGCAGCACCTGTCCTGAACGGCAAAATTGTAATTTTCTTTTCATTTCAGGGCTCTTGTGCAATATTATATATGAGGGTTTCTTAATCCTTAAAAAAACTTGTTGTGCCTTTGTTTCTTCTCTCTTTCCCTATCTTTTTAATTATTTTCTTTTTCAGATTTCAGTGGGATTTTAGAATTTTGGACAAATCCAGTTGAAATTCAGAAAGCAAGGTTCAAATCCAGAATTTTTGGATTGATATTTTTGAGATTTTTGCTAAAATTTCTACCAAAATTACCAAAATCTCAGCAAATTCGAACCGAAAGAAAATTGGTCCAAACCACATTACAAAATTTTGAACATTTTTGTGAATGCTCCTAACACATCAACAATGTTCCCATAAAATTTTCAGATGATAATCAAGCTTAAGGAATTTTAAAAAATTCAAATATTTCTACTGTCGTGATAAAAGCCTTACCAACAAATTTGAATTGAATGAAAAATTGTACAAAGCAGGTTAGAAATTTTTTTAAAATTTTTTAGGTGGTCCTGACATATCTCTAATATTCTTGTAAAATTTTAAGATGATGATCAAGCCTGAAAAAAAAATTAAAAAAAATTGGACAGTGCTACTGTCTTGATAATTTAAGGCCTTACTAGCAAATTTGAACCAAATGAAAAATGATTCAAACTAGGTTAGAACATTTTGAAACATTTTTGTGGATGGTCCTAACATATCATTAATATTTTCATAAAATTTTTAAATGATGATCAAGCTTGAGGAAGTTTCAAAAATCGATGAGCGATTACTCTGTCATGATAAAAGTCTGGTTGAGAATATGTATTGCTTCTATAGATTTGATTGAGAAACCAAAAAATTATTAAAATTTTTGAAACTTTTAGACAATGGTTACTAGGTAATGCTTAAACTCTCATAAAAATTTTAGATTGATCACATATGAGCGAATTTATAAAATTCTAACAACGTTACTATCTCATTTATGTTCTTTCTACTTTTGATTTTTTTTAAAGATAATAAATGAAGTTCAATTCTTTTGAAAAACTTTCTGTATGATCCTAGGCTACTAAAGATATTACCATAAATGTTTTAGAGCATGATCAAATTTGTACATTTTATAAAAATATGACAGTGTTTCTATTATTTTTATAAAATATCTAAAAATCAGTTTTTTTCAAATATTTTCATGGAAGATGACATTCTTAAGGTGTATTGACCCAAATCTGATCCAAAAAAGCTAAAATACAATCAAAATTTTCAAAATTACTGTATTAATTTAAATTTTTTTCAAATGTTTTTATTTGGCTTGGAGTTGGAATCTCATCTCTAGCCAAAATCTGAAATCTTAACTGAAATTTCCAAAAATTTCGCCAGAATTTGGAATATTACCTATTACACAGTATAGCATTGCGATCCAAATTCTCAAAGGAAGGCACGATTAATATGCACAATAAGACTCACCAATGATCTAACAGCATCATCTACAATTAATCGTGCTCATACACGTAACTGGCCGAACTAACTAGCCGGTTCTCCGATTCATTCCATTCTGAAAGAAAGATACTGTAACACCCCGGAAAAACATAAATAAAATTAAAAATGTATATTTGAATTTGGATATATTTATTTATGAATTTTCTTTTCATTATTGAACTTATTTGGATTTTCTTTGAATTTAAGCACTTAGTGAAAAATCAATAAAGAGAATTAAGGAATGGATAATGGTAAAAGATGAAAATGTAAAAGTAAATTTTTGAAAAATTTATACTAAATATTTTATCACTCAGGTAAACTTTTTACCTGGTAATTTAATTTTACTGCTTACTAAAAATAAATAATTATTGAAAAGACCTTCTTTGACTAAAAATAGTGCACAGTCAGATGTCATTAAAATTCTTATAACCTTATCTTGATATAATAAAATTACCATGGTAACTTTAATGCAGTATTTACTCCTATTTAAAATATTAAAATTAATAAAATTTTTATCACTTTCAAAAATTCAAAAACAAAATCATTGAAAATCTGAAAATTAGAATGTCAGAATTTTTATAAAATAATTACTCAATTTTTGACCTTAAAATTTTATGGAAACATTACTAGCCCAAATGTAACTCAAATAAAATGTTTAAAAATAAATAATATTATTTTAGTCCTTAAATAAAAGAAATTCAAGAAAAGTATTTTTGAGTAGACAGTAATGTCAGAATTTTATTTAATTCCCTGTGAAACATTTTTAACCATAAATTTTTACATAAGGTCTTTCACTGCCTAGACACTTCATTCAAAAAGTTTGGCAAAATTTGACTGTGATCTGATGGCTAAATTAATGTGATTCATGCGCTATCTGAATTGGGTTTATCCTTTTGACTCATCCGCCTCACTGACGTATGGGCCCAGCTACTGTTCCCATACCGGTTCGCTGGCAACAATACAGTGGTCTTTCTCTCACTGTTTGGTGGTCCCTGGCTCCACCTGTCAGCGGCTGTTTCCATTCTCACCACTCGTCTTCTCCACTGGACCGAAGCCTCGCGCAGCTCCCTCTTGCCCGATCTTTCCAGCCAAGCACGACCGCACCGTCCAAGAGCTCGGACATGGCCACGTTCATTCTCGGTTTCACCCCGCCATACGCTACTGCTCTTGAGCTGTACCTGATTTGGCGCCAGAGCACAGAACCGACCCAAACGCATCTTCTGCGTTCAAACACTGTAAAGCCGTTCCTCGCCAACTACTTATACCGATTCAGTGTCACCTTGGGGCCTTCCTTCCTTAGCCATTCTCTGACTCGAGTTCTAAAGCTTGGAGCTTCCCTTTCTCCGCCACTGCTGCACAATCCAGAGAAGAGGTGGAAAGCAAAATCTAGTGCCCTGGTAAACCCTAGGCAAATTCATCTTTCCAATTGCATCCTAAGTACCTGAGGATTGATAATCCTCGCTTTGTTTCAGTTCTTACCTGTCGAATTGAGTCACCACCGTCCACCGCCCGTTTCTTCTTCAGATCCGGTGTTCCATTGGCAGCTATCACTGGTCCTTCCCGGATCCTGTTTTCAGGTAAAATCGGATGCAAAGCGCTCACTGATACTCATCAAGTCGTTGCTTAGTGCTATTACGCCGGGATTTTGAGCTTTTGCTCGATTGGCCATGGCACCGTCGCCTCTTTTCGGTGGCGAGGTACCTCCGGCCGGCTCCGGTGGTTGTGAGTCCCTCTGGCAGATGCGCATGAGCTGAGTGATGCGATTTCTGCCATCAATCGGCCGGTTCTGCCGTGCCTCCTCCACCGGCGACCTGCCCTAGCAGCCTCTCTGTCTGACGGTCCCTGACGAGCGGACCCCAGGTATCAGTGGCTGTGGCCAGTTCCCTTGCGCATGCATAGAGTCACTGACGAGTTGGCCCGGAGTGTCAGTGTCCACGATGGATTTAAACGAAAGTGATGGCACGAAGTAAAAGACATTTTCGGTGAAGCGAAAACGTATTTTCTAATTTCAGATTATTTTTCAAAATCAAGCCGATACAAACTGCTATAACTTTTAGATTATAACTCCAAATTGGATGAAACAAATTTCTAAAATCGTCTAAAATCTAGTAGTTTCAAAATGTGCAAAAATATTTTGAAAAGATTCATTGTGTGATTTTTAATATTAGAAATACATGTGTAGGGTTTAAATACACTAAATAAATGACTTTTTCAAATTTAGACAAAATGAATAAAGATAAATTTATTAAAATCCTTATACTGAGAGAAGTTCAAATATGTAAAAATATTTGTGTTTCAAGTTAATTTGCTTCATTTGCTAAATAGATGTATATTCAATGTAAAATGAATATAGTTTTAATTAAATATTTTATGGAATGAATAAACTTTATGCTCATGAATAGTATAAGAATATTGGGCTAGCATTTTCAGAAAGAATATCTGAAGTTTACTTTAGAATTAATTGTCAAATAAATGTTAACGAGGAATAGATATAGTATAAGTCTCATTTATGCATAAGCACTAATATGTATGTATATATATACATATATGCCTACACACACACACACACACACATATATATATATACATATACATACATATATATATATACATATATATATATATATACATACATATATATATATATATATATATATATATATATATATATATATGTATGTATGTATGTATGTATGTATGTATGTATGTATGTATGTATGTATGTATGTATATGATGGATTGAAAACCTAGTTTTTAAATGACTAAAATTTGGATATATATATACATATACATATACATATACATATATATATACATATATACATATATACATATATATACATACATACATATACATACATACATATATATATATACATACATATATATATATATATATATATATATATATATATACATATATATATATACATAGGAAGCCTCTTTTCTACTCCCGGGAGTAATTACTCCCTATGCCGTATCTCACAACGTATGGGGTATCTCATGCGACGGAGGATATGTACGCGTAGTATACGAGTATATAAGATTATCTAGGCGGTATATACATTTTTTCAGAGGTGGTATGTATATTTTTTGGACATACTCCTTTTTATGTGCATATATGAAGGTATTTGCGAAATACGCTAAAAATCATGAACTTCCTTACAATTTTTTCATGTGGCTCACATTGGAGTATCTTATAATTAGTGTATGAGTATATCCAAAGTGATAAAAGAGTATTTCAAGTTCGTTTAGGTAGTATTTTAGAGGTGGGAGTAACTACACCCGGGAGTAAAAGATATTTTTCCTATATACATATATATATATATATATATATATATATATATATATATAATCCTATTTAAGTGAATGTTGTTCTATGTTTAAGGTGGTGCTTTCTATGATTATATTTATGCTTAATTAAAAAACTTTTGCCTCTTCAATTCATAATATAAAAATAAATAATTCACAAAATGAACGCTCTGTTCTTTGCAGTAGGTTTCTGTTTATTTTACTATCTATCTTCTTTTTGCCCTATTTGGAGTTTACTGATTATTATTATTTTCCATTTTGTGACGTGTAGACACCGACGTCCCAGAGGAGGAGGAAGATCTAGTCGCTGATCCAAACTTTGAGCCTGACAACGAACAACAAGGCAAGCACCTCCTTGATCATGTCGAACCCGATAATTTACCTACAATATGTTGCTTTTGTCAATGTATTATGCATGCGCGTAAGTTTCCATAAAATTGCTATTTTGGTAGAATTAATAACTACACCTGTAAATTGTGGATTTTCTTAATATGTATGAACAAGTGAACCTTTTAAACCCTAGTTTGGATTAGACATAAATAATGCCATTTTGGGGTATAATTTGCTTAGCCATGCTTGAAAATGAATTTCAACATTTTCCATTGTTTAAATGAATGGCTATCATTTGGAAAGGTTGCTGGTATTTTATTAAAAACTCAAAATAAAACTGTGGTTTTGACGCAGGTGATTATTGGCAATAGTCAGATGTGCAAAGGGAATTGCATGTAGTGTAGGGTGAAGTATCGCCCGTGTCGGCTTAAGGACCGAACAATAGAACGGTATTGATCCAAGAATTCCATGCAACCATGAGGGCTGGTATGGGGCGACCTTAACCTATTAAGTTATTTAGATATGGCTTTGCACATTGGTAGGCAGGAGCTAGCAGAAGCATTCCGTTAAGGTCTACTTGTGAGGGGTTTCCACACCTCAGTGTGGGTAAATGCATACCAGAGCAATGGTGTATGCCTGGCCATGAATAGAAACGGTGTGTTGGATATTGCATGAAAGGATCCACATCTTGGGTGAGTGTTTCTGTTTCTATGGCGAGGGCTTAACATCTCGGGCTGGTTCAAAGACATGTCTAGGTAATACACAAAAGGAAGTGTGTTAGTTGGCCTAGCAATAGATGTTGATCATTCCTTGTGGGTAAAGTTGTACACCTCTGCAAAGTGTAAATCTAATCGAGTGAAGCCATTCCAATGTTAGATTTTGGTTTTTTCTAAAAATGGATTTTGATTTAGAACTGTTTTGGTAACCATCATTCTATGTCGAAGGACCAACATGTATGGGCTTCGTGGTCGAGTAAACTGTGTTGTGGAACTTGGGTATATATTTCACATTACAAAAATCTCAGTAGTTTTATAAGCTTCGGTTTGCAACTATTACAATCATATGTTTACCTTTCTTTATGCAATTGCAAAATAACCTAGAGCTTATTCTTTGTTCAAGCCTACATAATTATTTATATGCATTTGAGAACCACTATAAGTCTTGCTGAGTAGACAAGTACTCAAACTTGCTATAATCGTTGTCTCAGAAGTTTAAGTCTACGACATGCTAGATGATTCATATTTCCAAGTAGGCCACGGGGTTTTCGATGATGATTTCTTCTAGGGTTGCCTTGTCAAATGCCTACGAGTTGGATAGGCATTCCACGAGGCTTTTTGGTTCTTTAAGTCTTTTCCGTTGTACTGTAATATTATGTAAAGATCTCTGTATAATTAACTTTTGTTCCAAGTATTATTATATTCGGTGTATGAATGTGATATTGATGTTGTAAGCATGTGAGTGCTAGCCACTGATTATGGAACTAGTATAGTAATCACATGGAGATTTTCGTTCTTTTTGAGCGAGGTCCTACAGATCACTACTACAGAAAAGCTTACATTAGATGTCTTATCATAGACAATTTTCAAAGACCGTCTGTGTTAAAGCTATTCATAGACGGTTTTACTAAAACAATTGTCTAAGTTACAAAATAAGCTAATAACCATCTATGATAAACTAATATCACATATGGATTGTGGTATAAACCGTCTGTTATACTTTATAGCTTGTTTGTACCATAAACTATCTGTGATATTGCCTTAGCATAGACGGTTTTTTACTTGAACTGTTTATGATAACACTTCCCTATATATATATATATATATATATATATATAATTCTAGGGTTTCCCACCACACTCTTCACCCAAACGACCTTGTGCCTCCCTTCGAGCCCATGCGCTGTTGAGACCGTGTGCCGTCATCCTCCTCGAGCCTGTGTTCCTTCATCCTTGACCCTATCCTATGCACTATTGTCCTCCCTGAGTGTGTGCGTAATCGTCCCTGACCCTGTAGTGTCCTCGGACCCGTTGTACTCGAGCCCATGCTCCTCCCTTCTCCCCTCGAGCCTATGAGCTATTGTCCTCTCGAAGCCCATGCTGTTGACTGACCCCCTCATCCTCGAGCCCGTGCATCACCCTCCTCCCCTAGCGCCTGTGTGATGTCGTCCTCAACCTATCGTCCTTGAGCCCATGCACCTCCCTCCTCCCATTCGCTGTCGTCCTCCCTAAGCCCATGCGTCGTCATCCCCGAGCCTTGCTCTATTAGTGCTTTGTGAGTATATTTTATAATTTTTCAGCTTGTTCCACACTATTCATGCAAAATGGGCTAGATATTTAGTATCTTGGAGACCTTACATGTTGGAGTGGTACTTGTTCTATAAGGATTGGGCTATAGAGAGATAATTTGTGACAACATACACCACAGGGATCTTGCTCACTGTCCTCGGCTTTTACCGTCGACACAGGTACCAAAACCGTCGACACAGAGCTTTGTCGTCGGCCTGCCGACGACACAAGTCCCACGACACAGAGTCGACAACACAACCGGCCTATGTCGACGGCTATCGTAAATCCCGACAACACAGATGGCATTCGGGGCCGCCCCGACACCCAGACTTTTGTCGTCGGCTTAGCTAAAGCTGCCGATACAGATGGGACATCTGTGTCGTCGGCTAAACTAAAGCTGCCGACACAGATTGGTCATCTGTGTCGTCGGTATGGACTAAAGCCGACGACACGCACCCTTCCGCACTCCAAGCGAGAATCACTGGGCTATCTTGTGTCGTCGGCATGGTCTAAAGCCGATGACACAGACCCCTACCGGACCCAGAACCAGTATCAGGCCTGGGGCTATCTTGTGTCGTCGGCATGGTCTATAGCCGACGACACAGGTTGTCAAAATAAAAAAAATACTGGAAATTTAAAAAAAAATCCAATTTTAACCTGCAAAAAAACCCCATTCCCAGCAGTTTTATATCCCCAATTGCCCAGAACAATCACAACATATAATTTCACACACATTACCATATTCACATTCACCAATACAATTCACAATTGATCACAAAATAGATTGTGATAATCAATATTTCCATCACGTTTTGGTTCGTAGCCATGCTCCTTCTTTCCATGTTGAACACACCAAGATTCAAAGTCATGGTTACTGTTTTACTGACCTGTTCCTCATCCCACCAAGATTCCCAGCTATGTTCATTACAAACTAAAACACCATATTTGACTCAACCTAAAGCAATTTGCATTTGTTAAAAGATTGTAATGCACTTAAAGAGTAAAAAATTTCGGCAGCACTTACCCTAAAACTAGGACATCCACTCAGCAGACAAAAGACAACAGTTGATATGATAACAACATAAAGCAAATTAGGAGTGCCAACCAAGCACAACAACTACCACAACTAGCAAATTCTCTTAGTACAGTGTGCAGAACATCAATCTAAAGGGTGCATTAATCGTTCATTTACATCGTCCATCCAAAATGGCAAGCTTAGAACTTCTATGAACCAGCAAAAGCAATAACTAACTAAGATTGCGAACCGGCAAAAGGATCGGCAAACACGTCGTCGATTTAATTGATCTCATGTCGACCTAGTGCCATCGAATCACCTCCATGAGCATTCATCGCAGAGCAGCGCAATGAGGCGACACATGCAAGATTAGAGGAAACCACAATTTTCAAAACTTTTGTGCATTTGTGTACTTGTATGAATAGTTCGCGAAAACTGGAACAAAATGCATTACCCCGGCGTCGCCGTCATGCGTGAAGAACGGCGGAGGTGGCATTCGCGTCGGTCGGAGGGTCCCGCCCGCAACGATCGTGGATATGATATGTTAGCATCTCAAACATGTAAGTACAACGAGCTACGTATACAATCTTAATTACCGAAATAGTTGTACATCCAGAGGTTCTGACTCGAGGGCCGCATCGCCTCCTATCCTCCTCTCGCCCGCTTGCCTCCGCTGCTCATCCGCCGCCTCCGCTGCCATCCGCCAGATCTGCCGCCGCAACTCGCGATCATCTTCACTGGCTTCCAAATTGTATCGGGCGGAAGAGACGCTCACCGTTGACGTGTCCTAACTTGGCCCCTATACGAGTCGGGCGCCACCACCGAGTCCATAAAGCCGAAGCCTCGCCGTGACTCCTCCCATCGAATGGTCAGATGACCGAGGGTCAACCGCATGGTCAAGGGTCACATCCGCACCGTGCTTCTCCTTCATGGCTGACCGTATGTATCCCGCGAAACAAATAAGATATGAAGTGGATTAGCTCGCCACGCTTGCAATAGCAGAGAGTAGTGAAAAGAGGAAGTCACTTACAATCCTCTCTCGGGCAGCGGGTGCATCGGTGGTTGCGCATCGTTAGGTGGACACGAGGCGTGTGTGCTCAAGGCCCACACGGTGAACTCGCTGGCTCAAGTCCCGTCTCCGACTCTCGCAGCTCAATTTCAAATGTGAAATGAAAACTGAATTGACAAGAATGCTAGAGTTGTACTTAGTATACTTACGATATCGCGCGCGACGTGACCCATGCCTCATCCACCTAGGTAGGTCACACAGATCTCGGGGTTGGCTTCTCGATTCCCCCTGTTCCTCTTGGACCTCTCGATCCACTCCTTCGATGCCCACATTTTGCAAAGATCCCTCCAGGCGTGTGGACACTTGTCCATCCAGTCCGGACGCCAAGGTACTCTTCGCCGAGGTATCGCCGCAAGGCATGTGCCTCGAGATCTTCATCCCGTGCGTTTGTAATGCTTCATCACCGCGTCCGGCGGCATAACTCGATGGCGCCCTCGACGTTTTGCCGCCATTGTGTCGAGCACATGGCGACAAGCATGATAGTCGCCCTGGGATGCGCTGTGGCCAAGCCGATACCTCGCCTGAAATGAAACAAACACGTGAAGCTATAAACACGAAAACTTACCCAGAACTCGGTTATGCAATGATCCGCGACAGTGCCTCCCTGGTCGTCCTCCACGAGTGAGTAGTCGCTCCATCTAGTCACGGGCGCCGAGCACCACCTCGCCCACTCGCCCGGGTAGAGCTGCTTCAAGATCACCCCGAGCAAGTGGCCCGGCTTCGCTTACCCTTGTTGAGGCAAACCAAGCCACGCATGAAGAATTCATAACAAGTAGTTAGCAAGTTTGTGGTTAGCAATAAAAGACATCGAAAATTTGTAGCACATACCTTCTCGCTAGAAACAACTATCAAGATCTCCGTCGGCTGGATCTGTGGGGGCTTTGGCAATTTATTCCACCGACTCTTCTTGGATCCCAGAGAGCTCGAGGCGAGGCACCCTCGACTCGGTACCAACAGACTCCCATGGACTCCAGCCTCGCCCCGCCCTCGCCCCTCCTCAAGTGCTCGATGCCAAGAACCCCAACGATCCTCATCGCCGTCCACCTCCTCCTCCTCCCGGGAGTCGGTGGTAGCCACCTCCACCTCCTCCTCCTCCTCCCCCGGGAAGCGCCAGACTGGGTGAGCTACCTGGCCTGCGACTCATGCCCCCTTCCAAGACCTTCTTCAATTTTGAAGCCAACTTCTTCGCACCTCCAGCCATCCTGCACAAATTAAATTAAATGACATAAAGTACATTGATATTAATTGAAACGAATAAAATATAAATGTAATAAAATTAAATGACATAAAGTATATAAAATTAAACCTATAAAATTAAATAGCTTAAAAATCTTCGGCTTCCTCTTCATCTGCCTCTTCCTCTTCCTCTTCCTTCCGTCCGCTTTCTACCCTTTCCTCCTCTTCTTCTCCTTCTACATGAGATGGGTATACCGATCCCAAAATATTATCTAGCCCATCACCAATATCGACGTGCAGCTCTCCTGGTAACTCTTGTTCTTGGAATACCTCCACGTCTGGGTGAGAATCGTAGTCGTCTTCCGTGAGATCGGGCAATCTACCAGGTGGAAGACATTTATGTACAATCCACCAACTTTTGTAATTCGGGTGAGCGTATGGCAGATAGAACACCAACTCGACTTGTTCAAGCAGAATGAACACGCCAGCTTTTGATATAGCTTCTTATGATTGATCTCCACTAGTCCTAGTTTTGGAGTACGCCGCACCCCACTAGTTGGATGGAACCATCTGCAACGAAAGAGCACGAGCGAGAGATCTTTGTTGCCTTCATACGAAATTTCTACAATATCCTCGATGATCCCATAGTACTCTATGTCTGGACCACCAGATTCATCGGTGACATAACTCACGACGTCGCTGTTCACCGTAGTTGCATTGGGGCGAGCTGACTCAGCCGCTTCGGATCGAAATCGATATCCATGGCAATCATAGCATCCATGGACCTTAATTCTACTACCTGCATCCACGTGACATTTGTCGGAGATCGTTAGCACGCCGCAATGTCTTTGACACTGCACAAGCATTCGAGGCAAAATTCATTAAGTAATAAATACCACACATTTGTAAATTAAGTGAACTTGTATAAGAGGAAGAAGGTTACGTGGTAATGAAACCAGGTTAGAAAGTATGGACGGCCTTGTCCACAACCTCGTAGTTTCAGATTGTCAATTTGTTTGCCCGAAGGTTCACCTGATCCTTCCCACTCTTCTTGAATAAATTGACTACAATATTTAATATTTGTTTCAGACATTTATTTCAAAAGTACGTATTTATGACTTATTTCAGACATTTATTGACTTACTCGATGTACACCTTTATTTCATCCATGTTGTCGTACACGTACAACTGAATCAAATCCTTTTCCGCTGCATCAGATGAAGCACCGATCAGAACCCAAAAGAAAATGGAGGATTTAAAGAAGGGGCAAGAGGAGAATGATGCAATTATTCGTCGTCTCATGCGAATGGCTGGTCAAGACAACTAGTGAGTTTGTGAACCTGTTCACTTATTTTGCATGGATATTTATTTTGTATGGCTGGTAACCTAGTTCATTGGTACTAGCTTCAACTAGTTTAGGTAACGTGGTTCAACTTTGTGACCTGTGGATTTATTTTCAAAACTTCATATTAGCTTCAAGTGTGGTACTAACTTTAAGTACTGTGAACAAAGTTTGTAACTCCTAATGTATCTGTGGTTAATTTGTGATGCTCTGTGCAGTGTATTGATTGGTCTCATGAAAATATTATGTGCTGTGCCTAGATGTATTGTGTGCTGTGGCTGTAAAAATGGATCATATGTGGGCTGACAAAAGTGTTCAATGACAAAATATCATGGCTATTCTGCATCTATCTATGGCGAAATTATTCATCATAGAAAATGACAGACCATTACTTCCATGACGAAAATGCAAGTCCACGTGGCAGTCATCAATGACGAAACATTTGCGTCACAACACTTGCCACGTCACCTCACATCGTGGGTCACGACATGGCACTAGATTATTCAATGACGAAAATGCATGTCCACGTGGCACTCATCTATGATTTAAACATTTGCGCACAACACGTACACGCCACCTCACATCTCGGTCACCGACGCGGCATCGCACTATTCAATGACGAAAATGCATGTCCACGTGGCAACAATCTGTGACGAACAATTTCGCCATAAATAAAATGGTCAACGCCATTTTTGGCCGACGGAGTGTTCTTTATGACTAATTTGATATTTTTATGACGCTTTGGGCACAATTAATGACGGTTATATTCGCTATAGAAATGACCTCTTCAAGGATTTAAAATGTAATTCGTCACGTAAAAGTTGATTTTTATGATGAAAAAAGTAATTCGTCATTGAAAACTTTCTATGACGACTTACTATGACAAGTTGAATTTCGTCATAAATTCGTCATAAAAATCTACAATGACGATTTCGGGACTAATGATGACGAGTTTGGACCGTCATTAAAAATCACTTTTCTTGTAGTGGCTTTTGCCGACATTGCATCCGGCTTGGTCATGGAACACCTCCAAGTTGGAAGTACTTCTGTGACGTGCCTTCTTATACCTTGGTTGTGGCACATGGACCTTGTTTTTGTCGCAAAGTATTTGTCCGTGAAGTAGGCGATCTCTGAATCACCAAGCTTCGCAATACTACCTTCGACTCGCGCTTTGTTCTTCACCTTCGCTCTAAGACTTTTCATCATGCGCCCACAAAGATACATCCACCTAAATCACGCTGCCCCCCAACTTTTGCTTCATATGGCGATGAACCAAGAGATGTTGCATGCAATTGAAAAACCCAGGACATAAATCTTCTCGAGCTTTGTCACAAGCACGACAATGTCCTTCTCCAATTCCTCCATCCTCGATGCGGATATCTCTTTGCACGAGCTCTCGATAGAAGAAGCTAAGCTCGCTAATGTGATCCATATATCATCGCTAACGATCCACGCCCACACTACCGAAACAGACGCCTATGAAGACTTTGTAGTCGTGGGCATTCATCCCATTGAAAACCCAGGACATAAATCTTCTTGTTCGAGCACGCAGCGTAAGGACACCACACGCATCACCGTGCATTAGGGTCGGGAATCTTCGAAAGCATCATCCACGAATGCTCTAGCCTTCTCGATCCACTCGTCTGCAGGTGTCTCCTGGACTTCATCCAACCATCGTGACATCCACCGCCGATCTTCCATCCAAAGATCGCCACTACATAACGCCAATGCATGCATCCAAATTTCAGATTTAGACAGCTTTAAGCCTTGCTAAATAGGAGGGCTTACCCACCATCGATGTGGGCTTATATGGTGTGGGCACGAGGGTGCTCGTCGTCAATTCCGCAGAAGATAACCCCGTTGTTCTCCGAGTGTAACGACGGTACGGCGCACCACTTATGTTATGCACTAGGAGAACGACAAGGAAATACCGCCGAATCCCAACCCAGACACCTCGTGTCACGACCATCGACTCAAGCCAAGACATCCGTGGGCTGTCCAAAACGGATAGCTCGAGAGCGCAACACTTTTCGTAATGGAACCCAACGAATCACCGTCTGAGCTCCTTACGAAAATATGCAGCGCCCCCGAACGGGTTTAACTCTGGCTCGGTTGACGCATCAAATTATTACAAATTTATTAGAAATTTCGCAAAGACTCTCCCTAAAACTAGGACATCCACTCAGCAGACAAAAGACAGTATTTAATATAATAACAACCACATATAGCAACTAATACCCAAAGATTTGATTAACATTAATACCACGTGTCATTGACACCTTGCATGAGCATTCGACACAGTACACATATCCAAAACCAGGGCTAAGGTTCATATTATGCATGCTGTTACATACCTTAGCCATCAATACATACTTTAATTAATTCATTGGCACACTCTTATGAGCATTTGCAAGCTAGATCTATATATGCATCTATGCACATACATTGAAATCGAAAACTATTAATTTCAATCGTAGTCATACATTCAAACATATAATCGCAAGAACTTAATCTATACAGAGATCAATGGGTGTAGTTAAAGTAACAAGCATTGGCAAATTAGATTGAAGGCGAAGAAATCGTATATACCCTTATTGTAGAGCAGATGAGCTTGTAGGAATGGGTGCAATTTGACAAGAAGGCGTCCGGATGGAGGCGGGCACGGACGGTGGAGGCGGTGGCGGCGGACGGTGGACGCCGGTGGAAGGCGGTGGGGCGGCCGGGCGGGTGGAGGCGCCAGGAGGCGGGGGCGGCGCGGGCGGGCCGAGGCGCCGGTGAGGCGGGGGCGGCCGGGGCGGGCGGGCCGGCGGGTGGAGGCGCCGCCGTGGATGCTGGAGGCGGGCTACCGGCAGGTGGAGGCGCCGGTGGAGGCGCCACGGACGGGAGGTGGTATGGCGGCGCAGTGGAGGCGAAGAACGCGCAAAATCGCGAGCGGCAGAGAGCGAAATGGCGAAAGGTGAGAGAGACAGAGAGTCAAGTTCGCAAGACGGGTGATAACGGCCGACCTGTCGCCGGCCACACTTAGGCCGCCGACACGACATCGCCCACTGCCGATAGCCAAGACAAGGTCGGCGGCTAACACAGGCCGCGACACGATACGGGTCCTACGTACATAGCATGCATGGGCCCACAGTCAGAGAGACAATGTAGTGTCCGCGGTTAACAGAAAACCGACGACACTGGTCACACTTGTGTCGGCGGCTATATCAATATCGCCGACACTGGGTCCCATTCACAAGATATTAAAGCCCTGCAAAACGTTCAACATATATTAAAGCCCTACAAAACGTTCAACAGACATTTTTAAGGCCAATTTAAGATTCCTAGAACATGCACAACCTATTCCAGCTGATTGCTCGCTCTTCTTTCGCCCGGCATTTCATCGTCACAACAAATTCTTCTGAAAACTCAAGGAAAGTAACAGAGTCGCCACCACCGTACATTCTTCTTCGATACTTTTGTAGCATACGACGGGTCGAACGAAACATTTCTACGGTCACTTAAAGGTTTTACAACATGCACAACCTATTCCAAGTCATTCCTCGCTCTTTCAATTGGTCTGCGTTGGATCGTCACAAGGTTCAACTCAAAGTACTCGAGGTAACGTACGGAGACACATACACACAGCGCCGTAACATACCAATTAATTAAATAATAAAAAATTACATGTCATATAGATGTATGTTGCCTAACAACTATTCTAAAAGCTCTATTTAATTTTTCTTAATTTTAAAAACAACAAAAACATTTTCAAATAGGTTTTCTGAATTAATCTGGAATTACTATTGTCGTCAGCTAAAATAAAGCCGTCGACAAAATTTTATCTGTGTCGTCGGCAAGCTTTGTCCCGTCGACATAGACTAATTTGTGTCGTCGGCTGTTTCTCTCTTGACGACAAAAAGTCTTCGTGCCACTGGTGGGCCCGAGCATCCTCGCAGTTGGTCCCACATGGCGGAGTGCCTGTGTCGGCGAAGTTTGTGGTAGCCGACACGCCTTGTGTTGGCAGGATCTAAAATTGAAATTTCATCGCTACCGACATTTCCGCTTAGCGGAGTGCCTGTGTCGGCGGGTTAGTAGGGTCGACGACATACCGGGCGCCTATATCGGCGGGTAGAGAGGCCGACGAGACATCTCGCGCTCTATATCGGCGGGTTGGGTGAGGCCGACGACACAACCCTGCTTGGCGTATATTTGTCGTCGGTTTTCATTGAAGCCGTCGATACTGCTAACATTTGTGTCGTCGGCCATTTTACCGACGATAAAAATGTTTCGGCTGAGGACACAGAGCTCGTTTCCTGTGGTGATAGTAACAATTCTCAGTTTTCATGTTTACTTAAGTAGAACAATTGGCAACTTCTAATATATATATACATGTGCTGGATCATTTTAGCTTTCTGTTAACTTATTGTCTTAAATGTTGTCTTCAATACCTTACTCTGTCAGCTGTTTCTGTTATCTTCTTGTAGTTGGGCAACATTGTTACTAGCTATTGTTGGATTTTCAAGTGTAGTTCAGTAAGCTGTCCTGCTATTTGATTCATTCATACTATTTGATTTATTCATGTATACATATTGTTCCAAGATAATCAATTATTTAGGTTTCTATTAACTATTAAGTATTGAGAATTGTCAATTACAAACATATGTGGTAAGATTGTCACAAATTAGCCCCTTGTGGCGAGGAGGTCTTTTAAGGCAACCCGACATCTAAGAATACTTTATTTATATCAACTTGAATATTATTGCTAGTTGTATGCCTCAGTCACTATTCATTATACACACACACACACTTAAATATCTGATTATGAGCATTCTACTTTGATATTGTCAAGTATCATGTTTCAATGTTTATGCATGTGCTTTTATGTTAATGTTGATCTATGGATATATAATATGCTTTTATGTCATGTGTTGAGCCCTTCTCCACGGGTTATGATAAAGGGTTGTGTTTGTTACTGTTGAATAGGGGATTCACATTCAGTTCAAGAACCAAATTGCCAGTGCTACTTTAGTTCATTCAAGTTGTATCATATTTACTGAAATTTTATTAATCTGTTAAGTAGACATGATTCAATATTAAGTTGATATAATAACTATAAATTGCTTTATCCTTTGGGTTACGTCTCAATAACTGTAAATTGCACACATATATAAAAAAAAGCCTACAAACAAGGTAGATGATTTGGTAAAGCTGTAGATGTTAAACAAAAATTTGATGTGCAGATAGAACAATTGAGGGGAAAGTCTGAATTAACAGAAAAGATTTATGAGATAAAACAAAAAGTGAAAGACATAGATAACAAATCACAAAATATTAAATCTCTTAATAAGGCTCCATCATTAAGTAGTGCAGGACGAATGCAAAGCTGGAAGAAACCAAACTGAGCTTATAGATGTAATATAAATATATCTAGTATTTAATTCAACGTGGTTATTGATAATATACTAAGATATAGACCGTACACTTTTGTAGGGATTAAGAGATATGGCTAGAAGTCAATCAGTTATTGGTGTCAAATAAAGGGACACTATACCAGAACTGTGGAATTTTAGAAAGAACCAAAAAGTCTCTGTTGCAGAAGCTATGGCACATAAGATGATAAACATGAAAAGCCCTAAGATCTCTTTGTCTTGATCTATCAAAAATGTTGTTTCTCAATGTCTTCTTGTTGATATTTGTGGTATCATATCTTCTCAATGTATTGTCACTTGAAATTATCCTTAATATTTGCTTATTTTGAATTAATTCAATTAATGAATAGTATCATGCTTGTTGAAATCAAAATGTTATCATAGGAATATTTTTCTCTCTCTTGGAAGAATTTCCATGAGTAGTATTTGTTGTTAAAAATTTTCTTCTCCTTAAATATTTTGGCAATGGTATTTACAAGGCACAACTAGTTATAGATTTTGTAATTGAATATCTAAACATCGTAGATGCATCAAGGGAAAAGTTTGTCTGATTAGGATCGTAACATCTGAACCTTCGTAGCACTTTCATCTCCTTTCTTATTCTAATGTAGATGGATTTCAAGGCAAAATCCATTTCTTTCCATAGTTCGTCATGAAAGTGGTCACCTCATCTGATTTATTTCCACTTCATCCTTATCCCCAAATAAGAATATCATAGGCAGCCTTTTGTACTCTGATCCTATACAAGACTAAAATGAAAATAGGCTGCCTATGGTATTCTCATCCGAGGACAATAATGAAGTGAAAGATAAATCAGAACATGATACCTTTCAGAACAAACAATGAAAAGAAATAGATTTTGCCTTAGAATCCATCATCATTACGATAACAAAGGAGATAAAAGTTCTATGAAAGTTCATATTTTAAGATGATCCTTATTGGACAAACTATTGTCTTGATGTATCTTAGATATTTAGATATTCAATTGCAAATTCTGTAACTAATTGTGCCTTATAAATATCATTGCTGAAATATCTAAGGAGAAGAAAATTTTTAACAACAAATACTACTTATAGAAGTTCTTCTAAGAGAGGAAGGAAAATATGTAGATCATAGGTTGTTCTTGGTGCAAACCGTCTGTGATAGAAAATTATCACAGACGGCTCTTGGTGTAAACCATCTATGATAACTTATTATCATAGGCTGTTTGTACTAAGAGTTGTATGCGATAACCTTTTCTGTAGCAGTGGAAGAAAATTTTCACACATCCTAGAGCAAGCAAGAAGTTCAGGAGCCGTTCTGCAGCAAACTATCACTAACTGCAAGAAGGTAGCATACAACTATACAAGAATGCAGTACGAGTTCCTCATGTATTCATACACATAAAGTTCTATACTCCACAAGCAAGTCTGGTATATATTAATGTCACAACAAATGCAAAGCTAGTTAATGATTTGTATTTACAAGTAAGTTGAATCGGTGGACATCTCCATGATCCTCCCCAGCTCGTCCCAGCTCCTGCTGCCGTCCCTGAAGCTCATCAGCTCGCTCCACCCCGACGGCGGCGGAGCTCCCATTCCCGGTGTCGGCACGGCGGCCGACGACGCGCCATGGAAACCATGCAGCAGGAACGGCTGTTGGTGAGTTAAAGTAACATGGGACCTCTCGGCGTCGGCCCTCGCGTCCGACTCGAAGCTGTTGGTTGCCATGGAAGCGCTGCAGGTGTAGTGAGGGTAGTACGACTCCAACTGCTGCTGCTGCTGATAATGATGACTTCGTTTGTTGCTGATCATGGAGCTGGCGCCCTTGCCGTGTTGATTATCTTGCTTCTGCTGTTGACACCTCTTGTAGTAGGACATGTTCCTCTTGAAGATCCGGCAAATCGTCCATATTTCCTGCGATTAATTAATTGTGTACATACATATGTATCGCAAATAGAAATGAACACAAACTTAATCTTGTATTGTATACTAGTAATTTAGCGGTGATAAGACGATCCATCTCAATGAGCAGTACTACTCACTGCATCTTGGAAGGTGTTAGGGGAAGAAGCGTCGTTAATGGTGGCCTCGGCCGACGATGAGGGGAGGCGGAACTCGTGCATCATCCAGTCGGTCTTGGTGCCCTTGCCGGCGCTGCCGCGGTAGTAGACGAGGGACTTCTTGAGGCCAATGCACTCGCCGGCGCCGGCGCCGTCGTCGGCGCTTGTGGAAGCGGAGGAGGGGTATATCGGCTTGTCGATGCCGGTGGCCTTCCAGAAGCCTGAGCCGGTGACGCGGTTGGGCCTGATGCTGTTCCTATACTTCCTCCCACGCAGGCAGAAGAAGTACCACTCTTTCTCCCCTGATCCCTGCTTCAGATGGCTCCATTCTGCACGAACACCAATTACATATATTAATCAGTCATGCGTGCATGCATGTACAATATCATTCTCTCTTGTTCTAACTCGACTCGATCTCGTCTTTCTGGGAACCAATCCATTTACTGTGACTCTTCCATCAACTGATTTTGTTGTTCAGTACTTCCCAAAAGGAAAGGAATAGTGAGTGTTGTACCCCCGTACAACAAGTAGCCTGGTATTACTGATCTCCTTTTCTATTTCAGAACTAAAAACTCGAGAGATCATATGTATACACATGATTTCATGCAAGTTAATTTGTAGGACAGGACCTAAGTAATTAGTCGTCAAGACATAGCTGGATAGGATCGCTAGAAAGAATAAGATCGTCTCCATTTCGAAAGGAAGAAATTATGGAAGAACAAGATCGTCTGAACTCTGAACTAGCTCTGAACACAAGGTATTGTCTAGATTATCTCGGCATGTAGTTCGAGCGATCAGAGAGAACAAAACCATTCACGCACACATATATATGAAACGGAGCTTACTTGGAAGATCCCACGGCTCATGCTTGTAGATGTCGATCTCCTTGATGAATATCTCAGTTCTGAAAGCCTGCTTCTTCTCCACCTTCCTTGTTAGATAGAACCCGACGAGCTCCTGGTCGGTCGGATGGAATCTAAAGCCCGGAAACACCATGTCATCTTCGTTCTCATCTTGATCTGCTCCGGCTGGCCCAGGGGTATCACTCTCCTTGGCCCTTTCCAAGTTCTTCTTCTCCTCCATGACTAAGTTTGTAGGAGAGCTTGTTTCTGTGTTTCTAGGGCTAGTAGCTCACATGGTGATGGAACAAATGCTAGCTGCTGCGTACATACGGCCTTGGTTGCTGTATTAATAATGTCGTTCATGACGTCTCCAACATCAATTGGCCCTATATAAAAAGTTATACATGGGCTGTGTGTTGAAGAGATCAGAGATAGGGAAGATGTGTGTGGGAAATTTTGGCCTAATCTCAAGTCAAATATACGGACTTACGGTGTACATCTCTCTCTTCCTATATATGGATTTACAGATAAATCGTGCCTTCGATGACTCGCTCCAAACTGAAATATCTGGAGAATTTTGCCACATTATCGTGAGAAGAAAATACGGTTTGCACTCACAGCAAAGCGAAAATTAATAATGATACCTCGCAAAAAATAACAATAACAAAAATGATCAAGATTTTCTTGTACTTAATTATACGCGTTAGAAAGACTAGTGGTCTGGAAAATATTTTACGGCTAATTAATCAGATGCAACCGATATTACCCCATTCCAACAAGTATTGGTTTGTTTCAGCCGACTCGCGACTTAATAAATTACATTATTTAGCAGCTCACAAAAGTAATTTCTGACGTATGAAGGGTTTATTTAGAAAACCATCCATCCAATGGTCCTCATCCAATCTGTGTAATTAACCTACGCTATTATAGCGTGCGCTAGGGTTCCCTCAAGACTTGTAAAATCCTACACTTTCATATCATTAACTTTCAAATTAGGTCAAATATAGAGCTGAGATTCAAAACTGACGCATATGGAGAGGTACATCCGGAAGGACAGACCATAATTTGATTAGGTTGGACAAGTATAATCCTTTACTAGTTTGTGCGACTAGAGAGCCAAAGAATCTCCAACCATTCATACGGAACGTACTGTAGCCATAGGAATTAGTCACCGTGTAGATAGTGATGCTGCACATTAACAATTCCAAAGAACTATACCCATGAGATCGAATCGACACGGAATCATGCAAAGATTTACTGGCGAAAAAAGGAGGAGAGAATTTTGAAGGTTTCCACTTTGGAAAAGCGTGAGGATAGAATCCATCATTTTCGACCTGAACAAAGCTAATTGAATTGAACTCCATGCATGCATGGAATAATGCAGTCAACAGCTGTGGATTTGTAAGAAGAAGGAAAGAATTTTTTAAAGGTGTGGCACATATAAGTCCTCTAAAAAATGTTCGTGCATAGAAAAATTTGTGGTTTTTTTATTTTCTAAGAGCATATACAATAGTTGAGACGATTGTCGGCTATATACTCTTCCGTGTCATCTAAAAACATAACTAAAGACAACTTCTACGATAGATATCATCTTAAGCTTGTCTCTATGAGATTTTGCAATCTTTTAATTATGGTATGAAAAAAGTATTTATTATAAACAATAACTCATGTGGTGTTTTACGCTGTTTATAGGGTCATCTTTTTATGATGAGACAACAGCTATACTCTCTCTTCTCCTTCTCTCTCTTCTAGATCAGCCAAAATCTTATATACAAAGTATATATAGACAGCTAACATCGTATTATTGTATATGCCCTAATGATTAGGATCATTATACGTCGGCTCGCAAATTAACCTTTCTAGACCAAATTGTTGCTTCTCTGGCACCATGACTTCCTTGAAAATGTACGATACTAGCTATATACCCATGTGTTGCAACGAAAACTCAATTTGCAATAAAAAAATTATTTGCAAAGAGCATTAACCTTATCTAAATAATAATGTTCACTTTGAATATGCAATGGTTAAATGTTTAAATCAATTCATTAGAGCATACAAATTTCAAGCACTTGTTTACAAACTCGAGCTTAAAATTATCTTTAATTTCACAAACTTAAATAATAACATCATAGCACTTGGGATTGTAAATTTATAATGCCATAATTCGAGATCAATCGATCAACCGACATAGGCATCACCTGCTGCCCTATAGGCACAAAGGTGTTTAAGAGGTAGGCGTCATCCGTATGTGATTGCCACCATCAGCAGCGTGCGTGGCTCGTACATCTTGCTTCAGTCATACCATAGCCCCACCCCATGAACCACCTCCACCGCCTCCTCGCCTCCCCCTGCGAGCACCTCCCTCAACCTATTGACATCACCTACGTACCGCGGCGAGTTCAACAGCACCGTCAGTCTATCTCGCCGCCCACCACCGGCAATCTACCCCTGCACCGTATCGATGAGATTAGAAAGGTTGCCCATTATCTCCGCTCAACACATCTGTAGGAGAGGCAAAAAACGGTGGTATTATATAGATTTAGCAACCGAGGAGATATATATGGAATCCAGATTAAGAAATCGTTGAATAAGAAAGGCAACAAAAGGGAAAGAAGCGAGAAGAGATCCAACTCTATGAATTAGAGTTTTGCTTCCTTCGAAAGAAAATCAATCAATCTAATCCGAAAAGCACCGTGAGCAATCGCCGACGATTCGAATGCCAGATCAATGGGAGAAAGGAAAGCAATAAATGAGTCATGCATATTCATTTACCTTCCGTGATGTGATGATCCAATCCAATATACCAGGGTGACCACTGCCCGCTTCCCACTCAGCCACGCAGGTGCACACACTGTGGAGGTGAGGGTGGAGAACGGACCTACCACCATCAATTCCTAATTAGAATTAGTAGAGATAGAGATAACAAACTTATCTAGTCGTGTCATGCATGGCCGTGCGCATGCTCCTGACCGGCCGAAATCAAGTCCATATATGATTAGATAAAAAGCAAAGATAATTTTATCTACACATGCAAGTTAATATTTAATGGAAAGGATGCACATGACAATTTAAAAGCACATGGAACTCAAAAGCTGTATGCGTGCACTATATGAAAAAAGAATCGGCTGTGCGGTATTTGGAAATAGAATCGACTGATTGAGATAAAAGTCTGATACGCTGCAGATCTCGCATGCATGCATATCCAACCGAATTAAAACTTTCTCCGTTTCGTGGATATGCCGGGGAAGAGATATATACGTCACCTATATATCGTTACACACGACACTTTCCCGGCTTGTCAAACTCCCACCTAATTAAGCTTAACTAGGTAGAGAGGCGCGTGATGTTGCGCCGCGTGAAAAGTTTTGATCAAAGTTTTTTCTACAAAAAATGTAATTTTATTTTTATTGGTGGCGTTTTTTTCAAAATTGACTAGCTAGGATTCGTCGGTGAATTTGCGTAACCACGGTTTTTTCTATAAGGATACACACGAAATCTCCTGGGTTTAAGAACTCGGTTAAAAATTGGCTAGATAATCTAGGTCTAAAAAACCAGCGTCCGTGTCAAATTTGTGGAAGAATATTTTTTTACAAAATAACCGCATCTTAACGTAATTTCAAATCTTTCGGGTCGAAAGAACCGGCTCTGAACGTAATTTCAAATCTTTCAGGTCAAAAGAACCCGTGCTTGTGTCGAATTTGCGGAACTACGAAGCCTTTTATGCAAAATAATTGATAGAAGGACCTGTTCGTGACTTCAAAATCGTATTCATGATTTTGGAATTGTCGGGGTCCTTTTTGCAAAATAACCGGTAGAAGGACCTGTTCGTGATTTTGAAATTCTCAGAGGGCTTTTTCGCAAAAAAAGTACCTTGTGGCCTGCATGAGCAGCATTTCTTCATGGCGTAAGATATACTAGACACGTTAGCGCGGCGCACGCCGCGCCACGTCGTGCCGACCGCTGCAAGCCAAGTAAAAAAATCAGATGAGTTTCGAGGGACTAATAGGGGAAAAATAGATAAACAAATAATTTTAAAAAGTTTCAAGTAAATGTCTGAAAAAATAACGCGCTAAAAAATAAATTCTGGAAGTTCCGAAGAGTCTACGCAAAAAATGGAGTAACGCAAAAAATGGAGTCTACGCAAAAAATGGAAGTTCCGAAGGGTCTTTCCCGCAAAAAAACGGACCAAAATGTGATTCCGGAAGCTCCGAAGGGTCTATGAAAAAATTGAGTAACTTTCCGGAAGCTCCGAAGGGTCTATGAAAAAATTGATTCCGGCAAAAAAACGGACCAAAAAAACGGTAGTATGGAGTAACTTTCTGTAACATCTTGAAAAAAATAAATTCCGGAAGCTCCGAAGGGTCTATGAAAAAATTGCAGTTTCTCTCTGTACAAAATAAATATTTTTTTGGAATTTTTAGGGTCTTTCTCCCTGGGAAAAAAATTTTGGATTTTTTAGGGTCTTTCCCGCAAAAAAAACGGACCAAAATGTGATTTTCGAAAATTTGGAGGGCTTCTCTACAAAATACAAAGGCCGACGCCACGCCACGCTGTCACAAGACGTTCGCCTTCGCTACCGAGGCACGCGTCGTGCGGGAAAAATCACGCGGGCTTGCGCAAGCGAGGAATCGAACTCGCGATCGCAGGCGCTGGAGCGAGATGCCTGACCGTCGCGCTGCGCAAGCTTTGTCGATGAGCAACGGCGCTAAAAAAATATAAACCGAAGAAGCCGGCGAGAAATGTGGTAACGTGGCTCAACGGCTCAGCACAGCACGCACGGCAGCCATTTCATCAGAGTGATCGCCGACGGATGCGCGGAGAGAGCCGAAACCTCCGGAGTTATATACGGTAGTATATTATTTGATTTATTCAGGTTAGAGGATTTATTTTATTTCTTGCTATACTTTACCCTAAAAATTTCAGAGTAGTGATTCTATACTTTCCCTTCCAATATAACTCAAATCTTGAGGTAACCATAGGGTAAATAATCACTCGTCTACCTTTCATTAATACTTTAATATTTGTGCAACTTTCAAAAAGAAAAGAATAGAAACACCTCTCAAAATTTCTTATCAAACTCTCACATTCTACCCTTGGTAGAAGTTTTGATGTGTAGTACTGTTGCTATCCGGATAAAGGAAATTTCATCTAACACAGTAAATTAGTAATCTATGTGTTTTTCAATAATGTGTCATAAAAATAGTGCATGCATGGTGCATAAGTCTTACTCCTCTTATGATTTACTTTGAAGTAGTACCAACATATCCTGTTGTGATGGATAATCTGTATCATGTTATCAACCCTATCACATTCAGAAATGATTATTTAGGTCATTTGAGTTGATTAAACTAGCTATATATCGTACAATTCTATAATTGGATATACATATTGATTTTCTAAGCTTGAATCCATAGAAAATTTTGTAGCAAGCATGCATCTCAGTCGATGGATGGCCATTTCTATGACGTACGTGGCCTTTTTCATTTACTTGTTTTTCTATGATTTTTTTGTTGTTGTTTCTATTCAGTAAATTTCTTTATCCAAATTTTACTCCACGTTATTGCAAGTACAAATCTTCTTATCTGAATTGTCAATTGATGTTAACAACTGAGGAATCCTAGCCATTTTTATTTCTCAAATTGAATGTGCTTATCACCACTATAGTCCATTTTTTAAGCCACAAATGGTTATGTACAATGATAAAACTACAAATTAAGAACAACTATTCAACCTCTTCTTCTGATCTCTGAAGAGAACTGATCTTCTGATGCAGTACATGAAGCTGCCGAGAGCGACACAAAGTTTCGACAACAACTATGACACAATATATATATAGTATTATCTAGCATGATTTCAAGAGATTTAGAGATTGATTCACGTTGTCGAAAGTGCTGATGTCACAGCATATGTGCGGTAGATCCGGCTTGATATTTACCTTAGCTTACCTTTGACAGGAATATTTACTTGCAAGAAAAATAAGTGTTTTTACCTTGAGCTTCAAACTAAAACCTGGTCACTCATGTTGACAAAACTGTTCGCCACTTTGCTTCATTTTTCTTCCTGCGCATTAAGTCAGTACACTCTGCTGCTCTAGCAGAACAGATTCAAAGCGAAGTAGACGACTTCCAGGTTCCAACCTTCTAGACTCAATCGAACAGTGAAGACACAAGGAACAAATCGATCGATGCAAGTGCTTTTGTTTCAGTATACTACATGCTGCTTTACTCATGTACACTCTGCAGAGACAAATGCTTCTGCTATACAGCATATATGATGCTGATCGGTTCAGAAAGATGCATTGCTGCAACATATTCTTGCAGGAGTCAGTCAATCCAGCTAGCCTTTCTATCAACTTGTTATACTCCAAAACCTTATGTTTCTTCTCGGTTTCTTCAGATTCATTATATTAGCAGCATTCTCCATATTTCTGAAGACTGCATAATGGTAGTTGACTTGTCAGGGTGGAACACTACCTTCTTCATCTTATATGTGAAGCTAATTTTGTCAGAAACCTCACCATCAGTTTACTTGAGGCCTGCAGACTAGTAAACCACTTGGTGTGAAACTATCCAATGCTTCCAAAACACATATCGCTGCCAGTTGCATTTACCATGTCGCCTAGTCTCCTCGATTGATTAAATATTGAGTGCAAATTTGTTTTCTACTTCAAGTTCTACGTCTACACAAGTACTTTACATACATATTTAAATATGAACATGTAGTCTATAGAATAGAGTAAGAGAAAAGAGTCTTATTGTAAATATCTTCTCATATAGTGATATTTGCCTTCAAGCAACTGTGGTTTTTTTGAAGGATTTTGTAACATCCTCAAAATAAAATAAAATAAAACTGAACTAGTTTTTAAAATCAACAAACCTAATAAACTCATCTTCAATAGTATATATATTGGAACACGTATGTATACAAGTAAGTGTATACATGCATACATGTTCAATCGAGATCAACAATCATAACACCGCAACTAAACATCCACACATTATCACTCAAGAATATCAAATAGAATTCATTCCATTCCAGTTATATCAAGATACAAGTCCAGTACCATTTTTTTAAATCAACACTGACAGTTAAAAAGAAATCACAGAATCAATACTAGCATGATAATAAAGTACTCACTCTCAATTAAAACAGATTTCGCACAGATCAACAACCAGCTAAACCTTACTATTCAAGAATATCAAGTCCAATCAGTTTCAATTAAAATATATACACCAAGGAAGAAGACAAATCCATAATACAATAGCAATCACATCTTAAACCACAATTCCAGTATCTACATTGCGCAAGCTACATTTCAGTCCTCGGATTACAATCAGGAGCAGAGCACCACAATTTAGTCAGTCCTTGATGTCTTTTCCGTAGCCCTCAAGTCTCCAAACAGCAGCCAGCTTCTTTTTGCCCATGCTGTGTAGCCAAATGGCAGTTGCAAGAGCTGCATGTCCTCCACCTGTCTTGCTGCCCACAGATTTGCCCATTCCAGCCCATGGCTTCATCCTACAGCTACAGTTTCACCCCAGTCGGTTGGCTGCAAGTATAAAAAGGAAAACTCAGCAACTGCACCTTACCTTAGCTGTCCTCTTCTACCTCACTGTCTTTTCTGCTGAGGGCAAAGGAAAAACCAACCATTAGAGGGAGCTAAAAAAGACCGGTCATCTGTCTCTCTCTATATCACCCATCAAGCTCTCCAGTCTCTGCAAGAAAAAGGTGCCAAGCATTATTCTATTTTCCCCTTTTATCATGATCCAGATAAATTTGATACAAGTTACATTACTGGTTTAAAACACATACATTACAATTTGGGAGGATTCTTGATAAATCAAGGAAATGCTAGCATTTTATTGAATCTGGGATGATATCCAGAATGATTATAACTGAATCAACCCCACCCCATTTCTATGTCTTTCAACATAAGCATTGAATGCATTCACCGCTCTCTATTTGAACATGAGAATATAGGCAACAATCACGCATTACTCACTAACCTGAGAATACTAGACATCAATGCAGACATATAAATAGAATCACTAAAACTTGTACCAATTGATCTTAGGAAAATGCAATTTGCACTACTCTCTGACTAAGATACAAAACAAGAGTATTCATTCCATTGCCTAAAATACATATCGGCCGCATTGCATGTAAGGTCAAGATATTGATCATGCGCAAATAAATTCTAGAACATCACACACATTTAACCTTAACATTAGCTAAACCAAGAATTCTGGTACAAGTATGAGACCATCTAAACTACCCATCTATGCAAGCCTCCAACACGTCCATCAAGAAAAATGGAGACACTAATGTAATCAAAATTAATCGGTTAGAATTCAATAGACTAATGGTGTTCAATAATTGTAAGATTACAATCAAACATATCATAAAAGGCATTCAACCCATGACCAACTCAGCAAGAAGTCTGCAGATATAAATATTACCATATCGGATAAACAAGCTTCAGGAGAACAATTCAGCATATGACCTTCTCGATTCAAGCACACAACAAATCGAAAACACATCAACTTTTCTTTTAATCATCAAGCTCTCGGCCAAGATCATTCTCATTCCGCAAGCTAAAACCGCATGCACATAAATACATCTTCCCATATACACAAAAGTTCAACAAGAACATTGATCCTTATACCCAATAAGCACGCAAGACTTAAGATTGTGCAAAAAGAACCAAAAACGCGGGGCTTGGTAGCTTAGCTTAGGCGTTTGGGGAGGAGATATCCTCGGCTGACCTGGGTAGGGGATTGATGCGGTCGTTGTGGTTGTCGGTGAAGGAGTTGGCCAGGGGCTAGGAGAGACGCCCGATCTATGCGAGCGAAAGGGGATTGGGTTAGCAGCAAACCGAGAAAAGTAGAAAAGAGTAGGGAGAGATCTTACCTGGGGACGCCGGATCCAGCGATTCCCCACCAGATCCAACCGTCCGGGAGGCCAAGGACTGGCGGCGGATCTAAGGGCGGCACAGGCGCTCGGAAGCCAGAGCCGGGGCATCAAGTAGCTCGGCACGCGGAGGAGACCGCTAGGGCGGCGGATCCGGGCGACGCAGAGAGTGAGGAGATCCCGGAGGCAGCGCCCGGTGGGGAGTCGGCGGTGGCGCAGGTGCTCAGGGCCAGGGACCGAAGGAAAGGGGAGAAGCCAGAGAGGGAGAGATGCTCGAGAGAGTGGGGGAAAGAGGCTAAAAGCGGCAGCGGCTGGGAGTGAAATGAGGGAAGAAAGAGAGAGATAGAGAGTGAGGGAGTGGGGCTAGGTTATAATGGTCGGGCTGGCTAGGTCAAAAGAAAATAGGCTAGCAAAAAAAATAATGATAAAATAAATTAATAAGTACATAAAAAATAAATATGTCTCTTGGCCTAGACCTAAAATAAAAGAGAATGGATCGAGGAAACAGTAAAAGGTAAACATTTTATTAATTCAAATGAAAACATTTAGACATAACATCGGATACACAAAACTTACCATAGGATGATTTATATCTTAATTAAATCCAAACAATTTTTGCATCTTGAATTCGTAAATAAACACATACATAATTTGAGCTTCACGAATTGGAAAGATAAGAATAAATAAACTACAGAAACTGAGGATTCATGTCATAAAGAGGAGCGCAATTCATGCTTTCGTGCCACTAAAAATCAATTAATAAATAAAGATAAATAAAATGTTTACGCATACAGTCAAGCAACTCTCAACCTAAATCACATCTGTTCTGTGTAGTAAAATTCTATTTGATTTTTCCATCTGATTTCTTTTTGTCCTATTTAAAAGTTGTTATTTGCTATATTTTCATCAAACTACGAGTAGACTCCGACGTTCCAGAATCTGCGACAGTCAACTCTGCCTTCACGACTGAAATCAGCAAGCAAGGCAAGCACCCCCTTTGACCATGTTGATCCCAGTTTTACAAATGTTTTATTAAATGTTTTACTCTATGCGTATGTTCATTAAACTCTGCTATATTGTGGGCAATGGTAGTTAGACCAATAGACTCATGGAACTTCCTTGATAAGTATTGACATGCGAACCTTGATAAATCTAGAATTAAGGTTAGACAATATATAATGTCACTTTGGGTATATGCGATTTAATAATCCTGCTTAGCCAGGCTTTAGAATTGGGATGAACAATTTGGATAAACTGATCATTTGAGATATTGAGACATGATGACGGGTACTGGTATTTTGGTATAAAAACTCAAAACAAAACTATGGTTTTGACGTGGGCGATTACTGGCAATAGCCAGAGGTGCATGGACTTGCACGTAGTGTAGGGGGAGATTATCGCGCGGGTCAGATTAAGGACCGAACTTAGTGTTCGTTAAACCCAAGAATTATCGTACAACCACAAGTGCTGGTATGGGACAGCCTTAAACCAATTAAGTTATCTAGTTTAATTTTGCAGCACATTGGTAGGCTAGAGTAGTACGGGCTTTCCTTTTAAGGTTTGCTCGGAGGGGCACCCACACCGAGGTGTTGGGAACCACGTTTGCTGATACAACGATGTACGCCATACTATGGGGAGTTCCATCATATTTATGCTCTGAGTTCTTCCGCCATAGTATGGGTTTAACGTCACCGGGCTGGTGCAAAGTTAATCTAGGTAATGTAAAGGTTTTCATCATGACCATTCTGGCCACACGCCAAAGGTGCGTGAAACATGCGGCAAAAAGAAAAGGTCATGACTTGTGGGTAAAACTGTACACCTTTGCAGAGTGTAAATCTTTGCGAAAAGCCATTCCCGCGGTCATGGGAATCTTGGTGCACCAGCACGAGTTAGAAGTTTTTTTTATTTTCAAAAAGGGTTGGTTTCATCTGTTTGCCTTGCGTTGGCAAAGAATGGTGTTGGCAGGAATTGAATATCTCGATGCTCACGTCGTGGAGGACTGTGAGTTATTATTTATGCTTTACTTACTTGTTATTTTCATATCAGTTGAACTTGCTTTTACAAATTCCGTTTTTCAAATTACAACTGGATTTACAAATCAAATTTTGCTTTATGCAAATTAACCGTAGAAGCCTTTCCTTTGAAATGGCCTGCATATACTATAGGTTTTGCCAAAAGTCTTGCGGAGTACGAAAGTACTCACCCTTGCTCAATTACCATTTTTAGGTGAAGAAACAGATTACCCTAATGATACGTACTTTGACGCAGGATTCAGGGATATTAGCAATGAGTTTTTCTAGGGTTTGCTTTGTCAGTTACCTGAGGGTTGGATGGACACACTACAAGGCTTTTGCTTTTTCTGCTACAATATACTAAATTGTAAGGCTACTCTGTATCAATAGCTTCCGTTTTAATAATATTGTGTATGGTTGTGATTCCAATTGTTGTAAATATGCGTACTAGCTACTGATCATGGGACTAATATTGTATGCACATAGATCATCCTTCTTGGTATTCTGTAACAAAAAGGAGGGTTGTTACAGATTTTCATGTAAAATCCGCATCTCCCATTCCTATTTTTATATGCATTATTTGCAATAAATGGTATCAAAGCACATGAGATTTGGTGATTTCTACTACACATACATTGAAGTGTGTCAGGGATTCAGCAAATCTTTATTATGTCCACACAATGAAGTCTACTAATGGTTCGTACTAATGTGCTACGTACACATGAAATTTTACCAATAGATTTAGGATTTCTTTCACATGACGACTTTGAAGTATGACCTTTCGCTGCTGGATCGAGACACAAGGTTTTCTATATGGTAAGTCAAGATGTAGGATGTTCTTACATAACTTCTTACATAACTCAATTTGGATGACACTTTATTGGGGATAGATAAGATGTCCATTGCATTGGATAGATAAGATGTCCATTGCATTGACCCTTGAGGAGAAGCAAAGAGCATATTGTAATGCCTAAACTCGGATTCATCTTTATCTATCAAATAACATTCTACATGAGATTTTGAAGGAGAAGACCATTGTTGTATTATGGTTGAAGCTAGAGAAGTTTTGTATGATCAAAGATCTGACTAATAAGATGCATTTGAAGCATATATATGCACACAAGATGGTGGAAGGTGGGTCATTATTGAACCACCTGATAGCATTCAAAGAAGTTGTCTTGCATCTCGTGTCTATAGAGGTAAAATATGATGATGAAGATTAGAGTATTATTCTTTTAAGCTCACT
The DNA here is from genome assembly GCA_036346375.1 of Guadua angustifolia. Lineage (NCBI taxonomy): Eukaryota > Viridiplantae > Streptophyta > Magnoliopsida > Poales > Poaceae > Guadua > Guadua angustifolia. The sequence continues at coordinate 2,676,583 of CM070511.1, read as the reverse complement.
ACCTAGTTCGTACTCTAAGTTCAGAGATACTATTCCATATAGTAGATATATGTTTACACTTAATAAAGTCTATGAAGCATTACATATAAACAAGAAAGATGAAACTCATGATTTCGAACAAAATTCAAGTTCACATGCAGAAGGCCTAATTGTATATGGTAGACAATAGGAAAGAAGTTCAAATGATGATTCAAGAGACAAAAGCTCAAGTAGAAATTACAAAGGTAGATCAAAATCTAGAGAAATGTACAAGTCATACAAGTACCGTAAGAAGAATGGTTAAGACATATCCGAGTGTTAGAAGTTATGTAACATGGAGTGAAGAAATAATAATTACAAGAATGATCAACAGGAGGTTGAAGCAAAAGCCATCGTTGTTACTAATCATGATTCTAATGGTGATGTTTTGGTTGCCTTGATTCCAAAACCGGTGATGAGTGGATTATTGATTCAACCTATATATTTCACATGATCCTAAACAGTAAGTGGTTCATAATTACGAAGCTACACCAAGTAGATCCATGTTGATAGATGATAATTGCTGTCTAGACCCTCCCTCCTAGCATGGAATGCTAGAAGACCTCATGTGTATACCGTACTAGTATAATGATCAGTGGCTAGTATACGTGTTCACAACTTGGTAATCACAACCATACATAATATATATGTCACAAATAAAAAGGTTAGTGATACATAGTTCTTATAATGAGGCCTTAAAGGCCAAATAAAGTGTAGCAAAAAAGTAGTGGAAGCAAGATCCCGTGGTATGCCTTTACCCAAAATATCCACAAGCAACCGACAAGGATTAAGCTCTAGAAAAGCTTGTCACTATAGTCCCCATAACCTACAATAAAGTAGGAATCGTCTAGGATTTCGGGTTCCTCATTCTTTGAATATCAATAAACAAGGGTGAGTAAATTTGTACTCAGCAAGACTTGTAGTGTATCATAATTATAAGTAAATGCTTGGTTATGTCAAAGGAGATGGTTATTCTATACTAGGTTCTTTTGCATGAAGTGAGATTCAACCATAATATCAAGTAATAGATTGCAAATGGAATTTGTAAAGAGCAATTGACAAGTATATAGCATAAATAAGAATAACTCATAATCCTCTGTGATTGTGATAAATGATCCATTCTCTGCCATACCTGGCAAAACATTTGAAATGAGGATGCCTACTATTTTTCCATTCCCAACCTTTTATTGAAACACAAAATCTAACTGGTGACAAAGTACCTAAGCCACCCTTGACCACTGGCGTGGCTTTTTGAAAAGATTTACACTCTGCAGAGGTGTACAACTTTACCCACGTGATATGGGCAACTCTCATTGTCGCTATTTTCACACTTACTTTGATGTGTGGTAGAGAGATCACGATAAGAAATGTTACATCATCTAAACCTAACTTTGCACTAGCTTGGTGATGTTTGACCCTTACTATGGTAGTGGAATAAAATCCACACACATAGTAACCATGACAGTTCATCCCTGTCATACACACTGTAACCATGATAGTCTATCCCTGTCATACCATTTTCTCCCCATATATAGCAAGGCATACAGAGTTGTATTGGTAAGCATCATTCCCAACACCGTGGTGTGGACATCTCTTTGAGCAATCCATCTTGAAATGCCCATACTACTGTAGCCTTTCAACATGCAAAGCTAGTCCCAAACGACTTAATAGGTTATTGCTACCTCGTATTAGCACTTGTGGTTGTACGAATGTCTTGAATTATACAATACTACAATCGGTCCTTAATCAACCCAGGCAAGAACTCCCCTTATACTACATGCAAGTCTATCCCTCGCACTTCACAGATTATATAGATAACCCACCCAGGTCAAAACTTTAGTTTTTTAGTTTTGATTTTATACCAAAGTAATAGAGACAACTCTCTTAATATGTCAAAATTTCCATTCCATGAACAATTGTTGCATCCGATCATTTGTTCTCCCAAATATAAGGAATGGCTAAGCAATTGCACATATAATCAAATATACCCATGTTGCCATTAGATATTTCCTAACCCACATCTTATGGTTTTCAAGGTCGATATTTTTGTATTTATCAAGGAAGTTATATACAACAAGTAGAATATCTACCAATACCCACAATATAGCAATTTTGTTGAAAATACACGCATGCATACATAAATTTGTAAAACAATATAAATTAAGTCAAAATATTAGAATCAATATGGTTAAAGGAGGTTCTTTCCTTGTTGAATTCTTGAGGTTGTTTGGGGTAGGTGAAGAAAGTTTCCAAAGTGTTAGTATCTACATGTAGTATATCATAAAGAAATAAGAGCCAAATGACTCCAAACAAAGACTAAATCCAAATATTTTTACAAAAAATGAAGGTTTATAATTTTAGAAAAAAAATTAGAAAGTAATTTCACTCAATTTGGAGTATATTTGCAAAAGTTATAAGTGTTTAAATTTTAATCGGCTAAGAATACCCTAATGGAAAAAGGGCTAACGTCAAAGGTGTATTTTCAGAGAATTTGCCTTCTAATAAAGTTCCTTTAAATTGAAAGCATCTTTCTTATTTTGGGGATTTTATTTCTATTTACAAAGACTGACAGGTGGGGTCCATATGTCAGGTTTTATTATTTTAAAATGATTAACATATGATGTCCACATGTTAGAGACTCAATACATTAAATACCGGTTTGGGTTTTAAACTAAACTCTTTAATCTCAACTAGCCCACATGTCAATGACTCATTAGCTTAAAATTGAGTTAATTAGATTTAATGATGATTCTAATGTCTAGGACCCACATGTCAGTGTTGTGTGTGTGGGAGAGGGGCACGGATGCCTAACAAGCAGGGCCCATTGGTCAGTGACTCAAAATAGGGGAAGGCTCAGGTAAAGCTCATCCACAATGAATGGCAACAGCTCAAGTGGAGTGAGTTGTCGGACTAGCTAGAGGGGACCAAGGGGAAGCTAGGGGAATAGCCGATGGTGGCCGAGGATGAGGGAAATGTAGAGGTAATGGTGCTCGGCTAAGTGAGGGGAAAGCATCAGGGACCAAGGTGGATCCATTTTAAAGGTTGGCGGCATTAGGTGCTCACCGAGGAGAATTGTGCGATGATGGCCAGGGCTGAGGAAGAAGACATTAGCGGTGGCACTGTTCCAAGTGAACTGAGCTGCAAAGGAGGTGGGGGTCGTGATTAGGGGATAGTGGGATACTAAAGATGCTTCAAACTGAAGGAATTGGAGGAATTCTCATCGGGCAGAAGAATCGAGCTTGCTTGCGCTTTCTGTTCTTACGGCCAATGGAGCTCCTCAAGGCTTCAATAGTGTGAGCTTTAGGGCTAGGAAGAATAGGGTAGCATGGGGAACTAAGGGTAGCCATGGAGGTCCTTAAATGAGCAATGGGGAGGTGGCTCGGTGCTCGGTCCATGAGTGAGGTGCGGTGGATAAGGGGAAGAAGACATGGCACGTCGTGAATCCAGTATTCTCCAGTGGGCTTCATAGCACACAGGAAGGCCATCCATGGTGACGTGATGGCTCAACGAGACCTTATGTAGGTGGCATGGTAAGGGGCGGTAGTGAGCAACAAATTGGACAAAGCGGTGGTGCAAGTACTGGAGCTTGGTGCAGCCTAGTTAGCGGGGCAAGACATGGTTGAGGCTAGTGGCGAGGTGGCAGAGTGAGGTGATTACATGCACCAGAATCTTGTATGCGTGTGGGCTGGAGCACATGTGCTGGCATGCCAAAGCACGCACAGCATGGCATGGGTGAATGCTTGAGCACGCACCAAGTGAGTGGGTGGCTGGCAGGTGGGTTTGGTTAGGTGAGATGCTGACAAGTGAGCCTAGCTCGTTAGAGAGAGAAGGAAAGGAGAGGAGGATGAAAAGGGAAAGTGCACTTGGCTGAATATGCTTCCAAACTAAGGGCGTAGCTTTTAGCCAAGACACTTTCCATAATCGGATTTACCTAGATTTTTAGTTAAGTCTTTTAATTGTCTAGAGGCTTCTGGGATTTCTAGAGCTACTAAATTAACTCCAAATTTTATGAATATTTATTAGAGTGTTTCTGAGGATTCACTAAAGGTTCTATAAAATTTGCATAATGTTTGTAGCTCTAGATGTCCTTCCATAATTCTTTTAATATTCCAGCTTTTTAATGAAGTATGTAGTTTTTAATTTTTCATAAATAGAAAAATACTTCAAAATTTTTTGAAAATTTTCAGAGAGGATCCTCATACTATTCAACATTTTAGTCTTTTAAAAGTTTGAATTTGAAATTTAAAAATCAAAACTGCAACTAGGTTATTTGGAAAGCATTTTCTCTAAATACCAAAATTTAGAAAAAAATACTACAAATTCATATTATCTCATAAAAAGCAACTTGGCAACTTCATTATTTCAATTTGTGCTATTACAATTGACCATTCAAGATTGCAAGCATTGGTTCTGTTTATATCAATATATTTGATGGCACCGTCAAAACTTTGTGGGATGTTCAACATATTTTGAGTTTGATGAGAAGTCTATTCTCACTGAGTACTCTTGATGCTAAAAGGTACAAGTATTTAAGTGGAGGTGGAGTTCTAAAGATCTCAAAAGGATCTTTTATTGTGATGAAGGATGATATGAAGGCTACCAACTTATATCATCTGTGAGGCACTACAATTTCATGTAATGCTGCTATTGCCTCAAACAAATTATCTAATTCTAATGCTACTAATCTTTGGCATATGTGTCTAGGGCATATGAGTGAAGCTAGCATGATGGAATTATGGAAAAGATGACTCTTTGATGGTCAAAGAATTGACAAGTTGATGTTTTGTGAACATTGTGTTTTTGGTAAGCAAAAGGGGTGAAATTCAACACTTTAACTCACACTACGAAAGGCATATTGGATTATATTCACTCTGATTTGCAGGGAGATTCGTGTGTTCTATCGCTGGGAGATGCTAGCTATATGTTGACCATTATTGATCAAGAAGAGTTTGGGCATATTATATTAAGCACAAATTCGATATCTTCAAGACATTAAAGGTGTGGTAAATTATGATTGAAAAGCAAAATGGCAAGCATGTAAAGAAGATGTGTATCGACAATGGCTTGGAGTTCTGTTTCAAAAAATTTGAAGCTTTACGTAGATTAGAGGTACTGTGAGATATTACACTATCCCTGGTATTTCTCAACAAAATGCTATAGCCGAACGCATAAACAAATCCATCATGGAGAAGGTACACTGCATATTATCTAACTCTGATTTATCTTGGAGTTAATGGACTGAAACAACTTTCACTTATTATTTGATCAGTAGGTCATCAAACCTAATAGCTGATAAGGAAACTTCACTTGAGATATGGTCTGGTTCTCCAGCAGAATATTCAAATGTGAGAATATTTTGTTGTCCTACTTGTATGCATGTCAATAATGGTAAATTGGAGCCTAAAGTCATTAAATATATTTTCCTTATTATAAACCTGATGTGAAAGGTTATAAATTGTGGAATCATAAAACTAGAAATGTGGTTATTAGTAGAAGAGTTATTTTTTATTAGTCTGTTATGTTGTATGATAAACCATCGACTGATCTTCCTATTGAGAAGCTGTAGAAATCAAGCATGCAAGTGGAGCATGTTATTGATCCAGGATCTATACCAGAATCTAAAAAGGAAAACATACATGATGTTGCTGTTGTTGTGTAGCCACCATAACATTCCATTGCAGCTAATAGACCTAAGAGGAATATTCAATCTCCTAAGGGATTGATTCAAGAAGCCAATATTGTGGCTTATTTGTTTAAATGTGCCAGAAGAAATTGAAGGTGTTGTAGAACCTTCACCTTACTCAAAAGCTATCTCTTCTGGTGATTCTAAAAGATGGATGACTACCATGCATGATAAGATGCAATATTTTTAGAAGAATGACACTTGGAAGTTAGTTAAGTTGCCAATTGTTTAAATGTGATCGAAGAAATTGAAGGTGTTGTAGACCATTCAACTTACCAAAGGCGACATCTTCTAGTGATTCGGAAAGATGGGTGACTACTATGGATGATGAGATTCAATCTTTTGAGAAGAATGACAATTAGGAGCTGCTCAAGTTGTCAATTGAGAGAAGGCTATTCATTGCAAATGGATCTTCAAGAAGAAAGAAGGTATTTCACCAACCGAAGAGGTTAGGTAAAAGGCAATGCTTGTTGCTAAAGGATATAACAAAATTATAAGTATTAATTTCACATATATCCTTTCTCAGTTGTGAAGCATAGTTCTATTCGTATTTTACTCACCATTGTGGTTATACATGATTATGAGCTTGAGAAATTGGATGAGAAAATTGTGTTCTTACATGGGAGCTATAAAAAGATATTTATACGGAGCAGCTAGAAGGTTTTGGCATAATTTACTCAGCATTAATGCTATGCATGATTATTTGTAGTTTATTTGAGTTGTTCTCCTCCTAAGGTAATAATTATAAGATTTAACATAAGATTGTTACTCTGATATTTAGTGCTAATTGCTTCTTCCTTAAATATTATGCATATGGAATTATATTTTATTAATATTACCACTGTATGCACTAGCATGATTCTAGATTAGTGCAGTATACACAGATGGTCCAGATTTGTATATTTGGGTCCTGACAATTAATGTCAAATATCATTAAATTCAAGGTGTCATTGATTAAGGTGGCATTAAAGTTCGTAAGATAAGTACTCATGATAAAGCTCAAACTTAATTGATATCACTCACTAGTCCTTTGAACTTTAAACAACCTATGTCGATAAGATTCATATTTTATTTTGGCTATAGAAGGAGATTGTAACATTCCAAAATTTGAGTTTTTGAGTGTCTGAATTTAAAATTGAACCATTCGCATTTTCTTAGAATTAATTAAAGCTTAATTTGAATTTTTCAAAAATAAAAGGATTTAATTTGACTAATCTATCCATCAAACAAAATATTTCTAGTTTTAGTTGGGTTTATTGTGCTTTAAGGAATTTTTCTGTATTTTTGGAGATTTTTTTGAATTTATTTGCTATTTGTTTGAATTTATTTGATTTTATTCGAATTTCTAAAATCGAAAAACCTTTTCTTTTTCTCTCTCCTCCGTGTGGGCCGTTTCCTCCCCGACCCACTCCTGTTGCGTGCCGCTCAGCCCGCCTCCGCTTCGGCCTGCTTCGGTCCGTTCGCTCTCCCGGCCCAACCCACCTCATCAGCCGCCCTAAACCCTAGCGCCACAGGCGTTGGATCCCTATCCAACAGTTGAGACTCACCTGTGTGACCGTGCGCATGTGAGCCACCGGATCGTCACATCGTGGACAGCCTTGATTGCGCCACATCACGCCGCCGCCCGGAAACCTAGCCGTCGCTAGAGTCCCCGCACTGCATGCCGCCGCTCTCGGTTTTCGAATTTTATGCGCCTCCTAAAGCTATTTAAGCCGCTGCCGCACCCCTCTCGAGGTTCACCTCTCCACAATGCCCCTTTTGCCCTAGCTCCTGCCATCCGAATCGCTGCCGTCATCCCTTGCGAGCTCGCCGAAGTTTCGTCGCCGTCCCGAGCTCTTCTCTGCCTCCTCTCTCTCCAGTGAGCTTCCGCCGTGGGTTTTGGTCACGTCAGGTTCGCCATAGGGTGCTCTTCTGTTTTCCCCAAGTTCAGTCACATCTAGTCGCGGTTTCGGACTGTCTCCTCGTCGTCTTCTCCGCCTCTGGCGAGTCTGCGTCGCCGCTGCTGCGTAGCCACCGCCCCACGCTGACCATGTCATGTTGTCGCCCTGTCAGCCGTCCGATCTGCCCACGTCCCATCGGATGCGCATCGCGGGGATGGGCCAGACCGCTCCGCATCACCTGTGCCATGCCGGCGTTCGTGTGCTAGCCACGTCTGCACCATTCCGCTCCGTCAGTGTTGTGTGTCGCCCCGTGGCTGCCGCGTCGTTTCGCCGCCTTGCCGCGTCAGCACCGCTTCGGGTTCCACACTTGCGCCGCATCACCCGCCGCGTGGTAGCCGCGTCAGCTCCATGCTTGCTGCCATGTCAGCCCTAACCGCCATGTGGCACGCCACATCGGCTGGTCTACCGCGTCGTGTCTTGGTCGCTTCGGTGATCCTGGTCCACAATGGACCGAGCCACTGACGTGCGGGTCCCATACATCAGTCGGCGTTCCCTTTTTTTCTGATTTCTTCGAAAATCCAAAATTCCAGCCAATCACATGTTGACACGTGTCGCCCCTTGTTATTTTTCTGATTTTTTGTCCCGAGGAACTTCTAGGAGCCCATTCTCTTTCGTCCGAGCTCCGATTCCAGTGATTCAAATTTCTAAATTCATGATCTATCTTCCAGTACCATTCTTTCTAATTTTTGAATTTTGTTTGAATTTATTTTATTTATTCGTTCTCGCTTCACGTGTAGACGACACAGTCGAAACTCAAGCGAGCCATCAAGCAGAGGTAGATCCAGCAAGAGTCAATGAAGGCAAGTCTTCCTTGAATATGCTGATCCCAAATTTTATGAAAATCTTATGTTGTTTTAAATTATGCATGCTTATTATTTTGCGCAATGTACTTTAAATGTAGCGTAAGGTTTAGCTAAATTCCAGTTTTGGTATACCCTCATTGACATTAATCATGACAACCTTTATCACCCTAGGTGATACTAGCTATTTATCTGGTGATAACTAATAGTGTAGCATGGGACAGTAGAATTGCTTAGTCCAGCTTAAACGTTTCGGTATAATGCCATTATGGGAAACTTTTGAAACATTGTTTAAACTTATTTGTGAAATTGTGGCAATTGGTATTGTTGCTGTTATTTAAATAAATTAAAGTGGAAGTGGCTTAGACCGGGACGGATAGATGTTTGGTGGGTGCTGGATGCACGAGACCTTATAAAGTGAATGTTCCGCCCTAGTCAATTAAGGATCGAAACATGTGTTACCATGGACCGAGCACTACCGTACAACCACAAGTCTATATGGGTACGACCTGGCTAATTAATTTGTGCGTCTCGTTATTGATTTCGCCATTTGGTGGGATGTGGGTGCCGGATGTAGACACTCGCAAGGTGTAAGAGGGGGCTTCTGTACTGGGTGGCTAGAACTCTAACAGCGGTGAAACCTTAATGGGCGAAGTTAGTATCGGGGTCGTGCATTATAAAGGCCTTGTCATGATATCTCTGCCGGCACACCAAAGGAAATGTGTTAATTGCATGGCAACAAGAGCCGATCATGTCTTGTAGGTAAAGTTGTACACACTCTACAGAGTTAAAACTACTTAAGTAGCCATATTCATGGTCAAGGACAGGCAAGATACGCTAGCACATTGTAGATCTTATGGTTTTGTTTTAAATGAAATGATGATTTGAGAATCCATGAGTGGTTGGAACTCTCAGGTTGTGGTTTGGCGGTTAGAGCTAGTCAAATGGTTGGAATCTGTTTAGTTGTTATATCAATTTCAATTATTATTCAATTACTCTTTGGTTAAATGATGCTTTGTGAAATTATTATTGGTATTTAAAGTTAAATTCTGCTTTATGCTAAAAGAGCCATATTATGCCTTCAATTGTTCAGCCATGCATATAGTTATCATGCATTATGTTTTTAAGACTTGCGGAGTACATTTTGTGCTCACCCTTGCAACTTCCCAACTTTTCATAGAGGAGTGAGCTGAAACTGAAGGTGACTACGAGTTCTATGCTTTGGTTATGATGAAGGCGATCCAGACTATTAGGACGCGTACCCCAGTCGATTGACTCTTGGGTATATGGATTGGCTCATTATACTGCTGTTATTTTATTTCCGTTGCTTCTTATTGAACTCAAGCTATGAGGTTGCCCATTTGTAATAGTTTGGCCATAAGGCTAACGCTCTCTTTGCTTAATTAATATTATTTGATTTATGATATGATTGTGTTATCATCACTATTTCCATTGTGTGTGCTAGCTTTTCCTGAACTAGCACGGTTATACACAAAGGGTTCGGATTTGAAAATCCGGTCCTGACATAATTCATCTCAAGGTGAAGATTTTTGAATTTAAGTGTGATATGAATTCATTTCTACTCCAACTCAGAGTTCTATTGCTATACGAAGTCCTTTATATACCCTTTTAAATATGTACATGTGGTCCATAGCTAGGATAGAGCCAGAGAAAAGAGAGACTCGTTGTAAACATCTATTTATGTAGTGATACTTGTCTTTATGTGTTTATAGTTTTTTCCGAAATGATTTTCACATAAAATTCGTGTCTCTCATTTCTATTTTTCTATGCATTATTTCCGACTGTAAAGATCGTATGTTCCTATCCTAAAACAGTAGAACTTGATTAGAAGAGTCTAAAAGGAGACTCGTGTGTCATCTAATGACCTCGTGAACAGGGTTGACCTGTTTCTTTCTTGTGACATTATATTAAAAATTCCTGAACAATCTTATCCAAAATTGACTAAATGTATAAATTTCTGAGCAGTCTTCGTTTCAAACTAGATAAGTAATAGATGACCTTTTTTTTAATCAAGTATGGCACAGGGAATCTCATTGTTTCATACTAGACAAGTAATAGGTGAATCCACTGCACAATGAAATTATTACTGAATCCAACTTCTCTTGTCGTCTTATAGTACTTCATTCATGAAGCTACCGCCTTGTCATTGTTAATTGTAGCATCCAGGATTTTAAATTTTGTTTTCGGATCATATCTTAGAGAGGACCAAAATCCGAATTTTGTATGAAATCCTTTTGAAATTCAAATCCAAAATTTTTGGACGAGATTTCGGTAAATTTGAACCGAACGAAAATGGTTCAAACCATGTTAGAAATTTTTTTAAAAAATTTGGATGGTCCTAATACATAACTAATATTCTCATAAAATTTTCAGATGATGAACAAGCCTGAGGAATTTAAAAAAATTTAGACAGTGCTACCGTCCTAATAAAAGCCTTACCGGCAAATTGGAACTGATTGAAAAATGGTCTAAACCACGTTATAAAATTTTGAAAAGTTTTTTTGGATGATCCTAACACATCACTAATGTTCCCATAAAATTTTCAAATAATGATCAAGCCTGAGAAATTTTTAAATATTCTAACAGTGGCACTGTCATGATAAAAACCTTACCAGCAAATTTCAACCGAACGAAAATTGGTTCAAACCATGTTAGAAAATTTTGAAAATTTTTGTGGATAGTTTTGATGCATCACAAATATTTACATAAAATTTTAAAGATGATGATTAAGCATGAGGAAGTTTAATAAATTCTGACAGTGCTACTATTCTGATAAAAGTCTTGCTGAGTACATGCATTGCTTATATAGATTTGATTGAGCAAATAAAAAAGGTTTAGAATATTTTAAACTTTTAGAGAAGGATTCTAAGGCAATTATTAAAATATCATAAAACTTTTAGATCATGATCACACTTGAGTGAATTTATAAAATTATGACAGGGTTACTATCTTGTTTATGTTCCTTCTATTTTTTATTTTTTAAAGATAACAAATGGAGTTCGATTATTTTGAAAATTGTTATGTATGATCCTAAACTACTAAACATGGTACCATAAATTTTTCAGAGCACGATCAAACTTGTACATTTTTATAAAAACCTGACATTGTTTCCATTATTTTATAAAATATCTCAAAAAATCAATTTTTTCAAATATTATCATGGAAGATGACATTCTTAAGGGGGTATTGATTAAATCCGGTCCAAAATTTTGAAATCCAGTCAAAATTACCAAGATTTTGATAAAATTTGCTAAAATTATTGTAATAATTTGAATTTTTTTAATTTTTTTATTTGGCAGGCCATGATTTGGAATCTCGTCCCCGGTTGAAATCTGATATCTCAGCCAAAATTTCTGAAATTTCGCTAAGATTTTGAACCTCGGAAGCATCCATAACAGCGCAAATAATCCTAGCATTATAACCCATGTTACCATGTAGAACTTGGTGGTGGTATTTTCTTTTGGTTTCAGCTCGAACAACGGCATAAAAAGAGGATTATTTTTTCAACCGCTGGTAAGACCGACCTGTAAATCAGCGTTGTGGACAGCTCTCAGTAAAAAGAGTGCAAGCGTGAACAATCTTTACGACACAATCAGAATCAGTGTAATTTTCTTAAAGAGATGGTTGACTTTTCGGAGACAAAGCTTAGAACCGACAGATGAAAGCGCTGGAAAACCAAGGCGCACGCGACAAGCTTTCCTTTCCCCCTTTGATTTGAACCGGCTCGGCAGAGAAAAAAAGATTTACATGGCCAAATTGACACGCTTTACGGTTGTTATCAACCATCTCCATCTATCTATCCGGGGAGTTTTTGACCGACTACATGGGGTTTTTGCCTGCCCGAAAGGTAAAACTCGAGTGAAACTATTCTCGGTCTCCAACTGCTACGAGAATGGTCTGCCAAATGGGGACATGTGTCGTGGCTAGTATTCCCTCTCGTTTGTGGTTTTGCACGTCGATATGGTCTACCAAATATAGCTTTGACTATTAATTTCTGCTACCATATGTTTATAAAATCTAATGAACTTATAATGTTATGAAAGTGATTTTCGAGACAAATCTACTCATGTGACTTTTATATACCTAGCTTAAAAAGATATCGATAGTTAAAGTTTCGAAAGTTTAGCTATATATATATATATCTAAAACGACAACTACTTATACGCAGAGGGAGTAAGTACTTCATTGACAAAAGAACGGCCATTTGCAATTTTAGGTCATCTACACATGGCAAACGTCCATCGCAGTCTATGCTTTTTTAGCGTCAAATCCCGGCCATGGATTTTTTTTTCCTCTTTTTATTTTTCCGTTTTTGGGTTATTTTACCCCGAAACCGATAAAAGTGTTTACACTTCTATGGAGTAGAGTTGAGATCTGAAGGCAAAAATCTGATCAGCATGACGTGTTTTTCTTTGCGAGGAATACACACCATTTTGGTTACGCTGCACAACTTTATGAACACTAGGTTGGGTTGCGCGCGTTGCCGTGCCGCGAGGAAAAAATCTAGTTGGGCTGTGTGCGATGCCGCGCCGCGAGGAAAAAATCTGGTTGTTTTTTGAGAAAGCTGCGTTGTGGGACCTAAACGCCATTTCGATTTTTTTGGGTACAGTCTACAAAAAAATCGGCGAAAGGACCTATACGCGATTTCCAAGTCAGCTATAAACCGTGTGTAGGGACCCGGACGTAATTTCGATATTTCTCAGGGCTATTTTACTAAAAAAATGGCCGAAAGGACCTAAACGCGATTAAAAATCGGCAAAAGGACCTATACGCGATTTCCAATTCAGCTATAAACCGTGTGTAGGGACCCAAACGGGATTTCAATATTTCTTGGGTCTATTCTACTAAAAAAAACGGCCGAAAGGACCTAAACACGATTTTCCAGGGACCTAATCGCAATTTCCGATTTTTCCAGGGGGGCTCGCCGGGGGGCGACACATGGCCCCCCTGGTTGCGCTGCATTTCTTGGCGGCACTATATATAGTACTAGAGTGTGATCATGATTCAAAATTTTTATGAAATCTTTAAAATTTCCGTATAACCCTTATGCAAAAATTTTAAATATTTTTTTGTTACTAAATCAAACCTATGTATTGATCATGAGGTTTTTATGAGGACGTAGCACTTTCAAAAAATTTTGAAGCTTGATCATCAGATGAAAATTTTATAGAGACATCGATGATAAATCTGGACCATCCACAAAAAATTTTAAAATTTTATAACATGGTTTGTACCATTTTTCATTTGATTGAAGTTTGCCGATAAAGCTTTTATCACCACAGTAGCACTATCAGAATTTCTAAAAATTCTTGAAGCTTGATCATCATATTTGTCGGCGTATTCCGCCTGACAAGCCCGGAGTCTACAGACCGGGTTTGGTTCGGAAGGAGGGCGTCTTCGCGGCTGGCTAAACCTAGAGGGTGAGAACCCTAGAGACTCCCACGCGGAGGATTCCGGCGTCTATGAACTAGGGATGACCCAAAGATTTTACCCAGGTTCAGGCCCCCTTTGCCTTGGGTAATAGCCTTACTTCCTGCTAGATTATTTATATAGTGTTTTTGAAGTAGTGCAGTACAAAGCCTTTGGGTTACAAGTTCTGCCTTAGGCTCTACTACAGAACTCTTTGCTTCCTTGTTCTTCAACCTTCGACCCCTTTTCCCCATGCACCCGAGGGCCCTTATATAGGCCAGGCCAGCCGGGGCAGGTACCAAGGAGGGTCATCATGCTTATCTTCATACATTTATTACCCCTTCCCGTGCTGTCCCGTTCCTCTAGCCTCATTAAATGCCGACGCATGGCTTCGCCTGATCCGTCCGGGATGTGACCCCTTCTTGACGGGTTGGTGAGAGGCGTCAGAGGAATGGGCTTGTAACAGAAATCCTTGCAGTTGGTAGGTCTGACACCGCTGTCCTGCCGACCAGAACAGTACGACAGGGGAAGGAGCCTTCGAGGTGAAGCCACCTCGCACCACCTTTTTGTCTTGCGGCGGGGCGTCCACGCCCACCTGCTCGCCGGACGCCACGTGGACCAGACACCGGGCGGCGGCGTGCCGCCACCGCCGCCGGACGCCACGTGGACCGACATCGGGCGGCGGCGTGCTCGCCCACCGCCGCCGGTGCCACGTGGACCGAACACTCGTGCCGCCCCACCGCCGCCGGTGCCACGTGGATCGCTGCGGGCGAAGCAGAGCGCTTCGCCACCGCCGCCGGACGCCACGTGGACCGCACACCAGCGGCGCAGGCGTGCTCGCCCACCGCCGCTGGGTGCCACGTGGATCGCCGCCGGGCGAGCAGTAGGCACTTTCGCCACCGCCGCCGGGCGCCACGGGTCCGCTATATTGACCGCCGTGTTGACTGCTTTTGTGCGGCGGAGAGGGTACCCCATAGCAGAGTACTGTGACAATATTAAAATTTTATGGGAACATTATTAATACATCACAACCATGAAAAAAAAATTAAAAATTTTCTAACATGGTTTGTTTCATTTTTCATTCGGTTCAAACTTGCCGATCAGCGTTTTATCTGGACAGTACCAATATTTAAATTTTTAAAAATTCCACAAGCTTCATAATTTTCTCAAATTTTTATGGCAATATCATTAATGTGTCAGAAATCTTCAGAAAAAATTTCAAAATTATTTTTACTTCGTTTAGACTGAATTTCGCACCGTTCAATTTTGCCAAGATCTCAGCAAATCTCGCCGAGATCTCGGCAAAAACCGGCTATATTTTTTTTTCAAAATCTAGAATTTAAATTCTGATTTTGTAATTCATCCAAAATTTGTTTCAAATGGCGAGATATCGCTGAGATTTTAAAATTTAGAACGAAAACGAGATTTGAATGCTTGCTTTTGATCAGGTCCGTCCCGAGCATGAAATGCATATAGCTCCGTATGCATCCTTCGTCCGACGCCAGCTCCGCAGCTCCGTTCGTTGCACTGCTCAACATTTTCCCTCTCGCCGACTTCCTCGAGCCCTCCAAATCCCGCTAGATCGCCGCGATCACGCGCGTGGCCACCGTTGCATGCACGCGATAGCTGTAATCTTTAGCCTACTAGGCTGAGTCGCGCGCGTTGCCGCGCCGTGGCGAAAAAAGCATAAACGCGATTTCCAATTCAGCTATAAACCCTCGACGAATCTGCGTTTTCTAAGGAAATTTTTTTCCGTTTTTTTTAAAAACCGCGTGAAAAAAATCGATGAAAGGACCTAAACGCGATTTCAAATTTAGCTATAAACCGTGTGCAAGGACCTAAATGGAATTTCAGAATTTATCGGGTCTATCTTACTTAAAAAACGGAGAAAGGATCTAGACGTAAATAGCAAGGACCTGTTTGTTACGTTTTTGGACCTGTTCGCTATCCTGAAAAATTAGAAAAGGGCTTGCCCGCGATTTGAATCTAACGGGAGGGTTTCTCTGCAAAACACCGCGCCAGGGACCCAAACGCGATAAAAAAAAAGAAATCTTCCCCTCACAAAAAATCGCGAAGGACCTATTCGTAATTTAGAAGGACTTATTCGTAATTTAAAGAACTGGAGGGACTTTTTTGCAAAAGCTCAAAGGTGACGCGTGGGCACGGCCGTTGGCCGGGAATCCCAGCGCATGTTATATAGGTGATATATATTCATACCAGCATGCACCTTCAGAGTTTCTCTCAACTGGCCTAAAAAAAATCAATCACAACTCCTATTTCTATGTATACTGCGAAGTTATCATTGCTTTAACATACTAAGCATAAAGCATCAGTTAGAGTCTGTTTGTTTTAGCTTTTAATTTTAGATTCTGACCTTAAAATCAGAATAAAAAACAAACAGCTCGATTCTAAAATTCGATTATCACAATCCAGCCTACCCATATACACTAGAATCCACAATCCACTTCATATGTATTTTTGGATTCCAGCTTTTGGAGAATCAGTTTCTCTATAACTACAATACAGAATTTTAGAGAATCCAAAGCTAAAACATACATACTATTAGGGGTTGTTTGGTTGCCAGTATGCATTGAGTTTTGCATCTGTAGATGCAAAATCGAGTTGTTTGGTTACCTGGACATCCATCTTAGCCTGGCTCAAGTCGTACAATTTCCCCCTCCTAGCCAGGCCCGCGGGGAATGAGAATTTTGGACATATCCGCCCGGCCAGGCTCAGTGCGTGAGAGCATCGGGAATTATTTCCATCTCCTGCCACGCCAACCCACCGCGTCATTACTCCCGCCATGCCGCTGTTCTCCATTTCGCCTCCCCGCCTCCCATCTCGTGCCCTGACGCCTTCCGTCTCGCGCCCTGCCTCCTTTCTCCCCTTTGCGCCCCACCTCCCGTCTCGCACCCCAGCTCCGTTCCCCAGCACCGCCCCGACCGGATCTCAGCAACGTTGCCACCTCCTTTCCCCGCCGCCCCGCCTCCGTTCTCCCCTTCGCCGGCTCTAAGGTCAACCGCGTCTTGGCACAGTTGATAACCAACGGAGCCGTGGTGTTGCGATTGTAGGTTTCGTTCGATTCTGATCGGAAGTCCGGATCGTTTACGTCGAGTCCTCCATAATCGAGTTATCATCTACCTGTTGGAAGATCGGGCCCCGTGTCGCATCACCGCCCCGACCAGATCTCAGCGACGTCGCCGCCTCCTTTCCCTACCGCCCCGACCGGACCTCAGTGCCGCCCCGCCTCCGTTCTCCCCTTCGCCGGCTCTGTTCCCCAGCGCTGCCCCGACCGAATCTTAGCAACGTCGCCGCCTCCTTTCCCCGCCGCCCCGACCAGACCTCAACACCACCTCTCGACGCTCCCTTCTTCTCCTTCGAGGTCAGTCTCCAGATCCCCCTATCCTGATTATATTTTTTTGGTAAATTGTTGCAGCTAGCTTTAGATCTGTGTGCATGCTCCTGTTTAGCGGTATACATCTGCGTGTTGAACGAGTTTTAGATGGTTGATTCCGTGGCTGTGTGATGTTTCCTCACAACTCCTATGTTGATCTGTGGTATTTAGTGCCTTTTTTTTTGTCAACAATGGTTATTAGTTGTAGTGGGTTAATTTACCGGTTAATGGTATTCAGGATTTTATCACAAGATCCCATGGTGGCTGTCTTGAATTAGTAAGACTTAT
This sequence comes from Guadua angustifolia, assembly GCA_036346375.1. Classification (NCBI taxonomy): domain Eukaryota; kingdom Viridiplantae; phylum Streptophyta; class Magnoliopsida; order Poales; family Poaceae; genus Guadua; species Guadua angustifolia. Next base: position 2,659,030 of record CM070511.1, on the reverse strand, counting down.
TCCTAAAAAAATGATGTATCTGAAGTCTGAACACCTAGAGGAGACGCCCAATACTGAGGTCCTGTTTGTTTCAGCTAGGGATTGTAGAAAGCAGCTTTTAAAAACTGGAAGGACAACAAACAGCAAGTTTTTAATCTAGATTATAACAATCTGGAGGCCAGATTGTAGCAATCCCACAATCCACTCTTCCCCAGCTTTTTCCAGCTTTTTTTTTTACAAAAGACCACAATGCCATCCAACTTCAATCAAAATTACCCACCATTGCCCCTAACTTTCCCTAGCTTTCCCTAACTTCAACCAAAATTATCCACCATTGCCCCCAACTATAATCTGGGTTACCAAACAACCATGAGCTTTTCAACCTCCAGCTTTTTAACAATCCAGCTTTTACAATCTAGTTTTTAAAAACTGATTTCCACAATCCCCAGCTGAAACAAACAGGCCCTGAAAATAGGAAACAGGTACTTGTATCTTGGGAAAGACGAGTGATATTGTTTGCATACCTCCCAGTGTGTATATTGGATAATCAATCCATCTTCCGAAAGATTTAGTTGTGTTGCTCACTTCCTTGCTGTCTCTGGACTGTTGAATGATGACACTAAAGGCCAACTGAGAAGATCTCCTACGCGGTATCATATCATATCATATCCTATATTAAACTTTGCAGTATTCCGATGCTCACAACAACTCGGCCGGCCAGCCGGTTCGGCTCAAACTTTTTTTTCTCTTTTTAGTTCCTCGAAAAATCCGTAATTGCGTATAGATCTTTCTCACGGTTTTTTACGAAGAGAATCTTCTGGTTCAGAAAAAAAAACGCGGATCTTTCGTGACAGTGCCCTAAATAGATACCGAAACGCAGATTTTTTTTCAATTTAGAGTCTAATTTTTTCCCTAAAAAACCCTTGAGGTTTTTTTTATTTGTTTTTTGACGCCCCATTTTTTATGGAAAGGCACTCAAATATTTGCACAAACCCTACGAAGCTTCTAAAGATTATTTTTAGCATGTCGTTTCATACAGAGAGGCACTCCAATTTTTGAATGGATTCTTCAGAGCTTCTGGAATTTATTTTTAGCACGTCGTTATAGAGAGGCGCTCCAATTTTTGCATGGACCCTTCGGAGCTTCCGGAATTTATTTTTTATCGTGTCGTTTTTTTAGACATTTGCTCGAAACTTTTTGAAATTATATATTTATCCATTTCTCCCCTATTAGTGCCCGAAAACTTATGTGGGTTTTTTTTCCTTTGGCTTGCAACAGTTGACGTGGCATGACGCGGCGTGCGCCGCGTCAACGTGTCTAGTTACTCACTAAGCGGATTTGGTTGATCGATCAGACAAAAATTCAGGAGGTGCTGTGTTAAAAGATGTACCTCGTGATGACCAAATCTTGCCTCTAAACTCTGCAATCCGCATGCGTAAGTATTGTAAGATGAGCCGAGTCCCAGAGAGTTTCTTGGCTGTGTTGGTTCCCCAGTATGTGCTGAAGTACTGCTCTTTGATTCTCTGCTCTTGAAACCACCGATTATTTCTTCTTCGCTTCGATTACTACCAGATTTGTTCGATGATTATACCTGTCCCAGCGCCGCTCCGACAGGTTGATTTTCTTCTCAAACTCAAATATTGTCTTTATTAATAGTGCCATATTTATCATGATTTTACTGTAAAATTGGAAATGCTGTTGTCTTGCATGTCGTCAAGTGGATGATGTTTTTTTTATGCAATTTGGTCGACCTGGCTATATGGTTTGTAAACACCATATGAGTGCCCCTCTGTTTATTTGGTTTAATGTATTGATTTTTGTGTACTATCTTACATTGTTTAGATGAATATACAAAGGCGACGACGCACACTTATTATTCAGGCAGTTGCACTTGTTATAGTGATGCACGCATTCTGTATTAGTAGGCTTAGGTTAAGGCGATTATTAAGTCCTCCAATCAACTATGGACCCATGTGAACAAGAGATATTGAGCGGCAATGCAATCTGAACCTAATATTCAATTGTAACGATATTGAGTGTGTGAGCATGTTGCGTATGAGAAGAGCCCCTTTTCCGGCTATGTAATTTATTTAGAGATAGGAACCTATTGAGGGACAGCATTCACACCTCTGTAGAAGAGCAAGTGGCAATGTTCCTCCATATAGTCAGCCACAATCAAAGATTTAGGGTTATTCATCATACATTTAGACCTGCCATAGAAACGGTGAGCTAATACTTTAGGGAGGTATTATTTGCCACTGGTGAGCTAAGGAATGAGATGATTAGCCCCCCCCCCCCCCCCTCCAATGAAACTCATGTAAAGATCACCTCAAGTTGGAGTTGGTATCCCTATTTTAAGGTAAACTAAAGTCATATTTAATTTTGGTTTGGATTTTGACAATTACAAATTTGTAATATTATTTCATGGCTGTTGTAGGATTGTTTGGGTGCAATTGATGGAACTCATGTGTACACTAGAGTTCTGAAGAACAATTGTGCAGCTTTTAGGGGTAGAAAGCCATATCCCATCCAAAATGTGCTAGCCACTGTTGACTTTGATCTAAGATTCACATATGTGCTAGCTGGTTGGGAGGGGTCAGCGCATGACGCTACCATCCTTGCTAATGCATTAGAAAGGCCTGATGGGTTACGTGTTCCAGCAGGTAATTGTCTTCACATTGTACCTAAATAAAATTCTAGTAAGGCATAATGCATTGGCCTTGTAACTAATTCATATGTATGAATTGATAGGTAAATAGTACTTAGTTGATGCTGGCTATGCGTGTCGATCTAGTTTTTTTCTACCATACAGGGGTACTAGATACCATTTAAATCAGTACAATGGAAGGAATTATCCAACCAATAAAAGAGAGTTATTCAATTTAAGACATTCTAGCCTAAAGGTGATAGTTGAGAGGGGTTTTGGAGCATTGAAGAATCGTTTTCGTATTCTCAACAACAAGTCTTTCCATCCATACAAGATACAAGTGAAGTTAGTTCTTGCTTGTTGCATTATACATAATTAGATATTTGAGCATGGACATGATGAGATATTCCCAAGCGAGGAAGATTGGGTGCCCAACAACAACAGTTCTATTCCAACAAATCCTAATCAGAATGGTACCCCCTTAGTTGACAATGCTACTTGGCAGCAAAGAGAGATGAGTGGGCTAATGCCATGTGGGATGATGAGGACATCCCAACCAAGGATACAACCGCTGCCCATTCTTCCTCTACGACCGCCACTTCGTCCCCGACCGTCGCTGTTTCGGCCGCTACTTCGTCTACGACGTCTGGAGGGCTTAATCCGGAAGTAAGGCCTTTCCACCCACCTTTGCTGGACCAGCACGTCAATAACATCCACTGACGACAGCTCACGCGCTAAGGAAGGCCCATGATCAAGCCCAATTCGTCACCGAGTCCGGTTCGGCCATCCAGGAGCAGCAGTACTTCAAATGGGCATAACTCGGGCTCCCGGACTCCGTTTGCAGTGTGTGACCACCCGTTTGAAAGGTATCGAGATAACCTTTCCGATGGATCTAGTCCCAAGGCCAAATTCCTCCTGGAGCGATGGAAAATCACAGAAAAATCTCACAGGACAGAAATCCCGAGTGCTGCGCCACCTTTCTTTTGGGCCCAAGGCCTATGTACTCTTAGGGTTTCACCCCCCCTTGGCCGGCGCCCCTCTCCTGGCTGCCACATCCCTGTTCGTCATTTTTTAGGTTTTGTTGTGTTTGGTAGACCCTGTGTGCGTCCCTCCTCGAGTTTGCACGTGTCGACTAGACCGCCCGAGCCGAGAAACAGAATCTCAACTTGTTTCTTTTGATCTCAATACTATATTTTCAGATTGCTTCATACTTTGTTCTTGCGGGTTCTCGATTTCTTGCAGGAACTACTGATCATTGGATCTTGTATTTGTGTGGATTTGGCATTGCGATTGTGAATCTCCCAACCTGTTTGGTAGGAAGCCCTATATTTGGTGCCATCAACACCCCCAAATCGACGTATCATCATCTCACCGAAAGATCGAGATCGCCATCCCCATCAAGTTGGTATCAGAGCTCAAGGTTGCTCGGTGAGATTTTTCCCTCAATTTCGTTTTCTACCTGGAGTCCAGAAAATTCACCCCACAAAAAAAAAGATTTGTCCCTCTGTCCAAACTAATTTGTGCCCTAACTTTTACTACTTGTTCTTGGTTTGTTGAATCGTCGATTGCATAGTCGTGTCCTTGCTGGTTTTAGAGTCTAGTCCCCTTAGAGTTTCGAGTTCTATTCACGTTTTCGTCACAGCGTCGTGTTCTTCGTGTTTCTATTTGTGTTGTCACCTGCATCCCGCAAACCTGAGAACCTCCCACCAGAACGCCCCACAATTCCAATCTGTGTTCATCCAAAACTCACCAAAATTTTCCATATATAGCCAACAGCATACACCTTCCCCTCCAAAATAGCGCAACTTCTCATCCAAACCAAGAAGGAAACAAACCAAGATGGCAACAAACCGAGAAGGGATCAATCGGCTTGAAGTCCTCCTCCTACCCTCCTGGGAATTGGCCGGCTCTTGCCATATAACTCGTGCAGCTCCTTCCATACCTCGGCTGAATTAAACGGTGAAAGCTTCTCCTTCCATAGTTCAGTTGATTAAAAAAAAGGGGGGTAAATTAGAGCCGAGCCATCTCTCTGCCCTCTCCGCACCACCTTGCTGCATTTGCCAATCCGTCAAATTTTGGTGCACAAATCAAAGTGTAGAGAGAGAGAGAGAGTGGTGAGTGTTAATTACCTTTATACCCCTGGTAAAAAAAGTGTGTGTGGTGAGTGTTGTTTGGAGTCCTTTTGAGTCTGTTATTCAGTTTTAGGGCTCCCGCAAAAAAAAGGAAAAAAATCAAAAAAAAAGAGGAGCCCTAGTTGTTTGCTTTGTGTTGAGGACGTTCTCATTGTGCTTCTGTGGCATCGTTGGTGTTTAGGCTCGCGTCTCTAGCACGGTCTAGCCTAGGACCAGCACTGTACTGATTTTGAACGACTTTTCAGCTTACTTTGGCTCAATGGTACTAGTTCTTCCTTTGCTACATAGTATTGCCTGTCCAAGCTCCACCATCTTCTAACCACACAGGTTCCGGAATTTGCAATTGCTTGCCACATCAAGGACTTGTAAGAACTTGGTAGAAGTTTGAGCGTGTGTGAGGCTTGCCACTTCATACAACCTAGTAGTTCATAGGAGCTTTCATATCTATGCGAAGTTTCTTTGTTTCTACTAACTATGGCAGGTATTCCAAGCAATCATGGGAGTAACGTCGGCAGTGGGAGTGAACATGAGGACCGCCTCACGCCAAAAGAACGGCGTTGGGTCACTCATTTTGAGAGGATGCACAATCAGCATGAGATGCGAACTCGTGACACTCTTGATGCGATTCAGGCGCAATTGGCACCCCTCACTAAGCTTCAAGCATAGCTAGCACAACTTCTTCAAGGTGCTGCCCCCAACAATGGTGCTGCTGGTCATGCTTTGGGCCAACGTGGTGCTCCACCAGTTGTCCCTGTTCCTTTAAACGAGGTGGATCAAGAGGAGAACAACTACGCCGCCGATACCGAGGACGACTACAGGGTAAATGTGAACAATGACCGACCTCATCATCGACTCCACAATAACAGGCAAGGTATAGTTAGAAATCAACATGATCAAAGGGAAGAACGTGATGATTCTATGGCAAAAATAAAATTTACTATGCTTCCTTTTGATGGTACTTATAACCCTGATGTTTATCTAGATTGGGAGTTGGCGGTAGATCAAAAAATTTCTTGCTATGACTTCTCTGAGCGTAGAAGGGTTCATGCTGCCACTAGTGAATTTACTTGTTTCGCATCTATTTGGTGGAAAGAATTTTGTAGAGCCAACCGTGATGTACCTACAACTTGGGATGGGTTGAAACGTGTCATGAGGGCTAGATTTGTTCCTACATACTATGCTCATGACTTATTGAATAAAATGCAGCGCTTTAATCAAGGTGATAAAACGGTTGAGGAATATTATCAGGAATTGCAAATTGGCATGTTGCGCTGTGGGTTAGAAGAGAGTGAAGATGCAAAAATGGCTAGGTTTTTGGGTAGGCTTAACCAAGAGATACAGGATATACTTGATTATAAAGAATACAATTCTATCACTCGTTTGTACCATCTTGCTTTGAAAGCAGAAAGGGAAGTGCAGGGTCGATGATCGACAACGCGAGGTAATTTGGAGGCTCTTCCACGTCCAAGTCGGTCCAGATCCATACCAAGGCATCATCTTCCATATCTGGACGTGTACCTACACCCGCTGTTCCAACTACTTCGACGCCATCACGCATTCCGGAGGCAAACAAGTCAGTCACACTCCAAGCACCCACCAAGAGTGCTTCCTCAGTTGCCTCCACCGGTCGAACGCGGGAAATACAATGCTTTCGATGCAAAGGGATGGGGCACGTGATGCGAGACTACCCTAATCAACGTGCTCTAATAATCAGAGAAAATGGTGAGTACACTAGTGCTAGTGACATTGATGAAAATGAATATGCTCTTGTTGCCACTAACACTGCAGAGCCAGAAGAAGAGATTATCACTTCTGCAGCATCCGAGAAATATCCGGCTCTTGTTGTCACACGTGTACTTAGCGCACAGCCTACACGCGATGAACAAAATCAACGCCATTCTATCTTTTAGACAAGGTGTGTGGTGAATGAGCGCGCTGTGCATGTCGTTATTGATGGAGGTAGCTGCAACAATCTTGCTAGTGTATATATGGTCGAGAAGCTTGGCTTGACCACAAATCCACTTCTCAACAAAGATGAAATTGAATGGCTCAATTCCTTTGGTAAGGTTCAGTAACAAAACCGCTCGAGTACCTATCTCTATTGGTTCTTATCATGATAATGTTGTTTGCGATGTTGTACCTATGGATGCTTGCTCTCTTTTATTGGGTAGACCTTGGATCTATGATATGGATGCTATACATCATGGTAGGACCAATGAGTATACTTTCTTGTATAAGGGAAATAAAATTATTTTGAAACCCATGAGCCCTACAGAACTAAGAAACATTGATATTAAAAGAGCTCAAAGAGAAAAAGAGAGTGGAATTCAAAGTGTAGCTAGTAAATCAACCCATTCAACTACACCAGTTGCTTAAAAACCTGATCTTAAGTTGAAGGGTAAAGTATTGTTGGCTACAAAAGTTCTCTCACAAGATAACATAGATAGTATAGAACCATTGCCATTATCTGTTGCTTTGTCTTCTGTTATTACTAATAATTTGATGGATAATGAGATGGAGTCGAGGACGACTCCAATTCAAGAAGGGGAGGATGATGAGGACATCCTAACCAAGGATACAACTGCTGCCCCTTCTTCCTCTATGACCACCACTTCGTCCCTGACCGTCGCTGTTTCGGCCGCTACTTCGTCTACGACACCTGGAGGGCTTAATCCGGAAGCAAGGCCTTTCCACCCACCTTTGCTGGACCAGCACGTCAAGAACATCCACCGACGACAACCCACGCGCTAAGGAAGGCCCATGATCAAGCCCAATTCGTCACCGAGTCCGGTTCGGCCATCCAGAAGCAGCAGTACTTCAAACGGGCATAACTCGGGCTCCCGAACTCCGTTTTTAGTGTGCGACCACCCGTTTGAAAGGTATCAAGATAACCTTTCTGATGGATCTGGTCCCAAGGCCAAATTTCTCCTAGAGAGATAGAAAATCATAGAACAATCTCACGAGACAGAAATCTCGGGTGCTGCGCCACCTTTCTTTTGGGCCCAAGGCCCATGTACTCTTAGGGTTTCACCCCCCCCTTGGCTGGCGCCCCTCTCCTGGCTGCCACATCCCTCTTGGGCGCCCCCCTTGTGTGGGTACCCCTTTATATTGGGTTTTCACCCCTGTTCGTCATTTTTAGGTTTTGTTGTGTTTGGTAGACCCCGTGTGCGTCCCTCCTCGAGTTTGCGCGTGTCGACTAGACCGTCCGAGCCGAGAAACAGAATCTCAACTTGTTTCTTTTGATCTCAATACTATATTTTCAGATTGCTTCATACTTTGTTCTTGCGGGTTCTCGATTTCTTGCAGGAACTACTGATCATTGGATCTTGTATTTGTATGGATTTGGCATTGTGATTGTGAAGCTCCCAACCTGTTTGGTAGGAAGCCCTATATTTGGTGCCATCAACACCCCCAAATCGACGTATCATCATCTCACCGAAAGATCGGAATCGTCGTCCCCATCAGGACTAATAGAGGAAATTCACATGTGTAGTACTAGTCTATGTATGTGAAATATACTTGAGACTATTATCTCATTTTTATGAGCTCCTATATAATGTTTATGAACTTTTATTGTAATAATTAATTGTTGTCTATATTAAAATTGTTGCACTCTTTGTTGCTCTATTTGTTGTCCATATTATTTAAATGATGTCCACATTGTCATATGCTGTCCATAATGTGAATTTGTTGTCTCTATTAATATTTGTTGCCCATAATGTAATATTCATTGGTAGGAAATGGCTGAAGAAGTGTTTTCTGTTGATGGATGTGCTGATGACATTGTAAGGCATGTAGCAAAGGCAGTGAAGTGGACCACTGTCACTTCCTCATTTGTGCTTCGCCGTATGTGTGATCTCATAACTTTTGGTGTTAGAACTGAAAAGGGGTTTAAAGAGGTACACTTAAACAAAGTTGCAAAGGATCTGAAGGAGTTCACCGACAATGATGTTAGTGACACTCAAGTGTACAATCACCTTTGTAAGTGGCGGCAGAGGTGGATGAAGGTTTCCAAACTAAGAGACCTTAGTGAAGCACTATGGGATGAGGATACCAACATGATAGTACTAGAACAAGAGCACTATATGGGCCATGTTAAGGTATGTCATCTATATTTCTGTCATGGCATTATTCATATTTTTCCTTGATTACATTGCTGACCTTGTCCTTTGTAGGCACACCTTAAGAATGTTGAATATTTGAACTAGCCCATTGAGAATTACTAACAGATGCTGACTATATTTATGAGTGGCCTAGCTACAGGAAAATTTGCTATGGGATCAAATGAGGCCCTAAGAGCATCTCCAGCAAGGGCCCCTAAAACAGGGCCCCTATTTTGGATTTAGAGACTCCCCCTATTTTTTGGGGCCCTATTTTCAGAGCACAAGTCCAGCAACATCCCCTAAATCTTAGCCCCTATTTTACTTTTTCTCCTATTTTGACATATCCGCTATGTATAATCTTCATTTGACACCACTAAAATTCAATCAAAAATATTTGTAATACATAAAACATAAGCATATTAACATTTACAATTTAAAAACATGATATTTAAAATTTAAATTTAAATTTTTTAAAACATGATAAATAGATAAATAGAAACTCCGAACAATGAATCAAACTACAAAGCGCTGTGAATTTCCCACAAATACTCAATAAGATCATCTCGAAGCCTCTCATGTATTTCCCTGTCTTCAATCTCCTGGTGTATCTTTAAGAATTCCCTATTTTTAGGTTTAGGGGCTGGTTTAGGGGCTCCCTAGGAATTGGGGCTGAGGAGGCAAATTTAGGGGCCTCCTAATTTTAGGGGCTGGATTAGGGGCCCTGCTGGATCTGTGTATTTTTTTACTAAACTCCTTTTTTTAAGGTTTAGGGGCTGGTTTAGGGGCTCTGCTGGAGATGCTCTAAGTGACCCTTCTGAATTTGTGGATACCTCTGCCAAAGATGAGCCTATTGATGTTGAAACATTTTGCGATGGAGAAACCCAAGGGTTGTCAAAAAACAAGAATAAGTCATAGCCTAAAGATGCAGCTAGTGTTTCTAGTGGCAACAAAAAAAGGAAGAGGTCCTTGCTGAGTGAGGAGGAGAGCATTGTCCTAACTAGCATGACAGAAGCTGTCAATAATATTGCAGCTACCATTCGAGAGACACAATGTATGAGGTGCATCCTAACTTGTATGGTGCTTTCATGAATATGACTGGATTCCCTGAGGATGTGTTGTTTATTGCTTTCTCTTATTTGGTGGACAACAAGGCGCAAGGTGCAACTTTTGTGACTATGAATAAGAACCACCGTGTTATGTGGCTGAATTCTTTCCATGACAAGCATAATATGTGAAGTACTTGTCTATCTAAGGTAAAGTATAGTATATATTTTATTTGAATTGAATTGCAAGGCCCTACTAATTTTCTTTGTTGTTGCCTAGGAATCTTTTGCTCTATGTTAAGAATGCTCGTGGAATGGCAATGGATGGATGGATTGATACGGTCAAGTCCAATCTGTTGATGGAAACTTTTGGTTCAAATAGATTTTTTTCTTTATATTTTGCTGCCATACATGTAAATGAATAACTTATGCCATGTTTACAAACGATATGGATGACCATCGATGGTTTTTTATTGCTATCTTCTTATTCAGATCGACCTAGAATTAGTTATGACAATTATTAGTGATATATTCAGACTCATGATATGATATTATTGCTGTCCTAATATTAGTGATCCTAATTATATGCCAATTCTAATGTTAAATGTTAATTATATACAATAATTAGTTGGATGCTGAAAATCACTTCACCAAGGAAGAGGTCAACAAACTATGAGCTTATGCAAACAACCAAACACAATCTCTTCACAGTCAAGCTTAGCTCATGTAACCAACCAAACATCATCCCTTCATAGCCAGGCTCAACTCACGCAGACAACCAAACAACATCCACATGTATCAGCTTGACCTGCCTCTAACCTGCTAGGATGACCTCGTACGAACCAGATTATGAAGATACAACAACTAAACAGCCCCTTAGTTTCTATGATTATCTCTGATCAAGTGAAGGGAAAAATGTCACATGTGAGCTCCTCACTGCATATTATAATGGGCCATGGGTCGAGTTGTAGCTGGGCCCTAACCTCTTCCAGACCTGCGATTGTGACAAATTATAATGGGCTAACGAAAGCATGCAAATCCTCGGTTTGGCTATATATGTATAGTTGCGTGCGTTTATGATTTCCATCAAAACAAGAACGAGAGAGAAATTGAACAGAAGAGGAACTTGAAAACTTTTAATAAGGATGTACATTTCGCACGTATAACTCCATAGTCTTATATAATAGTTTCAATACATCATAAATCAAACACATATATTCAAAATTTACTAAAAGTACGATACAAATAGTTATATGGCCTTACAACCCTAAACCATCAAAATCGAAATCAAGTCGATCAAAAAAACTTGCACTGTTGAAGAGGTAATCCTCTGGCAATTTTTAGATTTTTAGAGGCGCTGACAACCGACCTAGATCTGCCCATGGAACATGAAAGTGACACATGCTTTATCGCCAAGAACAATCTGACTAAAATCTTTATTCAATTCAGATGAATAGCAGCACAAGGTAGGAGTACAATTTACTCCATATATAATTTCTGTTTTGACTTTAATCACGGTTGATTTGCCCGTGTGTTGAACGCAGACGGTCCGCCGGCCTCTGACTGACTGACTTGCGTTAGACACTTAGACTTGAACTGTTCAGGTCCAAATTCCGATTACTCTTTGCTTGCAGCATAACCTCCTCGGTTTCTTTTTAAAAGAAAGTACTGCAGCCATCGAATCCATGAGCAGGTACTAGTGATATATGTTTACGAACTAGTTGCATGTATGATTTACCTATTGTAGTTAACTGGCAGCTTAATTGGAGTCTTTCTCCGTTGATCGATTTTCACCGAGTAATTATCCATGTCCATCTTAATTTACTTGTGCTCTTCTTCTCTGAAAGCTTAGGGTTTACAGCTCTTCTCTGCCCCATCGAAATTAGTAGTACTCTATCTTTTCACCTACCGCTACTAATCAATTAGTATTTCTTATTACGATACTGATCTCTCAACATCTACATTGGCACACAAGAGCATTCTATATTGTGAGCACCTAATCCTAATCGCCATTGCCGTCACTCATCTTCCGCCATCTCTGTCCATAAAATAGGCCATAAGAAGAACGTAAAAACAAAAGGTTTCGAGGAAGCTGATGAGTTGGGATGTGATGACAGCGATCTTATTAGACTGCAAACAAACGATCAGAAGGGAATAGATTACGATGCTAGCATGCGACTAGTTTTATGCACACAACCTTTTTATTTTTTTTTTCTTTTCAGTTGCAAGTATATAAAGATGATTGTGTACAGGGAAACGAGTAGAGATAAGATGCTGGATTGCTGGATGCTGAATACTAATTCTTAAGCAATCTCCAGACACATGTACTTTGATAATACGACAAGCTAATCCTGTTATTATTTCTGGCCAAAGACAGATATTGCTTTGTTAATGCCACCCAAGGAACGTTACAGCGGCGACGGGAATAAATTTCGCAAAGCTATGTGTACAAACTATAAGAAAAACACATGTTTTATCTTTTATTTTACAAAACTACATATTTTAAGAAAACATGTATCACAAAACTATAAGGACGATCAATTCTAAAATATGTAGTCTTGCGACACTAATTCTCTTAAAATTTATTGTTCTGTGAAATAGGAGCTAAAACCTATTGTTTTTTTTATAGTTTATACAAGAAACTTGATGTAGATATGTATACGTCTTATACTTTTCGGTTTAATATCTTAATTAATTGGGAATAATTATTAAGTTGCATTAAATATTTCCTTATGCAAAATCCTTTATTATATGATGAAAGTATACTACCTAGCTAATAGCATATCATTACTTGTTATTAGGTATAAAGAATGGCCAAGCATCAAATGGAGCTTAATTACTTCAATGGACAACAATGGAAATCAATACAAGGTGAGAGAGGACAGGAGCCACAGAAAACTCCAGAAAACGAAATGGACCACATAGGAGATAACCCTATGCGGCCCATGCAGTATGCCCAAGTGGGAGAAAACTTGTGTAGCCAATGTGGGAGAAGGCAAGGCCCAAACCCAAGTCGGCCGAGACAAGAAAATAAAGGAAGAAATAAGGCTAGATTGGATTTGGAGAGAAAAAAAGACCAATTCTGAATGCCGGACCAATCGAACTTAAGAAGGCCATAATTCTTATATACGAATTTAGATTACAACATTCTTAGAATTGTTTGAAAGATTGGATATCCTCTTTATTTTACTCCATTACGATAAAGTTAGAATTGACTTTCTTCTATCTTTAATTTGACTGACAAGTATCAGTTTCTAAATTGACCGAATTAGATTAGGAATTTAAGTTAGAGATAGAGTCCAGTAGGGTGGGATCCACCTTGGCCATCCCTAGGCCAGGTTGCACGTCCCTCGTAGTCATTTTTTGTATATTTATGTTATTCTCTATTATAATTTGATGACCGTAATTGATAATATACAACATATACGCTTCTTCTTCCTTATTGAACCAAAGGTTGTTGTCCTGTCTTTCCATTGGAAATTAATAGATCGATACTACTTCACTCACTGGTTTTGTGAAGTCTAGCACCTATATGATCTTAGCGAATCAAAGAGTTGCAGATCCATTACATCTGGCAGTAGGGGATCAGCTAATATTTATCGAGAGATTGCGCAAGTTATCTAGGATCCTATGTTGTGAAGATCAGACACCATGTATCAAAACTTATAGTTTTGTAAAATTACTCGAGGGACATGGTTGTCTTAACATGAGAAAAGAAGTGCATAGGAACTAGCAGAGGGTAGGAGCAGCCAGGCCATTGACAGGTTGTTCTAGTTCTTTGGGTTGTGCAAAACCTAGAGGTGAGCAAGGGGCTGTGCCACCTCACCTGTCGTCCATTGCCCGTCATCATAGCCAAGGCTACGTCACTCGTGGCCCATGCCACGTTGGCCGTGGCAGCATCGCCTGTTGTCATCATTGTCGCTGAGGCCGCGTCACCCATGGCCCATCACCATGGTCGTGGACGCGTAGCCGTCATGCCGCCGTGGAAAGGGGAGGAGAGGACGTGGCTGTCCGTGCCGCTATGGGAAGGGGAGGAGAGGCTGTGCCACCGCGGGGAAATGAATGGGAGCCGAGGCTAGCGGGGAAGGGGACAAAAGGCCGAGGCAGGAGGGGAAGGACCGAAGGAGAGGGCGAGGCTGGCTGGGAAGGGGAGGAGAGGCGAGGCGATGGGGAAGGGGAAGAGAAAGGTGGCGCCTGGGCGGTGCGGTGAAAAAAGAGAGGAGGGGAAGAGGGAGAGGGAAAAAGAGGGGCAGTGTGCGTGTTTGACGGGAAAGAGAGAGAGAGAGAAAGGGGGGTATTCATAGGCTCGCAACAATCAGAGAAAACGAATATATGTCGAAGCAACGAGCGCAACAGCAAAAAATAAAAAAATCAATACTTTTCCAAATTATTTTTACACTATAAAATTCTAATTATTATATCATCGCTGACGTTAGTCCAAATAATATAATCTAAAAAAAACAACGGCTGACATGTAGGCCCACTATTACGTGGATCAAGTCCACATATCCAAATTGGTCCATCATGGACATGGCTCACAGTACCTAGCAACTGACAGGTGGAACCGCAGCCTGCTGAGTCAACGCGTGACATGAGAGCCAACCAGGCAGCCACGTCGGCACCTGCGCTGACACAACGTTGATCTGCCTACAGCGTGGCCTCCACGTGTCATGCGCAGGTCTTGCCACCTCGACCGACGGCACGCGAGCCCCAACGGTTGTCGCCGGCGACCGGCGACGACAGCACTAGGATCTACTCGATGCTGTAAACAACCTGACACTCCTACCTACTGCCCTGGTGACCAGAATCGATGGTGGCAGCTCCGTCTTCTCCAGCAGCGGCGGCCTCCCTACCGATCCGACATCTCGACACTCCTCCGACCAATCCAAAACGCGCACAAGACTGCCCATGATGAGACGAAGCTAACAGAACCGGCTACGAGCTCCAAGGCGTACTGAAGACGGCGAATTTGTCTAAGATCTTCGAAGATGGCCCTCAACAAGTCTCCAAAATCCGGTAGATTGGCGATGGATCTCAGCGATTAGACGTAGGGCTTTGGTTTCTCGCGACCTTGCGCTCCTGATGCTCTCCTTCTAAAGGCCCAAGACCCCCGAGCGTAGCTGACACGTTCTCCAGTTTGCCATGGCCACAGAGCTGCGGCCAAGAGTCTGAGCCGAAGACGACGACGGAGCGTCAGACACGTGTCCTCACGAACGGTTGCGATAAACTCGGACCCAACTCGATCCAGATCGTCCACGAGATCAACGATTGGGATTGCTTAGGATTTTCAGCAAGCCTGGCCAATCTTAGCCGCACACCTAAGATCCAATGGCATACGCACTAGGGTTCCACATCAACATCGACCGTCCGTTATCAAACCGACGGCCGAGATCCACAGCTATTGGCGGCTATGATGGACCAAGCCAACATGCACACAACTGGGCCAACCCGGAAAAAATGGGCTGGACGCGCTTGGGTTTACGGCCTGTCACTATTCAAATTTCCCAAAGTTTTTCCATTTAAAATAATTCTAGAAAATAGAATATTCTGAATAAAACAGTAAAAATACCTTGAAAATGTCAGAAAATTTACCAAAATACTTTTGGACATTTATAACTTAAATAAAATATTTTTAATAAAATTTTCATAAAATAGAATAATATTCATATTAAGCATAATTAAAAATGCAAAATAAATTCCAAAAATTCTAAAATTTAATAAAATTCATAAAATACATAAATAACAAAAATAAAATATTTTAGAATAAAAACTATGATGTTGCAATCTCTCACCATACCTGAAGACTTATGTTGGAGGTTCCATACTCTATCAGAGATGTATATGCTACATTATTAATCTCATTGTGCAGGTAGCTTTGTATATATGAAATCTAGTTTGGATAACATATGCGACGTTATCAAATTTGTTACAGGTTTAACTATAAAGTACGCCTAGTTCTCGAGGTACTGTAAGGTCAACAATAAGTCACTAATAAGATTTAACCTTAATATGAAGGTTAGATCAAACTCGATGTATACTATGTTAGCGCGGTGCAAGGACTACGAGCACATTATCACTGTCTTCATTAATTACAATAATGGTATTCCCAGCTTAGCACAAATTGCACGCCCGGTGTGCACAAGTAAGAACATTTCTTCTTTCGCTTGCTCAACGACCGCGACATTTCATTAGCGACAGCAAATGAGATATGAGTCTTCGTCAGCGCAGCTGCAGCTTTCCCAAAACTCCAAATCCACCGGCCTAGCTATCTTCTGCCATGGCACACATTCTAAACAACACCCCGAGCTAAGCAAATTACTGTGTAAGTGTTTGACCATTGACCCTCATGTGATCATGCAATCTAGATCAAAGAGCAAATTAGTTACAACTATCACTGTTCGCTTCGACATGTCGTTTTGGACATCAGCGCGATCTGCGGTATGCATGTTGATCACTGCCTTTTCTAATTGCATACAAGCAAAAATCATTAAAATTGTAGTGGCATGGGAATAAATCTATTTATATTGAGAAATATAAGGACTTTTATGTATGTCGCTACACAAAAAAGTTTTTAAAGTTGATTGCATGCATACAAGTAGCCAGTGGCGGATCTAGGATTTTAAGTTAGGGTATGCCGAGCTAATACTATAATATACAATTCGGTAAAATCCAATGAACAATTTGGTAAACAACTATAAATGTTGTCGAGAAATTCGGTATACGAGTATGAAATAACTAGAAACATGATAATACAAGTATAAATTACAATATAAATAGTTCGAACATTTTAAGTATGAAATATACATAAAAGAAGCTTACGCACCTATAATAGTTCAAATAATACAATATTACTTCTTGTCTAGCCTCCGCCTTCTAATAGCCATGAAACTCCTGATTATATCATTTTCATCAATTTGAAAGAAAATATCTCGCTCAATAAACGCTTCCAAAAAGAGATGCAATGTTTCTAGAAAAGAGATGAAGCAAAGAATAGCCTTCTTTCTTTGCATGTTTCCAAAAAAGATGCAATGTCTCCGTTACTCTTCATAATTCAACAACTCTACAAATAAAAAAAGCACTGCATCAACAAGCAACTCTCTAGTCTCTAGCAAAGTAGTAATTATATTTGTTTCTACTATATAAATCAACTAGCAGTCTTGCACTCAAATCACATGTAGGATCAATATACACTAATATAGCAATCAGAGGGGAGTGAATGATTGCGCGGAAGCTAAAACAAATTTTTATTGATTCTCAAATCACTCCTAAACAAATTATAAAAAACTGTTTCGGTTTCAGAAAAACAGACTGACATATGTTAACTAAAATAGTAATTTCTGAAGATCCAACCGTTAGATTGATGTGAAATTTTAACTGTAGAAACTAGATTCAATTTTGAAACTAACACAATAAGAATCAGCTCAATCGGATATACGGATCTAAAGTTATGACCTTCACAAACTGACTATATAAAATAATGACGGTATTATGAACTGTATTGGACCGAATCTACAGGGTATGCTGTGGCCCACCTGACATACCCTGTAGATCCGCCCCTGCAAGTAGCAATCTATTTGAGAATTGAGCTACTCAGCTACTACTTGGTATGATCGAGTAATTTTAGCTTAGGGCGTCGTAACCAAAATCGTAAGTTATCATTAGAAAGGAATCTATAATGGCAGTACTTGTATGCTCTTTTCCTTTCAATACAAGTTAACCAAAATCGTAAGTTATCATTAGAAAGGAATCTATAATGGCAGTACTTGTATGCTCTTTTCCTTTCAATACAAGTTACATAAGTCTCGAAGCAAGCGAAGAGGTAAATAATCAACTTCTACCCTTCATTCATACTTTAACATCGTGTAACTTTTAAAAAGAAAAGCTTATAAATACCTCTCTATAATTTGTGGTTCAAAGGAAAAAAAAATTGTAATCTATGCTATCAGGGGAAAAAGAAAAAAAAATGTAACTATGGCAAACCGGTGCAAACTCAATAACGAGTCTTATTCGTCTAATCGCATTATAAACGTGGATGTCCTAATCAAATGGTTATCTTGTGATTACACAATAGTAGGGGGATCGGATTAGGAAAGGGTCTCAGCTTAAGCCGTAAGGGCGTAGGATTAGGAAACAGAGAAGCAAAGACGCCAAACCAATACCACGCGGAGGAACGGCACGAGTTGCAAGATTTCCCAAACTTTTTTTTTTCCTGAGAGAAGAAGAGGAGTTCTTCCCCCAAGATTCGCTCTTCGCTCGCTTTGGTGCGATTTGATTCCATTCCACCCAAGCTTCTGCGGCGAGTCCTCCGATCCAAACCCTGATCCGATGGCGGCCAACGCCGGCAACAAGATCCGCAACGCCAAGCTGGTGAGGAACGCGACATCCCGAATCTTTAATTGCGTTTCTTGATTTCGTCGTAGATGGCGCGTCACGTTGAGTTGCGTGGTCTGGATTCTTGGTCCACGGTTTTCGGCTAATCTTGTTGCAAATCGCTTTGTGTGTTCGTCCCAATCAGACGAGCCGATGCCCGTATGCTCGCTTAGTTAGGATTATCGTGTCGTCCGTGATTCTGTTTTGTCAGATGCGATGAATTAGTTTACATGTGATAACAAATATACACATTTTCTTATACCTTTCTTGTATGAGAGATTCTGAGCTGTCATATGCTGATATATGTTTACTTGCTGCGTTGGATCACCAGGTTCTTCTCGGAGATGTGGGCACCGGCAAGTCAAGCCTTGTTCTCCGGTTTGTAAAAGGCCATTTTGTTGAATTCCAAGTGAGTTTTCTTTTCACGTTAGTTTCTATCTAAATTGAGCAGGTCTGTGTGCTGGGGATGCTTACTTTTGTTGGTTCATTTTACTGCAGGAATCGACCATCGGCGCGGCTTTCTTCTCGCAAACCTTAGCAGTTAACGACGAGACGGTGAAGTTTGAAATCTGGGACACTGCAGGGCAGGAGAGGTATCACAGCTTGGCTCCAATGTATTATCGGGGCGCTGCTGCTGCGATAGTTGTCTACGACATCACGAATGCGGTTAGTACAAAACGCACTGACTTACTTGAACTAATTATATGGTAGATGTTGATTGTAAATTCTCATGGTTATGATTTACAGTTTGCTGCCTCATGCTTGCCTATGACTAAAGATAATATGTATGACACCACTGCCCCGATTAGTTGAAATTACCTGCAATTAGTAGTTCCTGATGAGAATTTCCCTTGCTCCTCTGACCAAAGCATCAAACGAGGTCTTCAGGAGTATGCACCAACTTGAAGTATCTAACGTTTAGTCTCTTCCGTAGTTCAAACACTGGTGCAAAAAGGTTTGAGCTTCCAGTGTAATAGTGTTTTAGTTGGAAATGTTCTGCTGGTCTTGTGGTTACCGGGCAATCATATATTCCCTTTTCTCCTCCCAGCAAGTGGGGTGGGAAAAGGAGGGGGGTCTCAATTTGTTAGCTAGTTGCAACATTGTAATCCAATCCTATCATTAACGGTTGCACCCACTCATTCTCTGCTCTGTTTGACAGTGCTATGCCTGTGCTTCTCTTTCTGAACGATCAATCTCTTAACTAAAATTCATTGATACTGCTAAAAATTGTTAGCACAATAATGGTTCTGCTGAGCAAGCATATCACTGTCAGTGTTCTGGAAGGATGGTTCTGCACACAATTTTTTGTATGGATCGGTTTCTCTATTTGGGCATAGGCATTATATTGCTAATATGATTCAACACTCTTGGGCTCTTCAGGGATGTTGTGCCATTCCAGCTGTGTGTCCACTTCGTCCTTTTAGGAATTTAGGCTGTATTAGTTTCAGGGTCTTATATATGGCAGCTAGGGATCTCTTTACATACCTAGATTATTATGTGATTTTTACCTACTTCTTCATCACCGGTATATTTTTTACTAAATTTACACTATATGCAAATTTAAATCTGTCCTGATTTGAACAAGTGAATTCAAATCCATCCTGATTTGCACCTTGAGCGGATTTAAATCCATTCTTGTTTGCTCCTTTTATGTACAAAAAGTTGGAATAGTGATATTCATTATTATGTTCTACCTTACAGGCCTCTTTTACACGTGCAAAAAAATGGGTTCAAGAACTTCAAGCACAAGGTAATCCATTTTACTCCTTTATAAATTTTTTGCTGTGTTTGAGCCTCTAAAAATATGCACTTATGTGGGCTAATGTTTGTTCAAAAGAAATTATTTTGATATTTTACACCTGATTGACCATTTGTACAATTGTTGTATGAGAAGTTTATCTAGTGATTGTGATGGCATATTAGACATGATATCTCTGAATGTTTTATGTAAATGGGCTGTCTGATATACAAGTTATTAATCCATGATTGTTTCTATACAGGAAACCCAAATACAGTAATGGCTCTTGCTGGGAACAAAGCTGATATGTTAGAGGCAAGGCAGGTGCCAATTGAAGTATGTAATTCTGCTTCTTAAATCTCACTTTTGACATTATATGCATGCATTACTTATTGCTTTTTTGTTTGGAGCTACTGTGTCGCTGAGATGAGATTTATCATCAGCATCATATAACGATGCTTATTTCCTCCCAATTTCTTTCAGCAACCAGCATAAAACAGCCCGTGCAATTTCAAATACTGCATTTTCTCCAGTTGCATTGGATATTTGGATTATAAAGTATGTTATATTATGTTAAAGAACAGCAAAAAAATGTGTTTGGCTAATCCTCTGTTCTAGGCTTCTAGCTTCATGGAGAATCCAGATCCAAATGAGAAGGTGGAGCTCTCAAGCTGTTCAGATACGAATATATGCTTCTCTTGTAAATTGTAATGATTGTTTTGACAGCAAATGAAACATAAGAACAGTGGCAACCTTCTACCCAGTTCGCTAGCTTCGTGTAAGCAGAGAATATGAAAGGTTATGATGCATGGGCACAGAAGAACAATGTTTTGCATCCTGTGGCAGCTTGTTTGCTTCCTATATTGTTCTATTAAATCAGAGATTACCTATTTGCATGTGTGGCACAATGCTACTGTTCAAACGAAGAATTTTCAATAACATAGCACTCTCTACTCCACTTGTTGAATCCTTATCAAAAGCTGAATTCTATGTGGTGCAGGAAGCGAAGACTTACGCTCAAGAGAATGGACTCTTCTTCATGGAAACGTCTGCTAAAACAGCGATCAATGTGAATGATGTATTTTATGAGATTGGTCAGTATAGTCTAGAAATCATTTTAGAGTTGGATTCTTGATTTACGAGATGTTTGCTGTCCCCCATTGCCTGCTCCTTATAATTTCCAATCATTGGTGTGTTCATACGTCCAATTTCAGCGAAGAGATTGCTTCAGGGACAGAATGCTCAAAGCCCACAGGGAGGAATGGTTCTCACCCAGAGACCAGCTGAGGGGACGGTTAGCAGTTCTTCATGCTGCTCATAAAGCATAGTGTCGAGTGCGGACGACATATGCCAGGGCCTGAAATCCAAGAGAAGTATGTATGCACCAAATATGCAGTGGAAGCTTGTAGAGTGGCTGCTGCCATCCCAGCTGTTATACTCTAGCCTTTGTTACTTCTTGTTTTTTTTATCTTGTCATGTTCGTTCTGTAAATATGAATGCTACAGTGTTGCTTCAGAAATTCAGAAGTTTTGCTACAGTGCATGATCATGCTTAAGTCTTCCTTAATGAGTGAAACAGAGTAAAGTGAAGGTTCATGCAGATTCGTTTGGTACAATTCAGATCGTGCACAAAATTTGGTCTCATATGTAGGCTGTGCAGCTAATGCCCAACAGAACTTTATGTAACCATGCTGCTGTATATATGTCAGCTTAGCCAAACTGACCGTATATGTCACTTCTCATTACAGAGAATAATTTAGGCTTCGATTTAACACATCTTAACTCCTCAAAGTTGAAACAAAGCACCTCCAGCACACAAACGTTTGGTCGGACAGAGAATAATTTAACTCTTCGATTTAACAGATTGGTCATCAACAATCTGGCAACGAGGTCAAGCACCAGCTAAAGTGCTAAACATTTGCTAATTTATCATCAACGACGAAAAGGAAGTTCTGAAAGCTCCCAAGCAAAGCTCACTAAAGAATTAAGAAACCAGCATCTACACACAGAGACAAGTAACCCAAAAAAAAAACACAGTAAAGAAAACTCTCTGCGGATGTACCAAAACCAAAAGAGACGGAAAATAAGGGATATCACAACCAAGATATCGAAGCATATCACTTTTCCTGTGTCAATTTTCAACAGAGGCATGGAAGCATATTATTCCAAATAAAACCCGGTATGTGCCGTTCTTTTTAATGCTATCTATAATGTTTTTCACTGGATGTAATCTTCGTTGTAGCTGTCACTGATCACCGAGACAAATCGCTCGAGCCAGGGCAGCTGGTGGAGGTCCTTCATAGTGTCAACGATATACGAATCGGAGCAGCAGGGTGGTGACTGGCACGGGTGGTCCCCCAGGCCGAAACCCCCTGCGAGGAACCTCTGAATCAGTGCCAGTTGCGCTCTCTCCTGCTCCGAGTACCCCTCAATGGTGTTGGGCATGCAATCAAATGTGTCCCACGCCCATATCTCAGATGCTTGACTGGAATTCGCCGCGGAGGAAGGCTCAATGCTGTCATCATCCCAGAACACACATTGGCATGTCTGTACACCGCTGTTGTACTCAGAACCACAGGAGTAGCAGAACTCATGCCCACACCTGCAGAAGTGACGAAACAACCTTCCATAGCGATAGGAATTGGAAAATGCACTGATGAATCAGTAATCTTTAGTCCATACATTTTCAGGGCAATAGCCATAGATGTGTGTTGACCGGCAACACAGAACTAGTTTAAGTAACTTGAGAGTTTGAATTTACTGCGTGTGCATTAAAAAGGAATATCATGCCCATGCAAAGGAAATCATAGTGTAGAGGAACATTCTCCTAGTTCCAGATTTACAATAATGCATCTTAGGCCCCCAAAGGAAGTGTTAGGCTTGTATGAAGTTGTTCCTTTATATCATACATAAACATACTACTGTTGCAGGAATCCAGAATCACTGAAGACCACCTAAGCATGGTCCGGTAATATGGTGGACTGACATAATATAACTAGCTACCACTTTTCCGTTGATTTGGATAGCTTTGAAATTTGGAGTCTAAGACAAAGACTAGGACTTTGTCCAGGAGGGCAAAACCCAAAACACTACCCCAAAGCAAAACTAAGAAGGTTCAAGAAAACATAATCGCCATTTAGTTCATATGCCATAAATCACCAGCATTTTGGATGGTCCCTATTAGGATTGACATATTGATTTAGCCTATGCTACAGTACAGCTTAGTTCTAACTATAATTGTCTGATTTTCTTTAGAAATTCCATTCATCTGAGGAGGGATGAAGATTAACAATGTCAAAAATATGTGGCGAATATGGGGGAAAATACAGAACATACCAGCAGGTCATATGAAAGCAGCCTTGTGTAAGTTCAATCATTCTTCGACATCTCTGACAGCGCCTCCATCTATTGTTTTGTGCAAGCCGATGCAAAGATAAGTCTCCAGCATCCCTTTCCTCGACAGGCAAGCGCTGGTACTCATCACAGCACATCATGATGTGCCACGGCACTCCACAGCTGATACATATATCTCTGTGGCATTCTGGGCACTCAACACAATTGAAATCTAATTGACTTGATGAACTTGCCCTAGAAAAGTGCTGACTAAGGTCTAATAAAACTGAACAATTTGGAAAGGGACAATAAAATCTTTCCATGTCTGAGGTGCCAACTTCTGCAAAAGCTCTCTCCAGGGAATCATAGCAGCTAACTGGAAGGAATGACTTACACTCACTAGCTGAAATATGATATTTACACCTTAATTGTGGGCATCTTATAGGAAGCTTTGAGGCTTGCAGCATTTCTTCAACATATGCAATCAAGCAACTGTAGCAAAATGTGTGGGAACAACCCACCTTGATCATCTGAGAACCTCGTTTTTCCTCACAGCAAATCGGGCAGGTACCAACCTCATAGGGAGACAGATACATGACGCCTATTGCTTCTTTGGCCAACTGCAAGGGCCTCTCAAGTTCAAAGCTAGGAAGCAATATTAAATCAAAGTCTTCCAACTTATCAACCAGTTCAAGAATCCTGTGTCCTAAAGCTACTAAAAGCTGATCTTCGAGAATTTCAGCTTCAGCAATCTGTGGGCGAAGAAACAAGAAAGAAAGATGTATTGAGTTATCCAAAGATGCATGGGTTTCAACTTGATACACTACATTAAGACAGTTAATTAATTGAAGTGAAATAGCATAACAGACTAGCAAGTGTTTTGTAGCTTCTGGACCAAACACATTAAATAGGCCATTGCATAAAACTGTGAATGATAAAAAAGGCAATCTAAAGCTAAATCAAAAGAAGTATATGCAGCTGCTGCATTAGCAGCACGTGGAGTGTGCAACTGTGTGTACTGTACATTTACTGCCTTTTCAGCATTTTATTTCCTCAAATTTTATTTTTAATCCACATGATATTTTCCATATGTAAGACTTGATATAACAACCTTGAGTCAGTAATAGGTGTACAGTACATAGCCATTGCGTTTAGGAAGGAAATTATCTGCAATGACTGATTGAATCGATCAACTCAACTAAGTTGGAACCAGCTAAAACAGGACAAGAAATCAAAATCAGCAATCCTGGGAATAATCCGTTTATGGTCATTCAGATTTACTAGTAAAGCTTGTGAAATTCCCAAGCATGAAATACATGATTCCATGGATACACCTCAAGAAGGCTATTCAGTTTGATAAAACCAAAGAGTCAATTATGTCATTTTTAATTGTGGCAAACACAAAGACTGAACGAAAAATCATATCACTATAAATGTTGAAAAGAAAAAACAGCAGTTAAGTGAACTGACTGAAACAAATCATCTTAGTGTATCCGATTCTGTGAACAGGCATAAACAAGTGTATGGGCAAACCATCTATTACAAAAATCAGAAATTCTTGCCTGAAAGTACAGCTTCTCAGAATTAGTGAAAGCGAAGATCTTCCGTATCCCATTCTGCAACGCCACCAACAGGCCATCCATCAGGGCCAAGTGCTCAGCCACCAGCTCCTCCACAAAGAAATCCAGCTTCTTCTGTACCCTAAGAACAGGCACCCCAGGTGACCTCTCCATCACCACCCCGATCCCAGACAAATTCTTCCCCTCCTGCTCTGAGCTTGACACGCCCTTGAAGAACAACCGCACCGAGGTCTCATCAAGCTACCCCTTTGCGACACCAGCCATGAAGGACTCCTCAGTGTCCTCCCACTCCTCCTCATCTCCACAGCAGCTCCTGAAGTCATCCTCGCCTGTCGAATTTCCAGCAAACCCGTCTCCCGCATCAGATAACCTCTCCATCCACAAATCCAATCCAATCAAAAATAACCCTCTCTCTGAACTCAATTAGAAGGTTTGTTCATCCCCAATTTCAGCAATCCTCATTCAATTGGCCCACCAAGAAGCTAAGCACACAACAAACAACCAAAAAGTTCCCACCAAACGAGCCCTTTTGAGATCAAGACTCTACCAAACCCCAACTCGAAGAAGGTGCCCTGTTCCTTTTGCCGCAACTACTGTGGTACTGGTGGCCTACTGCTCTCAAGACCCCACAGATTGGGGGCTCCAAATAGCACGAGATTTTTCGCTCAGAAATTCGCGGAGAAAATGGCTAGGAAGCACCAGACGGAGCTCCACATCGCGAATTCCAGAGCTGCGATGGCGAAATTGGCTGGGATGGCGACCAAATTCACCCAAATGTTCGAGCTTTCTCCGATTCTCCAATTCCTCATATGTGACACTCAATAATTTCGCCTCCCAAAATTGTACACGCAGGGCACCTCCACGAGCTCCAATCGCCTATTCTGCAAGAGAAAAGACACCACGAATTATGACCAAAATTAGCAGCTGCAACCAGTATAAGCTTTCTCAACCGCGCAACGAATCGATTGCTCCCAGAATTGAGATTTTTTTAGCTGAAAACAAGAAGGAAAGGAAAGAAAATGCATGCCTCCCGGTCGCATCTAATTTTCAATTCTCCGAAAATTCATCCAAACAGATCTAGAAAAATCGAGCATTTGGCCAAGACCACACAAATTCCAGCTCCAAATTCAGGTAGGAAAAGAAAACGGAAACAGAAAGGAGGGATACCCTCTCGCACCCGTTGCCCAGAACACAAGAAAAGGCTGTAAAATGTACAGAAAAAAGGGGATAGAAACAGACACCCCATCTTGGTGTCCCAAACGTAGCAATCGTGGTGGCCCAAGAACGAATAAGCTCCGGATTTAGCTGAGAGAGAGAGAGAGAAAAAAGAACAGGGAGAAAAAAAGCGCGAGAAAAGCACCTGGGAGTCACATCGAGTGAGGCCTCGAGGTGAAGAACCCAGAGGAATTGTGGGCAAACGGAGACAAAGATCGAAGCTTTCTGCGATGGAGAGGTGCCTTTCTTGCGGCGGTGGATTAAGAATTTATTCGGCGATGGGGTGAGAAAGAGAGAGAGGAGTGGCGTTAACGCAAGAGCCCTAATTATTCCATCGCTTGCCGGCGTCGAAATAATTGCATTTCTTTTCTTTCTTTTTTAGTGAATTTTGCGGCACATCCCGTGTTAAACATAAAAAACGCGGCTTGGCTCCAATACAACTTTAACAACCTCACATGAGTTGTAGTACACTTCTTTGGTTAAGTTTATAGGTTATATTTTTTTAATACATAGATCAAAAAAAATGTTAATAATGATTAGATTATTCTTAATTATTACCGCTAAGTAATATATGTAATGCATGTATGTAGAGAATATAAAGTAAAGTTAGATATTTATTAATGATATAGAGGAAACATCGTACTAATTTTACATTAGAATATAAAATACATCTTATACTTGTAGAGAAAATAATTAAAAATATGTCTTATTTACAGATAACCCTAAAAAAATTAGTTGAGTGAAAGAAGAGAAGTGGAAGACAATTTCAACATAAAAAGAAGAATGAAAAGCTTATTAAAATTAGTGAGATTGTCCGTCACAGTTTTGGACAGCAGACCAGCGGCAGCAAAAACGTCATCTCCCACGACATGTGCATTAGAAGGTTTCAAATTTTGTTTTTTATAATATCTCGAGGTAATCGATAAAATTTAAAATGCAAATTTAAAATTAGAAAAACTGAAATTTTGACCAAAATCACTAAAATTTTGACGAAATCGGCCGAAATTTCGATGACTTTCAACTGGCTATGAAAAAGTCTCCCCAAGCTAGAAAAAAATGGGAAAATATGAAAAAATCAAGCAAGCATTTATCTACATTTCTTATTTATTTGAATACAAACTAAATATTTACACATAAATTTTCTAAGTTAGGGTATTGGATTTAAGCCGAAATATATCATGTAAGCCCAAAATCTAAGTTAGGATTTAAGATTTAGACCAAAATACATCATTTAACGCTATAATCCATGTTAGGGTTTAAGCTGAAATAAAATTTAAGGCCGAATATGTTATTTAAGGTTGAAATCCAAATTAGGGTTTAGATCGAAAACTAAGTTAGAGTTTAGACCGAAATACATCCTTGAAGACCGAAATCTAATTTAGGATTTGTGGCTAGGATTACATAATTTTTATATATATATTTTTCAAACTTTTCAGAGGTATTCTCCATAAAAGATATTACAATTCTTCATAAAAAAAATTGGTACAAAATCTGATCTAAAACCCATGTAGACGGGTCTAAAATACTGAAATTTGGCAAAAATCACCTAGATTTCTCGGAAATTTACTGAAATCACCGTAGCAAACCCTAATCTTTAAAGTTTTTCGTTTCTCTGAGATTTTAAATCTCGGCTCCAGCCAGGCTACGAGATTTCGCGAAATTTAATAGAACTTTTGAACCTGCAATGCATGTTTCCTCCTCCTTTTGCTGCAGGAATTGGGAGAAGTGTCGAGGTGCGAATCGCAAAAGGGTCAAGCAAGCGGAGCAGAGTAGCTGGGCGATTGATTGGGTCAGTGAGCAGCTAATGGCAGCCGGGGCCCACATGCATGGGGAGTGGGGACAGCCGCCCATTCAGCCAGAGACACCCCAACCACCATCGACATCAGTGACTTGTCATGCATCACCTCTGCTTCCTGCATCATCTCTCCTCCTGTACACCCAAGCTCAGCTTCCAAGATTCCTTGCTAGTGGCTTTCACTGTTTTGCATTTGACCAGCTTGCTCTTCCAAAATCATGTAATTTGGAATGCTGATGATTAGCCTCCATATACAAACCATGCCAATCTGAAATGCTGCAGATTTAACGAAATCATCACTTTTTTTAGTTTCAGTAATTTATTTTGGCAAATTTAGTCCCCTTTCGAACGGAATTATAAAAATAACGCCGGCGCTTTTGTAGTGTCACTTTCCAACGCTTCTGTAGATCAAAGATAAAACTATTTTTGTATCTGTATTCGTAAAAAAGCTAGATTTATATAAAAAATATATCACTCACCCACGGAGTTAAAAAAGCGATCATTTCCCGATTTATTTACATACATGGAAGCCTTCAGAGCCACTCGGATTGGTAATGGCTTCAGAGATTAAGGGGTTGTTTGGTTTGAGACTAAATTTGCCAAATCAAATCTTACCAAAAATTGGCATGCCAAAAATTTGGTCACCAAATTGGTAGCCAACAATTGGCAAGAAAATGAACTAGGGTTGCCAAATTCGGCCAATGGAGAAGAGAATCTATCCAAAATTTGGTTGCAAACTAAATACTTGCCAAATTTAGTCAACACTATTAAAATTTGGTAAAGCAAATATTAGCAACAATTGGAAGCAAACTAAACAGCCGAGATTAGAGGCCAAACTCCTTTTCTCGACTAACAGCCTAGCGTTGATCAGCGTCGTCTGATCTTTTGCTAACTTCTCTCTAGAACTGCAGATGGTATCGGAATTGCAGATGCAGTTGCAGGCCACTGTGCCTTTCATTTAGAACTTGTTTACCAGGTTCAAAATCTCTGCTCATCTAAGGTGGGTAACTATCTCTAATTATTATCTCTAAGTACTGTATTTAATGCATACATATAGAGTAAAGTCGGATATTTATTAGGATACAAAGGAAACATCGCACTAATTTCATATTAGAATGTGAAATACATCGTATGTTAAAAATAAAATCATTAAAAAATATTTTCTATATTTTTTGAAGGAGAGAGTACATTAGAGTATTGGACTCCTGAATAAGGCGTCAGGGAGTAAACGTTGACCAGCTTGTTGGAGAAGTAGTACTGCATGGTAGAATCCTCTAATGGCCATCTACATCTACTACCTGTCCAGTGTAGTGTACTAGTGTAGCACACTGACTGCATACTAGTCCCTCTAGGCCTCTAGTTCTCAAAACCTTGCAAAAGTTATAATTGGTCCTCTAACTATAAGTGATCAATTTGGTCCTAAACAACTTACCGGAATTGTAGCGTCGTCTCAAAACCTGCACATACTAGTCCTTTGACTATCAAATGGTGGTTTTTGGCACACACACAACACTGTCAGATTTTTAAAAAAATTTTACAAGCTTGATAATGATCTGAAAAATTTATGGTACCATTATTAGTAGTTTAGGATCATACAAAAAATTTAAAAATAATTTAACATCATTTGTTATCTTTAAAAAATGAAAATAGAATGGACATAATTGGGACAGTAAATTGTTAGATTTTTCTAAATTTTCTTACTGTGATTATTATCTAAAATTTTATGACAGATTAATAATTTTCTCAGTACCATTCTATAAAATTTTCAAAAATTTCAACTTTATGTTCTTTCTCTGTTTGATTTTTGAAATATAATACAACAAATTAAGTTTAGTGCTTACTGGATTGAAAGATTTTATTGAGAAAACAAATAAAGTTGAAATTTTTGAAACTTTTATAGTTGGTACTGAGGAAATTATTAATCCAATTATGTCTAAAAATCTGTCCCAATTATGTTATTCTGTTTTTGATTTTTAAAGATAACAAATGATGTTAAATTATTTTAAAATTTTTATGTATGATTCTAAACTACTAATAATGGTACCATAAATTTTTCAGATCATTATCAAGCTTGTAAAATTATTTAAAAATCTGACAGTGTTGTTGTGTAAATAAAACCGCCATTTGACTGGTCAAAGGACGAAACTGCAACTTGTTTGGGAGTTCAAGGATGTCGCAAGTCCGGTATTATTGTTTAGTGACCAAAATTCCAAATGGTATAGTTGAGGACCAATTCGCACTTAAGATGTATACAATCAAATTTTAAAACTTTAGTTAACAATATCTTTTTAAATGTTTAGATTAGATGTATGAAAATCATGTGTATATTCGTCTCAAAACATACTTTCATAATATTATAATTATATTGAGTTTTTTAAGTATATTACAATAGAAATTAGTGATCAAAGTTGAGTTTGAGGACCATAGTGATGCCTAAAACGACAATTATTTATCACCGTAGGAAATTTGTTCGTACACCCTAATATTTCATGGAACTGAAATACAAACTAAATATACAAGACAGAACAAGGCATGGATTCAGCGAAACAAATACTCCTAGTTGTAGTAGCGTGAAAACATTTTCCATTTCAGAATGGGAAAAAATAGCAGACGATATTACGGAATAGATATAGTACAGCAGTAGAAGAAGACAATGGTGGGGTAAAAAAAATTAACCGGGACCAGCAAGATATTAATCCTTGCAATCACCAGAGTCATGAACCACATAAGTTACTCGATATCATTGACGGAGATTAGAAATTTTGGGAGTTTGGGCAAACCTAACTATAGCTATAAACATAAACAAATCCTTATACATATCTCACAAGCAAAATTAAGAATTTTAATAAGCTTATTTTATTGAAAACATAATCCAATACACATATAAATATTTATAGATGTAAACAAAGAAAAATGCGATAAGTACAGCACATAGATTCTTTACTCATCAGTCCTCGCTAGTATTGAAAGAAACGGTTAAGATAAGAACAGAGATTTCTTGCTGCCCCTATCCTCCTTAATGCCTGCCTCACTGTCCACTGTTTGTAGTCCTTAGGGCATTTTCAATGGTATTAGCTATAAGAAATATCTATGTTATCTATAGATAATATATAGACAACCTCTCCAATAGATTAGCTATAGCATTATCTATAAAATTAAATATTGGCCCACATATAATAGATAATAAGTGTCTTGGAATTAGTTATACCATGACTATACATTAGTAGTCAGTCTATATCTCTCTCCTTATTTTTTTCTCTTCCACCTAAATAAAATACTAAGATGACACGTTTATAACTAACTAAAGTGACATCATTAGAGATGCGCTTAGATTTCGCCGACCTCTGGATGCAAATGCAAATCGAGAACAAAATTTCAAACCTGCTTTCGGCCATGGGATCTCACACTCACAGAGCCACAGTGATTAGACTGGACTTTTTTTTTCGCGAATAGTGATTCGACTAGACTCGAGTAGTACTAGGAAATTAACCATAGCATCTAGCATCTATGGTGCAATGGATATGCGTGCCATCTGGTCACTGGCCAACTAATAAAATTCTTACTATATCAATGTAGTATTTCTCTACCCTTGAAAATAAACTTGCTTACTGGCCACGGAGTTGTTGTTTTCCTGAGCTTTGTAACTGAAGAAAAGGATGGCAACAACATCATTTCTTGGTTCCCGCACACTAATTAAAGCATAAGATAAGATACTAAGAGGGTGTTTGAGAAAGTTCTACTCTTTAATTTTCAGCTTCACTCTAAATTCATATAGCTAAACACCCTAATTTCACAAAATTTCGGCTCCAGAAAAAAATGCGAATCTAGGAGGCTGCTCCATGGTTTTTGTGGAGCTCCTCGAGGGGTACTCTAAGAAACACCGTTTAGTACCCACTCGTGAAATTCCTAGGTAATTACCCACATTTGCCACTGGTTACACACATGAGGAAATTCTTAGGTAATTACCCACCTTTACCATTGGTTCAACATCCAAGGGCATAAATGGGTATCCACACCAAAACCATCTATTTTTGGAACTGGATCTAATTTGCAAACCAAACACCTCCCTATCCTACTTCAACTTTATGGTGGAGCTACTCTATGGTGAAGTTAGTGAAGTGGAGCTGATTTTTTTGGAGTGGAGCTCTCCCAAATAGGCCCTAAGGGTCTATTAGTTTTTGTTTTTGATTCTGGATTCTAGTTCTAAAGGTAGAATAAAAAACAAACAATTCGATTTTAGAATTCGATTCGTATAATTCAGCTCACTCATGCATACTAGAATTCATAATCCACTTCATATATATTTATGAATTTCAGATTTTAGAGAATCAGTTTCTCTATGGCTATAATATAAAATTAGTTTTTAGAGAATGTAAAACTAGGGTTAGACAATGTACATGTACTGCGATTGAAACATGCAGCGGAATAATCAACGGTAAGCTTGACTTGGCGTTCAGTACCGTGGGTTAGGTTTTTAGGTGTGCTCTTCTGGTTGGACCGGCACTACTGACGTGCTGTGCTTGTTCACGGACCTGTAATAATCAACATTATTACATTAAATTAAGTAACACCAGTTTAATTGATAAGTACTGTAGTGCTAGTACATGCCACTGTTTTGCTAATCGTACCGATAATATGCATGGCAGGCGGTACACTGTCACTGAACACTGGCTGATCCACTCTAGAAAGCAAGTAACTGATAGTAGTAACTAATCAATCAATCTAGCTGTGCCACTGTCTAATCATAGCTTTATCAGAACGCTGCCATCTTGCAAAGTAGATCCTGCCAAAATTAAGCCAGTGCGTGCTAGGATTAGAACAGAAGTATGATCAAAATGATTTGAAGTATACAACATCCAAGTGACAGTCCGCGATTATGTCAGTGGGTACCAAAGCTTTAAATTTTCGTTTTCAGACAGCATCTCGGAGAGGACCGAAATTCAAAAATTAAATTGAAATCAGACAATTTTGTTGGCGGGAAAATCGAAATATCGGCTTCAGCAAAATGGATTGAAATTTCAACAATTTTGGAACCCCTATGAAATGGTCTTCTAAGACTAAAAAAATTAGGAAAAAATATAAAAAAAATCATGCAAGCATTTATCTAACTTTCTATAAGTTTTAATGCAAAATATTAAGTATTTGCATATAAAAAACCCTAAATTTAGAAGTTTTAGTAGCATTTTGACTGATTTTCCGATTCTAGCAATTACATTTATCAACAACCAATATATATTGTAATCACAAATGATAAATATGAAATAAAATCAACATAGATGGCATTCACATTCACCAATATCATGTTGATGCGTCCACCCCGTTACCAGACTATTCACAATACATAAAACACCTTTGAAAATCCATTACAACTTTGAAATCACGCGATGCATTTGATCCATCATATTTCATTTATCACAATTGTTTCAAACTTAATAAATGAGAGAAATGCCTGTCAAAGCATAGATGATGCATTAACCCACCAGTCGGCCCGAGCCACCTGCAACATGTATAATTAAAGGAGTAAGAATATGTATTGCAAGAAGATGTAAAACATAATTAAAGGAATATGAACATGTATTGTAAAAAGATGCATAATTAAAGAATGAGTATGAACATGTATTGTAAGAAGAGATATAATTAAAGAATGAGTATGAGCATGCAAAGTATGAACAACTATGCATTAACGTACCTATGAGTAGTGGTATGTGTATGGTGCAACCTCCATCACTGCGTCATCGACAATAATCTCGCCAAGCTTTCTCTTGTGTGCTTGCTCATACTCATCCCAGTTTAGGTCCCGTGGTAGCCAGACAGATTTCTAGTGTTCGTAATGCACCATCCAGGCCGAATGATTCTCCGAATGTTGCAGGTACCTGACAAGCATATGTCATGTATACGGATTGGCGTAGGGATTAGTGTAGTCGAACAACAACGACATGCTCGATCCGTCCTGACTCTGGTAGTGACTATACCCACCCTGATCCCCTCCGTAGGTCATCGAGCGTACCCTAACACAGGGTAACCAGGCTGCTCACTGGGGGAGCCCCAATGGCTTGAAGACTCGCTGCTAGACTATGAGCCCATGTCATCTTGGGGTTGTCCTGCCTGTAGCGCACTCTCATCACTAGTTGTGCCCTTCACCGTACTACGAGTCTGTCTCTGTGAACCCTTCCTCGAGGCATTTCCTCCCTGTTGTGATCCTCCCGCTGTTTGTGGTTGTGTACGTGGTCGTAGGGAGTAGCGGTCATCATTACCTCTAGAGTCTGTCATCGAGCTGCTACCGGCGGACTGCTCGAACTACACCTTCCCGGGGTGTCTCCGTTTTGTTGTCATTGTCCATATCAGGCTCGTCATCGCTTTGAGCCTTTTCTTTTCCTTTGCCACACGGGCTAGCCAATAACTTCACCAACCCACTTAAAACATGTGCTAGCCTGTCCTCCTCATCGTCGTCGGTGTCACACTTCCTCTTTCCTTTGTGAGTGTTGTCAATTGAGAACTCAGCCAAGCTGGGAGGCTCTTCCCACCAATGGTCAATTCGAAATAATATTAACACCTTTGTGAGATGCAGCACATATATGATAACCAAGTAGAACAAAACATAATTACACATTAGTTGTGGCCTTGTTGAGCTCTTGTGGTGGGATGTTGTCAACCACAAATCTTGTCGAGAGGGATGGGTCATGCACAATGTCCTCGTCCCTAGACATGGACAAATTGAACCAGTTTACAATCGGGTCCCTACTCGAATGCATTGTATCCTCATTGAGGTGATCTAATAGGTCAACGTCCTACCCCTGGTGAGTAGATTCGTAGTCCCTTAGATGAAGTCAAAGATTGTAGTGGACGAACACGAGCTGCTAGAGCTTTGTGTAACTTAATCGGTTTCTTAACTGCGTGTACACTAAGGAAAATATGCTCCAATTTCGCTCGCAATCGCTCGACGATGCACATTGTGGTACCAACTTCATAGCATACTTCTACCACGCCGGTGTCTCATTCCCAAACGCCATCCACTATTGTGCTATAGACAAGACTAAAATAAATACCTCAGTCAGTGCAGACAACAACATTAAATTATTAGTGCTCCACCCACATGAAACATAATGAACATTATCTAAAATTAGTAACGTACCAGTCAACATATGGGGATTGATGGTATTGCTCTCCTCAAGCTGGGTGGGGAACTGTCCCAATATAAGACGGTAAATGTCAGCTTCCCTTAAGATCTGCATCACGCTACCGTCCTCGTTAGCTAAAATGCCCATGGTAGTGGAGAGGTGCCCCATGAACAACGAAGTCCTATAAATGTTGTACTTGTAGTGAGATTGTGGGTTCAACACTGGGGCTGCAATGCCTAACATATTTTAGAGTTAGCATGTCGGGACCTAAATATACAAATCCGGACCCTCTGTATATACTGCACTAGTCCAGAATCACGCTAGTGCACACAGTCTCAACATTAGTAAATATCACAATCATACACAGCGAAAATAAGATAAAGGACATCATATATTGAATATTATCAGTTGTGTGACCTTATGATCAACTTACATAACAATGCCTCATAAGGCTGAACAACAAATTAAACTGTAGTGGAATGAAGACGCAGATAACCCTTCAGTATACCACAGGCAACAGACAAGGCTCGCACCCTACACAATCGTCTCTTCATGTTTCTTCTCCTTCAGCACCGATGTAGACTCCTCAACTAGTGATGTTGTTGTAGGTAAGGGTGAGTACTTAAAGCACTCAACAAGTTGTGCACAGAATGCAATTCTAACATAACTATATGCGAGGCTTATTCCAAAGGAATGGCTAATAATGGCTATTTTGCAGTAAAGCAGCATTTATAAACAAATACGATAAATAGATTGAAAAGACTATAAAACAAATAACAATAAATAATAATTTCAGCATTTCTCAGGTAAACCAAGTTTTCAATCCTAAGTCAAGTTCATCCTTCCATATGGCAACCTGCCATCCCATTCAGTTTTCTATTGTGTTAACTAACCCTTGACTGTAATTCCCGAGCTATGTTTAATACCACGAGTACAGCTATCCGAATAGATTTACACTCTACAGAGGTTATGCACTTTACCCACATGACATGATCGTCTCTTGTTGCCATGCAATTAACATACTTCCTTTGGTGTGTCGGCGAAGAGATCATGGCAAAGCCTTTACAATGCTCTGGTTTAACCTAGTACTACCCGCTAAGGTTCTAACACTGGTGGGTCTAGTTACCACACCCAGAGCCCCCTCTTGCACCATGTGAGTTGATCCATAACTCAAGACTCACACCGCCCTTGATAGTACCAAAGCTAAGACATTACAACTTAATCAGCTAGGCTGTCCCATAACAGACATGTGGTTGCATGATTGGCTCAGGTCAAAGGCATGCCAGGTTAAGTCCTTAGGGTAATCAAAGCAAGCCTTCCACATACCCTCTGCCTATCGAGCCCACCTTGGCACACTTACTCCTACCACTTGCTTCGATCTAAGTGATTACCAACCCAGTTGATTACCAAGCACCACGTGCTATCTACAAGTCAACATCATTGCGTGACCTCCCTTGCCACAACAACTCAATCTCATTGTATGACCACACATGACACACAAGTTCATAATATTGTTCCATATTCTATTAGTCAAGATTAATTATCAACGGTTCAAGCACATGTGATGACGTGGCATGGCTAAGCGTACTAAATCATTCTAACCATCCCATGTTGATTTTAGTATTAACCAACTATAGTGAACCAATCTAGGGTGACAATAGATCATGGCATATAAATGACAAGGTAGGGTATAGATCAAAAGGTTACAATAGCTAAGCCCAAATTAGATTGAAAGTATTTATACGCATGAAATAGCATGCAATATTTGTAAAACAAAATAGCAACTTTATAAACATGGGTTCAACATGATCAAAGCACAACTTGCCTTGGCAAAGGTCCTGGTCTTATTCTAGAAGTTGATCTTGAGCTACCAAATCTTCCTCCAAAACGTCACACAATTCAACGTCTACGTGAATCGAGAGAGAAAAGCAAATAAATACCCAAAATAGAGATCACATGAACTTCAAAAATCAAATAAACTCCACCATTAGATAGATCTCAATTTTACAAATTTTTAGAAATTTGAATCACCTCAATTGGAGTTCGTATGAGGGAGAACGGGCTCTCGAAAGATTCAAAAATTATAAAAATCAAAAAATTGAAAATCAAATAATAGTCCGAATTGTTTTTATAAAGGAAATTCGCTTTATTGCGTCAGCGTGACATCAGCACCAAACTAGCCAACTAGAGAATGACACATGTTCCTCGGTTCATGAACTTAGTCCGTGAACCTCATCGGGTTCACGGTGGACCCGGTCCACACGGTTTGGTTTCTCTGACATGGGGGACCGACGAGGCTGACTGGACTTCACACGCAAGCGCTGACCAAGCAGACACCTCATCCGAGATGTTGACATGGCACACACATTATAGACTACGTGCCTCCACGTGTCGACATTGGGGTAAGGCCACGTAAGCCGGCGGAGCACACAGGCCTAGGGTCCCCGGCGGCGAGAACGACGAGCACCACCAGAGAGATCTTGACCTCGCGCACTCGATGACACCCATACCTTGGTCTCTGGGGCTCTAGAACGACAGTGGCGATGAGGTAAACGATAGTGATTCCACGTTTCTCTTGCAGCACTGCTCCAACGATGTTCCGACGAGAATAGCATGCGCATGGAATGCTACTCAACAAGGCGAAGCAATTGGAACCTATCCTAGGCCTGAACTCATTGGGACGGCGATGAATCGATGGTTTTTCCTTACGGTGGGGCTTGGCGGAAAGTCTTTGATTGTGGCAGAACGACGATGTCTTTCGCTAGGAGAGGTTAGGGCTTTGATTGCTCATGATTCGGCGATGCTGATGCACTCCTTTTATAGCCTCAATCACCCGAGATCTACTCAAATCGGTTACGGAAATCTTGGCAGTGTGGAGATGAACTCAAACTAGAGTCTAGTACGGTCACACGAAGATGATGAAGCGGCGCCGTCCACGTGTCAGCCCCAACGGCCACGATCTCATCGGGTGATCGAATCCTAACCGCACGCGCAACTTTCCAACAACCAAGATTCAGCAGAATTCCGAACCAGTACTGATCAATTGTGATCACTTGATCCAAATCCGACGGTCCACAGTGCTAACCTTAATAGGAAACCTCATCCTCAAATGATGTCTGCCTATTCCCAATCCGACGGTTGAAATGTTATCCTAGACGTAGCTTGATCTTGACCCTTCGATGAAGATCCTACGGTCGTCGCGGTAGCTTCTGGGCTAATGGGCCAATGGTGCAAGCGATTGGGCTTCACGGGGATGGGCCGCATGCGCATAGTGTTGGGCCCTAGCCCAACACTGGGTACTCGAATTTTCGCTGATTTTTCCATTAAAATTAATTCTAGAAAATAGTTTAATTTATTTTAGGCAATAAAAATATCTAGAAAATCCAAGAAAATTCCCATAAATACTTTGAGACATTCTGAACTTAAATGAAATATTTTTAGCCAAACTTTATATTAACTTTATATATATTTAATTAGTTTTCACAAAAGGCCAAAATATATAATTTAAAATAAATTCAAATAAATTTCAGAAAAATCCAGTAAATTTAGAAAAATCACAAGATACACAAATAACAATAAGATAATATTAAAGGCAAATTTTGGGATGTTACATAGCACAACGTAAACGAACACAGTAAGGTCGTTTGAAAAATATGAATTTTCTGAACCTACTGAAATGAAGGTGCAATTCTTTATGTCGTTCATCCTCTTTTCCACAGTTTTAAGGAATGGCTTGTACTGGTCACCGCACTGTTGCTTGAGATGCTTGTACTCAGCTACATAAAGCGTACTACAGCATGACACCACTGATCATTGGCAACTTATCTTGATTCGTGAACCTCAATAGCTAGTACATGGGCTCGACGATGTTCATGCACCACTCCAAAAGGTACTACCAACCCTTGTCGATGAGGTGGTCGTATGCGAACTTATCCTCCTCAATCCCAGCCCACTTGCTACCAGTCTAGTCTAGATGGTGTTATCCACTGCTTGAACTTCTCCTTTTCTCTGAAGCTATCCAAGAAAATGAAGATCGTGCCAAACCGTGTGATATTTGGCCTTACCAACTCTATGTGTTTCCTCATATGCGCGTGTAGATTCTTATGGTTGTAGATCTCAATGAATCTCACCAAGAATAGCTTCTTCCTCACCGAACTCACCTAGATTAGCATCGAATTTAGCCAGGTCTACACCAAAGCGAATGGGGGAGTGTCAGGACCCGAATTTACCAATTCGGACCCTGGTAGGCACTAGTCCTAGATCACGCTAGTGCACATAGCTCAACATTGGTAAATATCACATTATACACAACGATAATAATATAAAGACTCTATTTATTGAATATAATTAAGTGTATGATCTTATGACTAACTTACATGATTAAGCCACGCAGGGCTAGACTTTAAATAAAAAATAAGACAAATACAACGAAAAATAGAAGATATAGATGACCCCTCAGTTTACCACCGGCAACTAACGAGGCTCGGACTCTAATTACTCGTGTCCTCCTAGTACTCCTCCAAGACAGGGGCAGACTCATCAACTGTTTATTGTGGTTGTTGGTAAGGGTGAGTATTTGAAAGCACTCAATAAGTTATGCACAGAATTCAATTCTATATAACTATACGCAAGACTTATTCCAAAGGAAAAGGCTATCATGGCTATTTTGCAATAGGCAACATTTATGAACAATTACAATAAATAGATTATAAAGACAATAAAACAAATAACACTAAATAGTGATTTCAACTTTTCTCGAGTAAATTAAGTTTTCCAATCCTAAGTCAAGTTTCCAACCTCTCATGGCAACTTGCTATCCATCTCAAGTTTTGTTTTGTAAAAATCTAACCCTTGATTGTAATTTCTGAGTTATGCTCAATACTGCGAGCACAGCTATCTAAATAAATTTACACTCTACAGAGGTTATGCACTTTACACACATGATACAACCAATTCAACAAACAAATGAGTGATTATAACAAAGCCTTTACAATATCCCACCTTAATCTAGTACTACCTGCTGAGATTTCAATATTGGTGGGACTAGTTACCACATCTAGAGCCCCCCTCTTGTGTCATGTGAGTTTATCTGTGAACCTGGGACCCACACCACCACTAGCAGTACTAAAGCTAAGACATTACAAATTAGTCAGCTAGGCTATCCTATACCAGACATGTGGTTGCATGATTGACTCAAATTTGACTTGCAAGGTTAAGTTCTTATAGTGACTAGGGCAAGACTTTCACATACCCTCTGCCCATCAGCTCACCTTGGCACACTGTCCCTTGCCCCAATCTAAATGATTACCACCCCAGTTGATTACCAAGCACCACATGTCATCAACAATTCAACATCGTTGCATGACATCCCTTACCACAACAACTCAATCTCATCGTGTGACAACACTTGACACACAAGTTCAAAATCATGATCCATATTTCATTAGTCAATATTAAACTTTAATGAATTAAATACATGTGATGACGTGGCATAGCTAAGTATACTAAAACGATCTAACCAATCCATGTTGATTTTAGTATTAACCATTATAGTGAACCAATCTAAGGTGACAATAGATCATGGTATACAAATGACAAGGTAGGGTATAAATCAAAAGGTAGATTAACTAAGTCTCAATTTAATTAAAATAATTGTACACGTGAGATAATATGTAATAAGGTAAAACAATATAGCAATTTTATAAATATAGGTTCAACATAATTAAAGCACAACGTGCCTTGGTAAAGGTCATGGTTTTGCTCTAGAATGTGCTCTTGGGTCAATGGATCCTCCACTGATGTGTCGCATAACTCAACGTCTACGTGAAACGAGAGAGAAAACCAAATAAACATAAAAATAGAGAGCAAATAAACTCCAAAAATCAAATAAAATATACCATTAAATAAATATCAATTTTACAAATTTGTAGAAATTTGAATCATCTCAATTGGAGCTCGTATGAGGGAGAACGGGCTCGTGAAAGATTCAAAAATCCAAAAATAGAAAAATTGAAAAAACAAATAAATCACCAAATTATTTTTAAATAGAAAAATCACTTTATTGCGTAACTGTGATGTCACCACAGACCCGAGCCAACCAGATTGCGACACGCATCCCTCGGTTCATGGACTTAGTCCATGAATCTCATCGGTCAACGGTGAACCTTATCTATGCGGTTCTGACTCTCTGATGAGTGGGTCCTGTGTCACGACTCGTCACGCTTGTGCCACATTGATTCTGAGCTGATCTAACTGCCACGTCGGCACACATGTCATCTCCGCAATGTGTCCATGTAAGCCGGTGGAGCTCATGGCCCTAGGGTCGACGGCGGTCGCCAGCAAGGGTAGCAACTTGAAGAGCGTAACTTCGCAATTCTTCTGACGTTATCCATACTTTACCTGATGCTCTAAATCGCCGGCGGTGACGAGATGAATAGCGGCGACTCTAGGGGGCACGATGAATGATCGCTCTGGTGACATTCCTACGAGATTAATGTGTGCATGGGATGCTCTTCAACGAGGCAAAGCGAGCGGCACTGGTCCCAAGCTTGATCTCCCATGAACGGCAACGAATCGGCGACTTTTCCCTTACAATGGCGCACGGCGATCTTCGCGAAATCAGACGAAACGGTGACGCGCTGCTAGCGATTATGTTTGGGCTTCGATCATTAGGGTTCTAGCGCAGCCAATGCTCCCTTATATAGCGCTATTAGTCCACCAAGCATACGGAATCGGAGGTGAGTCCATGGTCGACACAACGCCCCTGCTCCGCGCTTGTCTCAGAGATGAAGACCATGAGCCCTCCACGCGTCTTGATGAGTGGCGACGATCTCCCGTCTGTGTTCTAATCCAACCCGCTCAAAATCATCCAACGGCTGCGATTTAATCAAGTCCAGATTTCACATGATTCAATCTCGATGTCCAGATCCGATCCAACGATCACAACTCCTTAGGGTTTCTAATCTCATTATCCAATCTCCACCGCTAGATCGACATTCAACAGCTGACGTTGTTGCTTCTAGAGAACATGCCGACGCATGCACAGTATATGGGCTTGGCCCAATACTGTTCAAATCTATTTATTGTCGCCTTTTGATTTAAAATAATTCTCAAAAATGAAATAATTTGTTTAAGGCAATAAAAATATCATAAAAATTCTCAAAAATATCTCGAGACATTTGGAACTCAAATAAAATATTTTTAGCCACAATTTTTATTAATTTTATCTATAAATAATTAGTTTTCACAAAAGATCAATACACTTAATTTAATATAAATTCTAGAAAAATCCAATAAATTCATATAAATCACAAATGCATAAATAATAATAAAATAATATTTTAAGATAAATTTTGTGATGTTACATGGAGTGCTTGAGACAGTGAGTGAGTGAGAGGGTTAGAGAGAGCTAGTGAGTGTCAGGTCGAGGTGGCTTTGGTGCTTTAGACTGTCTCCAAGCGTTTCCTTCCCTCATTCCTTCGGCCACAGAAGGATTCCTTCGATTTTCATTCCTTCGGCAAAGCAACTGCAATGATTCCTTTCCCCATTCCCTTCCCTTCCCAAAAATACCTAACTTTCCTCATCCTCTCTCATCCCATCTGACAATTCTATATAATGAGAGGTTGTAGTCTTCATGTTCCTCACTCAAACCCCATTGCCACTATCAAGAACTCACCCAGACAGTCTAACCATGAGTTCTTACAATCCATTGAGTCCTGACTACCTTTCGTCGTCAAGTGATGACGACGAGGTTCTCCTTATGATAGGCTGCGGCGTAGAGAGAGGAGGAAGGGCGGAATCGAGAATCCGTCGAAGGGGGTCGGTTCGGGGCATCTTGATTCTGAACGAGGTCACAGAAGTGAAGGCGGCTAGGCTCTATCTTGATTACCATGACTCCCGTGTATGGGCACATTGTTCAACGGAGGTACTCAAAACCGAACATGTCATGAAAATGAACGATCAATAGGCCATGTGTGTTGTTCTTTAATTTGTAAGATATTGTATTCACGCGAGGTTTAGGATGGCCGATCCTGTTTACCGCATAGCCAAAAGCGTCGAGGGCCACGACGATTGGTTCTTGCAGACAGAGATGCCACAGGAAGCTTAGCTTGCACCCTCTTGAAGATAGCGGCCGCTATCCGGAGGTGGCGTCTGGCGTCGGTGACGGTGTGGATGAGTACTGCGGATTGGGGAAATCTTTGCGCTCCTAGCTTTGAAGAAGTTAAATGCAGGCGTGGTGGAGGTGTTCGGCGAAACAATACCTCCGTTAAAGCGACGCATGGTGACACGGCTAGACTCTTGCAAGTTG
Source organism: Guadua angustifolia (assembly GCA_036346375.1). Taxonomy (NCBI): domain Eukaryota; kingdom Viridiplantae; phylum Streptophyta; class Magnoliopsida; order Poales; family Poaceae; genus Guadua; species Guadua angustifolia. The sequence continues at coordinate 2,615,670 of CM070511.1, read as the reverse complement.
GGGGCGGAGAGGTTTCACTGGATGCTTGGTAGCATCGATTGTATGCCTTTGGACTTGGAGGCGCCTAAGGCATGGCGGGGGGCCTTCACGGGGCATGCCCGAAGCCCTCCATAGTCCTAGGCGGTGGCCGTGCGACACAGTGGATATGCACGCCTTCTTTGGGATGCTGGTAGCGAACGATATTAACGTGCTACATCGTTCTAATATATTTTCGAGGATAACGATTCATCAACTCCGGAGGTCACGTACTCGTGAGCGGAAACCGATACAACATGGGATACTACCTCGCCCGACGAGGATATACCTGAGTGGGCGACCTTCGTGAGCCATTGCTGCCCGATGGAAACAAGCGGATCCACTACTCCACAATGCAAGCGCGCGAGGAAGGATGTGGAAGAGCTTTTGAGTCTTTGCAAGCGGGTTTGCCATTATCGAGGTCGATGCGTTCTTTGGGATCGAGCGACACTGGTACATTATGACTGCATGCATCGTATTACATAACATGATTATCGAGGGCGAAGGGCGGTCCACCTCAGAAGAGTCCTTGACTATATGGGTACCGGTAGTGACGAAGGCGTCACCGCGAAGTCGGTCTTACCTTGCATCGAAGCGACTCAAAAGCGGAGAGCCATGACGCACCATCGGTTGCAGTCCGACCTTGTCGAACACCTCTGAGCACGACACGGCGATGAGTACCATCGTCTACTATGCACCCTTTTATGCGATGTAGTTGTTTGTTCCTAATCGTGTAATGCACCCTTTTATGTCGACTTGTCATGTATTAGTGTCGGGATCCCTCTCGTCTCGGTGTGTCTGTACTCATGTCGGGTTTAATAATGAATTAAGCTTCGTGCTATCTTTGACCATAAATCATGCCATAACACACAACATCTCATACTTTTACATGGCATCTCATAAGTTTAGGCAATGACTCATAAATTAAAACTGACATCTCATAAGTTCACATCATGTCATTACACAACATCTCATAAGTTCAAACAACATCTCATGAAACAGAGTCTCATAACATAACTAGTCGTAACAAAAGGTCCATGCACAAAATACCATCATCCATGAAACAACAATGATAACGATAGATAAGCAATCACACAGCAAGGTCGGTCTACAGCCGCCTCAATATCTCCTCCTGGCGCTTCTGATAATACTCACAGAGGGGACCTGTCATGTTGTTCACATCAATGTTCATAATCCTCTCGTCCTGGTCCTTCTCCATCAATTGTACTTGTCGACGCTTTACTTCCACCATGTCGGTTTTGGCAATGGTGATCTTCTCGAAATGCTCACTATAGACACCCACTGATGACGCACTGGTGCTACTGGCCCTCTTCCTCGCCGCCTTGGCTGCATCCCGGCCTACGGGTCTTGTGGACTTGTCACATGAACCAACGAAGTCGAGCTGAGTCGTAATGTTGTTCGACCCCGGTGCATCACCGAGGCCGAATCCGCATTGTCCGTTGCCTCTTGTTGCCCATGTGCGCAGCCCACTTTGGGTGATTGGCAAGAATCACCCAACTGTGCTGAAATGCGAAGGCCTTTCCCTCAACGTCCTGGAACATCCTCGCCGCATGGGCCATCTGTCCATGCAATTTAGAAGAACATGTTACAGAGTGCATCAGTACATTGTATTGCGAAAGTCTAAAAAGTAATGAATTGGGTGCAGCACTTACCCTGTCACGCTCGGTGGTACCACTCTGGTTCAACCCATCAATCGATTCGGATACCAGCCGAACTTGCGGACCGACTCATTGATCAGCGCCCGGTGGTTAACCATAGCCTTTGTGGGGCGTTACGGGCCTGCCGTGTTATCGTCTTGAAATATTCAGCAATCACGAGTCGATGGGTTTCACTTGATTGGTCTTTGCCACACAATGGGGTCTGGCTCATATTCAACCAAGCGGTGACTAGGACCTCATCCCGTCGGCGATCCATTTTATCTGTCTGTCTTGGACATTGGTTGCTTACCCTTCTTCTAACGAGCGGCCTTGCTCGCGACCCATCGGCTGATGCGTGCATGCTCCATGATATCGGTGGCCGCGGGGACACCTGCCCGTCATCAATGATGTTTACCTCGGAAGTGATGGCGAACCCCAAATGTCTGATCGGACTCGTCCGCATGTACTCCGTGAAGAATGGATCCATAACTTCTTCCTGCTATGGTTACAAACCAAATAGGTCTTACATTACCCTTTGTCAAGTATACATTATGCTTGCATAAAACAAAATCTTGTGATAACATTAGTAAGAAAAGAAGTGACCTATTTGTGGAGGGCAATTCGAACGAGCGATGCTTACTAGGTTTGCAAGTAGTTACTGTGTTTACTAGTTAGTGTGCTGTGAAGATGCAGCAAAGGCGGTGGTCAGAAAAGAAAAGCTCTTACAGTAAGCGAATTGACAATCCAATCTTTGCTATAGTACACAATTGTATGTGGCAATAGCTAGCTATAATAGATTAATCAGTTGTATTTGTAAGTGTGTATTGGAGCTGCATGCAAATTGATGCAGAACACATCCTGAAAATGAGGATTGAAGTAAGGACAGACAGGATTCTCAGGACCACTCAAGCATTGGACACACTTCACATATTGGAATGCAAGACAAGAACAATCTCATCACAATGGAAAAATGAGTAAGTGCCCGATTACTCCAAGGTATGGATGAGTCCGCCTGCTCTTACGTGAAAAAGAAAGGATGACAAGTAACCGGCATCAATTTGAGCAAAAACGTAATGTGAGTACTACCATTACTTGCCTTCACGAAGCTAGAATTGGCAAATAATCTCAATAGTCAAGTCCGGCCAATTTCTTTTAAACCTTCAGTTGTCCAAAAATGTCATAATTGGCAAGTAATGGTAGTACTCGAGAATTGGCAAGTAATGGCAAATTCTGACAGACTAGGCAAGTAATCACAGTACTCGAAATTGGCATGTGATGGCAAAAAGGCTGTGAAGATCTTGGCAAAAAAAGCTCTAAACTACTGCCAAGGCTACGCAATAATCGATTACGCCTTCCATTTCTTCACAAGGTCAGGCGCCAATAATCGGCTGACGGAGACTCGGGGATGTGAGCTGCTAATATCACATCCAACATTTTTGTTCTAGTGAATTCATACACACAACAAACAATGTCATCACAGCAACAACAAAAATTTTCCTCCCGACCTTTTAGGATCCTCGCCTTATTCTCTATCATCTCTTGCGGCGAGATGACTTTGCGTAACTAGTGCCTCCATCTAAAAGCCACAACAACACAGAACCACCATGCTTCAATGTACATGTTAAATTGCGACCACAACACACAACAACCATGCTTCCACCATCTCATAGTTGGAATGACCCGATTACAATGCCATGACAAAAGCAGGCATACAATGCTGCCGACAACTACTTAGTAGAGCAAATATTGCAAATACATGGAAGCATAGGCGTCGTATAGTAATGTCACAACAAATTTACTTGAAGCATATATAACATGCACTCTGGATCTTACAAAATCAATAAGATGGTTCGGAGATATGTATGCACATTAACATTTCATAGCGAATACCGGTTGAATGAGCGGGTTAAATAACTGCGGTCAATTCTTGATCTATTGCTCATCTATATGCCGAGTGTTCTTCACATTAAATCGTAAGTGCTCTTCTATAGCTAATCCATATGCCCAGCGGTTCTTAATTTGTTCAAAATGGTTCAGTGTTCTTGAGTGCTACGATGTTGGAAACCCATATTCTATATGCCCATATCTACGGTTCTTTGAAATCGCGGTATCCACACTAGAAGGTTAAAATACCTCTGCGAGTGTTCCTCTACTCCCAGATCTATGCTTTTCTACCAAATCAAAATGCGGAATGTATGATATGGCAGCGTTATCTTGTCGATTCGAACCAAATCCCCCATCCGTTCATTTCCCCATCCCTACCACTTGCAATCCAAATCGGCGCATGTATCACGGCGGTCCAGAGAACTACCTCAACCAGTCGCGAGCCGGACCTCGTCAACCTCCGCTCCGGTGGGAGTGGCGAGACACTTAACGTCGCCGGAGTAATCATGAGCAGGTACTTATCGCCGCTTCCTCCGTCGCGGAGAGGGATTCGTTCAGCTCTGTCTACTTGGCGCAGTGAAGGACAACGCTGCTTGCGACCCGCGGGGTTCCTCTCTCCTATCGGCTGCTTCCTTCGGACAGACGCCTTGGAACAAGCAAATCCTTCCGTGCTTTGCTTTTTCCCATGGGAAGGGAGCAGGAAGGGGGAAGAAGCAACTTGGATCCAAAAATAGAAAAATTGAAAAAACAAATAAATCACCAAATTATTTTAAATAGAAAAATCACTTTATTGCATAAGCGTGATGTCACCACAGACCGAGCTAACAGTTGCGACACGCATCCCTCGGTTCATGGACTTAGTCCATGAATCTCATCGATCAACAGTGAACCTTATCTATCTGATTCGACTCTCGATGAGTGGGTCTGTGTCACGACTCGTCACGCTTGTGCCACATTGATTACGGCTGATCTAAGCGCCACGTCGGCACACATGTCATCTCCGCAATGTGTCCATGTGGCCGGTGGAGCTCATGGCCCTAAGGGTCGGCGATTATCGACAAAGTAACAACTTGAAGCGTAACCGCAATTCTTCGGCGTTATCCATACTTTACGATGCTCTAAATCGCGGCGGTGGCGAGATGAATAGCGGCGACTCTAGGGGCACGATGAATGATCGCTCTGGTGACATTCCTCTGAGATTGATGTGTGCATGGGATGCTCTTCAGCGAGGCAAAGCGGCGGCCTTGGTCCCAAGCTTGATCTCCATGAGCGGCAGCGATGGCGACTTTTCCTTACAATGGCGCCGCAGCGATCTTGCGAAATCGGGCGAAAGCGGTGTGTACTTGCTAGCGATTATGTTTGGGCTTCGATCATTAGGGTTCTAAGCGCGTAATGCTCCCTTTATATAGCGCTATTAGTCCACCAAGCATCACGGAATCGGAGGTGAGTCCATGGTCGACAACGCGCCCTGCTCGCGCTTGTCTCGAGATGAAGACCATGAGCCCTCCGCAGCGTCTTGATGAGTGGCGGCGATCTCCGTCGTGTTCTAATCCAACCGCTCAAAATCATCCAACGGCTGCGATTTAATCAAGTCCAGTTTCACATGATTCAATCTCGATGTCGAGATCCGATCCAACGATCACAACTCCTTAGGGTTTCTAATCTCATTATCAATCTCCACCGCTAGATCGACATTCAACGGTGGCGTTGTTGCTTCTAGAAACATCTTGAGCGCGCATGCACAGTATATGGGCTTGGCAATCTGTTCAAATCTATTATTATCGCCTTTTGATTTAAAATAATTCTCAAAAATGAAATAATTTGTTTAAGGCAATAAAAATATCATAAAATTCTCAAAAATATCTCGAGACATTTGGAACTCAAATAAAATATTTTTAGCCACAATTTTTATTAATTTTATCTATAAATAATTAGTTTTCACAAAAGATCAATACACTTAATTTAATATAAATTCTAGAAAAATCCAATAAATTCATATAAATCACAAATGCATAAATAATAATAAAATAATATTTTAAGATAAATTTTGTGATGTTACATGGAGTGCTTGAGACAGTGAGTGAGTGAGAGGGTTAGAGAGAGCTAGTGAGTGTCAGGTCGAGGTGGCTTTGGTGCTTTAGAGTGGGTGAGGCCGAATGAGTGACATCACTGACATGGGACAGTTGATGCTGGATGCACAAGCACACTTTTTGGAATAATGGGATTTTCTATGGTGATGTCTGATGAGTGATGATCAAGTTCATATTATTTGTTTACCACTTGAACTGAAAATCAGGGCAGTGAAAATATAAAATGACAGTTCTAGCTATTTAGTAATTAGTACTCCCTCCTCTGAGTTTATGTGTTATATATTTTTTATATAAACTAAAAAGATATTAAAAATGACTGGATTACTTTTAATTATTATATACATGGCTGATCAAAATGGTATATTTTAAATTGCTTCTTTTTTTATTTTTATGTCATAATTTGTATATGTATTATTCTTGGAATTTTTCACATTTATTCCTTAGAAAAGGCACTAAAATTCGCCATAAAAATTTTGGTGATAAACCCGGTAAAAAACCATGAAAATTGGTCCCAAAAAATGAAAACCGGTCCAAAAAGATGAAATCTCGTCAAAGTCACTATAGCAATTTGAAATTTTTTATTTTTTTTAGTTCTGCTAAGATTTGGAATCTCAGCTCTCGTCGAAATCCTAAATCTTAACCGAGATTTTCGAAATCTTGATGAGATTTTGAACCTCAGTGCCAAACACACTACTCGTCTTGATTCGGTAATTAATAATTAATGTATGACCTCTTCGACGCTATATACGCCATGACTCATGAGCCTACGTGTATATACACATAGTCAAGGCTTAACATAAAATAACAAATGTGAATGTCAGTATTGACGTGCACACACCGGACGTCGTTCATAGTTTTGATGTAAAAGAAACAGGAAATTAAGTAGCTTGGACTTGAGATCGATGTTGATCCATGGAGGACATTATAGCATGCATTACTAATCATGTGTGGATGCTTTTGGACATGAGTGCGGCGTACTCTTAAAGGTAGCAAGCAAAAGAATATGCATGCACTACATGAAAGGTTCTTGGATGATATTAGATCATCCATCTTGTAATTCCCCAGTGCTAGATGTGGTGTTGATCGCTGGAGCCTTTACGTGACAGCGTGAATTAGGAAACCTTCTGCCTTTGAACCCATCCTCTAGAAAAGCCCACAAAGACCAGATTCGTGCTGGGCCATTGAGGCTTTGGAGACGGTGTTTGAAATATCGACGAAAATCGTGATTTTCGACATTATTGACCTGGCTTCACCGTTATAGAATACGTGTTTACTGTCGGGTTCACATCGGCATCACTGCCGGATGTGGACCCGGCACTACCTAAGTGATAGTGATAGTCGATGACTATCACTACCGGATGTAAACCGGCAGTGATAACTCTCTGTCCTATTTTCCTCCAAAACTGGCAATGATGGGTTTTTTAAACCTTTATATATATATATATATATATATATATATATATATATATATATATATATTATGTAATGTTGTAACATATATATTATACATATATATATTATGCGTAGATGTATTACGTATGGTATCGTTATGCACAATATTAACGAAACATCGCTAAAGCGTAATTCAAATACATTGAAGCAGCATAATATTTAATTATTACATTGTTCATTCACAATCGTTGACATCTCACTTAAGCTACAAATGCTCGTAAAACTCGCCCTTCGAGTTGATAACTTCTCGAACGATGAACCCAGCTAACTACTCTCGAAGGGCTTCAATTTCTTTGTCGAGCAGGCTGCTGGTGCCTAGCTTCACGCGCTGTCATGGGAGAAATTGAAGCATTAATTAGTGTCATCGTCTTTATAAAGAAAAATATGCGTCAACATGTAATGATATACCATCTCGCCATTGTAGTCCATACTATCAGTGACGAACGTGTGCATATGTGTCATTGCGTAATATCCACATAAATTGTTCCCTTGTCTCAGGCATGGAAAATTGATTTTTATTCTGAACTTCTTCATGAATGGACAATACTACTGGTTCTTCTTGCGGTATTTTGCGTACACCCTGTGCATGGTTTTGAGTAGTCATTAAAATTAATTAGGTGCAATGGAATAGAAGATTACTGAAGTAATAATGCAACGACCGAGTTTACCTATCTAGCAATTCTATTAATTCTTTGTAATCGTCTGTCGGTTTCCTTATTGAGTCCAAGATAGTGATGTTGCTTTCGTCTAACATGATGACGAGGAGGATCCAGTGAAAGCTGCAGAAGCCAATTAGTCATCACATAGTATTGCGTATCAAATATGCGAGACTAGTAGGCAGGGAAGCACGTACTGAAAGTTGTAGGGTAAAAGTACATAGATCTTATTTTGTAGCTTTAGCAGCGCCTTGAGTATGTACGCCTCAACATCTTTTATCATTCTTGGATCTAGAATAAGTTTGCAGTTGACAAGACCCAGGTCGAGGAATCCTACCCTTTCATTTAAGTCCGCTCTAAGTGTCATTGCCTCCATTCTACATAAAAAAGGTAGACCCTCAGTTTAAAAGTATGTGAATGTACAACATGAATTATACAAAAGACTTACAGAGTCCGCATTCTTAATATAGACATGTCCAAGGTGTCTTGTTGGTACAACTGGTATATTTCTTGGTGTTCTACCCATAAAACACTGTCCATGTTGTGAAAATCCACATCTTTGTACCTGACGGGGAAATCATCGTTCTTTGTCTCTTAGACATACTGCTGGTACCATTGATGTAGATACCGTACTGTGTTGTCAATCTAGGCTCCTCATTTGGATCCATCAAAGCTTCCCCGTTAACGAATGGCCACCTTAGAGGGGGCTCCTGCCCTTTAGCACCCATTTGGTCTCCAGCAACAGCTGCTTTACCATCATCTCCTTTAGATTTCTTCCTAGAGATGCGCTCGTAGTCTAATCGTTGGCTAAGTTGAGGAGATTCAGTTGCCCGTCCTGTCTGTTTAACCGTCGCTAAGCTCATGAAAAAATCCCTTTTGGTAGCTTCGATTACAACCTTATCAGGTGGTGGCGTCTTTTTGAAGTGAGCTGTTACACTAGCGTCTACTTCCCTTCTAGTTTCTTCTTCGGTTATGATGGGGACGGCGATCCCGATCTTTCGGTGAGATGGTGATACGTCGATTTGGGGGTGTTGATGGCACTGAATTTAGGGCGTCCTACCAAACAGGTCGGGAGCTTCACAATCGCATGCCAAATCAACACAGGTACACGATCCAAACGATCAATAGTTCCTGCAAGAAATCGAGAACTCGCAAGAACAAAGTATGAAGCAATCCGAAAAGATAGTATTGAAATCAAAGAAAAAAGTTGAGGTTCTGTTCTCTCGGCTCGGACGGTCTAGTCGACACGCGCAAACACGAGGAGGGATGCACAGGGTCTACCAAACACAACAAAACCTAAGGGATGAAGAACGGGGTGAAAACCTAAATAAAGGGTACCCACACAAGGGGGCCCAAGGGGTGTCTTGACAGCCGGAGAGGTCGCCGGCTAAGGAGGGAAACCCTAAGAGTACATGGGCCTTGGGCCCAAAACAAAGGTGGCGCAGCACCCGGAATTTCTGTCCTGTGAGATTATTCTATGATTTCCCATCGCTCCAGGAGGAATTTGACATTGGGACTAGATCCATTGGAAAGGTTATCTCGATACCTTTCAAAAGAGTGGTCGAACGTCGAAAACGGAGTTCAGATGTGGCCGTGGTGTCCGTTTGAAGTACTGCTGCTCCTGGATGGCCGAACCGGACTCGGCGACAAATTGGGCTTGATCTTGGGCCTTCCTTGGCGCGTGGGTTGTCCTCAGTGGATATTCTTGACGTGTTGGGCCAGCAAAGGTGGGTGGAAAGGCCTTACTTCCAGATTAAGCCCTCCGGGCGTGGTAGTCGAAATAGCGGTCGTAGAGGAAGAAGGGGCAGCGGTTGTATCCTTGGTTGGGATGTCCTCATCATCCTCCCCTTCTTGAATTGGAGTCATCCTCGACTCCTTCTCATGTTCCTGAAAAAAGTTAGTGACAACAGGAGACAAAGCAACAGATAATGGCAATGGTTCTATACTATCCATGCATGTTATCTTGTGAGAGAACTTTTGTAGCCAACAATACTTTACCCTTCAACTTAAGATTAGGTTTTTGAGCAACTGGTGTAGTTGAATGGGTTGATTTACTAGCTACACTTTGAATTCCACTCTCTTCTTTTTCTCTTTGAGCTCTTTTAACATCAATGTTTCTCAGTTCTGTAGGGCTCATGGGTTTCAAAATAATTTTCTTTCCCTTATACAAGAAAGTATACTCATTGGTCCTACCATGATGTATAGCATCCATATCATAAATCCAAGGTCTACCTAATAAAAGAGAGCAAGCATCCATGGGTACAACGCCATAAACAACATTATCATGATAAGAACCAATGGAGATAGTTACTCGAGCGGTTTTGTTACTGAACCTTACGGTGGAATTGAAACATTCAATTTCATCTTGTTGAGAAGTGGATTTGTGGGCAAGCCAAGCTTCTCGATCATGTCTACACTAGCAAGATTGTTGCGGCTACCTCCATCAACAACGACATGCAGTAGCGCTCATTCACCACACACCTTGTGCGAAAGATAGTATGGCGTTGATTTTGTTCATTGCGTGCAAGCTGTGCGCTAAGCACACGGGTGACAACAAGAGCCGGATATTTCTTGGATGCCGCAGAAGTAATAATCTCTTCTTCTAGCTCTGCAGTGTTAGTGGCAACAAGAGCATATTCATTTTCATCAATGTCACTAGTACTAGTGTACTCACCATTTTCTCGGATTATTAGAGCACGTTGATTAGGGCAGTCTCGCATCATGTGCCCCATTCCTTTGCATTGAAACATTGTGTTTCCTGCGTTCTCTGCGGTGGAAACAATCGAGGAAGCACTCTTGGCGGCTGCTTGAAGTGTGAGTGACTTGTTTGCCTCCGGAATGCGTGTTGGCGTGGAAGTAGTTGGAACAGCGGGTGTAGGTGCACGTCCAGGTATGGAAGATGATGTCTTGGTATGGATCTGGACCGACTTGGATGTGGAAGAGCTTCTAAAATTACCTTGCGTTGTCGATCGTCGACCCTGCACTTCCCTTTCTGCTTTCAAAGCAAGATGGTACAAACGAGTGATAGAATTGTATTATTTATAATCAAGTATATCCTGTATTTCTCGGTTAAGCCCAACCAAGAACCTAGCCATTTTGCATCTTCACTCTCTTCTAACCCACGGTAGCAACATGCCAATTTGCAATTCGATAATATTCCTCAACCGTTTTATCACCTTGATTAAAGCGGCGCATTTTATTCAATAAGTCACGAGCATAGTATGTAGGAACAAATCTAGTCCTCATGACACGCTTCAACCCATCCCAAGTTGTAGGTACATCACGGTTGGCTCTACAAAGTTCTTTCCACCAAATAGATGCAAAACCATGAAATTCACTAGTGGCGGCGTGAACCCTTCACGCTCGGAGAAGTCATAGCAAGAAAATTTTTGATCTACCGCCAACTCCCAATCTAGATAAGCATCGAGGATTATAAGTACCATCAAAAGGAAGCATAGTAAATTTCATTTTGCCATAGAATCATCACGTTCTTCCTTTGATCATGTTGATTTCTAGCCATACCTTACTGTTATTATTGGTCGACGATGAGGTCGGTCGTTGTTCACATTTACCCTGTAGTCGTCCTCAGTATCGGCGGCATAGTTGTTCTCCTCTTGGTCCACCCCGTTTGAAGGAGCAGGGACAACCGGTGGAGCGCCGCGTTGGCCCAAAGCATGACCAGCGGCACCATTGTTGGGGGTAGCACCTTGAAGAAGTGCGCTAAGCGTGCTTGAAGCTTCGATGAGGGGTGCCAATTGCGCCTGAATCGCATCAAGAGTGTCATGAGTTTGCATCTCATGCTGATTGTGCATCCTCTTGAAATGAGTGACCCAACGCCGTTCTTTTGGCGTAAGGCGGTCCTCATGTTCACTCCCACTACCAACGTTGCTCCCATGATTGCTTGGAATACCTGCCATAGTTAGTAGAAATAAAGAAACTTCACACAGATATGAAAGCTCCTATGAACTACTAGGTGGTATGAAGTGGCAATCCTTACACATGCTCAAGCTTCTACCAAGTTCTTACAAGTCCTCGATGTGGCAAGCGATTGTAAATTTCGGAACCTGTGTGGTTAGAAGATGGTGGAGCTTGGACAGGCAATAATATGTAGCAAAAGAGGAACTAGTACCACTGAACCAAAGTAAGTTGAAAAGTCATTCAAAATCAGTACAGTGCTAGTCCTAGGCTAGACCGTGCTAGAGACGCGAGCCTAAACACCAACGATGCCACAGAGACGCAATGAGAACGTCCTCAACACAAAACAAGCAGCTAGGGCTCCTCCTTTTTTTGATTTTTTTCTCTTTTTTTTGTGGGAGCCCTAAAACTGAATAACAGACTCAAAAGGACTCCAAACAACACTCACCACACACACTTTTTTTTGACCAGGGGTATAAAGGTAATTAAAAGATACTCTCTCTCTCTCGAACTTTGATTTGTGCACCAAAATTTGATAGATTGGCAAATGCAACAGGATGGTGCGGAGAGGGTAGAGAGGTGGCTCGGCTCTGATTTTCTTTCATTCTTTTTTAAAATCAACCGAGCTTTGGAAGGAGAGGCTTGCACGGTTTGTTTCAGCCAGGGTATGGAAGGAGCTGCGTGAGTTATATGGCAAGAGCCGGCCAATTCCCAGGTGGGTAGGAGAAGGACTGGGATTCCTTCTCGGTTTTGGATGAGTTATATGGCAAGGTGTATGCGCTTGGCTGAGTTATATTCTTTCTTGGTTTGGGAAACTTTGGGGAGTTTTGGGGAAACACAAATTGGAAGAAGGAAACCGAGTTGGCTGTGGAGAACGTGGCCTACTAGGTTTGCTTTTGCGTGGTGGAATTTTGGGCGTTCTGATGGGAGACTCTCGGTTTTGTGGGATGAAGGCGGTAGCACAAACAGACTCACAAAGATCACGACGCTGTGATGACAATGTGATTAGAACTCAAAACTCTAAGGGGACAAGACTCTAAAACCAGCAAAGACACGACTATGCAACCGACGATTCAACAAACCAAGAACAAGTAGTAAAAGTTAGAGGCACAAATTAGCTTGGACAGAGGGACAAATCTTATTTTTGTGGGGCAAATTTTCCGGACTCTAGGTAGAAAACGAAATTGAGGGAAGATCTCACTGAGCAACCTTGAGCTCTGATACCAACTTGATGGGGACGGCGATCCCGATCTTTCGGTGAGATGGTGATACGTTGATTTGGGGGTGTTGATGGCACCGAATTTAGGGCTTCCTACCAAACAGGTCGAGAGCTTCACAATCACATGCCAAATCAACACAGGTACACGATCCAAACGATCAATAGTTCCTGCAAGAAATCGAGAACCCGCAAGAACAAAGTATGAAGCAATCCGAAAAGATAGTATTGAAATCAAAGGAAAAAGTTGAGGTTCTGTTCTCTCGGCTCGGACGGTCTAGTTGACACGCGCAAACACGAGGAGGGGCGCACGCAGTCTACCAAACACAACAAAACCTAAGGGAAGAAGAATAGGGGTGAAAACCCTAAATAAAGGGGTACCCACACAAGGGGGGGGCACCCAAGGGGTGTCTTGGCAGCCGGAGAGAGTCTTGTAAGCCAAGGGAGGAAACCCTAAGAGTACATGGGCCTTGGGCCCAAAAGAAAGGTGGCGCAGCACCCGGAATTTCTGTCCTGTGAGATTATTTTATAATTTCCTGTCGCTCTAGGAGGAATTTGGCATTGGGACTAGATCCATTGGAATGTTTATCTCGATACCTTTCAAACGAGTAGTCGAACGTCGAAAACGGAGTTCGGATGTGGCCGTGGCGTCCGTTTGAAGTACTGCTGCTCCTGGATGGCCGAACCGGACTCGGCGATGAATTGGGCTTGATCTTGGGCCTTCCTTGGCGCGTGGGCTGTCCTCGGTGGATATTCTTGACGTGCTAGGCCAGCAAAGGTCGGTGGAAAGGCCTTGTTTCGGATTAAGCCCTCCAGGCGTCGTAGTCGAAATAGCGGTCGTAGGGGAAGAAGGGGCAGCGGTTGTATCCTTGGTTGGGATGTCCTCATCAGGTTAGGTCATATGCTAATTTCTTACTAAGAGGTTGTGCTTGCTTCACAGATGAGGAATTTCCCCCCTGACTGTGTAGTATGTTGAGATCGCGGTGCTCTTTGATTACTGTCTTGTGGTGCTAGAGCAGGAGAAGGACCTTTTTTTGGGTGACGCTGGAGGAGGAGGACTTTTCCTGGGTGGAGAGTCAGCCTCGTCATCATTATTATAATCATCGTTGTCGTCATCATCTGAGCCAAACTTTACGCGATGAATGTGCCTAGGTTTTGTCCAAGATTATTTTCTCCTCCTCGCCTGGGATCTCAACCTCAACTTTGCGGTATCTGTCAACCATGCTGTCAATTGATACTTTGGCGTATCCCCGAGGAATTGGATGGTTATGCAACATTTGCCCCTCGATGCATGGCCAAGCCACCCGTTCAACCACCTTGATGGTATTGTTCGCTACGGGTAGGTGCAGACTATAGTGTGTCGGCTCTACGATTTTGTCCACAGGAAAACTACATACTGAGTCCTCTTCAGAAGGGCCCGTGGACGCTTGGCTGCTTTTATGAGCATCGCCAGGACTCTGGAGTTGGTGGCCGATGTCATGTGACTGACGTTTGCTAAGGACGTGTGCTAGCATTTCTTACATCCTTTGCATCTTTTCTTCTAATTTGATTTCCCTTCTGTGCATCCAGTCTTCTATTTCTCGTACACGTGCATCCAATTGTTCTTGTCTGGATTTCTTTGGTCGCTTATAAATTTTGGCATCATTTGGGAACACTGCTTTCCAAGGTACCAAGCTGAATCCTCTGGTGTGACCAGGGTGCTCTTTATTACCCAAGACGCGTGTTAGCTCGTCGTTCTCCTTTCTTGGTTGGAAAGAGCCATGAGTAGCATGGGAGTGGGCATCTGCGATCTTCATCGAGATTTCCTCGTCTTTCTCGCTTCTGAAGCTTAAACTACCATCATTCAATAGAGTAGTTCCCCTCGTAAGCAACTAGTACTTTGATCTTGGGGCCATCTCGGACGTCACAATAATAACTCCACTACAAGTTAGCTCTTCTTCCCATGCATCCTACTTGGGTACTTTCCTCACGTAGTCACCGGTGCCTAGCACATGAGGGTAAATGTTCTTATACGAATTTGCCTTGTTCTGTTGGCTGATAGTCTGGGCTTCATCAGATTTCTTATACTGCATAAATTCATCCCAAAATTGCTCTAACCTCGGGTATCTATTAAAATCTAGCGTTTGATCCTTCTTGACATACTCCTTATTTAGCTTTGTCTTCCAATTCTTCCATGCGGATCTCATGACGGTTAGTGCACATTTCTTGACAAGCTCCAACTGATCTTTAGAAAACTGGAACTTGGCTGTGAACTCTGTCCATACTGTTTCCTTGATGTCGTTGGAAACATACGATGGGCAATCGCCATGGCGTGTCCATGATTTGTAGATGATGGGCGCATTATCTCTAGCCAGGACCCCGCATGCTGTCCGATATGGCCCAAGCAATGATGCGGTATATTTGGTTCCCGATTACATTAAGCTCCACGATCACCTTCGTTCACACATGCGCATCTTCTTTGGGACCTGCGCCTGACTATTTGCATTCGTTCACCTGATGTCTGACCTTGCATTTTAATCGTTTCATTAGTCGTTTGGCCCTGCTAGAGAATTACCTCGTCTACGTGAAGAATTTCATCGAAAAGCACATCCTACTAAAAAATCATACTAAAGAATTATCTCATGTACATTTGTTGCCTCGAGTTGTTCTAGGTTGAGGAACCTTGTTGGGCTTTGCTCCAGGCATTGGTTCATGGGCTCAACGCCATCCAGCACTTGTCCCTGATTAGAGGCCATGTGCAGCAAGTTTATCTAAAATTTTAAATTAACAAAGTCATGAAATGAATTTTGGCACAACTTGAATGACCATTTTGTCGTGCGTTAGAGTTGCTAATATCAACGTTTTGCATTTATAAGGCGTAATATCAACGTTTTGCATATATAAGGCGTAATATCAACGTTTTGCATATATAAGGTGTAATCACCATTTTGTCATGCGTTAGAGTTGCTAATATCAATGTTTTGCATATATAAGGTGTAATCACCATTTTATCATGCGTTACAGTTGCTAATATCAATGTCTTGCATATATAGAGCGTAATCGCCTGACTATACAATGGTAATCATGGAACATGCATGTATAAAATGATAAATAAAGCAAGGCAGACGTGAAATATATATCATATACATCGATGCCACCATTATACATCAAAGGCACCATTATACATCCATTGCATCATGAAACATACATACATACATACAAATTAATTACATACATACACCAGCAAACGTAATAATAAATACATACACCAGTACATACAGGCATACATGCACAAGTAAACATAAGAATTCATACAGTGCAGGCATACATACACTAGTCAGGTGATGTACAGGCATACATACACCAGTAATCCATGATTTTTCTAGGTTACTACAACAACTTCACAGAACCAGTTCACTCATATTAATTTGTTCGACGCTAGCTAAAAGACATGTAATTTACAATCTCAATTATGTTTACAGGATTGCTAAACAAGTGCTCTTTTCTTCATACCTTTTTTGGTACTAGATTTTCGAAAGGAGTTTTCAATGAGGCATGAGTACAACTTTGGTGAAGTGTCTAAAGGGGAGTGTTTTATATCATCCCATTTTAGACATCCTAATGATGTGGACAATTTATGTAAACAAACCTAATGATGTGGACAATTTATCTAAACAAAACCTATTAAGAGGCAGCCAGCCGACTATATAAGGAGGGATAGGGGTGCATATTATACACACTGCCTACAAGAAAAACATCAATAAAGAGGGAAGGCTATGGGAGACTATATGTTTTGTGTTCTTTTGACTATTTGTGAGACTGAGTACTTGAAGGTCGGCAACACGACTTGAATATACAAGGCTTATTACAAGGCAAAAACAGGTTCGAGATAGTATCAAAAAGAAAGTGTTTGCCAAGCCATTCAATGGCAGAATTCGTGGTGTAATATTGGTGCAACGAAAAGATCTAACGAGGAATGATAACTAAATTCCACGCTCCTATCTGATACGGCTGGCAAATTTATAATCAAGGTCAATTTCAGTATTTCTCAAATGAAAAAAGGAGCAAAGGTTTCTCGCAGGCACTTCCCACAAGAACCATATTCTTGAGCCTAACTGCAAAGGACATGCAAATTTGGACTGAACAACTAAAGGGAAATGAGGCAAATCCCAACAAACCAAAGTGAAACAATCAATACCAACAAACAATGAGGCAAATCCCAAAATCATCTTTTGAGAGGTTTTAACACAGAACAAGTCAAAATGGCATAATATAATTTACAAAAGAAATGTAATTTACAATCTCAATTATGTTTACAGGATTCCTTGAACAAATTGATGCCAGTTCAAGTACATTAACCTAATCGCACAAATAGACCCTAACCTCCGTGGGGTGTGGTTTGAAGAAGGGAGGCGTGGGGGAGACGTCGGGGTAAGCGCGCAAGAGAGGCCGATGTGGGGGAGGATCGGCAGGGGAGGACCAGCCTGAGGATGGCCGGTCTTGGAAGTGTCGACACGGGGAGGGCACAAAATCGCTCGGCGAGTTCAAAAGCGGGCAAAATGGCTAAGTCACGAGGGAAGAAGGAAGAGGCTATATTTATATAGAAATGAGCATTCTTGCCAATTCAATAGAACAACCGGCACTAATGGAGGCTATGTCTGCAAGTTTTGGCTAGGTTTGGCGATGTTGTTTCGTTTTCTTAAGTGTTAGGAGTTATCTGGGTGGGAGATAAGTTGTGTTGTCGCGAAATTTCGAGATGTTATTAAAAGTTGGACTTTGGTTTTGGAGGGGTTTTTAGGAAATTTTTCCTCCCTCACTAATCTCTCTCCTCCTCTCATTTTGTGGTTTGTCATCCATCCCTTGGTCAAGATATTTTGTTTCTTCGGCTTCCTGCTTGACTCCTCCCACTCTCCTTGGATGGCGCGCCGCCCAGGCCGACTCGCCCTGCGCCCCATCCCTGCCGACTCCACTGCGCCTCCTGCTCCCTGCGCCGAGCCGGCCACCAGCGTCCTCTCCAGAGCGCGCTCCCGGCCGCATCTTGCTTGCCCCTGCCGTCGCTTCGTTTCCCCAGCTCGATCTTCTTTGCTCTTCCTTCGGTTCCTCCTGCGGTTCCTCCGGTGAGAGAACAACAGCAGATAGTAGATGCACCCAGCAAGCAAGCAGAGTGTAGACAAGCGTTAGCAAGCAATGAGCAGGCAGGCGGCGGCAGCAGAGTGCGGCAATGAAGCAAAGAAGCACGGTGAGCTTTGCACTCGGCACCTGGCCGGCGGTGAGTCGCCCTCCGCGGCAAGACGTCCTCAAGCGAGTGCCTCGGCTCCATCTCCCTTCCTCCATGGCTCCATGAGGATGTCTTTGAGGTATATTCTTCTTGGGGTCCAACTTGCATGCCAAGTGTTTGTGCAAATGCCTAGCTAGAATCCGAGTTCTATGGTGTAGCACAATGTGCGTTTTGCCATGATGGTCGGAAGGATCTTCTAGCACGTAATTATGTTTGAACTAAGTATGATCATTCTAGCGTGTTAGATATCTAAAAGGATAGCAACATGAATTGTTGTCTTTGTAAGTTCTGATATGATAGTTCTTGGATGGTAACTAATGAAGTGTTGATTGGAAGTAGTGATTTAATGGCGAGAGTGTTGCCGACCAACTACTCATATGTCACCTAAATGACTTTGCCAGTTTGGTAATGCGGGAGAAAGTTACTAACTTTGGGAGTTTTGAAATTCTCACTTTCTGTTTTGATATTTTTTTTTAAAAAAAAGAATGTTTAGAAGTACCACATTTAAATGTGAGAAACTCCTAAAATTTGTATGAGTTGAGCATAAAGAGTGAAAAACTCTGCATTTGCTAGTGAGTTGCTTTTATTAAAACCATCTATATTATTATCTCTGGTGCTTGCTTCTTTATTGTTCTATTGAGAATCAGTAACGATTAATATAGATATCATCAATTGTGGTGAGCTATGTTACGGTTATGCATATTACTTGAATTTTTGTGTATTCGCGGGGCATCTAAGTGATTGAGGCTGTTTTGGGTTGTCTCATCCTTTGTATGCGATCCAAAAGCTTAACCTCCTAAGGAATGTGATTAGTGTGTGTGTATATATATATATATATATATATATATATATATATATATATATATATGGTGGGTAAATGAATTTACATTGACCGATGATGTTAGAATCTTGTATTATTGAGATAGGGAGTAATCTTGATCACTAGAGTTTTATTGCCATCTTAGTGGCATTATTCACATGAGGAATGGATTTTGAGTCTTGTTATTTTCTCTAGGGTCGGAGGTCTCTAATACTATAAATCGGACGTCGATTATCACCGAGGTTAAAGGCAAGTGCAACCCCTAGAGTGTTATTAGGGTGTTAAATGCTTTGTTTGCGATAAGATTATGAAATTTCTAATGATGTGGTTATGTTTAATAGCATATCTAGAAGTTGTTTTTAGTATGATGATGAAGATGGATGAATGTTAGCAAAATAGTAAGTAAGTTATTCAATTCCCATTTATTGTATTGCATTACGAATTTTATGAATGAGTATGGTTATGTTGATGCAAGTAACAAAATGATGAATGCGATTAAATGATAACATGTGTGTTTATGTTCGGGTTGGCTATGCTTATAAACATGTGTATGACCAATGTGGAGTTGAAATAGGATGAAAGCGGGTAGATCATTCATGTCATTTGCATTTTGTGCATTCATTACGAGTAAGAGGCGACCCATGTTGATGTGGGCCTCTGTACTCACACGTAGTGAGTACAAAGTCCTACCTCGTAGTCCCATCCACGGATGGGAGCGAGTCAATAAAGTAGGCCCCGCCACGGATGGTTGGGATTGAGGTGCTGCAGCGGGTGTGCACTTCACTATACTTAGATATACTCTATGACAATGTGCATTATGAGCATGCATGGTGCATTCATTTTATGATTCATGAGGAAAAGAATGAGAACATAAAAGCATTGCATTGTGTGTTGCATTTGGTAAATGTTAATCGATGAGAATGGAAATGACAGGTTGAGTATTGAGTCGTGGAATCATCCTGAAATGATTGTTGAGATATGAGTAAGGTTTATTTATGTTTAGAGTTGGATGTGGTAAATAGGGTTAGTTTCTGTTTCTTTAACTGGATGATTTCAATTAAGTATTGGTTATGTCAAAAGATGAAGTAGTTGTGCTCTTATGTTTGGTTGTATATGAATTCAAACCGTTTCTTTTATTTACGGATATCAATTAAAGAAACTTTTACTTTATGTCTTGAAGTATTTATATTCTAGTCGAATTCATTACTTTCCATACTTGATTGCACTTTCTTCGAGTCTTGGACTCACGCTTGTTTGTTTTCTTGTTTTAGGTACTTTGAAGTGGCTCGTCGGGTTGGGAGTAGTAACACGACATTACGACTTGGTCTCCAACAATCTACTTAATCGATTCGTTAAGTTGGATGTAATTAATCTTGCGTTGTAATGTGTTGTCCGTCGTGGTGGTGTTTATTAAATGTGTTGGATGTGCGATTGATTAGCTAAGGACCTGCTAGAATGATATTATGACTGCTATTGTTCTTTTGTCTGCTGAGTGGATGTCCATAGTTTTAGAGGAGATGCTGCCGAAATTTTTGGTGAAATCGGGAGTTTGTAGCATTCTGGACTCCGTAGGAAGTCGGGGTGTTACAGTTGGTATCAGAGCGGGCTTCAGGTCCGTGGTGTTGAATGTAGTGAGTAATTCTAGAATGAACTAAAATTTTGCTGTATGAAAGTAGAAACATGGTTTAGGTTGAACCTTTAGAATGTGGCCCTAGGGCAATAACCTTAAAACTTGATGTAGAATGGTTAAATAATTTAAAACTTGACACACTCTGATGCACAGTAGGAAAGGGATGAGTTATCGTTGCATTGTGTTACAATGCTTATTGTGTTATTGATACTATATTGATGCTTGTGGTTATGTTAATTGTTAGTTTTGGTAAGGCTATGATAGTGTTTATTGCTATGCTTATGAAGTGTTGATTGTCTGGTGGGTCTTTTAGGATTTCTGTATCGAGGAGTTTCGGGGTCTGTTGGGGACTCTTTGTGCCGAAGGGTTCGGCCTTATTGTGTGGTTGTGGTTGCTGGTGCGGCAGTTTAGAGCCAGCACCGAAGGAGACTTCTTGTGTTTCTGTCATAAATCGGAGAGTTGATGGAGTGCGTATGTGAACTTTGTCTTCCTTGGTCTTCTTGAATTTAAGACAAAGAAGAGAGTCTTGTGTTGCACCTTTTTGTTTGCTTTGCGGAGAAGATCATGGTTTCCTTCTGGTGTTGAACCTTCTTCCAGTTTAAAAGGAGTTATTGAGTTTTGTGAAATCTTAGGTCGTGCGACCTCAAGATTTGGGGCTTTAAAGGGAAAGTGTTATTTGATTGACCCACTTTTTCCTCCCGTGGATTTAGTTGTACAACTCCTTTCTTTCGTGGAATTTTGGGAGTTTGATGATGATTTGAGGATTGGTTGAATGACCAAGATTGAGTCCTGTCATTCTCTAACTTTTTGAGAGTTGAGCTACCTTGGAAGTTTCTGGTTGGGTTTTTCTGGAAAGGAAAGTGCGGCAATCAGAGTATATTGTGGGTTGGTTGAAGATCTCCTCTAGCAGATTAGTAGAATGATTGTGTGGTTAGGGTGGTTGACCCTAAGTTTGATAGAGGGCAAGGATTACAGTGTTGGTTAGGGTGATCCACGGTTATAGTGGAGGATTGGTAATGGTGTGTGTGCGAAAGGCTAGTAGTGGTTATGATGTAGAAGAAATAACAAGTTGGGCTGCACGGAACTTGTTTAAATAAATTGATGGGGTTGCTTTGACTAGAGGTGTCCTCGATTGCTCGAATGGGTTGATTAATGATAAGCTTCTACAAGGTGACGATAAAATGACACGGAATGGAATTGGAGTTAAAATGTGAAGAATCATTAGATGGAGTATGTGGGAGCTTGGTTTGCTGCTAGCAATGGATGGTCTTATAGCCATTTTGGACGATTTATATCTCGAGGAGATATTGTTTATTGAGGGAGACCTAAATAGTTTGATCTAGTGGTTGATCGTATTGCTAACAAATCGAAAGTATGGATGGCAGACGTTAAACCTACTGAAATTGCTTTGAGAAGGAAAACTTGAATGTAGTTTATGAAGTGGACTTTGATTTGGTAGGTTGATTATGGTTGGAGTTATAGCTTACTTTCCGTGATGAGTACCATGGGGAAGAATTGGTTAATGTTGGTGGTAACCTGTCCAAGGGTGATGTATTTAGGTGAAAGGTTGGATTTATGATTAAAATCTATGGAATTGGATTGTCGATGTAATATGTTGGGTGTATGCCTTTGTTAAGGCGTTCTGTTGGTGTGCAATGGAGAATTTCTAGAATCGTTGCGTCTCGCCAAGTTGCGAAGATAGTGGATGAATGAAGATGAGGAAGAAAGAATGCTTAATCATGAATTGATGTGATGGTAGTTTGTGGATTTACTAAATGAAGGAAATAAATAGAGGTATGGAAGATATTGGAAGTTCTTGAATGGGAATGATCTTTGGGAATGGTCTAAAAGATGAAATCTTTAGTTGATGTTAAAAGTGATTTTCGGTTAGAAAACGAAAATTTTTCCCTCTCTTTGGAGGCAAGTGTTGGTTGTGAGTGAAGAGATTTGGATCCCAGAACAGGGTTTCTTTTTCGAGTTGTGTGGTTTGGGGCAAAGTTATGGGATGTGTTGTTTTTATTCGAATTTTCTTTGGTTTCGTGGTCGCTTCTGGAAAGATTTGTGCGATGTTTCTCGTCTAAGCTGAGTTTCCCTTTCTCTTGAGAAAAAGGTTGGTGGTTGTGTGTATAGATGTTGGATTCGAAGATCGATTTTCAGTTTCTGAAATGTTGTTGGGGTTGGTATGAGATGTTTTGCTTTGGTAAAAGCGAGCTGATTTTCTTTGATCATTGTGATCATGTTTGTAAAAGATTTAAGTGATGTTTCTTTTTAAGGTTGAATTCAAGTTGAGGAAAGTGGTTAGCTTTGTTAAATAAGGCGAGATTCCCTTTGTTCTCTAGTGTGATATAAGAAAAAATGTTGAGTAGTGAGTTTTTGGTGGAGTATAGTAGAAGATTATACTCTTTAATTTATTTCCGAGTAAAGGTGGATAGTAAATGGATCCAGAGTGGAGAGCATTGAAGGGTGTGGCATGTTTTGATCCAAATCCTTTGTGGGAGGATTAATTGATTTTGTTGTCTCTTGCTTGTGTGTGATTATTTTGTTGGTGGACTGTTTAGAACCGGTTGGCGAATGCCTTGGTCTAAATGTGTTGGCAACCTTGGTTTCCTGGGTTGGAATCAATATTTCAGTTATGAATTGTTTCTTTAAGTGGTTGTCTCAATGTGCGAGAAAGGTACGAAAGAAGGTGGAATATGATTTTGGTACTGTGATGGAAAGGGGATTTGTGCCGTGATGGGCGATTCGTTTCGATAGTAAGGAATGACATTGACTCTTTTGTTCCAAGGACAATCGTCTGCAAAAGATAAAGATTTATGTTTTGTGTCCTGCATGGTTCCGGTGTTAAATGGTTGGAAATGGTGATATGTTCGGCATTGATTGGATGTAATAGAGTGTTGTGACTCGTGTTATTCTGTCATCACGAGTTGGTTGATCTGCGGTGTGGAGTTTTTAGAGAGGAGATTTAAGTTGGGTGAGTGAAATTGAGTAGAGAAATGAGAATTTAGTTGGTAGTTAGTGTTATGATCTTCCGGGAAGGATCGTTGGTTGATTGGAGGTTGTATATTGAAGCGTTAAAGAAGAGTTATGCGAGTTGTCGATTTGTTTATGAGTGGTATGATTTAGGGATTGGTGATCGCTTGGATCCATTAGAGTTTTCGTGTGGAGATGTGAATTCTCCAATTGAGTTAGTGCTTGTGGGATTCTGGTTTAAGAAAACCATTTGGAGGTGAGCGCCAAAGTAGATTTGGTTTAGCCTTGGTCTTTGAGTAAGACCTAGTCTTGGTTTTGTGCCATGTCAATTTAAGGAGGTAAAGTGAGTGTTGATTTGAAAAGGATGGAATGAGTAAAGTTACTTGCTTCTTTTGTTGGGAAGAAAGTGGATTGAATTTTGGAGTTCCCTTACGTGAGAGATACCCGGATTTGTTGTTTGAGTATCATAGTTTTGTATTTTATTTCGTTGTTATTGTTGGTGTTCTTGTTGCGGTCGAATTCGAGGGCGAATTCTTTTGAGGGGGGAAGAGTGTAATACTGCAAGTTTTGGCTATGGTTTTGGCCAGTGTTGTTTTCGTTTTCTTAAGTGTTCGGAGTTATACCGGTTTGTGTTGTCGCGAAATTTCCAGATGTTATTAAAAGTTGGACTTTGGTTTTGGAGGGGGTTTTTTAGGAAATTTTTCCCTCCCTCACCTAATCTCTCTCCTCCTCTCATTTTGTGGCTGTCATCCTTCCCTTGGTCAAGATATTTTTGTTTCTTCCAGCTTCCCTGCCGACTCCCTCCCACTCCTTCTGGATGGTGCCCAGCCCAGGCCGACTCCCCCTGCGCCCCATCCCTGTCGACTCCACTGCGCCTCCTGCTCCTCAAGGCCGAGCCGCCACAGCGTCCTCCCGGCCAGCGCTCCGGCGCATCATGCGCTGCCCTGCCGTCTTCGTTCCCCCAGCGATCTTCTTTGCTCTTCCTTATGTTCCTCCTGCGGTTCCTCCCTACCGAGAGAAACAGAAGAGTAGATGCACCCCAGCCACAGCAGTGCAAGCAAGCAAAGACTACCAAGCAGAGAGCAGAGCGGCAGAAGAAAAGTGCAACCAAGAGCAGCAAGACCGGCTGGCTTTTGCTCCGGCACCACTGCCGTGGTGAGCTGCCCTCCCGGCAAGACGTCCTCAAGCAGAGCTGCCTCGGCTCCATCTCCCTTCCTCCATGGCTCCATGAGGATGTCTTTGAGGTATATTCTTCTTGGGGTCCAACTTGCATGCCAAGTGTTTGTGCAAATGCCTAGCTAGAATCCAGAGTTCTATGGTGTAGCACAATGTGCGTTTTGCCATGATGGCTGGAAGGGATCTTCTAGCACGTAATTATGTTTGAACTAAGTATGATCATTCTAGCAGTGTTAGATATCTAAATGGATAGCAACATGAATTGTTGTCTTTGTAAGTTCCTGATATGATAGTTCTTGGATGGTAACTAATGAAGTGTTGATTGGAAGTAGTGATTTAATGGCCAGGAGTGTTGCCAGCCAACTACTCATATGTCACCTAAATGACACTGCCAGTTTCGGTAATGCCCGGAGAAAGTTACTAACTTTGGGAGTTTTGAAATTCTCACTTTCTGTTTTGATATTTTTTTTAAAAAAAGAATGTTCAGAAGTACCACATTTAAATGTGAGAAACTCCTAAAATTTGTATGAGTTGAGCATAAAGAGTGAAAAACTCTGCATTTGCTAGTGAGTTGCTTTTATTAAAACCATCTATATTATTATCTCTGGCTGCTTGCTTCTTTATTGTTCTATTGAGAATCTGGTAACGATTAATATAGATATCATCAATTGTGAACTGAGCTATGTTCTGGGTTATGCATATTACTTCGAATTTTTGTGTATTCGCGGGGCATCTAAGTGATTGAGGCTGTTTTGGGTTGTCTCATCCTTTGTATGCGATCCAAAAGCTTAACCTCCTAAGGAATGTGATTAGTGTATATATATATATATATGGCTGGGTAAATGAATTTCTGTTGACCGATGATGTTAGAATCTTGTATTATTGAGATAGGGAGTAATGCTGATCACTAGAGTTTTATTGCCATCTTAGTGGCATTATTCACATGAGGAATGGATTTTGAGTACTGTTATTTTCTCTAGGGTCGGAGGTCTCTAATACCGCAAATCGGACGTCAGTTATCACCGAGGTTAAAGGCAAGTGCAACCCCTAGAGTGTTATTAGGGTGTTAAATGCTTTGTTTGCGATAAGATTATGAAATTTCTAATGATGTGGTTATGTTTAATAGCATATCTTGAAGTTGGTTTTAGTATGGCGATGAAGATGGATGAATGTTAGCAAAATGGTAAGTAAGTTATTCAATTCCCATTTATTGTATTGCATTACGAATTTTATGAATGAGTATGGTTATGTTGATGCAAGTAACAAAATGATGAATGCGATTAAATGATAACATGTGTGTTTATGTTCGGGTTGGCTGTGCTTATAAACATGTGTATGACCAATGTGGAGTTGAAATAGGATGAAACGGGAAGATCATTCATGTCATTTGCATTTTTGCGCATTCATTACAGAAGAGGCGATCCATGTTGATGTGGGCCTCTGTACTCACATGTAGTGAGTACAAAAGTCCTAACTCGTAGTCCCATCCACGGATGGGAGCGAGTCAGTAAGAGTAGGCCCCGCCACGGGATGGTTGGGATTGAGGGTGCACACCGACGGGTGTGCACTCAGCTATACCGGTATACTCTATGACAATGTGCATTATGATCATGCATGGTGCATTCATTTTATGATTCATGAGGAAAAAGAATGAGAACATAAAAGCATTGCATTGTGTGTTGCATTTGGTAAATGTTAATCGATGAGAATGGAAATGACAGGTTGAGTATTGAGTCGTGGAATCATCCTGAAATGATTGTTGAGGCATGAGTAAGGTTTATTTATGTTTCCGAGTTGGATGTGGTAAATAGGGTTAGTTTCTGTTTCTTTATCTGGATGATTTCAATTAAGTATTGGTTATGTCAAAAGATGAAGTAGTTGTGCTCTTATGTTTGGTTGTATATGAATTCAAACTGTTTCTTTTATTTATGGATATCAATTAAAGAAACTTTTACTTTATGTCTTGAAGTATTTATATTCTAGTCGAATTCATTACTTTCCATACTTGATTGCACTTTGCTGAGTCTTGGACTCACGCTTGTTTGTTTTCTTGTTTTAGGTACTTTGAAGTCGGCTCGTCGGGTTGGGAGTAGTAACACGCATACGACGACTTGGTCTCCAACAATCTACTTAATCGATTCGTTAAGTTGGATGTAATTAATCTTGGTTGTATTGTGTTGTCCGTCGTGGTGGTGTTTATTAAATGTGTTGGATGTGCGATTGATTTGCTAAGGACCCGCTAGAATGATATTATGATTTGCTATTGTTCTTTTGTCTGCTGAGTGGATGTCCATAGTTTTAGAGGAGGTCTTCGAAATTTTTGGTGAAATCTGGAGTTTGTAGCATTCTGGACTCCGTAGGAAGTCGGGGTGTTACAGGAACTATCACTGCCGGGTTACCTAAGAACCGGCAGTGATGAAACTATCAGTGCCGGGTCAAATCTCAACCAGCAGTGATAAAAAATATCAGTGCCATGTCAAATATCACCCGGTAGTGATGTAACAATAGCACGGCCGGGTTGAATAAGAACCGGCAGTGATGTTGTTAGTATCAGTGCCGGGTGGGGTTCGACCCGGCACTGATGTGTTATATTAGTGCCAGCTATCATACGTCAACCGGTACTGATATTCACCATCTATGCCACGTTACCAAGGAACCGGTAGTGATAGTCCCTGCCGCCCCCCGCATACCAAGTGCTGCTATGGTAGAAGTGGCGGTGGGAAATGCTGCCACAGCAAGGATTGGGTAGTGGCTCGAGCACACGCGCGAAGGCCAGGGAGGTCAGGGACGAGCCAAGGGCTGACAAAATGGGCCCACATAGCAGAGGAAGGAGGAGGGTAAAAGAAATGAGTTTTCTGACCATGACATTATAAAATTGTTAAGGAGGATATTAATGAGTTGATGATTCTATTACAGAATTAAATTTTTGAGGAAAATTTTTGAAACTTTTTGAGGAGGATACCGATGAGCTGATGATTCTGTTACATAATTAAATTTTTGAGGAAAATTTTTGAAACTTTTTGACGAAAATTTTTGAGGAGGATACTAATGAGCTGATGATTCTGTTACAGAATTCAATTTTTGAGGAAAAATTTTGAAACTTTTTGAGGATATTGATGAGCTGATGATTTTGTTACAGAATTCAATTTTGAGGAAAATTTTTGAAACTTTTTGAGAAATTTTTTTGAGGAGGATACTGATGAGCTGATGATTCTGTTACAGAATTCAATTTTCAGACCATGACAGAATACAATACAAATTGAAGCATGTCCTTTGTACAAAATATTTATATTGATATTGTTTGTTAAATATCTATATTATAGTAATAATCAATACTCCATACATTACAAATTGAAGCATATTCTTTGTACAAAATGTTTATATTACAAATTGAAGCTTGACCTTCATACAAAATAAAGCCTATCCTTAATTATACAACTAAGTTACGATCCGACCTTCGTTATGATCACGGCGTGTGTATGTAGCTTCCTTTATGTCTTCCATGAGACCTAGGTCGATGTTCTCACCGAAAGGAGGAAGCTCATTGAATTAGTTATAGTTTTCCTCGTTGACTACATTCTCAACTCCAATAATCCTTCTTTTTCCTTGAAGAACAACGTGGCGTTCCTTGTCAGCCGGATCTCTTACAAAGAAAATTTGTGTAACGGCATTAGCAAGTACGAATGGTTCTTCGCTATATCCGACGTGTTTGAAGTCCACGGTAGTGATACCGTACTTGTCGATGTTCACGCCCCTAGGTAGCCTAACCCACTGGCACCAAAGAGGGGGACCTTCAAAGGCCCGTAGTCAAGCTCCCAAATATCTTCTATGAATCCGTAGTACATCTGCATATTGCCATTGCCATCATAGGCATCTATATAGACCCCGCTGTTCTGGTTGGTACTCTTGTTATCTTGTGCTCTCGTATAAAATGTATATCCATTGATATCGTATCCTTCAAATGTCAAAATTGTATATAACGGTCCCTTAGCCAACGCTCTCAATTGAGCACACTCTGTCTGCGTATGTATCATATGTCTAAGCAACCAATCTCTAAAGTTATTTATGTGCTCTCTCACAATCCAAACCTTAGACTTAAATGGGTTTTTTCTTTGTAGTATGTTCTTGTGTATGTTGACATACGGGGTCACTATAACTGATTAGTGCAGAACTGTAAAATGTGTTTGCGTGAATGAAACACGATATTTAGTACGGATCGATTTTTGACCTAGTGTCCCTTTCCCTTGTAGCCTCCCCTTGTGGCGAGATACGGGCACACCAATCGGTTTGAGATCCATGTAATCGATGCAAAACTCGATGACCTCCTCGGCTCCCCAACCTTCGGCAATGCACCCTTCCGGCCAATGTCGATTATGAACATATTTCTTCACAACCCCCATGAACATCTCGAAAGGGTACATCGATGTAGAAACACAGGCCAAGCGTCGATCTCTTTCACAATATGAACAATGAGATGGACCATAATATCGAAGAAGGATGGAGGGAAGCACATCTCAAACTGACATAGAGTGTGGATCATATCTTGCTACAGCTTATCCAGTTTCAATGGATCGATGACCTTCTGTGAAATCATGTTGAAGAATGAACACAACTTTATAATTGGGTCTCGCACTTTCTCTGGCAGAACACCTCTAATTGCAATAGGAAGCTTCTGTGTCATCATCACGTGGTAATCATGAGACTTCATGCCAATAAATTTTAAGTCTTTCATTGAGACTAGCCTCTTTATGTTGGCAAAATAATCGGACGAAACTTTGACTCCATGCAAGCACTTACACACGCTAATTTTCTCATTCTTGCCAAGAATGTAGCAAGTTGCGGGAAGGTACTTTTTGCCTTTACCCAGGTTTTTGTGATGCAGTTCCTTCTTGAATTTCATATCTTTTAGATCCATCCATGCGTTGAGTGTATCTTTTGTTTTGCCAGGTATGTCTAGTAAAATACCAAGCAAGCTATCACATACTTTCCTCTCTATATGCATGACATCGATCGCATGTCGAACATCTAGGTGCTGCCAATAAGATATGTCCATAAATACTGATATCTTTTTCCACAAAGGAGCTGTATCACCGGAACTTGGGACTGATGTACTTCCATCTCCCTTTTCATGTATAATTTTAATATCCTTTACGACCACAAATATCTCTTTGCCGTTGTGATGTTGTGGAGCTGAAATAGTCTCCTTTGTATCATCAAAAGCTCTCTTATTGTTGTGATACGGGTGGTCCTTGCGAAGGAACCTACGATGCTGCGTGTAACACATTTTTCGATAGTATTTTAGCCACCGGCTACCTGTATCACCCATGCAATGGATGCATCCATTGAATCCTTTTATAGTCTGGCCTGAAAGATTACCACGAGCAGGGTAATCATTGATGGTTATGAACAACAACGTGCGTAGCATGAAGTTCTCTCTTTTATACTCATCCCATACCCGTACACCGTCGTTCCACAATACTAGAAGATTTTCAACCAGTGGTTTGAGGTACACATCAATATTATTGCCAGGTTGCCTCGGCCCTTGGATCAGCAGTGGCATCATAATGTACTTCCGCTTCATACAAAGCCAAGGAGGAAGGTTGTAGATACATAAAGTCACTAGCCAAATGCTATGATGACTACTCATATTGTCGAAAGGATTCATCCCATTCGTACTGAGCCCGAACCTTATATTCCTTATATCATATGCAAAGTGTTTCTTGTATTTTCTATCGATGTTCCCCACTGCGCAGAGTCAGCAGGGTGTCTAAGCATTCCATCCTTCTTACGCTCTTCGATGTGCTATTGCAGCAATTAAGCATGCCTTTTGTTTGCAAACAGACACTTCAGGCGGGGGATTATAGGGAAATACCACACCATCTTGGCTGGGGGTCTTTTCTTCTTACGCTGCACCTTGATGTTGTCATCGCTGTGCTTATACCGAGATACCTTGTAAACGGGACACACATCCAAATTTGCAAACTTATTGCGATACAATGTGCAATTGTTTGGACATGCGTGTATTTTCTGCACTTCTAATCCCAACAGGCAAATAACCTACTTGGCCTGGTATGTGGTTGCTAGCAACATGTTACCCTCTAGAAGGACGTCTCTGAAGAAACCTAACAGCTCTGTGAAATTCTTATCGGACTAACCATTACTTGCCTTCAACTGCAGCAGCGTCAGCACAACATGCAGCTTTTTGAGTTCCTCTTTGTAGCCCGGGTACAAAGGTGTTGTAGAATCCTTTACCATATACTGGAACTTTTGAAAATCCCTTTCACTCGTGAGGTC
Source organism: Guadua angustifolia (assembly GCA_036346375.1). Taxonomy (NCBI): domain Eukaryota; kingdom Viridiplantae; phylum Streptophyta; class Magnoliopsida; order Poales; family Poaceae; genus Guadua; species Guadua angustifolia. The sequence goes on along the minus strand of CM070511.1, from coordinate 2,584,637 downwards.
CTCCTCCCCATCATGCAATATCTGTTCTAGATCATCTTCATGGTTATCAATGAATGTGTCTTGATGGGTGTCGACGAACATACCTTCGACCGTAGTCGAGTCGTTGTCTTCATCATCATCAATCAGATGACCTTTACGCACAATCTCATCTTCACCATGCTCAGTCCAACAGGTATAGACAGGCTTGAAACCCCTTCGAAATAAGTGTGCACGGATCGCTTCAAGGTTAGAAAATTGCTTCTCATTCTTGCAATTGACGCACGGGCAACAAATATAGTTCATTAGCTTATTTGACTTGTACGCCGCAGCCGCGCTCAGAAAAGTAGTCACACCGTTAAAGTACTCTCTATCGCGACGGTCTGTTTCATACATCCATCTTCGATCCATCTACAAATATTTATAACAAATAAAATCTCAGTAAATCAATAAGTGGTTACAAATTGTTTTATTCATTTAATTTGTTATGTAGTGCTAATTAATCTAGAAATTTTCATTAATTATAAATCTATATCTAAATCTCGATTGTAAAATCAATTAAATAATTGCTATTAGTCATAATGGTCCGTCCAGCTAATTTGAATTACTTACAAAAGTATTAAATTAACATACACGAAATAAAGAAACAATTTTAAGTAATTAGATTAAACAATAGTTAATTATGAAGTGCTACCACATTTAAATTCAATCTACGTATTAATTGCAATCACTAATTTAGTCCTCTAAATACTTAAATTCAACCTACATCATAATCTCACCAATCACTATACATATAAAAGTTGGTAATTTGGAATCTAGTCTCTAGATTAGAGCTCTAATTGTGCTTACTGTGCAATAAATAATTCTCACAACTTACAACAATATAGAACGTAATATCTAACTAAATAAATTACCAATGAAATGCACATCAAGATACGAACCTTAGATCATGAATTAGAAATGAATTCTACCAAATTTGAGAGCAAAAATTCGCCCCCTCTCTACCCCAATCGAGCAAGAACAGAGCTCCTCTCTGTTCTGAACAGGTTGGGGAAGGAAGCTGGGATATATATTGTCGGGACCCGAATCTGCAAATCCGGACCCTCTGTGTATTCTGTACTAGTCCAGGATCACGCTAGTACACACAGGATAACCAGGTTGAAGTACCACAATCATACACAGCGAGGAATTAATAATAAAGTACTTCAAACATGGATATAAGCGAGTTACAAGACCTTATGGTCACCTTACAATAATTACACGCAGGCGATAAATATCAAAGTAACACAAGTTCAAAAGCGGAAGCAAAGTGCAGTAATGAAACCCCTCATAGCCACAGGCAACTGAGTGCGGCTCAACCCTAATCCTCCTGACCTTCGGTGAACTCCTCCTCCCAAGCTGGCACAGCTTCTTCTTCTGAGGTTTTTGTTGAAGCAAGGGTGAGTATTCAACATACTCAACAAGTCATGCACAATGCAGCTCTATTACTACATGCATGGCTTATTCCAAAGGAAAGGCTTAAATGGTTATTTTTGCATAAAGCAGCATTTCTTTTTAACAGGTAATCCTATTAGATTAGAAGCGGTAAACCAATATGATTAATAATAAATTTCTCAATTCTTTTCCAATAGTTTGGCACACAGCCCTAGTTTCATTCATCAGTCTTTGGCACACAGCCACCCATTACACATTTTTATTTTTAAAAACTAACCCTTGACTGTAATCACCGAGCATTGTCCAATACCGCGGACACGGCTATTTGAATAGATTTTACACACACACTCTGCAGAGGCTGTACACTTTACCCACAGGATACAGTCGCTCACCACACAGGTGATTGATTGCAACAAAGTCTTTTAGAGACTAACATTTAACCCATGAACCCCTCCAGTATCGCCCTTCTAACACTTCCCTCACTCAGAGCCGAAGTTTAGAACGAGTGAATACTGTTGAATGGGTACCAAGCCATAGCACAGGTACGCTTCCCCATACAATTACACTTGCGTGTACTGTCACCCCGAGGTTTCAAAGGAAAGAGGTTAGAACCATACTAAACTAAGTATGTCCCATACCAGACAAGTGGTTGTACGAGTAACTCAGTTCAAAGGCTCGCAAGGTAAAGTCCTTAACTGTCTCGGGCAAGACATCCACTCTTATAATTCACGGCACACAGCCTTAACCGTCACGATAGCCCATTGCCACACAAGCCCACCTGGCACGAAGCCTTCTTGCCGCTTGCCCCGGTCCAAATCATTTCCCACCCCAGGTTTGCATTTATGCAACACAGGCCAATGCCCACGTCATTGCATGAGTAGGACCACACAGGCCGCTACCCTCAATTCCATCTCATGACATCGTCACATTATTCCAAATGCATTCCATATTTGTTTAGTCAATATTCCTTTGTAATTTGAAATTCATTCGGCGCATACAAGCATAAGCAACTACTCACGGTCTAGCCTCCCGTGTTGGCATCATGTCACAACCAACTTTGACTTAATATCTTAGGGTGACAAGGTTTCAGGGCATAAAGTTATACAATGAGGAAATATAATCAAGGTAGGTGTGTTATCTAAACTACCCAAAATTAATCATTTCCTTTTTCTTATTTAATATAGCAATGCATAGTTTAAATGGAAATACATTTTTAAAATCTAGGGGCAATATGGTCAAAGCATGACTTGCCTTCGAAGAGTAGCTGATCCTGGTCTGGAGCCTGCGATGGATCTTCGAATTCTTCCCCGGCAACTCGGAGTCTACGCGGAATAATTATACATACAATAAATACATTGGAACAGACAGCAAGATCATCACTAAAAATAAAATAAAAATCACCAATAAATAGTTCACATTTTTACAAATTTTTGGGCACTAGAATCACTCAATTCCGAGTTAAAACGCAAAAGTTATAGCCTTTACAAGTTTCTGAAAATTCAATAAAAGAAAAACCGAATTGCTTTATTTATTTTCCCACTGAAAATTCGGTTAATTCTCACGGCGTGACATGTGTCAGCACCAGAGATGGCCACGTCAACACGGTCACTGATATGTGGGTCCCGGATGACGTCAGCAACCATGGCGGTTATCACACTGACATGCGGGCCCCATGAACAGTACCCGGTCCAACCAGAAGCTGACACGCGGCGCACCTCCAACAGTACACGCGACGGCTGAGATTTCAGATGGCTACGTGACAAGATCTTGGCCCTCGATCCAAGATTGGACGGGCATTGACAAACGTGAGGACTCCGGCGATGTGGGCGCTTGAGCGCGGTCGAGATGAAGATCCAACGGCGGCGGTTACCCGAGTGGTTCCCTATTCACCGACAAGCGTGGCGTCATCCGAGCGAACATCCAAGCATCGGCGGTCATTATCAACGCATCTATACGGAAGCTCGTGGGCCGAATCGAACCGCACGATGGTAATCTAACGGCCATTTCCAAAGCACCCTATATGGCGACGTGGCACTACGGTGGCGGTCAGATCAAGATCTTAAGGTCGAGATTCACCCCAATTAAATGAATCCAGCACTACGGGGAGAAAACGTGGCAATACCTCGGACGTGCGATGGGAATCGGACGGTGGCTGAAGCTCGGGCAGATGGCGGCGGCGCTGCAGCTCCCGAAGACCGGAGACGAGGAAGACGATGGGCTTGGCGGCGCTACGAAGCTTCTCCAACGTGAAGAAGTGGTCCGTTGGGTGCGTCTCAGCACGACGGACTCGGTGAGTGCCTCGGATGCGGCGGAGAGTGAACGGCGGCGGTGGAAGATGAAGGAAACCGAGACGGTGGTGAGTGCCAACTGCGGCGATCAAATGGGAGAGCTACGGTGCACGGCAGAGAGTGGGCGAACGGACAAAACATGCAGGGTGAACAGACCATTTAAATGAGCCATTACTCGGGTGATGAGGTGCTTTGAAGCGCGTGCAAATCCACCGCGAATCTCCTCTGCCAACAGTATCCGGCGGTGCACTGTTCGCCTACTCCCGAGACGACGCAGTCCCACCGTCCGATCGATCTGATCCAACTGCACCGGGCTAGGCGGAGTGGGATTTGGGCGCGGCTACCCGATCAAGATCCGACGGCCCAAAGTGGGTGACGGTTCGGTTGCCGGTGACACGCGGCGCGATCAGGGCGGCTGGCGATATGAAGATCTGACGGCCAACGCAAGCGGGCGACGCGGCTGTTCCTCAACCGTCCGATGAAGATCGCACGGCCCAGGGAAGCGGCGGTTAGGGTTTGGCCGGCGCAAGCACGATCTTGGCCCGACCCACATCAGAGTACAGCGATTTTTTGGTTTTAACAATAAAATAAATCTAGTAAATCAAAGTAATTATTTAGGGCACTAAAAATACCCGAACAATTCTAGAAAAATCCCAGAAAATATTTCAGAGCATTTTGAGCCTACATAAAATATTTTTATTTATTTTTGATAATTACATTTTCTGATATTTAATTATTCAAGAGAAGGATAACCCAAATAAATTTTAATTAAATCCAAATAATTCCCAAAAATTTAGATAAATTCAATTAAATGCAAATAAATTTTAATTAATTCACAAAAATTTAAATAACTTCAAAAATTAAAATTGGGTCTAATTTCGGGACGTTACATATATAGTGCCACATTATCACTGCCGGCTCTTACTATAGAACCGGTAGAAATATATCACTACCATTTCTATCTCTAAATCCGGTAGTGATATCACTCTCGTTTGAGTGGAAAATCGCGTTATCACTGCTGGTTATCCTGTTGAACCGGCAATAATACATCACTACCGGTTCTATCTCTAAATCCGGCAGTAATATTGCTGCCATTCGTGTGGGAAAAATATACTGTTCTTATCACTGCTGGTTGAACTTGGAACCGGCAGTGATAAGATTATCACTGTCGGCTCGGGCCTGCTCAGTAGTGATGGGGAGTCACGGATGAACCAGTCTGTAGTGGTGTTTGATAAACAGAACTGGTGATAAAACAATCCAATTCAAATGAAACAAATTTATAAAATTTAGAAAAAATTATCCAAAAGTTTTATAAAATTAGTATTAATAGCTTTTGACATTGTCATGATTTTTTTTAAAAACCAAAATTTTGAGATGTTTTTGAGGAAAATTGAATATAGATAATAGAAATGGGAAAAAACGCTGCAACTACAAGATATTTTATTCAAGTGAAGAATATATTTTGTTCTAGAGAATAATGTATTACCGATGTTTATACGTTACATACTTGTACTGACATGTTTTGGTGAGGAATGTTGATTTCAAATCCCATATGCCATTGACATTGAGTTGTGGACTTGTTGGATTAATTTGTGATTGGTATTGAAATGAAAGGTTATTTGTTGAGATATTATTAATAAATGCCTACTTTACAACTTGATATTGTCTAAAATATAGCAAAGATTATACCAAAATTTTTTCATAATTGTGATATTATTGTAAAATGTGTATTTTACAACTTGACGTTGTCTTAAAATGCAGGAAAGGTTATGCCGAATTTTTTTTGTATTTTTCCATATTTTTTATATATTTATAATATTTTCCTATTATTATTATTTTTTCAATTTTCGCCGAGTGTGCCGATTTTCGATGTAAACAGGTCAAAAATTGGTAAAAACCGGTCGATTTTTAAATTATTTCGCCATTTTAACTATTGAGTTCAAAAAATTGACTTTACAATTCATTCGATTTCTACGTATTTTAGACGAAAATCACTACCGACACCTAGCTGATTTCCATTGTTGCTTTGGTAATGTAAACCCTGTTCAGAGAGAAAATTTTAAAGAAATTTTACAGTGTTGCATACGGTGGGTAGCAGAAATCTGATCTAATAATTGATTTAATGAGGATATTTCTTCTACTTTAGCACAAAAGAAAATATGAATAAATATTAGCTAATTTGATCTATTTGATTAAAAATAATAAACAATATATTAAATTTTGTACATGTACCAATTTTTCTTTCTTCGCTAGGTGGGCCTCCTTATGTTACTTTCAGCTTGATCAGTTTCTACTAACATCAGTAAATGCCAATCAGGGTTTAAAATCTCACTAGTTTCTCACAAGATCTTGCTTACCAAATGGGGATGAGATTTGAAATGCTGGCCAGAGTGAAAAAATTCAAAAATTTTTGAATTGCTATAGTTATCTCGCTAAATCTCGGTGAGATCTCGCCAAATCTCTCTGAGATCTTGGCATTTTTACTAGAATTTGATGTTTGATCACCGTATTTGACTGGAAATGGATCAATAATCTTTAAGAAAGTCATCTCCTGTGAAAATTTGATGAAAAACCAAAATTTTGAGACATTTTTTAAAAACTTTAGTAACACTGTCAGATATTTATGAAATTTTACATGCTTTATTATGATGTAAATAATTTATGGTATCATCTTAATAAGTGTAGGATCATACATAAAAATTTTAAAAATAATTTAACTTTATTTATTGTCTTTAAAAATCAAAAACTGAGTGAACATAATTGGGATAGTAACATTGTGAGAATTTTATTAATTTTCTCAAGTGTGATAATAATCCCAAATTTTTATGAGACATGAATAATTTACTGAAAACCATTATATAAAATTTTCTAAAATTTTAAATGTTTTTGTTTGCTCAATCAAATCTATGTATGCATTGAACTTCATTTGTCATGTTTCAAAAATAAAAACAGAAAGAACATAAATGGTACACTGTACTTGTAAAAATTTTATAAATTCACTCTAGTGTGATCATAATTAAAAATTATTATGATATTTTAATAATTTCCTTGGAACACTTATGCAAAATTTTCAAAAATTTTAACTAGTTTTTGTTTGCTAAAGCAAATATATGTATTGATCATCAGGCTTTTGTGAGCATGTAGTACTGTCATAATTTTTGGAACTTTTTGAAGCTTGATCATTATATGAAAATTTTATATGAATATTTATGATATATCAAAACTGTCCACAAAAATTTTCAAAATTTTCTAACGTGGTTTGTAGCATTTTTCATTTGATTAAAGTTTGCTGGTAAAGCTTTTATCAGGATAGTAGCACTATCTGAATTTTTAAAAATTCATGAAGCTTGAGTATTATCTAAAACTTTTATGGAAATATTAGTGATTCATCATAACCATGCAAAAAAAATTTAAAAATTTTCTAGTGTGGTTTGTTTTATTTTTCATTTGGCTCAAACTTGTGGGTTAGCGTTTTATTAGGGCAGTAGCAATGTTTGAATTTTTAAAAATTACTCAGATTTCATAAACATCTAAAATTTTTACGAGAATATTACTAATGTATCAGGAACCTCCACATTAAAATTTTTAAATGTCGTTTGTACTATTTTGGCGCCGTCTCCAATTTCACCAAGATCTCGACAAGATTTCGGTCCAAAAAACCGGAATTCAAATTCTATTTTTACAATTTGTCCATAATTTATTTGAAATGGCGAGATCTCACAGAGATTTCGTTCTCCAACCATGAACGGTATTTAGAGCGAAACCGAGATTTCAATCCTTAATGCCAATCGCTAATGGTTCATGTCGATCTTTGCATATAGTTATATATGTCACCCTTGGTACTTGATTGTTCAACTCGTTCCTCTCATTCGGATAGTTAGCTCTATGATCGAGTCGACTTCAGTATTCACGGTAAATTTTGTGTCCCAAGATCAATGGTGCGTGTCCCATAAGCATTGGATTTTGGAGCCTTACTGTGTATTTTTTTTCAAAACTAACTCTAATCCGAACATTTTTTTAAATAGTCCTCTCCCTAACCATGAAAGAAAGAACAGGCGAGACGTGTTAGCTACCGTGTTGGTGCACCGCGAAAGATGCCTAGCATCGAAAACAGGCGTGCTGCCGTACACCCAACTCGGCAGGAGTTTCCGCTGCTGAAGCGCTTGGCAAGCATCTGCCGAGCCACACCACCATGCAAGGTTGCTTGATGCATCGGCGTTAAATAGTGATTTCATTAATTAGTCACTAATTAAGCCCTAACTAAATCACTAATTATTACTACTTAGTAATCACTAATTAATTAGTCACTTAATCCGGTATCACCAATCTGGCTCGAGCTGCCTTCTACCTTGGTGTGTCTCGGTGGTGCTTGCTGAGCGCTCCGATCGTGGAAGCTCCGGTTGAGTCGGGGGTGAGCGGTAGCATGGTTTTTTTCATTGCTAGGCACTTTTTACGGTGTACGAGCGCGGCAGACAACATGTATCACCTGTCACTTTCTCCGCGGTTAGGAAGAAGGCTACTTTTGTAAAAAAACGTTCGGATAAGAGCTAGATTGAAAAAATAAACATAGGTAATAAGACTAGAAAACCCAAAGATTCTATGTCGTAGTGCTTCCCTGCCCTCTCTAGATTTAAAGAATAGAAATGGAATTTTTTTTAATAATACATTTTTTATTCGAAATTTCAAAAATATACCACCGAAAAAAATTACAGAAATATATCCTTGTCGCCCGTCCAACGGGCGACAGGGGCCTAAATAGAAAATTACACGGGCGATAGGAGGCTGGACGGTGACGTGGCCTCCTGTCGCCTGATCAACTGGCGACAGGAGCCTGTCGCCCGGTGGAAAGGCGACATGTAATAAATCGACCGATGGTCGGGCGACAGGGGGGGCGCGGGCCCCTGTCGCCCAACCATATGGCGATAGCAGCTCTACCCTCTATTTAAGCAATCATCCGGCACTGTCTTCAATCATTGAATCTTCAATCATCCAGCCAAAGAAACGAAGGGAGAAAGGAAGGAAGAAAAGAAGAGAGGAAAAATGCCAAGGCGTGCGAGTGGAAAGGAAAAGGGGAAGGCGAAAGAAGAGGGAAGTATTTCGGAGTGGCCGCGTAACATCGCATACCAGGACCACTTCGTACCTTTCGGAGTTGTCCCACCGATGTGCCTGTGCGGAGATCCTTGCAGGCTTGTCTATTCTTGGGAAATTCCAACTTGGAAGAGGAGGTATTGGATGTGCCACAACTACGAATTCGACCCGCCGGAGAAGAGTCTGAAGCATCGCCAACTGGTAACAATCATATTTGTTTCATAATATTTGTAAATGAAACATTGCTAATTTATGTTTCATGCAGTCGCCTCCACCATTGTGTGAATTTGAGAAGTGGTATGACGAGGAGATCAACCCCGAGGACCAAAGGTTACTTGATGAAGCCAGCCGGCGAGAGGAGTCCAGGCGGCGGCTTGAAGCGTAGCATGACGCCGCACGCGAGGAGGCACGCCGAAAGGAAGCGGAGGAGAAGGAGGCCGAGAGAGAGAGAGAGAGAGGAAACGAGAGAGGGCATGTCGTGCCAGAGAAGCCCCACCGGAGGCATGGGAGAAGGGGAAGTAGCCTCGATGCACTCAGTAGACGTTAAGTTGTAACCATTATTTTTGCATCCTAGTTTTATGTCTTAATGAAGAGTGTTGTCTACTTTATTTGCCGCTGTAACTTTTGATCTGAGAAATCATGGCCACTTAAGGGTTTTCCTTGCCTCGCTGGGCCCATCGGATATGGCCCAAAAATTATGAAGAAAATCACGAGCGATCTACGTAACATGAGCAACACTTATGAAAGGGCGACCTGGCTGGGCATTGCCCCGGCACGAAGTTGCGAAAATCGGAAAAGGCACTAGCGGCCATGAAACAGCGAAAATCGTGGCCACTTAGGGGTTTTCGTAGCCTCCGGGGCCCATCGGATACTGCCCAAAAATTACGAAAAAAAATCACGAGTGATGTACGCAACATGGGCTACCACTTATCTACGGGCGACCTGGGCGGGCATTGCCCCGACATGAAGTTGCAAAAATGTGAAAAGGCACTCGCGGCCACGAAACAGCGAAAATCGTGCCACTTAGGGGTTTTCCTTGCCTCGCGGGGCCCACCGGATGCGGCCCAAAAATTACAAAAAAAATCATGGGCGATCTACGTAATGTGGGCAGCACTTATCAACGGGCGACCTAGCCAGTCATTACCTTAGCACAAAGTTGCGAAAATCAGAAAAGGCACTCGCGACCACGAAACCACGTGTTGTCGTTTCAGTTTGAAAAGTGGGGTGCAGCGTGTTGTCGTTTCAGCCCAAAAAGCGTGGTGCAGAGTGTTGTCGTTTCAGTCTGATAAAGCTACTAGGTGTGTGACAAAGCGTCTAGCTGATGAAAGGATTAACTAAGTACATGAGATTCAAATTACAAAAAATGCAAATGCAATTGTTCGTGCAACATATTTCAGATGATTAAGTAAGTACATAATATACTACCACTAATAAAAATCAAAAGAAACTACTATCGGCCGCGCTTCTGGGGAGGCCTCCTCCTCCGAACCTAGGCCTGCGAGTACGTCAACTGTGTCGGTGCACGATGGACCCTCTGCGGCCTAGCTGGAGGCGTCGCGTACTCGGGCTCAGTGGGCTGCGTCGGTGGTGGCGCTCTGTATAGCTGTGATGACCCAGCCTCATCCGGGATGAGGAACCTCGCTACAATGTCCTCGTAGTTCACCGGATCTGGATCATCACCCTCGTCCTCGTAGTCGTCTAGAGCAGTGTAGCTGCGCGCGAGAAAAACTGTGCCTGCGGGCCTGTAGCAAATGAAGAATTATTTAGAGCATTGTAATACGCGATTGTAACACGTGAACAGTGCATTTCAGTACTCACCTGCAGCGTGAGTGGCTACAGAAGCGTGCCCTCTCGCAGCCTACGGGACGGTAGCGTGCGAAGATGTACCTGCTGCACCCCTGCCCCCGCTAAGCGGCACGCCTTGAGCCAAGTCGGTAGGGACGCGGCATCCCGACAACTCAAGGGCGCATCTCGAGCTGTCCAGAAACCTCCAGACGTAAGAGCTAACCTCCTCTCTCGTCACCTCAACTCTGGTGGTCAGCCGAGAATGTAAGCCGTGAAACTCCCTGTAGTGATGGAGCATGACATCACTCTACAAAATAAATTACGAATTAGTTAGCAAAATAAATTATGAATCACTAAGATTATATCGAAGGTATGACGCAACGTACCAAAGTGTGCGCCGCCGAGTCTATATGGGCGGGGTACATGTCTAGGAGGATCGGGATCGACACGTACCAAATGCAGACGAGTCCAGGGAGTGTAACACTCTCGGTACACGCGGTACGTCCGCGGGTCGTACGGTGCAGCCTCAGTGTACACGTCCACGAGGACTCCTCCCCACTCCTCAGCCCAAGGCACCATACGTACGTGCCCGGGGGCAGTCCCAGGTGCGCCCTTCCTACTCTGCCTGTGGGTAAGAAATAAATATAGCGTTATTAGATGGCATTACACAGTAATAATTATGAAAACATCGATACAGGGAACTTACGAGTGGGCTGCGGGTGGGACTGCACGGTCGTCGTGCACCGGGAACACCTGTCGTAGACCAAACTGCCACATCACACGATGGAAAGCGTAGCCCTCGACCTGGACGTCGAACACGAGGAACCGCCGGGTGAACCTGTACTCTGCGTCTCGTGTGCAAAGGGTGGACAGGCCACCCGTCACATGAAGCTGGACCTCAGCATCCGCGTACGGCGTCCAGCGTACGTGGTCCTCGGTGAGGTGGTCGAACGCAGCGACGAAGTGCGGGTAGGCTACCCGCACAGTCGTGTGTGCCCAACTAGGCTGTAGTCACGATAGAACGTAACCGTTAGTACTCAGAAAAGTTAAACAAAAAGTACCAAAATCGCGATTGCAATATCTTACCCGTCGCTGGCACCAGATGGTGCCATGGTCGGACCGTCGACGTCGTCACCGCTGCGTCTTTGACAGTGCGCAGTCGATCTAGGCCGCCCGATCTGGAACCTCTCGTATGCCCACAGCTGTACCAGCAGTGGACATCCTCCGAAGGTCGCGTTCTCGGCGATCCGTGCACACCCGTCGCAGAGTGCATGGTAGGTGGCGCACAGCACGGCCGAGCCCCAGGAGTACTGTGGCTCGGCGTCAAGGGGTGCGTCCATGATCTCCCTCACGAACTGCACCAGGTGCCTGTCCACGCTATCCCTATGGGACGTCGTGAACATGCACCAGCCGAAGAGCCACAGCAGGTACGCCTCCAGGTGGCGGCTGAGGCTCTGGTCGTCCACTAGCTCAACGATTTGCTCACGCTGTAAAATTAAGCTCACTTGTTACCATTTAGTTTTAAAATAAAGCTCACTTGCGTACCGTAAACTGTCGCAGCCAGCTCAAGGTCGGTCCGTGCGTGTGGTCGAAGGTCCTGTACACGGCAGGTGGTAGTACACCAACGAACCTCTGCAGCAGCTCCTGGCGCCAATCCGGGTGGACGTCCTGGGGCACCACAGCCTCACCGGCGATCGGGTATTCACTTGATCTTTTGAAAAGATAAAACCTGCACAATTCAAATGCAAATAACTCCATGATTCACTTGTTGAATATCTTGGGGAGTTTATTTATTGCAAGTTTTCGGCACTTATTCCAAGTGATATCATGCCTTTAATTTGCTCTGATACTCCTTCTTTGTGATTTTATTGATCTATCTTGAGTTATTATTCTTTTTGATACCCGTAAGTACATATTGCTCTGATACCCATCGATTTTATCGATAATTCCTTCAAGTGGTATCAAGTCTTTGTGATTTGATCCCAAGTGGTATCAATTGAGCGTTTATTCTCTCCATATGCTTACATGTGGTATCATTAAGTTTTTCTTTGCTTTTAGTGGTATCATGGCGTTTATTGCTCATTTCTTATGTGATATCCTTACTCACTTGAATTTCTTTTTAAGTGGTATCAGTGAATTCAATTATTTCCTACAAGTGGTATTTCATTGCCTCTTTGTAGTATTTCTCCGATACCCAAATTATTGATTAAGAATTTTCCTCCAAAACTAAAATTGTAAGTTCAATCGCCTAAGAATTCTCCGTGTGAGATTATTTATGAATTGAAATGCATAAAAGAGGAAAATCTCAAGTTGATTCCTTTTGTGTCTTCAAGAAAGGCCCTTGAGATAGATTTAAAGTGGTATCAAATTTCTCAAGTGGTATTTACTCTTTTTGGATTCCTCGTTTAACCCTATTAGGCAAATTGTTGGATTCTTCAAAAGAATCATGTTGAAAATTTGCAAAACCTAATAAAATGATGAGTGAATTATTTGAATGTGTTTCAAATAAGCCGTGTGATACCCTTACCTTGCTTTTCATGCTTATTTTACAAGTGGTATTTTTACAAGTGGTATCCACAAACCCAAATATGGTCTCTTTTCGAGTTTTCCTTATTTTAGACCATATTTCAAATAAATCGAGTTTTATTTGGCTTAATCCTTTCTTTTCTTGCCAAGGTCATAAATTTGCATTTCATATCTTGTATGACCTTCCTTAATGCCAAAAAGGATAGTTAAATGCCAAAAAGGGAAGAATGCTTCAATTAAAAAGGGGGAGAATGTTTTTAAAGATATACTCTAAAGTCGGTTTTTCCATTTTTGGTGTTTAATGCCAAAAGGGGGAGAATGTTTGACTAATTCCCTCTTTGTTAGAATTCCCTTTGATTCCCTCTTATGATAATTGAATATAATGTTCATATCTATCATGTTAATGCCAAAAGGGGGAGTAATCATGTTAATGCCAAAAAGGGGGAGTATGCTTGTATGCTAAATTTAAGTAATTGATAATAAATGATATTACAAATGGTTAAGAGTGGTATAGAGCATTACATGTATTTTACAAGTAGTTGTTTTCATCCAAATAAAGTTATAATAGAGTGAATTAGTGGGTTTGTCATCAATCACCAAAAAGGGGGAGATTGTAAGTTCAAGAGCCCTTGGTTTTGATGATTGATGATTAATTAATGCTTAGTCTGTGTTTAATGACAAACCTAATCTTTATGAGACTAACATGTTTTCTTGAGAATATATTTAGCAGTCTTATATTTGGATGAAAAATAGAAAACCCAAAGAATGTATGCGTATTCTTTCTATTATTAAAGTGCATATCTTGGATTCAAGTTAAACGTATAAATGTCCCCATTACATTAACCACAAAACATGCATCATGTTTCCCAATCCATATATTACATGGATGCACATACTTAGGGGGAGTTTGTAATTTAACTTGAAAATTTCATTGTATTGATCTATTCTTTATTGACACATATAAGGATCACGACAATGGAAACTAAATCCTTGAGTATATATTTGAATTGCCTAGTTATAGTATACTCATGGTAATATAGGATATACTCCAATGCAATCAAATTGAATATGTGCATATTATATCCAAGTCAATTATATCTATGCACATATACATGTGGGGTTTATTCTATAGTTGATGACTTAGAAGTAATGATCATTTCCATATAGTTTACACATAATGGATCATTATTTTTCATCAACATGAGTATATGAAAATTTGTGTAGTTAATATATACTCATATCAATTTAAATGAAAATTTAAATTGAGTTCATTTGTCTTGTTAATCATTAAAGAACATTTCATCATGTGTTGATGGTGTTCCTTGATTAATTAAGGACAAATGAATAGTTCTTAAGTATAATGAAGCATGTGTTGCATTGTTGTACTTAAGACACATTTAAATAATTCAAATTGATTTAGATTGTGCTCAATTGATCTAAAGGCATCCATTATGTGTTAATGGAGTACAAGAGATAATTGAGACAACCATGCATCTTGGACTAACTATTTTATGAGTTGTGATTGAGTTAGGTTAAGTCCAAAGATGGTTGAGATGATGAAAACGGGATAAGAACGGCATCATGAGGTGATGGGCGTCAAGAGAAGATCCCGAAGATAAAGAAGAGTCGAGTGATGATCCCGGGGGAGTATAAGTGAAGATCATAAAGACCCCAAAGGGGATTGCTTGCGCGCGGTGGCAAAGGTATAACTAGATAGGCTAAGGACTTTGTAGTCTTTGAGTCTAAGTTTTTATCGCCGTATTATTAAGAGGGGTTGTCTCCTAGCTTGAGCTTCATCATGTGTTGATGATCTCATTTCCGCGTTCACTCAAGCTCAAACCATTTGGATTTGGTTTTTGCATAAGAGTTCACCATTTGGCATGTGTTGCGAATGGGTTAAGCTTATGCTTGGTTGTTGTTGGTTTATGCTCTGATTTGCATGTGTTGCAAAGAGGAAGAGCATATGTATTTGGTTTTGCATAATGCTTTGAGTTGCATGTGTTCCAAATAGGATAAGCTATATGTGTTGGCTTTTTGCGTGAAGTTCACTTTTGCATGTGTTGCAAATGTTGAAGCTTCATGTCTGCTTTGTTTCAAAACAATCTTTCTTAAATCTTGTGGTTGCTTGGAGCTAAGTTTTGCATGTGTTGAAAAAGGAGAAAGCTCAAGCATGAGTTAGTGTTTGTGTGTTTGTTTGGAGCTAGAGGCTTGCATGTGTTGCAAGTAGAGAACTCAAACGGTTGATTTGGTTTTAGTGTGTAAGTTTGATTTTGTGGTTGCATGGAACTAGAGAAGTGCATGTGTTGAAATTAGAGAGTTCATGCACCTCGATTTTGTGTTGCTTGGAGCTAGACTTTTGCATGTGTTGCAAAGAGTAGTGCTCAAGCATGAAATAAGTGTATTGTGTTATTTGCAAGTTCGTTGTGCGAATAAACTGAGTGCTATGAGTCCGGAATTCCGAGAGCATGTGAGTAGGGCTTGCAACGGGTGTTGGCAAGTTGTCTGAGTCTCGTGTTGACCTTCACATGGCTAAGGGAATTAATCTCATAGACTCGAGTTTGATTTGCTTAATACGTTTTTGCAAATAGTTCTTGAGTTGATTGCGAAATGTGTTTTTGCAATTTGGTTGAAATTCTTTGAGCATGAGCTAAGTTGGTGCAGATGTGTTTTGCACAAGTGTATGATCATGTGTTGATCATCTAATAGCTCAAAGAATGGTATTTGGTTTTTGGAGAAATATTTTTGGAGTTAAAATCAGGTTTTTCTCCAGTGTGGCCGGTTGCACCGGAGTTGAGGGCGGTATTATCGGAGGTGCGGTAGTACCGGGCCCAAGGTGCGGTAGTACCGCAAGTCTTGATATTACCGCAAGTCTTGATACCGGATGTTTACTCTGCGTTGCTTTTTTGGCAGAGACGCTGTTTTCTGTCTCGTTGTCGAGCGGTGCTACCGGAGGTCAGAGCGGTACTACCGCTGGAGCGGTAGTACCGGGTTTTTGTCGGCGGTAATACCGGGCAGACTGCGCAACGGCTAGTTTTATAGCCGTTGCTACAGTAGAGCGGTAGTACCGCATGTGGGGGCGGTAGTACCGCGTTTTCGCAGCTTTTCTGGAATCTTGCCCCCAACGGCTAGTTTTCTTTGGTGGGGTATAAATAGAGCCCTTGGGGGGCTTGGGCAGGTGGTTGCTGGTGTGTGGGAGGTATTTGCATGTGTTGCTCTTCTCCCTTTGCTTCTTGAGCTTAAGTGTGAGCACTAATTGCATGTGTTGCAATTAGGGAGTGGTTTGAGAGCCTCTTATGCATGTGTTGCACTTGAGGGAGTCCTTGTGCATATGTTGCACTTGGTGGTCACCGGGAGTGCATTCGTTGTGCTTGGTGAAGTTCAAGCGTAGGAGTGGCTTGTTACTTTTGGAGGTTGCCGACTCTAGGCGTATCCTCGACCCTACAAGTGGTATCAGAGCCACGGTCACTCTCATTTTAGGCTTAACCGCTTAGAGAGTAAAAGGGATGGCGACTAGAGGTTTAGTGCACTCACACGATCCACTCATACTAAATGAATCAAATTATGCTTCATGGAAATTATTTATGATTGATCATTTTAAATCCATGAGCCCACAAATTTGGTGGATCGTAGATGTCGGCTTTTCTTCTCCACTAAATGATATTGCTCCAACTAAAGGAGAGGAGAAATGCCTACATCTCGATGCTCAAGCAACTAACGTTTTATTTAGTGTTGTGAGCGTAGAAATATTTAATCTCATTTGCAACCTCTCAAGCGTTCATGAAATGTGGATTAAGCTTCAAGAATTATTTGAATCATCCACAACAATTGAGAATTGCATTGAGGAGGAAATGTCGGTTGATGATTCTTCAACCACTACATCAAGTGATGATCCGACATCTCCATCAACCTCAATCTCCGCCTCAAGCGACGACGAATATTCACTCCCATCGCGAATCCGTTGCTTCATGGCAAAAGGTAAAATTGAGGTAAGTAATGATGAAAATGAAGATGAGCCCTCTTATGATGATCTAATGGATATGTTAGAGGAGCTCAATAATTATCTTGGGAAGGAGAAAACAAAATATAAGATTTTAAAGCTTGAACATGAATCACTTCAAAGTGATTATAATATGCTTAAAGAAAATCATGAATCCCTCCTTCTCAAAGAAATTTATAAGTCTAAGGCGGATATAGGAATCACATGTGATTTAATTGATGAAATGCCATGCTTAGATGTAAATTCTAATATTTCATCAAAAATTGACATGTCCACCTCTTATGAAGACTTAATTGATACACCTTGTTGCTCTAATGAAATTGTTTCAAGTTCTTCTATGTGTTTAGATGCTAATCTTGTAGAGGAAAACAAAGAGCTCAAGGCCCAAGTCATTAAATTGGAAAATGACTTGAAGAGGTGCGTAAAAGGAAAAGCCATCCTCGATGAGATATTGAGCAAGCCAAGGGCGCCTCAAGACAAGCGAGGACTCGGCTACAACTCCAAGAGGGAGAATAGCAAGACGAGGCATAATGCAAGACACTCGAAGACAATCAAATGCTTCGCTTGCAACAAGAAGGGCCACCTCGCCTCCGTGTGCCCAAACCAAGTGGATAACAAGGCCACACCATCAACAATGAGGCATACCGGCAAGGAGCACAACAAGAAGGTCAAAAGAGGACCAAACGGTGTGACGCGCTTCAATTGCCGGGAAAAGGGACATTTCGGTAAGGATTGTCCCAAAGGTATCACTCCTAAGCCTATTATTATTAATGACAATTATATGCTTAGGAAGGACAAGAATGGCAATGTGTTTGCCAAGCTTGTCAAGTCCCCTATGCCGACTCAAAATGATATTCATTTGCATAGGAAGAGTAAATCTAGAAATGGTTTTGCTAAATTTGTTAGGACTCCTAAGCCCACTCAATTCAATTCAAATATATTGCTTAGGAGAAATAACAATAGCAAAACATTTACTAGATATACTAGATCCACTAAGCCATTTCATAATTTTAATTATCATATGCTTAGAAGAGATCAAACTAGAAATAGTTTTGCAAAGTACAATTACCCTCCTAAGTACTCTCACTTAAATCCAAATACTTTGCTTAGGAGGAATGATTATTGCAAAACTATTCCTAGTTATGTTAGTCAATTTAATAATATCAAAATTGGGGCCATTTGGGTTCCTAAATTAATTGTGACTAACATTGTCGGACCCAACAATGATTGGGTACCAAAAACCGCCTAAAAGATTTTTAGGCAATATGAGATGGATTGGACGCTTGCTCAGTCAAGAGGAGAACGATTATATTTTTCTATAAATGATGCCAAGCATAAGGATGATCACTTCCATCATGATCCAATGCCATCTCGGGTAACAAGTATTTAAATTGATCCTTATGTCTTATAGCCTTGTGTAGGTTATATTGAAATATTAATGAAAATCAATTTAGATTACTTGTTGTGAGAACTTGCTCTCGCCTCTTATTCTCTTATTGCAAATCTTGAGTAAGTTAGGTAGTGGCACATTAAGGGGAGTGTTATTTCATATTCATGTATATCACATCCCTACGTGTGCCCATATTTATATAAGTGCATATATATATTTTCAAACCAAACCATTTAGCCAAAAGTCAAAATTTTGTATACTATTACTAATCTTGTGAAAAACTATTCGCAAAATATATACAAATGCTTTTGAAATGGTTTTCAAAAGTTTTAGCTTTGCAAAATCTATTTTGAAAAGAAAATGAGTTTTAACTCCAAAAGCTAGTTACTAGTATCTTGATTTTGATCTAAACTTATAATCTTTATAGAATTAAAAGTAAAAAGACTTTGAAAGTAATTCCAAAATGAAAAACCTAGAGTTGGTCATTCTTAACAATTCTTGTATTCAAAAAATTTCAAAAAACCAACCTAGCAAAAGTTATTTGATTTTGAAACTCACCGAAAAACTATAATTGACCCATAATGGTCATATTATTGCACTTAGTGAGTTTCACCATTTGGACCGGATCTTGTGCCATATCTAGGTTTCAAATGGCTTTTTAAACTCTAACACAAAAGAGGAGATTCTCAAAAGCTCAAACTTTTACATCTTATCTCATTCTCTTATTTGTTTTTGAGTTATTTGAAGATTTGACTTTGTGGATTTCATTTGGTGCTTCAAAAGAATCCTCTTTGGACAAAAGTCAAAAAGTGTGTTTAAAAGACCCAAATTTGTAAAAAGTCTTGTAAAACAATTATATTATATATTTCAAAAGTTTTGCAAGCTTCCAAAAGAAAAATTCTATTTTGGAAACTAATTTAGCCAAAACATTTGTGTTTAACTCAAATATACCTACAAGTAATATTTTGGCATTCAAATTGGATTTCATTATTTTCATTAGATAGTCATGGCTTCAAAATATATTTCAAATCCTTAAAGCCATGAGAATTCAAATTGTAGATGAAATCCAAGTTGAAGTTGCACTTTGAGGACTTTATGAAGTTTGTTTCATTTTTATGCCTCAAAGCGCATTTTGCCAAAATTAAGCTAAAAGGAAAAACTTTGCAAACAAAAGTTGCTTAAAAATGTTTGAAATCGTCCAAAGTTGGTTCCCTGAAAATTTCAAATCATTTGGATTTCGTTTGCAAAAGTTTGTTTTTAAAAGTCTAAGTCCAGTGGTGCCAGTCGGCACTACCGCCCCTGACCAGCGGTAGTACCGGGTTTGCGGTACTACCGGCCTGTGTGAGCGGTACTACCGGCCCTAATAGTCAGCTCTAAAAATTTTCAGAATTTTTTGAAGTTAGGCTTTGGGATATCTTTTGATTGGATCTTCATTTTTCGAGAATTCTTCTTGTAAAAGTTTTTTTGTAATCCCAAAGTTCATTTACGCAAAATTTCAAATGCCTTGCAATTTATTTGGAAGTATTTTCAAGTAGTGTCAGTTATGAGCATTAAATTGACTTAAAAAGTGGTATTCATTTGATCTTTTGAAAAGACAAAACCTGCGCAATTCAAATGCAAATAACTCCATGATTCACTTGTTGAATATCTTGGGAGTTTATTTATTGCAAGTTTTGGGCACTTAAATGCTTCCAAGAGATATCATGCCTTTAATTTGCTCTGATACTCCTTCTTTGTGATTTTATTGATCTATCTTGAGTTATTATTCTTTTTGATACCCGTAAGTACATATTGCTCTAATACCCATCGATTTTATCGATAATTCCTTCAAGTGGTATCAAGTCTTTGTGATTTGATCCCAAGTGGTATCAATTGAGCGTTTATTCTCTCCATATGCTTACATGTGGTATCATTAAGTTTTTCTTTGCTTTTAGTGGTATCATGGTGTTTATTGCTCATTTCTTATGTGATATCCTTAATCACTTGAATTCCTTTTTAAGTGGTATCAGTGAATTCAATTATTTCCTACAAGTGGTATTTCATTGCCTCTTTGTAGTATTTCTCCGATACCCAAATTATTGATTAAGAATTTTCCTCCAAAACTAAAATTGTAAGTTCAATCATCTAAGAATTCTCTGTGTGAGATTCTTTATGAATTGAAATGCATAAAAGTGAAAAATCTCAAGTTGATTCCTTTTGTGTCTTCAAGAAAGGCCCTTGAGATAGATTTAAAGTGGTATCAAATTTCTCAAGTGGTATTTACTATTTTTGGATTCCTCGTTTAACCCTATTAGGCAAATTGTTTGATTCTTCAAAAGAATCATGTTGAAAATTTGCAAAACCTAATAAAATGAGGAGTGAATTAT
The DNA here is from genome assembly GCA_036346375.1 of Guadua angustifolia. Lineage (NCBI taxonomy): Eukaryota > Viridiplantae > Streptophyta > Magnoliopsida > Poales > Poaceae > Guadua > Guadua angustifolia. The sequence goes on along the minus strand of CM070511.1, from coordinate 2,563,787 downwards.
TTGAATGTGTTTCAAATAAGCCGTGTGATACCCTTACCTTGCTTTTCATGCTTATTTTACAAGTGGTATTTTTACAAGTGGTATCCATAAACCCAAATATGGTCTCTTTTCGAGTTTTCCTTATTTTAGACCATATTTCAAATAAATCGAGTTTTATTTGGCTTAATCCTTTCTTTTCTTGCCAAGGTCATAAATTTGCATTTCATATCTTGTATGACCTTCCTTAATGCCAAAAAGGATAGTTAAATGCCAAAAAGGGAAGAATGCTTCAATTAAAAAGGGGGAGAATGTTTTTAAAGATATACTCTAAAGTCGGTTTTCCCATTTTTGGTGTTTAATGCCAAAAGGGGGAGAATGTTTGACTAATTCCCTCTTTGTTAGAATTCCCTTTGATTCCCTCTTATGATAATTGAATATAATGTTCAGATCTATCATGTTAATGCCAAAAGGGGGAGTAATCATGTTAATACCAAAAAGGGGGAGTATGCTTGTATGCTAAATTTAAGTAATTGATAATAAATGATATTACAAATGGTTAAGAGTGGTATAGAGCATTACAAGTATTTTACAAGTAGTTGTTTTCATCCAAATAAAGTTATAATAGAGTGAATTAGTGGGTTTGTCATCAATCACCAAAAAGGGGGAGATTGTATGTTCAAGAGCCCTTGGTTTTGATGATTGATGATTAATTAATGCTTAGTCTGTGTTTAATGACAAACCTAATCTTTATGAGACTAACATGTTTTCTTGAGAATATATTTAGCAGTCTTATATTTGGATGAAAAATAGAAAACCCAAGGTATGTATGCGTATTCTTTCTATTATTAAAGTGCATATCTTGGATTCAAGTTAAATGTATAAATGTCCCCATTACATTAACCACAAAACGTGCATCATGTTTCCCAATCCATATATTACATGGATGCACATACTTAGGGGGAGTTTGTAATTTAACTTGAAAGTTTCATTGTATTGATCTATTCTTTATTGACACATATAAGGATCACGACAATGGAAACTAAATCCTTGAGTATATATTTGAATTGCCTAGTTATAGTATACTCATGGTAATATAGGATATACTCCAATGCAATCAAATTGAATATGTGCATATTATATCCAAGTCAATTATATCTATGCACATATTCATGTGGGGTTTATTCTATAGTTGATGACTTAGAAGTAATGATCATTTCCATATAGTTTACACATAATGGATCATTATTTTTCATCAACATGAATATATGAAAACTTGTGTAGTCAATATATACTCATATCAATTTAAATGAAAATTTAAATTGAGTTCATTTATCTTGTTAATCATTAAAGAACATTTCATCATGTGTTGATGGTGTTCCTTGATTAATTAAGGATAAATGAATAGTTCTTAAGTATAATGAAGCATGTGTTGCATTATTGTACTTAAGACATATTTAAATCATTCAAATTGATTTAGATTGTGCTCAATTGATCTAAAGGCATCCATTATGTGTTAATGGAGTGAAAGAGATAATTGAGACAACCATGCATCTTGAACTAACTATTTTATGAGTTGTGATTGAGTTAGGTTAATTCCAAAGATGGTTGAGATGATGAAAACGGGATAAGGGCGACATCATGAGGTGATGGGCGTCAAGAGAAGTGAACGGGTTGCCGAACTTCCGTCAAGTGGAGGATAAGGACTTGATCGACATTGACCTCGCCACGAAGGCCAATGATCGAGAACACAAGCAAGAACAAGAAAGATGCAACTGAATTTTGCAATTGAAGATGAAGCTCACGAAGTTGGGGATGAACGGCCTCAAAGACGAATTAATCTAAGCAAAACCCAAATCAAACCCTAAGACGTCCTAAAGATACATGGGCCAAGGGCCCAAATTGGTGACGCAGCACCTGGGACAGATTCTATCCGTCAACTTGCAACGTGATGATCCGAAGTCCAAATGACCTGAAACTAGTGGGAGATATCTCCTAAGTGAAGATCATAAAGAGCTCGTTTGTGGCCCCGATTTTAGTGAACGCTGCTCCTGGTGGCCGAGGTAGTCGACTCGAGACGAATTTGACCTCCAACTTGAATTGACGCCCTCCTTGCCTCCCTCCTGGCCCTTGCTGGTTCCCAAGGCCTTCATGATCCTCTCCAAAGTTCCTAAGTACAATTAGGTAGCATACCATTCTCACAAGTATCAGACGGGCACTTAGGAACGAGCTCACTGTTGATTCAATTGCGTGCTCGTGCTCTTGTGATGGGTCCTTGCATCACAACCGGAGGAGTCTCGGCGTATGCATTGAAGTGATGTCCTCATCAAGAAGATCCCAAGATAAAGAAGAGTCGAGTGATGATCCCGGGAGTATAAGTGAAGATCATAAAGACCCCTTTGTACAAGCAAAGGTATAACTAGATAGGCTAAGGACTTTGTAGTCTTTGAGTCTAAGTTTTTATCGCCGTACTATTAAGAGGGTTGTCTCCAAGCTTGAGCTTCATCATGTGTTGATGATGATGAGGACATCACTCATATGCATACGCCCGAGACTTCTCCAGTTGTGATGCAAGGACCCATCACAAGAGCACGAGAACGGCAATTGAATCAACAGGTGTGCTTGTTCCTAAGAGCACGAGCACGGCAATTGATTATTTCATACTTAGGAACTTTGGAGAGGATCATGAAGGCCTTGGGAACCAGCAAGGGCCAGGAGGGAGGCAAGGAGGGCGTCCAAGTCAAGTTGGAGTCCCAATTCATCTCGGAGTCGGAGTCCCAATTCAACTCGGAGTCGACTACCTCGGTCACCAGGAGCAGTGTTCACTAAAGTCATCGCCCAGGCCACAAACGGACTCCGATTTCAATAATCCACATATGTATCGAAAGCTAAGGAGACAACCTTTCCAATGGCACTGGTTTTAGGTCAATTGGACTTCGGAGTCAACAGGAATATGCAAAACAATCCAGAATACTTTTTCAGTCCGAGTTCGAGTCCAGTTCGGCCTCAGCTACAGCACTGACTTTAAAGTGCCATAACTTTTGATTCCGGAGGGATCTGGAGACCCATGAGTACACGTTTGAAAGATCTCAGAGTCTACTTTACAAAGGATCTGGCCTCACCTCAAAATTCCTTCAGATGCGTCCGAAAACTGCCAAAAACCAAACATTGCTTTTTCAGTCCGAGTCAAACTCTAGTCAAAGTAGGCTTGGTGTTTTCAATTTGAGTTGTATTAGATCTCCAATGCTATGGACGACCCCCTCCTGCTCCCCTAGTATAAATAACCACCCAAACCCTCATCTAGGACTTGGCTTTTGCTTAGATCAATTCTGTCTTTGAACAGTATCGCCGTTCATCGGTTTGTGGAACCCCAACTCGTGTGCTTAATATAATTCGCAATTTCAGATTGCTTCTTCTACGTTCTTGCTTGTGTTCTCGATTCGCATGCAGGGATAAGCCTTCTTGGCGAGGTCAACCGTGTTTGTGCAAGGTTGATAACCAACGGAGCCGTGGTGTAGCGATTCTTTGGGTTCGGATCGGTTCGATCGAAGTCGGATCGTCAACGCCGAGTCTCCACCAATCGACTTACCTCTACTGTCGGAAGATCGGGCCCCCGCGCATCAAGTGGTATCGAGCCTCGGTTTCCGTCGGTATCATTGTATCCCTTTAGTTTTGTTTTGCCATCGCCCTAGAGTCCGTAAAAACGCCCACAAAAGTTCATCATCAATTCCGCGTCCTACAACCCTTTGAGCCTTGCAATTTCGCTTTCGAGATCGTATTGTTGAGTATTGATCCATAGTCATCGCCTTGTTGCTGGTTTGAGGTCGCGATTCTAGTTGCTAGTTGTCCCTGTCCGTTGCCCTAGTTCTTGTTTTGCATCAATTATCAACCCATCGTCGCCAACCCTAGAACCGAACCGAATTCTTCTCGGTTGGTCCTTACCGCTGCTCTGCATTATAAAACCTATTCCGCAAACCCTAGATATGTCGCGAGCCGCCTTGTGTCAATTGCCCTGCACCGCTGGCCATCCTTTTTCACCCGCAAAACTAATCCTATTCTAGCCTAACCGGGAGAAAGATCTGAATTCGCGAGCAATTCCAGATTGTGCAGTGTTCACTAAAACTGGCATAACTTATGCATACGAACTCCGATTTGGGTCTATTTTTTTTGTTTCGAAGGGGACGATGAGGCGCATCTGAAAATTCCACACGTCTTTAGACCTGTGCTATTTTTGACCCTAAAAAAACCTCTAAGACTGAGTTTCGGCGCCCGGAAGTTTGCTGTCCTGTTTTGTCAATTCTTTCGGGCATCGGTTTCCTATCGTCTGTTGCTTCAAATTGTGAGATTTTTGTTTCTCCTCTGAGTTAAGAGGTATATATTTGTGTTAGAAAAAAAAAGAAGTGAAAAAAATAAGAGGAGAGAAAGAGCCAAACCGGCAAAAAAAACAGAGAGAAGAGAAAGAGAAGTAGAAAATCAGAATTGCTTGCATCCTTTGAGTCCTTTGTGCTTTGATATATCCCTTGCTAGGTTGAACTAGTTCTAGGAGCACGCTTAGGCCAGCAAATGTGACAAGAACTTTGAATCTTTATTCAGCTTTGCTAACTGTTTTCGAAATTTGCTAATACTTGCTACTATACTTTGCCTTCCAAGCTCCACCTTCGCCGATCGCTTCAGTTCAATTCGCAATCGCTACACTCAAGCTTATCACGGTATCACGAACCAGCGCCGGTTGTACCACCTGTTGCATTGGTAAGAACACTTGTAAGAGCGTGGTAAGACGCTTGAGAGTGAGTGAAACCACCTTCGCCGCCAAAGTAGTTGATAGGGATTATACCACGGTTGTTTTTGTTTCTTTTTCTTTCTTTCAACTAACAATGGCGGGTAATGAGGAAGATGAGTGTGTTACACGGAACGAGCTTAACAACGCACTCAATGACATCAACGCAAACATCGCAAGGATCGCCAAGATAACGACCAAAGATTGGAGAGGATAGAGCGAAGCATCGCCAATCTTCTTACCAGGTTGGAAAATTTTGAGAGACACCGCCTCCCAATGGAGCTCGCAGAGTGGAAGATCAAGAAGAGTCTGTCAGGAGATGATGTGGATGGAGAGGGCCACGATGCCTTTGTCTCAAGGCGTTGCGCAGATGTGCGACAACAACAACGCCTGAATAACAACCGTCAAGGTATGGGAGGTAACAATTTTAATCCTCGTAATGGTCGTGGACATGATGATTCTTTTGCTAGGGTTAAATTTACCATACCATCTTTTTCTGGTACTTATGATGCTGAAGTTTACTTAGATTGGGAAATGACAGTTGAACAAAAATTTAACTCCCATCTTGTTCCTGAGATACATAGAGTTAGACAAGCTACTAGTGAGTTTAAAGATTTTGCTATCATTTGGTGGAATGAAATAGTAAATTTGGATTAGCACCGACACGTGGGATAGATTAAAACAAGCCATGCGAGAAGATTTGTTCCTCCTTCTTATAAACGTGATATGCGCAAGAAATTGCAACGCTTAAATAAAAATAATAAATCTGTTGAGGAGTACTACCAAGAGCTACAAATAGGCATGTTGCGTTGTGAGGTAGTTGAGGATGAGGAGGATAAGATGGCTCGTTTTTATGGGGGTTTACGGCGTGAGATTCAGGACATAATTGATTACAAAGAATATAATTCTATCAATAGATTGTTCCAGCTTGCTATGTTGGCAGAAAAAGAATTGCAGGAAAAACAGCAAAGGCCAAGGAGCAATTTTGGCAACATACCCACACCAAAGACGACGCCGGGGACAACCAAATCAGCTCCACCCCTTTCTGTTCGGTCTGCTGCCCCCTCCATGAGTAGGGCGCGTTCAGCAGCACCATCACCGCCATCACGAGTACCCGAGGTGAGTAAATCTAACCATGTGCAGGCACCAACAAAGAGTTCTTCATCGGTGGCTTCCACGGATCGAACAACGGAAATTGTGTGCCACCAATGCAAGGGGATGGGCCATATCATGAAGGATTGCCCAAGTTGTCGAGCGTACATTGCAACAGAAGAAGGTGGGTACATTAGTGCTAGTGATGTTGAGGATGAATATGCTCTTGTAGCTAACCTTGCAGATAATGAGGATGACCATGAGACGGACGACGATGATGAGGAAATTTTAGGGACCGCTGCCACCAAGAATTATAGGACAATCATCGTGCAATGAGTGTTGAGCGCTCAAATGGAGCAAGCGGACAAGCTACAACGCCATAATTTGTTTCAGATGTACTTCATCGTCAAGGACCGTCGTGTTCGTGTCATAATTGATGGTGGGAGCTGCAATAACTTGGTGAGTTCAGATCTAGTGGAGAAGCTTTGCTTGCCCACACGCACACCCTCATCCCTACCATATTCAATGGTTCAATAACAATGTAAGGTGAAGGTAACACAAACCGCGAGAGTGCAATTTTCCAATGGAACATACCATGATTTTGCTGATTTTGATGTGGTGCCTATGCAAGCATGTTCCTTTTGTTAGGCCATCCATGGGAATTTGATCTCGATGCAATTCATCACGGTAGAAGTAACAAATACACTCTTATGCACAAGGGGAAGAAAATCACTTTGCTTCCTATGACTCCTGCTGAAATTGTGCAATGTGACAAAGAGAGAGCTGAAAATGAGAGAAAGGAGAGTACGCTAGAATCTGAAAATCAGCAAGTAGTTAAAAATGTTTTCCCACCTAAGAAAGGCAAGAAAGAACCTAGTTCTAGGTCCGAGGGAATTAAATTGAAGGGTGGTGTTATGCTTGCTACAAAATGTGACCTTGCTGAAATTAATGAGAATGATGCACCGTGCTATGCTTTGATATGCAAAGATGCTTTGTTTTCATTGGATGATATGCCCAGTACTTCGCCTCCTGCTGTCACTAACCTTTTCCTGCATTGCAAAGAGGGAAGAACATGGGACAAATATGTGATAAATGATGGATTTGTGTTTAGAGCTAACCGCCTATGCGTTCCAGTTGGATCCGTTCGTTTTCTTTTGATACAGGAAGCTCATGGAGGAGGTTTGATGGGTCATTTTGGTGCCAAGAAGACGGAGGCCGTGCTGTCCGCTCCCTTCTTTTGGCCGAAGATGAGGCGAGACATTGAGAGGTTTGTATCCCGCTGCACTACATGTCAAAAGGCTAAGTCACGATTGAATCCACATGGTTTATATATGCCTCTTCCTGTTCCTAGCACTCCATGGGAGGATATATCTATGGACTTTGTTTTAGGACTGCCTAGGATCAAGAGGGGGAGGGATAGTATTTTTGTGGTGGTTGATAGATTTTCTAAGATGGCACACTTTATTCCTTGTCATAAGAGCGACGATACTGTTAATATTGCTAACCTTTTCTTTCAAGAAATCGTTCGCTTGCATGGTATGCCTTCTACTATTGTTTCAGATCGTGATGCCAAGTTTTTGAGCCACTTTTGGAGAACTCTATGGAATAAATTGGGGACCAAGCTGTTGTTTTCAACAACATGTCATCCTCAAACCGACGGCCAAACCGAGGGCGGTACACTCCACCACCAAGATTTGAAACCGTTCATGGGAGAAGAAGATGAGCTTGAGTCGAGGACGACTCCACTTCATGAGGGGGAGGATGATGAGGACATCACTCCTATGCATACGCCCGAGACTTCTCCAGTTGTGATGCAAGGACCCATCACAAGAGCACGAGCACGGCAATTGAATCAACAGGTGAGCTTGTTCCTAAGTGCCCGTGTATATACTTGTGAGGATGGTATGCTACCTAATGATATTATTGATTATATCGTACTTAGGAACTTTGGAGAGGATCATGAAGGCCTTGGGAACTAGCAAGGGCCAGGAGGGAGTCCAAGTCAAGTTGGAGTCCCAATTCATCTCGGAGTCGGAGTCCCAATTCAACTCGGAGTCGACTACCTCGGTCACCAGGAGTAGTGTTCACTAAAATCATCGCCGAAGCCACAAACGGACTCCGATTTCAATGATCCACATATGTATCGAAAGCTAAGGAGACAGCCTTTCCAATGGCACTGGTTTAAGGTCAATTGGACTTTGGAGTCAATAGGAATATGTAAAATAATCCAGAACACTTTTTCAGTCCGAGTTCGAGTCCAGTTCGGCCTCAGCAACAGCACTGACTTTAAAGTGCGATAACTTTTGATTCCGGAGGGATCTGGAGACCCATGAGTACACGTTTGAAAGATCTCGGAGTCTACTTTCCAAAGGATCTAGCCTCACCTCAAAATTCCTTCAGATGCGTTCGAAAACGGCCAAAAACCAAACATTGCTTTTTCAGTCCGAGTCAAACTCTAGTCAAAGTAGGCTTGGTGTTTTCAATTTGAGTTGTATTAGATCTCCAATGCTATGGACGACCCCCTCCTGCTCCCCTAGTATAAATAACCACCCAAACCCTCATCTAGGACTTGGCTTTTGCTTAGATCAATTCTGTCTTTGAACAGATCGCCGCTCATCGGTTTGTGGAACCCCAACTCGTGTGCTTAATATAATTCACAATTTCAGATTGCTTCTTCTACGCTCTTGCTTGTGTTCTCGATTCGCATGCAGGATAAGCCTTCTTGGCGGGTCAACCGTGTTTGTGCAAGGTTGATAACCAACGAGCCATGGTGTAGCGATTCTCGGGTTCAGATTGGTTCTGATCGGAAGCCGGATCGTCAACGTCGAGTCTCCACCAATCGACTTACCTCTACCTGTCGGAAGATCGGGCCCCCGTGCGCATTAGATGATCTCATTTCCGTGTTCACTCAAGCTCAAACCATTTGGATTTGATTTTTGCATAAGAGTTAACCATTTGGTATGTGTTGCGAATGGGTTAAACTTATGCTTGGTTGTTGTTGGTTTATGCTCTGATTTGCATGTGTTGCAAAGAGGAAGAGCATATGTATTTGGTTTTCGCATAATGCTTTGAGTTGCATGTGTTGCAAATAGGATAAGCTATATGCGTTGGCTTTTGTGTGAAGTTCACTTTTGCATGTGTTGCAAATGTTGAAGCTTCATGTCTGCTTTGTTTCAAAACAATCTTTCTTAAATTTTATGGTTGCTTAGAGCTAAGTTTTGCATGTGTTGAAAAAGGAGAAAGCTCAAGCACGAGTTGGTGTTTGTGTGTTTGTTTGGAGCTAGAGGCTTGCATGTGTTGCAAGTAGAGAGCTCAAACGGTTGATTTGGTTTTAGCGTGTAAGTTTGATTTTGTGGTTGCATGGAACTAGAGAAGTGCATGTGTTGAAATTAGAGAGTTCATGCACCTCGATTTTGTGTTGCTTGGAGCTAGGCTTTTGCATGTGTTGCAAAGAGTAGTGCTCAAGCATGAAATAAGTGTATTGTGTTATTTGCAAGTTCGTTGTGCGAATAAACTGAGTGCTATGAGTCCGAATTCGAGAGCATGTGAGTAGGGCTTGCAACGGTGTTGGCAAGTTGTCTGGGTCTCGTGTTGACCTTCACATGGCTAAGGGAATTAATCTCATAGACTCGAGTTTGATTTGCTTAATACGTTTTTGCAAATAGTTCTTGAGTTGATTGCGAAATGTGTTTTTGCAATTTGGTTGAAATTCTTTGAGCATGAGCTAAGTTGGTGCGGTATGTGTTTTGCACAAGTGTATGATCATGTGTTGATCATCTAATAGCTCAAAGAATGGTATTTGGTTTTTGGAGAAATGTTTTTGGAGTTAAAATCAGGTTTTTCTCCAGTGTGGCCGGTTGCACCGGAGTTGAGGGCGGTACTACCGGAGGTGCGGTAGTACCGCAACTACCGGATGTTTGCCTGCGGTTGCTTTTTGGCAGAGACGCTGTTTTCTGTCTCGTTGTCGAGCGGTGCTACCGGAGGTCAGAGCGGTACTATCGCCGAGCGTAGTACCGGTTTTGTCGTGGTAATATCGGGCGAGATCAGCAAGAATGGCTAGTTTTATAGCTGTTGCTCTGAAGAGAGCTGTAGTACCACATGTGGGGCGGTAGTACTGCTGCTGCAATTTTTCGGAATCTTGCCCCCAACAGCTAGTTTTCTTTGGTGGGGTATAAATAGAGCCCTTGGGGGGCTTGGGCAGGTGGTTGCTGGTGTGTGGGAGGTATTTGCATGTGTTGCTCTTCTCCCTTTGCTTCTTGAGCTTAAGTGTGAGCACTAATTGCATATGTTGCAATTAGGGAGTGGTTTGAGAGCCTCTTGTGCATGTGTTGCACTTGAGGGAGTCCTTGTGCATGTGTTGCACTTGGTGATCACCGAGAGCGCATTCGTTGTGCTTGGTGAAGTTCAAGCGTAGGAGCGGCTTGTTACTCTTGGAGGTTGCCGACTCCTAGACGGCAAGGGCGTTGCAGCAGGAGCTCTCAAGGTGAGAAGCCCCCAAGTTTGTCAAGGTTCGGGTTGAGCCTACGCGAAAGCGTGAAAAACCACGACTAGTGGATAGAGGCGGGTGCTCGAGCGGGAGCCGGTCCAAGTAGTTGGGCTTGCCTCGACGTAGACTAGGGGAGACCGGCAAGTCTCCGAACACCACGGAAAAATATTGGTTGTCCCTTGTCTCTGTTATATTTGAGCATTTGCATTATTGTATATTTATCAATTGCTTGGATGTATTAGAATTGCTTAGCATTAATTGATTGTTCAATTTAGCAATTCTAGTGTAGAAACATAATTTAGTTAGTGCACTTAGTGAGCCTAGTTGATTTAGGCTTTAATTGTCAAAACCTATTTATCGCTTCCGCATATATCTTTGATTAGGTTTTGACTTAGGGGTGTATTAGAGCGAATTGTTTAGTGAGCGATTGAATTTCGTAAAACGCCTATTCACCCCCCTCTAGGCGCATCCTCGACCCTACAAACATGGCCTATGCAAAAGGTATGGCTTGTTGCACGAGCATTTGCACTCGGCCTGTAAGATGCACTCCTGGGTGACAACCCTCTGGTTGGTTCCACGCCTTCCTTTATCCCTGCAGATCACCTCGAAGTGCAGTGTCCGTGCACCAACTTTGATAGCTCTGTGTTTGGCCGCCTTCTGACTCTTCTCATCCATGTATTTAGTGATCATCGAAGAGTACAAGAACTTCTCATGTCTCATTACTATGTCAGCAGCTGCAAGCCTGTCTACAAAGTACTTAGTTGTACCCCTCAGCACTCCCTCGACAATTCCTACCAACGGAAGACATCTCATCCCTCGCATTACCCAGTTGTAAACTTCTGCAAAGTTAGTGGTCATCACACCATATTTGGCACCATGTGTGTCATGTAACAGTGACCACTTCTCTTTCGGTTCGTGCTTGATCCAGTCCGAGAAACATTTGATTGGCCTTTGCCTCCGACGACGGTTAGTCGCCTCATCCTCTGCTTGGGGGGGAAAAGAGGTCACCTTTGCTCCGTGTTCCATTGGCACTAGTGTTGCTCGTCTGCTCCTTGTGTTTCCTTGTCAGGTCTTCAAGATTTTTCCACAGAGTTCGGAACTTGCTCTCCTGGTTGTGGTTACATAGTTTTTTGAACATGTTCATTAGTTGCTTGTTCCTGAATTGCTTATAGAAGTTTGCACCCAAATGCCTCATGCACCATCGACTCTGCAAGTCAGGCCATCGGTATGGTTTCTCTTCCCCTGTTTGTAGCTGGTTGATAGCACTAAGCAAGCCAGCATGCCTGTCATGCAGCACGCACAAATCTGGATGAGTTTTGACCACCCCGATCTTCAAGTTTCGTAGGAACCACAGCCAACTCTCGTAGTTTTCGCTTTCTACGAAGGCAAAGGCAACGGGCAGAATCTAATTGTTCCCATCGACGCCCACAGCTGTTAGTATTTGCCCTCTGTATTTCCCGGTCAAGAATTTGCCGTCCACGCACAACAATGGACAACAGTGACATAACGCCTTAATGCAAGCTCCGAATGCGAAGAACACTCTCCTCAGATGCATTTTAGTTAGCCACTTGATTGACGGACAATCTTGATAATCATAGTAGGTCCCAGGATTTCTTCCCTGAATGCAACTGAGCAGTGTGGGCAGGTTATGGTACGAGTCTTCAAACTTCCCAAACCTCATTTCTAATGCCTTCTGTTTCGCCCTCCACGCCTTCCCATAGCTAATTGTGTACTGATATCTGTTCTCGATTGCTCGGATAATAGCACGGGCTCAAAACTCGTGTTCTCCACTATCTCTGATACATGATGTTCGCGACATACCCGGATGATGTGTTCCTGTGAGCTATCTTTGTTTCTCACCATACATGTATGTCGCTCAACCTTCAAACATAGCCAATGGGTGCCCCATTGTGCACTCTCCACGGACACCCATGGATCTCACACACCACGTCGTAGCAGGTTGGGGTGGATTTCTTAACCCTGAAAGTCCTTCTTAATGATAGAGCCCAATCTTTTACGGCATCCTCGCATGCCTCTTTGGTCGGGTACATCTTGTTAAGCCTAACCTCATTGTCAAGATCTCGCCAAGGTACATCGTTGCTTTCATTGACAACCACTTATCAAATTGCTGCGTGCTCCACTCTACCGGGCACAAGCAGCTCTGCACCTCCATCTTCCTCATCCGACTCATCGTCGTCCTCCTCTTCTGCTCTGCTGTACTCACGGTCTTCCTCTTCCATCCTAACTGTTATTTCATCAATTTGCTCACCTTCGTCCACCAGTCCCCGCGCTTCTTGGCCAACATTTTCATCATCCTCCCGAAACTCAACCTGTTCACCACTTTGCTGAACATGTTGCTCATGGCTAGATCCCCCAATTTCAGTGTCACCGAAACTGAGCTCATTTTGAGGCTGACTACACTCACCGGCGTCCAACTGCTGCTGGGGGGCAACGTCCCTCTCATATGCTCGCACTAAAAGCACTCGATTCCATCCCCGTTGCTCTCGCCTCACATATGATCTCCACGATCACGGTTCCCTTCACTCAACTAGCTCCCAAGAATAGGGTCATTTTGCATACTACATAGGCAAAATACCTTCAACTCACACTTCTCTTCTTCCATCCGAAAAGTATAATATAACCATTTCAACACGAGAAGAAAATGTATATTGCCGATCCTACTCAAACTTCGTCCACATCTTGCATGTTACTTAGATCTGCACCTCCAAACCATGGATTACAACCCCTCTCCATAATAGATTCTAAATGGAACTCGTTACATCATATCTCATAATCCATTCATTCACCCACGAATTAATTATTTTTCGTAAAAAATACTGTGACACCTAACATAACTATACCTACATGCTACAAAAATATATATCTAACCGTAAGAAACATCTAAATTCCTAAGAATATATATCGGCGTACTTCTATCCATAAAAAACATCTAAATTCCTAAGAATATATATTGGCGTACTTCTATCCGTAAAAAGCATCTAAATTTCTAAGAATATATATCGGCGTACTTCTATCGGTAAAAAACATCTAAATTCCTAAAAATATATATCGATGTACTTTTATCCGTAAAAAACATCCACATTCCTAACAACATATAGATTACGTACATCTGACTACATTTCCATGAACCTATGTTGACATACTCCTATTCGTAAAAAATATCTAAATTCACTAAATCTATCCGTAACATATCAAATTACCTAGATCTAAAACTATTTCTAATATACCATAATTTACTGCTAAAAAAAGTAAATAACAGAAATTTACCTCCAAACAGTCGCGCAGAATCCCTTCCTCTTCCTTCTTTTCTCTCCTCCTCCCCCTCTTCTTCTTTCTCTCTTTCTCTCTCTTCTCAAATTCCCGAGCACACAAATGGCTACAGTGCCGGGCGATTGCCTTATATAAACGCTCCTGTCACCCTTTGGTCGGGCGACAGGGGCCCGCGCCCCCCCTGTCGCCCGACCATCGGTCAATTTATTACATGTCGCCCTTTCGTCGGGCAACAAGGGCCGTTTCAGCTCCTGTCGCCAGTTGATCGGGCGATAGGAGGCCACGTCACCGCCCGGCCTCCTGTCGCCCGTGTAATTTTCTATTTAGGTTCTGTCGCCTGCTGGAGCGAACAGGTATATATTCTGTAATTTTTTTCGATGGTATATTTTTGAAATTTCGAATAAAAAATGTATTATTAAAAAAATTCTAGAAATGGGTAAAATGGAATGCTTCCCACCTCAGAGTACAGAATCTTGATGTTTCTTACTGGTTCTTCTCTAAAGCAAGCAACTGCTGCTAGAATGGTCTCGAGTCTGGAAGTCTGGATCATTATCTGGCAGACTTGCACAGCTTTAGTTTGAAGTTCGAACTACATAAACTAGACCGTGGGTGCGGCGCATGCTGCGCTGCAATGCGCCAGCTGTAATGTGAAATCTAGGCCTTCTTACGAAGAAATGGATCTAGATATAATTTTTAAAAATCTCCGGGACAAATCGTATAATTTTCGCTACACACACTGTAATTTTGAAAAGCTTTCAGCACTCTGAGATAAATTTCGTGTAATCTTAAAAAGATTTGGAGACTTCAAAATAATTTTTTTATGGGCGGTATTTCCAGAAAAATAAAGCCTTACCGCGAAGAAAGGAACTCATAAGTAATTTTAAAAAATCTCGGGGAAAAAATGGGTTAATATGTAATTTTAGAAAGTTTCATTGTCCTTGTGTCTAGAAGCACATGTTAAAAACAAATTTTGGAAGTTTTGGAGGTCTCCTGCAAACAAAAAAACTATCATGTCTTTGCGCGAGAAAATTGAATATATGCCATTGCAAAGATGAGCCATTGTCCAAATGCCACTATGGTTCTGGATCACTTTAAAATACCTCTCGAAAGGAGTCCTTCTCGCCCACGATGCCATTCCTGCCATTTTGCTGCGCTTGAAATCGCTTATTCCCATTTTGCAAGGCAAAGAAAGCTTAGGATAAAAGGTTTTCTTGAAGGTGGCAGCAGCTCTGGTGCCAAGCAGGGAAATAATGGAAAACAGAAAACAATAATCAGATGCCTAATGAAGTGTAAGAGATGTGGGGAGGTTGGTCATAGACAAGCAAGCTACAAGTGTCCACTAAATGGTACTAAGAAAAGGTAAAATTTACTAACTATGCTTATCAAATGCATGATTATACTGTTTTCTAATTTTTTGAACTGTTTTGTAATGCATGAGCTGTTGTAGGAAGAGAAAGAGCAGGAGCAAAGTGTATGCCAGCACCTCTAATAAACAAACCACTGTGCATAATAGCCCTGGAGTGCTCACAAGAAGGTATGCTATGAATATATTCCAAGCCATCTGCAAATCCATGATCTGAACTTATTTCAACTGTCTTTTGCAGCATGCGTAGTGGGCTAAGCAACACATCCACTGAGCCTACCCCTACACAGGCATCTCAGACTACTCCTAAAAAAAAGACCCAACCCAGGAAGAAGATGACCCCGAAGAAAAAGAAGGCCTGAGTCCTTGTGGAATGTGTGTGGAGTTTAGATGTCTCAGACTAGTTGCTGTGATAATAAGCAATCTTTGTTCCATATATATTGAACTTTCTCAATAGATATGAGTAACGGCTGGTGGGAGTCAAATACAACCAGTCTATTGAAGATGTTAATCTGTTGGTGTAAATGATGTGCTTGCAAACCAAGTGATCGTTTTCCCATCTACTATAGAACTTTCTCTCTCGAATAGACATGAAGTCTGTAATCCCTTTGCAATCTTTGTTATAAAAATGGTTCTGGTATCAACTATCCACTTCCATTTGTTAGACAACGCAATATCTATATTTTGTAATGTTATGTGCATTAGTTTTGTTGGGTGTGTCCTGATCTGGTGGTGTATGATATTACAAACAAGAAGTGTGGAGTTTAGATGTCTTTGTTCCATATAAGCATGGGCAATTCAATCAGTACATGCTCCTTCATCGATTGGATCATTCAGCATATCTTTGTTCAATACTTCAATACTACAATCTTTGTTCAATACTACAATCTTTGTTCCATATAAGTATGGGCAGTTCAATCAGTACGTGCTCCTTCAACATATAAAATAAACACCTCCGAGAGATCTGTCATCAGCAAAACAAGCAATCTTTGTTCAATACTTCAATACTACATTAACTAGTTCAGATCTTCACAACCCAGTTACTTAACTAACATAACTCACTTAACTAGCATCACAGCCACACCCAATAAAACCAATCTGCAATAAGAACATTGCTCACAACAAGAATCTGACACATCCGAGCAACTTTAACATGTTCTTATCAACAACATGGTTAACACATTTCTGCATCCTACAATCCACATTGAAGCAATCAGTACATGCCCCTTCATCGATTGGATCATTCAGGCCTTCGGTAACAGCTGCGTTTGCGATGAATTTAGCATATTGCTCATGCCACATGTAAAATAAACACCTCCCAGGGATTTGTCATCAGCAAAACAACCACATTAAGCCACCAATCGATCTCTCCCACAAACCCTAAAATACCAATAAAAAATCACGACAAAGTTCATGAATTGGACTGACCTCTTGCTCATTCCTCCGACATTTGAAAAAAGTCCTTCCTGGGTTCTTCTTCAATCGGCACACGAGCTTCAAAATACGGTCGCCGCACCTAGGGCAATCCATAAGCGGCATCCCACTAGGGCCGTATTGCAGCATTGAAGAAGCGCCCCTCACACCAGAATGGACCGACATGCTCCTTTGCGACATTCGCCTTGAGTTTGCCTCTGCGCAGCTCGCCGTCGCCCTCGTCGCTGCTATGGAGAGAGGAGATCGACTGGAGAGCTTCTCGGTGAGTCCTCCTCGGCTGTGTCTACTCAGTCAAGAGAGCACCTTTTGACTGAGGGGCAAAATGGGAATAAGCGATTTTGGGCGCAGCAAAATGGCCGGAATGGCATCGTGGGCGAGAAGGCCTCCTTTTGAGGGGCATTTTAAAGTGATCTAGGACTACGGCTGCCAATGGGCCAAGGCCCAGTCTGAACCCCACCCCAACCCCATGCGTTTAGAGGCTGGCCCCAATCCTTATCCAGCCCATTGCTTAATATTTCCTTCCAATCCGGTCCAACCCATCAAGCAATAAAGTCCTGAACCAACCTTGGCCCATTTTAAATCCTTGGGGTGGTACTGTGGATTGTAGAACCTAATGAGTGAGGATACTTCATGAATCACCAAAGCAAAATAGTACTCGAGTAGACTTTCGGCATTACGTGACAAAGGGTGAACTAGAGTAATAGTAAACCAAGCACAACATAACAAACATTGGCTACAAATTCATAATGTTCACGACCATTTATAGCTCACGAGCGATGGAAGCAAAATAACTTGTACCGAGTCATAATAGTTGTCATAGATAGATACATGCCCATTGCCAAGGAGTACTTGAGAGAGCAACTTTGAGCATCTAAGCTAGACATAAGCATATACTAACATAGCTACCGGCTTGTAAAAGCTACCTGAAATGAAATGATGATGGATGACTCAGCTCATCTCTCACAATCAACGATAAGCTTTCGGATGATTCATTTGGGGTACAGAGAGGAACTGACCTTGTTATCTATCACAAAAACTGTTGCTTTTTGTACTGATCTGGTCTTCATTTTCAGTCATTTCTTGTACTGATCTGGTACCCATTTTCAGTTGCTTCTTGGTCTCAGTCCAATTAATTTCTAACAACAATGCAAAGTATGGAAGCATTCATGACTATATGAACCACGAACGGATCACCAACAAGGGCGGCATGAGGGCTTTGCGCTTTAGAAACATTGGGTTCATGGCCGAATGAACTTAACTTCGATAGGAGGATGTATGTGGGCAAGGATTTATTGGGTGATTTCTATGTGAACCACTATAGATATGCCATCTGTATTGCAAATCAGTAACCTGATTTTGTTGGAAGCATTCATGATTATATGACCAGCAAGTATGGAAGCATTCATGACTATATGACCAGCAAGTCTTATATCATATGCAATTTTAATTAGACTACAAACAATACCTTGAAATGTCCTCTTGCAACTCACAAGCACTATGTCCCTCCATTGTTTCTCCTGCATATTGAATCAAAAGAAAATAGTTCATATTATTGGAAGGTACAAGTAGTGCTTAAGCTGGAAGTAATTTACCTTCGTCATCATCATTAAATCCAATAAGCCAATCTTTCTTTGCAGATTAGAGCCTCAAGGCTTTTTAGGGACAATGAAGTCCTATTTTTACCAATAATTACGCGGCTGACCTTGAGCAGCAGATTCGAGAGGATACCGTACTAACGAAATTGCTAGAAAATCTCTAGCCATCAAAGACAAGATTGGGTAGACTTCCGTGTTTCTCTTCCACCAACCCAAAACATCAAAATTCTCATCACGGTTTAGGAGGACCACAGGATCTTCTAAATATGCATCAAATTCAGATCGTTGTGCACGTGCTTCTAGATTTTGTGAAGTGGTGAGCGAAGGCAAATTCTATCCGCCGTTTACCAAAAATGCACCTCTGAAGAACTAGGGCAAGAACTAGGCTCACTTGGCAACCATATGTTCATCAGTTATGCGAATGTAGGCAAGGCTTGGCTCACAATTTTCTCATACTCTGAATAATACTTATCTCTGAGTAATCGTAATTTTCTCATCTTTTCCTCAACATTTTGTTCGAGTGGTATGAAAATAGAACCTAAGAAAGTCAAATTTCTGCGAAGGGTCCAATCTGGTTTTGCTATGAGAAGCACAACATTTGGCTCAGACCAATACTTCTCAAATTTGACATACATAACACGGGCCATTTCATTTAGAAGCTCATCGTGATTCCACCTTTCATCAAGTAAAACATCCCGAATCATCAACACCAATTTCAAAAAGAGGTGTCTTTGTGGGGTGTCGATCATCTGAAAATGCCTTTGTGGCATGACTAAAGGCCTGCAAAAACCTATGAAGAGCTTGAGCCATTGCCCAATCTTCCTCAGTGGGAGCTTCATAGTATTGTTCAGTAGCATATCTATTGAGAGCAATTTTATACTCCAAAGCCTCATGGATCATGTCATATGTTGCGTTCCATCTATGAGGGACATCAAGTACTAGCCCTGACTTTGTTTTAAGGCCCAATCTCTCAACAAGCTGAATTAAAGATCTGCATTCGTGACGGTGAGGATGTATTTGTTTTAACAATGTCCCGCACTCTCCCAATTGCATGAACAACCAACTTTAGCCCATCTTGAACCATGATATTCAGCACACAGCAGCGACACACCTTACATGGAAAGCCTCGGCTCTAGAAGCATTTCAGCACCTAATGTGACCGCAAATCCTTGCGTACTTTGTCATTAACACTTGTGTTATCTAATGTTAATGTAAATAGCTTGGTGATTAAGTCCCACTCTACCAAACAAGAGGTAATTGCATCCTGGACAGCATAAGATGTATGTGGAAAGGAAGTTTGCTTGAATGCTATGATTATCTTATGCAACTTGAATTCCCCGTCAATATAGTGTGTTGTGACACAAAGATACCCTAGGTTTTGGTTTGATGTCCAGAGATCTGCAGTCAAATTGACATGGGAGACCAATTTTTTTATAGTATCATGCAATCGTTTCTTCTCCTCTTCATATAGTACAAGATAGTCTGAACGAATTGTTTGTCGACCAACTACTCTGAAAGATGGATGGAGGTAGTTCAATATCTTCTTCCAATAAGGATCCTCAGCTTTCCGAAATGCAATCTCCGCACTA
The DNA here is from genome assembly GCA_036346375.1 of Guadua angustifolia. Lineage (NCBI taxonomy): Eukaryota > Viridiplantae > Streptophyta > Magnoliopsida > Poales > Poaceae > Guadua > Guadua angustifolia. The sequence continues at coordinate 2,544,184 of CM070511.1, read as the reverse complement.
ATAAAAAACTTGGCAATTAGTGCACGACACACTTGAGGTCAAAGAGATGGTCCCCATCCATGGCACATCTCTTGCAATTCACGAAATCTCTCCCTATCTTCATGTGGAATATCACGACAATGAAATCCTATATGCCTATTAAGATGATTAGTGCCTTTCCCGAGTTCACAAGACAATTTCATCTTACAATACTTACAGTTGCCTTTTCTTTCCCATCTATAATTTCGATTCAACATATTCCCAAACTTTAGCCTTTTCTTTGATGTGCGACTTGGCGGATCGACCAAGTGAAGATCATGACTATCCTTGAATTTTTCGACATGGATGCAATCCTCTCCATTATAAAAAATTACCTAATACATATGAGCATAAGCATCCTCTACAGTGATGTTGGCAAAACAAATATAAAGGAAGTCAAGAATATAATCTTAAAGTGAAGTGGTTATGGTCTCAGACACATTGTTTATAATTGACAATTGAGTTATCCAAGTCTTATACTCTTATATAGAGGTCCATATATTTTCATGCATGAAGCACGAGGCTAATGCAATAGCTGGAAGCATCTAACCTCGAGAAAATAATCTAAGGTATGGAATAGGAATACCTTGAGCCAAATTCGAATGACTTCACATTGCTTTCTTTGCTTCCGTCGGGATGCTAGTCCCAATATTTGGAAAGAAAAGGTGAGTCGATTCGATCCTTCCTTGACATTGCAAATGGTGTCACGAACTGAAGTCAACATTCTTTCTTAGCATTATTATAACACGGTGAGTTCTCATCGCAATTGGACCAGTATTGGCCTCAAGCTTATTATTACGTGAGATCTTGTCATCAAGTAACTACTATTATAAAAAAACTTGAGCCAAATTCTCTTCTGGAATCTGAACTCCGCAATTCTTTCTTAGCATTATTAGAGATTATCATCAAGTAATCTGCAAATGGTGTTCTGAACTTGAACTCAACATTCTTTCTTAGCATTATTAGAGATTATCGCGTCAACTTGAGCCAAATTCATAACTACTAACTGCAGAGATTATCGTATCTTGTCCTGCAATTCTTTCTTAGCATTATTAGAGATTATTATAACTACCATTTTAGAGCTAGATCCAAACGAAACGCAAACCGTCCAAGAACCCAGCACCAACAACCATCAAGAACCATCCCAAGAAGCCTCTAGAAAGTACACGTCGCCCACGAAATCAAGAACCGATTGAACACAAACAGTTCAAGAAAGCATCAGGAGGGGAACCCACATACCTGGAACCATGTCGCGCGGCGGCGAAGCGAGATGAGGCGGCACCTTTTGAGGACTTCGCCGTGTGGAAGGACTGAAGTCAGCGGCGGGAGCTTGCGTGTGATCCGGCCGATGTCGAGATAGACGGCGAAGCGGGGGCAGGTCGACCTTGATGCGACGACGTTGAACCGGACAAAAGGCGGCGGACTGGGGCCGGAGAGGTCGAAGAGGAGCCGTAGTGGAGGATTTCGGTGACTCGGATATCTAGGTTTAGGTTTTGTAGTCGCGAAGCGGAAAGCTGCGGCATGGCGAGCGGCATCGCGGAATAGCGGAGCGGAGTGAACGACACAGTTGGCCTTATTCCTTCTTGCACGGGCTGTAGCAGTGGATTGGCCCTTTTAAAACCCGAAATTACAGCCCATTTAAATCCTAATCCAATCCTATTTCAAGCCAAGTCAATCCTATCCTTACCCATTTTTATTTTTTGCCCAATTAGCATAATCCTATAGCAGGCCATTACAGGCCCAATCCTCTTAGCCCTTAAAATCGTGGCCCATTACCAGGCCTATCTAGGACCATAGTGGCATTTGGAAAGGGCTCATCTTTGCAGTGGTATATATTCAATTTTTTCATCTTTGCGCACCTAGGAAAAAAAGATTAATCTGTAATTTCTGAAAAAGTTTGGGCCTTTTTAAAAAAAACATTGCTTGGGGCACTTTTAGCAAAAAAAAGTGCAAACAAAAGACTAACATGTCTTTGCGCACTTGGGGAAATAAAGACTAATCTGTAAGTTCTAAAAAAGTTTGGGCCATTTTCAAAAAAAAGCCATAGCTTGGGGCACTTTCAGCAAAAAAAGCCATAATTTCATAAAACCTTGGCCACCTTTCCAGTAAAAAACTGAAATTTTGGGGGCCTTTCAGCATAAAAAAGGACCTCAAATAGATAAAAATAGACTAATATCTAATTTCCTAAAAGCTCGGGCACTTTTCAGGCAAAAACCAGAAGTTTCAACGGTCTTCTTGTAAAAAAGAGGGGCTTCGATGTAATTCAGAAGCAATTCGCATTTTTCCACAAAAAAAAGACCTGCATGTAACTAGGGAAGTTCTTGGTTTTTTTGCAAATCTCTTTTTTTTGGGTCTTTGGGCAAAGTAAGCTGGATGTAAAAAGGACCTGCATGTAATTTGGGAAATTCCTAGATTTTCTTTCGCAAAATTCGGTTTGCAGAGCATTTTCTAAAAATAGGACTTTTATGTAATTTTGAAAATTTCTGAGGGTCTTTCGGCAAAAAGACCACGCCACACGTCGTGTTGACGCCAGGGCAAATCTCCCGCACGCGCTCGTGCGTGCTCTGTAGAGCGTCAGCACCACATGTCGCCCGCGAAAAATCGGACGCAAGCGCACACGGAGGATCGAACGCGCGACCTCTCGCTCGCAGCGCCACGCACTACTACCGCGCCGTTTAAGATTGATCGCCGCGATTAATTACTTAAGCTTGACGACTACGTTAGCCAAGCGGGCAACGTGGCGCGACGGCCTGAAATCGACGTGGCCACAGCTAGAGGCCCGAAAACCTTCGTGGTTTAATATCTGTATTTTGTGGTCACCAAGAACACCACATGCTTTGATTTTAAATCGCCATCCGATTGGCTGTCTCCTTCACCCCTCACGTGACTAGGAGTCTAGTTGGCGGGCCAAGTTGACCAGCCCACGAAGATGGACCGAGCCCACCTAGCAAAAGGGAAGGGGTTCTAGAAGGGCAGTCAGTATGCAGAGAAAGGAGAAGCGAGGACCACAGGCGCCAGGGAGGCGGTGGGAAGCGGCGTCTACACTGTGGGTGTTGCTCTGCTCAGAATCTTGTGTTCTGTCCGGGCCTTCTGGGGCGGTCTTGCTGCCACCTCCAACGACCCTCATTGCTCTGTCGACTGCTTTGTGCCCGGCAACTTCCTGTGTGCGGGGATGCCCCGGTCGGCGTATATAGATAGAGATAACCTGTCTAAAAGAGGATCCTTGTAACCAAGAACATCAATACACTCACGGTAACAACGAGAAGCGGGACTAGGGTATTATCTCCATTGGAGAGCCGAACACAGGTAAAAACCTTCTAGTGTTACCTTTACCATCAGACTTAGATCTTCCGCCTAGTCCCTCCCTCTTCTTCATTGTCGGTAGCAACCATCGGCAGGTTAGCGCGCCCGGGTAGGGGGCAGCGTGAAGATCACCCTCTTTGAGTCGATGGCACCACTCGATGAGATCACCGTCTCTTTGCTCCGGCGGACTTTCCGCCGGGAACTCGGACTTCATCACCGATAGTTTTGGCAAGCTTGCCTCTCCTTTGGAGCTTGAGGCGGATCGAGGGCATCATGGCGGTTCGTGCCCAAAAGCCTTCCGCGGAGTTTTCGCGATCGAAGACTACCGGACCGACACTCTGCATCAGCAAGACGCAGCGGACACGGCGGAGGCGGATCGCCAGCGCCAAGTCCCTCCAACATCGGTATAGCGTCAGCGAAGAGTTCATCTGGCGAAGAGGGAATCGGTTGAACTTTGACCGCCGCAACAAAACATCGCCGCCCAAAAGCGCTCGACACCCTTGGGCGATCCTCGGTCAGACAGCCTATGCAGGCCCGATCGTGGCTCAAGTGAAAGCCATGGTGACGGCGGCGGCGGTCCAAAGAAACCAAGAGGCACCCATGGAAGACACACTCCGTATCCGCGGCTACTCGGGGCGCGATCGGATTGCATGAAGCCGACCGAGGCGATCGGTGGAGCTCCGTCGTGGCGAAGACGCCCGGAGCCTCAGCCGAGATCTCGCGTCGATCTTCTCGCTAGACGCCGCGATCGAGAGGAAGGAGAAGGCGCCGGCGTGAGGGCAATCTGGCGTTCGGCATCGATTCTGACGCCGCAGCGATCGCGGTGGCCGGCGTGAGATCCGCCGATCGCGAACCCGCTTGTCGCCGGGCGAAAGTGACAACGGAAACCGCCGGATAGGACCCCTCGTGCGATCGCCTCGACAGCGCAGCTGTGGGCCTATTGACGGAGTTCGCGCTTTCACGCCCCGGCTTCGCCGAGTGGTGTGGCCCGACGGTTTCAACCCTAGGGGCATTGTCAAGTTCGATCGGCGAGAGATCGGCGTGCGCAAGTATCGCCCTTGCGGTCAAGGCGGCGAGGCGACAGAATGTGATGGCCAACTACTCGCCGGTCACGCTCGCCCCTCGGTATAAGCAGCTCCGCAGGACTCAGTGGTTCGATAGATTCTGGGGTGACCTCGTGAGCGGTTTATCTCAATTTCGTGGTACCTTGAAGGCTGGGGCGGCGTGGGACCTCTACCAACTTCACCGAGAAGAAGAACGAGTCTCTGCGAGAGTTCATCCGGCGTTCATGCGAGAAGAAGAACTGCTCGTGATGTTTCGAGGCGGTCGTCATAGCCGCCTTCGAGAAGAAGTCGGCGACCCGACTTAATCAAGAAAATGTCTCGAAGGCCACCGACTACCGTCGAGATGTTCGCTTTGGTGATCGCTCGCCATTGCCTCGGGCCATACTGGTGAGCGCCAGAAGACCGCCCGTGGCGAAAGACAAGAAGGACCACGCCGAGTCCTCCAAGCCAAGGGGCGAGAAGCGCGGGCCCGAGAGTTGGTCGCGGCGGCAGCCTCGTCCGCGCCCGCGAGGCAGTGGTTAATTCTGACAGTAATGGGCGCCATATGTCCTTTCCACCCCGGGGAGGCTGACCAAGGACCGTTACACCACGAAGAGGTTTGCAGAGAGTCGCAACAGAGCGAGCAGGGGGCAAAGATGTGGAGAAAAAGCAAGACCCACCGGGGAAGATGGAGGCGACTACCAGGTGAGTGAGCGTGAACTCAACTACATATTTGGAGGTTCGGCGGCATACGAGTCCAAGCGGAAGCAAAAGCTTACCGCTCGGGAGATCAATGCGATAACGCCGGCTACACCCCGATACCTGAGGTGGTCTGAGATCCCTATCACGTTCGATCGTTCGGATCACCCCGACTGCGTTCCCTTCCCGGGAAGGTACCCTCTTATCTGGACCCGTCATACGGCGTCGAGCTCAAGAAAGTCTTTGGTCGACGGAGGAAGCGGGCTCAATGTCCTTTCTCCAAGACCTTTGATGATATGAAGATTCGCGCTCGAGCTGAAGCGGGGATCGTCACCGTTCCACAGGGTGATCGAGGGGACGTCGGACAGTACCGCTTCGGGCAAATCACGCCCGATAGCGTTCGAGCCAAGGAGAACTACCGGACGAGTACCTAAACTTCGAGGTGGTGATTTGAGCGGCATACCATGCCATCTTGGGAAGGCGGGCTGGCCAGTTCATAGCTATCCCCATTATCGTACCTCGCTCTCAAGATGCCAGTCCAAGCGGCGTCATCACCATCTGGGGACGTCAAGCAATCCTTCAGCGTCGCGATAGGGAGAGCTGTGACTGGCGAAACCTGGCGGTTTGGCCGAGGCCGAGATGATCAAGCAAGCGGCGACCCTCCCACGAGGCGAAAGCGATGTTCGACCATAAAGCAAACCAAGTCCAAACATGAAGCCCGACGAGAGTCAGCGTGTGATCCTCGACCCGTCCAACTCGTAGCAGCCGCCCGATTGGGACTGGGCTCGATCCCAAATAGGAAGAGGCGCTCGTCACTTTTCTTCGGGCAAACAGGGACATCTTCGCCTGGAAACCGTCCGATATGCCCGGTGTCCCTAGGGAGGTGATCGAGCACTCACTCAATGTAGATAGTAAAGCTAAGCACAATCAGCGGCGGCTCGGGAGGTTTCAATAAGATCGCCGCGACGCCATCAGTGGAGATCACCAAGCTTCGGCGGCTAAATTCATAAAGGAAGTTAATCATCCCGGTGGTTGGCGAATCCGGTCCTTGTACGCAAGAAAAATAAAAGTTGGCGCATGTGTGTTGACTACACAGACCTCAACAAGGCGTGCCCAAAGGACCCCTTTGGTTTACCCCGCATAGACCAGGTGGTAGACTCCACCGCCGGGTGTGAACTCCTGAGTTTCTTGGACGCGTACTCGGGGTATCACCAAATCCGGTTGAAGGAAGAAGACTGCATCCAAACGTCCTTCATCACACCATTCGGTGCGTATTGCTATGTCACGATGCCGTTCGGGTGAAAAAATGGCGCGACTTACCGGTAGCGCCATCCAAATACCGCTTTCACCCAACCGGGACATAACGTGGAGGCGTACGTGGACGATGTCGTGGTCAAGATCCGAGCGAAGGAAGACCTCATAGCCGATCTAGCCGAGACCTTCGAGAGCTTGCGAGCCTTCCGGATGAAGCTTAACCCGGAAAAGTGTGTCTTCGGGGCCCCCTCCGGGAAACTGCTCGGGTTCATCATATCACGCCGTGGCATTGAAGCAAATCCCGAGAAAATCAACACCATCCTCAAGATGAAGCCGCCGACTTGCCAAAAAGATGTCCAAAAGCTCACGGGATGCATGGTAGCACTCGGCCGGTTCATCTCCCGCTTGGGCAGTCGGGGAATGCCGTTCTTCAAACTCTTGAAGAAGCAAGACAACTTTCAGTGGACCCCTGAAGCCCAACAAGCCTTCGAGGACCTAAAGTCGCTCCTGACCGCTCCTCCGATTTTGGTCGCACCGACACCAGAAGAACCGCTCCTGCTTTACATAGCGGCCACGACCCATGTGGTCAGTGCCGCGATTGTGGTAGAGAGAGAGGAGGCAGGGCACTCACAGAGGGTACAACGCCCGGTTTACTTCGTCAGTGAAGTATTGGGCGAGTCTAAGGGGCGGTACCCCCAAGTGCAGAAACTTCTGTACGCGGTACTGCTCACCTCTCGGAAGCTTAAGCATTATTTTCAAGAGCACCCCGTCTCAGTGATAACATCTTTTCCGATTGGGGAAGTACTGCGCAATCGGGAGTCCACCGGCAGGATCGCCAAGTGGGCGGTCGAGCTCGGAGCATTTGAAATCTCCTTCAAGCCCCGGACGGCCATCAAATCCCAAGCGCTGGCCGACTTCGTCGCCGAGTGGATTGAGACACAAGAGCCTGCAGCCGTGGAGGCCCTCGAGTACTGGACGATGTATTTCGACGGCTCCCTCACACTGAATGGTGCGGGGCGGGCGTTGTGTTGACTTCTCCGACGGAGAAAATCTCAAATACGTCCTTCAGCTCCACTTCCCGGCGTCAAATAACGCCGCCGAGTACGAAGCGCTCATACATGGGCTTCGCATCGCCATATCGCTCGGTATCCGGCGATTGACGGTTCGCGGGGACTCCCAGCTAGTAATTAATCAAGTGCAAAAAGAGTGGTCGTGCGTGGACGACAGCATGACGGCGTACTGCCAGGAGGTGCGCAAGCTGGAGGACAAGTTCGACGGACTTGAGCTCACCCACGTGCTACGTCGAGACAATGAGATGGCCGACGAGCTCGCCAGGCTAGGCTCCAGTCGGGCCCTGGTTCCGGCCGGAGTCTTCGTGGAGGAACTTCACAAGCCGATCGCTAACGCTGCATGAGTCGGGTCACCAGGAGAAACGGTCAGGCGGAAGTCTTTGGTCGTTAGTCCCGACCGACAAAGCCTTACCGGATTACCTCCTAAGAGATGAGCTTCGAAGATCGCGTCGGGCCGAGTGCCTCATGTGGCAAAAAGCTACACGGTGGTCGGGAGGAACTCTTTCAAGGAGCTCTTCCAGGAATCTTAAGGCGATGCATATCGAGCAAGACGGAGGGCCTCCTCAAAGAAATTCACTCTGGGATTTGCGGACACCACGCGGCATCCGGTACTCACAGTTAAAGCCTACCTGAAGCAAGGATTCTTTGGCCGATTGCATCCACAGAGCGGAGGACATCGTCTTGACCTGTGAAGGTGTCAATTTTTGCCCGACAAATTCACATCTGCTGCAGAGCCGCAAACCATTCCGATCACTGGCCATTCGCGGTGCAGGGGCTTGACATTGTCGGCCATCAAGAAGACCTGTGGTGGGTTCGCTTTCCTCTTCATCGCTATCGACAAGTTCACCAAGTGGATCGAGGCAAGCCGGTCGCAACCATCACTCGCGATCAAAGCCGAGAGTTTTTTCAAGAAATAAATCGTTAGATTTGGCGTGCGTAACAGAATCATCACCGACAACGGCTCAATTTAGAAGTGAAGAATTCCAAGACTGGTGCGAGGCCCTAGGGATCAAAATCTGCTTTGCCTCTGTGGGACACCCACGGAGCAATGGGCAGGTTGAGCGAGCCAATGGCATGGTGCTACAAGGCCTGAAAGCCAGAATATTCGACCGTTTCAAGCCGTACACAGCGCGGTGGTTAAAAGAATTACCTTCGGTGCTCTGGGGGCTAAGAACTACCCAGGCCAGGCCAAGGCGATCACCTTTTTTCCTGGTATACGGTTCCGAGGCGGTCCTACCCACCGAGCTAACATTCGGATCACAACGGGTCCGGAACTACAGAGAAGCCGAGTCAGAAGAAAGCCGATTGGAGGACCTCGACAAGCTGGAAGAGGCTAGAGACGTCGCATCCATCCAGTCGGCCAAATATCTCCAAGGTCTCAGACGCTACCACGACCGAAATATCCGGGGCCGGGCCTTCTCTAAAGGAGATCTGGTTCTTAGAAAGAATCAGAAGGTTGAGCATAAGCTCTCCCCGGGTTGGGAAGGTCCTTACATCATTGACGAGGTGGTGCGCCCAGGAGCCTATCGACTCAAACGTGAAGACGGCGTCGCACTCGGCAACACCTGGAACATAGAACAGCTACGTCGCTTTTACACTTGAAATATGCATTCCACTGTGTCGTTGTAATCCTAGCCGTTTTTCTTTTGACTTCCTACTCACCTGATACTCAAGTGAGCAGTAAGTCGGGGGCTACCAATCACCTAACAGTGTCCGAATGCAAACGTTTACCCCCTGCTTTCATGACTAAAATTTGTCGCTTTTTTCCTTAGCAATCATGACTAAATTCTAAAAACCATTAACCTCAAGTAGCAAATTCCGAACGATGGGGCATAGCTGCCCGAGTACATGTCTAACAGTTAGCCATACGCTCGGGGGCTACGCCAGTCGTTGTACGGAATATTCAAACAAAAAGACATTGCGCACATCGGATAGAACCAGAAGGCCATAGTTCACATATATAGTTCATATGTATATATATGTTGCCATAAGATCGAACATTATGTCTGATCGCATGATCTCCCACAAAAGTACTTCCTAAAAGCATCCAAACCTACGCAGCACGGCGGGCTCGAGCCAAAGCCCTTGCGAGGACGTCGGCGACCTCGGCAAGAGCCGGAACGACCTCGAGGAAGACCTCCAGGGCGGCGGCGTCGCGGGCGGCGGCCTCCTCCTCCGCCGCCAACTCCGCAAGGATGAGGTCGTAATCCGCCCAAAGCTCCTCCTCGGCGACTTCCGGGGCAGGGTCGTCGTCCCCAAAGCCGAAGACCAGTGGCAGGGGAGAGGTTGGAGCACCTTCACCATCAGGAGCAACGGAGCTTGATGAAGATGCCATCGGAAGCAAGAAGACGAGAAGGCGAAAGCAAGAAGAATGGGCGATCGACCGAGAAGCAGTAACACCCTAAATACAAGCTCAAGGCAGCAGGTACAAGCCGTACCATTACGGGAAGTTGGAACGCCTCTGACGACGCATGGGCACCGAGGCAATGATTAAAACCCACTTGCATCGGGGGGCTGAACGAGGTGCCAGCGAGGCATGACGCAAGAAATAATCCTTTCCAGCACGGTGAGGCCGCCATGACCAACAAGAATGGCCGGGAGAAAAGTAATTATTACAAGTTCAAGTCAACATTAGTCAAGGGTCCAACTCCAAATTCTCCACCAAAGAGGAGGCCACGCCAGGACTTCTTCAAAAGAGCAGAGCTTGATCGTAAATCGGCCGACAGCAGTAACCCTCCTTAATGATCTCTAGCTCCACCGGGATAGAGCGACTTTACGATGGCTAACGCTGGTCGGGCGCTCGCCGTCGGCGTCTCTGGATATGAGCCCCGAGCCTTTCAGACCTGGTCGATAGCAACGAGAGCCTCGTCATCGCCGCTCAGTTCAGCTCCTCCAGGGCGCAGGAACTCGGCCATCCCTTTGATGGAGTCACGAAACTTGCCGTGAAGCTCATGGGCAACTCTCACCTCCCTCTTGAGGGCGTCAACTTGCTCCTCCGACTCCTTCTTGACCACTGCATACCCCCAGGATCGTCATGAGAAACATTACTAACGCGGGGGACACGGTGCTGAGTGAGGAGATAAGCACCTTCCAATTCCTGCAGCAGTCGGGCGTTGTCGGCTAGGGCCCGGGCTTCAGAGTCCTTCAACGGTTGGATCTGTTCACGGTGAATGCTCTCCAACTCCCGTGCCAGCCTAGAGTTGTGGGCCCGTGTCTGAGCCTCGGAGTCTTGCAACGCCTGGGTCTGATCGCGGAAGCCTGAAGCCAGAGGCAAGGTCGGGGGACAATGAGGCGCCAGTCGGCGAACCAGAAGGAAGATAAAGCACTCACCTTGGATTGCCTCGGTTAAGGTCTGGACTTGCGTCCAAAGCTCCAGCCGCTTAGCCTCGCCCTCGCGCCGGACACGCTCCAAGTTGGCTTCGTACTCCTCGTACTCCCTCACCTTGGGAAGTATTTCCTTGAGGAGCGCGTCCCTCTCCTCGGAGCGTTCCCCCAGCGCCTGGAAGAACACCGGAGAATGAGTGATGTGTGCCGCTCGAGGTAAACATAAGGAAAGGCCGACAGCTCACCTGGACCAGCTTGGCGCCCCTGATAGCGTTCAGGTAAAGTTCCTCTCTCAGCTTCTCGTCCCCCTCACCGAAAGCCTTCCATTTGTCCTCATGGCGAACGAAGATCCGGGGGGAAGGTTGGGAGCTGGAGGCGGCCGGGGGCTGTCGGGGGATCTCCTCCACGAGTGGCGAAGGGCGAATATCGGCGGACGGCAGCCCTCGCTGAGGCGGAGAAGGTTGCCACTGGAATCATCGGACTCGGCGGGCACTGGCAAGCCAGCGTCGGCTTGCCCCGACGCAGAATCGCCACCGCCAGACTCCGGATTTGGCGGCGAAATGTTTCCTCCTTCGTTCACTCCGCCAGGGAGCGTGGCAGGAGGGGCCTTCAGGGGGATTCCCATCCTCGGCGCCCTGACCGCCAAGAACAGCTTGAGCATGTGACAAGGGAACAGGAGCAAAGGGGGAAAAGTAGAAACCTACCTGTTCGATCTCCTTATCTTCGCTTTCGGCCCTTTCCGAGTGGCCGAACCGCTCGGGGACAGGTCCGAGGCTGCTTGGATTTTAGACAGGCCGGCTGCGACTTTGATGTCGCCCCAATGGCCTCGGGTGGGACGGACCGCTGGGCGTGGTGGCAGCGACCCCCGCTCGACAACTCCCTCGGAGGCAAGCTCCTTCCTTTTGGCACTCGGCTCCTCCGCCGCGGGCTCGGCGGAGCGTTTTGCCGGGACCCCCTGGCAAGAAGAGGCGCAGCGAGCGGGGGATCTGAGGAAAAGGCCACCCGATCCTGCGACAAACCAAGGGAACGAAACAGTTAGCGGCCAGACGGTGAGACGACGGAGAAACCGATACGAGGGCACAACGCTCACCGCAGGCGGCGGATTCGCCAAGCAAAAGGCGCTCGGAGTGTGGGGCGGGAGGATTGAGACGTCCGGATCCAGGAGGTCGCTCATTTGGATCACGAGTAACTCCCGGTCGATGGCCTCGGCAACCTCCCGCGTCGGGTCGTCCTCCCGGTACTCGAACCCCAAGAATACCCGCTCCTTAATGGGCTGCACCCGGCGGACGGCGAAGTTGGAAAGGATCCCAACGCCAGTCAATCCCGCCTCTTTTAAGTCGGAGATCAGGGTGAGGAGTTCGTTCACCTGCCCCATCTCGTGCTCGGGAGGAACCGCGGTCCAAGAAGGGGACACTCTCGGGGGCTCTCCGGAGAAGGACGGAAGGCAGGGCTCGAGGTTGGCGCAGTAAAACCACTCGCGGTGCCACCCCTTGTTCGAGGTCCTGAAGGGGATGGCGAAATAAATCTTCCTCGCCCCGTCCCTCAGCTGAAAGCCGGCGCCCCCAACCGCCTTAGGCGAACTCCTGCTCGGAAAGGGCTTGAGAAGAAAAAGGTGGCGGAAAAGGTTGAAATGCGGGCGAATCCCAAGATACGCTTCGCAGAGGTGGATGAAGACGGCGATGTGAAGGATGGAGTTGGGATTCAGGTGGACCAATTCGACTCCGTAGTAGAAAAGAAGCCCGCGGAAGAAACTGCCGGCCGGAAGCCCAAATCCGCGCTGAAAGAAGGATTCGAAGACTACGATCTCCTCGCAGCGAGGGGTGGGGTAGAACTCACCGCAGGCCGGGCGGGCGCTGATCAGAGTCGCTGGCGGCATCACCCCCATGGTGACCATCGCATCCAAATGCACCTCCGCCAGCGTGGAAGGGACCCAATCGTGGGCCGGGGGCAGCGCAGCAGGGACCTGGGGAGGCGGGTTCGGCATTTCCTGGGACGACATTGGTGACTCAAGGAGCAGAAAGCGGCGGCGGCTAACCCTAGTGGTGGAGCTCACGGGAAGGATGATGGGTTTCTGGAGACGAAGAGGCGAGAGGTGTAGAGCGCGAGAAGGGATTGATCTGGCGCGGCCCCTGGGGACTATAAAGGGCTGCAATTCCCGCCGGAGGTAGGGCCCGTCGCTACTAAGTTTGACCAGGGTGCGACTTGCCCAGATTTGGCCTGCGCTCCGCAACGCGTCCCATGCCGGATCGAATACAGGATGCCGCGAAGACGGAGTCAAACATTGGGGGCGAACCCAAATCCAAGGTACGCTCCATGATGAGCCGACTGCCGTACATGTACGGGTACCACTCGGCCAAGAGCCAAATGGTGGCGCGCTCCACGACGAGCCACGCTATGCACTGGCATGTCCAGATATAGGCGCCATCAAACCCAAATCCAAGGTACGCTCCATGATGAGCCGACTGTCGTACATGTACGGGTACCACTCGGCCAAGAGCCAAATGGTGGCGCGCTCCACGACGAGCCACGCTATGCACTGGCATGTCCAGATATAGGCGCCATCAAACCCAAATCCAAGGTACGCTCCATGATGAGCCGACTGCCGTACATGTACGGGTACCACTCGGCCAAGAGCCAAATGGTGGCGCGCTCCATGACGAGCCACGCTATGCACTGGCATGTCCAGATATAGGCGCCATCAAACCCAAATCCAAGGTACGCTCCATGATGAGCCGACTGCCGTACATGTACGGGTACCACTCGGCCAAGAGCCAAATGGTGGCGCGCTCTGTAACGAGCCACGCTATGCCCCGGCATGACCAGGCGTAGGCGCCTTCCTACTGAAACCGGGAGAGTCCGACGAAGCTGGCGAGGAAATTGAGTCCCTCGCGACCTCCCCGCCAACGCCCCCAACGGCGAGAAGCGGCCACCGCAGGCAAAGGGCAGACCCTCACAGGACGGCTCGGTCGCGAAGCACTCGGGGGCTACTGTGGAAGTCACGTGACTAGGAGTCTAGTTGGCGGGCCAAGTTGACCAGCCCATGAAGATGGACCGAGCCCACCTAGCAAAAGGGAAGGGGTTCTAGAAGGAGCCGGTCCAGCGCAGAGAAAGGAGAAGCGAGGACCACGGGCGCCAGAGCGGTGGGAAGCGGCGTCTCAAGAAGGCAAGTGGCGCTCTTCGCAGGTCTTGTGTTCTGTCGGACGCCTTCAGGCGGTCTTGCCGCCACCTCCAACGACCCTCGCTGCTCTGTCGACCTGCTGTGCCCAGCAACTTCCCTGCCGTGCCCGAGGGATGCCCCGGTCGGCGTATATAGATATAGATAACCCTGTACAGAAAAGAGGGATCCCTTGTAACCAAGAACATCAATACACTCACAGTAACAACGAGAGCAGGACTAGGGTATTATCTCCATTGGAGAGCCCGAACCTGGGTAAAAAACCTTCTAGTGTTCTGCTTTACCATCCGACTTAGATCTTCCGCCTAGTCCCACTCCCTCTTCTTCATTGTCGGTAGCAACCATCGACAGTGACCCCATCTGGGCTACTTGATTTCCCATTTGATCCTGTTGAGCCTTCCTTACCCTGTTTCTTGCAGATAGTCCTCTCCCTGCCTGCCTGCCTGTCACTGTCAGCGAGTGGTATCACCTCCTTCCATGAACTTGAGCTGCTTTTATGTGTGAAGGATTGGATAATGGATGGGGCCAGCCTGCCTTTCGAACTTGGCAACTTCCACAAGATCACAAGACTTGATTAATTAATGCTCATTGCGTTCTTCCAAACCGGATTTCATTGGCTCTGCTTAATTGGCTTTGGGTTATTTCGAGTCTCTTTCTCTGCTCGGGACCCTGCCTTGACTTTAGGAAGCTGCCATGATCTTTACAATCTGTCTCTTGCTTAATTTGGTTCTCGCAAGTCATAATTATTACCACTTGACTCAAAGATCTACTCAAACCAGAATAATAATTTTTATTCCTTAGTTGATTAGGTGGATGGCACGTACATTTCATCTTAAGTAAGACAGGATAGGATTCTTGTAGCCTAATCAACCCTCAAGAAAACCATTTTATTCCATGTCAATCGATCAGCAGAGTGAAACATCTCCTGATGAGGGTGGGAAATGCACCATCACTCCCATCTTTTATCTCCCAACCAAACCTTGGAGCTCATGCTTGTCAATCAAATTAGGTAACCATGTGATTGGAAGTGTATAGCCAGGTTCTTGGTTCTTGGCAAGTTAGAAATATATATGGTGACTCACAAGGCCCCTGTATTCAAAAAATGAAAAGATAAAGGGTCCCATGGATCAATCATGTCTAGGGCCTAGACAGATCGATACAGTAAAATTGCACCAATGCGTTCCTTGTTTTAATCTTGTAAGATAACCTGTTTCATCTTACGGGGTTTGGGTGTGCTGAAGCTAGATATTATGAATACCATTTTGTTAGGAAAATTGCTATAGAAGTTAGTAAACGAAGATGGAATATGGCATGAATTCCTTAGAAACAAATATTTAAACTCTAAAACTTTGTCTCAAATAACTTTTAAATCTGGTGACTCGTAATTTTAGGTTAGTGTGATGTCAGTTAAAGATCAATTTCTAAAATATCATAGAGTCATTTTAGGGAATGGCTCCAACATAAGATTTTGGAAAGATATTTGGCTAGGCAATCAACATTTCTCTTATAAATACCCTAGATTATATAATTTAACTTTCAGCAAGAATATTACGGTGGCCAATGTTTTCTCTAAAGGTTGGGAGACTATCACCTTCAAGAGGACTCTCTGGGGTGATACCTTGGCCTTATGAGAAAAAGGGAAGATAGAATGTCAAAGGTGACACTAAGTGAGGAAGATGACAAGATTGCTTAGAATATGAGTTCTAAGAGCTTGCTTTTTTGTGAAATCTTTTTATATATTTATGAAAATCTAGAATAAAAGTTTTTCTCATAAATTCTATTGGAAGATTAAAATTCTTCTCAAAGTTAGAGTTTTCATTTGTTTAATGTTGAGAAAAAGTATTTTAACTAAAGATAGACTCTTGTGAAGGGGTTGGAAAGGGGATAAGAAATGTCAGTTTTGCAGTGCTGATGAGACAATTGACCATTTATTCATCTCATTTCCATTGCCTAGATTCATTTGGAATGTGGTGAGAATTCTTTTAGCTTAAGATATTCACCTACTAATGTTTAATACATATTTGGTAATCGGTTGATTCAATTCAAGAGTGAATGCAAGAGGTTATTGTTTGTGAAAATTTTAGCATTACAGTGGGCTATCCGGACTATGTAGTAGTGAAAGGAGGAAGATAAAGAAGCCATGCGGTGTGCCGAGGGGGGGGGCGGAATTGTTGGAACAAGTAGTTACTGAGGTGTTTAAGGCGCATAGGAGATGGAGGCCAACAATTGCTAGGATCGCTATCCAAAAAAGGAAAATAAATAGATTTTGTATTGATCATAGAAGTACCAGGACAAACCAATCTGTTTCTAAATGACACTGTAATAGGAGTAGTTCATCTATTTTATGCTTTTTAACCGTGCTTTTGCTTTTGGCATGTTCCTTGCTCTTGTTGACTGTCTTTGTAAATCAGGGTGCATCACAAAGCTTTGCTTTTTTATTCTGTTTTTCGCTTTAGCTTTTTTATAGCGACTTTTGTGATTTCTAATAATAGAAATCAGGAGGAGGAGGAGGGTTGTTGCCCTCCTGTTGTTCTGAAAAACCTGTTTCATCTTAGAGAACGTAGGGTACGTAGAGAAGAGTGCCTAGCTAGGAATACCAGCTTTTGGGCTTTGAGAAAAACACGTCATACTTATATCACTGCATCATCTATCCCATGCTCTGAGGCCATCATCAAAAGCTGGCTTTGGGATGGTTAAGTTTAGGTATGTGATTGAGACTTGATCAGAGCCCTCACACCAACAGTATGTGCTGCTGTCTGGCGATGGCAATATGGCGTATGAACAAGCAAGGAGCGGAGCGGCCTTCTTTTCCCCCTTCAGATCCAGTCTTCAGTGGCAGAACCGTGCAAGCAATCAAGGAACGGAACTCATAGTACCTGTAATGCAACTACCTCTCACGATTCTTATCACAACACATGGACTGTGCACTCTCCGCAATCTGCACTGGTTTTTATGTGGTTGTCATTTCAAGGGGGGAAGAAAAACAAAGAGTGCAGGAGTGAACAACAGTACACATCTTACCACAGAATCAGCGTCCCATTATATTTTTGACACCTCTCGGCACTAGCTCAATATAGATTCTAGTACCTCGCGAGGATGGTAAAAAAGTCTTGTACAAAGCTGTAAGATAGAGCAGCCAACAAAAATGCATGGGGGTAGGTGATTAGTGATGCAACGACTGACAGTGCAATGTATTGCGGAAGCGTCCATGTATCGTGTGTGTTAGAAATGAAGAGAGCAGGATGGACGGGGGTTGGTTAGGCAGATTAGATGCTCATCGCGATAGGATGTGGAAAAAGCAGAAGACAAGGGTGGTGATACTGATATAAAGTTCAGAGCTCATCTTGTGTAGTTGTTGCAGATGTTGAGGAGGATGTGGTGTGACCGCAGCTACAACAGCGCCCATCAGATACCCTATTATCTGATGAGCAGCAATCCATGTCTATCGGAGATTAAGTGTCCGTCGATTGAGTGTAACTATTACGTTTCATTTTCCCGGACAAGCTTGGTATATCGTCATAGTTCAACTGATTTTCTTGTTGGATCGATGACATTTCAACTGAGTGTATGTATGATGTTGCATCGTTAAATGTTGAAGGAATGCAGCTGATATTTTGAAGGATTTCAGCTTTCCAACTGAGCGACTGTAGAATTTTTCTCCCACCTAGTATTATTATTATTAGTCTTTTCAGCTTTGATGAAGCTAGGGGAGAGTTTTCCGGCTAGTTAATCATAGTAGTAGATGGTGATTTGGTTGGGGCTGAAGCCTTGATGGAAGCAACAATGATGGAGTTAGTGAACTAATATTTGTATTATACTAGTCACTCTCCCTCCTATAATATAAGTTCAAGCCTATCATACGCACAATAGACCGACAAAACATTAAATCTAAGAAAAAAATTGATGTCATTGAACCATACATACCTCTATTAAAGGGCATATTGCAATTACTCAACTATTTTTTTTATTAAAGAGAGGTATATAGTAAAAATAACTACACTTTTAAATCATTCAGGAGTCACATCGTGGGACACCATTTCCCCAAAAAGAGAAGACTAATATTACAAGATGGAGGGAATAATTCTTCTTTTTGAATTGAACGTGCAAACTAATGACAGGAATCACATCCAATGCAATCTTTGCTTTTCACTATCCGTGTACCTAGCTGACTAGGAGCCGGAAGTGAAAGCTATTAACATTGCAGGACTAAGGCTCACTTTGCTTTTGGCACTATCCTTATTTGGTGTACCTAGCTGACTAGGAGCCGGAAGTGAAAGCTATTAACATTCCAGGACTAAGTAGATGTGTAAGCTTGACTCAAAGTAGCTATTAACATCCACATAGCATTGCAAGTAACAAGCCTAGCCTAGCGATGCTAATACAAGAACCGAGTCAAGTCAATCCTGTCGGGAATAATAATTCATGTGATAACGTAATAAACTATCTGGTAGTACATATGATCGAGCAGGTTCTTCTAGCCGTCCAAGTGTTGCTCTTGAGGGATATATTGGATGTATAATTAACCTGCTGCATGATTCGTTTCTGGGGGCGAGGTACATATGTGTGCAACGAATCATGGCCAACTTAACTTTGAGGAATCATCATGGCCAACTTAATTAATTAAGATTGACTTTTGATTGCAATTTGCGTCCAATGTAATCAAGGCCTGCGGGCTTAGCTAGATATATAGCAGGATAATGTCTTGTTTTCCTCAAACCATGGATGATAGTAGGATGCTTATTTAAGGTGATGAATCATGTCAACTAGGAGCTGTCTTGTTTTATGAAACTACGGATCTCTTTTGTAAAATAATCGGTGAAAGAACCTAAACATAATTTTATAAACAACGAAGAGCTTTTTGCAAAAAAAAAGTTGACACGTGGGCTGGTTGACTGGACGGCAAACTCAGGCGGTGTATGTTTTATGGAACTACGGATCTCTTTTGCAAAATAATCGGTGAAAGGATCTAAACATAATTTTAAAATTTATGGAGGGTTTTTTACCAAAAAAAAAAAGTTGACACGTGGGCCGCTGGCTGAACGGCAAATTACTCAGGCGGCAATGTTATAGTATAGATATAGATTGGGCAAATCTACTTTCGTGAAAACCTAGCTACTTATCAATCTCATGTGGCTTTCGCTCCTTTCTTATAATTAAGAACTGATAACCTTTTACATCTCTTGAAAATATGAAAAGGAGATGCTATGTTCGAGCAAATAATTAATTAGTCAGTGCACAAGTTATTTTTTATGATATTTGACACAACCCTATGTATAGTATTTCTTTTACTTCTTTTGTTGGGTGATATATACTACTTTATCCATTCCCTAATACATGTCATTTTAGCTTTTAAATTTTATTCCTAAATACATCGCATTTTACAATTTGGAGGAGACTTTTTACTATTTTTCCATTGTACCATTCCCATTTAGGTATTTTCAATGTTATTTACTACCACATATTAGAGCAAGACACACCTTTCAAAGATATAATGAAGATGAGTAATGCAGTCTTTTATAGATTTGCTTTGGTGAAAATACAAGAATCTAGAATGACATATATTCATCAACAAAGGAAGTATTATGTTGATAAGGACTCATATATAGCAATTACAAAATCCAAGGATCTAGATCACATACGTCCTTAAAGCATATACAATAATAGAGACTACTATCGTCTATATCATTCTCTGTATCATTTAAAGACAAAACTAAAGACAATTTCTACAATATATAACATTTTAATGTTGTTTCTGTGAGATCCTACAATCTTTTAATTATAGCATGGAAAAGTATTTGTTATGAACAATAATTCATACATTAATATTTTGTACTGTCTATATAAAAATCATATATGACAAAGCCGGTTGACATCACACTAGCCATTATACATGCTCTTAAGTTGCCAAGGTTCAAAAAACGATGAAAATCGCTCAATTTTCATGATTTTCGCTCATATCGATGTGGCTCAAGTTCTAAAACTGCTCGGTAAACCGGTTCAATTCAAAAAAATTCAAAAATTCAGAAAAATTTATGCGACGTTAACCGGTCGAAAATCAATAAAAATCACTCATTTTTCGAAGAAAATTGGCGAAAATGACCGCCAAAAAAGTTCAATTGGTATGTCGATTTTCCATGGAAAAGGTCGATTTTTTTTTTTTTTCAAAAATTTTGATTTGGAAACTCTACGTTTTTTGATGATTTTCGATCAATTTTTAGCTTGATATTTTTGAATTTTGAACGATTTTCTTCATGTTGATTTTGTTAACCTTGACTACTCCTGTAAATGGCCTGCTTTCACGATTGTGATTTGTGAGTGACAAAGAACCTGGAAAAGCTAGTATGGCTTTGAGGAAATCATGAATATGGCAAATCAATAAGATGGCTGAGTCATGAATGGATCCATGTTTTTGGGGTGTGAAACATACTAGATAGATATGTAGGAGTGTACGACATATATATGTCCACTTCTTCTGTGGCGTCAAATCAAATCAGTGTTGAGGCTCTCGGCTGCTAATGATAGATCTTATGAATTGCTTTGCCTCTGGAATTATTATTTGAGGTGTTTTTATGAGTCACTATTTTAAAATTATATAAATATTAAAATATGAATAAATGGTAAATGCTGATTACTTACTTTCACTACTACAGAAAAGGTTATCACAGACGGTTCAAAAACGTTATCACAGACGGTTTTATGAACCGTTCGGTCCTTAGTATAAACAGTTTGTGATATTCTATTGTCACAGATGGTTCTTAGTAGAAACCTTCTGTGATATAAATATTGTATTATCACAGATGGTTCATAGTACCAGCCGTCTGTGATATGAGATGTATTACTAATGTTTTTTTTCTAAAGAACCATCTGTGATATTATTTTGTATTGATAATCTTTTTCTGTTTATTGGTTAGCCTCAGGAAATGCTAGTCATGCTATCTGAAATAAGCATATTACATGTTATATCACAAGCATATCATCACAATCATTTCAGAAATCAACTCAGATTACATATGACATCACGTACATCACATCCATTTCAAAAATCAACACAAATATGTTCATCAATTGAATACACAACTACAATTCATAAATTTATAGCACAAGTTTCACAAATTAACCTAAGTGGCAATCCAAAAATAACACAAATCATTAGATTATGCAGAGTGGAACTCGCCTATTGGATTTATGACCTCACGCAGGAAGAAGGAACAGAGTTGTCCTCAAATTCCAATCAGATTGGCCTATTCCAACGCAGGTATAGCGCATTTTCAAACCTATCGATAGAAAGACTAAAGTAGTAAATATATATAAATTGATAAGTATGAAGCAATTATTGCAAGATTGACATACCTTAAGGCCATTCGTCTTCTTTGTACTACTGATGAGTTGCATGCTGTGGCAAACATAGAATCCACATAAGTTATTTCTCTTTCCCCTCTAGTGACACTGCAAAAATAGAATTCGTTAGTTCCGAAGGCATTATTACGGAGTGTGATATAGGATTATTGTGTACTAAGGGATACCGAAAACTTAAAATTATGGTTCAGCTTCGACCTGTTCTTGCATGGCCCACCATGAGCTCTGTACACTTTAAACAACTTACGTGATTCCAAAAGTTAGTCTCAACCATTCCATGAGCAACATACACCTTGAACGACCTACAGGAGAGTTATCTATGGAAGAAATAAGATTACCTATCGAGTAATTTTGCAATAGGCTTTAAGTTGTGGCTACCGCTCTGTAAGGAATCAAGGTAGATAACCTAGTTCTTTCTTAGCTGAATTACAATTAGAACTTAGTGAAACCTACACATGTATGTCGCCATGGTCATTCAACCTAACTTTGAGTTGCGTGTAGAATACAAATCAAAGTATCGCAAGTAGTGCAACACATACCTCGGGTTGTAGGGTAAAAGTATGTACTCTGTATCACGTTGAATCACCAATACCTCTCCACGTAATCCTTGTCAACTTTTGAATTTTTGTCCATTATTTGCTTTGAGACCATGTTTGGCTAAAACCGTCTGTGATGATGGTCACTGATAGTAAAGAGGGAATTGAAGATGGTTTAGATCTAGCTTGGTGTAGATTAATTTTTTTTGTGATCTAAAGTAGTAATTGGTTTTAATTGTATTATACTCAAGATATAGCTAGCTAGGTAAAGAGAGAATTGAAGATTCTAAGTTCAAATATAGCTTACATAAAGATCAATTTGTTCCTTTTGATCTAAGAAGCTAGGTTAGTAAGTTTAAATATAGCTTACATGTAGATTGTAGATTCATTTGTTCTTTAGATCTAGCATGGTTTATAATTTAGGGTAGGGTTTCGCTTGTCAATTTGTGCTCCAATTTAAGAATGTATGCATGTGCACTCCTAGTGTACTTCATTGTTATTTAAGACTTATTGTTATATACGTAGCGTATATAGATAGACTGAAACTAGATGTACGCAGCGAACAATGCGAGCGCCGAGTACATTAATGACGTCTCTACTTTTAAAAGAGTTGTAGAGGAGGATATGCTTAATAAAGGGTTCAATTTATGTCATATCCATGCATTAACTGTGACAATCTGAGCATGTTTGGCAACTCAGCTCAGATCAAAGCACAATTGATTCTATGAGGTTTCAAAATGGGGTATACATATTGGACTAGTTACGGTGAAGAGCAGATTATACATGAAGCAGGTATAGTACTAACACCGCCGACGAAGTCGATGATATACCGGGTGATATCGATTGTGCTTCCAATGAGGATATGTTACACAATGATAATCTGTATCAGATGTTGCACGATGCAGAAGGGAGCCGTGATGAGAGAGAGAGAATGGTAAATTCCGGGGCTTAATGGATGACTCGAAGAAACCTTTGTTCTGGGTTGCAAGTTGAAATACATAAGGTTGTTGTCCGTGCTTGAACTACTGAAATTGAAGGCAAGTAGTGGTTGGTTTGATAAGAGTTTTATGATGCTGTTAGGTCTATTAGCGTGCATGCTTTCGGAGGGAAACGAATTGCCGACAACAACCTACAAAGCCAAGAAGGTTTTTTGTCCCTTGAGAATGGAAGTAGAAATAATACATACATGTCCGAATGACTGTATCATCTACTGTAAGAGTATGCAGACTTGCATATTGTCTGATGTGCAACGCATTTTGGTACAAGTGTAAGAATCAATCAGATGTTGGCGGCAAGGGCATCGAAGTGAAGAAAGGATCTCTTACTAAGGTGGCATGGTATCTGCCTGTAATTCCCTATTTGAAGTGTTCATTTGCTAATCCAAGGGAAACAAAACTGCTGCTTTGGCACTCAGAGGAGTGTAAGAATGATGGAATGCTAAGACACCGTATTGATTCTTTCCTATGGAGAAACATCTATACGAGGTTTGTAAAATTCAGTGCGAAACTAAGAAATATAAGGTTTGGATTGTGTACAAATAGAATGAATCATTTTGATAATAAGAGTAGCTGGCATAGCACTTGGCATGTGAATCTCGTATCTATAAACTTTCTCCTTGGTTGTCTATGAAGCGAAAGTACATTTTGCTATCCATACTTAACCAAGGACTGAGGCAACCTGGGAACAACATTGATGTGTACGTAGCCTTACTGTACATAGCATCATTGGTGGAAGATCAAAAAACACTGTGGGTTCTTGGGGTACAGGTAAGGGATGCGTGCAAACGAGAGAACTTGACTTTGCACTATATGTTGTCCTGCACTATAAATGATTATCCTGCCCTTGCTAACCTATTAGGCCAGAGTATAAAAGGAGTAAAAGCCTATACTCACTACTTAGATAATACCGAGAGTGTGTGGCTGAATCACTCATGCAAAACTGTGTACATACGTCACCATTTGTTCTTTCGGAGGAATCACCTATACCACAAGATGAAGAAACAATTCGATAGAATGAACGAGGATGATTTAGCTCTAAGGCCTTTAAGTGGGAGATCTATTTATGATATGATTAAGGATTTGAATGTTGTGCTAAGAAAGGGACGTAAATTGACCCGTGAGAGGAGCACATCAAAGAAGACATCAATATTTCGAGACCTATCTTATTGGAAGTACCTAGAAGTTTGCCACTGCATCGACAATATGCACGTAGAGAAGAATGTATGTGATAGCTTGATTGGTCTCTTACTGAATATTAAGGGCAAAACAAAGGACAGTATCAACGCACAGCTTGACTTGGTCGATATGGAAAATAGAGAACTAAATTGTGCTAGTGCTTGCATGGTGTGAAAATTCTGTCCGGTTACTCCTCCAACATGAAGAGACTTGTTCCGATGCAAGATTTGAAATTAATTGGCATAAAGTCTCATGATTGCTATGTGCTGATGACACAGATGCTCCTTGTTGTAATTAAAGTATTTTACCTATCAAGGTCCGAGAGACAATCATGAAGTTGTGTTATTTCTTTAACACAATTGCTTCAAAGGTCATCGACCCCGAAGGACTACATGCTTTGCAGGGCAAGGTGGTCATAACTCAACTTAATCTTGAGATGTATTTCCCTCCATCATTTTTCCATATCATGGTCCATCTCATTGTTCACCTTGTGAGAGAAATAAAGGTGTGCAGGCCTGTGTTCCTGTGTAGCATGTACCTGTTCGAGAGATACATGGAAATTCTCAAATTGTACGTACAGAATCGATCTCAACCGGATGGTAGCATTGTCAAAGGTTATGCAACCAAAGAGGTCGTTGAGTTCTACGTCGGTTACATGGCTTAGGTTGAACCTATAGATGTGCCTCGATCTCGCATTGAGGGTATGCTTGAGGGTATCGGGACCATCGAAAGGAAAGCAATCACGCTTCATCCAGTTACCTACACTCAAGTCCATTTCACGTTTTGCAACACATGGCTGTAGTGTGCCTGTATATCAAAGAGCATAAGCACTGGCTAAGGCAAGAGAATTCAGCATGGCAGGAGTCTTAGATCACAAGATAGAACAACCTTTAGTTCTACAAATGGTTGAAGGAGCGACCTATTACTGGGAGCTCGTTAGATGATCATGATACACTAACGTGGTAGGCAAAAGGGCTGACATTTACAGTTATCACAAAGAAAGGATATGACTTAAATGGGTACATATTTTACACTAGAGATCAAGATATGAAGAGCATAAACTAGAATAGCGGTGTCCGTATTGATGCGTTCAATATCACTCGGCCGATGAAGAGATCTTACTATGGGTTCATACAGGAGATTTGGGAGCTTGACTACATACTATTCAAGATTCCCTTATTTTGGTGTTGTTGGGTCCATCTCCAACAGGTGAGGGTTGACAAGTATAACGTCACTACTGTGAACCTCGAACATGTCGGATATCAAGATGAACCATTTGTACTTGTTAACCAAGTTATTCAAGTTTTCTATGTAATCAACCCATCCAACAAGAAGCACCAAGTAGTTCTTCAGAGAACAAGAGGATTGTCAAAGTTGAGAATGTGGTAGATGAGGAAGAGTACAATTAATTTGATGAGTTTCCTCCTATTGAAAATGCCATCTCTGTCCATGAAAAACAACCTAAGCAAGGTAGCTACACGCGCATCAATCATCGTGAAGGGCTAATTTTCATACAAAAGAATAAGCGAGTGGAGTTATGAGGAGGTGTCATCATGTTTATTTGTCATGTGTAAAATGATGAATTTGTAAGCAAGTGGATGATTGCCTGCTCACCAGGCCGCCATGTGGGCCACTCGCCCGGCGAGAGGGGCCTGACCGCTCGCTTGCTTGCTAGGCCGCCACGTGGGCCACTCGCCCGGCGAGAGGGCTCGACCGCCCGCCAGCCGCCACGTGGGCGGCGCCGGTGAAAGGCTGATCGCGCCGTGTGCTCGCCAGCCACCACAGCGCCACCACGGGCCGACACCCGGCGAGAGGGCTGATCACTGGCGAGCCCAGCCGCCACGGGCCGACGCCCGTGAAGGGGCTGATCGCCCTTTGCTCGCCAGTCGCCGCACAGGCGCTTCGCCCGCGAGAGGGGCCTGATTCGCCCGCATGCTTGCCAGGCCGCCACGTGGGCCGCTCACCTGGTGAGTGGGGCCTGATTCACCCTCCTGTTCGCCAGGCTGCCACGTGGGTCGCTCATCCGGCGAGAGGGGCCTGATCGCCCGCCTACTTTCCAGGCCGCCACGTGGGCCACTTGCCCGGCGAGAGGGGTCTGATTCACCTGCCTACTCGCCAGGCCGGCACGTAGGTAGCTCGCCCGACGAGTGGGGGCTGATTCGCCTGCCTGCTCGCCAGGCCGCCACGTGGTCTTACTTATCTGCGGCGGAGAGGATACCCTGGCATAAAGTACGCCGACAGAACTCATGCACATACCTAGGAGGGGCAACTCCAGTGCCGATCTGCTCTCCATGCTTGGGTCGTCTGATGATGAGATTCCCCCGGACGTCATCCTTGAGACCTTGGCGGCACCCTCGATTGCCAACCAGGAGGTCTCGGTCGCGTTCATTGAAGGTGCTCCCTCATGGGCAGAATCGATCTACAACTTCCTCGCACAAGGTGAACTCCCATCTGACCCCGCCGAGAGGAGTAGAGTCAAGCGCCGCGTATGTTCGTACAAGATTGTCGACGGTCGGCTTTATCATCGAAGCATCTCTGGAGTCTTGATGAAGTGCATCTCCTCAGAGGAGGGTAAGTATCTGTTAAACAACATCCACTCGGGTCTCTGTGGAGCACACTCTTATTTCAGGACAATGGTCAGCAAAGCTTTCTGTATGGGGTTCTACTGGTCAACAGCGCTACAGGCTGCTCGAGATATTGTTCGCACCTGTCGAGCTTGCCAGTTCCATGCTCGGAAGACACACCAACTGGCATACGTGCTTCAGACCATTTTACTCGCATGGCCCTTCTCGACATGGGGGCTCGATGTGCTAGGACCTTTTCCTCAAGCGGTTGGAGGGAAGAAGTTCTTATTCGTCGCTATTAACACCTTCACCAAGTGGATAGAGGCCGAATCTGTCTTGACCATCACTGCTTGGGCAGCTGTCAAGTTTTTTCGCTCGTTTGTTGTCACCAGGTATGGGTTTCCATGCAGA
This sequence comes from Guadua angustifolia, assembly GCA_036346375.1. NCBI lineage: Eukaryota > Viridiplantae > Streptophyta > Magnoliopsida > Poales > Poaceae > Guadua > Guadua angustifolia. The sequence continues at coordinate 2,517,257 of CM070511.1, read as the reverse complement.
ATTATTACTGACAATGGAACATAGTTTACCAGTAAATTGTTCTAGGAATATTGCGAAGACATAGGCACCAAAGTGTGTTACACTTCGGTGAGCCACCCGCAGAGCAATGGAGCAGTAGAACGTGCCAACGGGCAAATTGTTCAAGGCGTCAAGAAGCGAGTTTCATATGAGTTTGAATGACACGGCCAGACCTGGGTGGATGAACTTCCCACCGTCCTATGGTCTATTCGTACCACGGTCAGCCGAGCAATGGGGTCAACCCCCTTCCTACTTGTATTCGGTACCGAAGTTGTCCTGCCTTCAGAGGTCACGCTGGGCTCTGCTAGGGTCAGCTTGGTCGATCAGGTTGAATTTGAGTAAGAATGGTCTCTTGACCTTACCCTGGCAGAAGAAGTAAGATGTCGTGCACTGCTACGATCAGCACATTACCTACAAGCTCTTCGCAGACATGCGTCTCGATCGGTATGACCTAGGGAGCTCCTTACCTAGCCCTAAGACGAATCCAGGGCTCGTCCAACACTAATAAGTTATCCCCACAGTGGGAGGGCCCCTATAGAGTCATTTCAACAGATCGCACGGGGGCTTACTGGCTAGCGATGCCTGATGGCAGAGAGCTCTCGAACTCATGGAACATTGATCAGCTCTGTAAATTCTATGTGTAATGCCTTTGTCTCAAATTTCAATAAAAGTTATTATTTTTTGGCTATATTGTTCTTTGTGTCCCTTTTTAATTTTATACTTTGCACTGGGTGTCACGACCTCACGATTCACCACCAGGGGTCATGCCAGTAGTAAGCCAATCCTTATCGCGTCACAGCTTCCCCTGTGGCAGGGCTTGAATCAGGGGTCTGGCTCCGAACGTATAGCCTTAAACGAGATAACAATTTCCTAAATCCAACCTGCATATGAGTGCTCTCGAACTAGACCCGAATGTTGTGAGCTCGCGGTTCACCTCCAGGGGTCGTGCCACCTGTAAGCCGACTCAGTTTGCATCCCGGCTCCCCCTGTGACGGGGCTTGAACCATTGCCCACATTCGAATCAACGTGTGAGCATACATCGCGATCGGTGTTTTAAAGGTCTAAACGACCCTGGAGTCTTTGGGACTAAGCTCTTTTTCATACGAGGGTTCACCTATTATGCTTAATGACTCTAATGGCCTCCTCTGTGGGACATATACCTTTCACCGACTTTGCAGGTCATCAGGTACTTAGTAAGTTTTTGTGGCTCTTGACTTGTGCCCAAAGTTGGCATTGCTCGACCTCGACCACAACAGAGACTAGACAAGGGCATACTACCCCGAGAAAAGCTAAGTACACGACAAAAAAAACAAACAAAGAGAAGTTCATTTCATTTGAAAATGATTTTGTTTCATTAAGTTCTTCTTTACAAAGTACTAAATACAAAGCCTAAGGGCTAATCTCAGTTACAGGTCGGCCATATCACGGGCAAGCTTCTCCTTCTCGAGATCGGCAACCTTCGTCCTTAGAGCAGACAGTTCGCCCTGAAGTCGAAGTGCTTTGTTCACGGAGTCGGTGGCGCGCCTTCGCTCATCTTGGAGTTGGGCCAGGGCGATCCGCCCCAGCTTCTCCTCGAGCTCGGCAACTTTTGCCTCGATCTCGGCGGGGGCTTTCACCGAGGCGGCCTGGTCCGTGACCTCCTTTGCAACCTCTCCACCTTCGCCCGCTCAGCCTCGAGCGCCTTGGCTGATCGAGCACGTTCTTCCTCCAAGGCCTTGAAGGCGTGTTCGCGCTCGGTGTTGATGGATTGGCTGAGCTCAGATGCGTGAGTTGCCTCCAGTGCCGTCAATGTGCCTTGGAGGGCTGCGAGCTCGGCGGCATGGGCCACGGTCCTTTGCTCAGCTTCCTCCTGCTCGACCACTAGAGTCTCCTCGAGCTAGAGCAGGTGAACCTCCCGTTCCTCCACTTTGTCGAAGAGGATCTTCAGAGCATTGGAATGGTTCTAAAGACCCTGGAGCCCCTGACTGATGAGGTTAACGGCCTACCAGATTCAAAGAAAAAAGAAAGGGGGTCAGGTCGCGTCAAAGAAAAACAAGTCGTGAGACAAAAGGAGTGTGGGGAAATTGTGCCGTACCTGGCTAAGTCAGTCTTCAAACACCGCGCGATGGGACCCAGTTGGTCTGCTGCTAGACGCCTCGGGCACAATGTGGCCCTCCGCCAAGGTCGAGGTGTCAGGGCGAAGTTCTTCTGGCACGTGGCCAACTTCACTGGTGGCGGCCTCGGCTCGGGCCTCCCCGTTTGTTTGAAGGCCAAACTCGCCTTTGGGCAGGATCCCTTCGACCAAATTGGCCTCGATCTCCCTAGTCGGGGGGTCCTCTGCTTCTTCCCTAAGGATGGCCCCGACCGGTCGCCAGCTTGGTCCTCCTCAGTGCCTTCGGCCGGTTGGTTGCCGGCCTCGGTGGTCGGGATCGCCCCAACCTCGACGGTCGTGGCAACCGTGGCGGTGACGACTTGAATGGTCTTGGTCGCGGCGGGGGAGTCGTCTCGAGCTTCACTCCCTGCGGTAGTCTTGGCCGGGGAGATCTCAACCTCAGAGGCCACCGTGTCATCGGCCTCCTCTTCGTCTCCGTGGCGGGCGAGGCCGCACCGTCGTTTGAGTCGGCGAGCCCATGTTCAGGCTCACTGGCCATGACCCAACTGTGGGGGCCTCCGGCGGTGCGACCCTGGCTCGCGGGGAAGCGATGCACCAGCTCGTACAAAGCCTCCTCCTTGGACTCGGATTCGCCCTGGACGATAGCCATTATCAGGGGGGTGGGGGTGAGTTCGGGCACTCAAGGTCTGCGGCAAGGAAAGATTGCTAAGCTAAGGTGGAAAGAAATTTTGCAATCAAGGGAGAAATGAAGTACCTGAGTTACAAGCCTCCGTCTCGCAAGGGTTTGTTGTTGGCCTCGGCGTCCTGAGGGCAAAGACGCGGCCCTCCTCCGGGTGCCTCGTGCCGGAGACCTTGGAGCGCGTGGTGGCTCCGGGTTACCCGTGGCGGCTGGCCTAGGGCCCTACGGTCGAGCCCCTGGAGCCGCCTGGGGGTTGGAGGTCCTGGCGGTGGTCGCCGCCTTCCGCTGCTGTAGGGAAAAGAAAGGTAAGATCAAAATCTGCTACAATCTGTTACCGGGCAAGGACTCGAGCTCGAGCTTACCACTATGCGGTCGCCCCAATCAACATGTTGCTTCTTTGGGGCTTTGCCGCTCGTGGCTTCTGGGAGTGGCCTCTTGCTCACCTTCTTCCCTTTGCTTGCTCCGGGCAGCGGGAGCATGCGCTTCGTCATCTGGAGTAGCTCTTTATTCGCCTGCAAACACACCTCAAGGTCAGAGCGAGCTCCAAATGTTCCTGAGTTAGGACCTGACTCAAAGTAACTTACCTCGGCGCTCCGCCTTAGCACGTTCCTCGGGACGGGCTTGTCCATGGAGTAATCGAACGTCGCCTTCCCGAACATTTCCGTCATCCTGGCTGCCAGCCAGGACTCCTTTGGCGCTACTGAAAGAACAAGGTCGTAAGAAGGTTCCAAGTCTGGACTCAAATAAACTTTTGCTCGAGAAAATTTACCAGACATGCCCTTACGGGTGAGGTCATCACGACCCTTGATCTCGTAGAACGGATGCAGCCTCTTTTGCAGAGGGAACACCTGGTTCCGCAAGAAGTCGTTGGCGATGGCTTGCCCGGTGAGACCGCGGGTGGCACATATGTGGATGGCGGCGATGGCTTCCTGATTGACCGCCAGGTCGTCCGCCTCGGGTGTCTGGTGCTTGCTGGCGATGGGCGCTCCATCGTACCCGAGCGCACCGTCTTCCCCTCTCTTCAGGTAGAACCACCTCTCGGTCCAGGGACCAAGAGAGTCCCGAGCGTGGAGTTGAGGGAAGGCCCAGGGAAGTCCCGTCCATAGCCGGAAGTAGAGGCACCCGACCACGGGGGTCCATCCCAGTGCGAAACAAAGAAAAGAAACGAAAAAAGAGAGATGGGGTGGGAAGAATCCCAAGGAACCCCTCACACAGATGGGAGAAGATGGAAAAAAGGAGGATGGAGTTTGGCACCAGGTTGATGAGCTTGATCTCGTATTGCGCGAGGATCGAGGCCACGAAGTCGCTCTCGGCGTCCGCAGGCCGAAGAGCATGTAGTGCTCGGTATTGACGAGCTTGTCTTCTCGGGGCTGCGCTCAGTCTCTCCACCTAGCAACCGCCATGTCGCCGGGTCCAACAGCCCCAAGCTCTCGAGTTCTTTCATCCTAGCCAGCGACAAGGAGCTCTTCCCAAACTTGGCCATGAAGGATGATTGGTGCTTTGGTTGGGGAGAAAGGGCAGGTTGAGCAGAAGGCTGGAGAGGGCGAGATCGAAGAAAGTTCAAGGGAGTTCGGGAATTCTTCAAGAGAGCCGATGGTCTAGGATTTATAAGCCTCGATCGTCATCAGTTAGAAGATATGGCGTCTTAAAAGGCGCGCCGGTTTCGATTTGATAGGCACATTTAGAGATTTGGAGGCGGAATCGAGGCATCGCAGGCGGTTCCACTGCTCTTCCGTGTCCGTACCAGGATTTCAATGGCCAAGGGCCGCCAGGTGTAACTGTGTCAAGCCTTGTGGTTGGTCTTTCCGACCTAGACCTTGGGCTTGGGCAGCTCTGGGCGCGACCAGAAGATCGTCCCCTTTTCCAGGTCGTGAGGCTCGAGGTCATCCCTAGTACCCGAGTACGACCTAAGCCTTGGGGACTAGCTGTCGGGGACTGAGAAATCTATGCCTGGTCAACGGATGGTCAACAAAGCTATAGGATCACTTGGGCGACCAGTTTGGGCACTTGGGCGACCAGTTTGGCACTTGGGCGAGCAGTTTGGGCACTTGGGCGACCAGTAGAGCACTTGGGCGACTAGTTTGGCACTTGGGCGAGCAGGTTGGGTACTTGGGCGACCAATTTGGCACTTGGGCGAGCAGGTTGGGCGACCACGTGAACAGTTGGGCGACCACGCGCACAGTCTGGGCGAGCAGACCGATATATATCCACTAAAATAGAAATTTCCGAAGATCCAGCCGTTGGATTGCTGTGCAATTTTAACTGTAGAAATTAGACTTAATTCCGCAGCTAACACAAAAAGAATCAGGTCAATCGGATCTAAGTGAACAAAACCATTATGCTATCCCCAATATAAACAAACGATCATTTGAGCACAAGTCCACGACTTGCCTCAAAAACAGTCCATGCAACCACTCACATGAGTGCATTGCATCAAACAAAGTCCATCATGCTATCACCAGTATAATAAGCATCTCAACATAGCACATGCACAAGCACCACACATGCCATAACCAAAATCACTTTGCAATGCTAATTTCACCATTCAGCCAATTTTTCATCACATGATTTCACAATCTCCCCCTTGATGAAAACATTGGCAACACCATTTGGAAACGAACATTGGCATTCACCTCACAATGGCAACACCATTTTTTAAAAGAAGTAAAGTGACCAAAAGACAGAAAGAGAAATCTCCCCTACAAAGAAGAACAAAAATCTCCCCCTATCTAAAAAGAAATCTCCTCCTATCAAAAAGAAAGACTCCCCTAACAGAAAGAAGAAATGTGTGTATGAATGTGCAATGTGTGACCAAAAATCTCTCCCTTTGACTCCAAAATTTCTCCCCCTTTGACAATGGGTTCATCAAGAATGCAAAAAGAGAGCAAAAAGAGAAACTTCTCCCCCTTTATGTTTGTTGTTTTCCTTTTTTTATGTACTGAGCATTATGAATCATGTACAAATGAAACAACTTGATCACCAAGTCATGCTATCAATAGTACTTGCACCCTCAAATCTACACATAAACAATGTAGAGTAAGCATAACTAGAAATCAAGTACTATTAATGATTTTTTGCATGGCATGATCTCTCTTTCTCAACAATCTTAAAACCTGAAAACATTGAATTTTTGTGCACTTTATTTGTGCTTTGAAAAACTGATTCATTACATTGATTGCAATAATAACAATTGCAAGGAATTACATGCACCATCAGCCTTACTTTTCAACCATGCCAAGCAGTCACAAGCTTAAGGTTTCTTGGTTTCGGTCATACACAACCTCTTCCAAGTTCATACCAAAATGCAATGATAAACAGTCTCGTAAAGAGGAAGTGCGACAGTACATAACCTTGTTCTTGCATTTATCAACAATCACTCTTTTAGCTTTAGCACTTAACTTTCATATTTAGCACTTTTTGAGCAGGATCAAGATAGCCAAGAAAGTTCAACCATGACAAGATTTAATTCAAGTTGTCATTCCATTTAAAAAGTCATGACATAAACTACACCATATATGTATAAACAAGAAGTTGCAAAGACCTTGTAGCATAAACATGGCTTCAAATGACATATGTGTGTGAAATACAATGCTCATTACTTTTACTGTTTTTTTTGTTTTTCATTTAAGAAACACACAAAATAACAAGCATATTATACAATATTACAAAAACTTCAAAAACTCCCCCTCAAAAGAACCATCTTAAAAACCTTCTACAAAATTGTCATTTGAATGGATTAAATTGAAAACAAAAGGTTGAAAGAACAAACCTCCCCAAAAACAACCGAAAGAGACTTTCACCAAAAAGCATTAACTCCCCCTCAAATGGATAACCAATGAAATCAACAGAGAGGAGATGATGATATACATGTGCTTGAATTATCATGATATGTTCGGTTAAGAATAAGCATGAATCATGACAAAAGTTCTAAGCATGAAAGGCATGATATAAGATATAACATTATTGAACATGCCAGGGGAAACAAATGAGCATATGAACAATCATTTCATCTCATGCCACAATTAGATATCTGTGAATGTAAAGAACATGAGTGTATCAAATAGCTCACAAAGTAGATGAAGCATTATTGCACATGCTTCTTGAAAACCATCTCAAGGGTGAGAACCATCCAAGTCTTGATCTCATCTTGCAAAAGACCAAGATCCACTAAGCTTCTGTTCTCCAACCCATTCCTGAAAAACTACATAGCACAAGAAGATGTCGAGGCCTCGGTACTGGGGTTAGAAATAAAGCATTTAGGAATCCAGTACTGAGACACACGACGAGTAGGCACAACACGAGTATACTTATTCACAAAATCAGATTTGTCCTTTCCGTGTTTCTTGCAATAAAAGGTGTTTGCATCACCCTAGGCACAAAATGAGAAGTGAAATGTGCCTTCCTGAAATTAGACCTAGCCTTAGCCTTTTCTTTCTTTTGCTGTTTGGCTAGCCTAAAGCAAAAATCTACTAAATGTCCATCTTTACCACAATGAGTGCAAGTGTACTTAACATGATGTTTAGCTTTAGGAACAGAAGTAACATTTGTATTCACCATACTAGAAGATAACACACCAGCAGACTTGAAAACAGTTTTCTTAGGCTCATTGACAATTTCGAATTTTGTACTTTCAAGTGTCTTGACAACAGTTGGAGCATGTGATTTATGATGAGCATAAGAATCAAAACCTAAACCTTTGTGATGAGTACTGACTTTTGATTGATCCAAAATCATGTTTAGGTTTTTCTTTCCAGTAGTGAACCGTTCTAAAGATTTTTCCAAGTAATCAACCTTTCGAGAAAAAGTTAAGTAATTATTACATGGAACGTCCACTTTTCCTTTTTGTTTGCGACAAGTTGAACATGAAAGAACCTCATGAGTAAGCATAGCATCTGTCATTTGAGAAACCCTAGCATTTGCATCATGCAACTTCAATTCCAGTATAGCACATTTAGAACAATGAGTTGTATCATGCAAATCAACAGTTGAACAGCTAGCGTTTTTAACATGTTTCTCATTTTCTTTCTTTTCAGCATTGACTTGTTCTAACAAAGAAACATGTTCTTTCCTAAGCACGAGAAGCTCACTTTCAGAATTAAGTCACATGATTTGCAAGCATCATCATCAGGAATCAAAGATTTAAGTCTAGCAATTTCAGCATTCAAAGATTCCACAAGAACATCATGTTTCTTAATCTTCTTGTCGCGTTTGTCTAGCAATTTTCCAAGACGAACAACAGCAAATCACCAATATGTGGACTGGGCACAAGTGAATTCTATTATAGGATCAAATAGGCTGTTCGACTGCATAAATTCCACCCCTGGATTGGCATATTTAATGTCAAACAAGATCATACCCTAGAGTATCTCAAGAACCCTAGAGTTCTATGCATCTTTGTTAGTGAACAAACAGAGAAATCATATCATGTTCACTATCAATGGAAAGATAAGAAAAATAAGAGCTGCAGTTTGAATTAGCTATTGGAGCCTCAAGTCCTTTAGTGAACAGAACAAGAATATTTGAAAAGATGTACCCCTGTCAGAGATGGAGACTGGTTGGTGACATGCCTGATCTAAAAATGTTTGCTCATATTTATAAGGATGTCACTAGTGCAGATTTTAATCCAAATAGAGTTTCCTGTCTATCTGAAGAAGCAAAGGTTCTGCTGCTTGTATTGAGGCACACTATATTCCCAAAGCCTGGATATAAAGAAGGTGTGACCCCAACCCTAGCCTGGCTACTGCACCTGATATTGTCAAGGCAACCCATTGATCTAGTGGATTATATCTTTGGGGAAATGGAAGATGCAATATATAGAAAATTGGGTAGTCCTTTGCCCTTTGCCCAACAAGTTACTCAAGTTTTGTTGGTCCAAAGAATCCTTTCTCAAAATGATATGAACAGGGAATTTAAGTGTTTCCCTAAGAAGTATAATATGCATAAATCCACTGGGCAAAACCTGAGGATCACTGGTTTCCTTCAAAGATTGCAAGAAAATCAACCTAATGAAGAAGAAGAACCAGATCTGCCTAATCCATTATAAGAAGAAGAAAATGAACCAAGAATGGAAATAATAAGGGAATATGGAACTACAGAGGAGAATGAGCCGAGTGCTGAAAATAAGTATGATCAAAATAGCGTTAGTGGAAGTGTTATGGCTCCAGGCAGTGACAACTACAGCCATCATTCCTCTTATGACAGTCACTACTTCTATGGTAGTTATTACTCTCATGGAGACTCAGAAGCTTCAAGGCATGCAAGTCATAGCCACAGTCATTTATCTCCTCCTTCTCAAGCTCTGGGCAGTCACCTCAGTGGAAGTAGAAATAAATCTGGAAATGGAAAAGAGCCTAGTGCTCAAAGTATAAGCAAAGCTAAATCTAAAAATGGAAAAGAGCCTAGTGCTCAAAGTATAAGCAAAGCTAAATCTGGAAATGGAAAAGAGCCTAGTGCTCAAAGTGGACATAAGAGTAAAGCTTCTAGCCATGGTCACTCTCCACTCTCTGAACAAACTGAAGTAGTTGGAGGCTGCTCATGGTATGATCAAGGACAAGCCTTTGTAGATGATGTTGCAACTGAAGTTATGTCAAGCTCAGTTGCTCAATCTCTAAATGAAGAGCAACAAATTCATCACCTTCAAGAGTTAGCAGCAGCAGATCGGTTTGCTCAAGATCAGGGTTTTGGGCCTGGTGCCCATGATCATGAGGCAGGTGGGTTTGGCATGCCTCATGTCTTTGAATCTTACTATCCACCGCAGGCAGCACTTCCAGAGCATGATCAAAGAAATACATTCCCTAGATGGGAAAATCTTTTTGACTATCAGCATCATTCTGCACATTCCCATTTGCATCATGAGCAAGTGCAGCAAGATCCATATCAAGTTCCAGAAAATACTTTTGGCTCTCAACCTTCATGGTTTACATCTTTTGAGCAACAGTATTACACTCATCAAAGGGGCTTCTAAGCTGTATATATTTGACTGTAGGATGAACTCTTGTATTAAAGATACTATTTACTTCTGTCTGATGTGTAAAATTTGATGTTGCTTTGGTTCTTATCTGGCTGTGTGTGCTCTAACTTTCTTGTGCTATGATACTATACTAATATCTATCAATATCTATTCTGCTCTGATACTATTCAGCTCTGATACTATTTACTGTTCTGTTTTTCTAAGCCGAATATGATATTCTGAGATTGTTCTCTAAAGTTTGTAGCTGTGCTCTGATACCCATTCTTATAATATTACACATGCTCAGATTTCACCTAATATAAGTGTTGATACTGTTTATGCTTACTAGTCTTAACATTGCTCTGATACTAAATCTGATTACTATTATTCATGTTTGGAGTAGTGCAAGTCTAACAGATGCTCCAACTCTTAGTGATCTGACATCTGCAATTTATAAGAACTCTGAACATTACAAGTTAAGGATCTAATATAGTCCAAAATGCCATATCTATTGAATGTTCAGATCTTGCACTCATTAAGGGGAGCACATATATCTACAAATTTATGTCTATACTCTGTCAAGCTAACTCTGTTTTGCAGAAAATTTAAGAAATTATTAACAAGAAAGGTATGTTGTCATCAATCACCAAAAAGGGGGAGATTGATAGCATCTAGGCCCCCTCAATTCTTATCATGTTTTATTAAATAGTTTTGGTGTTGATGACCGAGTTAATAATTCCTCACACTATGAAGAGCATATGCTGAAATTATGGATGAAGCTAGCTGGACAAACAAGATTAAGGTATTTGATTACTAGTTTATGACTTGGGAGTTGATTCAAGTCAATTAGCTAGGATTATTTTTTCGCTTTGGCTGTACTATAAAGAGGGATTTTGCACAAGTTGGAAATTTGGTTCATTAGGTTAAGACCAAAACTAGGCTGCTTGGAGTTAAATCATTTAGTCTTTCTACTCCTTGAACCAAAATCCCTATATACAACAAGTCCAAACTATGTGACGGACCAAAGTTCAGTTGATCATTTCTTATTCTGTCACAAAATAGTCAAAGTCCTTATCTCAAATCAAAGTCAGTCCAGTTCAACATCAAAATTCACTTTAGTCAAATTCTGATCAAATTCTATTCATTTCAACGGACCAAACCTCATATTCTCATATACCTAAATCCGTAGTGAAAATTTCTTGAAGAAATTCAGCTATCTAGTTTTGCTCAGCTATGACGGACCAAACTTTTTGGTCCGGCATACATGTGCTTTCAGCTGACCTAGAACTTCTTCGATGCCCATCTATGACGGACCAATTTTTTGGTCTGCCATACACATACCTTTGTCAATCCAAAATTTCTAAGTTGTTTATCTATGACGCACAAAACTTTTTGGTCCAGCATAAATTCAAAAAAAACTATCTTTTCTTATAGGCAAAACTTTGATATTCATTCCTTGAATTCATGATCAAAATCATACTCCATTTCAGAAGATTTGGCTTTTCTGATAGGCAAAACTTTGATATTCATTCCTTGAATTCATGATCAAAATCATACTTAGCTCGGTGGTGGGGTCGACACCGGAGGAGACCGCTAGGGTGGTGGATCTGGCGGTGCTCAGAAGACGGTGGCCGGCTCGGTGGAGAGGCGCAGGCGGCGGTGCTCGGAGCCGGAGGCCAGGAGGGTAGGCAGTGCATGGCGCGCGACGTGGGAGGCGACAGAGGGCACCTGTGTCGGGGGAAGGCCAGAGAAGCAGGCGGCGACGCAAGAAGGAGGGAGAGCAATGCAAGGCACTTTCGGAGAGGAGATGAGTGCGAGAGAGGCGGAGGATGGCAGGCGGCGGGAAATGGGGAATGGGAGCCAAGTGAAGAGAGAGAGACTGGTAGAGTTAGGTTAAGGGGGATGGTTGGGTCGGGCTTGTTGGCCATCGGTCGGTCGGGCTGAACAGGCCGACCCGGCCGGTGAAAAAAAAAGAAAGAAAAGAAAATAATAATAATATATACAGTAAAAATAATATATATAAAAGAATTATCAGATAAATAAATAAGAAAATATAATTCGTGCGCCTATTTTTGCCTCCTTCGCTGTACATGAGTTTTGCCGATAGATATACTGACAGAAAAATTTATCATTGCCGACAGATATGTTGTCTCTAAAACTATATATATTTAGCGGCACATAGTCTATCCATAATTACAGTACTACCGATGGATTAACTGTTGAAAATATTTACCGACAGATGGTTAGATGGTAAAAATAAATTTTTACCTACAGAGATCTGACGGGAATTTTATGTCATGATGTAGTGCGTACTACTCCTGTACATGGCCTACTTTCACGAATCACGATTGTGATTTGTGTGTGACAAAGAATATGGAAGAGCTAGCATGGCTTTGAGGAAATCATGAGTAGCGCAAATCATTAAAATGGCTGATCAATCATGAATGGATCCATGTTTTTGGGGTGTGAAACATACTAGTACTAGATAGATATGTGGGAGTGTACGACATAATTCCACTTCTTCTGTGGCGTCAAATCAAATCAGTGTTGAGGCTCTCGGTTGCTAAATGATAGATCTTATGAATTGCCTTGCCTGCGGAATTATGTATTTGAGGTGCATCTGTACATCACTATTTTAAAATTATATAAATATTAAAACATAAATAAATGATAGATGCTGATTATTTACTCTTTTGCTTGCTACAAAATTTGTAGCAGTTGTATTAGGCCATTCTCAGTGCATAGTTTTATTTCTCAGTTTTCAAGAGTGGCACATCAGTTTTTGTCTAGGTAACTGTGTATCTCAGGTTTCATCTAGATGAAACTCTCTCTATCTCTCTTCATAATTACCTTGCCATGTCACCAAACATAGTGATGTGTCATATCATTTAATGAGAATGAAACTCAGTTGAAACTCCCACTGGGAATGGCCTTAGGCCAATCTCAGTGCATAGTTTCATTTCTCAGTTTCCAAGAGTGTCACATCAGGTTTTGTCTAGGTAACCGTGTATCTCAGATTTCATCTAGATGAAACTCTCTCATCTCCCATGAAACTCTCTCTATCTCTTTCTTCATAATTATCTTGCCATGTCACCAAACATAGTGATGTGTCATATCATTTAATGAGAATGAAACTCAGTTGAAACTCCCACTGAGAATGGCCTTAGAGAAAATTCATAGAACTGTACTCTATATGTATTGTTGTCCCCAATGTCCTTCTCCAGGTCCAGCATGTAGAATGGCGCCATCCATGCACAAAAGCATCCTAAAATTTCTTTGGTTGCATTGGAGTAAGGTTTCTGATTTTACCGAGAACATAATCGATCGATCCGGTATGTGCGATTACCATACAAGAAAAAAGAAAATCGGAATAATTGTCATGCAACCACGAACACACCACCAAGAAACAAACTGTAAGCAGATCAAGCACGTATTCCGAGATTTATGAGTGATTTGGATAGCTTATCTTGAGTTTTGGCCGCTCCCAATTAAGTTATATATGGATCGTCTCGTCTCCTATTAAAAGGCTCTTACTTCGGAGACGAGAACGGGGAGATTGACAGGGTGCTGTTGCATTCGGAGTACGTAGTAAATAATAATATTAACAAGACAAGACAAATCCCAATAGTATCGAATTTGAAGAACAGAAATAAATATATACGCTACCTTATCTGAAAAAAGAGTACGTAGGTACAAATAAATATGTAAATAAATCCAAGAGAAGAGGCGGCCACATCATATATATCATCACACCGCAGCGCATCTTCCAGCTGCCACCACCCACGTCCTTAGCTTGGCTTCCCCCTAGCTCGCAGCCAAAAAACCACCGATCGAGCAGAGGCGGACGCCGGCGATCGAGCGCACCACCACCGGCCGCAGAAGCGCACAACCTCCTCCCCGTCAGGTACGTAGCAACGCATGCACCGTGTGCAAAGGTTTTGTGTGGTTTCGTCGTCCTGCCGTAATTAAATTGCATCGGCGTCGGCGTGTCATGGTTGGCTTATCATGGCTGGGTGGTTGTGATCGCAGGGAGACCGTCGAGAGTAAGCAGGGGTACGGCAACTACTGCATGGGCTTCGTCTCGCCGCCGCACGCGCCGTTCTATGTGCCGATGCTGGCCGCGGCTGCGGAGAGCGACGTCACCTTCACCAACACCGTCGCGGCGCCGCAGGGGGCGGCTCCCAGGAAGCGCGCCCGCGCTGACGAGCTATCTCTTGGCTTGGCCGCGCGCGCTAAACTACGGCGGGTGGTCCACGTCGACCCCGCCATGCTCCAACACGTGGAGGAGATGAGCGCGGAGCTCGAGCAATGGCGGCGGTACGCGAGGCAGGTCGTGGCGGCGGCGAGGGCGGCCGTGGCGAGGCGGCTGGTGGCCAGGGACGAGGAGGTCGATCGGTTGCGGAGGCTCAACTGGGCGCTGGAGGAGCGGCTCCGGGGCATGTTTGCGGAGGCGCGGGCCTGGCGTGACCTGGCGCTGTCGCGCGAGGCCGCGGCCGCCGCGCTGCGCGCCGACCTGGAACACGCGCTCCGGGCGGGGGCGGAGGAGCAGGCCCGCCTCGCCGACGACGACGCCGGGTCGTGCTGCTATGGGGACAATGGCGATTGGTATGCGGGCGGCGATGAGGAGGCAGTGGAGGCGACAGCTGGTGGGAGGTGCCGGGGGTGCGGCGAGCGCGCGGCCGTGATGCTGGTGCTGCCGTGCCGGCACCTGTGCGAGTGTGCGGCGTGCTCGGCGGCGACGTGGGCTTGCCCAGCGTGCGGCGGCGCCAAGAGTGGCGCCGTCGCCGTCAACCTGGACTAGGATCGATTCGAGGCTGCGGTTCTTGGTTTCGAGTTCTAGTTCAGTTCTCTTGTCCAATTCATTGTCCTGTGGTTTCCTAGGGAGGCTGTTCAATGCCAATGATCGATGTGCATAAACACGATGAGGTTTGTGGATTCTTTGAAGGCTTTTGATCTGTTGATGAATCAATCGACGAAGGAAGGAGGAGGAGGAGAGCAAGTTAGTAGTAGCCCTGACCCTGGATGCATGCGCGAAAACAATATGCTTTTTTGTTGCTTCTGAGTTGAACTCCTGAATTGCTGCTCGCACTCGTATTAAGATTCAGTCATGTGTTGTTGGTTGTGATCTTCGGCTGATGTAACAGAACCAAAGTCTTAGGGGTTAGGCCCACCTCAATCTCATTTTGCGTTTTGATGGGAAGTACACCAACAACTTTGGTATCGGTCCTGTTAGCCAGCGCCACGTTTAAAAAAAAGGGAGAAGCCAAGGCCCATTTCTTAGATTGATCTCGAGTTCATTTTCCCCTCACACACCCATCCGATCTAGAGTTTTGGCACTAAGACTATCGAAGACTCTACCATCACCGAGGCGATCTCGATGCCCTCTTCTTCACCGACATTCAACTGCTACAGACCGAATCCTTAATGGCTTCCTCTTCCTCTCTGGGTCAGTTTAATCTAACATTTTAAGTTCCGCATTATCTTTTGTGATCATGCTTAGGCTAGTTCATGTATTAGCTTAATCTAATATTATCATTTGGTATTAGAGCAGATCTAGCCTATGTTTGATCCTTCAATTTAGCCTGGATTAATCCTTATTCGACTCAGTTTTGGCCTTGTTCTTGTCGGTTTTGGCTTGGATTAGCATTTAGAAGGAGGAGATAAGAGCACATCTGAACCTAAAATCCCAAATCCGAAACTCTAATCCCCAAATTTTCCCCCAAAATCCCAATCCAATCAAACTCTAAAGTCTACGAGGGGGTTTCGAGGCTTACCTTTCCATTCGTCGTCGCCGACATTTTTGCCCATCGCCGTAAGCCACTCTGAGCAAGTCGCTTCTTACTCATCGTCGTCTCCTTCGCGGGCCTTAGCTTCGCTAGCGGCTGCGACTATGCATGAGCGCGGCGGCCTAAGGCCCCACCTCACAAGAGTAGCACGTGGCATCAATCCGTCGCGTGCGCCCGCTGTCACCGCTACTTCACTTGGGTGCCTTCTTTGCTCGCTCAGTCGCGTCTTCATGTTTTTTCTGAAGCAGAGAAGATGAAATGGGTTAGGGTTTCATAGCCATCGCGCGTTTTGTTCTAACTTGTGAGCTGTTTGTTCCCGATCAGCACCCAAGATCTTCACGCGCGAGCTGTCGCGTTGCTAGGCTGCGAGTGCCATTTGGGCTGTGTCGGCTAGGCCACACCTATGGTGTTTCGGCTGGGCCGCGACAGTGCTGTGCGGCTGAGCCGCATGTGTTTTGGGCTAGAGTCTATATGCTTTAAGCCTTTTTTGGTTATTTAGCCCTTTTCTTGTGAGCCGAGAGGAAGGACCATGTTTACCATGTTGGCCATGGCAAAAGAAAATTATGAGGGGATTCTAAGTCTAAGAAGAAGCTGTATTTCTCTTCTAAGACTGAATCAAGTAAATCAAAGCCAAACGAGAAGGCTCCTGCTGCACCTAACTCTGCTTCTTCTAATAGGTCCATCTGTCGCTTCTGCAAAAACAGTAGGCACATTCAGAAGGATTGTATAGGCTTCATGAAGTGATTCGTTAAGAAGGGTAATAACATAATTTCTACTGTTGATGGAACCCTTTATGCTGATTTTTCCCCTAATTCCTTGTGGATTGACTCTGGTGCCACTATGCACGTTTCTAATTCATTACAGGGATTCCTTACCGTGAGGACACTAAGAAAGGGGGAGCAAAGTCTTAGAGCTATTAATGTAAAAGAGACTGGAGTTGAAGCCGTTGGCACACTATCATTAGCATTAGATAGTGGCTTCACTCTTTATTTGAATAATATTGTTTATATTCCTAACATGAGGAAGAATCTTATTTCAGTTTCTCTATTGATGATGATGGTTTTGATTTGTATTGTTGGAACAATAAATGCATTGTGAGTTTTAATTCTAATAATATTGGTCCCACGACTCAACGAGACAAACTCTATATGTTTTTCTCTCTCTAAATTCCTTGTGTCAATGAATATGTGCGATGCCACCAATAAGCGAAAGAGAAGTTTAGGTGATGAGACTTCATCAAAATTGTGGCACTGTTATTTAGATCATATTTTGAGGGGGAGAATGGAATGTCTCATTAAGGAAGAGATACTCTACCCATTATATTTTTTTGACTCAGACCACTGTATTGATTGTATTAAGAGAAAATATATAAAACAAATTAAGAAAAGAGTAACACCAAGCGCAGGGATCTTAGAATTAATCCACACTGATATATATGAACCATTTCCTGTAACATCAGTGGATGGGTATGACTCCTTTATCACATTCATTTATGATTTCTCCCGTTATGGTTATATTTTTCTCATTCGTGATCGATCTGAGTTACTAGATAAGTTTAAAGTATTTAAGGAATCAGTATAATTTAAAGATTAAGATAGTAAGATCGGATCGTTGAGGAGAATATTCGTAGTATGATAAGTTACTCCAGTTTACCAATTAGTTTGTGGATTGAAGTATTAAAGATAGCAGCACATATACTTAATTGGGTCCCTAGGAAATAAGTGTCTAAGACACCTTATGAATGATAGACTAGGAGAAAATCGAGCTTAAGATGGTTGTCCTACTAAAACTAAAGTTTTTAATCCACATATTAGGAAATTAGATCCTAAGATAGTAAGTTGCTATTTTATTGGATACCCTGAAAGATCTGAAGGGTATCAATTTTATTGTCCAGATCGTATCACTAAGTTTGTAGAAACCCGATATACTGTATTATTAGAGAATAATGAAATCAGTGGGAGCTTAGAGGCTAGGAGAATAAATCTTGAGGTGATTCGAACTTATGTACCATTACTGATAATCCAAGCGACTATTCTTTCTGTACCTCCTATAGTTACACCTCCAGCTAAGAATTCTGGAGTTGAGCCCTCACTTGAGGATTCTGAAATCAACAGTACAGTACCTAATGATGAGCCTCAACAATCCCCTGTGATAACTAATGAACTACTAAGAGATCACAGTGGGACAAAAGATCTGCTATCCTGAATGACTTTGTCGTATACATGAATGAAGTTGTAAATGACATAGAGAAGGTAGACGATCCCACCTCATTTAAGGAGGCCATAATGACTAAAGATTCACCCAAGGGCTTGAGGCCATGTAGGATGAAATAAAGTCTATGAGCATTAATGACGTTTGGGATCTAATAGAAATTCCTGATGGAGTCAAAACAGTAGGTTGTAGATGGGACTACAAAACTAAATATGACTCTAAGGGAAATATCAAAAGATTCAACGTAAGGCTTGTAGTAGAAGGGTCTACACAAAAATAGGAGATTGATTATGTTGATACTTACTCTTCTGTCTCAAAGAAAGATTCACTAAGAATTGTCATGATGCTTGTTACTTGTTATAATTTAGAGTTACATTAGATGGATGTTAAAACTGCATTCCTTAATGGTAACTTGAATGAGAATATTTACATAGCTCAACCAGAAAGTTTTGTCATGGAAGCCAAGGAATATATAGGATGTCGACTTAAGAAATCCATCTATAAACTAAAATAAGCATCTAGATAGTGGTATCTTAAGTTCGATGAGATCATGAAGTAGACAATTGCATATACATTAAGACTAAGAGGAGCAAATTTATTATCTTAGTACTTTATATGGATAATATCTTATTGACTAGCAGTGATCAGGATATGTTGTATGAGACAAAGAGAATTTTTTCCGCTAACTTTGATATGAAGGATTTTGGTGACGCCTCTTACGTTTTAGGTATTGAGATTCACCGAGATAAGTTCAAAAAAGTATTAGGGCTATCCCAAAGGGCATACATTGACAAAATACTTAAAAGATATAATATGCATAACTGTTCTATCACGCCTGCTCCTATTGTTAAGGGTGATAAGTTTGGAATATTTCAATGTCCAAGTAATCAATTAGAAGTTGATCAGATGAAGAGAATTCCTTACGCTTCAGCTGTCAAAAGCATTATGTATGCTCAAGTTTGTACTCGCTCTGATTTAGCATTCGTAACCAGAATGTTTGGCAGATATCAATCAAATCCAAGACTAGACCACTGGAAAGCTGTTAAAAAAGCTTTGCGTTATATGCAGGGCACTAAACATTCCATGCTCACATATAAGAAGTCTGATACCCTTAAGGTTGTGGGCTATTCGGATGCTAACTTTGCAGTTTGTGTTGATACTAAGAAATCCATATCAGATTATATCTTCACACTTGCGGGAGGAGCCATTTCGTAAAAAAGCTCTAAACAATCTCTTACTGCATCATCAACGATGCAGGCTAAGTTTATGGCATGTTACGAGACTACCGGACAAGCTGTATGGCTTAAGAATTTTATCCTGGTATTAAGAGTGGTAGACAGTATATCTAAATCACTTCCTATATATTGCGATAATATGGTCGCAGTTTTCTATTCGAGTAACAACAAGTCAAGCGGTGCTGCAAAATACATTGACATTAAGTACCATGTTGTGAAAAATAGAATACAGAATCAGACAATTGATGTCAAGCATATAAGTACTAAGTGCTTACGGATCAACTTACTAAATGCTTACTACCTAGTCTCTTTCGAGAGCATGTTGCTGGCATAGATTTATTGGAAAGTCTCTGATTCTGGAAATAAAGACCATAAGAACAAAACCAACTCCCATTGAGAATAAGTAATTATCCTATCAAGATAGAACGATGCACTATATATACTGGGGTTTCAGCGATGCTTTTATTAACCGCTGTAATATTTTATCTTAGTGTGTTATTCTGTTGAGTATGGACTCATGATATTAGCATTTCGATCAAGTAAGAGAATATTGGTTATGATCTTCGATTGAAGTAACAGAACCGAAGTCTTAGAGGCTAGGCCTATCTCAATCTCATTTTGCCCTTTGATCGGGAGCACACCAACAACTTTGGTATCAGTCCTGTTAGCCAGTGCCACATTAAAAAAAGTTGGGACTCGCTTCTTAGATTGATCTCGAATTCGTTTTCCCTTGACACATCCATTCGATCTAGGGTTTTGGCATTGAGGCTAGCGAAGACTCTACCATCACGGAGACGATCTCGGTGTCCTCTTCTTCACCGACATTCAAATGCTACAGACCAAATCCTTAATGGCTTCCTCTTCCTCTCCGGGTCAGTTTAATCGAAAGTTTTAAGTTCTGCATTATCTTTTGTGATCATGCTTATGCTAGTTCGTGTATTAGCTTAATCTAAGATTATCATGTGTTTGTGCAGCGAAGACATTGCAGTTGTAATTTCGTAGCAACACATCAGGGTTGCTTTCTCTGCTGCGTCGTGTGCTCGATTGATGCAGGACTCACAATCATCGATGTATACCAAGTTGGAACTACTCGCGCTAAACAAACAGAATGGCAATCAAACAATCATACGATTGCCGGTGTGTCGTAGCCGTTCGGTTTCTGGCTCTGGCCAAGACGTTCTTGTCCTGCTACTGCTGACCGGTGATGTCAAGCTAGGAATCATATCCATTCTTATCCCACAGGGATTGGTTGCGTAGAGATGGCTACATGCAGGCAACGGCATGTAAATTGACACAATCAGCGCACCCGATTCGGTTCCAGACACAAGAGTGCAGCGGCGAAGCCAGCATAAAAATAGAGGATTGGCTCAAAGGACTAAACTAAAATGACATAAAGATAGACTTGTACTATGGTGCAATCCAAATTTCGGCATAATCTTCTATCGTTATGCAATATGTTGGATAGGAAATAATTTAATTAGGATTAAATTCTAGCCAGAATATGGTTAGTTGAGTAATGCTCTCATCGGTTAGATGAGTACTGCTTGAATTACTTATGAAATAGTTACGCAAAGTTTGTTTCTCTATTACCGCAAATCTACGGATAAATTGTAAAATTCATCTCTACACAAAATACAACTGCAAACAGTAAAGATTAATAAGTCCACACCGAGCATGCATCCATGCATACAGAAAAGTATAGTATGAGTAGATAGATGACTACGCATATGCATGTGCCTACCGACCTTGGATTCCACAGCGAGTAGAGGTGTCGGTCGACAAGCCCTTCCAAGAGGGAGCTGATAAAGCGAGGAGCCCTCTGCGTTACTCGTAGGGGTGGGCACTTTTAAACCGAAACCGAAAAACGATCGAACGAACGAATTAACGAATATTTCGGTTTTTGGTTCGGTTCTGATTGATTTTATTCGATATTATTCGGTTTCGGGTTGCGGTTCGGTTTTTGCCTCTGAAACCGAAAACCGTTACGAACGAATTAATCAACCTGAGCTCAACACTCACCACTCACTCGGGCCTCGGCCCTTAGCCCAATGCACGCCTGACCCACGAACGCACACATCAAGAGCGTCTTCATTCTTGGCTCTTGCAATCTCGACTCCCAATCCCAATCTGCTTTGCCTTTGCGGCTCCAACCTCCTCACAAACCCTAGTCGGCGGCAGGCGAACTAGCGACCCTACCCGGCCCCTACGTGAGGCGAACCAGCGGCAGGCGTGGGCTGTGGCGCCACCTACATGTAGTCTGCGCGTCGCCAGCCAGCCACCGCCCTCCCATCTCGCCCTCTACGGCTCCGGATCCCATCCCGGCCGTCGCGGCTTGCCGCCTCCTGGTGGTGCAGACCAGTAGCCGTCCAGGCCGTCGTCCTCCACTCCTCCGTGGATCTGCGAAAATTAAGCAGTGACAGCAGCTAAATAAAGCGTATAGCTTTAGCTTCTCTGTTTCTTGCATGATGAATAATGGCACATTTTGGTTAATCTATGGCTCAGGCTGTGAATCTATGGTGTGCACGAAATATGTACATTTAAGGCTGATTTGATTGCATGGTTGTGCTGTTTAGTTGCTTGTATTTGATTGCATGGTTGGTTGCGTTGCATTAGCCATTAGCTGAAGTGCTGAAGAACTTGCTGATTGTTTGAACAACCTGCTGCTAGCATGCTACTTGAACTTGCTGTTTGTGCTGCTTCCATAATTCGGTTAACGAATAACGAACGAAATAATTCGGTTATTTCGGTTGGTTTTTGATTCGGTTCGGTTTCGGTTTGAAGTCGAAGCGAATTTTTAGAAACCGAATAAACCGAACCGAATAACCCGAATAAACCGAATGCCCAGGCCTAGTTACTCGATCAGAAAAGGCATCTGTTCTCTTGTGTGTAGAGGCAGAGCAGATCGAGTTAGACAAGCAGGGGAAGATGACGACCAAAATATTTTTTTTCTTTCGAAAAAGAAAGAAAAAGATACTTTCTCATATTACTTCATCAAAATTATCTACCTTTGCCACTACTCTTTAATTACCTACCTTTGCCACTATTATTGAATTACCCACTTTTATCACTGTTAATGCTCTTTGTAAATAAACTTTTTATCATAAATTAAGTTTTGTTGCAACATATAGACACATGACTAATACATAGTTACATACTACATTCGTCCATCTCCTCTTGGGTGCCTACGTGGGTGCGTACGTGTTTGTTGCATGCAGTAGCCTGGTACAAATTCCGTCCTTAAATTACCATCCTGCTTAGCTGAAAGAATTGCGTACCGATGTACGTAGGGATCGATGTGGTGCGGCGATAGTCGCCAGGTTCCGGGCCTCCTGTCCAATTCTACAATGTTTTGGGCCAGATATGTTCCTATCCCTTCGCACTTCCATTTGGGCCTGCATGCGTATGTCCAACACTTGGGTAGGAGCGTGAGGGCATGGATGTCCCTAGTCAAAAGTTAACAAAGGGTCCGTTTAGAGAAGCTGGAGCCTTTTTAAAGACCTATTTAGGAGGCTATAGGTAGACTATAAAGTTTAGTTTGGTTTTTTAGATTGTAAAGTAGATATAACTGACGACTGTAGCTTTTTTTTAGAGGTCGTTTGGTAAACTGGCTGTAAGTTGATTGCTGCAGCTGTAGCTAGTGTTTAAATGACTGAAATAACTTTGAGAGTTCTAAAGACTTGTTTATACGTTGATTTAACTTAAATATTGATCTTTTGGATTTATATTTGTGAAAATAATAAGTGATGAATAATTGAGCGTTAGTTATATTTTATTTTTTTGATAATATTCATATATTTTGTTTATTTTTCTTCATCAAACTTTTGTTTATCTTGTTCGATGCAAATGCATAACAATATACAGACCATCAATTTCCTTCCTATAGGCATAAATTCCAGTAGTCTAATCAGAACGCAAAAACCATTATACCAATTAAGTGATGAATAACTAAACAATAGCCACAAAAGGTGCGATATTCACTGTTACATAGCAAAACACATTCGTCCTCTCTATCGTTAGCTACAAAATGTGCAATATTCACTGTCACATAGCAAAATACATTCCTACTCTCTAGTAGTCATCAAGGAATTAACAATAAAATCACCAAATAGGATTTGGGGATTCAGCTAGATTAAATTAATTTTTGTATAAAAATAGTAAAAAAATTAAATTTATTGGTAAAACTCAATCAAGGCTTAACATTTGATTGAACAATAAGTAATAGTAAAGGCATACCCGGAGTGAATATTAGTTATGCTACTTACTAGTAATGCAAGACAAAAACAATTCTGCAAAATCCGTAATCAAAATGAAGACAAAACAAAGTTGAAAGGTAACAAAGAAAAGAAAGTAACACAAAATATCCTTTTTCATTTTTACTACAGAAAGGCAAAACATAAGCATGCTCTTCTGACCGAAGAAAATGAACTATCGTTAGACTTGGATATGAAAGAAATGAGAAGTATCATCCTCACAATTATGCTTTTCTTCGCGGGTTATAATCAGTGGCGTAGCCAGAATTTTAGGCAAGCTTGATCTAATTAAGAAAGAAAATACAACCACATAAGCACATAATGTCATGCGGCCTGTCGTGATCCAAAATCCTAATTCAATTTTTTGTTGCACAAACATAATGCACAATTCAAATCCAATTGCCTGACACACAAGCACATGCGTCAAGGCGCTGCTCAACAACGAAGAATGATTGAAGTATTAAACAAACCAGTAGTGATTGCGAGTCTGTGACGTTCTATCTTCCTGCTGACTGCATGTACGTAAGCTAAAGAATACACGGTGAGCTGGAGCATTGATTGTGCCGTGGCACAACTGTGCCAACTACTAGCTACGCCCTTGGTTATAATCCACATCACAAAATGTACCTGTTCAATTGCATTTGATTTCCTGAGAATAATTTGTTCACAAATAAAGATATAAGTGCAACGATTCAACATCTAAACTACAGATATGAACTTAGAAAATCTAATAAGCTCAAGATTCTCAAAGTATTCACTCCATAGAGCGGAGATCCCAGCAGTGAAGTGATTAATCAGTTATTGCAGCAATTGAGTTGTGATTGTGTAGATCCCAAGCTCCACTATGTAAATTGGGAAGCATGTCAGCAGAACCCTGTGATATCACCTGTAACATTGGAGCTCAAATTAAGACCATGATGAAGTACTGATGCTACTAAATATATTGACCCTTCAATTTCCATGGTCTGAAACTAAACGTAGTGCTTAGAAACAACGAAAAGATTATGCAATTATGTTGATGTAATATTGGTAAACAAAAGGATGATCCACATCGTCACATTCATATATAATCAGAGCCTTACCGTTTTTTGTTTAATTTTAACTAAATTCACCTCCGAAAACAAAAAGCAGAACAAGGCTTGGACATGTTAAAATGAAAAATTGTATTCATCAACTAAACTTCGATTACATCTATGTCTAGAATTCAAATAAGTAGAAAGAAGTCTTCTGTGGCAAGAAGATTAACAAGCTCTAGAACAGGTACTTAGCTTTAACGGAAACAAGAGCGCACCATGCATCTTATCTTGGCCGTGTGCTCATCGTGCGCAAAGAGCTGCTCAAGCTGCGGTGAGTTCGACTGCCTATACAGCTCAGGGATCTTCCAAACAGAAGCACCATAACTCTCACTTGCCAGTTGCCATTCACATCATAAAACGCAAAACGCTTCTGATTTGCATCTTGCAATGCTCAGTGCACCACGCAGAAAGAAAAAAGGGAATTTTTTTTACCAGACGAGTAGACTGTGGACAAGACCGTGTGATCGAAGGGGCAGGATTTGAGGTCCCAGATCTCGTTGGGGTGGTAGAACAGCCCATCGAACACGAGCTCGCTCTCCGCCGGCGACAGCCGGATCAGGTGGACCTACTTGGACGCAAAGAATTCGAGATCCAATCAAATTGCTGTAGTGCAGGGCGGAGTCCATGAATGAACGCAGGATGAGTTGTTGGAGAAACCCCCCAACCAAGAAACTCACCTCGTTCTCCTCCTTGAGGCTGAGGATGCCGGCGAAGGTGGTGGACCCGTCGTCCGCGCGCAAATCGGCGATGCACCGCGCCTGGAAGAGGGGAAGAAAAGATGAGGAGGAGGAGGAGGAGGAAGATGTTAGTCATGAATCGGTTAAAACAGAATGTCCGAAAATTAGGAACTAATTGCTTTACTAGGTCAATACCTGTGTGTTGCTACGAAAAATAAAATTGGTAATGAAACATAAAGGTTAAGCAATAAAAGAAAATTATGCTACAAGATCAAACATCTATTTCTCCCGAACAAAACATAAATGAATTAAAACCAAATATATTGTATGTAGCAATATATATTACCAATCTCAAAAATCAATTAATAATTTTTATCCCTTTTTGCAATTTATATTACCAGCTCATGTTCCTCTTCCTCTCGCCATGCCCGCAGCGCGCGCTCCTCGGCACCGTCGACCTCGTCTTACTCATCGCCTCGCTCGTCCTTGTCATCCACCGCCTTCACAGGGGTGACACGGGGGCTTCCCCCGAGCACGAAGTGCTGCTGCCGAAACCACCGCCATTCCGAACCACTGGCCGCTACACGATCGCGCTTGGAGCGTCCGTCGTCCTTCTCGCGCTCGCGTTCTTCCTCTGCCGATCACGCCATGGCGCGCTGTAGAGTCCGCCTTCCTTGCCGCCCACTTCATCGCGCACGCTATGACCGCGTGGTCAGTCGTCTCGGAGAAAGGGACCACCGCCACCACCTAGCCTTTGCACCTCCGCGTCTTCTGGATCGCCACCGCTCTCGGCACCGTGCTCTTCTCCGCTTCGGCGGTGGTCTACTATGCCGACGGTTCGTTGCTCTTCCCAGATGACCCTCTCGCCTTTGCTGGCCTACTTGTCTCCATGCCTCTGACGTACCTAGCCATCACTGGGCCCCCCAGTCATGACTCCAGAGCCCATGAAGGTGAACCAGAAAACACCAGTGCCGAGGCGCCCACCACACCGTGCGCCGCCGCGTCGTTCCTCTCTTTTGCGACGTTCAGCTGGATCAACCCGTTTATCTCCAAAGGGTATGCCAATGACTCTCTCACCGCCAACAATGCCCCACCGGTGTCGCCGGGCAACCGCGGCGAAGCGTCGTATTTTTTGTTCACGTCCAACTGACCAGTGCTAGGGTCACGGCACCCGGTGGGTGTCGCGCTCTGGCTGTCCTTCTGGCCGCAGTTACTACTGACCGTGACACTCGGCCTCCTGCGCTTCGTGGCCATGTACGTCGGTCCATCACTTATTGATCAGTTTGTCGAGTTCATTCACCGCGGTGGCACGACATGGGAGATCTTAAATGAATTCTCTTGATTGATTCTATGAAAACTTTGCAGCATATGTAGAGTATAAAAGGAATGATTGGCCGGCTATTAATTACCAGCAATAATCAGGGATTTTGCTATAATAATCAGCCATATTTAGAGAGATATGGCTAGCTGTAAATCAGAAAAGAATAATTAGCTATAATGATTGGCCATTATTGGAGATATGAGGGGGACTAAGAGGAACGGACCGCCACCTGTGCAAATTTATATTAGTAGATATTACCGTACTTTGATTGGGAGCTTCTAAATTTGTTGGTCCGGTCCCATTAGCCAGCGCTACAAATAAAGAGGGAGAAGCCTGCACTCGCGCATATGTGTGAGAAAACCACGAGTTTTGCTTACTTCTTAAAATCACACATACCCATCCGATCTGGGTTTTTGGTGCATGTTTATGCATCAGTTATGCCTTAGTTTCTAACATTTGGTATCAGAGCCATTTAGCCTTTGTATGTTCCTCTTAAGCCCGGTTTAGATCGCTTGTTCTTGTTGGTTTAAGGTCGGTTTAGGGTTGATTTCGGCTTAGTTAGCATTTAGAAGGAGGGGATAAGAGCAGATCCAAACCCAAAACCCTAGATCTGGAACCCTAGTTTCCTTCATCCCCAAATCCCGAACCAAAAACGCATCAATCAAGAAGACCTAATGATCTTAGAAAGGGGTTTTTCGGGGGCTTACCTCGGTCAGTCGTCATTGCCGCCGCTCCGGTCATGGTCGTCGTTGCAGCTTCCCACGCACCGTCGTCCTCGCGTCGTGCACGCCGCCATCGCTCCACGCTTGACGGCGTCTCCAGCGAGCCTAAGCTTTTGCCCGTGGTCGCATCGGCTGGCCCTCATTCCCACGTCGCTGAATCCGTGAGCGGCATCAGCTCGCCTGTGCGCATGTGCCATCTCCGTCTTTTCCTTGTGCAGCTCTCTCGTCTGCTCCGTCGCCGCTGCGCGTTTTTCTTGGGGAGGCAAAGAGGAAATGAGCTAGGGTTTCTTAGTCACGCCATTTTGTTCCATCCCGGGATCATCTCGTCCATCCGATCTCGATCGACGGTTGTGGTCGTTGCGCACAGGCAACGCGTTGATGGGCCACAAGTGCCATTTTCGGCCGACGTCGCGTGTCACTCGCGGGCTGGCCGCTTCGCTAGTGTGTTGACTGGCCGTGCCTGAGGCTGCATGTGTCTCGGCTTGGACCAAGGCGGCGGTGGGCAGCGCCGATTGTCATCTTTGGCGGGCGTCTTCTTGGTCGCGCCAGTGATTCTTGGGCATATCTTGATTTGGGTCGAGTGAAACAGTAGCTTTAGCCCATTTTAGTTTATTCCTTTCAGCCTTATTTAATTTTAGCAATAAGCATTGTTTAATTCTTATTTCCTGGGCATTAATGTTATGATTAGTTTCATGATTAATTTTCTAGACTAATTAATTAATATGGTAATTAAATTTTCATGTGATGATTATTTCTAAGTATTGTCTCTAATTAAAATAGAACCAACGGAAAATTTTAATTAGAGATTATTGTTTAATCTTTAAAATTGGGATTATGTTATGACCATGACATATACTGACCAACGTTGTTTATGAATATGTGTCACCCATAAGATAATTTAGTTCCTTTTTGTTTTTACCCAACGGTGGTGCGAAATAGAACTTTAAATTTTTTTTCTCGTCATTAGCATGATTATTAATCAGACCAACGTAGGGTTAATTTTCATCCAAGACATTTATTTTTCAATATTTACTGATTATATTTTATTCAGCCATGCATTATTAATAAACCCATCTTTGGGCATAAATTTTAGGCTGGTTTTTGGATGTTTTCTCAGATAGGCCGCAAATAACGTTTTAGTGCATTCCGAGAATAAGCTAAGATGTGATTAGTTAAGTACTATGTTTCTACCTGAGTTGTTTATATTTCCATATATGTGGTAATTTCTTATGCCCTGAATTCTGAGCTTAAGCTTTTTCCCTTATTTTCAATTTAGTATTTATTTTACTGCTCATTAATTATTAATTGTTTACGCTTTCGCAATTAAGTACTTGATGTCTAATGCTCAGTAATTTTGATCATATGATTAATTTTGTCTCTTATTAATGTATTCTACTTTGAGACAATGTGATTGTGATTAATTAAATGCTTCATAACTATATACTGACCAACATCTTTTATGGGTCATGTGACATTTAATTACTTCTCATATTAATTAAGTTGTTGAGTCTTTTCAAGCATTTATATGATAAAGATTACATTATAATTAATATATCTCTAATTAAAATGGAACCAATGAGAAGTCTTAGTTAGAGATTTAATGAAGTTTTGGGATTATGTTGTGGCCATAATTGCATTCTGATTGCAATTGTGTACCATTTCCATAGATTAAGTTCTTTTCCGTTATATATCCAAAGGTGATATGGTTAGGAATTGTAGTCATGTTTTGGAATTATGTTGTAACACACGGTTATATTCCGACCAAAGTTGATTATAGTCATGTGTCATTCCCATAACTTCTCTAACTAAAATGAAACCAATGAGAAGTTTTGGTTAGAGATTTCATGTTGATTTAAGGATTACGTTTTATGGCTTATGGTTACATACTGACCAGCATTGTTTGTGATCATTTGACATCCCATCAGTGAATCTAGTTATTCTTCATTTTCTACCAAAATGTGATGCGAAGATGGACTACTGATTCTTTCTTCATGTTAAGTTCTTCGTTTTTGCCCAATGGTAAAGCGAATTAGAATTATTAAAGCTTTGTCATTAGCATGTTATTAACCTAACCAGCGTAGGGTTAATTTCATGACAGATAATCATTCATATTTTTGTGGATATTAAGTAATGATCAGTGTTATATCCCTATCATCAATTCAACCATAAGTTTTTCGGCTGTTTCTAGTACCCTAATAAGAAATAGAGTAATTTATTAGTATATTATTCTTGAGGTTATTGATTACGCATACAAACATAATGTTGATGATTGGCTCCTATTAGAAGAAGTATCTAATAATTTAGACATTGATAAGAATTCAATATTCTGATGACTAGTGGGAGCAATTTAAGCAAACGTCCCTTTTGATCATAAAATTTAGGATGTGGAGGAGCAATCCTCCCATTAAATTATGACTATCTGGTAATAATGGAAAAATATTATGAAGCTTCTCAAAAGTTCTTGCCAGTATACTGATCATAAGAGTGCTCAAAGTCAATGAGTTAGGACATTAAAAAAATTTGGGGCATTTCTAATTCACTTCATTACGTCATTTATAAAGAATATAACATCAATAATGAAGAATGAAGAATCAAAAGTGAACTATGATTGTGCCCATGAATGTGTGCATTCATAAAGAAAGTTGACTAAATACTAAGATAGAAGATTGTATTTATGCTGCCAATATTACCTCAAGACTATGAAAGTTTTAAAGCAAAACCTTAGAGAATGAATAGGAGTCTAATGTTCAACCTGTTGGAAGTTTTCCATTAGTACTAAGTTATGTTTTTACCCTCTATCCTAATATTGTGATTTATGTTCCCATTTTAAAAGGTAATTTGCTTACACTTTTATAAATCATTTGGGAAGCATTAAGAATGTTTCTAACTTTATTGGCTTCACCAAAAGTGAAATATTTACGAGAGTTCATCAAAATTGTGGCACTGACATTTGTACCACATTTCGAGGGGGAGAATGGAACGTCTTATTGAGAAAAGAAAAACTTCATTGTGTAAGACATAAACCCCATGAACAAATTCCTTACTCTATTAAAAGATAATTAATATCAATATCTTACACTTTGGGAAAATTAAGATACTTATATACGTGGGATTGTTAAACTTCCATCCAGACTAAAAGGTACCACTGAGTTTATTGAAATGTTGATTCTAGTGAGAGCTCTGAGGCAAGGTAAACTATTCTTGACACAATCGTGCTTATGTTTCAATGCCGATAGTCCGAGAGAATAGCAATCTTTTGTCTCGAAAAGTTCCACCTCCAGTTGATTCTGGAGTTCATGATAATGCGAGCCTCACATAAAGATACCTTAAATTTTAACCTTAAGACTAGCGGGAGTAAATTTAACCTCTTAGCTGTTTATATGGACTTAATTATTTATATAGATGATGCCTTATTGACTATCAATATTAGGGACATTAATGTTTAAGACCTAGATATTTCCTTTCTCTTCTGGTAATTAATGTTTGTCTTGGTGATGTCTCTCATGTTTTGACTATTAAGATCGGCTCCAGATCCGTGGATCCGTGGAGTGGTAAGATCCGTGGAGGAGTACATTAAGAATATTTAGATGGATCATCTTGTTTATATTTTAGACCAAAAATATAAACTTAATTTACTTCATTTTAGTCTACAAGGGATCTCGGGAGAAGCTAGAAGCTCTACCAAATGAGACCTAAGATTCAACAAGATAGGTCCAATATTAAGGGAGTTTACTCCGATTATTAAGGGCGATAGAAGTTTTTCTTATGTTCCGCTGTCATGAATATTGTGTATACTTAAGTTTGTATATGCTTGTCGACGATCGGGATCGCCTGACCGCAAATGTGAAATGGGGTTAGTATGAATGAGGGTAATAGCTCTACTCCAGTCTTCCCCTGAGGCGGAGGACCTCACTATTCTTGAGTATAGAGGTGGTTTACAGCTCGAGCTTGAGCGCTCTGGTTATGGCTACTGTCCTATTGCTTTGTGTTGATGTTCTGTCCTTTGCCGATCTGCTTCAGGGGATCTTATACCCCTCCCGGCCATTACCAGAAACGGCCGGGAGAGATTCTGGAGTAGTGCATGGTGCGCATTGAGGACGTGCTGCAACCGTCCCGGATCTGGCGCCACGTCCGCCTTAACTCCGGGATTCCCGGTCTTGGTAACTGTCGAGTAAGCGCACACCTTCAAGCCAAGGTCGAGGTCGTGCGAGAGTTGGATCCTCACTCCCCAAGCTCAAGGTCGTGTGGGGACCGTGCAGCCCAGGTCGTGGTCGAGAACCCATGCTGCTCAGTCCTGAGCTTGGGGCCCTGTTGACCGCACGTTGACCCGCTAGAGATTTCTCAGTCCCCGACAGCTAGTTCCCGAGGCTCAAGGTCACGGCAAGTACTTAGATCGACCTCGAGCCTCACAACATGGACAGAGGGGACGGTCTTCTGGACACTCCAAACTCAAGGTCGAGGTCAGGCGGATACTAACGAATGGGCTTCAACGTCGTTACACCTGGCGCCCCTTGAACTTCAGAATTCCAGTACGAACATGATCGAGCAGCGGAACCGTCTCCAACACCTCGATCCCACCGCTCAATCCTTAACTGCACCTGTCGAATCGCCGGCACGCCTTTTGAGATGCCTTAACTTCCGACCAGCAGTGATCTGGGCTTATAAGACCCGAGCCTATAGCAACTTCGGAAAACTCTCGACTCCTCCGCAACCTTCACCTTCTTCTGCTCGGACCTTTCTTCTTCTCTCGACCAAACACCCCACCACCGCCATGGCCAAGGTCGGGAAGAGCACCTTGTCAGCGGCGAGGATGAAGGAGCTCAAGAGTCTGGGACTGCTGGACCCAGCGATGTGGCGACTGCCAAGAGGAGAGACCGAGCCGCAGCCACAGGACGACGAGCTCATCAGCACCGAGCACTACATGCTCTTCGGCATGCAGACGCCGGAGAGCGACTTCCTGGCGGCAGTTCTCGCCCAATGCGAGATCGAACTCATCAATTTGGTGTCGAACTCCGTCCTTCTTCTCTCCATCTTCTCCCACTTGTGTGAAGGGTTCCTTGGGATCCTCCCCACCCCTTCTCTCTTCTTCCGCTTCTTCTTCTTGTTTCGCACCGGGAAGGACCCCGTGGTCGGTTGCTTCTACTTCTGGCTACAGGTAGGGCTCCCTTGGTCCTTCCCCAAATCCGCTCTCGAGACTCCCTCGGCCCGTGGATCGAGCGGTGGTTCTATTTGAAAAGGGGTGAAAGGCGGTGCTGGCGTACGATGGGACCCCCGCCACCGAGAAGAAGCAGACCCCGAAGGCGGACGACCTGGAGATCGACCAGGAAGCCATCGCTGCCATCCATATCTACGCCACGCGTGGCCTCACCGGGCAGGCCATTGCCAAAGATTTCCTGAGGAGTCGGGTATTCCCTCTGCGGAAGAGGATACACCCGTTCTTTGAGATCAAAGGCCACGATGACCCGACCCACGAGGGCACAACCAGTAAGCTTGCCTGCTCTGGAGTTTATTTGAGTTTGATCTTGGGGTTTCCTTAATGACTTCGCTCTCCCAGCAGCGCTGAAGGAATCCTGGATTGCGGCCAGAATGAACGAGATATTCGGGAAGGCGGCACATGATTACGCCATCGACGACCCCGTCCCGAAGAACGTGCTGCGCCGGAAAGCCGAGGTAAGCGACCTTGGATCAGGTCTTAACCCACGGATGCCTAGGGCCTTCCTTGATCTTCGAGTGCACGTGCAGGACAATCAAGAGTTGTCTGAAACGGCGAAGAGGATGCTTCCGCTGCCCGGGGCGAACAAGGGCAAGAAAGCGGGAAAGAGGCCACCCCCGGACAAAGCGAGTGGCCGGGAGCCAAAGAAGCAGCATGTCGAGTGGGGCGACCGTCCAGTGGTAAGCTTTCTCATGGTCGAGCCCCCGAGCTCTTGCTTGCGTCCCTTCGCCTTCTAACATATCTTCCTCCTCGCAGCAACAAAGCGCTGCAGACGTCGCCAGGACCTCGGGCCCCCAGACGACCCAAGGGCCCCCCGACCATAGGGCCCTAGATCCCAAGCTGCAGGAGACCTGGAGTTACCGCGAGCTCCAAGGTCCCAAGCTTGAGGCACCCAAAGAAGGGATGCCTCCTCGCCCTCAGAGCGCCAAGGGCCTCACCAGCCCCCTGCGAAGCGAAGGCTGCCGACTCAGGTATTCCATCAGCTCTTCATTCGCACAGTCCCCTCTCTGCCTTTTAGCTTAGTAGCCTTTCCTTATCGCAGACCTTGAGCGCTCGAGCTCAACGCTTGCCCATCCTGACGATGACTGTTGTCCAGGGTGAGTCCGAGTCCAAGGAGGAAGAAGAAACCTCCTACGTGCTGGCGCCCCGCCGTCCCTCGAGCCAGGGATGCAACCCTTCAGGCCCCCAAAACTGGGCCGCATTTGGCGAAGTTCGACCAGGGGGTCGACGACCCGGTCGAGGACGAGGTCTTGCCCGCGGCCAGTGAGGACAACGCTGTCAGCCCCATGGACGCCGAGGACAGCGCCAACCCGCTTGAAGCCACTGCAGAAGATGGCGCCGGGGATGCCTTCGGCCATAGCTGCTGAGGTCGCCCAAGCCACACCTGCCGTGGTCGCCCCGATCGTCGAGGTCGGGATGCCCCCGGCCATCGAGGCCGATCATGCTTTGGCTGGAACGAGCACGGAAGGCGTGCTGATGATCAGGTCAAGACCTCCACGGGGGGAGGGGATGAAGGATGCCCCGACCGCAGAGGACAAGGCCGACGCAGCTGCCGGGACTGAGCCCGGGGGCAAGCTGAGCCCCCCTGGGGAGGCGGCCCGAAGTGAGGTCACCCCTGGCGGAGTACCCGAATTTTAGCTCGAGTTTCCCTTTCTTCCTTCTTCTAGCAAGGACTGTGTTTGTCTTTCGAACCTCGCAGGCAATCGGCTCCGTCGCCCAAGGGCTGCAAGGTCTCCAGACGCACGCCGATGCGCTGGAGATTTTTCTCAACGTGGTGGAGGAGCGGGAGGCGCAGCGATTCAATCTCATAGAGACCTTGGAGGTCGAACAAGAGGAGGCTGCACAAAAGGCAGCAGCCCACTCCAGCGAGGTCGCTGGCCTCCGTTAGGTGATGAAGGCGCTCGAGGCCTCCCACGCATCCGAGCTCCAGCGGGCCATTGCCACCAAGCGCGACCATGCGTACAAGGCCGTAGAAGAGGCGTCTGTGATCGGCCAGGCCTTCGTCTTTGAAAAGCTGCTGAGACCAAGCGATTGCCCTGAAAGCTTCCCCCGAGCTCGAGGCTGTGGTCCAGGAGCTCGAGGAGAAACTGGGCCCTAGGGGTGAAAACGGGTCGGATACAGGCGGGTAGTAGGTTATCCCATATCCTACCCTAATATTTTTTCCCGGATCTGAGGATGGAGTGCGGGTAATGAAAATCTGAGACGGATCTGGGTGCGGATACGGATATTCTGAACAGGTAAACAACGGTACCGGTATTAACGGCGGGTAAAAACGAGAATCGGATATTTTGTGGATAGTGCGTGAAATAAGTAGAATGAGAACATGTGATGAAACATATAGTTCAATAATTATGTAGTTTAACATATAGTAGTCCAAGTAAAATATAATCCAACATAGAGTTCAACGAGACACATAGAATCCAATTAATACATAACCCAACAATAACAGATCCCAACAAACATGACGATAAAAGATAAGCTTTTAGTACATCCAATATTGAGCGAGAATAAGAAATTCTTGGGCTTGAGAACTACAGATCTGGCATTCTCCCACTTGTCCTCCAATGCTACAACTTAAAATATCATGACTCATGCAAATATCATTAGCTAGTCAATAGTGCATAGTGACAACTTAAATCATCGATTGTGTCATGCAAACACTCACGCCCATTTAGGGTTAGGGACTTAGTCACTTAGGAGTCAACACTAAGAAAAAGGGCCTATTGGGCTGCTTGTGGGGCCTCTTTCTTCTATTCTTGATAATCGGTGCGAAAATGCAAAAAGATCGGGTAGTCTGGGATACCCATTTTATCTCGGGTAGTCTGGGATCTTGCTCATCCGTATCCTACCCGTACCGCATGCATCGATCGGATGCAGTGCAGATCTACCCATTTATTTTGATGCGGTACTACCCATCTATTTCGGATAGTTTTTCTTTCGGATACGGATACGGGTCGGAAATTACCCGACCCGTTTTCACCCCTACTGGGCCCTTTGACTCCAAGGCGAGTTGTCGACCTTAAGGGCTAGGGTCGCCAAGCTCGAGCAAGAGAAGCTCGCCCGCGAGATGGCTAACCTGTGGATAGAATTAGACCTTCTTGCCTGTAAATAGGGTTTCTTGTAAAACAAAGGACTAATGGAACGACATCATTTTGGCAGAAAGAGTTAGTGTCTTTGTTTGCTTAAGAGTTTTTCGACCAAGGGATTTTTGCTTTTTAGTCATGCACTTAGCCTTTTTGCCTGTAGTATATCCTCGTCCAGCCCCCGTTGGGACCAAGGTCGACCAACACCGGCCTTGGGCACAAGGTTAGAAACCTATAGAAACCACGACCTGCAAGATTGAGAAGAAATCCACAGGGAGCACAACACACGTGTACGAGGATGAACTTAGGGTCAAAAGTGTTAGGGTTGTTTCTAGGTCAGACTCTTGAATCCCGACCGTGATCTTACGCCCTGCTCGTTGGTCCTATCTGCGGGCTTGGTTTGAACCATGGCGCTGGGGGAGTTGGGAAGCGAAGAGATTCGGCTTACAAGTAGCTCGACCACTGGGGGTGAATTGTAAGCTCGCAACATTCGGGCTAAGAGCAAGCGACTTGCACGTGGGTCGGATTCAAAGAAGTCTCGTGCTCAAGCCAACACGAAGTATGGAATGAAGAAAAGGCGCAAAGACCAGCATAACAACTGAATAACAACTTTATTGAAATTTGAGGTAAAGGTGTTACACATAGAATTTTCGAAGCTGGTCAATGTTTCATGAGCTAGAGAGCTCTCTGCCATCGAGCATCGCTAGCTGGTAAGCCCCCGTGCGATCTGTTTAAATAACTCTATAGGGGCCCTCCCACTATGGGGATAACTTGTTGGTGCTAGACAAGCCCTGAATTTGTCTTAGGGCTAGGTCCCCAACAAGGAGCTCCCTATGTCGTATTGATCGAGACGCATGTCTGCGAAGAGCTTGCGGTAGTCTTGTTGATCGTGGCGAGGCACGACATCTTACTTCTTCTGCCAGGGTAAGGTCAAGAGACCGTTCTTGCTCGAAGTCGATCTGGTCGACCAAGCTGACCCTAGCAAAGCCCAGCGTGACATCTGGAGGTAGGACGGCTTCAGTACCGATTACAAGCTGGAAGGGTGTGGACCCTGTTGCTCGGCTGACTATGGTACGAATAGACAATAAGACGGTGGGGAGTTCATCCACCCAGGTCTGCCCATGTCGCTCGAGCTCATCTGATACTCGTTTTTTGACGCCTTGAACAATCTGTCCGTTGGCGCGTTCCACTGCTCCATTGCTTTGTGGATGGGCCACCGAAGCATAGCACACTTTGGTGCCGATGTCCTCGCAATACTCCTAGAACAGTTCACTGGTAAATTGTATTCCATTGTTGGTGATAATTCTGCATGGAACCCCATACCTGGTGACCATGAACAAGCGGAAAAACTTGACCGCCGCATGAGCCGTAATGGTTAAAACGGGTTTGGCTTTGATCCACTTGGTGAAGGTATCAATGGCGACGAACAAGAACTTCCTCCCCCCCACCGCCTGCGGGAAGGGGCCAAGGACATCTAGCCCCCAAGTCGAGAAGGGCCAAGCGAGTGGAATGGTCTGGAGTGCATAGGCAGGTTGGTGCGACTTCCAAGCATGGAACTGGCAGGCTCGATAGGCGCGGACAATGTTGTGAGCATCCTGAAGCGTTGTTGGCCAATAGAACCCCATCGGAAAGCCTTCCCGACCATGGTTCTGAAAGAAGAATGCGCCCCACAGAGACCTGAATGAATGTCGTTTAACAGGTACTTACCCTCCTCCATGGTAACACACTTTGTCAGGATTCCAGAAGCATTCCGATGGTAAATTTTGCCGTCCATGAGCTTGTACGAGCTTGCCCAGCGCTTGATCCTGCTCCTCTCTGCGGGATCGGTTGGAAGCTCTCCCTATGCCAGAAAGTTGTGGATTGGTTCGGCCCATGAGGGAATACCTTCGATGAAGGCAACCGAGACCCCTTGGTCGAAAATTGAAGGTGACGCTAGGGTCTCCAGGATTACATCTGGAGGAATTTCATCGTCGGACGACCCGAGCTTGAAGAGGAAATCTGCATTGGAATTGTCTTTCCTTGGCACATGTGTGATTTCCAGGTTCTAAAACCACTTCTCCATCTTGCGCGCTTCGGCGAGGTATTTGGCCATGGAATTTTCTGAGCATTGATAGCCCTTGTTGAACTGGTTGATAACGAGCTGGGAATCGCCCTTGACGATCAACCGGCGCACACCCAGCGCCTTGCAAGCTCGGAGTCCCACCAGGAGAGCTTCGTATTCTGCTACATTATTTGTCATTTGAGAATCTGAAATGAACCACATACCTCGGTCTGTGCAGCCTAGGTGAGAATAAGGATTCGGCCCCAGCGCTTCAAGGATCTTGAACCATCGAAGTACATGACCGAGGTTTCTCCTCCCGACCTTGAGCTCGGAGCCGGGTGCGATGTCGCTCGACCACGAAGTCGACAAGCACTGCGACTTGATGGCCGTCTTGCCATCCTAACCGGGCGTCAAACACGGCCCGGCTCCATGGCCCACTTGGTGATGCGACCTCCAGCCTCTGGATTCCTCAAGATCTCCCCAAGCGGCAAGTTGCTTGGGACGACCACAGAGTGAGCCTGGAAATAATTCCAGAGCTTGCGTGAGGCCATGAGGAGGCGTCTGATAACCACGGACACAGGGTGGCGCTCCTTTGGCCCATAGAGGACCTCGGCGCGTAGTAGATCGGTCTTCTTGTGCATCCCGCTCGGCCACTGAGACAGCGGTGGCAACAAAGTCTTCACCGGACCTCGCTGGTCCTAGGCGGCGGCGTGGCTCGGGCGGCTCGAAGAAGCCCCCGAGTGGTGGGAGCTGGAGCCTTGCATGTGCTGCACGGCAGCACGCTCCACCAACCCCCGAAGGTTCTGGTACGTGGCCTTGGCCTCTGGGTCTTCCGGCTCGGGGATGCAGTGGAGCAGCATCACTGCTGCGGCGACATTCTGGCTGGCGTGGGGGAAGAACGGAAGACCGTCAGACCCCTCGGCCAGTTGATGCTGAACTTGGCGTGCGCGTGCGCGCGGCGCTAGATGCGTGTGGGGGCTCGGTGGTCTTTGCTCGGAGTCGGCTCGGGTTTGTCGGCTCAGCCTCTCGAGCCTCGGTATTGTTGGCTATTCTTTGAAGCTTCGTGCGGCGAAGCTGAGGTGTTGCTGCCATGATCCTCCACTTCCTGCGCCTCGGCGAGCCGGGCGGCGGTTCTTGGACTTACGGGGGTTGTGGCCGGGTCAGTCGCACCCGCCATGTTGCACTCGCAGGAGTACAGCTCGTCCGCAGTGTGCTCCGTGTCGGAGCTGGAGTCGTCGCTGGAGGAGTCTTCCAGGAGATCATGGATGGAGCCGACGCGTGGCGGTCATTGCCACGAAGTCGCGAACTGCGAAGCGGCGCCGCCGCCGCTTGAGCTCTGGAAGCTGCCGCTAGAGACAGCGTGGCGCTCGACGGGCTCTGGTGTCGAGGTCCATGCGGGGGCCTCGAGACGGAGGTTGCCAAGGGCGTTAGCAACGTAGTCTAGGCTCCCAGCGGATGCCTGGTCTTGAGAGGGGGCGGGGACGAGCACAAGCTTTCCGCCAGAGTGGCGCCGAAGCGGATCCAGCTCCTCGACGCTAATGCGCCGTCGTGGGTGAAAGAAGCCATCAAGGAAACAAGTGGAAATCCGGAGATGACAAAGATGACGCGCGAATCCCCTGCCTGGCGTGCCAACTGTCGGTGTTTCATAAATTGGCAAGTAAATTTGTAAGTTAAGGGGCCGCGCGTTCCCTCTCCTTGAATGGACTCAAAGAGCCCAAGATGTATACTGGTTCGGGCCGAATGTCCCTACGTCCAGTTCGTGTGGTGGTTGTATATTGATTTGGGGCGCAGAGGACTACGTGGTGTTACAAGCGAGGGCTAAGGCCTAGCCTTGAGCGCTCGTCCGAGTGGGAGAGCTCGGGAGCTCGGAAATGCTAAGGGCTCAGAGCTGTAGGAGCGTTCGAGCTGTGTGTGCCAAAGTCCGTCCTCTTCCCTGAGGGTCCTGTCGCCCTTTATATAGTCGCAGAGGGCTGGTTACATGGGAAATTGGAGAAAAAAGGATGGGGTGTCCTACGCCAGAGAGTCTGTTCTTGGTCTGGTGGTCGCAGTGTTCTGTTCATCCCACTTTGGGTTGGTAGACACAGCGAGCGGCGTTCTGTCGGGAAGGGGCGCACCTGCCCTCTGTGCGCCTGTCAAATGTTGACGCCGTTTTGCCGTGCTCTAGTGTCGCCTCGGGAGGGAGTGCGCCTCTCCACTATGCATGACGGGGTGAAGGGACTGGCACTTGACTCTAGCGGCCTCTGGCCACCTTGGGAAGAGCCACACCTGACATGGTGGTCATCGTGTCCGCAGGCGGTGATTGGCTTAGGTCGACCCGGCGACGTGGCGGAGGTCGTTGGTCGGAGCTCGTTAGGGCAGCCAGAGGCGCTTCGACTGAGGCGGTCGAGCACCTGGTGGGCCTAATCGGGTCGAGGTCGCCGTGACCCAATGAGGCTTTGGCGGTAGGGCCTAAGACAGCCCATTTGTTGTTCCGGCCTGCTGGGGGTATCCTTGGTATGAGTATTCGTCAGTAGCCCCCGGGGCCGTCCTGGAACGCGCACCAGCAGCTTTTCTGATCAGTGCATTCCTGGATGGGCCCACCATCTCCGGCGGCACGGTCTCTTCACAAATGTGATGACGCCTTGGCTTCTTATGCCCTCATTTATTTAAACCTGTTGGGCTTCTGCGCCTTAAGCATATAAGAGCGGTACAGCCACAGGCATTTGAGGCAATCACTCGCCTCATAAACTTCCCACTGCTCTGCAACACTTAGCTTTCCTCAAATCCTCAATGGCTTTTTCCTGCCCTTCTTCTTCTATCGACGAGACTCCGCCGTCGCCCTTCTTCGTGGAGGGGCTGGTATTCAGCTTTGGAGATGAAGGGTCACCGGTGCCTATGGACGAGGAGGTCTTCTTAGCGGAGCTTTGGGCTGACTCCGAGCTCGCCATGGCCGAATGGGCCGAGATAGACGCCGCCGCTCGCGACGTTGCTGCCGTTGACGCGCTGATTGATGTCGTCCCGAAGCTCATCAAGGTGAGGGATGCCCTTATCGAAGCGGTTAGGCGCGCGCGGCGTCTAGATTCATACGCCACCTTGATGTCTTCAAGTTGGATTGATGCTTTTGCTATTTCTTAACTGTTAAGATGCAAAAAATTTATAAATCGTGCGTAATATAAATCATTCTTTCGGAACCTTTGTCCCTGCGATCTCTCGGATTTTAGCCACAGCGTCGCGTAGCAAAGCAACGGGTTCTCTGGGGTGGCATAGGGCTTGCGGTGCTCGCGGAGACAGCCATCGGGACTTGATGGAGTTAACCCAGGTGCATAAGCCGTGTTTGAGCTGACTGTGTCACAGTCGACCCCCTGAATATCCAGCCCCAAAAGGCGCGAACACCTCGCCCTCCGAACGGGACGGGTGGCTGCCTTGGTCGGCCGAGTCCGACTGACCTGGCTGGTCGGTTTCGACCGGGAGCGCACGAGCGCACCCGGTGGGTGTAGCCCCCGAGCCCCCAAGTAGGTCGGAGAGCTGGTCGAGGGGTTACTTTGGTTGGCAAAATCCGACAGGGAGCGCGAAAGGACTCAATCGGCCCCGAGCCCCCGAGTGGATTGGAAGGCCGCCTTGGTCGACAGAGCCCGTCCGACTTGGTCGGCCGGTTTCGACCGGGTGCATGCGAGCGCACCCGGTGGGTGTAGCCCCCGAGCAGGTCGGAGAGCTGGTTGGGGGGTTACTTTGGCTTGCGAAAGTCGAACGACTTGGTCGGCGGGATCCGGCCCGACGTTGCCTAAGTCGGCGCGAATGTCCAGATGCCTTAGTCAAGGTTCTGGTATCCGAGCGCTAGTCTTATGTCATAGCTGGACGTTGCCTTGATCGACGCGGATGCCCAGATGCCTCAGCGAGGTTCTAGGGTCCGAGTGCTCACTTTATGTCGTAGCGAGACGTTGCCTTGGTCGGCGCGGATGCCTAGATGCCTCAGCGAGGTTCTGGGGTCCGAGTGCTCATTTTACATCGTAGCTGGACGCCGCCTTGGTCGGCGCGGACGCCCAGATACCTCAGTGAGGTTCTGGGGTCCGAGTGCTCGTTTTACGTCGTAGCTGGACGCCGCCTTGATCGGCGCAGACGCCCAAATGCCTCAGCGAGGTTCTGGGGTCCGAGTGCTCATTTTACATCGTAGCTGGACGTTGCCTAGGTCGGCACAGACGCCCAGATGCCTCAGCGAGGTTCTGGGGTCCGAGTGCTAGTTTTACGTCGTAGCTGGACGTTGCCTAGGTCGGCGTGGACGCCTAGATGCCTCAACGAGGTTCTGGGGTCCGAGTGCTCATTTTACGTCGTAGCTAGACGTGTTTTGTAAGGCTGGTTTTACGCCGGAGCTAGGCGGAGGGCGTCCATCCTGAGTCCTCGTCTGGCGGGGCTATTCAAGGGAGCGATGGCGCTGTCATCCCCACGTTTACGCCCGCCCGCAGTGTGGGACCTAGAGGGGTGGCGAGCGTGTTTACCATGCGTTGGTTTGAACACCGTGCTCGTGGAGCTAATAACAGGTTATCCGAGTGGGCCCTGGAGATCCCTCCCAAGGGGGACCTTTCCGAGCGGACGATCCCTGCGTCGGGCGTCCGACCCGCTGGGGGTGACCCATAAGAAACCTTTCTTTACTCGATCCCGTATCGGACTCCAGGCCGTCCGCCGACCTGGAGCGCAGCTGGCTACCACCCATGGCTGGGTTCCATGGGAGAGTGTGAAGTATGGTCTCGGACACGAGTTAAGGCGATTGGGTCATCCGTCGACCCAACTAGCTAGAGGCCCACTGGGGGCTCACCTTGTCCTCGCCCCTTGCTCGATTTTATGCTGGGGCGGCTTGGATTCCACCTAGTAGATTTA
This sequence comes from Guadua angustifolia, assembly GCA_036346375.1. Classification (NCBI taxonomy): domain Eukaryota; kingdom Viridiplantae; phylum Streptophyta; class Magnoliopsida; order Poales; family Poaceae; genus Guadua; species Guadua angustifolia. The sequence goes on along the minus strand of CM070511.1, from coordinate 2,475,054 downwards.
GGCCTTTGGAACCCGCAGCGCTTTTGCCACCTCGAGGCCGCAGCGGCCCGGTGGGCTTTTTATGCCTGTTTATGGGGCTAACGACCCAGCCCAAAGGCGAAAAACGAGAGGCCATGGGTCGTGTCGCCCGAAATGGTGGCCTGGAATCTCCTGTCGGCATTTAGTGCGTAGTGGAGGCAATTAAATGCGAAATGAGAGGATTGAGAACCGATGCGTCTCACCAGCAGTCCATCGTGGCGTTCGGACGGGACGTGCGATGCTTCGACCGAGATGGTGTCTGTTTGACTGGCGTGCGCTCGGCCGGTGCCTGTTTGGCTGGTGCCTATTATGCGCCTATAAATCTGGCATGGGGGTGCTTGGGCGAGTTCTCGCGTTTTCTTTCCCTGCCTCCTCACCTTTCCCCTTCCCCCACCATCTCGCTGCTCTCGCCTTTGGAGATGTCGTGGCCATAATGCTCCGCCTAGCTCAGCTGCGCGCAAGGCTTGGAGAAGAAAGGGTTCCTCCCCCCGCGAGATGTCTCAAGGTGGAGGGTGCCGACGGGGGTCACGGTTCCTTCGCCGGCCGCCGACGAGATCGTCGTGCCCACCGCATTTTATGAGCGCGGGTTCGGGCTGCCGCTTCATCCATTCGTCCGCAGGCTACTGCATCACTATAAGGAGTGCACCACCTCAACCCTAATGGAGTGCTCCATATTGCGGTCTTCATCACGCTGTGTGAGGCGTTCTTGGGGATCGATCCCCACTAGGCGCTCTGGAGGCACTTCTTTCAAGCCCAGCTGAGAAAGGACAAGCCGGCGGATACTCCGGCTGAGGAAGGACAAGCCGGTGGATACTCGTGCGGTGTTACAGCTCGAATCCGCCCATAAGAGGCGGAAGGAGGAGAGGAGGAGGAAGAGGAAGGCCGATAAGAAGCGGGAGCGCGCGGCGAGGGCCGCGTGCGGTGAGGAGGTCTCCGACACGACCGCCATTGACACGGCCGATCCGGAGTCGTCCTTGAGCGACGGCAATGGCGACAGCGGCGACGACCCGTACCACGGGATCGACCTCGGACCGCTGACTGGCGGTGGCCCGGTCGGGGGTGCCAGCGTGAGTGCTGCCATTGTCGTGCCCCAGGCGGAGGCGCCCTCGACGGAGGCGCTCTTGGGGAAGCGGAGGAGTGACTCGCCTCCACAAGGGGAGCCACCGAAGAAGGTGCGGCTTCACGCTTTCGCGTATTGTCCGATCGGGAGTGATGGCGGCCCCGTGAGGGCCGACGCCCCTGCATCGAGCGCCGAGCTGTTGCCGCCGGTGAAGCCGACGGGCAACGAGGTGCCGCAGGAGGAGAGGGTCCCGGAGGAGCTGGGGCGTGAGGATGCCCTGGCGTCCCTTGGCGGGTCCGGGCCTCGACCGAAGGCCGAAGGAGGCGAGGGAGAGCTTTCGCCGCCACCGCCAGGACCTCCGCTAGCTGGCGCGATCCGGGCGCCTGTCGTGATCCCGCCGCCGTCACCCACGGGCCCGCCGGAGGGGGCGGTACAGACGTTGGAGGTGGTCGCTTGGCCGGGCAGCGGTGGAAGCACCGCGACCCTCCTAGCGCACCCGGTCGGGCGGCCGGGAATCGCTTCGGGCGCCCTTACTGTCTTGACATGGCCGGGCAACGACCCGACTAGCAAACCGCTGTTCGTGTTGGACGACGAGGCGGAGGGCGGAGCGTGGGAGGCCCTCCAGGAGGGCGCACAACAAGTCGAGGCTGAGGTGAGCCAGATCCGGAAGGATCTGACTCTCGCCCTCGAATCCGCTGACAGGGCGCTCAACGCCATCTCCGGGGGAACTCGCCCGATCGGCACGGTAAGCCAAACCAAACCCCATCCTCAGCTTTTGATGAGATTTAGCGATCGGTGGGCTAACAGGGTGCTCGTATTTCGCAGAATTTGCTAGACCGATCAGTGGAGAAGTCGAAGTTCCTCCGGAGTCTATTTGGTCGGAGGATGGCTGCCGAGAAGGAGCGCGACCAGCTGCGCCCCGCACTGCATGATGCTCGGGAAGCCTTGGCACGCGAGCGGACGGAGGTGAAGGGGGCCCACCAGGCGCTGAATGAGCTCTCCCAAGTCTTGCTCGAGGAGCGCCGAATGAGCCAGCCCTTGAAGGCGAGGGTGTCCGAGCTCGAATCCCTCCTAGTGGAGGCTAACAGTGCCAGGGACACCGCTCGGGAAGAGGCGACTACGGCGAAGAAGCTCGATGAGGATGCCCGAGCCAGGCTCGAGGGGGAGCTCCGCGCTATGACGGACTCCGCGGTTGGTAAGTGACCCAGCCTCTTGGTCGACTCTCGCTATCGTTGTTTGCCCTTTTTGAGATTGTCTCGATCCGCAGAGCTGCGGAAGGATCTCAGCACTGCCGCGGAGGCGTGGAGGCAGGCGGTGGAGGAGCGTGACACGGCGGTTGCGTCCCGGATGGGCCTGTTGATCGAAGGCGGCGGTGGGGAGCTATCCGGCGGCACCGCGAATCTGGCGACCCTTCGGAGGTTCGGTTCGGGAGGTCTGCGACCGGGTGCTCGGGACCACCGTGCAGGGTCTGAGCTCGCTTGCCACCGACCTAGCTCGCGTGCCGGAGCACGTTGAGAGCTCGGTGAGCGAGGGGAGCGTACTCGGAGCTTCTTCGGCGCTCGTCTGCACCATCTCCCACTATGACGGTATTAACCTTGACGCCGTTAGTAGTGGGATCGTGACGGACCGGACCGAAGAGGAGATCGACGGGTTCGAGACCCAAGTCGACCCGCGAGCCCGAGTGATCGCCAGCCGGATATCACCGCAGAGCATCCTCCACCGGGAGTAAAGAAAAAGTTAGATGTTTTTGCTTTTTCGTAATGTAATAACTTTGCCATGTAATGAACTAAAGTTCATTTTTAATGTTTTGGCCAGTCGGCCGACCATAAGTTCGGCTCTTATCTTTTACACTTTCTGCTGTGATGTACACTTGACGACCATAGCCTTAGGAACCGCGGGAGTTGTTTAAGCGTAGGTCGGGGTGTTACCACTTTTGAGGGAAGTGCAAAGAAAGCAGGAACTTAGGTACGAATCGTTCACCAGCACTTGCGCGGGAAAGGAGTGTTCCCGACCATCTTTGGATCACACCGCACGGGCACTTCCTTCTACCGCGAAGTACTACTTAGCAACCGTAGTCGCTGGGGCGTAAGCCGTAGCACTTGGGTTGAGAGGGTTACCGCTAGGGGGAACCGAATGGCGGTCAGGTCAAGGCGTGTGATGTATGAACTCGTAGCCCCCGAGCGGTGCGTGGGGACCAAGCTGTGGTCGCCACGCACCGCTTGAACTCGGAGGAAAGGTAAATGGGTGCGAGAATAAGAAAAAGCTTTAGGGATAGAGTCACCCGGTGGAGAGCTAATGGGCCTTCTGCCACCTCGAGGCCGCAGCGGCCCGTGCAGGCCTTTCTTGCCCACCGCGGTGTGGCGATCCGGCAGAGGCGAAAGCGAGGGTCGCCTGGTATCCGGCGAAGTGGTGTCCTGTCGCCCCCGGCCGTCGTGTCGCATTTTAATGCGTAGTGGGAGGAGGGGAAAGAGCACATCCGCCCCGCAGGCGTGGAGTTACGCTGCGTCTTGGCGCTAGGCCCGGCGGCGCTCGGATCGCTCGCCGCCGTCACTATAATCTGGCATGGGGGCGTGAGAGCGACCACCCCCGTTACTTACTCGCATTCCCACACCTTTCTGCAACAAGAGAGGGAAAAAGCCAGGGAGCGCAAGTGCAGATGGTGAGCGGAGGCGACGGCCGAGGCCCGCAAGCGCCGCGAGCAGGCGGACCCACTGGGGTTCAAACCCAAGAGGCCTCGACCGTCTTTGGGTCCTCCTACCCATGGCGGGGTGGATTACCCTGCCCTTGTCGGTCTTCCGCATCTGGAACCCTCTTCCAGCGTGAGTTCCCTTTGTTTAGCTTTAGGATGGCTTTGATTTCTTCTTGCCGACGCTGACTTGCTTTCACTTTTTCTCCCAGTGCCTCTGGCTCGGGCTCTCGCTAGCCGCTGCAGCCTCACCCCCGCCTCGGTGGGGGCGACGCCACGAGCGCTCCGATGCTCCCGACGCCTAAGCAATCCCTCAGCACGAGGGGATCAGGCGGCTACTTGGCACGCTGACCGCAGCTTCCCTGAGCGTCTAGGCCGCAATGGCCGCCGCCCAGGAAGCGGAGGCGTTGTACCAGCGGGCTCGGGCCCAGGCCGCTGATGAGGAGCTTGCCAAGACGCGCGAGGAGGCGTCGTCCCTGCGGGCTCGAGCCGAGGCCGCCGAGGAGGAGCTCGCTAAGACGCACGAGGAGGCGTCGTCCCTGCGTGCTCGGGCTGAGGCCGCCGAGGGGGAGCTCGCCAAGATGCATGAGGAGCGTTGCGTCACGCGTGAGAATCTCCTATCCATGCTCTGCCCAGCCTACGAGAGCTTGGGTAGAGCTGAAGCCACCGGGGTGAGGTGAGCGAGCCATTGGACGCATCTTTGCGTCGCAAAGATCGTCTTCCCTCACCGGGTGGCCGACGCCTCGGACCCTGCCCAAGACCTTGAGCAGCGTTCGCTTCGTGAGGGACGGGAAATCGCCCGTTCGACGGCGAGTGCGTCTTTGGCTGCTGCGCCCGGCCGTGATGCTCTTTGACCCGATGGCGGCAAATCGCCGGATCGGCGACCCAGCCCGGCGGGCAAAACACGGGCGGCGGAGACGGTGGCGAAGCGGCTTCACGTTGATACCCAGGGCGCGGACGACGAGGGCAGTTATAACTCCGACGACGACGCCTTCGGTTAGGGACCTTCCAGGCGCCCGCACCCGACTTTTGTTTTTGCACAGTGTAATGTATATACAATATATATGTTATGGAACTTTGTTTGATATTTTGCATTTCATCTCTATGGTGAGCACTCGTCGAATGACCGTAGCCCTCATGAACCACTAGGGTTGTTTTGAGCGTAGGTCGGAGTGCTAACATTTTGAGGGAAACGCAAAATATAGCAAGGGACTTAGCAGCCCAAAATCGTGTCCCCGATCGACTATGGATCGCCCCACATGGGCACTTCCTTCTCTCGCGAAGCACTACTTCGCAACCGTAGCCGCTGGGGCGTAGGCCATAGCACTTGGGTCGAGAGGGTTACCGCTAGGGGGAGCCGAGTGGCCGGTCGGGGCGCCGACTTGGATGAGTATGCGAACGAGTAGCCCCCGAGTGGTGCATGAGGACCAGGGCGTGGTCGGCACACGGTGCTTTGAACTCGGAGGATTTGGCGGAGACACGAGAATAAAGAAAAAGTTTTAGGGATAGAATCGCCTCAACTTTTCAATATTCCACGCATTGGACACAATGTTACCATCGGCATCTTTGAGTCGAAAGGTGACGGGTCGGAGGACCTCCACGACGGTGAAGGGGCCTTCCCAGGGAGGGGACAGCTTGCGCCTGTCCTTGTTGGACTGAACCTGGCGCAGGACCAGGTCGCCAACGCTGAAGGACCGACCGCGGACCTGACGACTGTGGTAACACCGCAGCGTTTGCTGGTATTTGGCCAATCGCAGGACGGCCACGTCGCGCGCCTCATCGATCTGGTCGATGGCGTCTTGTTGCGCATCGAGCCCCTGTGCATTGTCGAAAGCTTGTAACCTCGGATGCCAGTACTGTGTCGGTCGGTAGGGACGACCTCAAAGACGAACACCAGGAAGAATGGTGTAAACCCGGTCGACCGGGTCGGTGTGGTCCGTAGGCTCCAGAGAAGGGAGGGCAGCTCGGCCACCCATCGTCCCACGAATTTCTTCAGTCGGCTGAAGATTCGCGGTTTGAGCCCTTGGAGGATCATGCCATTTGCCCACTCGACTTGGCCGTTGGTCCGCGGATGGGCTACGGCTGCCCAGTCGACGCGAATGTTAAAGTCATCGTAGAACTCGAGGAATTCCTTCCCCGTGAACTGCGTTCGTTATCGGTGATGATGGAGTTCGGGACTCCGAACCGATAAACGATGTTGCGGAAGAAGTCGGCCGCCTGCACCGAGGTGATGGTGGCGACTGGCTTGGCTTCTATCCATTTGGTGAACTTGTCCACCACGACAAGCAGGTGGGTAAAGCCTCCGGGCGTCTTTTTGAAGGGCCCGACCAGATCGAGTCCCCAAACAGCGAATGGCCATGTGATGGGGATCGTCTGTAAAGCTTGCGCTGGAAGATGTGTCTGCCGGGCAAAGAACTAGCACCCTTCGCAGGTGCGAACGATTTGCTCGGCGTCGGCCACGGCGGTCAACCAGTAGAAACCTTGGTGGAAGGCTTTCCCTACGGTGACCGCGGTGCGGCGTGGTGGCCGCAGACACCACCATGGATGTCGAGCAGCAGCTGCTTCCCTTGGTCGGCCAGATGCGCCGAGGACTCGAAGGCTCCTCTTGTAGAGGTCTTCTCCGACCAGGACGAAAGATTTCGCCCATCGAGCGAGGCGCCGGGCCTCGGTAGGGTCGGCGGGGAGCGATCCCTTAGTCAACCGGTCAATGAAGGGCTTCCTCCAGTCGGAGTCGGCAATCAGCACATCGCGGCCCGACCCGGACGGTTCCGCGTCCGACCGCTCGACAGTCGGAGCGGTTGCGCCCGGAGAGTCGATCAGCTGCTTAGTCAGCGAGTCCAGTCGGACGGAAGGTTTGTGGAGGTCGGAGAAGAAGATCCCAGGAGGGACCGGTCCTCTGCTAGAGGCGAGATTGGCTAGGTAATCGGCCTCACCATTGTAGCGTCGGTAGCTATGGTGAAGCTCGAAACCCTTGAACCTTTCCTCGAGCATGTGCACCTCCGGCGATATCTTGCCATGCCAAGCGTCCACGAGGCTCGTGGCCTTCATCACTTAGTCGACGCAAGCTTGGAGTCGCCGTGTCGTAAGTCGTGGCGAGGAGGTCGGCAATGATCCGAGATCGTTGATGAGAGCTTCAGACTCGGCACGTTGTTGGTTGCAATCAAGAGTAGTCGGATGGCGATCGAGCTTGTTTCGAGTGGGGAAACAATGACGACCCTAGCACTGCCTCCGTTCTTGGTGTAGGACCCATCAAAGTACATCGTCCAATACTAAAGGGTCTTCGGCGCCAGTGCTTTTTGGGCCGGTCCACTCGAACGAAATCGGCCAAGACTCGCGACTTGATCGGCGTCCGGGGCGACGATATGTCATGGCCGTTGAGCTCAAGTGCCCACTTGGCTATTCTTCTGAAGCGCCACGGTTGTGGGACGATTTGGCCGAAAGTGGCGAGGAGGTCACCACGAGAGGCGGGATACCGGTCAAGTAATGGACCAACTTCTCTTCGTGATGAGCACCGCATAGAGCAATTTCGCACTGCGGTACCGAGCCTTGACTCAGAGAGTACTTCACTGATGAACTACACTGGCTGTTGTACCTTGAGCACATGGCCTTCTTCGGCTCGCTCCATGACAAGCGTCGCACTGACGACCTGGGTCATGGCGGCGGCGTAGAAGAGCGGCTGCCCCTGGTGCCGGGCGACCAAAGACCGGGTGAGGTCGAGAATGCCTTCATCGGTTGAGGGCTTCTGTGCTCCTCGTGATCCAAATTTAAATCGATCGGACTTCTTGAGCAACTTGTAGAGCGGAATTCCGCGCTCGCCAAGGCGAGACACAAAATGGCTCAAGGCTGCAAGGCATCCTGTCAACTTCTGGACTCCTTTCAGGTTGTCCACCGGGCCCATCTTCATGATCGCAGACATCTTCTCCCGATTGGCCTCGATGCCGCGCTCGGAGATGATGAAGTCGAGCAGCTTTCCCTTAGGGACCCCGAAAACGCATTTCCCGGGGTTGAGCTTTATGCGAAACCGTCGGAGGTTCGCAAAAGTCTCCTCTAAGTCGGCGACGAGGTTGTCGGCCTTCTTAGTCTTGACAATGATGTCGTCGACGTACGCCTCGATGTTACGGTCGATTTGGTCGCTGAAGCACGTTTGCATACATCGCTGGTATGTAGCACCCGCGTTCTTTAGACCAAATGGCATCGTTACGTAACAAAATGAGCCGAACGGAATGATGAAAGAGGTCGCGAGCTGGTCGGACTCTTTCATTGCTATCTGGTGGTAGCCCGAGTAGGCATCCAGAAAGGACAGGGATTCGCACCCTGCGGTGGAGTCGATGACTTGGTCGATGCGAGGCAATGGGAACGGGTCCTTGGGACATGCCTTGTTCAGGATCGTGTAGTCAACACACATTCTCCATTGCCCAGATTTCTTTTTTACAAGGACAGGGTTGGCTAGCCACTCAGGGTGGCACACTTCTTTTACAAACCCTGCCGCCAAAAGCTTGGCGATCTCCTCCCCAATGATCTTGCGCTTCTCCTCGTCGAAGCGGCGCAAGCGTTGGGCGACCGGCCTTGAGCCAGGTCGGATATTCAAGGAGTGCTCGGCGACCTCCCTCGGGATTCCTGGCATGTCGGAGGGCTTCCATGCGAAGACATCTCGATTGGCGACAAGGAAGTCGACGAGCGCGCTTTCCTATTTGGCGAGGAGCGTGGCTCCAACCCGCACGGTCTTGGCCGGATCCTCGGGATCGACTACGACTGCCTTCGTGTCCTCGGCGAACTTGAAGGAGCCTGGCCCCGACTTGCTGGAGTCGAGGGCAGACTCTGAGGTTTCCCTCCAGAGGTTTTCGAGCTCGGCGGACGCAATGATCGTCGACGCAACAAGAACCCGCCTGTTCGCGCTTGTAGGCGAAGCTGAAGACGAGGCCACGGTGATCACTCCCCGTGGTCCCGGCATCTTCATCTTGAGGTAGGTATAGTTGGGGACCGCCATGAACTTGGCGTAACATGGCTTCCCCAAGATGGCGTGGTAGGAGCCAGGAAACCCCATGACCTCGAAGGTGAGGGTTTCCGTGCGGAAGTTGTCTGGGCTCCCAAAGGTGACGGGCAGGTCGACCTGCCCGAGTGGATAGGCTCTCTGGCGGGGACGACGCCATGGTGGAAGGGCGCCTGTCCACGGGAGACTCGGCGAGGATTCCCATGGCGTCGAGAGTCTCAACATACAGGATGTTGAGGCTGCTGCCGCCATCCATGAGCACCTTGGACAGGTGCTTTGGCCCCACAATGGGGGCAACGACCAGCGGATATCTCCCTGGTTGTGGAACGTGGTCGGGGTGGTCGGTTCGATCAAAGGTGATCGGTGACTCCGACCACCGGAGGTACTTGGGTACGGCGGGAGTCGCCGTATGAACCTCCCGAAAGGCGAGCTTGAGCCGCCGCTTGTTGGCGTAGCACGCAGGCCCGCCGAAGATCATGAGGCAGCCGTCGGGTTCTGGGAACTCATCGTCCGCCTTCTTTTCCTTGGCATCTGGTACTGAGTCCCGCTTTTTCCCTTTGCCCCGCGTGGGGGCTTCGGAAATGAAGCACTTCAGAACCTCACAGTCCCGGTATTTATGCTTGACTGGGTACCCGTGATGCGGACATGGGCTGTCCATCAACTTCTCGAAGTGGTCGGGCACCTGCCGCACCTGCTGCTTGGCAGGTTGGTCGGCGGCCGCGACCACATGGCCTTCGCGGCCTTGCTTCCCCTTCTGCTTTCGTTTGTTGGAGCGGTCGGAGGGTGTGCCGGCTTCAGCGCTGGACTCCTGTTTGGCCTTCCCCTTGTCAAAGATGGCCCCCACAGCCTCTTCACCAGAGGTGTGATTGGTGGCGATGTCGAGGAGCTCCTTGGTGGTTTTGGGTTTGGCGCAGCCCAGCTTGTGGACCAGAACTTTGGAGGTGGTGCCATAGATGAACGCCCCGACGACGTCGGCGTCACAAATGTCGGGGAGCTCATTGCATTGTTGGGAGAAACGCCGTATGTAGTCTCGGAGAGTTTCCCCTGGCTGTTGCTTGCAGCCCTTCAGGTCCCAGGAGTTCCCAGGGCGCTTGTACGTGCCCTGGAAATTGCCGACGAAGAGATTCTTCAGGTCGGTCCAGTTCCTGATGGTTTTTGTGGGCAAGTACTCGAGCCAGGCTCGAGCCGAGTCCGCGAGGTAGATGGGGAGGTACTGGATGATAAAAGGTCATCAAGAGTTTCCCACCAAGCATGCAAGCCTAATCTTCCAACTGCATAATCGGGGTTTGTAGCCCCCGTGTACTTGATGATGTTGACAGGCGCCCGGAACCTAGCAGGGAAATCCGCGTTGCGGATCTCCTGACAGAATGCCCGAGGCCCAGGGCCATTGGGGCTTGGGCTGCGGCCGTGGCGCCGACCGTTGTCCACGGCCCGCGATTAGGCTGCGTCGTCTATCGCCCTCCTCCGCGCCTTGAGGGTGGCACGGACGTCACGACTGTTGCCCAGGAGCTGGTGCACCGGAGTGCGCGAGGCCTGGGGTTGCCCAAGGTGCGGCGCCGTCTTCGCCGGACCTCGCTGGTCCTGGGCGGCGGCGCGGCTCGGGCAGCTCGAAGAAGCCCCGAGTGGTGGGAGATAGAGCCTTGCATGTGCTGCACGGCAGCACGCTCCACCAGCCCCCGGAGGTTCTGGTACATGGCCTTGGCCTCTGGGTCTTCCGGCCCGAGGATGCCGCGGAGCAGCATCGCTGCTGCGGTGACATTCTGGCTGGCGTGGGGGAAGAACGGAAGACCGCTGCACCCATCGCCGATTGATGCTGAACTCCGGCGGCGCGTAGCCGCGCGCCAGATGCGTGTGGGGCTCTGGCCGGTGCTACCTGTGTCACCGAGTTTGTCCACCGCCTTCTCGAGCCTCCGCTTGTTCAAGGCGTTGTTTGGCTTCAGCGTAAGCAAGCTCGGAGGTGTTGCTCATGCAGATCCTCCACTTTCTGCGCCTCGGCGCGCCGGGCGGCGGTTCCTGGACTTACGGGGGTTGCGGCCGGGTCAGTTGCACCCACCATGTTGCACTCGCGGGAGTACAGCTCGCCCGCAGTGTGCTCCATGTTGGAGCTGGAGTCGTGGCTGGAGGAGTCCTCCGGGAGGTCGTGGATGGAGGCCGATGCGTAGCCGGTCATTGCCACGAGTCGCGAGCCTGCGGGGGGCGACGCCACCTCCCGCTTGAGCTCACGAGCGCTGCCGCTAGAGACAGCGCGACGCTCGACGGGCTTCGGCGTCGAGGTCCGTGCGGGGGCCTCGAGACGGAGGTTGCCAAGGGCGTTGGCAACGTAGTCCAGGCTCCCAGCGGATGCCTGGTCTTAAGAGGGGGAGGGGACGAGCACAAACTCTCCCACCGGAGTGGTGACAAAGTCGAGGGCGCCGAAGCGGATCCAGCTCCTCGACGCTAATGCACCGTCGTGGGTGAAAGAAGCCATCAAGGAAACAAGTGGAAATCCGGAGATGACAAAGATGACGCGTGAATCCCCTACCTGGCGCGCCAACTGTCGGTGTTTCGTAAACCGGCAAGTAAATTTGTAAGTTAAGGGGCCGCGCGTTCCCTCTCCTTGAATGGACTCAGGGAGCCCAAGATGTATCGTTGGGCGATCGTAATCTATTCTTCCTTTTCAACAATTGCATAAGAGGTCTCAATCGCTGAAAATCCTTCAATAAACCCATCGTAATAACCGCCATTCCAAGGAAACTACGAATTTGAGTCACCGCCTTGGCGGCTCCCAATGCAAGACTGCTTCCACCTTACTTGGGTCAAGCTGCGACTTCTTGGTGGTCATCACATGTCCAAGAAATTCCACCTTGTCCTTCCGTAAATCACACTTGCTAAACTTAGCTAAAAGTTGTCGCTTCTTAACTTCTCCAGAATTAGCTTCAGATGCTCTGCATGCTCTTCCCTGGTCTTGGAGTAAACTAGAATGTCATCTATGAACACAACAACGAACTTATCCAGATATTCCATGAAAACCTTGTTCATCATGTTCATGAAATATGCAGGTGCATTTGTCAAACCGAAAGACATAACTGTAAACTCGTAATGTCCATATCTTGACGAAAATGCTGTCTTCGGCACATCCTCCGACCTAATCTTCAGCTGGTGATAACCTGATCGCAGGTCAATCTTGGAGAAAACTCCAGCTCCTCTCAACTGGTCAAATAGGTCATCGATCCTGGGTAGCGGATACTTATTCTTTATAGTGACTTCATTCAAGCTTTCATTAATCCACACACATCCCAGTAACTCCCGCCCTTCTTCTTGACAATAGAACCGTGCTCCCCATGGCTATTTAACTTGGTCTAATAAATCCCTTATCCATTAACTCTCTATCGCTTCTTCATTTCCACTAGCTCATCGGCTGACATCCGATAAGGTCTCTTAGCTATCGGGCCGTTCCCTGCACTAACTCAATTACAAACTCTATGTCCTCGCTCTGTGGCATCCTGTAAATCCTCCGAAATACATCCCGTATTCTCGACAACCGATACGCCTTCTATGCTAACGGCCTTCACACTATTGACCATCAACCTGTCCATCCCGAACGGCAAAGGGCTTGAAACTCTACTTTTCTCCCACAAGGACTCTCGACCGATATGACTCTTCGTCTACGCCTAACACAACCATGTGCTTAGACAACCAATCCATTCCCAAAATAACATTTAAGGTCCGGTATCTAACACCACTAAGTTTGCTAAGAACTCATTCCATCTATAAGCAATTTTACCCCTGTAACATCCTACATCGATCGGAGTTCGATCCCGGGATTGGACTAGCAACACATGCCTAAGGTTCACCATTTTCAACCCATTGTTCACAAAGAAAATTCGAGATATAAACGAATGCGAAGCTCCGTAATCAAATAAAATCACAGGTGTAATCGAGTTGACAAGTAACTTACCCAAGACGACGTCCGATGTATTCGTGACGATCTCATGGTGACATGATTGACTCGCTTCTTACCACAGCCCGTGGTACTCCAGACAGTAACTCCACGGCTTGCTCCTCGGCGCGGTGTCTTTTGTCGGGTAGTCCCAAGGTTGAAGCGAACCGGTGTCACTCCTCCTCCTTCTAGGACAATAACTGGCAAATGCCCTCGCTCAAGGTGCATAAAACAACGCCTAACTGCCGATCATTGCCTCGCACTGCTCCCAATCGGTGTTGGTGTCTGGAAATTTTGTCCAAGCAGTCTTGGTATCGGTGGCGGCGTTGTCATCACATTCCTTGGCTGAAATCAAGAACGGTTTGTGTAACCTCAAACGCCGCGCCCGGGCGTGTTCCTCATTGCAGCATCCAAGGCTCTCGGTTGTCCTCCAGCTCCTTGCACTTATCCTCCAATATCACGCTTTGTTCACTAGCTCAAAATCGTGAAAGTGTGGGTTATGAGTCCCACTGCAGTCCCGATTCAACCTTCATGAATCGAGACCGCCTCGCCTTATCCGCTGTTACATCCTCAAAAGTGGCGGCTACCACCGTGAACTTATCTCAGATACTCTGACACCGATTGATTGCCCCGCTTAGTGCCCTAAACTCCTCCTTTTCAGCTCCATGATGCCTTCGCACATGATATCGCCAAAAGCGATCATGAACTCCTCCCAACCGATGTCCTGTGGGTGCTCATGAGCAGACAGGTTCTCCCACCATTCGTGCGGTTCCTTCAAGTCGATGAGAGGCATAGAGTACCCTCTCATTTCCTTCACACCGGTAATGTGCAACTTTCTCTATTGTCCTTAGCTACCATCCGCTCCAATGGATTGGCATTCCCTGAAAATGTAGGCGGTCGTGTCCTCATGAATTCGATGACCGAGTGTGGTCTCTGCCTTTGGGTTGACTCGGGTTAGCGGCGGCGGCGGCAAGCTTGGGCGAGGACTTGTTGCATCTCGCCGTGCATCATGGTATGCATCAATCGAGTCTCAGGCAAAGAATGAAGGCTCCAAGGTTCCGCATGTCAACCGGTGGTGCTGTTGGGGTCCTTGCCCGTCATCATTGATGTTTCCAGCTGAGCGAGAACCGCTCCCATTTCCTCCTTGGTTTCCTCGAGTGTTCACCATCTGCCGATTGCTCCATGGTTTAGAGACGAGAGGGAAATAAGAATAGACGAGTAATAGAGTACTTATGCGGGGACGAAGGTCTAACACAAAATCCAACTTTATTACTTTATTAATATTTGGGTATGGTTGCTCACAATGCCTAAGGGCCTTGCAACACATACCAATCACTTTCAAGCATGAAAGAAGCAAATCGAACTAACATTCCGAGTCAAACGCCTAAGGGTGACTCTTATTCCAGACGCGACTCAACGCAGAGTCTCAACGCTAATCCTAACGCCACTCGAGCCATCCCCCACCGAACTTCCGTGGATACACCGGCGGGTGTGCTGTGCCGTACAAACCTATCCCAACGATCCTCGCTGGATGCGCCTCAGACTGTGCTCAACCTCCACTTGGCTCGGCGCCACTTCCATCGCTCGCTTCACTTCCATCGGTTCCAACTTCACTTCCATCGCTCGCTCGCTCGCCGCAGCTCTGCCGTGGCTCCTCCGGATCTGGTCGTAGCTCCAAAGATCGCTCGGCTCGTCCGCATAACGCCGTCTCCAGCTTCCCAATCCTCTGGATAGAGTGGGCCAAGTACTCACAAGTCTCGCAGCAGATGAGCCCTCACCGTGTGAACTCGCCACGAGACCTCTGCGGCAGCCTCGAACCGTCTCATCAATAGCATCCTCTTGAGCGATAACATATCCGCCAGTGGGTGATCGTGGCATCCTCCTCCTCGATGGCCTCCCTTGCCAGAAGCGAGTGTCTCTACGGGTGGTGACGAACACCGTGCCATCCAACTCTCGGGTAGGTACGAGCACCGCTTCATCGCCAGACGCGATGTTCTCTGAATCCCAATACAAATGACAACCTCTCGGCGGTGATACGGATACGACGACCGCCTCGCCCCATCCCGAGCGAAACCGTGATAGTGACATCCTGTGCAATATCCATCCCCGCCCGATCCACAGAGTCCCCAGTAGATCGGCCTGTCATATCCTCCAAGCAATCAGATCATACGCCAAAGCTGTGGCGCAAGCGGCTGCACTCTCCAAGGCGGGCCACCCAAAGAGTGGATCATCCTCATCTGCCAAAGGACACTCACGTAAGACTCGGATATTTTAAACACAACAAATATGTGTTAAGTTCAGCAAGGGGTATGAAAGAAGAGAAGGGGTAAGTCGAGATTGCATTATCATCTTGGCACATTTTAGCTTTTAGAAAATAGTTTTATCCTCACTCCGACCATTCTAACTAAGGGCTGGCCCTATAGCCAAGATGGCTCGATACCTCTCTGTCGGGACCCGAATTTGCAAATCCGACCTCCGTGTTTCAAGACTAGTCCAGATCACGCTTAGTGCACACAGCCTCAACATCGGTACATATCACGATATATCCAACTAAATAGTAGAGTACTTTTCTTAAATGTATAAAAGAATGGTTGATCGACCTTATGGTCGAAGTTACAGATCGCCTCATGCAGGCTTAAAACTTATTAAAATATTCAAAAGCAAATGAAATAAAATAAACTCGTGGCGCCAACCAATTTGCCACAGTAATCGATCGGGCTCGCTCCCTAGTTCGCTTCTGGCCTCTCGATACTCCTCCTCCCGAGAGGGTTGCTTCTTCTTCAACTCGGTTGTGTTGTTGTGGGTGAGTACTTTGAGCACTCAAGAAGTCATGCATGTAATGCAATTCTAATATTCTACATGCATGGCTTAGTACAAAGGATAGGCTATGGTTCATGAGCAAGACAAAGATTCAAGATAAACAAGAATAGATTGCAAAGCAAGAAAACAAGAGTAGGAATAATAGCTTTCACAAACATTTCAATCAGAATCATTTCTCCATCCTAAGTCAGTTCATCATCATCAACCCAAGCATTTTTCCATAAACAATTCATTTTCATAAAAATCTAACCCTTGATCAGAATCACCGAAGCGATGCTCAATACCGTGAGCACGGCTATTCAATAGGTTGTACACTCTGCAGAGGTTATACACTTTACCCACAAGATACTGACCAAATACCACCAAGGCAAATAACCGTGAACGAAGCCTTCCAAAGTTCCATCTAAACCCAAGATCGCCTCGCTAAGGTTTCAACACCGAGGGACTGGTTACCACACCTGTGGCCCCCTCTTGCGCCATGTGAGTTCTCATTCCGCTTCTCCTGCCTCACACCACCACGACAAGACCAAAGAATAGATTTCAGCTTTACTCACTAAGTCCGTCCCATTACGGAGCTTGTGGTCAGATGAGAGACTCACTCAAATGCTCGCAAGGTTAAGTCCTTAGTTGACCGAGGCAAGACTAACCAAGTGTGATCTCAATTATCCAAAACCAATAAAACCAAATACGACCGCTGCCTTGCCACTCTTGGCCCACCGTAAACAATCTTGCCATTTGCCCCAGCCTAAATCATTTTCCCACCCTGGTTCTTTACCATTGCACCACGTGCCATCATCAACTCAATAACACATGTCTCATTCACAAATCATGTTCCATATCTCATTAAGTCAATATTTACTTTGGTATTCCAAAATCATGATATGTCCACGCAAGGTGGCTAAGCATACTACTTCTGTCTACTCAACCCATGTTGGCAAATTATTAATGTCCAACTATTAATCCATAACCTAGGGTGACAAAGGATTCATGGCCTACAATTATATACGACAAGGTGGCATACAAAGAACTAGGCATTTAACTAATCCCAAAATTTATTCAGAGTCATTTCTATCAAATTAGCATGCAATAGTTTAAATCAAAGTAATTTTCTAATAGGTTCAACATGATCAAACACAACTTGCCTTCAAAAGTGCTGGTTCTCGTTCCCGAGCTTGCTCTCGGTCGAACTTCTCCTCGAAACCGTCGGGGACTTCAACGCCTACGCAGAACGTATGCACAAAACAATAAAATAAATAAACAGTAGACAAACAGTGCTCAAAAATTCAAATAAAATTCATAAACAGAAAGATCACAATTTTACAAATTTATAGAAATTGGAATCACTCAAATCGGAGTTAAAACGCAAAAGTTATAAGCATTTGAAGTTTCAAAATACATTTTAAATCAATAAACCGAATTAATTAAATATTTTTCTTTTCGGGAAATTAATTATTGCGTCATCCGAGACACGTGTCGACACCAGAGAGTGACACGTGGCCTTTGCCGACGCCACCGACCGCCGTCTTGCCGACGCCAAGATGACGCCATCGCGGACGCCAAGACGACTTTGCCACCATCGACAGTGGGTCCCACCGCGGACGCCAAGATGACGTCGTGACGGTGACGCCACGCGACAAGGCGCGGGGCCGACGTAGGGCCCGTGCTGTTGCGACGACGGTGAACCGTGTACACAAGGCGCCGACAGTTGGGTCCGCTTATCGGCACACGCGCGCAAGTCTTATGGGCGGCCACGCTACGCCGTGGCGTGATTGGCTATGGTGCGGTGCGATCCGAGCCGCTGAATCTAGATCTAACGGATGAGGTTGGAAGATGAAGTTTATCGTGCAAGGGCGACGGGCGGAATCCGGTCGCGGTTGGAGATCGACGGCCGACGGAGGTCGGACGACGGCGATAGTCGCGGCGCGGGCTTGACGGAGCCGAGGAAGACGACGATGTTCGCGGGCGCCCGGCTGTTCTCCGCCGAATGGGTTACCCTCGCGCGCTCTCTGAGGAACTCGAGGAAGACCTTCAATGACGCGAGCGGCTTCACCGGCGCCGAAAACGAAGAAAAACTCCGGCGGCACGACTCAAGAACTACGGCGAGTAACTCGCGAGGATTGGCGGCAGCGCACTAAAAGCTAGGGCATAATGTGCGCAGGAAAAGGAAAACGGCGCGGGTCACTTAAATACGGCCTCGACGTCCGAAGTTTTTCATGAACCCTAACGGACTTCGGTGGCGGGCGCGGCGCAATCCGATCCGGACTGGCGAGACGTATAATCAACCGGCCCACGTGTCGTGATCCAACGGCTCGCACACGCAAGTTAACGCTGACGATCGGCAACCGCTCGGATTGAGATCACACGGTTGGCGGATTAGGGTTTCGAGATGGGCCGCAAGATTCGCCCAATACTATTCATTGAGTTTTAAATTTTTTTCGATTAAAAATAATTCCTAAAATAAAATAATTCATTTGGGACTTTAAAAATACTAGAAAAATTTCGAAAAATTCCCAAAAATATTTTAAGACATTTGTGACTCAAGTAAAATATTTTCAGCAAAATTTTATCTTAACTTTTCTATTATTTAATTAATTTGTTAAATGGTTTAATTCAAATAAATCCAAATAAATCCAAATAAATTCCGTAAATTCCCAAAAATTCAAAATACCATTTAAATGCAAGAAAAGCAAAAATTGGGGTGTTACAAACCTCCCCTTAACGGAATCTCACCCCGAGATTCGTATCGCTAAGGAATAGGTGGGGAATTCTTCTTCAGTCTTCTTCACGCTCCCAAAGTTGCTTCGCTCTTTAATGGTTACTCCATCGAACTCCGCAAGCGGTCGATTTATTTCTCGCTTCTCGATCCATCGTGTCCAAGATCTTCACCGTACTCTTTATAGGTCAAATCCTCGCAGTTTCTACCGACTCTAATGGCATCCGCTTCTTCCGCACTCGGAGACATTTCTTTAATTGTGACACATGGAACACATCATGCACACTGCTAAAGATCATGCAGAACTCAAATGACACGCTTACTTCGCTTTCACGACTTAGGATCTTGAACAGGCCAACATATCTTGGTGCTAACTTCCCTTTAGTGTGGAACCTCTTAACTCCTTTGAGTGGGGTAACTCGAGATACACAAAATCTTCAGCTCAAAGCTCAAATCCTGCGGCGACATTCCAAGATAACTCTTCCGTCTTGATTATGCAATTTTCAACCGTTCTCGATCATGGCTACCGCTCTTCACTTCTCGAAGAATGTCCGCCCAAACATATGACGCTTCTCCGGCCTCATTCCAATTCAACGGTGTCGATGTGGTCTTCCATATAGTGCTTCAAATGGTGACATCTCAGAACTTGCTTGGTAATGTTGTTATAGCTTGAACTTCTAAGATATGGCAAACACTTATCCCACGGTTGTATAAGCCAATGCACATGCCCTCAACATGTCCTCTAGTATCCGGTTAACTCTTTCCGCTTGCCCATCATGCTGTGGGTGATATGCAAGATCAAGTTCAGACGGGTCCCTAGGGCCTCATGCAACTTATCCCAAAATCTTGAGGTAAACCGGTACCTCGGTCCGACACAATCTTCCTCGAACTCCATGTAGACATACAATTTTGACATATATAAATCGCTAAGCGGTCCCTCGAGTAGGTAGTTTTCACCGATGAAGGGCGACCTTGGTCAACCGTCCACTATAACCCATATGGAGTCATACCGTCTGGGTCCTCAGAGACCAAGAATAAAGTCCATTCCGATTTCCTCCCATTTCCACTCGTATCTTCGGGTCAGTAGTAACCCCGCCGCCTTTGATGCATTGCTTTGACTCTTTGGCATATGTCGCACAACGCAACATGCTCTCGCAACTTCACGCTTCATGCTTGGCCACCAAAATCTTTCCTTCAGATCTTGATACATCTTAGCTTCTCGATGAATGGAGTACTTGAGTCATGAGCTTCCTCCGTAATCACCGTTTAGCCTTTTCGTTGATGACGCAAATGCGCTTCTTGATCCACAATGTACCTTGCTCATCCAGCTTGAAATCCTTCGCCTTGCCTTCCTCCATTTTGGACTTAATTCTCTGAATCTTGACATCATCCTTCTGTCCTTCCCGAATCTGATCTTCCAAGGTAGGCTTCACTTCTAAAGCGGCTATGAATCCTTTAGGCACAACTTCCAGCTTTAGCTTCTGAAATTCCTTGCATAACTCAACCTCGACTTGCTTCCACCAACATGTTCACCGAATGGCTTTTTTGCTTAAAGCATCGGCCACCACATTGGCTTTTCCAGGGTGATAATGAATCCCCAGATTATAATCCTTAATTAATTCCAACCACCTCCTCTGCCTCATGTTCAGATCCGATTGAGTGAATATATATTTAAGACTCTTATGGTCAGTGTACACCTCACATCTGTTTCCAATCGATAGTGCCTCCATAACTTCAAAGCATGCACTACTACCGCTAACTCCAAATCATGTGTTGATAGTTCTCCTCATGCGCCTCAATCGCTTTGACGATATGCATTTACCTTTTTGTTTTGCATTAATACGCATCCTAGCCCTTGGCGCGATGCATCACAATATATATCAAAGCTCGCTTAAATCCGTAGTACTAACACCGGCGCCGTTGTCAAACGCTTTCTTCAACTCCCGAAACTCCGCCACATTCCGGCCCATGCGAACTTTTTTTCCTTTTCAACAATTGCGTAAGAGGTCTCGCAATCGCTGAAAATCCTTCAATAAATCGGCGGTAATAACCGCCATTCCAAGGAAACTACGAATTTGAGTCACCGCTTTGGCGGCTCCCAATGCAAGACTGCTTCCACCTTACTTGGGTCAATCATGCGACTCTTCAATGGTCATCACATGTCCAAGAAATTCCACCTTGTTCTTCCGTAAATCACACTTGCTAAACTTAGCTAAAAGTTGTCGCTTCTTAACTTCTCCGTAACTAGCTTCGATGCTCGCATGCTCTTCCCCGGTCTTGGAGTAAACTAGAATGTCATCTATGAACACAACAACGAACTTATCCAGATATTCCATGAAAACCTTGTTCATCATGTTCATGAAATATGCAGTGCATTTGTCAAACCGAAAGACATAATCAGAACTCGTAATGTCCATATCTTGACGAAAATGTCGTTTTCTGGCACATCCTCCGACCTAATCTTCACCGGTGATAACTCGATCGCAGTCAATCTTGGAGAAAACTCCAGCCCTCTCAATGGTCAAATAGGTCATCGATCCCGGTAGCGGATACTTATTCTTTATAGTGACTTCATTGATTGCTCATTAATCCACACACATCCCAGAACTCCCGCCCTTCTTCTTGACAACAGAACCGGTGCTCCCCATGGCTATTTAACTTGGTCTAATAAATCCCTTATCCATTAACTCCTCTATCCGCTTCTTCATTTCCACTAGCTCATCGGCTGACATCCGATAAGGTCTCTTAGCTATCGGGCCGCTCCCTGCATTAACTCAATTACAAACTCTATGTCCCTCGTCTGTGGCATCCTGTAAATCCTCCGAAATACATCCGTATTCTCCGACAACTGTACGCCTTCTATGCTAACGGCCTTCACACTATTGACCATCAACTGTCCATCCCGAACGGCAAGTGGGCTTGAAACTCTACTTTTCTCCCACAAGGACTCTCGATCGATATGACTCTTCGTCACGCCTAACACAACCTTGTGCTTAGACAACCAATCCATTCCCAAAATAACATCTAAGGTATGGGTATCTAACACCACTAAGTTTGCTAAGAACTCCATTCCATCTATAAGCAATTTTACCCTGTAACATCCTACATCGATCGGAGTTCGATCCCGGATTGTACTAGCAATACATGCCTAAGGTTCACCATTTTCAACCCATTGTTCACAAAGAAAATTCCGAGATATAAACGAATGCGAAGCTCCGTAATCAAATAAAATGCAGGTATTGAGTTGACAAGTAACTTACCCAAGACGACGTCCGATGTATTCTCGTGACCGCATCACGGTGACATGATTGACTCGCTCTTACCACAACTCGTGTGGTGGCACCCAGACAGTAACTCCACGGCTTGCTCTCGGCGCGGTGTCTTTTGCTGGGTAGTCCCAAGGTTGAAGCGAACCGTGTCTCCTCCTCCCTTCTTAGGACAATAATTGGCAAATGCCTCGCTCGCTGTGCATAAAACAACGCCTAACTGCCGATCATTGCTCCTCGCACTGCGTTCCCAACCGGTGTTGGTGTTCGAAATTTTGTCCAGCAGGTCTTGGTATCTTGGTGGCGGCGCTGTCATCACATTCCTTGGCTGAAATCAAGAACTGGTTTGGTGTAACCTCAAACGCCGCGCCCGGGCGTGTTCCTCGTGCAGTGCCATCCCAAGGCTCCGGTTGTCCTCCGCCTCCTTGCGCTTATCCTCCAATATCGCTTTGTTCACTAGCTCCTCAAAATCAGGAAAGTGTGGGTTATGAGTCCCACCGCAATTCGAATTCGGTCCTTCATGAATCGAGACCGCCTGGCCTTATCCGCTGTTACATCCTCAAAAGGAAGCGTGCAACCAAGCGTGAACTTATTCAGATACTTGACACCGATTGATTGCCCCGCTTAGTGCCCTAAACTCCTCCTTTTCAGCTCCATGATGCCTTCGGCACATGATATCGCCGAAAAGCGATCATGAACTCCTCCCAACCGATGTCCTGTGGGTGCTCATGAGCAAGACAGGTTCTCCCACCATTCACCGCGGTTCCTTCAAGTCGATGAGAGGCATAGAGTACCTCTCATTTCCTTCACACCGGTAATGTGCAACTTTCTCTATTGTCCTTAGCTATCATCCGCCTCCAATGGATTGGCATTCCTTGAAAATGTAGGCGGTCGTGTCCTCATGAATTCGACACTCGAGTGTGGTCTCGTGACCGGGTTGACTCGTTAGCGTGGCGGCATGCGCTTGGGCAAGGATTCTGTCAGATCGCCGTGATCATGGTATGCATCAACCGAGTCTCAGGCAAAGAATGAAGGCTCCAAGGTTCTCGATGTCAACTCGGTGGTGCTGGTTGGGGTCCTTGCCCGTCATCATTGATGTTTCCAATGAGCGAGAACCGCCCCATTTCCTCCTTGGTTTCTCGAGTGTTCACCATCTCCATTGCTCCATGGTTTAGAGACGAGAGGAAATAAGAATAGACGAGTAATAGAGTACTTATGCGGGACGAAGGTCTAACACAAAATCCAACTTTATTACTTTATTAATATTTGGGTATGGTTGCTCACAATGCCTAAGGGCCTTGCAACACATACCAATCACTCACAAGCATGAAAGAAGCAAATCGAACTAACATTCCGAGTCAAACGCCTAAGGGTGACTCTTATTCCAGACGCGACTCAACGCAGAGTCTCAATCGCTAATCCTAACGCCACTCGAGCCATCCCCACCGAACTTCCGGTGGATACACCGCGGTGTGCTGGTGCCGGTACAAACCTATCCCAACGATCCTCCGCCGGATGCGCCTCAGACAGCTCAACCTCCATCGCTCCGCGCCACTTCCATCGCTCGCTTCACTTCCACCGTTCCAACTTCACTTCCACCGCTCGCTCGCTCGCTGCAGCCTCGCCAGGCTCCTCCGGATCTGGGTCGTAGCTCAAAGATCGCTCCGCTCGTCCGCATAACGCTGTCTCCAGCTTCCCCAATCCTCTGGATAGAGTGGGCCAGTACTCACAAGTCCGCAATGATGAGCCCTCACCGTGAACTCGCCACGAGACCTCGCAGCCTCGAACCGCCTCATCAATAGCATCCTCTTGAGCGATAACATATCCGCCAGTGGGTGATCGTGGCATCCTCCTCCTCGATGGCCTCCTTGTTGTAGCGAGTGTCTCTACGCGGGTGGTGACGAAACATCGTGCCATCCAACTCTCTCGGGTAGGTACGAGCACCGCCTCATCGCCAGACGCGATGTCTCGAATCCCGCCACAAATGACAACCTCTCGGCGGTGATACGGATACGACGACGCCTCGCCCCATCCCGAGCGTAAACCGTGATAGTGACATCCTGTGCAATATTCGCCCCGCCCGATCCACAAGAGTCCCCAGAGATCGGCTCATTATATCCTCCAAGCAATGTGATCATACGCCAAAGCTCCGCTGCATTCTCCAAAGGCGCCACCAAAAGAGTGGATCATCCTCATCTGCCAAAGGACACTCACGTAAGACTCGGATATTTTAAACACAACAAATATGTGTTAAGTTCAGCAAGGGGTATGAAAGAAGAGAAGGGGTAAGTCGAGATTGCATTATCATCTTGGCACATTTTAGCTTTTAGAAAATAGTTTTATCCTCACTCCGACCATTCTAACTAAGGGCCGCCCTATACCAAGATGGCTCGATATCACCTCTGCTCGGGACCCGAATTTGCAAATCCGACTCTCGTGTTTCAGACTAGTCCAGATCACGCTTAGTGCACACAGCCTCAACATCGGTACATATCACGTATATATCCAACTAAATAGTAGAGTACTTTTCTTAAATGTATAAAAGAATGGTTGATCGACCTTATGGTCGAAGTTACAACGATATTACAGCAGGCTTAAAACTTATTAAAATATTCAAAAGCAATGAAATAAAATAAACTCGTGGCGCCAACCAATTTGCCACAGTAATCGATCGGGCTCGCTCCCTAGTTCGCTTCGGCCTCCTCCCGATACTCCTCCTCCCGAAAGGTGGGTTGCTTCTTCTTCAACCTGGTTGTGTTGTTGTGGGTGAGTACTTTGAGCACTCAAGAAGTCATGCATGTAATGCAATTCTAATATTCTACATGCATGGCTTAGTACAAAGGATAGGCTATGGTTCATGAGCAAGACAAAGATTCAAGATAAACAAAGAATAGATTGCAAAGCAAAGAAACAAGAGTAGGAATAATAGCTTTCACAAACATTTCAATCAGAATCATTTCTCCATCCTAAGTCAGTTCATCATCATCAACCCAAGCATTTTTCCATAAACAATTCATTTTCATAAAAATCTAACCCTTGATCAGAATCACCGAAGCGATGCTCAATACCGTGAGCACGGCTATTCAATAGGTTGTACACTCGCAGAGGTTATACACTTTACCCACAAGATACAACAAATACCACCAAGGCAAATAACCGTGAACGAAGCCTTTCCAAAGTTCCATCTAAACCCAAGACGCCTCGCTAAGGTTTCAACACCGAGGGACTGGTTACCACACCTGTGGCCCCTCTTGCGCCATGTGAGTTCTCATTCCGCTTCTCCTGCCTCACACCACCACGACAAGACTCAAAGAATAGATTTCCCGCTTTACTCACCTAAGTCCGCCCCATTACGGAGCTTGTGGTCAGTATGAGAGACTCACTCAAATGCTCGCAAGGTTAAGTCCTTAGTTGACCGAGGCAAGACTAACCAAGTGTGATCTCAATTATCCAAAACCAATAAAACCAAATACGACCGCCAGGTTGCCACTCTTGGCCCACTGTAAACAATCTTGCCATTTGCCCCGCCTAAATCATTTTCCCACCCTTGCTTTACCATTGCACCACGTGCCATCATCAACTCAATAACACATGTCTCATTCACAAATCATGTTCCATATCTCATTAAGTCAATATTTACTTTGGTATTCCAAAATCATGATATGTCCACGCAAGGGCTAAGCATACTACTTTGGTCTACTCAACCCATGTTGGCAAATTATTAATGTCCAACTATTAATCCATAACCTAGGGTGACAAAGGATTCATGGCCTACAATTATATAATGACAAGGTGGCATACAGAACTAGGCATTTAACTAATCCCAAAATTTATTCAGAGTCATTTCTATCAAATTAGCATGCAATAGTTTAAATCAAAGTAATTTTCTAATAGGTTCAACATGATCAAACACAACTTGCCTTCAAAAGTGCTGGTTCTCGTTCCCGAGCTTGCTCCTCGGTCGAACTTCTCCTCGAAACCGCTCGGGACTTCAACGCTTCACGCAGAACGTATGCACAAAACAATAAAATAAATAAACAGTAGACAAACAGTGCTCAAAAATTCAAATAAAATTCATAAACAGAAAGATCACAATTTTACAAATTTATAGAAATTGGAATCACTCAAATCGGAGTTAAAACGCAAAAGTTATAAGCATTTGAAGTTTCAAAATACATTTTAAATCAATAAACCGAATTAATTAAATATTTTTTTTTCGAAATTAATTATTATCATCCGAGACACGGTCGACACCAGAGAGTGACACGTGGCCTTTGCCGACGCCACCGACCGGCCCCCGCCGACGCCAAGATGACGCCATCGCGGACGCCAAGACGACTTTGGCCACCATCGACAGTGGGTCCCACCGCGGACGCCAAGATGACGCCGCCCAGACGCCACGCCGCGACAAGGCGTAAGCCGACGTGGGGCCCGGCTGTCAGCCGATTCGGTGAACTGCGGCACGTCGGCGCCGACAGTGGGTCCGCTATTGTCGCCGACATGCGCATGCGCAAGCAGGTGGGTCATGCTGCGGTGCACGCTGTCCGTCGTGGCGTGATTGGCTATGGTGCGGTGCGATCCGAGCCGCTGAATCTAGATCTAACGGATGAGGTTGGAAGATGAAGTTTATCGGTAAGGGCGACGGGCGGAATCCGGTCGTCGGTTGAGATCGGACGGTCGACGGAGGTCGGACGACGGCGATGGTGCTATGGGCGCCGGGCTTGACGGAGCCGAGGAAGACGACGATGCGCTGGGCGCCCGGCTGTTCTCGGCCGAATGGGTTACCCTCGGGCGCGTCTCCTCCGAGAACTCGAGGAAGACCTTCAAGGCGACGGAGCGGCTTCACCGGCGTCGAAAACGAAGAAAACCCGCGGCGGCACGACCAGCAACTACGGCGAGTAACTCGCGAGGATTGCGGCGGCTCGGCACGAAAAGCTAGGGCATAATGTGCGCAAGGAAAAGAGAAAACGGGCGGGTCGGCTCTTAAATACGGCCTCGACGTCTGAAGTTTTTCATGAACCCTAACGGACTCGGTGGCGGGCGCGGGCAAGCATCCGATCCGGTTTCGGGCGAGATTTAAGCAATCCGGCCGATTCACGGTCGTGATCCAACGGCTCGCACACGCAAGAACGCGGACGATCGCAGCACCGCGGATTGAGATCACACGGTTGGCGGGATTAGGGTTTTGCGAGATGGGCCATACAAGATTCGCCCAATACTATTCATTGGAGTTTTAAATTCTTTTTTCGATTAAAAATAATTCCGAAAATAAAATAATTCATTTGGGACTTTAAAATACTAGAAAAATTCGGAAAAATTCCCAAAAATATTTTAAGACATTTGTGACTCAAGTAAAATATTTTCAGCAAAATTTTATCTTAACTTTTCTATTATTTAATTAATTTGTTAAATGGTTTAATTCAAATAAATCCAAATAAATCCAAATAAATCCAAATAAATTCCAGAAATTCCCCAAAAATTCAAAATACCATTTAAATGCAAGAAAAGCAAAAATTGGGGTGTTACAGATGGCCCATTTGTTGTTCCTATCATTGGGGTATCCCCAGTATGAGTATTCGTCAACCGGATTGGCTAACCATTCAGTGTAATTGATCTCTCGTATGAAGCCGGCCTTCAGGAGCTTGTCGAGGTTCTCCTTGATTATAGCGACCTTCTTGGGGAGAAGTGACGCAGCCTTCTAGCTGCACGGGCCGACAATGGGTCAAGACTTGTAATCTGGTTGACCACCTCTGACACACCTAAGATGTCCGCGGCTCCCTGCTTAATATGTCCTTGTTGGCGCGGAGGAAGGTGATGAGCTCGAGTTCCTATTTGGAACTCAGCTCGGCTGAGATGTGGATGCACTTGGACAAGTCGCCTTCTTTGAACGGCACAGCCTTCGTCGCCCCGCTAGGCTGGATGACTGCCTTCTAGCGGGCGACCTTCGTGGTCGCTCAGACCTTGCCGAGGCAAAGATGCTTGCCGAGAGCCAAGGCTTGGTCTCAACTGCAGCCGCCGCCTTGAGGTCGCCTCAAGACAGCTTATGATGCCCTTGGGGCTCGGGAGTTTCATGCAAAGAAGGGCTATAGTGGTTTGTCGCCATGAGCCTCGACTAAAGCCGGGCGCCCGAGGATGGCGCTAGGAAGATCGCCGACCACCTCAAGGTGATCACGGCTTGAAGTTGAAGTTGTCCGAGGCGCTGAAGGTGACAGGCAGGACCATCTGCCCCAGAGGAGTGGTCGAGCTTCCAGGAACGATCCCGAAGAACGGGATCGCGATATTCTTGAGCTTCGACCGGGGTATTTGCATCTGGTCGAGCGCGCTAGCCAGGAGCAGGTTGAGGGAACTGCCCCCATCGATCATGACATGCCCGACCATGGTGTTGCTGATGGTCGGGGTCACAACCAGGGCAGTCTTGAGGTATTTGGACATACCTTGGGGGCGTCCTCCCGTGTGAAGGTTATCGTAGCCCCGCCCACTTGCGTGGTCGGGTCCATGGGCATCCCAACCAGAGCTTCGATAAACCATGCGCAAAGATCCTTGATTTCGCGTCAGATTGGTAATGACGACGAGCAACCAAGATGACGCCGATCCGCGATCGCTCGCTGAAAATACAGTCGAGGTCGGCTGGTCCGCCTCGTGTTGACCTGTTGGCTGATCTCCCTCTTTCGAGCGTGGGCATCTCCGCGCCCATCATAGAAGGCTCACTTTGTTCTCGCTAAGCCCGCATTTCGCAGGTCGTGGCCCGGGGTCCTGTGGAATAAGCAAAAATTTTCTTCATCGAACCGAGGTCGCCCTTCGGGATCCTGCGGGCGGCCGTTGGCCTGTCGAGGCCCAGACCGGCGATCCCCCTGCCGAGGTCGGCGTGGCGCCTGCTGAGGTTGTGGCCGATTTCGCTAAGGTCGGGACCCCTCTTGGGCCGGATCTCGCACATCCATGACTTCGCGGTGGCCGTTTGCCGAAATAACCACCCGTGGCCGACCATCACCATGCTTGCGGTCCCTCTTCCGCTTCTTGGCGGTCGAGCCCAGGTCGGCGTTCTTGGCGTTAGAGGGACCAGCCTTGCCCAAGTTGATGCTGAGCTTACCTTGGTCATAGTCACGCTTCCAGCGAACCGCGTCATCTGCATCCGTGTAGCGCTCCGCCATACGAAACAACTTGTTGATGGCAAGCCTTGTCGTAATCTCCAGATCTTCGGTGAGGCGTCGGTTGCGGACGCCGAACTTGAAGGCCTTGATCATAGCCTCGCCGGAGATGCTTGGGATCAGGTTCCTCGTGCGGATGAACCGCCGCACAAAGTCGCGGAGGGGTTCATTCTTCCCCAGGATAACTCGGTCCAGATCCTTCTCCCTACCAGGCCGCTCATAGCAACTCTGAAAGTTGAAGCGGAGGGCATTCTGAATTTGGCGCCACGAGCGAAAGGAGCCGGGCTTCTGGTTGAAGAGCCAGGTGCGGGCAGCACTGTCCAAGACGGTTGGGAGGTAGTTGGCCATTACATCCTCGTCTCCCCAGGCGGCCAATTTCGCGCTGGTGTAGATCGAAAGAAACTCATTTGGGTTCTTCGTCCCGTCGAACCGCTCGATCAAGGCAGGCTTAAAACGGGCCGGCCAGCACACCCGCCGAAGGTCGTCGGAGTACGCCGCGTAGCCATAAGCCGGAACAGGGGCGCGCCTAGAAAGGTGATCACCGCTGCTGGAGTTAGATTCACGATCGCCTCGGCGGCTTGACCTACAACCACGTCGGTCGTGGCGATGGGCCCGAGCATCGCCCGGGAGGTACTGCAAGTGCTCATGGATCCGGCGACGCCTCGGGGGAACGTCAGGAGAAAGGCCCGACATGCTGTTGCTAGAGTGAGAGTCCGACTGTCGCCATACACCATCTGGAGTTGCACTCGGGGAGCGATGGTGCAGCGGAGTACGGGACAAATCCCGGGATTGCTGGCGCACAGGAGACCAGTGGGGACGCCGGTGCCTGTGCGAGGAGCTACCATCACTCTTTAGGGAACAGGATCCGGAAGGGCAGCTTTGGTGCTGCGACGGCACGGCTTCAATAACTGCCTTGTCGAGCTCGTCTGCGAGAGCTCGGCTGAAAAGGCCCAACCTCAAACGGGCATGGTCGGTCATGACTCGGGTGATCGCACGAAGGCGCTCGCCCGATTGAGGGAGTTTGGAGCGTCCTGACGATGTTCCAATCTTCTCGCGCTCCTCTCGCCGGAGGGAGGTTATGGCCTGGTTGATGGCAACTTGGGCCATCGGGCGAGTGTCCTCGGGGGTCTTCGGGCTGCGCTCCCCTTTCTCCACACTCGTGCCATGGTTAGCAGCCATAAGAACGAGTTGATCACGTAGTGGCGGAGAGGGGGAGAACAGGGATGTGGAGCTTCCATGCTCGGGACTGCATTCGAACCCGAGCTCGCGGAATGTCCTGCAGCGATGGACGCCATACCTCGAAAGTCTTGAACTTCTTCCGAATGAGCGAAGCTTTCGGGCCCCACGATGGGCGCCTGCTGTCGATGATTGGGATCGCCTGACCGCAAATGTGAAACGGGGTTAGTATGATGAGGGACCCAAAACGAGCTACGCTCAACGGAGGAACGGATCTGCTGCGATGTTAGTCAGGGCGAAACGACAAAGAGCGAGACACAGCGGATTATACTGGTTCGAGCCCCCGTGAGGGTAATAGCTCTACTCCAGTCTTCCCCTGAGGCGGAGGACCTCACTATTCTTGAGTACAGAGGTGGTTTACAGCTCGAGCTTAAGCACTCTGGTTATGGCTACTGTCCTATCGCTTGTGCGTTGATGTTCTGTCCTTTGCCGATCTACTTCAAGGGATCTTATACTCCTCCCGGTCGTTACCAGAAATAGCCGGGAGAGATTCTCGAGATAGTGCATGGTGCGCATTGAGGACGTGCTGCAACCGTCTCGGATCTGGCGCCCACGTCCGCCTTAACTCCGGGATTCCCGGTCTTAGTAACTGTCGAGTAAGCACACACCTTCAAGCCAAGGTCGAGGTCGTGCGGGAGTTGGATCCTCACTCCCCAAGCTCGAGGTCGCGTGGGGACCGTGCGGCCTAGGTCGTGGTCGAGAACCCATGCTGCTCAATCCCAAGCTTGGGGCCCTGTTGACCACGCGTTGACCCGCTAGATATTTCTCAGTCCCCGACAACGCCCTTATTTAACATTTGTAACCGGGATACTTGGCAAATATAATCCAGGATTGGACCATTGGAAAACTACTAAAGACAACTTTGCATCATAGGCAAAGTGCTAATGATTACATGCTCATATAAGAAGTCTGATAATCATAAAGTTATGGGTTATTCAGACACAGATTATGTAAGGTGTGTTGATATTAAAAATCCACATCAAGTCAAATCTTGAACCTTATAGAAAGAGCCATAGTATGGAATGGCTCTAGTCAATATCTTAAGGCGTCATTAATGATGCAAGCAGACTTGTGGCATGTTATAAGACTATTAGATAATAAGAAATCCACAATAGGCTATTGTGGTTTAAGAATAAGAAAATTTATTTTTAGCTTAAGATTCTATCCTGGAATTTATTATGTAAGAGTGCAATTTTTGCTTCGAGTAACAACATGTCAAGTTGTGCTGCCAAACACATGATGTTATGAAAGATATAATCCAGAATCAAATTATTGATGTTCAGCCTATAAGAATTGAGTATCATGTTTAATATGTAAGTTTATGCATCACATTGAGTTTAATGATTCCCTGTTAAAGACTTGTCTCAAAATTAGTGCCGGCATAAAACTTATTGACAGCCTATACTTCTAGGACAAATTGAGATCTCAGACATTGATTCTGGAAATTACAAAGTTTGCTTTCACTTTTTTTATGTGCACATGATGACAAATGAAAATAAACTGCACAAAAGGACTATAAGAATAAAACCAACTCCCGTTAAGAAATAATTAATTATCCTATCGAGATAGAATAACGCACTATAGATACTGGGGTTGCAGTAGTGCTTAAATTAACCATTGTAATACTTTATCTTGGTATGTTGTTCTGTTTAATATGGACTTATGATATTAGCTTTCGATCAAGTGGGAGAATGTTAGTCATGATCTTCGGTTAAAACAGAAAGTTCAAAAATTAGGGGCTAATTGCTCCATTACCGCGCTCTGATCGGGAGCTTCCAAATTTGTTGGTTCGGTTCCATTAGCCAGCGCTACAAATAAAGAGGGAGAAGCCTGCACTCGCGCGCATGTGTGAGAAAACCACGAGTTTTGCTTACTCTCGAAAATCACCCATACCCATCCGATCTGGGTTTTTGGCGCTAAGGCTAACG
Source organism: Guadua angustifolia (assembly GCA_036346375.1). NCBI lineage: Eukaryota > Viridiplantae > Streptophyta > Magnoliopsida > Poales > Poaceae > Guadua > Guadua angustifolia. Next base: position 2,443,273 of record CM070511.1, on the reverse strand, counting down.
AAGAGCTGAACCATCACTGTGAAGATCACGGTGCCCCCTTTTTTCTTCATCGCGCATCAATGTTGCCGTGCATCCACGTCCGTGCTTCTACACCGACCGAATCTCCCTCACCGACGAAATCCTAATGGCTTCTTCTTCACCGGGTTAGTTCATCTAATTTTATTTCCGCATTAAGTTTTGTGATTATACTTAAGGCTAGTACATTATGTTTATGCATCAGCTATGCCTTAGTTTCAAACAGAAGAGGGGTTACGGAAGGTTGTTCTAGAAGTTTCTAGAAGGTGCTTTCGTTCGCTTGGTACTTGAGGCCGTCGTAGATGATGCCGTTGTAATAGGTCGGCGATGTGGATCGGGAGCACACGGAGACCGGGCGGGAGCACGAGGCGGGGGGGACGCGACGTCATGGCAGGCGAGCAGGCGAGGAGCGGTGGCGCGCCGGTGTGACGTGGGGATCGAGAGGATGGGAAGCGTCTAGCACCTCAAAACAGAGCACCTAAGCGGTGTCTCGGCTTTTCCTTAACCCACGCCAAGTGTCAGTCTGTTGCTGGCCAGTGTCAGGCCCTTAACTTTTCAAGCATAGTTTTTTTTATAAAAAATAGTTTTATAAATAGTTAATTTTTCTCAGCAATAAGCAATGAAAGCAAGTTTAGTTTAGCTTTCAGTTTTTAGTTTTTAATAGTTATATATGACTTTTTACTTATGTCAAAAACCGTTTAAAAGTTGAGCTGTTTGGAGAAGGGCTTACTGCCTTTTCAGAAGCTGAAACCAGTTTTAAGCCCCAAATAGGGCCAAATATTGATCGCATGCTTTCTAAAATCTAATGTATTTCTGAATGGATGGACTAAACTATACTTCTTATTCCTCTTCTTAAAGAAAAGAGTCAATGGGTGTTTGATTTAGTTAATTAGACCTCGTTTAGAACATGGGAATTTAATTAACCTCATCATTTTCTTAATCTTCCTATTCGATATTGGAGCAAGTTAGCCAGCTAGCACGCGTGCTAAGGAAAATAGAGCGTGATCGAATCAAATGAATGGAGATGTACCATGAATTGTGAATAAGCCGGACACACATGTTTTTGTGTGGGGAATTGACCTGGTTGGAGTCGATGAGTCAAGGTCGTTAGTCTAGTCCAGTGGCCGGTGTCCACCGATCATTTTGAGTGTGTTTGGTTCTCTATACGATGGATAGATCATATAAATGAATATAATTATATCTATAAGATACATGCTTAGTTTTTTATTCATCTAAGTTAAGTAGATGCAAGTGTATCAACTCATGTAGGATGAAGAAAACACATAGATTAAGTTTTTTCCAATACAGACTCATGATATGCATAAACAAGTAATCAAACAACTTAACTTGCATCTACTTAATCAGATAAAAATTAGCTTGAATGGCTTATACGAGATAATCTAGAGTGATACAAACAACCAAACACATCCTTTGTTCCTTCCTTCGCGGGTAGGACATACATGCTTGTTGAACATATCCACGTATAGCTGCTATATATATTTTTTCGGCCTCCGTCCATCTAAAAGATGTATTCGTGCGCATATGTGCCTGCCGATGTACGTCTATGCGCGTCTTTTTGTAATGAAAAAAATATCAATATATACGTCGATCACAATGCAAGGGCATTTTTGAAGAAATAACAATATGTATTCGTACGAAGGATCTACGCGTCTCTCGCCGGTGTTTCCGTCGCGGCCACGAAACCTCCGACCATCGCTATCACCCGTTCACTGACATGTGGGCCACCCAGAGCGCGTGGGTAGGTTCCCACCCCAGCAAGTCGTCGTCGACTCGACTCCTCGTTATATTATTTCCTCTCGCCGTCTTCCGCCGCAAGCCAAACCGAATCTCCCTATCTCCCCGCACTTCCCGATCGATCTCCAAAACCCTAACCACCCAAACCCCATCGAGCGCACCGCCTCCCACCCCGATCGGCCGGCGGCCATGGATTCCGACGAAGACTGGGTCATGCTCGACTCCGACAACCCCGCCGACTCCGACGACGACGACCGCGTCATCGCGTACTCCTCCTCCTGCTCTACCCCCGACGCCTCCGATGACGAGGACGAGGTCGTTGACGACAACGGGGAGGACCTCTACGACCTCGAGGACGCCGAGGAGACCGAGCAGCCGCGCCCACCGCCGCCCAGGCCCCTCTCTGGCCTCTTCCACCACACCCCCTCCATGGCCGCCTCCTACGCCGCCTTCGATGCGCTCCACGGCGACAAGCAGCTCATCCCCGACCCGGCCTTCTCCGCCTTCCCCGAGGAGGTCACCGTCCTCGCCTCCACCCGCGGCCTCGTCTGCCTCCGCGGGCGCACCACCGGCCTCTACTACATCGCCAACCCCGTCACCTTCAAGTGGGTACGCCTCCCGTCCCACAATCGCGAGCACCGCGCCTTCAGGGACCCGGCGGTCGTCATCACTTTCGACGTGTCCTGCTTAGACGACGCCATCGATCACTACCACGTCGTCGTCGCCTTCAACATCGTCGACGGCATCTTCGGCTTCGAGTCCTTCTCGTCAAGGACCTGGGAGTGGCGCGTGGGCAGCGAGATCTGCCCCGTCGAGCATGTGGTGTCGGCGTCTGGAGTGGGAGCCCTCGGCCTCGCGTTCTGGCGCACTACCATTGGCTATATCCTCTGCTACAATCCGGAGACGGGCTGCCCGAATAGGATCTTCGCTCCGCGAGAAGTGGAGCACCGGTCGGTGTGGGAGCTCGGTGAGATGGAGGGGAACCTCTGCGTGACGTGCATGGATGAGCGCGTCAACGAGGTGGCGGTGCTCCACCTGGACCTGAGCCTCGGCGCTGGGGAGATCCAGTGGGTTTGGGCCGGTCATTTCGACCGCTGCCAGCTCAGGAACCGCAACGGGGTGATGCTGCTCCGCTCGCAGGGCGGCGCGGAGGTGGTGATGTTTGACCCTCTGGCAGAGATTGTGGTGGCCATGGACCTCGAAGGCCGCACCTCCCGCACCATCGGCCACCTCTCGGGCTGCAAGAACAATGCGGATTTCATCCCCTACGTGTGCTCAGTTACTAAGATCTCCAGGTAAAATCAGGGATTCCTGTCTCCTCTCATTTTATATAGCAATTCAGGAGGTGCAATCGCATTAGATGTTTTATGGTTGATGCGTTGATTAGTACCTGCAAAATGTTATATCAGGCTATGTGGTGTGCGAATGCTTTAATTTGGATGATATTGCTGTTTCTGATGTATAAGTTTGTTTAGATCTGTAGTCTCCTTGCATGATTAATTGTGTGGTTATTAGTATTGAAAATTTCATGGCATTTTCAGTGTTAATGGATGGATGGTGCTATGTGAATATGTCGGTTTTGCTTGTTGATTGGATATGATTGCATTATTGAACAGAATCTTAGTATGTTTTTGGGTGAAGTTTGTGACATCTGGATAAGTTGATATAATTTATTTGATGGGTGCACATGGAACTATCCATAAGCTTGTGTAAAGTCTGGATTAAGTCTAACTACCTGGTGCGCTATGTATAGGTGGTGATACCAGCATGTATATCGATGCAACGCATTGTCGCATGCCTGTTTTTAATTGGATCTTGTTTCTGCAGTTTTCATTGTCAGTCCGTCAAATTTGTTTGTGGAATCAATGTTTGTACTTAGTTCTCTGTTTGGCCTTTAGTATGCTGCTATGTTCGTTTTGTCAGTCTGATACTCTGATTAGACTAGTTCTGTTTGGCTTTTACAAGCTTATCCGAAAGTTGGTCTTCCACTTTGTGGTAATCAGCTGATAAGGTGTAATCAGATTAATGTTTATTTTCCTTTGCATTTTGGTTTAGTTAGTCTATCCAGATTGTTACTGTAATCCTGACTCTGAAGGTAGTGTAGACTAATTTCTATTTTATTTGCAAATCGCATGAGACCAGTCCATCAATTCACCATCCCTTAAGATGAAACTTTGGTTTCCTTTAACAGGAAAGTTCATATATTCTCTGAAACCTTTGGTGTTAAAGTGGGACAATGAGTAGAGATAGCTCCTCCCATTTGCTCACCTGCTGAAGTAGATAATTTACCAATGCCTTCTGATTGATAACTTGAAAGCTGATCAATGTTCTGAGAATTGCCATCTTAACATTATCTGTTGTAGCTGCTTTTGATGAATGCTGATGAGTTTTTGAGCTGTCAGAATTCGGGAATTAGATTGTATGTCTTGGTGCTTAGATGCCCTGCATTGGTATGATAAATAGCAGAGAGCAAAGTCTTGGTGCTTAGATGCTCTGCATTGGCATTCGGAAATACTCACTACTAGCTTAATTGCTTTTGTTTGCTCGAATTAGTATTACATTTTCTCCAGCATTGCATACCAAGCAGATTGTGTGTTGATCCACTAACAAGAGCATGCATTGCTTATGCTTTTGTTTTCAGTGAACAAGCTGTTCGTGCCAAGTGTAGGACTAGAGCTGCTGTTTCTTAGACATTCAAGCCTGCAATATCATCTGGCGAACTATGGTGAGGGTTCAACTAAATCTCTTAGTGACATCAGACTCGACAACGCAACCTGCGACCATCTGTTCTCCTTTAACGATGACAGGTATCAATAAGGGCAAGATTTGTTGTTGATAAATAACGGAGAGCAAGAAGCATCATTCTTTCAGTCGCAGTTTTGCCTGCTTTTTTTTTTCTTTTTGGTTGCTTGCAGTTGCTAGTCGATACGAACTAGTTTCTCCTCTCCATTGGACTATACAGCTCGGTGGATGTAAAACATTGGAACTTCATTGTCATTTTTGTGATGATCCTGACTGTAGATATGAAGTTGATGTTGTGCAAATCTCATGTCCAATAATCTACAGGGTATGTTCGCACAGCCAGGCTAGCACTTCAGATATCCCTAGCTGTAAAGTTGCACCGCGCGAACCCATGGCCCAAAAATGACCAAGCCTTAATAGTTGAGACACACTGTCAAGAAAGATAAACCAGCACCTGAAAATAGAACCAATACACAGGAGGATCGGAAGAAAAGATCAAATTTTGTTACGTCACCAGCTTCAAAAAAAAAAAGAGACTGAACTTAGCATAACTACAATCTACAACATTCAGATACCATGTTCAGTTTTTTGAAACTGGTCGGCAGCATGTTGTGTGATGGCTTCATTCCCATGGTAGCTCTTCCTGTTTTGGGAGGGTGCCATATCCAGGCCCTAGCACTTCTCTTGTTTGGGAAAAACAAGCTCCCTCTAACAATCGCTGTATTCTCATAAATTCAGGCATTAGTGTTGAAACCAAATGCCCAAGACTTCCAGCTCCGGATAAAACTAACGAAAGGATTCCCAATTTCCCATGATAAGATAGAATAAACGATCACCAGCTATATTGAGCGTTGATCTGAACTGTCAGGGAATATTGCCTTGCCCACTAGCTAGATAGCTATTACGTTAAGACTATCGGTGATTTCTGTTGCTTGGCACTTACACGGAATCTCCAGTTACTAGCCATCCCAAATCCTCGTCACAACAAGTCACAAATTTATGATGATATTATCGGATTGAGACTGCGGCATATCGCCTCTAAGATATGAAAAGGGGGGCAAATTATGCAGCTTTTCTTCACACGGAATCGGCAAAAAAAAAAAAAAATCTAGAAGAATCGCGCCAGGTAGGGGTCGAACCTACGGCCTTCTGCTTAGGAAACAGACGCTCTATCCACTGAGCTACAGGCGCCTCTGCGGATGTATCTCTGCACTCTGAGCTCTGCACTCTGAGAAACATCCCTTTTCCCCATTGATTGTGAGGCTAAATTCCACTGCCATTAGGCTAATTCTTGGATTAATGGGATCGGACTTATCAAACCGTGTAAGAATCGACTCTGCTATGCGGTTTTCGAGTATTTGATCGCTGCATCTATACATAATTAGAAATTCTTAGCATGATCTTTTGTTTTCCTCCACCTCCAATACAGGGAGTAGTTGAACTTGGTAGTTTAGTACAGGATTGACGGATCAGGAAAGGCCCGGTCAGATCAGATGGGTTCAGCTTTGCTTCTTAATTAGAGAAGCTTCTGCTAGATGAGTGATTAATATTACTGTCAGAATCTAGCGGTGAGGTGTGTTTGGCACGGATTCAGCTTCTCCAGATTCGTGAATCTGGTGAAGCTAAAAATTCTAGCTTCACTAGATTTGTGAAGCTGAAGCTGTAAGTACATTAAGAGTGTTTAGATAGATCATCTTGTTTACATTTTAGACCAAAAATATAAACTTAATTTATTTTATTTTCGTCTACAAGTTTCAGATTTCAGGTAAAACTGGAATCTGGAACTCTACCAAACAGACTTTTAATTATTTCACCAAGCTGAATCCGGGACATAGGAACAGAAACAAGCTCCTCCTACTAGCAAGTTGTATGTTCGATCCAGGCATAGGAACAGTAAGTCAGCTCTCAGCTTCTCGGCTTTCTTCTTCTAGAACACGCAGGAGAACCCTGGAATTGATACAGAACAGGAGCAGCTAACCAATACTCTTCTTGTGGGTGCTGTTGAGAAATTAGACATTTTCCAGATTAAATTTCAAATATAAATCATGAACAGCATAACAGAAACTAGCATGTATATCTCTAACATAGATAGCACGAACATCATGATCATCTTGATAAACATGATTAACCACGAGATTAGGACAGATCGAACGTACTGAGCAGAAGAGGATGCAGACAACGTAGCTGGTGCAGTTGCGGTGTTGATGTGGTCGACGTTGGTGGTGATGACGTGATCGACGTTGGTGATGGCGCGTCGCAGGAGCCGCTGGCTACGACGACGTCCAGCAGCAGGAACAGGAAGACGAGCCGTGGTGACGAACTTGAGCGAGCCGCGAGCGCTTCCCAAAACCTTATTCGCCTCTCCGGTGCAGATCTCAAGACGAAGGGTTCCGGAGACTCGCTCTCCCGATTGCGAGATGCACGGCGCTCGGGATGGAGAAGGGTACGACGGCGGCGGCAGGAGTGAGAGGTGGCAAAACCCTAACAATGTGTTCTGCGTATATCCCTCTACACGGGTGCACGACGCAAAGATTTATAGGGTTACTCGTAACGCGGACCGAACGTGACTCGAGGACGCCACGATCGGAGTCTGTTCTGAGTCCGTATCTCATACCGCAAATGCGACTATCCCGAGTAGCAAAAGAATAAACGCAAAAGGAGGTGCGTCTGCACAAGGCCCTGGACCGGATTTCGGCGGACCATTCATGCAGTGCCGACGCTGCGCCCTCCACCTCGCCCGTGCGAGCCCGGCCATGAGGCGAGGCGAAGCGTGTGGGCTTTCTCCCTTTCTCCCACATGGTTCTAGGAAAGTGGAGAGAACTCTCCCTTATAAGTTGGTCATCCTCCACCTCCACAAGCAATATAGGACTAATGTATGCACACATGTCTCCTCATGAGTGGGCCTTTGAGATTTTCTAGGAATTATTTGTCTCAATTAAGTGGGCTTAGCTCAAATAATCCAACAGGTGCACTTGACTTACAATCATAGCAGCACACACAGGTGGCGTTGTGGAGATTGATCACGGTGACGAACGGGGACTGGTTCTGCTCTTTGTTTTCCTCCAATAATCCAGACAGAATGGATTGGCAATGGAGAAAACAATACTCAGAGGCTGGATGGATAGAGAAGAAAGGACTACAGATGTAAAATTGTTCCCTTTTAGCCCTCTGAAAAATTTAAACCGACTTAGTTTGCTCATAGCAAATGAGATATCAAGTCTTGTGACATTAGCTACATACATAATGGACATAATAATTTGTGAATATCTCAATTCATATTTCCCTATTACTTGATTCTTTCGTAGCTTAGCGCTAGTATTATAAGGTGTTAGGGAAATTTTGTAATTCTCAAAAGCCAAATCGGTTTAGCATTTTTTTTCAGCATGATGTGACTGAGTCAAAGTGATTCCATCCACATTCTTCATAAATTTAATATTCAATATAACATCTGCCTCTCCTAAGTCTTTCATATCAAAGCATCAAAATAAAAAAATTTGACCTTCTCAATTATGGCGGTATTTGTCCCAAGTATAAGTATGTCATCTACATACAGACACAATGTACATAAATATCAAATTACATTAAAAAGAAAAATTTACAAGAAGAATTGTGAAGAGGCCCGGTATTGTGTGAAGGTTGGAGCTCACCTATCTCGAGAGGGAAAAATCTACCTCTAGTGGATTGAGGAGGGTTCATTTACTCATGGAGCCATCTTGATTCGTTTAAGCTCCCTCAACATGGATTATGAGAGACCAAGAAGTCTCTAAGACCATGGGAAACATTCAACAAGACTGATCATCAATTAAGTAATGATGCTATAAATAAAACAATCAACAAGTCTGATCATTATTCTCATTCATTAACCATGATGTCATACAATTGTATAAATTACAATGTACATAAATATCAAATTACATTAAAAAGAAAAATTTACAAGAATATCAGAACACCCTAATAAACTAAGCTTCTAATGATCTTTAGCTCAGATTCCTAAAAATGGTTAGTCATCCACATGTGTAATAAAAATGGCAAATAGTGCAAAGATTTAAAAAGGTTTAGGTGTGCCGTCAAACCCGTATGAGAACAGTATCACTCATCGAGATGCCTGATTATCTAGGCCAATCAGCACCTCTTACTAGATTGGGTTTTAGCATTTGACACAAAACAAACCTGTAGTTGTTGGGTAACCGTAGCATTACATAAATAGTGTTTAGAAATATCGCATAGTAAAAAGTGACGCTTTGCCCAGTAAAAAAAATATAAAAGCACCCGGGATAAAAGAGGTGGCAACAGCTTACACTCAGTCCAAACTCCAAAACCATCCCCAATCTAGAATCATTCCCCTCAGTCTAAGGGCCTGTTTGTTTCAGCTTTGGATTCTCTAAAAGCTGATTCTGGATTGTGATTGTAGAGAAGCTGATTCTCCAAAAGCTGGAATCCAGAAGCACATATGAAGTGGATTGTGGATTCTAGTGTATATGGGTGGGCTAGATTGTGAGAATCGATTCTAGAATCAGTTGTTTGTTTCGATTCGCTTTTGGGGCCGTAATCCGAATCGGCTAAAACAAACAGGGCCTAACACTCCCTCACAACCACATTTCCCCCAAACACCAGCCAAAGCCAACTGAAGAACAAGGGCAAGAGTAGGCAACCAAGCCCCAAGGAGCAACCAAGCCAGGAGGGGCAAACCGAGCCACATAAGCCCCAATCAACTGGAGGCTAGAAGGAGGAAGAGAGCATAGCCTCATCACTAGTGAGTCAGCTGCAAGCATCTCTCCATCAACTACACTACCATCCAAAACCACCCCCATCAACACAATCCACATCACAGGTACACACGAGTAGACCTTGTGCTAACTCTAGAAACCAAGACTTAAGGGCAGTAGCAGTAGTAGAAAGTCGAGGTATGCTAGAGGTTTCAGAAAGGGTCACCATAGGGGTGGCGCCGTGTGTGCCCGACAAACCGTTGTACTCCCCGGCATACATGGATTCACCGAGTATCATCGCAGCATAGCCATCCTAAATGAACCCATCAATCATCATCAACCAATGTAAAACAAATCACCATAAACCAGCTACATATCATGCTAACAATCTGGCATCCCATTAGAAGGAAAATTGGGAACTAAAAGGGGGGGGGGAATCGACATCATATTAGGGATGGTGGATCTGGCGATTATCGAGGTGGAATGAATGGAGCACAGCTGATGATGGGAGCATGGCTGAGCGAGATCGATGAAGTTGGAGAGGCACGACGGGGGAGAGGAGCCAGGAGGTGGCACTGGTAGTGGGAGCCATAGGGTGGAAGCTAGGTCGACCCGTGTATAGGCCCTAGGCCAAATAGGTCAAAATTATTTAAAACTATCACATTTTGAAGTATCCTTAAAATTTTGTTCTAAATTCTTTCTATGTCAAAATAGGAAATGTGTATTCATATAATTGTGGTTAAAAAGGCTACATTATCAAAATCAAATACAGTACCTTATTCTAAAAATCAAAAACTTATTTTGACAAAATTTTCTTTGAAACCCAATCCATAACCAAAATTTGGTCTATATTGACCCACTACTATATGAATGTACATCCCAATCTATTTTTTTTCGTTATTACAGTCGGTTTTGGTGGCAATACAAAGTCATTAAATAGTGATAAGTAGACACTATCATAGTCAGTTTTTGCCTAATAGTGATCAATGGTCATCATAATCGGTTCTACATATATAACTGATTGTGATGTGCCATTTGATGTTCAATACATCATCCGAAAATAGCCCCAGATTATAGTACACATCACATTCACAATATCTAACACAATATCCGAAAATAACCCTAGATTATTAGCAGCTAGAGACGTCAGGGGGCAGCAGCATGGATGCAATTGGAGGGAAAAGATGTCGAAGGCTGCAACATCGATGCAGTCAGTGAGAGGACATGATGGGGGTTGGTAAAGTCGAGGTAGTAGGCGACCGGAGACATCGGAAGTCAATAGTCCCAAGGGAGTTGGGGGAGGGGGGGGTCACCGCGATTCCAGTCATGCGCGGGTGGGGTCACCGAGGGGATGGTTGCAACTCGAGATTCCGAGTGAGGAGGGGTTAGGGCTTAGGAATGATTGGGTTTGGGTGGGGAGATCAAGGGTAGTTAGATGGCATTTTCGGGTAATTACCTTCAAATTCAAAGGGTACTTTTGTTTCAGGTGTGCTGTCTTCCCTTGAGAATCCACCCCAAGGTTGTTTTTCGTTGCTAGTTTATTCTTGACTCTGCTCCTCGTGAGAATCAAAATCTGATCATTTTAAGAACCTGATTGTTTGGCACATCTTCATTAGATCTAAATGAGATGCTGGGAGTAGGAGTTGTACCAAATAGGGCCTGAAAGCCTATTTGGTACATCTCTAGATTTGCATTTTCCAGCTCGTGCTCCTAATTCTCTGATAATCCACTCCTATGAGAATCTAGAGCTACGTTAGGAAAGTATTTGGCTAGCAGGTTGACTTCAAGAACCATAAGATATTGGAGTTGAGGCAAATAGGCCTTTCTACCCCTAGTTGTAACACTTCAATTGTATTTGTGTATTATTTCTTTGTATTTGTACACAAAATTTTTGAGTTTTTATTTTACTAAAGAAAACCAAAGATAGTTCATACTTCTTTCTGCTAACTTTTGCTATGATTTTCCTAGCGTTGCTGCATCAAAGGCTGGGACAAACCAAGAACATAAAGAGCAAAGAGTCTGCATCTATTTGATGTTATAGTTATTCTCTCGGGTACCATATTCTTTTGTTGTGGTCTGATGTTGCTATGTGAACTACTTGTCTTTTGAGGCAAATAGGTATACCGATGCTCTCTAACATAACATTCACCAATTTTGTTAGTGTCCAATTTTCTCTTAGCTACTTGATTGGGGTAAATATGGTGTTGTAACTTCACAGACTATTCCATTCTTAGAACAAAATCGATAAAATTCATGGGAGATATACTCTCCTCCACGATCAGACCTTATTCTTTTAATTTTTATTCATATTTGGTTCTCACCCTCAGCATCATCAATAAAAGTTAAAAATATATCTTTTGCCTCCTTTTATGAACAATCTATTCATCTCACACAAGTCAAAATGGACAAGATCTAATGGTGTCAAGTTGTTTTACTTTTCTAGTCCCTTAAAGGGCTTTCAAGGCTGCTTTGATTGCACACAAGATTTATACTTTGATCCTTTGACAATTCACATTTTGGAATTAAATCTAATCTAGACATTCGAGCAATGCTATCAAAACAAATACGACAAAAACCAGAATACAAGTCCATGATCATGCATGACCAAGGCACAAGCCGTTCATAACTCCTTACACCAATGTTTGTGTGGCAATTCATTTGATCTTTGATCAGGTAGTCTTTACGACCAGTCGACGTGCCTCCTACACTGGGCTAATCCATGCATACTTTGGAATTTCCAACAGAGATGGACCTCGTAGGCGACCCAATTTCCAGCATATCTGTGTGACAATTACCACTCAAATGTAAACCACAATTTCCATTTTCCACGAGTCATATCTACTTTGCCTTTTGATCTACCAAAACGATGGAGGCAGCATTGCGGCCCGGCGCACCCATCACCCCACCGCCTGGATGTGCACCGCTGCCACAGAGATACAGACCCTTCAGAGGGGTTCTGTAGTCTGACCTATTGTGGCACAAAGTGCAAACAAGTTTAGCCTGGTCCCAAAGTCAGGACATCCAAGTATCGAACCTCAAAGAGTCAAAGATTGCCATGTAGAAGAAGGGGCCAAAGAGTAAAAGCAACTATGCATGTATCCGAGCCATACCATCCCTTGGCGGGCCTCATTAGGAAAAGAGAATCCAATCCCATTGCACCGTGAAAGATGTTGCCTCCTGTGAAATGCAAATCATGTCCGTTTAGCAAAGTTTTCGGCTGGTAAATCAAAACAGCAACAGGATGCAGTCTGCACGACTTGCGAAAAACGGTGTAAAGAGATTACCTGTAAGGCCAAATTCCCTTTCAAGATCAGGTGGAGTCAGCATATCGTAGCCCACCACTGATGAGCTAAAACCATGTGCATATTCATCGATCAAGGAAAAGCATCTTTCAGCGAAGGATTTCTGAAAATTGGTGTCAATCAAAATGGTCAATGGTCAGTCGGTAAGCCCAAATTCAGAGAAATACTTCACAGATAGTGACGGATGACAATGCTAAAGGGCATCATCATCATCTACTCTTTTTAAGGTATGGGTAAACAATATTAATTGGGCAATATACACAGCAACCTGTGTGGGCCATGGCGAGGTGAAAAAATATAAACACAGATTGCATAGATAGACCAAAATGTAAGAAGGGCCAACTTACTCTAACAGTAGAATCCTGCCAACTGCCTTCTGAAAGCTTGTACGGTGTGTACTGAACAAATAGATTAATAACATGCTGACCTAATAAAAGATGGAATTTGAGTCAGTCCACGACTCCATGTAAAGTATATACACAATATGAGAGATCACAACAGTAAGAAACATCTGAAATAGCCATGAACACTTTGAATTGTAAACTGCAAATATAATTTACATAAAACAGACTCCATATATGTGTCCTGCTCTAATGGGATAATGACTAATGAGATATGCCATAATAGTAGGCTTACACAACTGCAGTGGTGGGGGAACAAAAAATTGGTGTACCTGGTGGAGAGATGGTCTTATCCAAGACAGAAGGAATTGTCATTTCTATAACAGGCCTTGTGGATGAGACACCGTCTGCAGCTTCCTTGTACGCGAGATTAATTTCCTCCATGCTGAAGAGCAAGTAAAAGTTCCAAAATGAAAGATAATAAGGACTAAGTCTGACAGTGACGGTAGGACTTTAAAAATGCCTTTGCAGGAAAAAAAAACACGGGAAACAATCCACTATAACGTTTCAAAGATTACAAATATAGGGGTTAGCTTATATAACCAAAAGAGTCCTAATTGTAGAAGACTTTGAGTAACAACCTATTTGGATAAAACTAAAAGGTATGGTAGTTAGAGATATTTGAGTTATCTCCAACAAACCTCCCCTTAACTCAAAATCTATAATGAAATTGTTTTCGAAAAACCCTGAAGGGTAAATAAGCATATAATACAAGTGCGTTAAAAGTCCAAAGGACTACTGAACAAGGAAAACTTGAACAGTAAATCCAAGCACTTGTAGTACGAAAGCCACAAATGGTATAAAAGACTGGAACAGTTTTATCTAAACACTTCTAATGAAGCAAGATTGAGCAAACCACCAGTAAGTCGAGAGAAAGACTGGAATAGTCAATCCAAACACACAAGCTATAACAAAGGAGACGAGAATCTAGGTCTTCAATGATTCATAACCCCAGTAAACTCTGAGTCTGTGCAACGGCATCCTGAAACAAACACTCAATCATCAAATAGCATAAACCAAGATATCACCTGTGGTGCTGGGTAGATAACAAAGAACACATAACATGGATTTTTGGTATACTCCACCTGGAACATAAAATTCAGCAAACTATCTACTGAAAATCCATAACATGGTTGAAATTGCTCAAAAAATATCAATATTAAGGAAAATTTCTCATGTCATCAATGAAGCATAAATTGTAGTAGACCCCTTATATCGAGTAAAGATAACAAAACAACGTTGTAGTATCCAAGTAGAAACAAACTCCTTGCACTTTAAACTTTCATCTCAAACTGACATTGGAGCAAAAACTTCATTAGAAAAACTTCGAAGAGTATAATGCTACTATTAGGATGTCATTAAATTCCAAACAAACGTTGTCAAAACCTCCATAATGGTCAACTTATCCAAAAGGTGAATAAAACATCAAAATAATGGTGATAAAACACCAAAATTCCAATTAACAGTGATGAAACACCAAATTCAATTATCTCCTCAACTAACATTATTTTTTTCTCCAAATTTGATGATGAAACATTAAAGAAACCGACGATGAAACGTCGAAGAAAAACCTCCAAGAATCTACCAATGATAAATCGACAACAAAACGTCGAAGAAAATGCCCATGAGTAATCCCGCATAAATACTAGCAATAATATGCACAACGGCCTGAATTGCAAAAGAAATCTACCAATAATTTGCGATGAAAATGTACTAATAATAAGCACAAAATAATAGGCATGAAATGTGCATGAAATCTCGCCAATAATAGGCATGAAAGCCTAAAATTTGCGCATGATATGCCGCCAATAATGAGCACAAAATAATAGGTATAAAAGCTGAATTTGCGCATGATATCCCGCCAATAGTGAGCATAAAATAATAGGTATAATTCCCTGAACCGTGTATGAATGCCACCAATAATCATAATTACAATAAAATCACACTTTTGTTGGTACTGGGACAGTCACTGAGGTAAAAAGCAATCCTTTCGTCACACCCACTGAGAACAGCTCTCATCTGAATCTGCCATATAAATGGTTCTTCGACAGACTTCCGATTATGCGATTCGGATTGTAGTCATTGTCACGGAGATTTGTCTCAAGAATCTGGCTGTTGGAGAATCTGGTCGTTCGGCAATCCTGATTGTCTATGATGATTGTTGATCGATGTCGGTGACGGATGAGCGGATGAGGGTGGTGGAGGGGGCCTAGGGACGACGGCGGAAGCCCTTGTGCCTTGCGACAACTCGTGAGAGGCGGAACTCATAGAATCTGAGTCAGAATCCGCAGAATCAGGTGGGTGACAACCGATTCGTGTACAAATCGATCTCGATTCTAGAAGAAGCTGTCTAGAATCCTCCTGTTCGGCAGACAATCCATTTTTATTTTAAGCAAAAGCTGTATTTAAGCTGAAACGAAGGGGGCCAAAGAAATTGATCTTGCCATCGAACTTCTCAATGTCAAATTTAGTGTGGATGACATGGTGGAGAATAAAATTGCAGATCAAAAAATATAGTAGATTCTGAAAAAAGAACTTCCTGGTGCGCGTAGAATTTTTCTGCACGTTCTGGTACACTCCGGGTGCGCAAAGCAATTTCGGCAAGAAATCAAAAGCCGGAGCCGACTTTCTGGAGAAGCTGAAGCTAAGGAGCTCACATAAGAAATGAAAACTGAAGCCGCTTCTGCTTTGAACCGGAGCCAACGAAACTTAAAAACAGTTTTGAGATTTGTTTCAGTTCCGATCAGGCTTGCTTCTCGGGAAGATTTCACGAGCGCTGCTTACTTGATCAGGTGGATATTCATTGGTCAAGAAAACAAGCCAACTAGCCACGGCTTGGCCGTGTAAGCAAACAATCAAGAGCTCTCGGGTGGCTTCTCGTGCAGATCGGGTGGACGAACCGACCGGAGGGCTGGATCGACACCAGTAACTAGTTTGGCCCAGACAATGAGAAGCCGTGTTGCCGGCGAGGCGTAGCGTATGGCGGCGTTGAAGCGGTCGGTCGCGACGGCCGGCGATAAGCGGCGGCAATAAAGGTGCCCGCGTGATGAAGCCGAGGCGGCATGACGCGATGCGGCGTGGGCGACCAAGTCGCGGAGGTTAGACGCTAGTGGCCGGAGTGGCTGAAGGGATTACAAAACCGTTTTTCAAAATTCGCGTCGAATTCGCGAAGACGGTTTCGCAAAACGCGCTAAAAACCGCCGAAACCGCTCAAAAACCGAAGGTTTAAAATAAAAAATTGAATTTTTTGAAAAATCGAAAATTGTTTGGTTTTCAGAAACCGCGGTTTTCACGAAAAACCGCTCGGTTTTCGAAAACCGCTTCGGTTTTTAAAACCGACCGGCTATTTGAATGTTCTTCAAAACGGTTTTGAGCGGTTTTGGCAGAAACCGCTGAAAAAACCGCCACATAAATTTTTTCAAAATTTTTAAATTTTAAATTTTTTTTTAATTAGAACGGTTTATCAACGGTTTTGAGTTTCAACCGGAGCGGAAGGTCGAAAACCGCGGTTTTCGGCGGTTTTTTCGTCGGTTTTGAACCCCGGATCGATTGCTGCTTGTCGGAGCGAGAGCTCGGCGCAGAGGCGGCGCCGGGATGGCTGGTGAACGGGCGCTTAGGCCAACCAAAGACCAGTTGACATGGGCCAGAGCTTGGGCTGGCGACAAAGGCGAAGAGCACGGAGGCCGGAGCGGATGGCGAGGAGACACGGGCCGGACCGGAGGCGGAAGACCGGGCGGGCGGTCGGTGCGGAGGGGGGCGAAGTCCGACGCAGGCGATGGCGGAAGGCACGGAGCAGTGCCAGTGCGAAGGCACGGAAGTTGATGGTCAGGACGAAGATGGTGAAGAACCCATGGCTAGGTTGCAGATCGGGAATAGTGGTGCGGGTGCCGCCAAATTGATATAAACCCTAGACTCTGATACCACTTGTTAGGGCTCTGATACCACTTGTTAGGAATTGCGTGACAAAATAATAGAGACAAATATTTAACGTGGAAAAACTCTCACAGAAAAAAATCGCGGGAAACAATCCACTATAACGTCCCAAGGATTACAAGTACAGAGGTTAACTTATATAGCCAAAAGAGTCTCAGTTGTAGAAGATTTGGACTAACAACCTATTTGGACAAAAACCAAAAGATATAGTAGTTAAGAGATATTTGAGTTATCTCCAATAAAAAAAATTAGGTCAATATAATAAAATAAGAGGCCAGATCATCTTGGTTTTTTTTCCTTAAGAGAATTAAAAACTAGTCTACGACTGGGAGATCTCATATAACATGATTACAATTAGCAAAACCAGATTATGCTCTTTATTATCATAAGGTACTGACAAAAACATAACTACTTCAATACATGCATGCAGGTCATCAAATTGGTGTATAAAGTTGAGATGACAAGCACAGAAGAACAGCAGAACAGTGACTGTTGAATAAAGAGAGATACTCATGTTGATAAACCAAAGCTATACTGTACATGAGCAGGATCAACTGATCAAGATAACAAATAGTGTCTCAGATATTTTTGCTTGTCTTCAGTTATGCAGAAGAAGATTTAAATAGCCGAATAGAATAATATGCCAAATATCGGTTGTTGTTGAAGTAGGAAATGTTCGCTAACATTAGTTAACTACCTTTCAGACCCAATGTGTATGGTTCCCATGTGCTCTGGACCACCTTCAGGGTTGATATCTTTGCAACAGTGAAACTGTGGCAGCCTGTCAACAGCCACGTTAATCTTTGTTGTTGCCTGCTCTCAACAGAATTCATATTACATTGTTAGCAATCAATATTATAGCTCAGTTACTTGAAGTCATTAGCTCTTAAAACTTTCAAGGTTTGACCACAAAATAGATGACATGAATAGACTCTGTTTTCATTTCAAAGATCTACAGCAGAAGTACTACCATTCTCGGTAACCTATACATGCAAATTTTGGTACAAAAATAACCTTGTTGTACTTTCCCAAAATCGTAACTTCTTTTTACTTGAGAAAATTTTGGCCTCCACGCTAATATAAATAAGGATTATGGTAAACTATAAAAGTAAAGTGAATAAGGTTACCATGAATATATATTGCATAGAAAAACATTTTTAAAAATGGACACTATTCATGTAGTTTCTCTATTAAAATATGCTTGTAAGTTCTTACAGAACTATAATCTGCTGTCTTAATAGAAGAGAGGAAGTCCTCTGGAAGAATATTGGCAGGCACTAGGTCCTGCAAAAGAAACCAGAAATCAGTGTGGAAAATATTTACTCAATTATGCCTGTGAAACTAGAGCTCAAAATCGTCACAATATTACATGTTCAGAGTAGTTCTTACCACAAATGTTTTATATGGAGTGGCATTTGATAAAACAACTGACGAATGCACCTCTGTTCCATCAGCCAATGCGACCTACAAGTTCCCAATCTTTCAAGAGGTTGAAAGCAATAAAATATGCATCCACTTATTAGTTAGTCAAAGTACTTACCCCTTGTACTTTTCCAGCAGTTTCATCAACCATTACTTGGGAAACCTAGACAAGGACACTGAAGCAAGTGAGGCAAGAAACTTAAAACGGAAAATTGGGCACAGAACTACAATTATGCCACTAAATAGTAAATGACTTTTCCTGTGGAAAATCCAGTTAACCATTGTGAATAAATGGTGATGTTTATTATGTTCTGCTGAAATTTGAATCATTTGATCTGCCAAAGAGCAATCTTACAAATCAAAGAGGTAGTATCATGGCATAACAAGAGAAAAGGCACCTCTGCATTTGTTACAATTTGCACGCCTGCTTCAAGAGCTGCTTTGCTTATAGCTGATGACACTGAACCCATGCCACCTTGGACATACCTATGGCAAGTGTATTATTTATCAAATATAACAAGTTTTCTTAGAAAGTAAAACAAGGGTGAACTAAGAAACCAACTAATAATAAACCCAAAGTGTTAACACCACCAGATTTGGCTAGAGTGATGCCATTTTCTATCACATTAGCCCTTGAAAACTTGTTTTTTTTAAGGCAATTGAAAACTTGTTTGACTAGATGGTGAAGATATACACCAGCCGACCGTCTGTTCAGTTTAATCGATACTTAGGGCCACAGAGCTTCACACATGGTTTCAGGTGTAGAAAAATGACTTTTCTATGGTGGAACACAGTAACATGGATAAGCATCTCAGGATAAGAAGCATACGCCCAAACACCACGCTGACCACCAGTTTCCCCCATGACATGGTGCAGGAGAACATATCCAGACCCTGGAGTGTGGACACCAGCCTAGAGAAGGGAGACGCAACGGTCAAATGCTAACCCACCAAGCACGAAAAAGGTCAAATGCTAATCCACTAAGCACGAAAAATTATTGGTTCATGAAAAGCATCCTTACCATAGTACCTATCACAGCATCAGTTGCAAGAGTCGCCTTCAATACATCACTCTGTTGTAGCAGAATGGTCAACATGAAACTATCGTCGCGATAAAGCAATCATACACTTGCTTCATATAATCAATGTGAAGAGAAGTGTGTAAGACAGTAAGAAAACAGGGAAAAAAGCTTTTGACCTCGAACCAGTTGTTCAAGATCTTCGATGCTGGTGAAAGAAGAAGGTCAAAGAAATTCCTGCCGGTACAAAAAAAAATGACTTTACAGATTGCATCGTCCATAAATGGTGCCCATGATAGCATTGACAAGGGGTCACTGGGTCGGAACTTCCGAACTTGGTACTCACACCATGTTCTTCTGCCCCTGCTGCATCACAATCCCAAGAAGCTTGCTCCAGAACACTGACTTGTCGACCTTGTCCTTCATCCTGTCCACCACAGAGGCATGGTACTCCTCCCTCAGCTCAGGCGGAGGTGAGTCTATGACAAAGTCCATGAGCTTGCAGAAGTTCTCCAGCTGCTCCTCGTATCTACATTCACACATAGACCCTTCTAAGAAGATCGTCCTTCACTAAAATGCACGCAGACATCACAGTCAATTAATCTTAGGATCATTCCAGGTTAAAATGCACACAGAGAACAGTCATTCAATGTGTCTATCAAGGTAGCATCACCTTGGGTATGCCTCTGCATCCTTCTTGGAGAACTTGCTGATCTCTGAGTGGTTCAGCTCCGCGTCTGGGCCGAGAAGCAGGTACCGATCGTTGAGGCACGGCGTGAACGACGACGGGCTCCGCGGCAGGAGCTTCAGCCCGTGCCTCTCCAGCTCCAGCTCCCTGAAGTAAGCACCGATCGCAACAGCGGCAGCAGAGGAAACAACCCGCATTACAAGAAAATTGCAGACAGCTAAAGGAAGGGACTTGGTATGTAAATTCGACAGGAATGGAGGTTGTGATCGTAAAAAGAGGAGACATCTGGGGTTTCACCGGATCAGGGATGGGCGGAGGAGGCTGAGGAGGTAGCTGCAGCGGGAGAAGCGGAAGCCCGGGACGAGGTCCGACTCCGACACGGCGGCGCCACCCAGGATACCCCGGCGCTCCAGCACGACGACGGAGCGGCCAGCGCGGGCGAGGTAGGCTGCGGCGACGAGCCCGTTGTGCCCGCCGCCGATCACCACGGCGTCCCACCGCTTGCCCCTCGGGAGCTGCGACAATGGGGAGGGCGCCGCCGATGTGGGGAGGCTGCGGTGGCGGGTGAGCAGGACGCGCCTCGCCGCCGGCGACATCGCGACGACGGGCTCGGGGTTTCTGTTTGGGTTTAGCCGCCGCGCTGGAGTCCAGAGGTGTGCGGCACTGCGGGAGCCGAATCTTTCGGTTGGAGTGAACAGAATGGGTTGTCGTTGCGGTGTAGCAAATCCCGCCGGCACTACTAGGAAGGCGGATTTAGCCCAGTACGTGTCTCTAATCTAATTGCTCACGAAGAACAAGTCAGAGACGCATCGCAACATTGAGTTGGACAAATCATATGTCGATCGATGCCTTTACTCTTTTACCTAGCGCCACACAGCTGCTTTTCTTGAACGCGTGCCAATTATACTTATGTTTGATAAAGTTTTAGTTTTATTAGATTCGTAAATTTGATGGAGCTCCACCAGATCTGTAGAGCTTTGAGTACATTAAAAGTGTTTAGATAAATTATCTTATTTACATTTTAGATAAAAATATAAACTTAATTCACTTTATTTTAGCCTATAAGTTTCAGATCTCAGGTAAAACTGGGATCTAAAGTTCTACTAAACAGATCTTTACTCTGTCTTCCCTTGTGCTAGTGATGTTAAGGAGTGAAACTTATCTTCTTCTATTGCTTACATCACGCTTGAGCGTAATTAATTGATATTTACCAAACAGTGAGCGTCCATACGCTATTATTAACCAGAAGAACGTTAAGAGTTGCTAGGTCTTAATTATAAGCTGAGTAAGGTTAAGTAGCGAAGAGCTCCGGTTCACGTACGACGGAAGGTCCCATGGTCTAGCGGTTAGGACATTGGACTCTGAATCCAGTAACCCGAGTTCAAATCTCGGTGGGACCTCATTTTGCTTCTTTTTTTGAAAAAATGATCTTGATGGGTAGCACAAAATCCTTTATTTGTTGCAACATTTGTCAGTAGAAAACAAGATCGATAGACACCTTAAACAGTATCATCTACGCTCTTTTAACTACCAAGTAGCATAGCATACTCAGTTAATGGAGAATACAGCGATCTTAACAGAAGTAATCAGAGTTAGCTAGGCAGTCATCGCCTTAATAATTAGACAGTTGTGGGTAATCAAAGGGAAAAAAAAAGAATCGAGCGAATTATACCTTTATTAATCTTTGCAACATTGGCCGCCTCCGGTGGTCGCTCTGCTCGGCTCAAAAAAAATATTTTTTGTGTTTAAGTTCTTTCAAAAATTCGTAATTACGTATAAATCCTTTTCGTGGTTTTTTACGAAGAGAATTTTTTAGTTCAGAAAAATTACGGATCTTTCGTGAGAGGACTCCAGATAGATACCAAAGAAAACGTATTGACGTTTTGATCATTCCGACTATTTTTACACGAAAAAGACTTTTCGATTTAGCACAATCGCAAATGCGTATGTGTCCTTTCGATCGTTTCTCGCGTTCCTCCACGATTTTTGAAAAGAACACCGACGGGAAAAACGAATTTTTTTCCACGAAAAAACAACGCACGTTCTCTCAAAAATTGCGTAGTTACATGTAGATCTTTCTCGTGGTTTTTTACGAATAGGACCTTCTGTTTCAAAAAATCGCGGATCTTTCGTGAAAGGACCTTAAATAAATACCGAAAAAACTTAGTGACGTTTGAATCATTTCGGCTATTTTTCACGAAAAGGACCTGTCGGGGATTGGATATGCACGATAGACGACCATCGTATCCCGGCGGCCCCGGGCATGCCCCTGCTCGGGCCTCGCCCCCAAGAAAGATCCTCGGACCATCCGATCATCAGGCTGTCCCCTATCCTCCATCAAGCTCGTCCCCAAGCATGATCGCTTGGGTGTCCGCGACCAAGCGGCCCGGTCTACTAAGGGGACCTCGGGTTTCGCCCAAAAGCCGGGCACGGCCCACGAAGATGACGCGGCATTAATTACGCGGCTCGAAGGATGCAAGGCTCGCGATCTGCGACGCCGTGGTCTCAAGGCTAATAATCGGCCTTCATTGTATCCATCGTCAGCTGCGCCCGTGAGGCGCGGAACAGCCCGCCCCACGCCCGAATAGTAGCACGCCCCCTATAATAAATGTTGTGTCACCTATAATCCCTTATAAATAGCCCCTCGCACGAAGGCTTGGGGGTTCGATTCCACCTCCTACTTTCACTGGTATTCAGCGCTTGTTACGGTCAACCCGGTAGGGCACTCTTAGAACCCCCGAGGCTTCCCGAGCAAGCGCATTGTAATCCACCTTCGCACAATATTGCAATCATTGGACGTAGGGTTGTTATCTCCCCTGTGAGAGGCCCGAACCAGATAAAAAAGACCCCCCGCTCGCTGTGATTGTCTTGGCTACCTCGTTCTGTAGCTCGGCAGGCCCTCGGAAGCTATACCCCCCGCGAAAAAGGAGCTTTAGGTTGATCCCTCATTAAACAAATAAGCTCGGCGGGGGACCGGTTCCCGAATTGTCGACAGGACCTTTCGATTTAGCGCGATCGCGGATGCGCTTGTATTATTTCAGCAGTTTCGCGTGTTTTCTCGTTGATTTTTTTTGAAAAAAACACCGATAGAAAAATATATATATTTTCATGAAAAAATAACACATGCGACGTATCACGCCGCGCAACCTATCCTAGTAGAAAAAAAAGGCATGCTGTGGTAAGCTCATACGTGCGAATTCTTGTCCAATCGCGCGTGTTTTTACTCGCAGAACTCCGATTCCGTTGCGTTGGGTTGTGTAGGAGCATTGATTGTGTGGTGTGACGCCTGTGACGGAAGCTTTGGGTTTTTTATTTTTTTTGGTTAGCACGAAATTATAAAATGAGAGAAACTAACGCTCCGACGTTTAATTTTTATTCATCTCATTGGACGTCTCTTGCAATGCAATATTTTTTTGTCGAAGGAAAATGTTGCACGCGTTGTAACAAAATATTGCACGTGAAGGAAAAAAAATGTTGCAGTACGTTCGAAAATTTCAGACGTCCGAGTACAAGTCATGCCGTTATAAAATTGATCTTTTTAATGGTAAAAGTAGCGGCACATGTTTGACTATGATAGATAACTAGGAAATTTTCCGCGGCGTAACACGCCGCGCGTGTCGTTTTTTCGAAAAAAAATTTTTTTTGGCGGCGTTTAATTTTTTAAATCATCGAAATAATGAGCGAAACGAGGGAAAAATAGAGAGATAGAGTTGTAGAAATATCTATTTCGATGAATTATTTGAAAAATATTGGAGACCGAGCTGGAAAACAGCAGCGGGGAAAAAGTCTAGAGGGAAAAGGGTGAAAAATTATTAGAGATGTCAACCTTCTTTTTGTCGAGTTTAATACTCTACGCGTTCGCCAAGTAATAATACATGTTTTTAAAATTATTAAAAACTCGCTGAAAAACCGCGACGGAAAAAAAATCTAGAGAGAAAAGGACGAAAAATTATTAAAGTTAACAACCTTCTTTTGTCGGCGGCAGGACGACTTGGACTGGACGTGACGATTTGAAGAACGGAGGGGCATGACCGTCATTTCCTGCCCGAGATATTTTTAGAGCTCCCTGCCAGGGATTGAATTCTCGCCGAATTTCGGCGAAATTTCGCCGAAATTTCGGTTTTCGGCCTCCTCCGAATTTATATATGCCGGCCAAATCCAAAAAAATTAAAAAAATTTGAATTTGCTACAGTGTTGCTACAGTAATTTCGGAATTTCGGCGAAATTCGGCCAAATTTCGCCGAAATTTCGGGTTTGGAGTCCGGATTTTGAAATTTGACCACCGGATTTGAACGGAATGGGTCCAATAACCCTTAAGAAAGTCTTGTTCCATGAAAATTTGATGAAAAACTAATTTTTTGAGATTTTTTAAAATTTGGGCAGAAAACTTGTCAGATTTTTAAGAATTTTTAAAAGCTTGATAATGATGTGAAAAAATTATGGTACCATCCTTAGTAGTTTGGAATCATACAAAAAAAATTTCAAAATAATTTAACATTATTTGTTATCTTTAAAAAATAAAAAACCGAATGGACATAATTGGGACAGTAAACTTATTAGATTTTTAAAAACTTTGTCCTGTGTGATCATGATCTGAAATTTTTATGAAAAATTAATAATTTCATCAGTACCATTCTATAAAATTTTCAAAAAATTTCAACTTTCTTTGTTTGCTCAATAAAATCTATCAATGCAGTAAGCACTGAACTTATATGATTGCAATCTGCTCTGCACAGTTTTCAGATTTCGGATTTTGATTTATCAGACAATTCAAATATTTTCTAAACTTTTTGAAAATTTGTTTTTCAAGTTTATTTCAGGTAAGGATCCTTATTTAAAATTTTCAGCTCCATATATTGTTCCAGGAATTTACAATAATTCTGACAATGTACTGTGTACATATTTCTGTTTTCTGTTTTGGATTTATCAGGCAACTCAAATATTTTTATAACTTTTTGAAATTTTGTTTTTCAAATTTATTTGAGCTAAGGATTCTTATGTAAAATTTTCAGCTCAAAATAATTCTCCAGGATTTTATAAAAATTCTGACATTCAAAGTACTAGCTTTCAACTCTCTGTGTTTGAATTTTTAAAAATTGATCACATTTGATCATCATCTGAAATTTTTACAGATATATCATAAATATGTTAGGAATCTCCATAAAAATTTCAAAACTTTCTAACATCGTTTGTACTATTTTTCATCCGGTTCAAACTTGCCGATCAACGCTTCATCTACATAGTATCAGTCTTTGAATTTTTAAAATTGCACAGATCTGATAATCACCTGAAATTTTTATGAGAACATATCTAAGATGTCAGGAACCTACAAAAAATTTCAAAATTTTTCGACATCGTTTGAACCATTTTTCAGTCAGTTCAATTTGGGCGAAATTCGGTCAAATTTCGGCGAATTTCGGGTGTTTTCGGCGAATTTCGGTGAAACAAACCGGATTTGAATTTTAAAATTTGAATTTTGAATCTCCTCCGGCCGAAATTTCCGAATTTCGGCCGAAATTTCGGATTTCGGAGGTTAGCGAGATTTCTCAGTAAACGAAAACTTAATCCTTGCTCCCTGCACTCCAGTACGGAAAAGGCAAGCTGGCCCCAACCACCTCGCGTAGGATGGCATCCGTAACATCCTGAAAAAATCAAAAATAAAAAAAAAATTAAATTTAAGAATAACTAACATAAAAATTTGAGTTTGAAATGTGGTTTAAATTTAAATTTTAAGCCTTAAGTTGAATTGTTCTCTGCTTATTAAGTATTTCTAGAATTCTACTCTTTAAAGAAAAGCATTTAATGGTTATAATTAGTGATCCTTAATTAGATATAAAAACATTCGCCAATACATTTATATTAACAAAAGATACTAAAAGCAACAACTAAATTTACATATCAGTTCTTACACCTAATTATAACCCACCCAAACTCGAATCCTTAATCCTTGTTTTCTAAGGTGTTTTCGTTAGCATTCGTAAAATTAAAACATAGCCATACTACATGATATATCTCTCCCATAACATCAAAAATATATAACACATACACATATGTAGATGCTTATATGCATAAGGTCAACACTAATACACACTCAGAATCTAGCAAAACAAATATATCACAAGTGCGACACAACCAAAATATTAAGTCATATCCACCAAAATGTAACAACCAATTGAAGCATCTTTATTTATGGAATAGCACACATCCAGATTGTTCAATAATTAAAAGCAGAGCAAAAGACTTAAGTACAAATAACATATATCAGGGATCACACGAAGGTTTATGCTGTCAAACATTTTATACATGCTATAATCCATATCTCATACAACACTGATTACATCTAAATCTCTAAACATACAAAAGACATACACTCTTATTTCGTGTTAACTAAACTAGCCTACTACATACACTTCAATTCCAAAAACTCTTATACAATCAAGTCTCGTCATCTTTTCCTTAACTTCCAAGCTTCTGCCAACTCATGCACCGCATGCCTCCACCTGCCACTTGAGCCCATGGTTTTGACCCCAGCCGCTAGTTTACAGACCCAATTCCCCCCCAAACCGACTTAGGACCTGTTTGGTAGAGCTCTAGATTCCAGCTTCTCCTGAAATCTAAAACTTGTAGGCTAAAATAAAGTGAATTAAGTTTATATTTTTGGTCTAAAATGTAAACAAGATGATCTATCTAAACACTCTTAATGTACTCACAGCTCCAGCTTCATGAATCTGGTGAAATTAAAAATTTCAGCTTCACCAGATTCTCAGAATCTGGAGATGCTGAATCCCTGCCAAACAGGCCCTTACTACATGCAAGCCATGACCAGTTGTTCCTCTTTTGCCCATACCTCAGCCAAATGGCAGTAGAGGGTGCTGCATGCCTCCCAGCTGTCCCATTTGAGCTCTCAGTTCACCCTGCATAGCCAGGAATCAGCAAGCCATGTCGGTTCACAGTAGTATATAAGCAAGACAATAGTAACCCCGGTTTTTCCTCACCTGAGCTGTCACACTTCCTTACCTATCCTTTGTTGAAATCAAGAAACAGCCAGGGAGGGCTAAAGTGGTCATTGTCAACCCCTGTCTCCCTCTTTCAACCACACCTCCTGCCACTCGTTTCATCTTCCCTGCATTCATAAGGTATCAATCAGTAAATATGAATGTCTTTCCCTCTCTTATCAATTAGTATAAGTGATGGCAGCTATGCATTAGTTGGAATATAGAATTAGTAGTAAAATGGGTGGCAACAATCTGCATAAATGAAGGTGACACACTAGTGAATAATAATGAGTTATGTAATCTTATAGCAAGCATCATGATCATTCTATGCTAGTTTGTCAGATATTTAAGTAACTACAAAGATAGATTGTACTTCACAGCTAAATCATCTAGAGACACTTGGTTAAATAAAGACACATACAAGAATTCATAATAAAATGGGGCAAGATAACATCCTACTGAATCTAGGATGATACCCACCTAGCAGAATGATTATAGCTTAAATCAACCTAACCCCATTTCTATGTCTTTCATCATAAGCATCGAATGCATAAACCACTCTCTCTTTGAACATGAGAATATAGGCAGCAATCACTCCTTTTGGTAAGTATCAATGTGCTCTATTCACTAAGCTCCAATATAGGGGATCAAGCACAGATAGAAATTTCAGTAAAGCATCATCCATCATACACATACATATATTCCAGAACACAGCCATAATGTCCTCTATTTGAATCAGAATTATGCACATACTTCAATCAGATTCTAACCAATATACACACAATCAAATTGAGTAAAGATCACATCATAAACTTTTCAACTAAAATATTAGTCAATTCGGGCACAATCATAGCATAACATGCACAACTAAATATCGAATCAAAATAAATTGCTTGCGGTTCATATATGAACGAGAAGATGGGGGATTCGGGTGCTTAGCTTGTGGGTGAGGACAGTTGTAGCTGAGAAATTAGGAGATGGTGACGAAGTCCACTGCTTGTTGTCATCATCATGGGCGGTGACACATGGCACGCAGAGAAAAGGCTGGTGCCCTAAGGGTAGCGTCACCGAGAGCCCCTGATCCGCCGCATCCAAGTGGTGCTCGGACGGATCTGGCGGCGACAATGGCAGGAGAGGGGAGAAGTGAGTGAGGGGATGGCTAATTGAAAAAAAGAGAGTAAGGAAGAGACATACCTCAGGCTACTGGATCCGGCGTAGGAGACTGCTAGGCGGTGGATTTGGCAACACTCGGGTCCGGGTGGCTGCGCCTGGATGTGGGCTGTGCAGTCGGCACTAGAGGGAGCAGGAGACCGAAGCAGCTATGGCGCCCCGCGTGAGAGAGAGGGAGAGGAGTCAAGGCACAAGCAGCGGCTTCCGGCGTAGCCAGAGGGCCAGAGCAAGCAGCATAATAAGAAAGCAAGGCTTAGGCGTGCGCGAGAAGGGAGAGGAGAAGGGGTGTGCAGCGGCTAGGTGAGGAAATGAAGAAGGGAAGGGAGAGAGAGAGGTGAGAGATGGGGTTAGGGTTAGAGGGAGTTCGACCAGGCCTAATGGGCTGAAGGAATGGGCAAGCCTATCAAGGAAAAAAAAAGAGAGAAAATAAATAAATAAATAAATAAATAAATAATAAGAATGGATAAAAAATAATAATAAAATAATATATAATAAAAATAATATATCTATCTTGATTTGGGTCAAAATAAAGAAAATAGACCGAGAAAATAGTAGAAGATAAATATTTTATTTTCTTGTCTCAAAATTAACATAAATGCATTTCTAAGTGACACTAGATGCATAAGACTCACCATAAAGTAACTAATATCTTAATATTGTAAATCTAAATAATTTTTGCATCTTGAATTCGTAACAAAACACTTTAAAGTTAAACCACACCTAATCTGTGCAGAAGATTTATATTTGAATTTCCATCTGATTTCTTTTTGCCCTATTTAAAAGTTGCTATTTGCTATTGTCAACATTTGGGAAACGGATCCCCCGCCAAGCTTACTTATTGAATAAGGGATCAACCAAGGCTCCTTTTCCGCGAAGGGTTTGGCGTCTGAGGAATGCCGCTTAAGGGGGTGGTGCTCAAAAGGACGATAGACAAGAGATTTTATCCTGGTTCGGGCCTCTCGCGTTGGAGATAATAACCCTTGCCGTCATCTGCCTTCGCAAGATCCCGGCTGTCGGATCATTCGCCAACGCACCCGATTGCACCGCGTCACAGCCACTCGTGCCCGATCCCTCCGCCATCCGATCAAACCGTGTCGCCCGATGATCAACGCGTGCCCCAGTCGCGTCAGCCGCCGCCTCGTCGCCTCGTCAGCCGCTCTGTCAGCGCCGCATCAGCCCTTCTGCCCACGTGTCGCCTCGTCATCTATGACGTCGGCGGTGATGTCAGCCCTAGCCTTATTCTGTGCACCCGGTCCACCGTGGACCAACGCCCTTCGTGGACTCGGTCCATAGAACGTGGGTCCCGCTTGTCTGTGAGATAAGGATTTTTGGATTTATTTTTTTTCGAAATTGCTTGCTGACGTTAGCGTTGCGCAATAAATCGATTTTCCCGTATAAAAATAAATCAGAAAATTCGGATTTTTTTTTTCAGCTATTTTCTCTGAATTAAATCTTTCAGAGGCTCGTTCTCGCTCATACGAACTCCGATTGAAGCGATTCAAATTTCTAAATTTTTGTAAAATCAAGCTCTATCATCCAGAGGTATTTATTTTCAATTTTGAGCTTGTTTGGTTCTCTGTTTTGCATTTATTTGGTTTCATTGATTTATTTTCCCGTAGACGCGAACCCCGAAGGAGCAAACGGAGACTTCGAAGACCAAAATGTAGCACTAGATCAGCAAGACAAGTCGTAACCTTTGATTATGTTGAACCTATGTTTGCGAACTTATTTTGTTTTGTACAATTGCATGCTATTTGTGTATCAATGATAGTTTATGGGAGTAGCTATTCACATGGTTGCCATTTTGTCACCTTGATTATTGGAATGCCATGTATCCATTGTTAACCTTAGGTTGAGACATTACTAGTTGGACATAATCATAATACCAACATTGGGTTAACGCAGCTATGCTTAGATCTGCTTAGTCATATGATGGGGTTCATGACACATATGAATTAATGTTAATCTTGGCTAAATGAGATATTGAATTGTGGTTGTTGGCTACTGTTGTAAAACTTCTTGTACCATGGCAGGGAATGCCATTGGTTTTGGTTGAACAAAATGTTTTCCCTCGGGCAAGTGATTGTGTAGTAAAGGGGGTGCTGTGTAGCACATTGAGATGAGGTTGTCTTGCCTGAGATAACTTAAGGACTTAATCTTGTGCGCCATTGAACTGGGCCTAACCGTGCAACCATAAGTCTGGTATGGGACAGACCTAGCCGATTAATTTGCAATGTCTAGTCTTGAGTACTGCCAAGTGTTGGTGTGGGTTCCGAGATGGACGGGTAGACTCACATGGCTCAAGAGGGGGCCCCGAGGGGCGAAACCTTAGAGGGCAGTACTGGGTTTAGACATGCATTGTAAAGGCTTTGTAGTGATCTCTCTACCGACACACCAAAGGAAGTGTGTTCGTAGCGCTTGGCACTAAGGGATGATCATGCCTTGTGGGTAAAGCTGTACAACCTTTGCAGAGTGTCAAACTATTTGAATAGCCATGTCCGCAGTCATGGACAAGCCCGAGGATTTCACACGGGGTATAGCGTGTTTCTTGAAATGTGGAATTGTTGGGTTGTGAACGGGGAGTTCACTGTTGTTTTTGTTGTCTCAAGCTATACTGTTGAATTGTGTGGTTGATACTTGTTTCGAATGATGTAGGGTGATGCCTCGCCATTCTGTTCATATTGTCTACCATTGATTTACCAGTTATTTATTATTGTGTTTATCAATCTACCTTCAATCTATTTATTGTATTTAAATTCAAGTTATTGCTTTCTGCAAATAAACCATATGATTATCCTTTGTCAAGCTGTGCATGAATATATTGCATCATTTCCCTACGCTTGCTGAGTATGTTTTGTACTCACGGCTTTACGCTCTTGTTGTTCAGTTACTGAGGAAGGACCAGGTAATGAATATCAAGAGGAGTACTATGAAGACTACGTCGACTAGGAAGGTGTTTCCCCAGACGATTGCCTGTGGCATGTCGAATGGCCCAAGTTATCTTATTTTCGCTGCAACGGTTTTATTTGTTTCTTAAGCCATGAGGCATTGGTGTATGAACCTTAACCATAAGGTCATTTGCTTTATTCAATAATAATTTGCTTCTTCTTAGTTATTTTGATGTATGGAATGATATGTCATCTATGTTTTCATTGTGTGCACTAGCGTGATTCTGGACTAGTGCAATATACACAGAGGGTTTCGGATTTGCATATCCGGGTCCAGACAGAGGGTGGGAAGACTCCGAGCGAAACACATGCTCGGGAAGAAGGCCAAGTCTCCCTGCCGATGTCCCCCACGGGAGATCTCGCGGACCTTCGGAGGAAGACGTCGCCAAGGCCTTCTGGGAGAATCTTCGTGTACGTCTCTGCTGGGTAAGTGTACTTCATTTCTAAAACTTTTCTTCTTTAGAAACAGAAGAAAGTCTAAGACCTTCTTGCCCGTAGGTGCTCCAAGAGACCATGGTTGACTTCAAGTCAGCGACCGTTCCCCCAGAGGTCGTGGCCAAACTCACTGCCGAGCATGACGCCAAAGTGGTGGAGCTCGAGCGACAGCTGGCCGACCTCAAGATTGGGGCCGGGAGGTTCAGACAAGGCAGCGCCAAGTCGAAGAGAATGCCGCAAAAAACAGAGAGTGGGTGTGCGAGCTCGAGCTCAAGCTAGAGCAAGAACATCAACGCTCTCAAGCCTTGGAGGCGAAGGTGGACGAGCTGAACCGATCTGCCCGGGAGGCCGCTGAACTTGCCGACCAAGACAAGGATGAGATGAAGCGACTCCGCCAAGAGACTCGTGAAGGACGCGAAGTTAGAAGGTGAGTCCTTGATCTTGAAATCGAGCACGATGAGGCGAAGGAGAAGCTTTTGACACTCAGAGGAGCAAAGCTCGGGAAATAGCCCCCTTGTCTAGGTCTTGTCTTTGTGTAATTTTTTCTGATGATGTGAATGGAATATGATTTTGCCCTGAGACTTGCTTTTTGTCTCGTATCTTTAGTGTTTTGCCCTTTTTGACGAGTGACTGCATAAAACCAGTGCGAGACGAGCAGACGAAAAAGGATACAAAAAGAAGTACGAGTAGAATGAAACACGAGCATGCGTTTTTTAGAAAAAAACACGGTAGTGCGGTAGTTCGTTCCTACTAAGCCCCCACTGTGAATGAAAGTCGTGTACCTGAGTTGCGAGCACGAGCTCTTTCACAGGAGAGTTAGAAAAAATGCGCACTTTCCCCCCGACCAAACCACCAATTTTTCGAGTTGCGAGAATGGGATGGGTCGGGAGAAAGAAACGCGAGCAGCCTTAACTTCCTTAATGTCTCAAACCCATGCCCCTAAGTTGCGAGCATAGCCTTGACGAGGAAGGGCGCGTGGTTGCCCGACAAAGTGCACGACGACCGAACACGCACGAATTGAGCTAAGGCTCTGGAACATCCGAGAGGGTGTCTGTGTGCGATTGTGAACTTGCAGTGAAGGACTACTGCGAACAATAATCGGCTTATGAAGACTGTGGCCTCTACTGGCGAGATTAGTGATTCGGTGTTGGTCGTGGTACTCTGTATATCCTTGCGCACGCTAGCCGAACCTTAGAATAGGCCAATTGAAGCGAATGTTCCTGCCCAGACGCGTTCGTCCCATCACCAAGGGCATAAGGAAAAGAGTGTGCCCTTGTGCAAGACTGAGTCGGCTTACCAATCGGGCAGTGAACTTAGAGGCATTCACGAAATATTGAAAAGGATGGACTTCGCGCAGGGCAAAAGAACCGAACTTTACAGAAAAATTCGCTAAGTATACGTAAAATATGAAAGTAAATCAAAGCTAGACAAAGAACTTGCGCAGCTGGTCGATATTACAAGAGCTGGTGAGCACCCGACCATCCTCCATCGCTAAGCGGACAGCCCCTAGGCTTGCCATTGAGATGACCGTGAATGGACCCTCCCATCTAGGGGACAGCTTGTTGGCCTTTGATAGGTCCTGAACTCGACATAGGACTAGGTCGCTAACTTGCAAGATCCTTGGTCAGATCGATTTAGCCGCATGTCTACGAAGAGCCTGTAGGTAAACCACGGATTGCAGCAAAGCCCGTTCGCGTGTCTCCTCAGCGCGCTGAAGCTCCTGGTCAACGTTGTCGGCCAAGTGCACTCTTGGAGAACCCAGAACTATTTCAGTGGGCAATATGGCCTCTGCATCATAATTTAGTCGAAAGGGTTTTGCCCAGAGACTTCTTGTAGAAAGCGAATCGACCAAAGGACGGAAGGGAGCTCGTCCATCCACGATTGACCGTGCCAACTGAGGTTTTTGAAAACCCTCTTCTTGATTCCTTGGATAATTTGCCCATTTGCTCGCTCGGCCGCTCCATTGCTCTTTGGATGTGCTATAGAGGCGAAGCAAACCTTTGTCCCGATGTCTTCGCAGTAGGCTTGAAACAGTTCGCTAGTGAACTGAGTGCCGTTATCCATGATGAGACGATTAGGGATGCCAAAACGCGTAACCACGTTACCGCGAAAGAACTTCTTGGCTGCTTGAGTCGAAATGGTCGACACGGGTTCGGTTTTGATCTACTTAGTGAAAGTGTCGATGGCCACGAGCAAGAATTTGCAGCCTTTTTGACCACAGGGGAAAGGTTCGAGTATATTGACTCCCCAGGTCGAGAATGGCCATGAGAGAGGGATAGTTTGAAACACGTACGCCAGCTGATGTGCCTTGCGAGCATGAAACTGGCATGCTCGGCAAGTCGCCACGATCGACTGAGCGTCGGCTAAGGCCGTTGGTCAATAATAACCCAATCGAAAGGCTTTGCTCATGAGCGTCCTGAAAGACGAGTGAGCTCCACACACTCCCTCATGGATATCTCTAAGAAGGAATTTGCCCTCTTCTTAAGATATGCACTTGTAGAGGACCCCTAGTGCTCCTTTGCGGTACAAGGCACCCTCGATCAACTTGTGTGGAGAGGATTGCCTTATAAGCCGGGAACGCTCAACTTCTTCCTCGGGCAGTGTCCCATGTACAAGATATTGGACGAATGGCGTCATCCAATTTGCACCATGCTCGAGGAGGGAGACGCTACCGCACATCTCCGGTGCCTCCTCTACAGAGGGAATGGAGGGCTTGTATAAGTGCTCGATGAGCACCCCCGCCAAGGCGGGCATTTGGGAGGAACTGACCTTAGAAAGGTGGTCGGTCAGGGAATTGTCCTTCCTAGTGATGTAGAGTACTTAGAAATTCCTAAAATACCTCTCCATCTTCCTTACTTCAACTAAGTAAAGCGCCATTGCGTTATCGAAACACTAATACTCCTTATTAACTTGGTTGACGACCAACTGCGAATCACCTCTTACAGTTAGTCACTGGACTCCGAGCGCTTTGCACGCTCGTAGCCCGGTCATGTGGCCTTCATGCTCCGCCGCGTTATTGGTCGCGGCAAAGTGTAATTGAATAGCGTACTGGAGTTGATCTCCCTAGGAGGATACCAGCACGACCCCAGCCCCCGAGCGCTCGTAGGCTCACGACCCGTCAAAGTACATGGTCCAATGACCTTCCCCGGATTCAACGAGCTTGGTAGCGGGTTGCACTGGATTCGTCCATTCCACTACAAAGTCTACCAATATCTGGGATTTGATCGCCGTGTGAGCCAAGAAGTGGATATCGAACTCGACGAGCTCCATAGCCCATTTTGCTATTCGACCTCCAGCGTCTTGATTTCTTAGGATCTCCCTAAGTGGAAAGTTGGTCGGAACTACAACCTTGTGGGTTTGAAAATAGTGACGCAGCTTTCTCGAGGCCATGAGCAGCGAGTACAAGAGCTTCTGAACCTCAGGGTATCGCTCTTTTGGACCGTGCAAGACCTCACTGACATAGTAAATTGGTCGCTGCACCCTATCTCGTTCGACTGTTAACACCGCGCTTACGGCCTACGGGATTGTCGCTAGATATAACAGAGGCGCTTCCCCCGACCTTGGTGTGGTTAAGATAGGTGGGCGAGACAGATATTGTTTTAGCTCCTCAAAGGAGCGATATGTCTCTTCCGTCCATGAGAAACCATCATGCCTGCGGAGCGTCTTGAAGAAATCCATGCTCGCCTAACCAGGAAATGAAGCGACTCAGAGCCGCCATGCGTCCGGTCAAAGCTTGGACCTCCTTTACGCAACTGGGAGGCCGCATTCTTTCATTGGCTTCAATCTTTTCCGGGTTTGCCCCGACACCTTGTGGACCTATCATGTAGCTGAGCACTTTGCCCGCCCTTACCGCAAAGACACACTTTTCAGGATTAAGTTTTATTCGATGCCTGTTGAGGTTACAAAAGGTTTCCTCAAGGTCGGATATATGACCTGAGGCGAGCTTACTTTTGACCACGATGTCGTCCACATAGACCTCCAGATTTCGGCCTATTTGATCTGGGAAGGTTTTCTGCATCAGGCGCTAGAAGGTCGCTCTGGCGTTTCTTAGACCAAAAGACATGGTCATGTAGCAGAACGTGCCGAACGGGGTAATGAAGGAAGTCTTCTCTTCATCTTCAGGGGAAATGCTGATCTGATGGTAGCCCGAATATGCATCCAGAAAGCTCATCACCTGGGACTCTGTTGTCGCACCGACCAGCTGGTCTATGCGCGGCAACGGGAAGTTATCTTTGGGACAAGTAGTGTTCAAGCCAGTGTGGTCAACACACATACGCCACTTGCCGCCTTTCTTTTTGATGATGACCGGGTTCGCCAGCCATTCCGAATGCTAGACTTCCCGGATGAAGCTGGCCTTGAGTAGCTTGTCGAGTTCATCCTGAATGATTGCTTGTTTCTTCGAGGAAAAACGCCTGAGCTTCTACCGCACAGATTTCTTATCAGGCCGAACAGCTAGCCTGTGCTCGATTACTTCCCTTGGGACTTCGGGCATGTCGGATGGCTCCCAAGTGAACACGTCTGCGCTTTTCCGGAGGAAAGTAATGAGCTCGAGTTCCTATTTGAGATCTAAGGAAGATCCCAAATGCAAGACCTTAGCCGCATCCGCGCTGTTTAGCGAGACCGCCTTGGTTTCCCCTCCCGGCTGGAGGGCAACTTTCGGCCGAGAATTCCTCGACTCTTGGTCAGGGCCGTGCTGAGGCAGCTGCCCGACCATGTCAAGCGACTTTTCATCACAATTCAAGGCCGCCCTTTGGTTCCCCCTTATGGTAATTACGCCTTTTGGGCCGAGAACCTTCAAGCACTGGTACGCATGATGCGTAGCGACCACGAACTTGGAAAGAGCCAGCCTGCCGAGGATGGCATTGTAGGCCGACTCGAAGTAGACCACTTCAAAGGTGATCATCTCTGTTCGGAAGTTGCTCAGGCTCCCGAACGTGACGGGCAAGATGATCTGGCCAAGGGGCTTGACCGAGGTGCCCGGGACAATCCCGAAGAATGGGACCGCTATGCTCTTAATCTTGGACCGAGGGACTTGCATCTCGTCTAGGACCATGGCGGATATGAGGTCCAAGGAACTCCCGCCATCAATGAGGACTTGCCCCACCATAGCGTTGCTGATGGTCGGATTCATGACCAAGGGAAGCTTCTGAGGCTTTGTCATTCCAAGGGGACAATCATCCTTGGAGAAAGTAATGGACAGCTCGGACCACTTGAGCTGCTGCACGGGGGGCTTGCCTTGAGCGACGTGGTGTACTTCCCGTGTTGCCTCCTTTAGATCCCTGCGGGACTTGTATGCTGAGGAGCCCCCGAATATAATCGCTATATGATTATAGGGTTCCTGGTACTCCATGTCTTCATCGTTTTCACATGCGGGCCCCTTGCCCTTGCCGCTCTCCCCCTCTTCTGGGAGTGTGGGGCTCTTGCCATTGTAGAACTTCTCCAGGCGGAATGCCTAGGTGCAACAGTTGCAAAGGTTGTGCCCGCATGCCTGATGAAGTGAACAAAAGTGATCGTTTGAAGGCATACCTTGGCTACCGCGATCTTAGACGTCACGAACTTGGTTGTTGCGACTTTGGTCATTCCGCCGCTGAGGTGGCCGGCTCCTCCCTCTCCTGAGCTGCTGAGACGGTGGAGCCCGCGGCGGATGATGCTCGATGGCAGCCACCGTGCCGAGTGCGGACGACCTCCTCTTCTTCTTAATCTTCTTCTCCACAGAGCCTGGATGCTTCTTGCTCGTGGAGCCTTCTAGGCCTGGCTGAGGCGGCAGCTTGCCCTCGTCCAGCATCTTCTTCCACTGGGCCGCCTCGTCGGCGTTCGCATAACGGTCGGCTATACGGAACAGCTCGTTGCCCGTCAGATCCGGATGAATCTCTAGGTCTTGCGTGAAGCGGATGTTCCGAACTCTGAACTTGAAAGCGCGGACAACTGCTTCGTCTAAAATGCTCGGAATTGAATTTCTTACCTTAATAAACCTCTAGACAAAGTGACTCAAGGATTTTTCTTCGGTCTGGATCAAGCGCTCGAGGTCACGCTCCTTGCCCGGGCGAGTGTAGTAGCTCTGAAAGTTTGCCCGGAGCGCTTCACTGAGTTGCCTCCACGAGGGGATCGACCCCTCCTTTTGATTGAAGAGCCACATCCTAGCGGCTCCGTCCAAGAGCGTGGGGAGGAAGTTGGCCATAACTCCCTCATCCCCTCCAGCTGCCAGAATTGCAGTGGAGTAAATCGAGAGGAACTCGTCTGGATTTTGAGTCCCATTGAATCTTTCGATGTGACTAGGCTTGAACTTGCTTGGCCATGAGACGTCGCAGAGGGATGCTAAGAAAGCTCGGCATCCGAATGCTGGGCTGTCGTGATGATCGCTCCGAGCATGGTGACCGCGATGGCCCCCTACACGCGGACCAAGGCGAGAGAACACCTCTCCATATCGGCGCGGTGAAGACCGCCCTAAGGTAGAGTACTTCGGTATGCCCGTGACTGGACCGGGCGTACCTTTGATCCCACGAGGTCGTCCGGGAACCGCTTTGAACGTCCTCGCGATACTGATCATGCTTCCTGCGGTCTTCCCGAGCAGGGCTCCGGAAGTCGCCGTGACGGAAGCGAATGGGAGAATGATGCTTACTATCCCGAGAAACACTCTGGGCTTCCTTGCCGCTAGAGGACCCTGAAAACTTCATGTCGGTAGTGAGTTTTTCTAGATTCTCGACCACGACCGCGCCCATGGCCTCCAGGTCCGCCTGACCGGGAAAATTTTGAAGGTTGCACACGACCGTCGCCATAGCCCGCAACAGTTCAACGCTCTGGGGAACGTGAGGGGATGATCTTGGCCGATGGTCACGCACGTGCTACAAAGAGCGGTGCTCACGAGAATTCCCGCGAGCCAAGTCTTCAACCCTGGCGCCCATCTTTTCACGAGCCTGGCGACGGATGCTCATCAGGGTTCTGTTCAGGGACGCCTCCAAATGACTCTTGGCTGCCTCGTATCGATGATGACGAGTAGCCCCTAAGGATTCGACCTCAAGATCTTCTTCTCCTCCCGCCATATTGACGTCGCGGGAGTACTGGGACCGCGAAGGCGACATCATGGTGTCTCCACGCAACGCGGTCTCATAATCGGGCTCAAAATAATCAGGAATATCCATACCATCATAGAGACCATCACGTTCTTCCTCATCACTGAGGGAATCATCCGCAGGGGGAAACGCTCTCGCGCTGCAGCAGTCGGGGAAGGACTTCCGGGCTCAGTGTGACCTTCTGGGTCAGCCACACCAGCTACGTCTTCGTCGGCGTAGTACATGTCATCATCCTCAACGTCATTGAAGACGCAATGGTCTTGACCATCCTGAGAATTCGGCATCTTCGGGGATTCTTCGTGAAAAGACTCAGTCGGTCCCCACGGATGGTGCCAGCTGTTGACGTTTGGGAAATGGATCCCCCACTGAGCTTACTTGTTGAATGAGAGATCAACCAAGGCCCCTTTTTCGCGAAAGGTTTGGCATCCGAGGAATGCCTCTTAAGGGGATGGTGCTCAAAAGGACGATAGACAAGAGATTTTATCTTGGTTCGGGCCTCTCGCATTGGAGATAATAACCCTATGTCCAATGGTCTTATTACTGCTTGAATGCTTATAAGACGCGTGCGTGGATGTGGATGTGTTGTGCGTATCTCTCTACGGGTGTTTCTTGTCAGCCTTCTTCTCTTTTCTTCCTCCCCCTCTCCCTTAATCTATAGCGGGGTATTTATAGGCGTCCACAATCCATGGTAGTTATAACCGAATGACATGCCACTACTGTGCCCGAACGTGGCCGTAACCGACTCCCTCGCTTTCCGCCATGCTGTGTCGTGGGTGTAATGGGCTCAGATCGTGGCCGCAACCGTCCTTTGAGCCGCATCGTGATTATCGCCACGTCGTCTTCATGGACCAAGTACGACTTGCCGATCATGCTCGGGATCTTCCTTCGGCTCTGGCCAACCGCCGCACTCCTCCGAGCAGGCACGCTCGGGAAACTAAGGCGCATGCTCGGGGATGAGCTTGGACGTGGTCGGGGCAGACCCATCAGCTGGTCTGTCAGGGATCTTCCTTGGGGACACCGTCCAAGGGCAAGTATGGTCGGCCGAAAATTGGCTGCCGAGGTATGATGGTCTTTATGGAAATTACCCAATCCCCGACAGCTATCTTTTCCATATTCTACACGTAGACTTTGACGTTCCAGATTCTGTGATAGTCGACTCTAACTTCACGACTGAAATCAACAAGCAAGACAAGCACCCCTTTGATCATATTGATCCCAGTATTTATTTTTCATTTATTTATCAAATTGTTTCATGCATGCGCTTATATTCTGTAAATTCGCTATTTTGTGGTATCGGTAGATATACCCATTGATTTATGGAACTTCCTTGATAAGTATTGACATGTGAACCTTGATAAACCTAGAATTAAGGTTAGACAATATATAATGTCACTTTGGGTATATGCGATTTAATAATCATGCTTAGCCATGCTTTAGAATTGGGGTGAATAAATTGGATAAACTGATCATTTGAGATATTGAGACATAATGATGGTTACTGGTATTTTGGTATAAAAGCTCAAAACAAAACTATGGTTTTGACACGGATGATTACTAGCAATAGCCGAAGGTGTATGGACTTGCACATAGTGTAGAGGGAGATTATCACCCGTGTTGGATTAAGGACTGAACTCAGTGTTCACTAAACCCAAAAATTACCGTACAACCACAAGTGCTGGTATGGGACAGCCTTAACCTACTAAGTTACTTAGAACTAGCTTTGCACATTGGAAGGCTGGAGTAGTACGGGCTCTCCTTTTAAGGTTTGCTCGAAGGGACATTTACACCGAGGTGATCATGGAACAAACGTTTACTGATAAAACGGTGTACACCATACTATGGGGAGTTACATCATATTTATGCTCTGAGTTCTTCCGCCAAAGTATGGGTTTGTCGTCACCGGGCTGGTCCAAAGCTAGGACTAGGTAATGTAACGGTTATGTTATGATGTCCCTACCGACACACCAAAGGAAATGTGTTACTGGACTGGCAAAAAGGGATGATCATTTCTTGTAGGTAAAACTGTACACCTCTGCAGAGGGTCAAATCTTTTCGAAAAGCCGTTCCCGCGATCATGGGAATCTTGGTACGCTAGCACGAGTTAGAAGTTTTCTTATTTTCAAAAAGGGTTGGTTTCATCTATTTGCCTTGTGTTGGCAAAGAATGGTGTTGGCAGGAATGGGATGTCTCGATGCTCACGTCGTGGAGGACTGTGAGTTATTACTTATGCTTTACTTACTTGTTATTTTTAAATCAGTCAAACTTGCTTTTACAAATTCCTTTTTCAAATTACAACTTGATTTACAAATCAAATATTGCTTTATGCAAATTAACCGTAGAAGCCTCCTTTAACATGGCCTGCATTATTGCATTTGCAAATACCACCTTAAGTCTTGTTGAGTACGAAAGTACTCAACCTTACTTATTTGTTGATTTTAGGTGGAGATAGTGAACCTCCAGTCGACATGTAGTTGACGCAGGTGGTGGGAATTATCTTAGCATGTTTTTCTAGGGTTTATGTCTTGTCAGTTGCCTAAGAGTTGGATGGGCACACTACAAAATTTTTGCTTCTTCTGCTACAATATACCGAGTTGTAAGACTACTCTATATCAATAGCTTCCACTTTAATAATATTAAGTATGGTTGTGATTCCAATTGTTGTAAATGTGCGTACTAGCTACTGATCATAGGACTAGTACTATATGCACATAGATCATCTTTCTTGGTATTCTGTATCAAAAAGGAGGGTCGCTATAGCATCCTGCCCTGTGTCCCCACCAACTTGGCTTCCCAGGTCGGCCAACAATAGTTACCATCCTTACCCGTGTTCAAATGTGGAGGTCGAGCCTATTCTGCTCATCTTTGATAAGTTTAAATATAGTCTATTTATAATTCATACTGGTTTAAGTCTAGCATATTTATACTATTATAACAAAAGAAAAGAAATTAGAGACACATGAAGCTAAGAAAGTAGACACAAATATTAGTAAAAAAGAACTAAATTTTATTTATTCTTGAACAAGTGCAGAGTTAATGCCTCATTAAAAACTTTACACCCATTGCGGAGCGGCTCAGTGCACGTGCTTGGTGCCAGTGAGTATGTAATCTCTAGTCTCTATTTTCCACCTTTTATCATCTCTATTGTCTCCCCTTTCTCCGCATGCGAAGATCGCAAAATGCTTCGGTCATAATACGAGCTACAACATGACGCAATGTCGTGGTAGATCGCTCAGCCTCGTGGTGTGCCTGATTCGAGCTCATTAAGTATGTTTCATGTCATGCCGGCTCAAGCATGGCCCATGTAGGCATGCCATGCTATGCCGCCCATCGTGCTCGATATTGAGGTCCAGCACGATTCTGTCATTTGTGCCTAACGTGCCTACCGTGCTAAGGGCCAGCTCAAAAAAAAGCCTAGTCCAATGCCTAATCTACCCGTGTTACACAATAAACTCTCTCTCATACTACGGTAGTGATTTCATAACAACTATGGGTTAAAGAATGGTTACACGGCATGTATTTTTATGCACCGTTTGGTACGATTTAGGCCTTTATAGCTTATAGATTAAAATCAGTTTTTTTTACTTAAACAACTTATAAGTATCTACATTTTAAGCTAAACCATGGTGTTTGGTAATCTATCTTCTTCTTTTCTTTTCCTTTTTTTGGCTTTTTGGCTATGGCTTATTGTTGAATTGTCATTTTTGTTCAATTTCATCAAAAAAATAGAAAAATAGAGAAAATTACATGAAGAATTTTGCTTCAATATATTTTAGAATTTATTATAGTGCAAATTACATGAAGAATTTTGCTACGAGTAGGCCAAATCCAAGGGGCAAAGGAGACAGTGAGGTCGGATCCGTTAGTGTATTTTAGAATTTATTATAGTGCAAATTACATGAAGAATTTTGTTACGAGTAGGCCAGATCCGTTAGGCAGAGGAGACAGGGAGGTCAAATCCGAGGGACGAAGAGTATGGGGTGAATGTGAGCGGTGGAGGGAAAGGGTTTGCCAATCCGAGGGGCGAAGGGATGGAGAGGCCGGATCTGGCGGCCAGAGGTGGTAGGGAGGCCAAATCGAGCAGTAGAGGGGACGGGTTGGCCGCATCCTAGGAGCGGACGGGACGGGGAGGCCAAATCCGACGATCGAAGGCGATAGGGTGGCTGAACGGAGCGTTGGGAGGATGGGTTGGCCAAATCCGAGGGCGAAGGGGATAAGGAGGCAGATCCAACGGCTGGAGGTGATGGGGAGGCTGGACTGAGTGGTGGAGGGGCCAAGTTGTTCAAATCTGAGGGACAGAGGAGACCTGTAGATCAGATCCATCGGTCGAAGGCGATAGGGAGGTTGGACCGAGCGCTAGATGGGACGGGTTGGCCAGATCCAAGGTCCGGGGAAGAATCGAGGACAACGGCATCAGTGCCTGGAAGAGTTGCTGGCAACGACTTCAAGGGTGTGGATGATGGAGGCGTGAAGGGAGATGTGATCATTGGCGCTAGCCTAAACCCTAACTTGCATGTAAGATGCTTGAGACGAGAGAGAGGAAGGATGAGACATACCAGTTGGAATGAGGGAGGATGAGGAGAAGAATGGAAAGAGGCTTGACTTATGTAATGGTGGCATTTGTAGGTAATTGTAATGAAGTTTAGTGGTAGATGGCTAT
Organism: Guadua angustifolia; assembly: GCA_036346375.1. Classification (NCBI taxonomy): domain Eukaryota; kingdom Viridiplantae; phylum Streptophyta; class Magnoliopsida; order Poales; family Poaceae; genus Guadua; species Guadua angustifolia. The sequence continues at coordinate 2,400,016 of CM070511.1, read as the reverse complement.
TTTGATCTTGCAAAAGCAAAAAAAAAAACTATTGGCTGGCTTTTAGCTTTTAGTTATATGAAGATTTTTTTTTAAAGCTCGACCTAAAAGTCGGTTGCTTGTTTCAATTTTGACTTTTTTTTCTTTTAAACCTATAATAAAGCTGAAACAAACAGGATCTAAACCTTTGGATTGCTTCTAGGACGTTATTGCTTAAATCCATGACCAAAAGGAAAAAAAAGCACGCCCTCTATTTATTCAACCCTGCCCACATGCAAAGTTGATGACAAGATGACCCATTTTCAATGGTTATTTATGACATGACTTTCTCCAAAAGTTATAACATTCCTCTTGTCATAAATAGTTATCAATTTAAACGGCGATGTGATCTTTAAAACACAATTTTGACCACTAATTCTATTATAATATTTTTTATAAACCCAATATAATTATAATATTATAAAAGTACCTTTCAAAATAAATCTACACATATGATTTTTATGTATCTAATTTAAATATTTAAAGATATATTGACAATCAAAGTTTTGAAATTTTAACTACACTTAAGCTAAAACAATAACTATTTGTGATTGAAGTAAGCGGTTGATATTGATGGACCATGCTTACAACAGAACATGGATTGATCATTTGAAAAGGACTTAGGGTCTATTTATTTTAGCTTTTGATTCTGAATTTTGACCCTAAAAGTAGAATAAAAAACAAACAACCTAATTCTATAATCCGATGCTCATAATCCAGCCTACCTATATACACTAGAATCCACAATCCACTTCATATGTACTTTTGAATTCTAGCTTTTAGAGAATCAGTTTCTCTATAATTACAATTCAGAATTAGCTTTTATAGAATTCAAAACTAAAACAAACAGAGCCCTCATGGTATACCGAATCGAACCTGGGAATACCTCAAGCTACATCACGTCTAATCACAACAAATAGTAGAGTATTATCTTATTTGAAGAAATTTAACAAAAGTATAACTAAAACACAGTGATGGTTCACATGATAACACGTTGGGATAAGAATGTGAAATATTTACAAAAAACAAGATAAAAAACAAGATCGCTTATCTGACCCTATGTAACTTTTTTTTTTAAATCTAGTCTCTCTGTATATACATTTGCAAAATTAGTTCTCTCCCTCACCGTAGAAGGCACGACAGATGATACATACTCCTACCCCAACAGAGGAGCGCGAGAGGAGCTGCGGCACCACTATACCTACAGTGCTGCAACTCCTCTTGCGCTCATCGGGTACGGCAACGCTTCCTCTTGCGCTCCCACGCCCACTCCCACGATCGCTCAACTTGCAACAGAGTCGGCCACCTTTCGTACTCCTCGAATATGACAGGAGATAGATGTTGTCTACCGTAGAGAAAGGGTCAATTTATAAATGCATTTATGGAAAACCTAGATTTGCAAAAGGAAAAAAACAAGATACGGTGGGCTAAGCAATGATTTCGGAAGGGAAGACCATCGGTGTGTGTATACTAGGTGCAACTCACCCATCCGCTGCCCCACCGAGCTCTTATGCTCCGTCCGATCCGATCCCGACGGCCGCCGCGCCCTCGAGGTCGCTATAAAGGGGGGCCCCCTGCGCGATGAGGCTCCTCCTTGTGCTCTCGCATAGGTGGGTTGGCTTCTCCTCCCCCTCCGGTTCCCTGTGGGAGGCAAGGCATGGCGGCGTCGCACGTTGTTGAGTACCGCTGCTTTGTCGGCGGCCTCGCCTGGTCCACCGACGACCGCTCCCTCGAGTCCGCCTTCAGCCCCTTCGGCGAGATCCTCGAGTCCAAGGTCCCAAAATTCCATACCTGTCCAATCCTTCTTACCATTCTCTTTCGAGTGTTTTCATGGCTTGCTCTGCCTGCTTTGTGCGGGTTTTGAAGCATATTTAATATCTTTGTTTTGAATTTGTAGATTTGGTACGGTTGCTCACATCAACGTGTATAAAAATCTCTTTTTTGTTGGGAAATACGCGTTTTTGTAGAATCTTTTATATAACTAGCCAGATCTGTTAGTATTCTGTGTGACGATGTTTGTTCTGAGGTAGATCTGCAAGTATGGTGAAGAATTCTTGAGGTTTCTGACCCGGTAATGGCGGCGCGTGCAGATCATCAACGATCGTGAGACCGGGAGGTCGCGCGGGTTCGGCTTCGTTACCTTCTCCAACGAGCAGGCGATGCGCGACGCCATCGAGGGGATGAACGGTAAGGAGCTCGACGGCCGCAGCATCACCGTCAACGAGGCCCAGTCCCGCCGCTCCGGCGGCGGCGGCTACGGCCAGCGCCGTGAGGGCGGCTACGGCGGGGGCGGTGGCGGCTACGGCCAGCGCCGTGAGGGCGGCTACGGCGGGGGCGGTGGCGGCTACGGCGGGGGCCGTGAGGGCGGCTACGGCGGGGGCGGTGGCGGCTACGGCGGGGGCCGTGAGGACGGCTACGGCGGGGGTGGTGGCGGCTACGGCCAGCGCCGTGACGGCGGCGGCTACGGCAGCCGCGGCGGCGGCGGCAACTACGACGGGAACTGGAGGAGCTGAGCGGTGGGGCCCACGCGGGCAGCTATCTTGTCACGTAGTTCTCATCCGTGTTTCGTCGTCGTTATCCCGAGCAGTCTTCTTGTTGTTGGTTCGTCGTGTGGTGTTTTTGATCGAAATCTCGTCGGTTTATTAGCTGTTTCGGTGAAGAAAATCAATCAAAAATGTTGTTGCTGTCAGGTCGTGATGAACTCGGTTACCTTTTAATCACAAGAATTAATGAAAAAAAAGTGCTACCGGTAGTGGTGGTGCAAATGATTCTTGTCCTGGTCGCTTTCCTTCCCTGTGAAAGATTTTATGATGGGAATATCTATAGATTATTTGAATGATTTTGTGCCTAGAAATCAGTCAAAATTGTCCATCTTTGCCTCTCAATCTAACGGATGCAATGCCTGCCCGATATAACTAAGCTAGCTCCAAGGGCAGCTGCCGTCGAGCGATGCCCGCTGCCTTCCTTCTTGCATGAGAGGAACAAGAGAGGAAAGTGAGGAATCCTCTTTTCGACTTTGACTTTCCTGCTTTAGTCGTTACTTTTCTTTATGTTACTTGGAAGATAGCAGCTTCAGCCACACGAATTCTTGATATTTTCTTTTATTTCTCATCAAATAAATAGCATCTTCCTTTAGAAATCTTAGCTGTCGCTACCCACCTCATTGTCTCCCACTACCATTACCGTCGGCCTCGATTTCCCTGCCTCACCTTTCTTTCTTGCTTTTGTCATCCCCATCCTCCATCTCCTAACTCAATGATTTTTGTCACCCTCACCGCCTCTATTGCCTAGCACCCTCTTTTGATCCATGGCAGGCGATGACGCCACCACCCTATTGCCGGTCCTCCCTCTGCCCTGACCTTCCTCTAACTTCAAGGGCTCTGGCGACGGAAGACAACAACACCAATGAGGAGGACGTCGGAGAAGATGACCTTGTCGACTAGAGAACAAATCTTGAAGCAAATTGTCGCAAGGTTAGAAATTCAAATGATCCGCCCAAAAGATTATCATTACAATTAATGATATATAGTAGATGTGTTTTATGATCGTTAGTTGAAGTCGTATGTACCAAAGAGCATAAAGCTATCCATTCGTACAACTAAGGCTGTGTTTGGTACAGCTCCATCAGATCCACGGATCTGAGTGGAGCTCGGTATTCCTAGTTCCACCAGATCCATAGAGCTAGAGATGTGGTTATATTAAGAGTGTTTAGGTGGGTCATTTATTTACATTTTAGACTAAAAATATAAACTTAATTCACTTTATTTTAGCCTACAAGTTTCAGATCTGGTGAAGCTGGGATCTGAAACTCTACCAAACAGGGCCTAAAAGGAGAAAAATAATTGTTGGTAAGCATCGCATATGATCTTTGCAGAGTAAAGGAAAACAGGCCCAGGTCATCACAAGAGTGAACTGAGAAATTTGTTCTCCGTTTTCTTTGCGGAAGTAGCCCTAGCAAATGAGTTTTTTTGGAAATAGCCCCCCTCCCCCCTCAGGCGAGCACAAAAGGACCGGGAGGTAATATGTGTCACCTCCGTAGCAATGGGGGTGCAAAAACAAGTGAGCGACACGACAACCAACGTGAGCGTAGGACCCGATCGGAGTCACACGCTTTTGCGCTGCTGGAGTGCGAGAAGCTACTTCTACGCCCTGGGTAGCTAGGCAGCAGGGGCTAGGGCCACGCGTGGAGCACCAACCTAGGGGGCTGGGCACAGAAGTGGTGCGCGATGTCCAGCTAAGCAGCGCACTAGAGGCAGCTGCACCCTCTATAAAATGTGAAGCGCGAGGCTTTGGCTACACAAGGAGATTAGGTGTACTCTAGCTACATCCCCCTTACAAAGGCTTTGGCTAACGTTGAGCCTGACGACTTGCCACAGTTAAGTTTCGGCTCAACTGTGCTATGCGTAACATGACAGGGATTGTGTGATGCTTACATGAAGACAATGAGAAAAGCATGTACTTGCGGTGTGCTACACATTGCTGCAAATATAATCATGGGAGCACTTTCCTGTTGGACGGCCATACTTCAGGACACTAGTTCACCCATACGCATCAAGCACACATTTTAAAATTCTAAAAGGCTAGATATGAGTAATCATATTTAATAATCTCTACATTTACTCATATCCGTTGAAATCACCATGCTCCTCTAAGAACTAGCTCCACATCGGCTCTGCATTTTTTTTCTTTCTTTCCACCTTTGGGAGTGCCCCTACCATAGGGGTTTATGCATATCACCGTAATGTGTGCATTAGTGTTTAGGCTTGGCCTCTTGAACCCTCTACCTGAGATCCCTCTCTTTGTGTGGTTTGGTTAATCACAACTCATGTTCTTATAGCCCTCCATACCATATGTTTGTACCGCCTCCGAAATCTACCTACTCATTGGTATTGCATGGTTAGTCCCTCCACATCTTCTTTCTTCCAATAGCTCGCACCTTTGTCTTTAAGTTTGCTAGATTTGCAACCATCATTGCAGTTCCACACATAATTGTAATTGAGATCTGATTACCTACCATTGACAACACAGTTTCCTTCTTCCGATCAAGATTTTTTTAGATTTTTCATTGGCTGCCATTCCTTTAGGTTTGCACATCAATTGGTATTCTCCATTGCTCTAGATACTTTCTATGATTATCTACCCTTTGTAAGTAACTCACATGACTACACCGCAAAGTGATACCTTACAACCTTCGAGTTCAAACGACCACACAGATATTAATGTTTTTAAGCTAGGAACATACCGAACTCCCATTAATGTACGATGTACTCCATCGTATATCATTAATATAAAGTGTTCCCACCTCATTTTGCATACTCCTTGCAATCAACCAAGTGAACAATTTCATATGCCAGGCGTAGAGATCGTTTGTCAAATATCTCTCTTGCCGGACATATATGGAAGCAGCAATCTGAATCTAATATCCATCTATAAGAAGTACATGGTTGACTGACAACAAGTACGGTCGAATTATCTTTTGCTACCGCCATTGAGCATGCACCCTTCATTTGCTTCAAACTTAGATAGTCCTTTATCATATGATATTCCTCGTCACATAGATAGCATACAAGTGTATCCTTGCTCTTGCCCTTCTTCCTGTAACTCTTATCTTTGTCTGTAATACCTACTACAGCCAATGCTTGCTCACCCGAGGGTAAAGATTCGGATGACTTTTTAAGGACATTGCCTCCAATAGACATGCAACTGCATCATTGAAGTTAAGAGTGTTTTTTTTCGATGAGAATATTCGTCACCAATTACTCTGATGATGGTGGTAGTGAAGCCAATATGACAACTTTGTCGTTCTCCTTAATTTTCTCATCCATACTAATCAGCTGTGTGATAAGCTTGTTGAAGATATTGAGATGGTTAATGAACTGTGTACCTTCCTTCATGCGTAATTTGTATAGCTGTTGCTTTAGCACCCATCGGTTTGTCAGTGATTTTCCCATATACAATTCTTCTAACTCCTTCCATAATTTCTTCAGTGATTTCTCCTTGATTACTAAGTACTTTACCTCATCGGAGAAACATAGACAGATTGTACTGACAGCCTTTCGCCCCATCACCTTTCAGTCTTCAGCAGACATCTTTTCTGGTTTGTCTCCCTTCAAGAGCAGCGATTAACTTTTGTTGGGCACAGACATCCTTCACACACATTGCCACACACTGAAATTCCCTCCGCCGTTAAATTTCTCTACTTGATTTCACATCGTTGACATCAATCTTGATTTTGTGCTACCTGACGCTTTACTGACCATCTCACAAATCTTATTAATCTAGACTTGGCTCTGATACAAGTTATACTCTGATACTCCTTATATGTAGTAGCCCCTAGATCAGATCAGAGTTTTGTGAGATAATGTAGAGCGTGCACGATCTTAAGAACAAAGCAGATGAATCTCATAGAGAAAATCAAAATAACGACATTGAAGCAACCACGATGAGAGAGAAAAGATTTGGTAAAGTCAACCACAAATTCTTTAAGCATAACCTCAAAAGAGTAAAAGGGATTGTTGCTCTCTCACAACATCTCAAACCTTTTATTATCCTCGGATCTTTGCTCTATACAAGAATCTAGTGCTAAAGAATAATCCACACTACTACAAACGGGGTTATATTAGACACGTCATCACTGACGGTTTTTTTTTATAAAACCATTTGTGATCTATTCTGGGCACATCGTAGACGGTTTGTGGCTGAAACCGCCTGTGATGTCTGATTATCATAAACGGTTTCATCCACAAACCGTCTGTGATGAAAGCGAGAACTTCACAGTCGGTTTGTGGATAAAACCATCTGTGATGAGAGAAATATCACAGACGGTTTTATCTACAAACCGACTGTGATGACAGGTATAACTTCACAAACGGTTTGTGGATAAAACAATATGTGATATTTCCCTCATCACAGACGTTTTTATCCACAAACCGTCTGTGATGATCAATTGAAAATAGTAAACGTGTGAAATATGCCTTACAAAAGACTACTGGATTAATATGAGAAGTAGATTTTTGCATTATATACAAGCTTCTTGCTGGATACAAAAGTTTAACTACAAAAGACTATAAAAGTTTAAAAAAGACTACTTAATTAGTCGACTCGTTGTCGTCGGAGTCAGAGTCATCGCTTTGACTGTCTGGGTCCTCGCTCGAACCGGCTCTGTCAGGGTCATCCTCTAACTCCCAACCGTCACGATAGCCCTTTGATGAGTCGTAGCTATCGTCATCGCCGGAGGAGGAGGCCGGCGACGGACGCTTCTGCTCGACGATGATGCTTGAGGTGGAGGCGGCCGGAGGGGTGCTGCCCGACGTGGCTGGAGGCAGCCGTGACAGGTAATGGGCGGCCGTGGATTCATGGATATGGCATTGGCGTGGCGCCGTAGCCATTCCCGCAGGGGTCTCAAAGGTGGCGGAGGCGGAGGGTTTGTCAGAGGCGAAGGGTTTGTCGGAGGAGAAGACGGTGGTGGTGGCAGAGCCTTTGTCGGAGGCCCAGGAGAGCCAACAAAGGAGGCGTCGGAGGGGCTCTTTCGGTTGCTCTTGGCGGTGTCGAATCGGAGGGTATTTCTTTGTTTTGCTGATCGATCGAGTGTAGAGGCGGCCGATCAGCCTCTCTCTTCTTATAGCCACGGAATTGCAATTAACGATCTGCATTGGGGAAACAAAACGCCGCCTGGAACACGATCTTCCAAGTGGAATTTCAATAGATGGTTTTAATTCTCTCGGAAGATAAAACGATCAACTTGAAACACTGTACGCGTCTGCATTGGGAAGACAAAGGAACATCATAGACGGTTTTAGCCACAAACCGTCTATAATGATCAATTCTGTTTTCTATAAAAGAACAAAGAGCCTCAACCGCCTCTATATTTTTAGGGTTTCCCAGAAATATCTGAGGTGACTGCGATTGAGAGGCGTTCTAGTGAAAGAGACCCTAGATTTGGAGCAGTAATTGTATATCCTTGTGCTCTAGGTCATCTAAGGTTAGTAATTGCTTCAAATTTGGATTACATTTTAGATCTAGCTTGGGGGAAATGAATCTGTGTTCTACATCTAGCTTGTTGTAGATCCATTTGTTCTCTGTGATATAAAGTAGTAATTGGTTTAAATTTGTATTATATTTAATATCTATCTTGGTGAAGAGAGAAATGAAGCTGGTTAATTTATTCTCTGTGATGTAAAGTAGATACATTTGTTATAACTTTGTGCAAATCCATTTATACCTTTTGATCTAAATTAGTAATTGGTTCTTACATGCATCATTTAACACCTATTGTTACATATGTAGCGTAGATGGATCGAAGCTGGATATACGCTGAGAACCGTGCGAGCACCGAGTACATTAATGGTATCTCCACTATTAGAAGACCTGCAGAGGAAGATATGTTGAACAAAGGGGTGAAATTTATGCCTTGTCCATGTATTGATTGTAAGAATCTGCGGATGTTTCGAAACCCAGCGTAGATAGAAGCACACTTGATTCTACGGGGTTTCAAAAGGAGGTATAAATGTTGGACCGGTCACGGTGTAAAGCAGATTACGCAGAGACCAAGTAGTACTACCATTGTTGATGAAGTCGACAATACTCTGGATATCGTCAACGATACTCCGAATGATATCAACTGTACTTTGGATTACAATCTAGATCAGATGCTACGAGATGCAGACGGGAACAGTGATGAGCGGGAGTATGTAAAATTTCGGGGCTTGAAGGACGACTTGGAGAAACATTTGTTCCCGGGTTGCCAGTCCAAATACACAAGGTTGTTGTCGTGCTGGAACTGCTGAAATTAAAGGCAAGCAACAATTGGTCCAACAAGAGTTTTACAGCGCTGTTAGGTCTGTTAGTGGATATGCTTCAGGAGGGAAACGAGTTACCGATAACCACCTACAAAGCCAAAAAGATTCTTTGTCCCTTGGGAATAGAAGTAGAAATAATACATGCCTGTCCGAATGACTGTATCCTGTACCGCAAATAGTACGCAAACTTGCAAGTATGTCTGGTGTGCAACGCATCCCGGTACAAACGTAAAGATAGATCGGATGATGATAAGGAGGGTATGGAGGTGAAGAAAGGACCTCCCGCTAAGGTGTCATGGTATCTATCTATAATTCCTCATTTGAAGCATTTGTTTGCAAACCCAAAAGAGGCAAAATTTCTTCGATGGCACTTGGATGAGCGTAAGAACAATGGAATGATTAGGCACCCTGCTGATTCGACGCAGTGGAGAAGTATCGATAGGATGTTTGAAGAATTCGCAGTGGATTCGAGGAATATAAAGTTCAGATTGAGTACATATGGAATGAATCCTTTCGGTAACATGAGCAGCTGCCATAACACTTGGCCCGCGAATCTCTGTGTGTACAACCTTCCTCCTTGGTTGTTTATAAAGCGAAAATACATATTGATGTCTATATTTATCCAAAGCCAAAAGCAACCTGGGAATGATATTGATGTGTACCTAGCACCATTGGTGGAAGATCTGAACACATTGTGGGCTCTTGGGGTGCAGGTATGGGATGCTCACAAACGAGAGTACTTCACTTTGCGCTGCCTATTGTTCTACACCATAAATGATTATCCTGCCCTTACTAACCTGTTGGGGTAGAGTACAAAAGGAGCCAAAATATTTACTCACTGCTTGGATGACACCGAGAGTGTCTGGCTGAATCACTCACATAAAACCGTGTACATGCGTCACCGTAGGTTCCTTCGGAGGAATCACCTATATCGCAAGATGAAGAAACAATTCGACGACACAACCGAAAACGCTTTAGCTCCAAAGCCTTTAAGCGGGACAAACATTCTTGATATGGTTAAGAACTTGGATGTTGCACTAGGAAAGGGACATAAATCGAGGACCCGTGAGAAGAGCATGTGGAATAAGAGATCAATATTTTGAGACCTACCTTATTGGGAGCACCTAAAAGTTCGACACTGCATCGACGTGATGCACATAGAGAAGAATGTCTATGATAGCTTGATTGTGCTCTTACTGAACATTAAGGGTAAAACAAAGGACGGTATAAATGCACGGCTTGACTTGGTCGATATGGGCATCAGACTTGAGTTAGCACTGAAAGAGATCGATAAAGGCCAAACATACTGCGAACTTGCTTGCTACACTCTGTCCAAGGTCGAGAGAACTGAACTGTGCTAGTGCTTGCATGGTGTGAAAGTTCTGTCCGGTTACTCGTCCAACATGAAGAGACTTGTTTCGATGCACGATTTGAGTTTAACTGGTATGAAGTCCCATGATTGCCATGTGCTTATGACATAGATGCTCCCTGTGGCAATTAGAAGTATTTTATTGACCAAGTTTCGGGAGACAATCACAAGATTGTGTTATTTCTTTAACACAATTGCTCAGAAGGTCATCGATCTTGAAGGACTAGATGCTCTGCAGGCTGAGGTGGTAATGACTCTATGTAATCTTGAGATGTATTTCCCTTTATCGTTTTTTGATATCATAGTCCATCTCATTGTTCACCTTGTGAGGGAGATAAAAATGTGCAGGCCTGTGTTCCTACATAGTATGTACCGTTCGAGAGGTACATGGGAATTCTCAAGTCCTACGTACGGAATCGATCTCGACCTAAGGGTAGCATTATCGAAGGTTATGCAACCGAAGAGGTAGTCGAATTCTGCATGGATTACATGGCTCAGGTTGAACCGATAGGTGTGCCTCGATCCTGCCATGAAGGGAGGCTCTAGGGCATCGGGACCATCAGAAGGAAAGCAACCACACTTGATCCGGTTGCGTGCGCGAATGCCCATTTCACAGTTTTGCAACACATGGCTGTTGTGGCCCCGTATATCGATGAGCACAATAATTGGCTACGGCAAGAGAATCCGATGCGGTAGGAGTACTGGATCATCAGACAGCATAACCTGCAGTTCAACAGATGGTTCAAGGAGCGACAACCCATTACTAGAAGCATGTCAATGATACGCTGACATGGTTGGCAAAAGGGCCAGCTTTTATGGTTGTAACATGGAAAGGATATGAGATAAATGGGTACATATTTTATACGAGAGATCAGGACATGAAGAGCACAAACCAGAACAGCAGTGTTCGCATCGATGCGCTGAATACTGCTGGATCGATGAGGAGCTCGTACTATGGGTTCATTGAGGAAATTTGGGAGCTCGACTATGTGCTATTCAAGATCCCCTTATTTTGGTGTCGTTGGGTTAACCTGCAGCATGTGAAGGTTGACAAGTATGGCATCACAACTGTAGACCTCGAACGTGTCGGATACCAAGACGAACCATTCATTCTCACCAACCAAGTTGTTCAAGTCTTCTACATAATCGACCCGTCTAACAAACAGGGCCACGTCGTTCTTTAGGGAAAAAGGAGGATTGTCAGAATCGAGAATGTGGTAAATGAGGAAGAATACAATCAGTTCGATGAGTTGCCTCCTATTGGTACCAACATCACAATTCAGGAAGACCAACCTGATGAAGCTAGCTACACACGTATTGATCATCGTAAAGGGCTAATTTTTGTACAAAAGAATAAGCAAGTGGAGTTGTCATGAGGTTTTTATGTATATACCAAGTGTTCATGTATTATAATTAATGAGATATGCATTAATTATAATTACTGAGATGTATTGATAAAAATTAATCAGGTGTATGTATTATGATGTATTGATTAATAATAATAATAAAATGGTCCATCCCAGACGGTTCTGGGCGCGCCATTCAATAAGTCTCGCGCTTGCCATTCACCAAGTCCTACGCACACTTAGTTTATTGCAACCCTAGCTATCACGAGCCCTCTCCCTCGGCGGCACCCTCCCTCCTCGGCCGTGCCCTCGCCCTAGCTCGGTGGTGCTCTCCTCCCTCGGCCATGCTCTCCCCCTTCGGCGGCGCCCTCCCCCCTTGGCGACGACTCCCGGCGGCATCATCCCCTCGGTCGCGCCCTCCCCCTCAGTGGTGTCTCCCCTCTCCCTCGGTGGTGCCCTCCTCCCTCCCCCCTTGGCAGCGCCCTCACCGCTTTTTGGTCTCCGTTATTTTGTTGCCTTACTTGCTCGATGATGATAATAGGTACTGTGATGACTAGAACATTTATTTATGTGAATTAGGCCTTGAACCATAGGCTTAAATGCTGATTAGATTATATCTGACTAATTACTTGTTCTTGACTGTTATTACCTTTCTATCAACACTTCATTATATATACTAGCTACTGGTTTAATCTTGATTGTATATCAGTTACAACATTCTGGTTTAATTTTTGATCTATGCACAGATTGAGATTGTTATATTAGTACATGTGCTATTTAGATGCTTAGCTAAATACACTTTGTTATCTTAACTGTTACTGGTGTGCTTAAAGCCTGACTGAGTGAATTAGTTTTAGTGCTGTTGTACTGCTTTAGAATCATCTTGTTTAAATGCTGAACTGGTAGTCTATTATTGATTCAGTTAGTAAGTGCTTAATGTGAATATTAAGGGGGTAAGGGTTCAATGTCTTATTCACTGAATTAATTGTTAGCCCATTCGTGATTGCGATTGAAGTTTTAAAATCTTCAACCAACCCTTATCTGATAGCAATATAATACAATCTTCATTCAATTTGTGATAAAAGACATGATTCATTATATGAATGACATAAAATTCATTTTATGCATCGGCAAATTTAGCCATTAAAACATTTTACCATTCGTGATTGCGAATGAAAATTCAAAAATTTGCCTCTCTTAACTTACCTACTCTTAAATTTGCCTCTCTTAACTTACCTACTCTTAACCTTGCATTATACAAGATGGCGTCCCCTCAATCCTCACCGCTGAAGGGATCTGATGACGTGCCCAACGTAGAAGGAAATAGGCGTGGTACAAGAGGGCTTAGTAAAAGGCCTCAAAGCTGATACACCATCACGGCGATCGATCCACATGATGCGGCCCCTACCGCGCCTACAAAGGCTACGGCAGGTTTCCGAACCATATGCGGGATCGTTGGGCGTGAAAGGGTCCCTATCACCTATCCATCCTGGAAGACGCTGACAGATGATGAGCGTGATAACCTAGTGATAGAAATATTTATGTCGTTCGAGTTTCCACAAGACGCCATGCCTGCACTGTGACGGTACACGTTGTTAGTGGCGGGAAAGGCGTGGAAGAACTTCAAGAGCATTCTCGTTGCTAATTACGTCAATAAGGAAATGACTCTGTTCCAGAAGTACGGGTTTATCTCTGAAGATGTTTGTGGATAATTTATTGAGTTGAAGACGATGAAAGAGTTCATGCTTCAAAGCACGACTCACAAGACCGTCCAGTCAAAAAACACACACCCACACAGACTCGGCTCAACTGGGTACGCGGGTAAGATAGCGCAATGAATGAGGGAGGACAATGAGGCAGTCCAGAAGGATGTCGCACCACCATTTGCCTCGATCGTGGACCCGCGTGCCCGAAACTAGGTAAGAGAGAGGTCACGTCATACTTCTTCGGGCGGCGTGTCCTTTGCAAACCCCGCTGATAAGGAAGTGTCCCAACGCCTAATATCGTTGAGCACGGAATCTTCCTAGGGCTCTTTTACTTCGAACAGAGAGAAAGATAAACTCTCCATGGCCTTGGAAAACAAGGAGCACCTGGGTCACACCAGAGGCCTAGGTGTTTTCGGTCCCTAGAAATTGGAATTCCCATAGGACTCGGCCACGTACCAGAGTAGGAAGAGAAGCAAAGCCGAGTGTGAAGAACAGTTAGTAGCTCTGATTGAGGAAAGGTTTAAAGTGCAGTTCGATAGTCGGCTATGAAGTCATGAGGAAAGGATGGAGCAAAGGGTGGCTGAGGAGAGGTATACACGGAACATGCAAGCCCAAGAAGCATAGGTGCAAGTCAGCCCAACCAACCGTCGGAGCAGCTGCGCGTCTGCCCTTGAGACGGACATGGATGAAGCCAAATTTCCTCCCGACGACACCCATGTAACATGTTTGCAATGTTCCTTACATAGACTTTAATGTTGGACATGTTAGCTAATTACTTATGTACCCATATGTAGGTTGTCACACTGTGTAATCTACAAGTGAGGCTTGCCAACGGCTTTGTTCTCTGCAGGCTACTTGGGGACAAGCGTATGCATCCGGTGTAGGGGTATTAGTGCACAATCGTACTGTAGAGCCGAGCTATGCGAAGGTCCATGTCGACGGCTGACGAATACGTATACCAAGGGTACCCCACAACAAAGTATACATCTATTTCAAGATCGTCTTTCTCTCAATCATATGGACATGGCAGCAAGACTAGCAGTGATGCAGAGTGCTGAAGAGGGTATTACCAAAGTCTTCGTCCCTCACGGCAAGATGGGGTTATCACCGAATATTGGATGGAACACAAAATGGGCCATTCTAGGTTACGTTCTGGCTAAAGGCCTTATCAGGTCACGAAGGATCCTCGGCCTCGGTCAAGCCCACCGTGAGAACTCCGACCTGGCCTCGGGTCGGGTGCCCCTGCCGGCTCAGACTAGGGGTGGGCATTCGGTTTTTTCGGTTTTTTCGGTTCGGTTTGTTCGGGTTTTGGAAAATTCGGTTTCTGAATATCAGTAAACCGAACCAAAACCGAATAACCAAAAAACCAAATCAAAAACCGAATTAATTGGTTCGGTTTTTCGCTTATTGGTTAACCGAATTTACGAGGAGGCGACAATCAATACCGATATGTGACCGTGAATCGACTAATCTTAGCAATGCATGCAATACAAAATGTGGCAATCAGCGTGACATCACTAGCACATCACACAAAATTTGCATCAACGGCTAAAAGGCGAGCAATCAAGCAGTTCACCAAATTGATGGAAATATGGAATCGAACTCTTCTCACCTTGAGGCTTCTCCTCTTCATGTCAGATATCTTGGTCTTCCTCGCCGCAGACCCTCCGTGTCGTCGGGCCTTGCCCTCGGCACCTTCTTCTCTCGCCACCACCGCCACCATGGTGCGGATCCTCCGGCAAGTGGTCGGAGCCGCACCGCCTCCACACCACATCCCCGATTCACTCTTACTTGTTGCCGCAGTTCTTCTCGTCAGTAGTCGGAGCCACCACAAAGCGGCTCGGCGTCTTGGTGGGACCGCCGCCCCATTCCAAGGGCCGCGCTTCTCCTCGTCCGCATCTCGCTTCAGATTCTCCTCCTCTTTTCGCCGTCTTCCCGCCAGATAGACTCGGATGACTTGATCGCGATCGACGGCCTCATGTGGCGAAGCGGCCTCGCTTCTCCGCGGATTATCCTCCGCCATCGCTTTAACCGCCTTGGCCATCGCCGTCGGTAGCCCCGCCGCTAGTTCGCTCGCTGGTTGGATGGCGCCGCTATGGGTAGGGTTTGCTGCGGCTTGCGATTGGGAATTTGAGATTTGGGTGCGCCGCTATGGGACTGGTGCGCGTGCGCGTGTTGGCGAGGTCGTGGTGGACTGGTGGGCGCCTGGGCGGTGGCTGGGCCTGGGCTGACTATTGAGGGCTGAGTCGCTGAGGCAGTGTGGCGCGCGGAAGGCCAGGCCGAGTGGCCGAACTATTGACTAATTCGTTCGGTGAAGCGGTTTTTCGGTTTTCCTAACTAAAAAACCGAACCGCAAACCGAAAACCGAATAGTATCAGAATAAAAACCGAACCGCAAACCAAAAACCGAAAAAACCGAAATTTTTGGTTAATTCGGTTCGGTTCGGTTTTTCGGTTTTGGTTTAAAAATGCCCACCCCTAGCTCAGACCTAGACCCGGGTCCGATGCCCCCGCAGGCTCCGACCTGGCCTTAGGCCGGGGCCCCAACGGGCTTCAACTCCGCGACTTCCGCCACGTCGACAGCCGACGACAAGCTGGTCACCTGCCCCACGGACACGACGGCCATGCTGGGGCGGGTGGCCCCTTCCCAAGGCGGCCAGGGGGCCGCCAGAGTCGAGCGCCCGTCCCTTCGCACCGTCACTGTCTGACAGGCGCGCAGAGGGCAGGTGCGCACCTTCCCAACGGAGTACTGTCCGTTGTGTCTACTAACCCAGCATGAGATAAATAGGAACCTATCAGTCACCAAGACCGAAGACCGGGACTCCCGGGCACAGCGTACCCCTACCTTTTTTCTAAACTCCCGTGTAACCTGCCCCCTCCACCTATATAAAGGGAGGCAGGGCCCTCAGGGAAGGGCACCTCGGTAACCAATCAGCATTCGCATCCGCCACCTATCCGAGGCCGACCCACACTCGATCCGCAGTCGAGCCCCTTCACTCGGACGAGCGCTCAGGGCCTGTCCTGAGCCCTCATTTGTAATCCCGTGTAGACCACTACACCCTGAGTAATACAAACCACCACCACGAACTGGACGTAGGGATATTCGACCCGAACCAGTATACATCTTAGGCTCACTGAGTCAACCATCAAGGAGAGGGAACGCGTGGCCCCTTGACTTACAAATTTACTCGCCGGTTATACGAAACACCGACAACGGCGTACATGAAATTTTCAAGACTGTCACACTGGACATGCCCCCAAATGACGAGATCGTCATACTAGGGGATGCCATCGGTACATTCATCCGGTGGCCCAAGAATGACATCTCCTTTGACGCCCGCCCAACAGCACGAAGCTACAAGCAGTCCTAGAGGTACCACATGATGCGCCGGAGCTACTAGCGCTACTGGAGCCATGCCATGCACCACAGGAGCCCGCCAAATCGACTACCGTGTCCCGTCCCGCGTAGACCATTACTACAATAAGGGCCGAGTCATCTCCTGTGAAGACAAAGTTTGGTAGAAGGGGACGCGGAGACAAGGGCAAATCGAAATGGACCACGTTAGCCTGTGACTTTCTATTTGCCCCATTGGTGCGGCAATTCGAGCTGATGTCACCTTAGGTGTCCCGATGTTTCGATGAGAGGGATAGTTTTCGATTTAGTGGAGAAGACGTTGACGATCCGACTACAACTGCACGGGACGGTTGCGCCTTAACGATCGATACACCACTCCGACGGTTGTTGATCTTGCCAGTGCGCAATCAACCCTGTTCTGCACGCAATCGAAGAACGAGCAAGAACAAGATGAGAAGTAAGCAAACTTCACGAAATTAAAAGATGAATCAATCTGATTGAAAACACAATGGAGTTCTGCAGATGAGGAACGGGTGGTCTAGCCGACACACGCGATCCGCGAGAAAGGTAGCGACGCTAACTTTGATCTAAACAAAACTCAAAACCCTAAGTGGGGTGGCAGCTGACTATTTATACCCTAAGGGACGCACAGGTTGGCCAAAACATGGGCCAAACCAATACAACTCGGATTACAAGGCCCGCAGCCCAAACTGACTCGGACAACAAAAGTAGTCTCCATTGTTTTGCAGTTTCCTGTTGACTCAGAAGGAATTTGAAGGTGATTTTGGATCCGTTTCAAAGAGGACGAGCAGATCATTCTATCCTGTACTCGTGGGCCTCCAGAAGTGCTCTAGATCAAAAGTTATGAACGTTTAAAGTTGATACTGTCTGCGAGTCTGAATCTGATTTGGACTTCCTTCAAGTCTCCGACTTGGATTTGAGTCTCTTTGCGCTTGGTGGCTCTTCTCCCTGGTTCCTAATAAGAATAACATGATCACAAGAATTAAATAGCATTCCATTCACTAAATCATTAGTAGGAACACTTAGGAACGACTTCACCTGATAATTTAATTTGCGTGCACGAGCTCGAGTAAGTGGTCCTTGTACAACAGGTTCATTCTAGGGAAGTGTGGTTGTATGGGTGGTTGTATCCACTGTAGAGATGTCCTCATCATCCTCCCCCTCTTGAATTGGAGTCGTCCTCGACTCAAGTTCATCCTCTTCACCCAAGTACGGCTTCAAATCAGCAATATTAAAAGAATCACTAACACCATATCCTGCAGGCAAATCAAGCTTGTATGCATTATCATTTATCTTAGCAATCACTTTGAAAGGACCATTAGTTCTAAGCATCAATTTAGACTTGCGTAATTCAGGAAATCTATCCTTTCTTAAATGTAGCCAAACAAGATCTCCTGGTTCAAAATTTAATTCCTTTCTACCTTGGCTAGCAGCAACTCTATATTTCTCATTCATGCGCTCTATGTTCTCTTTAGTATTCTCATACAATTTTAGCACAAATTCAGCACGTTTGAAAGCATCAAAACTCACTTTTTCAGACAATGGTAATGGCAAAATATCAATTGGAGCACGAGGATTAAACCCATATACCACCTGAAAAGGACTCCTCTTGGTAGTAGAATGCAATGAACGATTGTAGGCAAACTCCACATGAGGTAGGCACTCTTCCCACATCTTCAAATTCTTCTTCAAAATGGCTCGCAATATTGTGGATAATGTGCGATTAACGACTTCAGTTTGTCTATCAGTTTGGGGATGACATGTAGTAGAAAATAGCAGCTTGGTCCCCAATTTATTCCAAAGCGTTCTCCAAAAATGGCTAAAAAATTTAGCATCCCGATCGAAAACAATAGTAGAAGGCATGCCATGTAGACGGACAATCTCCCTGAAAAATAAATCAGCAATGTTTGTAGCATCATCGCTCTTATGACAAGATATAAAATGCGCCATCTTAGAAAATCGATCAACCACAACAAATATACTATCCCTCCCCCTCTTGGTCCTAGGCAGTCCTAACACAAATTCCATTGATATATCCTCCCAGGGAACACTAGGAACAGGAAGAGGCATATATAAACCATATGGATTCAGTCGAGACTTAGCTTTATTGCTGTAGAGCAACGAGACACATAGCGCTCCACGTCACGCCTCATCTTCGGCCAATAAAAATGGTTGACCAACACATCCTTTGTTTTCTTCACGCCAAAGTGTCTCATAAGTCCTCCTCCATGCGCCTCCTGAAGCAACAACAAGCGAACAGAACCAGCTGGAATACATAGTTTGTTAGCTCGGAATACAAATCCATCATTGATAATGAATTTGTTCCACGCTTTTCCTTCTTGACAATGCATCAAAACATCGTTAAAATCAGCATCATGCACATATTGCTCCTTAATTGTTTCTAAACCAAAGATTTTAGAGTAAAGTTGTGACAACATGTTATATCTCCAAGACAAAGCATCAGCAATAACATTTTCCTTTCCCTTCTTGTGTTTTATGACATAAGGAAAAGACTCAATAAATTCAACCCATTTTGCATGTCTACGATTCAATTTACTTTGACTCCGAATATGCTTCAAAGATTCATGATCAGAATGTATGACAAATTCTTTAGGCCATAAATAATGTTGCCAAATCTCTAAAGCTCGAACAAGTGCATATAGTTCCTTGTCATAAGTAGAATAGTTCAAATTAGGCCCTGACAATTTCTCACTGAAATAAGCAACTGGTTTACCTTCCTGAATCAGAACGCCCCCAATTCCAATTCCACTAGCATCACACTCCAGTTCAAAAGTCTTACCAAAGTCTGGAAGTTGGAGCAGTGGGGCATGAGTCAACTTCTCCTTCAGTAAATTAAAGGCCTCTTCTTGTGTTTTGCCCCATTGGAAAGGAACACCTTTCTTTGAAAGCTCATTCAAAGGTGTAGCAATGGTACTAAAATCTTTCACAAAACGGCGATAGAATCAAGCAAGCCCAAGAAAACTCCTCACCTGTGTGATCGTTTTAGGAGTTGGCCAACTCTGAATTGCTTCCACCTTAGCTTGATCAACTTCAATTCCCTATGGAGTAGCAACATAGCCAAGAAAAGTAACTCGATCGGTGCAAAATGTGCACTTCTCAAGGTTACCAAACAAACGTGCATCTCGTAAAACATCAAACACAGCACGCAAATGAGCAAGATATTCATCTAGTGATTTGCTATAGATCAAGATATCATCAAAGTATACCACCACAAATCTACCAATGAAAGCACGTAAAACTTCATTCATTAATCTCATGAAAGTGCTAGGTGCGTTAGTCAATCCAAAAGGCATCACTAACCACTCATATAAACCGAACTTAGTTTTAAATGCTGTTTTCCATTCATCACCTAATTTCATGCGGATTTGGTGGTAACCACTACGCAAGTCAACCTTGGAGAACACCGTAGATCCACTTAATTCATCAAGCATATCATCCAACCTAGGGATAGGGTGGTGATATCTAATGGTTATGTTGTTGATTGCTCTACAATCCACACACATGCGCTAAGTTCCATCTTTTTTAGGCACTAAAATCACAGGCACAGCACAAGGACTAAGTGACTCGCGTACGTGCCCTTTATCAAGCAAGTCCTGGACTTGGCGCTGAATTTCTTTTGTCTCTTGGATTGGTCTTGTATGGTGCGGTTGGGCAAAAAGCTCCTGGAATTAAGTCAATCTGGTGCTCAATGCAGCGCAAGACGGTGGCAGCCGGTGGTACTTCATTGGGAAAAACATCGTGATACTCCTGCAAAAGATTAGTGATGGCAGGAGGCATAGAAGAAGGTACATCCTCAAATGAAAACAAAGCATCTTTGCAAATTAAGGCATAACAAATAGAATCAGTAGCACTCAGTCTATTCATTTCAGATTTGGTAGCAAGAAAACTAGAACCCTTCAATTTTATTTCATTCTTGTTCACATGTTCAGATTTGGTTTCCCTCTTCCTTTGTTGCTCAATTTCTTTTGCTACAATCTAATTCTCACTTGCATCATTCCCATGCGTCTTCTCTTTACTAGCCCTAGCAAGTTCATCTTTCAAAATAGCTTCAGGTGACATAGGATGCAACACAAGTTTCTTTCCTCTATGCATAAAAGAGTATTGATTGGTTCTACCATGATGTAAACAATCCCTATCAAATTGCCATGGTCTACCCAATAGAATGGAACATGCTTGCATAGGTACGACATCGCAATCAACATGATCATCATAAGAACCAATAGTAAGATGCACTCTTACCAATCGCGTTACCTTGACCCTACCACTGTTGTTGAACCACTGAATGTAGTATAGCTGTGGATGCGGTTTAGTGGCCAATGAGAGCTTGGTAACAAGGTCAGAGCTAGCCAAGTTATTGCAGCTTCCACCATCAATGATCACTCGGCATGCACGTTCCTTCACAACACACTTAGTTTGGAACAGAGTGTGTCGCTGATTTTGTTCAGTTTTCTCCACTTATGCACTTAGTACACGCTGCACAATAAGGCTCTCATATCGCTCGGCATGCTCAGTACCTATGTGTTCTTCTTCGGAATCTCCAGAACCTGCATGATCAGCTGCAAGCAAAGCACGTGTTTCCTCATCCAATTCACTAGCCGAGGAATACTCACCATTGTCTTTCACAATCAGCACTCATTTGGACGGGCATTCGCTCCGCACATGTCCAAACCCCTTGCATTGATGACATTGAATATCTCTGGTTCACCCTGTTGAAGCAACTGATGAGGCGCTCTTGGCAGGTACTTGAACAGCACCTTTTGACCCTTCAGACACCCGTGGAGTTGTCGGGGAAGCGACAACACGTGACCTGTTGTTTGAAGTAGAAGGTGTCGGCGTACGGCTTGTAGGGACAACCGGAAAGCGGGAAGTCGACGAAGTATGGCGCCCTGCAGAAAAGTTAGTCCTCATACCAATGCGGCATCCCTGCACTTCTCTTTCAACTTTGCATGCAAGGTGAAATAAACGAGTGATAGTATTGTATTCCTTATATGCAAGAATGTCCTGGATTTCACGGTTTAAGCCTCCCATAAACCTAGCCATAGCACACTCCTCATTTTCTACCATCCCACAACGCAGCATACCAATTTGCAACTCTTGGTAGTACTCCTCTACACTCTTGCTATCCTGCCTCAATTGTTGCAACTTCTGTAACAAATCACGCGCATAATACAAAGGAACAAATCTAGCACGCATGACTCGTTTTAACTGATCCCAAGTTTGTGGTGCTGCATGTGCTTGTGTACGACGGTACTCACTCCACCAAACAGAAGCAAAATCAGTAAACTCACTAGTGGCAGCCCTAACCCTTTTGTTTTCAGGAAAATCATGGCAAGCAAATTTCTGATCGACTGCTAATTCCCATGTAAGATAAGCATCAGGATCATATTTACCATCAAAAGGAGGCATGGTGAACTTAACCTTACCAAGAGAATCATCATGGTCACGTACCTCATGCCTGGGGCGCAAAGGACCCATACCATGCCAGTTGTGGTGAAGTTGACGCCGGGCAGGATCTCCCTCAAGCTCCGAGTCAGCAGTGTAGTTGTCGACGTTCTCATCCACCTCGCTGCCCAAAACACCATTACCACGTGCAGCAGGAGGTACTCGACCCATCTCCTCAAGGGGCCGCAATACCTCCGTTAGGTTGGTATTGATGGTGCCAACGGAAGCCTCTAAATTTGTCAGCCTAGTGTTGGTGTCAATCTGAGTAGTCTCTAACTGACCAAGATGTTCATTTGTAACACGGACATCCTCATACAGATCCTCTGTTTGCCGGTGAATGCAATGCGCTATCCTCCGAGTAACCCATGTTTCCTGCCATGGTTAGAGAAAGACAAAAAGGCAAACAGAAACAAACAAAAGTGCCAAGGCTAAAGTATTGGGATGTGGTTGGTTCGACAAACACTCTCAACTTTCTATCAAGTTCTTACCAATTCTTATTATGCTCAGAAGGGGTGATGGCCACTGACTCGACCAGTAAATCTGTAGAAGATGGATGTATCGATGCTTGGGGACAACCTCCTGTACGGCTGTGGCAAGATCTGTGGAGTTATAGGAGGCTGGCAAGTGTAGCAAAGGATAGCTCGTACCACATTAGTCACAACAAGTTGAATAAACGTTCTACGACGGTATGGTGCTGGTCCTAGCCTCAAACCACACTAGAGACGTGAGATGAGGACACAAATGTCGCCACAATCAACTCGAACAGAAACCGCAAAGGCTGCAACAGTTTTTTTCCTTTTTTTTCTCCTTTTTTTTGCATCGGTCACCAAAACTCTACTAGAATGACTCAGGGACCCTAGAAATCAAATTTGCACATGCGACTTTCGGAAAAACTAGGGGTACAAAGGTAATTAAAAGACTCTCTCTCTCTCTCGAACTTTGGTTTGGCAATTGATCTGTGCGGCTTTTGTATTGTGCACTTGCCTTTTCCCTCTCTGATTCGGAGCAGTTTTCTTATCTGCGCCAACAATTTGGAAACTGATACTACTTTGGTAAACTCAAAGAGTAACTCGGATTTGGAAACGGATCAAGGTAATTCACGACCCAATCTGATCTCCCGCACTGGACAGGAAATCAAACTCAACTCTAATATGATCTCCAACAGCCAACCGAAAGTCCTGATCTGAAGTACTAAAAGAAACCGACTCAAATTATGAATGTAACTTGTGACAAAACGTGACCGAACTCAAAACTCTAAAGGCGAAACTAAAGACCAGCAACTCAACTCGGCGGAGCAACAGTGAATTCAACAAGCCGAGAACTAAGCAAAGAAAAGCAAGGCACAAAAGTCTTGGATCAAGGGTGACTACTCACCTATATTTTTTGGTATTTTCGGATCAGAGGTATAAGAAAAACAATGGAACAGAAGGTCTCTCACCGAAAAACCTTGAGCTCTGATACCACTTGATGTCGCCTTAGGTGTCCCGATGTTTCGATGAGAGGGATAGTTTTCGATTTGGTGGAGAAGACGTTGACGATCCGACTACAACTGCACGGGATGGTTGCGCCTTAGCGATCGATACACCCACTCCGACGGTTGTTGATCTTGCCAGTGCGCAATCAACCCTATTCTGCACGCAATCGAAGAACGAGCAAGAACAAGATGAGAAGTAAGCAAACTTCACAAAATTAAAAG
This sequence comes from Guadua angustifolia, assembly GCA_036346375.1. Taxonomy (NCBI): domain Eukaryota; kingdom Viridiplantae; phylum Streptophyta; class Magnoliopsida; order Poales; family Poaceae; genus Guadua; species Guadua angustifolia. The sequence continues at coordinate 2,376,245 of CM070511.1, read as the reverse complement.
ATGAATCAATCTGATTGAAAACACAATGGAGTTTTGCAGACGAGGAACGAGTGGTCTAGCCGACACACGCGATCCACGAGAAAGGTAGCGACGCTAACTTTGATCTAAACAAAACTCAAAACCCTAAGTGGGGTGGCGGCTGACTATTTATACCCTAAGGGACACACAGGTTGGCCAAAACATGGGCCAAACCAATACAACTCGGATTACAAGGCCCGCAGCCCAAATTGACTCGGATAGCAAAAGTAGTTTCTATTGTTTTGCAGTTTCTCGTTGACTCAGAAGGAATTTGAAGGTGATTTCGGATCCGTTTGAACAAGGACGAGCAGATCTTTCTATCCTGTACTCGTGGGCCTCCAGAAATGCTCTAGATCAAAAGTTATAAATGTTTGAAGTTGATGCTGTCTGCGAGTCCGAATCTTACTTGGACTTCCTTCAAGCCTCCGACTTGGATTTGAGCCTCTTTGCGCTTGGTGGCTCTTCTCCCTGGTTCCTAATAAGAATAACATGATCACAAGAATTAAATAGCATTCCATTCACTAAATCATTAGTAGAAACACTTAGGAACGACTTCACCTGATAATTTAATTTGCGTGCACGAGCTCGAGTGAGTGGTCCTTGTACAACAGGTTCATTCTGGGGAAGCGTGGTTGTATGGGTGGTTGTATCCACTGTAGAGATGTCCTCATCACGAGCTGGGGCAACTGTTCATACTGGATGAGCGCAAGGAGACGCTTTCATTAGCCTGCATTCGATTGTAAGAATGTTACATGTAACAAACCAATAAGCCAGTGGCACAACGGACAACGAGTATCTCGGTGAGCTTCAAGGAGTATTTCTTACACCGGTATTTAGATGGCATCTTCATGATTGGTTTCACCGACTTGTTTGATCTGTACAATCTAAAAGCGCTCGACGCCTCCCTTATAAGATATTGGACAATATAAGTGTGTGCAATCATTGTCTACATTTCTGATGCACCGATAAATGTCATATATATACATATCATCCTTGATTTGTATATGTAGATACATGATCTTGGAAGCAATGGCAAGGGAACAACCGGTGGGTTTCGCTGACCCAAATATGGTGTCCAAGCAAACCATGGACGAAAATAAAGAAGTTGTCCACGAGTATATAGAAAAAGTAGTGCTGACTCATTCGGACAAAAAATTCATACTTTTACCCTACAACCTGGGGTAAGTGTTTCGTCCAGATGCTATACTTGTTGATTTCTACTATATATATCTCACCTCGAAGTTAGATTCAGTGACCATGACGACATACCTATGTAGGTATCACTGGGTTCGACTCGTAATTATACCGAGATAGAACCAGGTAATTTACCTTGATTCCAAAAAGGGCGGCACCCACGATTTGAAGCCTATCAAAGATTTTCTCGACACGTCGTTCAGTGTCTACAAATCAAGGGAAGGGCTACACAAGAAGGGCCTAGCCACTCTAACGCATACTTTTAAGTTTCCGGTATCCGATCGTACACAATAATCCTCACACTCCATAACAATACCTTCGGAACTAATTAACCTATTATGTTTTGGCAGCGCCACCAGCAGCCAAAGGGCACTGACCTATGTGGATTCTATGTTTGCCACAACATGGCACTCCTCGTTGGTTCCCAATAGACTAATGTTATACAGGTGTGTCAATTTTGCAATAATTGTCTCCACTTATTAATTTATATACACGCGAAACTTTACTCTTCTCATCGATAGGCTTGGCAATGTGCTGAATTTGCGTTGGAACAGACTGGCCTGCTAGCTATTCGAGGACATCTCTGTGCCTTCTTGCTGCATGAGGTCTTAAATCCAAAGGGCAGATGCTACTCAGGGGTCAACGAAACATGAGTTGTGAATTTGTTACTTACCATACATTCAGATTAATTTATGAATCCAAAGGGCAGATGCTACTCATTTCTACTTCTGAATCCAATTAGTTAGTACATATGTAAGTTGATTTCTAAAATGGATGCGCAGTACATATATTGTAATGTGCGATCTGAGTTGATTTATGAAATAGATGCGCTGTATGTTGTGTAACATGTAATTGGAGTACATTTTTAAAATTTATGTCATAAAAATATGCTGGTCATACTGTATATTGTCTTTTGTTTTAGAGGGTATGGCTAGCAATTCCTGAGGCTAGCCAATAAATTAAAATTTAGTAAAAAATAGAAAATCAATATCACAGACGGTTCTAACAAAGAATCATCTGTAAAGAGGCATAAATCACAGACGGTTCCACTGCCGCACCGTCTATGATGAGGGCATTATCACAGACGGTTTCAAATTGGAACCGTCTGCGATAAACCCATCATCACAGACGGTTCCACTTAGGAACTGTCTGAGATGATACAATATCACAGACGGTTCTAATTTAGAACCGTCTGTGATGAGTTTTTTCACAGACGGTTGGAAAACTGTCTCGCAATGACTCTTTGTCATCATTGACACTTGCTTATAGATGGTTAACAAAACCATCTATGATGTGGTTTACGAACCGTCTATAATGACCTATTGTGCAGTAGTGTTATGATAACTAGTGTGGAAATCGAGCCAATTTCGAGTATAACCTAGCTTTGTTTCAAATTGGCTTCCGGCATGTTTTTGTTGGTATTGATCTAGATTTGGATGCTAAAGTGGAATATAGAACATTCCAAAATGTTGGAGGTCCAACCGTAAAATATACATAACTATCCAACCGTAAAATATACATAACTAAAAATAATAGGTGATATTTAAAGCACCTCCTTCATTTTAAGAGCAAAAAATCCCACAATAATCTTGAAAAAGAAAAACATTAGAAATCCTCATATTAGTTGAAAGAAAAAGAGAAGGACCTCCAATACTTATTTTGGTGGAGACAAATTATAATTGTGCAAATTAATCATATATAAATTGTAGAGTTATATAACAAACACAATTGTATTTTAATTATTGAAAGTAGAATTGTATATCAAAGATAATTATATCGTAATATCTAGCCTGCAATTGTATAGACAAATATGTTAGTTAGTATAAATATAAAACAATTGATATTATTCAGAGACACCACCGTTGCCCAGAGAACAAGAAATTCACACGTTACTCTGAAGAAAGAAAACACCTACAAATTCTATGTTAATCGATAAAAGAAAGTAAACGGTCTAAACTGCATATTTTGGTGGAACAAGATTATAAAGGAACGGATTAATTGGATGGAACCATATCCTCTGCCAGAACGCAGACTTTTAGCTACAGTGATCTGTGCATATTACGGCAGAGAACTATACCTAAAGTAGCGGCAAACACTGTAGCATTGTAACAAATCTTATTAATCTGGCCTTGGCTCGAATACAAGTTATACTCTGATACTCCTTATACGTAGTAGTCTTTAGATCAGATCAGAGTTTTGTGAGATAATACATGAGTGTGCACGGTCTTAAGAACAAAGTAGATAAATCTTATAGAGAGAATCAAAATAACGACATTGAAGCAACCACGATGAGAAAGAAAAGATTTGGTGAAGTCGACCGTAAATTCTTTAAGCATAACCTTAAAAGAGTACAATGGATTGTTGCACTCTCATAACATCTCAAACCTTTTATTATCCTCGGATCCTTTCTCTATACAAGAATATAGTGCTAAAGAATAATCTAGTTTCTAATTCTCTTATGCACCTCTTATTTTAGGTGAGTTGGCTTGTAACTTCTTAGTTACTTGGATTCTCTATAACCACCCCTAGATTTATATAGCATTCATACTTCTCTTCCAAAACAAAATAAGCATCCTAATCCTAAAAGACTACGAGTCTTTGACAATGCGGACGCCTACAGATGTAGATTTGATGTCAACGACTCAACGCCGAGATAAAATGAACCGTCACATTGCTTGATTGTACCTTTTAGTGTCACATTTGGTGACCATAACTTGTCAGAATTGCACTGCATCAGCGCTGAATTTCCATATGTATTGTCATTTGCTTTTGCCATCAGAAAGCATTGACGCCATAGTACAGCTTTGATGCTTGTGGAGCAATCCGAGTAACTGAAATCCCAAACGGCTAATGATAATTTTTCTTTCTTCGACCATGAGCTATTACATAAGAACGTAGTTGCACAAATCAGTTCAGTTGATTTCAGCTGAAGCACTACAAATCAGTTCTGTCCACCAACAGTAATTCGAATGCAGTCATCTGACAGCCTGCTAACTGTACCATTTACTCTGACTGACCATAGGATTTTGCTACCTAAAGCTGTCGAAATTACCGTAATGAATCGCTAAATTTCCAAATCACTAAAAAGTTCCTAGTAATTATCTGATGGAACTACCCTGGACATAACAGAATCTATGGCATACTTGCAACAATTAAGAGAAATGATTTAATGTAGCAACAAGATGAATACGATAAATAAAAAAATTATCACGTTCTGTTGATTAAAATTTTTTATCTAGTACCACATGCTTAGTTACATGTGCTAAAATTATTACGAAATCTTTCAGAACACCTTTAGTCATTACAAGGGGCATTTTCCTGGAGATAATCTAGAATTAAATGGTCGAATATAGCATCACCTGAAACAATCTTTCTTGTTCTGACATGTTTAACTTGCTAATTATACAAAAGAATATGGTACATACTTTTGGTACTTGATGGTCTTGATATTAAGGCCAAGCGTAGGGCTGATGACACTGGTGTCCTCCCCATTTATCTTCAGCACAATTGTTGTCTTACCAGAGTTGTCCAGGCCAGTGGAAAATTTTCACGTCAGTGATTCCTTAAAAGAAAATAAATCAAGAACGAGAACAAAGAACACAAGACCCTGAAAATCAAGAAACATACATACACTGCATCGCAACCCAAGAATGAAGAACAACAGTACATTTTGTTGGTATATGCCCAGGACAGCCACTCCCAGTTCCAATTGCTCCCGTAGAGAAAACGAAAAACGAACAGAGCAAGGGCAAGAACGATACAGGAAGAGATCTGTTTGGGGCGATTTTCTTTGATTTCACTTGCCAACCAGAAAATGACTACTGATACATAAACTAAATAGTCTAATGTAAGGAAACAAACATTGTGCGTGATTTATGGAAGCAGGATCACCACAATGATCAACTTGCCGGAATTAATACTAATGCAAACGGAAAGAAATTCAAAACACACACACTAATTCCCGCCGGTGATTACTGCACTCGGCGACTTATTCTCCACCATCTTCCGTGTAAACTTTCAGCAAAATGGCCAAGCCAGGATTAATACCAACAGACTCCCCCTTAATCTTGGCTTGGTTCAAGATTCCGAACACCCAAAAGATGACGCATAACTGCCAGTTTTCCTCCTGGCAACGCCTTTGTCAGAGCATCCGCCTTCTGTTCTTCAGTACTCACAAAATCAACATTGATTAGTCCATTCTCAATACATTCCCGAATGAAATGGAATTTCGTATCAATGTGTTTACTGCGACCATGAAAGACTGGGTTCTTCATCAAAGCAATAGCCGATTTGTTATCCACAAACATCTTCACTGGTTTTGGACTCTCTCCAGTCAATTCTCCTACAAGACTTCTTAGCCACAACGCATGACATGCTGCTGCAGTTGCTGCCATGAATTCGGCTTCACAAGATGACAAAGCTACGGTCTTTTGCTTCTGTGAAGACCATGACACTAAGTTTTGATTGATGTAGAAAGCCATACCTCCTGTACTCTTTCTATCATCCAAATCTCCAGCCAAATTGCTATCACTGAACCCTGTGAGCACTTCTTCTTCACCTCCACCTCTTGCATATGCTAAACCAAAATGAATTGTTCCCTTCAAATACCTCATGATCTGCTTCACTGCTTTGCAATGCATGATAGTGGGTCTTTCCATGTACCTACTGGCCACTCCTACTGCATATGCTAGATCAGGCCTGGTATGGAGAAGATACCTCAAGCATCCAATCATTTGCCGGTATTCTGTTGCATCCACTGCCTCCCCATTCAGATCCTTATGCAGATGTGCCTTCTGCTCCATAGGGAATTTGTTTGGGTTGCATTCTGCCATCCCAAACTTAGCTAGCACCTTTTTAGCATAAGCAGTTTGTTTGAGTGTTATCTGCTTTGCTTCTTGCGCTACTTCAATCCCAAGGTAGAATGTAAGCAGACCAAGATCACTCATCTCAAACTCTTTCATCATCTCCTGTTTGAATAATGCAATTTCACTTGGATCCTTCCCTGTCACAATAAGATCATCCACATAGACGCCAATTATAAGACTTGCTTGGCCTTCTCCTCTCGTGTACACTGCCTGTTCTTGTGAACATCTGACAAACCCAAATTTCTTCAAACTTCTGTCCAGTTTGATATTCCAAGCACGGGGTGCTTGTCGAAGGCCATACAAAGCTTTGCTCAGCTTATACACCAGCTGCTCTTTTCCTTCAACAACAAAGCCATCAGGTTGACACACATACACTTCCTCATCAAGTTCACCATGCAGAAAAGCAGATTTTACATCCAGATGGTGAACCTCCCAGCTCCGGTTTGCTGCAATTGCAAGAATCAACCGCACAGTGTCAAGCCTAGCCACCGGTGCGAATACTTCTTCAAAATCAATGCCCTGTCGCTGAACATACCCCTTTGCAACCAACCGAGCCTTATGCTTGATTACTTCACCATCTGAGTTTCTCTTGAGTTTATAAACCCACTTCAAACCAATTGGCTTGTGCCCTGCCGGCAATTCAGTGAGTTCCCAAGTAGAGTTCTTCTCAATGGATGCGAGTTCAGCCTTCATAGCTTCCTCCCAATGAGATTGTCCAACAGCTTCCTGAAAAGATGTTGGCTCCTCCAACTCCATCAGCAATACTTCCTCTTCATGACTTTCATCCACCAATTCAACTCTGTTTGTCTCCTGCATGATTTCAGCAATGCTTCTATATTTAACTGCATGATTACCTGAAGAGCCACTGCAATCTGATTGTGGCGTTGTCATCATGGATGGTTCAGATGGAGGAGGGGAGACTGGACGTGCTGTTGCTGCAGCTTCCTTGGCCTTGCGTGCCCGTGCCCTTGTGATCATTCCAGAGAACGATGCACCTGCTGGGGCAATTACTCCTGTCTCGGACGCTCGTGATGTTTTGGACTGTGGTGCTAGTGGTACTGAGTCCTGATCTTGAGCGCCCGCCTGGATGTCTTGAGCAACATCACCTTGTGCATTCCCGGTTGGCATTATTTCGGGATACACGATCTCCTCCAGAATAAATTCTGAACCAACGTCTTCATTCATTTCTGCTGCCCAGTTCCACTGCAAATCTTCTTCAAATTTTACATCTCTACTCACATGAAGCTTTCCCCGACGAGGATCAAACAGCCGATGTGCTTTGCAGCCTTCTTCAACACCAAGATAGACCATGGTCTGACTGCGATCATCCAACTTTTTCAGATGTGGTGTGGCCACCTTGACATGAGCTGTGCAGCCGAATACTCTGAGATGACCAAGATGTGGCTTCCTGCCCTTCCACGCCTCGAACGGAGTACGATCTCCCATTGCTTTGGTTGGCAACCGATTCAGCAAATACACTGCATGTCTCACTGCCTCCCCCCAAAACTTGCCTGGCACTTTCATACTCTTCAGTAAAGACCTTGCCATAGCCATTACAGTTCGGTTTCTGCGCTCAACAACACCGTTTTGCTGCGGTGTGTATGGTGCAGTGAAGTGCCTTTGGATGCCACTTTCTTCACATAAACTAGTGAATTCTCCAGAAAGAAACTCCCCACCTCTGTCTGTCCTCAATGTTCTGATATGATGCCCACTTGTGTTCTCCACCATTGCCTTGAACTTCTTGAACACAGAACATGCTTGATCTTTTGATTTTATCACGTACACCCACATCCAGCGTGTAAAGTCATCAATGATGAGCATAAAATAACTATTACCGCTGAGTGTGGATGGAGTGATCGGCCCGCAGAGGTCAGCGTGCAACAATTCAAGCGGCTCCTCCGCTCGGAAGTTTGCAACGCCAGGGAATGGTAATCTTGTTTGCTTGGCGATCATACAACCATGGCACAGCTTGTTTGGATGCAAAATCAGGGGAACTCCTTCAGCCATTTGCTTCTCACCAAGCATCTTCAAAGCTTGAAAATTTGCATGCCCCAACCGAGCATGCCACAGCCACGCTTGATCATCCATGGACGCCATGAGACACACTGGACTAGCTATTTGCAGGTTGATTTTGTACAGACGATTACATGTTCGTCTAACATTCATCAACAACTGCACCTGATTAGTATCAAATACTTTCAGATATTCGCCCTCCATGACCACGCGATGTCCAGTTTCAGTGAGCTGTCCAAGACTGATAATGTTGCTGCGGAGTCTTGGAACGAAGTAGGCGTCGTGAAGTAACCACTGGCTTCCATCTTTGCATGCAAACAACACAGAGCCTTTTCCCATGATTCTTACAGATGAATCATCTCCAAAACGAACAACACCAGTGACACTTTCATCTAATTCTCTGAACTTTGTCTTGTCACCGGTCATATGATTGCTTGCACCGTTGTCAAGATACCACTGTTCAGAGTCTGCTGCCTCCTGGAAATCAGGTGTGACCTTTTCTTCATTGAGCATCACTTGTTGGTCGTCTGGTTCTTCCTTTTCTTCATGCGAAACAGCAAGCATGAGTGCTGGCTCAGTGTCATCGGTTTGAGTGAGATGAGCTTCTTCTACCTTCTTCTTGAGTCTACACTCAGATGCAAAATGTCCCAACTTTTCACAGTTGAAACACCTTATGTGACTCTTGTCGCGATTACCGCCAGCAGGGCCTCCTGCCCCGTCTCTGCGTGGAGCGTCACCACGGCCGCCCCGTCCGCGACCTCTTCCACGACCGCGACCACCCCGGCCGCGATTGCCACCATCTCCATGCGAGTGGAACTTCCCTTTGTTGTTTGATGTCGAGCCTCCGGTGACATCCTTCTGCCGCGCCTGCCACTCCGCCTGAGTTAGCAGGAGCTGCCCATCGCCCTGACCAACGGGTGCGCGCCGCCTTGCACGCTCTTCGAAGGTCTTCAAGCGCCCGAGTGCCTCCTCGAACGGCATGGATTCCAGATCACAGAATTGCTCAATTCCGGCTATGACCGGATAGAAGCGATCTGGAACTGTGTTGAGCAGCTTCTTCACCATGGTGGCATCATCAAGAGTACCGCCCAGATTAGCGTACCTTGCTGCCATGCCACTGATCCTTCCAGCGTAATCATCCAGGGACTCGCCGTCCTTCATGCACAGCGAGTCGAATTCGCCCTTCAAAGATGCAAGACGCGCTGCCTTGACACGATCACCTCCGACGAACCTCGTCTTGAGGCTCTCCCAGATTTCTTTCGCCGTCTTCTTTGGTGCCACCTGCGAGATGACATCTTCTGGAAGTGCCAACAGCAGCTGCGCCCTTGCCGTCTTGTCCTTCTTGACGTCGACGACCACATTGTCCGCTGGAGCAACGGCCTCCCAGAGACCTTGTGCGTCCAGCAGCGCCTCCACTTTGATTGCCCACGTAGTGTAGTTCATCGCGGACAGCATTGGGTATTGGAACGACACCCCGCCGCCATCTCTTGCCGCCGCTGCAGGAACTACCGCCATATGGTTCAACCGGAGGAACTTGGGCATGCACACACCGTGCTCTGATACCAGATTGTTGGTATATGCCCAGGACAGCCACTCCCAGTTCAATCGCTCCTGTAGAGAAAACGAAAAACGAACAGAGCAAGGGCAAGAACGATACAGGAAGAGATCTGTTTGGGGCGATTTTCTTTGATTTCACTTGCCAACCAGAAAATGACTACTGATACATAAACTAAATAGTCTAATGTAAGGAAACAAACATTGTGCGTGATTTATGGAAGCAGGATCACCACAATGATCAACTTGCCGGAATTAATACTAATGCAAACGGAAAGAAATTCAAAACACACACACTAATTCCCGCCGGTGATTACTGCACTCGGCGACTTATTCTCCACCATCTTCCGTGTAAACTTTCAGCAAAATGGCCAAGCCAGGATTAATACCAACACATTTGGACTTGAACCTAGCCAGAAATAAAAAAAGAAGAAGCAAAAGGAATGGAACTGGGAGGATGCTTACACCAGGAGTATTCGCGTTCCTTTTCCTTGCGCTTGATTCTTCCTGATGATGCCGAGGAGACCCATTCTGGAGGTGGCCTCAGTATACCAGGAAGATGAAGAGAGGACAAAAGACTAGTGAAATTTCAATTCAGTTGAGCCAGTCTTGGTGATCGCAGTCAGGTTGCTACCAACCCCCAAGGTACGACAAAACTCTACACGGTCACCCAGAGAAATATAAACACTGTTGGGTTTGCAATCTTTACATTGGCATTTTTCGCATGATCTTTAGAGTTGTAATTTGTAATGTGAAAGCTAAATTCAGCCTCAGAAGACAGAAACTGTAACTCCAAGGTAGGATATGTCATTGCCATGTATACTACTAGATGCGTGGGCACGGCGTACGCCGCGCCAAAGGCCACGCACCCAGAGGACAAAAATCATGCGGCACATAAAAAAACCAGTTTCAGTTTTTTTTTGGGGTCTTCTCGCAAAAGAAGGGTCTGGATGTAACATCGGATGTAATCCTAGAATTTTTCGAAACAGGTTTCTCACAAAAAAGCAAACCTGGATGGAATTTCAGAATTTTCAGGGGCCTTCTCGCCATAGAAACGGAGCTAGTTGTAATTTTGGGAATTTCTGAGAAGGTTTGATCAGGAATTTTGGGCTAAGCGAGAAAAACAAATTTTGGGCTTTTTGTGGGGACTGTCCGCAAAAGGGGCTAGATGTAACTTTGGGAATTTTTAAGCTCCGTTACACAAAAAATCAAGCGCCAAAACGGATCTAGATGTAATTTCAGAAATTTCCGAGAGGGTCTTCTCAAAAAAAAACAAACACAAAGATAATTTCAGAATTTTCGGGGGCCTACGTGAAAGAAAATTGAATTTTGGTTTCTTTGGGTCCTTTCCACAAAAAAAAGACTTGGATTTTGGGATTTTTGGAGGGCCAATGCGAGGAAAAACAAATTTCAGAAATTTTTTGGTGCCTTTCTGCCAAAAAAAAGGACGCATATGTAATTTTTGAGATTTTCAGGAAGTCTTTTTGCAAAAAGTCAAGTGCCAATACGGGCTTAGATGTACCTTCGAGAATTTTGAGGGGGTCTACTCGAGAAAAAATGGACCCAAATGTATTTTTGGAATTTTTAGAGGGCCTATGCGTAAAAAATGAATTTCAGAATTGTTCGGGGGCTTTTTTCAAAATGGGATCTGATGCAATTTTAAGAATTTTTGGGGCCTTTTCGCAAAAACAGGTGCCATGCACAAGTCGCGCCAGCCGTGCGCCCATGCCACATGGCCGCGCCACGTGCCAGCCATGTACCCACGCCACACATCACGCGGGGACTGCTGCGCCACATGGCTGTTTGCGTCCGAGTACGGGGATTAAGGCCCTGTTTGTTTCGGCTTTTTCACTAGCTTAAAAGTCAAAAAGCTAAAACCGAAACAAACGGAGTGCTTTTCAGCCGGGCTAAAAAAAGCCTAAAGCCTCTGTATAACTATAAGCCAAAAGTCAGTCACAGGAGGCTTTTTTTGGCTTTTACGGATTGAAATAGGCATTTGCCATTACAATTCTAAAATAATTACCCACCAATGCCTTTTTTTTCCTCTGGACTCCTCCCCGACTCCCTCAACACCAGCGACGGCTTGCCTCCCTCGCGCCTAGGGCTACCAGCGGCGCTCCTCCCTCGCCCCTAGGATTAGCCGGCGGTGACCTCCGGAGAGGCTAGCCGACGGCGACCTCCGGAGAGGCGGCTATAGTGCCTTTGTTGGAGAGGTATCGTCACTTTGTCAGGCATTTTCTCGATCCGTTGCGGCGCCACGCGAAGGCGAGCATAGGAGCAATTTCCTCTTCCGCGATTTCTTCCACACGGGAGCGATTTCTTCTCCAACATTTTCTTCCGTGCGAGAGCAAAGTGAAGGTGGGATTTCCTCAAAAACGCTGTATTAATCCCCTTCCCAATTCCCTTTCTTCTCTCTATCTCCCTCTCTATCTCTCTAATCCCCTTCATTTGTTCTCTTCTCAGGCAAAATCTCCCACTCTCACCACGCCTTCAACATGCAAGCACAGTTGATGGGTCGTCGAAATTGAGTTGTGGCGCCGCAGCCGCCGCAAGGCAAGTCCATGCTAAGCGCCGCCTCCTCCTCCATGGAAATTTATAAGAAAGGGTATGCAAATGATGTCAGTAGAACATAGCTCAAATATGAAGAGAGTTTTTCGTTTATAATTATTGTAAACGAATCACTGTTTTCTCATTTTTTTATTGTGCTGTTAAAGATATAAACTAGGATTTGCACCAAAACTGTGAACTTGCGCTTCATTGAGATCGGTTCAAGTCTCTGCCATTTCAGCTTGTGATATGTTCTGTAAGATGAAATACTATTGACTACCAGAGTTGACAGATCAGAAAGCAACATATCTAGCTTACGGCTTCCCTGCACCTGCAATTGGTTCACAGATAATAGTCAGATTCACCATCCAGAGTTAAGAGTCAGTTTCTGCAAAGTTGGACAGATTATATTTTACAAAAATATTGGCCACTCCATATTTTGTATGAACATAGAACACAGTTTTTTTAGGAGAGAAACTGCGGTCGTCATCCAAACACTTATAGCAGCTCTGGCAATGTCCTGAGCTTTCATAGCTGAAATTATTTCTTTTACACTTTCATTTTCAGATGCTAGCTTTGTTATGTTAACCGAAACAAATTAGCTTAAAGGAGTATACGCAGGTACTGCTTGCAGGTCGAAATTTGTCATATGCTGAAAGATTGGTATGGTGGGATTGTCAAAGGCTCTTTCAACATAGGAAATACAGAAATTGTTACATATCAAAATTTTGCTCTGCTAATTAGATTTAGTTAATACAGTTCTGACATCTACGAACCTTTATTCAGCGGGCGAAGTCCGTGATGCTTGCTGAGATGGAGGCTCATAGCCAGATGGTTTCTACACAAATGGGAGCACTCATTGACTGGCGCAGGCTGGAAGTGGACTTGCTCAGCTGTTGTTGTATTTACTGAGGAAGCACTCATGACGGTTGCAGGCCTGAAGCAGGGACATTTGAGTTAATTTTTCCAGCAGCACCAACATGACGTCCTTGTAACTTTAGTCAGCTTTCATGGCATTCTTTTGCAGCTACACACAGTTTGAGCTATTCGATCGAAATGTAACATATATGTACTATAATGAGGTGGTCGTGGTGATAGTAACAGTAGGGGCCATAATTTTTTGTGGAGGCTTTGCTTGATGAGTCTCGTGTTAGCTTTAGCTTAGGCATGTGCGTTCAACGAACCATGTAAAAACAACCAAGAGTAGGACAGATTCAGGCGTTGTTTGCTGGGGGTGTTGAGGCTGTGTATGGTATTAATTTTCTGTATAAAACATGACATGGTGCCACTGGCTGACTTTAGGACAATCAACAATGGAAACATTAGCACGCATGAGAGAGAACTGTTAAATACGTGGATTATGTTTTGCTTGGCCTCAAGAGTTCAGACCGTTACCGGATTCGCCGTAAATTCTGTGGATTGCTAACTAGATTCGTTGACTCAAACCGGTAAATTCTGTGTTCACAGTGGAAATCGGTAGAAAAAGTGATGAACTCGAATCCTTTACCGTAAATCGGATGCACTGTATTTCTAGTAATTATGATTCAGACTAGTCCAGTTTGAATTTCTCTTCACAATGTGCTCCTTTAACATTTGCTTTCAAATCGCAGTAATCTGCCCTATTAAAGCGTGCGTAAATGGATGATGTGGCCGCGCGGAGCGAATGGATCGGCATAAATCGACGTGGCTCACACGCGAGACCGAAATCCCCTTGGGTCTAATATAAGGATTATTGTATTATCACTGACCCTATGCATTTCTAAGTTCGGAAGTCTAAATGCCGTTGCTTCTGTATAACAGGGTTTACATTATCAACTTGACCTTGAAAATTGCCCCCGACCGGTACCGATTTTCGTCGATAATCGATGGAAAACTCATCAAAAATTGAAGGGTTTCAAAATCAAACTTTTTAAAGGAAAAATTAAAATCGATTTTCACCGACAATCACTTGATATGCCTCGGTAATTACTCGATATGCCTTGCTAATCAACTGACCAAATAAACTTATTCGGCAGTCGATTTTTTTGAGCTATTTTCGCTCGATTATCACGATATTTACACCGCATAAATTTTTCTAATTTTTAATTTTTTAAATTTAACCAGTTTACCGATTAGTATTAGATACCAAACTAGCTCGATATGATATTCGAGCAACTATCGACCATATTGCAAACCCGTACCGACTCCACTGGTACAAATGCGCACCGGAAATGCCAAAACTAATCATCGTCATCAGCACAGCACTAACTCGGAGAGATTTGGGTATTTGCTACTTCAAACATGTGGCTTCGCAAATTTGCCACTGGACCCACATTTCATTGACTCAGATGGTCCCACATGTCATTGGCTCAAGTGGCATCATAATCCAAAGAGTCAATCTTTAAAGTGGCAAATAACCAATTTTCTCCACTAACTCGAGCGAGTGCAGCAAATGCCTAACAAAATCATCTCCACCTACGTACACCAATCAGCTCTAATTCAGGGGCCGAGCTGACTAGAAATTGTACGGAACTAGTCATATATTCGTGCGATGTAATAGAAACTCAATTTGCGATAAAAAATTTATTTACAAAGAACACTAACCTTATCTGAATAATAATGTTCACTTTGAATGTGCAATGGTTAAATATTTCAATCAATTCATCGAAGTATATAAATTTCAAGCACCTATTTACAAACTTGAGCTTAAAATTATCTTTAATTTCATAAACTTAAATAATAACATCACAATACTTAGAATTGTAAATTTATAACATCATAATTCGAAATCGATCGATCAATCGAAAGAGGTATCACCTGCTGCTCTATTGGGGCAAAGGTATTGAAGAGGTAGGCGTCATCCGTATGTGGCTGCCACCATCAATGACATGTGTGGCTCGTATGCCTTGCTCTGGCCATACCATAACCCCACCTCGTCAACTAGCTCCACCACCTCCTTCCTTCCCTCAACCTATTGACATCATCCACCGCACGCGAGCTCCAGCAGCGTCGCCAGCCTATCTCACCGTCCACCACCGACGACTTGCCCCTGCGCCGCATCAACGAGATCAGAAAGGTCGTCCATTACTTTTGCTCAACGGATAAGCTCAACACATCTGCAGAAGAGGCAAGAAGCAATGGGGTTATATAAATTCAGCAACCGAGGAGATATCTATGGATTCCAGATTAAGAAATCGTTGAATAAAGAAGGCAATAAAAGGAAAAGAGGCAAGAAGTGACCCAACTCTAAGAATCAGAGCTCTACTTCCTTCGGAAGAAAATCAATCAATCCAATCCGAAAAGCACAAGAACAATCACCGTCGATTCGAATGCTAAATTAATGGGAGAAAGGAAAGTAATAAATAAGTCAATTCATTGTTATTTACCACCTGCGACGGAATGATCCAATCCAATCTACCAGGTGGCCACTGTCCGCTTCCCACTCAGCCACGCGAGTGCGCACAAGTGTTAGGGTGAGGGTGGAGAACGAACATACCACTACTAATTCCTAATTAGAATTAGTAGAGATAGGGATAACAACTTATCTAGTCGCGTCATGTATAGCCGTGCACATACTGTATGTCGGCCAGAATCAAGTCTATACATGATTAGATAAAAAGAAAAGATAATCTTATTTACACATGCAAGTAAATATTTAATGGAAAGGATGCATATGGCAACTCAAAGGCACATGGTAACTCAGAAGCTATATTGTGCAGTATATGGAAAAAGAATCGGCCGTACAGTATTTGAAAATAGAATCAACTGATTGAAATAAGAGTCTGATACACCGCAGATCACGTATGCATGTATATCGAACCGAATTAAAACTTTCTTCGTTCACCAATGTACAGAAGATCGGGATAATGATAGTTTCGTGGGTATGCCGGAGGAGGGGGGAACAGACCGCTGTCACAAACTCATAATTAAAAGTAGTAGAGATAACAAGGTTTTTATCAATTGCAAATGAGATAATTAAATTAAAATAACTTGCATAATTAAATTAATTAGCAAAAATCAATCATACACCTTAATTATTACAAATTTGTACAATAGAATCAAACACATGGCTTAATAAATTAATTAAATTTCAGATTTCAAATTATATAATTAAGTAATTACATCTCAAAAATAAAAAATTACAAGATTATTAAATTCTAAAAGCTATGCTTCTTCCCATCTTCAATTGTAAGTCCTGCATGTCAGGCTTTGTGCATAAAGAAATAAATAAATCAAATTAAGCAAGAGATTAAAAGGTAGAGTTGCCATCAGTACCTCTCGCGAATTAGGGTTTCATCACTTGGCAATTATACAAACCTAAAATTTATTCATAGACACGTAAATAATGAAAAAAAATCACGCGATAGAAAAGTAATTCCACACTATAAAAGGGTAGAATACCACAGTAGAAAGGGATAAGCATGAGCATTGTGCATTGGGAAAGCTCACAAATGAAGCCTCCCTCCAGTGCAAACCTTAGACCTTAAGGCAGCTTGCTCATATAGGCACAAAGCATCCAACACAAGCCTCCAGAGTAAGCCACACAAGAGCACAAGCATCAGGCAAGCCACTCAAGGTAAGAACCAAAGAGCAAGAGAAAAAACACATACACCCAAAGCAAGTAAGCCACCATCACAAACATCATCAAGACTAGGAGCACCAAGCCTGAAGGAGAAGGAGATCACCAGAAGCTAGGAGGCCATCAAGCACCAAGGAGCCAGAAGGTCAAGAAGAGGAGAAGGCAAGAGAGCTAGAGCAAGAGGTCTCCTCCATCAGCACCACAACACTGCACTTCCTCTCATTTTTCATATTACAGGTAACCTCCACATTCATAGCTGTAGCAGCATAGAAATAGCAGTAGCATGAATCAAATAGAGACTAAAGACAATAGAAAAGTTAGTGGTCTCAGTTAGTGGTTGCAAAGGCAGTATTGTACATGCCCACGATATTGTGACACTCCCTACTGTGCAACAAAAATCGTAGGTATCACCATGATACTGTTAATTGCCATCCATCTAGTTTGTGAATCATCATTGACCAAAATCACAAAACTCAAAAGCTAAATCATGCATCTAGATCAAATAATCATACTCATTATAGTGGAAAATAAGTAGAATGTATGGGAACTAGATGCAAGCAAGGAAGTAGAGGGGAGGCTGAGGCAGCCAAGGGCCAGGGCGGCGCCGACCGAGGGCAGGGGCGGCATCAGCCAAGGGCTAGGGAGGCGGCATAGGTCAGTAGGGGCATCGGGCAAGGGCAAGGTGATGGGCTAGCAAGGGCATTGCACCCAGTCAGACCGGCGGCAGCTGCCCACACGTGGGGAGGCGGCCATTGGCAAGGTGTGGGCTGGGCATAGGCGTGTGGCTTGGAGGGGGCAGCGCGGGTGACCTAGGGCGGGGTAGCCGAAGGACGGGTAGCACCAGCGAGGAGCCAACAGTGGCGGATAGATTCTGCAAGGGACGAGGATGCGCCATGGAGAGGGCGGAAGAGAGGAGCCAAAGAAGAAGAGAGCCAAGAGAAGGGGAGTTCAGTCGAATGGATAAGCAGAGAGGAAGGAGGAGAAAAGAAAAGAAAAGAAAAGAGAAGAAAAGAAAAGAGGAGAGAAAGAAAGAAGAAAAAAAGGAATTTAAATCTGTGCATCAGCCATATTAATTTATCCATATTAAAATCCTATAAGTTTTTAATAATCCAATTTATCGAGCATTTAAATAAAAGCCTTCAAATTAAAAATATCCACCAAATTGAAAAGGGTCATATATATATATATATAGAAATAGCAATTGCCATAATAATTAAAACAGAAAATAATGCTAGTATTATGATGAAATTACAACCCAAAACTTTAATAAACCATGCAGATTAAAATATATCAAATGAAATACGGCAAGCTAAATTATTTAAATCTAAATTGCACCAATTTAATGTGCTACAAGTTAAAATGTCCTAAATTAAATTACATCAATTTAAAATGCCTCAAAATTGAAATACACAGTATACATACATCAATTTATCAGAACTCGGGAATGGGTGGATGCCGTAAAACATATAAAAATCTATTAGCCAATTAAGATATGGCATTTTGTCATTTTAGGAATTAAATCATACCCGTCTGGAGCTCATCTTCAACAACTGTGTGAGGACGATTATTTTTATCCAAATCTAGGAAAGCATTCCTTGATCATATTTAAGTAAATTCAAGCAAATATATTTGGTTATATGTGATATCACCAATGCATTGGGAAAATTCTCTTTTAAAGAAAATATGTAAATCGGGGTTTATGGAAAGGTGATTTTGATAGTGAAATGTTGCATCAGCAATTAGTTTTGAATATGTGGGATTGATGTATCCACATATGTGGTGAGTAGAGGGTTCCAATGAGAAGGATTGTTATGCCAGTGGGGCCCACTACATAGGGTATGATATAAGAATAAATCTCTACACTAGGGCAATGAGCTGTAATATTCATATCAACCATGTGTGTGGAAATAACTAGGAAATGTTGTTCTATGACAGTGTTATGATCTCCACATTGGGATAAGAGTAGATAACTAAGAGAGGTGTGAAGCTGGGATACGCTAGTTCGGCCAGTGAGGGATACATAAAATCAACTGCGGTTGATTCTTTGGGGCTTTATATGTAAAGCCCTAGGTAGAGTATCTTTGTTGTCAGTTGAAGTACAATTGGTATGCTAAGAGTAGGTGGGAAATAGTTGAGGACACCACTACTCGTTGGCTATCAGGGTTGGAGATCTAATACCTGAGTAGTGATAAACATTTTGGGTTCTCAGCTGTGGTTGGATTCACTATGGATAAAATGGTACAAGATATACGTAAGGTAAAATCATGAATTAATACTTCTCTCCTGGATTGGAGGCTATGCAAGCTATATCTGCCTCATATATGAGTGCTAGTAGCATTTTAATAACTAAAAATTGAAAACATAGATCTTTCTAATAAAACCTATTTTCGATAGGAGGATTTGAGGAAAGGATTTAAGAGATGGTTTTGGAAAGAAAATTCATCTAATACATTTTGTTATTAACGCTTGCTGAGTACCTATTGTACTCACCCTTATATAAATCTCTTTTTACTTAGAAGCTCAGCTTGATGGATTCACCGAGGAGTGGTTGGAGAGTCACCCGTAGGATCAGGGTGACGAGGCGGTGGAGGACTACTCGGAGGACTGGGTTGAGTAGTAGTACATATAGCAGTGATCGTCGTACATATAGTAGTCCATGTGTAAGCTTTTACTGTAAAGGCTGTGTAATTACTTATAAACTTTAGACTTGTAGCTTACGTGGTATGGATTGTCTCTAATTATTATTCTACTGTAACACTCTGAATACGATATATTAACTAATAAAGTGTTGGGTTTTCTCGATATTTTATTAGCTAATATACTCAGATCAACGCAATTACCTCAGAGTTAATGATAGGGTTACGGTCGTTACCCTGGGTTAATTATGTGGGTCGTCACATTGTAGTACTAAGCGACAGAGGCATAGGAGAATCATAAACTTACAAATAAAAGCGTTGGAGATATGTCTTAGAGGCAATTATATAAATGATTATATTTTCTTATATTCATGATTTATTATCTTGTTTCTTAAATAATATCATTATTATTTATTATCAAGTATGTGACTTATTTGTGAAACTCTATATATAACTTTATGACGATTATTCTAAAGTGACCCCCTAGTCAATAAATATATGAGGACACATATGAATAGACTAGCATATATATTGGTTGATGACCATGTTTCACGGGTTATAGATATGGAGATATTAAACTAATAATATGGACACATGTTAGAGAATATGGAGTTGGATCGACCAACCCTGAGATAGCGCAAGAATGTTGTAATCTTACTTATCATCAGTTGTTCTCATATGCAATGTGTATGCTATGTATTTAGACTTGAGATTGACGTATATACTCAAGATGTGTAATGACTTATTTAGAAATTACCAAATGCTACGAGACATGATCGATCAAGATAGGATTTGTCCCTTTATATAACGAGAGAGATATTTCTAAGTTTTTTGAGTGGTTGGATTTTGAAATACATGGTCATGCTACTCACGGTTAAAAAGTTAACTATAGTCTGGTATTTTGAGTCACGTCACCTAGAAAGAGTAATCGAGCTAACTAAACAAGAATTGCACATACTCGCCTTGAATTTGACTGATATCATGAGGCAAAAAGAAATATATATAACTAAGGGCTGTTTGGTAGAGCTCCAGATCCCAGCTTCACCTGATATCTGAAACTTGTAGGTTAAAATAAAGTGAATTAAGTTTATATTTTTGGTCTAAAATATAAACAAGATGATCCATCTAAACATTCTTAATACACTCACATCTCCAACTCCACGGATCTAGTGGAGCTACGAATACCCAGCTCCACTAGATCCATAGATCTAGTAAAGCTGGAGCTCTACCAAATAGACCCTAAGCATTGTTAAAGTTCGTCCGATGTGATCTTTTCAAATACTCGGGAGTTGGTACGTCCTGTTAGAGACCACTACCAATTAATGGTTGAGTAAGAGTGCTCGAGCCATTTCAAGTATATATGAATCTATAGGGTCACACGTTTAAATGGTTGAAACTTGTTCGGATAGTGATCTAAATTCTGATGAGTTTTGAGTTCCTAATAAGCCTCTAATGTAGACACCCATTATGATGTATCTATATAAAGGAAAGAGGTGGTGGCTTTAGGGTTATGAGATATGATTGGAATTCAGAATTTCTGAAATCCTAACAGCAACACCTTCTTCGTCTAAAACCACGCAGTCAGCGCTAGTACTCCAATGCGTAGTGTTCCTGCCCCGTACGTGTAGATACCTTGAGGCGTTATTGTGAGGCTTCAACGCTAGGATGATCCGTAACCTGTAAAGTTCACGAGGAGGTGTTGGAGGAGGCACGAGGCTAGTATAACTATAACCGTACCAATGCGCTACATCAACTTTATTTTTACTATGGGTCTGCGCGTCTAGTGGTAATTCCGTAATCTCTAATTTATAGTAGTTTTTTATTTATATAGTAGAAAAATTTTAAATTTATACTAGAGTAATCTACATGTTCCCCCTTGAAAAAAAATTTGAAAAAAAATTGTGGGGCAATTGAAGGGCCGTGCTGGAGGAGAAGGATGGGCCCAGACCTGGGAGGAGGAGCCGAGAGAGATTGGATCACGGAGGCGGGCGCGGCGAGTGCGAGAATTCTGAACAGCGAGTGAAACGGCGGTTGATTATGGGCCGGATTTATTGGGCAGGCTGTCATGCTGAAAACAATGACCTTTTTGTTTTTCTTGTTTTAATACACAGGCTGCCTCTTTCTTTGCGATTTTTGATGGTTGACGAGTGAAAAGCTCCCCTAAAAAAAAAGTTAAAAAGCTCAGCTGCCAATCCATTTCAGAGGAACAAATCTTAACGGCTAAGGCTGCTCGTTGCTACGCACTACGAGAGTACGAGTGACTGTCACGGTGAACTACTCGCTACATCCAAGTCTATAAATCGTATTCCTTCCTGCCGCATTGACAAAAAAAGATATTATAAATAACTAGATTATCTCTAATTGTTATCGTTAAGTACTATATTCAATACATGCATGTAGAAAATAAAAAGTAAAGATGGATATTTGTTAAGAGTATAAAGAGAATATCACACTAAATTCGCATTATAACATAAAATATGTCATATATTTATAACTAACATCATTTAAAAGATGTGACTTGTGAACTTGGACAAAGAGAATACCTGTCACGGTGAACGAAGCAGCGGTTAGATATCAATGATCTTGTAAGTTGTAACTACTAGTACATACATGGAGAGAAATGGTTGCATGAATTTATGCTACTCGATCCAGAAGATTACAAGAAGCTGTCCGGATAGGATCTAACATAAATCTACGAATAAAATACCTTATCTCTGCAGGTTCATATTCACAAGCACCCCATCGGTACATATGATCACTGTACAGTTCCGAGGGAATCACGAGGTAGCCGATCGTCTCTCTCGATCCGCAACAATGCGAGAGGTAGCCCCACACAACGCATTTTATAAATCTCTCTCTCAGCATCTTCGATCCGAGTGACGCCAACCCATCCCCACTCCCGCACCCAATTAAGTATTGCTGCAAAATCATTTCCTTACTAAAAGTATTGCTGCAAATCTGACCATCATGACATAACCCTGATCTGATTAGCTGCCCGTGTTCCTGATCATAGGACAGTGCACACCGATCTGCCCACCCTCAAATATATATAGGGAACAAATGACACTGCAAATCGCTGGAACCACTCAACGATTGCAATTAACAATTCTAGTATAGTAGTTGCTGATGCTGTTTCGTTTTATTTCTCATTCCAAGACCGTGCACAGAGATATCATCTTGACATATTTTCTGTGTGTATGTTTTTATAAGGAAGAGAGGAGGGTGGGTGTCTTTATAAATTGCTCGCAAATCAGGAGAAGATAATACTAATGTATTACCAACTTCAAGATTTTGGAACAATCTTATCTGCAATGGTTATTGCCTTCCTATCAATCCGTACAACCTATATAAAGCCATGAATGCTAGATATTGAGCTAAACCATCCGTGTCATCTCATCAAAAATAAAATCTCAAATGTTTGGTATAAGAGTCATCTAATGAATAGATATATCCTATAACTATAAGACTACTAACGGGCAAAAAATGGAGGAAGCTTGCGTGTAATATTGTTCACTCCCTCATTACTATCGGTTTCCCAAAAAGATAGAAATACTGTACTAAGAAAACCCTAGGAGGCATATTCCTAGGTTTTCAACTAAAACCGATACAATGATAGTATCTCTATCGGGTTTGTAAATGAAAACCGATAGAAATACTTGTACTAAGGAAAACCCTAGGAGTGATATTTCTATCGGTTCTAAAGTAAAACCGATACAAGCGAAGGATAGTATTACTATCGGTTTTATTACAAAACCGATACAAATGATTATGTATATGTGTTGCTTTGAATAAGAACCGATACAAATATAGGCAGCTGTTTGTTTTCACGACAAACCATAAAGTCTGAATTCTGAGATATCGATCAAAAAGTGAAAAGGCCATATCTTTTGCACACATAGTTGGAATTATTTGAAAGTTTGCGAAACATACTTTGTGATACTCTACAGATCTTTTCTAAAAGGATTTTGGCAAAATGAGTAAGCATTGAAAACAAGCCCAAATTCACTTTGTAGGCATACTTTTTGGTCAAAAGTAGAAAAGTCAAATCTTTCTCAAATAAAGTCCAAGTATTACGAAAATTCCCGAAATGATTTGATGTAGAGTGCCTTCTTTTTATTCCATTAAGTAGCTACATACCACAATGCATTGACAAAATTTGTGAAAGTTTCATACGTACACATAACCTTTGCAAACACATATCAAGCGATACAATGATGTACTCCTTTTATTTACAATATAACCCTTCTTGATGATCTACCGCATATAATTTCTTCCATGTGTTATCGTTGTCACCGCTAAAACAGGCCCCATCATAACGGAGGTATTTCATCGAATTGGTCGTATTCTTCTTCATCTATGACATTTTTTACACCAACGATCCGCCGCTTACCATAAGGGCGACATGCAACCTCGGATTGGCGGATCACGCACATAGAAGACTTGATTTGCTTGTCAAGCACAAATCTGAATGGGTCATCTTTATAGGCGAGTCTGTTGAGATCCACAAGAGTAAAACCTCTCTTGTCGACCTTCACTCCATGTGGAAGTCCCACCCACTTACATCGGAACAATGGAATTTGGTATATTAAAATGTCGAGCTCCCAAATTTCTTGATCACCCGTAATAAGAGTTCATTGCCATTGAGGGTCCTCCTTTCGATGATGTTCATCGGACAAAGCATCTATCTTGACACGCTATTTTTGAGCAGTACTCTTAGCATCGACTTTCGATGTAAAAGGTGTACCCATTAATATCGTACCCTGCCATATGCGTACATTAAATCTAGGTCCGTCGACCAACCATTTGATAGTATCACTAATAGAGACCTCGCCTCTGTTTGAACCATGTTAGAAATCTATCGTTGTGTTCTCGCATGATGGAAAGCTCATCCATATGTGGATTCTCTTCTCGTAAAATCGACTTGTCTTTGCTCGATATACCACCGCAACCACGTCTTTGTCTTTGCAAAAGCTATCGGATCGCTTTGCAATACATATCAAACTATGGCCTCGTTAGTTTAGCTTTATAATTCCTTTGCAGATAATGCGCCCTCATGGCGAGATAGAGAACACCATTGCTTGTCTTCTCCGAGATAGTCCACATGAGAACTCAATAACCTCTTGGTCCCATAACCTTCCACAATACTACCCTCGAGTTTCGACCAGATTCCTCACGTAGGACTTTAATATACCCATGTACCTCTCGAGCGGATACATGTAGCGTAAGAATGCGGGCCACATATCTTAATCTCTCGACAAGGTGAACAACAAGATGGACCATGGCGTCGAAGAAGCGATGGTGGGAAATGCATCTCAAGTGACATAGAGTTTGCACCACCTCACTCTGTAAGTTGTCTAGCATATCATAGGGGTCAATAACTGCGGGGAGATCGCATTGAAGAAATATGAGCTTCGTGATTGCAAACTGACATCCTCGGCAGAATATTTCGATATGGCCCAGGGAGCATTTGGGTCATCAAGACATGGCGATCGTGGGACTTCATGCCCAACAACTTCAAATCATCCATGGACACCGGCTTCTTAATGTTTGCGGAGTAGCGGATGGAACTTTAATACCTTGGAGACATTTGCGAGATCTTCTTTCTCCTTCTTGGGCGGGTGTAGCATGCGGCGGGGATGTCTGGACCTTTCCCATCCTCCTCTATCACTGCAAGCGACGGGCTTTGATTCCCATGTAGGCCATGTCGCGGCGAGCATTCACACCATCCTTGGTCTTCGGTATGTTCGGAGGATACCAACCAAATTGTCATGAGAACATTCTTCTCAACGTGCATGACATCAATACAATGTCGGACATCTAACTCCTTCGATCGGCAAGTCCCAAAATATGGACCTCTTCTTCCAAATTGTCCTAAATGCGAGCAGATTTTCGACTCTTTTCGTCTTGAAGTTCAATATCCTCCTGCGTGAATATACTTGCCTTCCACTCATAAGGTGCGGGGCGAACGGACTTCCCTCTTCCCATCAAATTTGTCATCCATTTTCTGATGATCGATGACTTGGTAGAAACCTCACGGTGACCCATATACGCGGTTTTCTTGGAATTCGGTAGCCATAGGCTCTCGGTCTCCTCTTCACGAGATAGGACACTTTGGCTCCTTTAAATCTGTACCGCCAAATTACCAGCGCAGGAAATCATTTATGGTACAAAATACCATAGCTCGTAGGGTGAAATACTCTCTTTGTATGCATCCCACACGACCCCCTCATTCCACAATTGTACCAAATCCTCGATCAATGGTGCAAGGTACACATCAATATCATTTCATTTGTTTGGGTCCCGAGATTAGCAAGACATCATGATATATACGCTTCATGCACAACCAAGGAGGAGGTTGTAGATACACATACATGAAGCCCACGTCTTTGTGGCTGCTCATGTTACCAAGCGGATTCATTCCATCGGTACTCAACCCAAACCTTATGTTCCTCATTTGGCACCAAACTCCTCATGTTTCCAATCGATGTTTCTCCATTGAGCCGAATCGGCGAGGTGTCTCTTGCCATCTTCCTTCGAGACTCATAATGCCAACACAACAATTTTGCCTCTCGGGATTTGCAAACAACCGCTCAAGGCGGGGAATGATGGGCAAGTACCACAATACCTTGGCGGTGCACCTTTAGTGACCTCTTCACCATCGTTGCCTCGGCTCTTCGCTTCTTGTAATTCGCTTCTCCTTTTGTTTGTCTTGGGGCACCGAGCACTGCTTGGACAAGCGTGCAGCTCTGATATGCGTTACGGTACAAGATGCAATCATTAGGACATGCATGTATCCTTTCTATTTCTATTCCCATGGGACACGTAGCTTCTTCGCTTCATAAATGCTTGTTGGCAACTCGTTTCATACAGGAAGCACATCAGATAGAAGAACTAGAAGTGCATTGAAACTTGTATGCCCATCCAGCGGTGTTTTGCCTTGATTCGAACAATGCAAGGACCGAACCCAACTTGGTCTACTAATTTTAACGACAACCGATCAGATGACCGATGTAAGATTTTTTATCGGATATCTGTAACATTTTTTTTTCATACGTACAATATTTGTAATCATCGTATGCAGTAAAAATACACGATGATAGTAGAAATGTCGATCCGGATCATTGTAACATTTTTTCCCATGTGTGTAACAATTGTAATCATTATGTGCAACAAAAACGCGCGATGATAATAGGAATGTTCATAAAAAAAATATTATACACGGTAATTAAATTTGTTGCCCGATTTATTAAAAAATATTGCACTAACGCGTCCGACAAAAAAACTTACGTTGGACGTTCGACTCCTAGCATCTCCCTAATTTTAATACATTTTTTAGGTGAGTTATATCTGATTTGATCCAGTAACATGTAGCTTCCAAACCTTGAGAGTTTTATCTGATTTGATCCAGTAACATGTAGCTTCCAAACCTTGAGACGATTACACTCGACGATAATTTCCATTCTTCAAGAACCAAGCTTTGACTTACACCTTACAGTGACTTACACCTTACAGGTTGTATTCGGGTCAGGATTTTTGGGCGGCCGAGAAATGGTGGCATGGCCCGCTCTAAAGCCCGGCTCGACAGGACACTATAGCGCGAGTCGTGCCAAGCCTTAGAACCGAGCACGATGAGCGGCACGGCCTGTCACTACACTGTAGTACGGACCATACCGAGCCCGATGACTCAGGGTATGAGGAAGAAGCTCAGCACGAAGGTCAGCGATTCAGAGTCTGGCGCCATGGATGACCCAAAGATATGGGACGCCACTCCTCGCCGACCGACACGAGAGATTTGGGTAAGAGAGAGAGAGCTGAGACAGATTGAGAGAAGGTGCAAGAAGCTGCTCTTTCTCACCCGTCTCTCTTAATCTCTCTGAGCTCTCTTTCTTACTTCTTACCCATCTCTCTTAATCTCTCTTAGCTCTCTTTCTTACCCATCTCTCTCAATCATATCTCTCCCTCTCTCGCCCGTCTCTCTCAATCTCTTTCGCCCTATTGCCCCCTCTCTCGTCTCTCTCAATCTCTTTCGCCCTATTGCCCCCTCTCTCGCCCGTGTTCAGTACATCCCTTAGCTCGCTATAACTATTCAAGAATAAATAAATTTTAGTTCTTTTTTCATAATATTTGTGTCCACTGTCTCAATTCCATACGTCTCCGGCTTCTTTCCTCTCATCATAATTGTGCAAATGGACCAGGTCTGGACCGACACGAGACGAAACAGGTATAAAATGCAAATGGGCCGTGCTTGGGCTTGCTGAAGGCGAGCTAGGCCAGCACAACACAGTACAGCAGGCACGAGGAGCCGTCATGACCCAGCACAATTTAGGCACGAAGCACGATGGCCTAGCAAGGCACGACACCCACCTCTATTCCAATTCACATTGTGCATGACATGATCTTGTACTTTATTCCAGCAAATATTTTGATTAAGATTTTGTCAGAAGGTTATTGGCTCGAGGTTTACGCACCATCGATCTCTATATACCTGTTTAGATCATGCTGATACATGGTGAGTAGTGTACTTTAGCTTAATATAATTCCTTTCTATTTTAAGGGTACGTTTGGTACGTGTAATCTTATATTCCTCTGGAATCTAATATTCCTCTCAATCTGATTACCGGTAAATACATTACGAGTAATCTAAGATTCCAATGTTTGGTTGCTTTGAAGGAAACTATAAAATAGTCTTAATAATAGTTCAAATATTTCATAACTCAAATCAACAGTCCAGAAATTTAAATTTCTATATTTGAAATTTTAAACCTTGAAGGTTCATATTTATAAACTCTAAATTCAAAAATAAAACTTCAACTTTCAAAATTTAAAATTGTAACCTTCAAATTTTCAATTTTTATGGTTCAAAATCTCATTTTGGGATCTTTGAAATTTGAAAAATTACAAATTGAGTTTTTGACATTAAATTCTCAGAATTTAAAAGTCCAAAATTCAAAATTGAAACTTCAAAATTCAAGTTTATAAAATTTAAATTCCTAAAATTGGAATATCTAAAATCTAGAATTGAAAATTCCAAAATTTAAGATTCAAATTATCATAAAATGGAATTTTAAAATTTAAAAATTTAAATTGACTTAATTTAGGATTACGATATTGGGATTCAAATTTTGATATTTGGGTTTTGAAATTCATATTTTGGAAAAATATTAATTCCATAACTTTGATATTCAAATATTAAAATAAACATAATTTGTATTTTGAAAGTTTAAAATTTGACTACAAAAAACTAAAGCAAGTGATAAAAAAACCACAACAACAAAGATTGCTTTCCTGTAGTAATCTAGGATGGACACCATTTTCTACGGGAAACATATTCCTGGAATCGATGGTAATATGATTTCCAAGGTAATCTTGGATTCCTGTTTCAGTTTCATGATTAGTTTACCAAACAAGATAATCTCTTAGGATTACTAATTGATTCCTGGTAATCCTTGGAGGTTTCCTCCAACCAAACGTGCCCTAAGGGATTTGCCGCGATAAGTCGAGGATTATTCTTTAAAGAACATGCAAGACAACTGCCTATTATATTGATAAAGTAGAAGTAAAACAGTGAAAAGTGTACAAACCTAGATCCCTACAGAAACACACCATAGAAAGATAAAGAATCCCTCTAATATTAACAACTAGCCAAGCAGCCTAACACCAACAAGCACGACACCAAAACATCGACTATCTGTCACACACGAAAAACACACACCATAGCCAAGGGAAGGATAATACCCCCTACCACTAAGATGCATAAGCTTTGAAACCAGTTATCAAGTAATTAAATGCAGAGCATCACCATTGCACAATGCTTGAGAGAGAAGAATAGAAGCAATGGCATGGATAATCCTAGCTCCACCACGGCTGAAGCATGTCTATAATATCCTAGAGATACAAAAATGAATAAAATGTAAAACTAAATTGAAATAATGATTTTATTCTGAATTTGTATCTTTTGCTTTTTTTTTTGGATTTTTGGTCTTTTAAAAAAATTGTTTTGACATTTGATTCTTGAGTTATAAACTTTGGAAAAAGAAATTATATAAAAATAAAATCTATAAAATTATATTTAAATATAATACCATCATTAGAAACCCCTTGCAAAAAGCCAAAAATGTGTGAATACATTTATTATAGATAAGGGATTCAAAATAGTGCAAGTGGACTAGCAACAGTGACCATATCAGAATTAGTAAAAATTTTGTAGACCTTATATTTTATTGAAAATTTTACCACATCATCTAAAGTACTACATTATGTTACAGTAAAATTTTTAAAATAATAAACATTATCCAATGCCCTTAAAAATTCAAAAACAGAAATCTAGAAAAATCAATAAATACAATATCAGATTTTTTATAAAATAAATACAAGGGTCCATTATCTCAAAATTTTGCAATAGCATTCCAGTCCATTATGAACTTCTAGTAAAAGTTTAAAAAATTTTGAACAAAGTTTGGTCCTCATAAAAATGAAAAAATTCAGAAGGAGAAAATCAGTAGTTTGGACTGTTAGAATTGTTATAATTTATTAACAATACCTTTTAATCTAAAAATTTTACAGAGTGTTAAGAACTATCCTAAGACTTTGTATAAAAATTATCAAAATTTTTACACCTAAAATGATGGGTCATTCAATGCGGATTTATCACTAGATAGGGGGATGAACATCTCTTTCTCTCCATCACTACCTAGTTTGACCCACCCACAGAGGGGTCCACCTGCTAGCCTCGCTGCCCTCCTTTGCCTATAAAGCCGGCTGAGACCTCCCCACATAGCCCTGTACTTCACCTTGCTTCCTCCTAGCTCCCTTATCACAAATCCCAACTCAATTTCAATTTTCGTCGGCCGTAGCATCACGACCACATTGTCCATCTTCCTCGTGGCCAGCCATCGGTGACAGAGCACCCCAGTCCTCTTCCCGCACATTAAGGCTCTAAAATGGAATGCTTTACAGTCCCTTGATTCTAATCCCAAGCTTAGCCGAGCTCAAGCCCCTCTATCCTCCTCCATGGCTATCCAGCCATGTCCACCGCTGCCCGACCTTGGTGGTGACCACCTTCCTACCACCACCAACCGTCATCCTGGGCTAACTAGTACTGCCTTCTCCTCGCCGTCGGTGATCCCCTGCCCGCGGGCCCTTGCTCTATGCGGCTGCCTAGTGGGCCTAAGAGGTTAGTGACTCGCATGAAGCCACCTCGCTAGCTTGCGGGCTCAACATGCCAGCCAGTTTAATTCAAAAAATGGCCAAAAACAAAAAACCGCTTTCAATATCAAAAAGCGTATTTTCCATTTTTTAGCTATTTTCCAACCTAAGTCATTTCAAATTTGAAAAACTTTTGTATCCTAGCTCCAAATCTAGTTAAACAAATTTTTAATTTTGCATAAAATCATGAAGGATATGAATATGCAAAAATATTTTGAATTTTACCTCTACATAATTGAAATTCAAATTTAAAAAGAAGGCATAGAACATGCTCAATATAAAATTTATGCAAATAAATTCCAAATTGAATAAAACAAATTTATAATGTTTCTAAGATCTTAAGCACTCTAGATATGCAAATATTTTTAATATTTGAGTTTGAACTAAACTCATAAATGACTTTACTTTATATGCACATGAGACATGAATATGAATAACTTCCACAAATGTATATTAAAACCAGTGAGACCAGCTTCAAAGAACCCCATAGGTCAGGACCCTCTGATGATACAAAGGTAATTATATTCGGATGTGATTTGCACTTAATTAATTGACCTTTTTATAATATTAACCTGAGAATGCTTAACATGAATAAGAAGATTAAAAATTGAGAAGTCAGTACTTCAAATCTTTTTTATCACCAGAACCTTCTATTTTAACTTATATTTGAATTTGATTTTATATTTGACTTCTTTTTGCCTAACTTATATTTGAATTTGATTTTATATTTGACTTCTTTTTTCCTCTTATTGTTGTTATTATTGCTTTATTCTCAATAAATGACGTGTAGACTTCGACGTGCCAAGCACTGTCATCGACGACCTCGACTATGCTACAGACATCAAACAGTAAGGGAAAACCACCCTTTAATTTGATCATGTTGATCTCAGCATTTCGAAATTATTTTTTAAAACTCTTTATGCATACGTATATTTTTAGTAAATTCGCTATATTGTGGTATTAGTAGATATAATCTTCATTGATAGAACACCCTAAATATTGACATGACATCCTTTGTAGCCATAAGTTAGGGATAGACATTTAATGTCAAATGGGTATACTTATTTATATTTGCACATGCTTAGCCATGCTTTAGATTGGGACACGAATGGTTGGTTATACTGTTTGTGATAGAAATGGAAAATTGGACATGATGGAAAATGTGGATAATGATATTTTGATAAAAATGAAAATAAAACTATGATTTTGACACGGGCGAGCTATTGGCAATAGCCGAATGTGCATGGGACTTGCATGTAGATAGGAAGAGATTTCTTGCTTGAGTCAGATTAAGGACCGAATGTAGTGTTGTGTGATCTAAGAAATATCTATATAGCCACTAGTGCTGGTATGAGATAGCCTTAAAATTTTAGTTTACTTAGAACTAGTTTTTCATATTGGAAGGATGTAGTAGCATAGGCTTTCTGGAGTGGATTGCTCATAGGGGTGTCTACACAAAGGTATGGATGAAACACACACCAATGCAACAGTTTACGCTTTGATATGGGGAGAAGTGGGTCAATGGGATGTGAAACTATTTGTCGTATAGAGTGTACAAATATTTTATGCTGCCATAGTAAGGGTTTGTCGTCATCGAGCTGGTGCAAAGTTAGGGCTAGGTAATGTAACGGTTTTGTTTTAATCTCTCTGGACACACCAAAAGTAGTATGTTAAAAATGCAAAACAAAAAGAGTTGATCATATCTTGTGGGTAACATAGTACACCTCTGCAGAGTGAAAATCTTTTTAAAAAGTCATGTCCATGGTTATAAAAGACTTGGTGAACTGACACTAGTTAGATGATTTTCATAAAAATGAATTGGAATTGGAAACTTGTGTTGGAAAATTTACATTTAAGATGATTTAATACTATGCTATGTGTTGACAAAGGTTGGTTTTTGCTGTTATGCCATGTGTTGGCAAAGACCAGTTCTATGCCATGTGTTGGCTGGGAATGATTCGAATTGTTGCTCACGTCATGGATGACTATGAGTTGCTATATTTATGCTTACATACTTGTTATTTCATATACCTGTTAATTGTTTTTACAAAATTCTGTTTGCAATCTATTATTTAGTTTTTACAAATCAAATTCACTTATGCAAAATAGCTGTAGAAGCCTTTCCTTTGATACAACTGCATTTATTATAGTATTGCATACACCACAACACTTGCTGAGTACGCCATGTACTCAATCTTACTATTGTTATTGTTTTTAGGTGAAGGAACAGAAAACCCCAGCGATACTTTCTATACCGCAGGTTATGGGGAATATTATGATGAGATTTTCTAGGGTTTATACCTTATCATTTGCTTGAGAGTTATGTGGCACACTACAAGACTTTTGAAATTTTCACTGCAATTACTTTGTCTTTTAAGACCATATTGTATAAATGCTTCCGCTATTGTATGTAATATATTGCGTATGGATGTGATTTTAACTTTGTTAATATGCGTACTAGCCACTGATCATAGGATTAGTACTGTATGCACATGGAACCCATTATTGGTATCTAATACCAAAAGTGAGGGCCTTACATTGTCTCTTGCAAGGGCTTGAAGTGCGTCCACACTATGGTGCTCACCACAGTAGTAGTCCCACCATACCTCACCAACTTGAGCCCACCATAGCGCACCACAACATTGGACTACATCAGTACCAACACCACACACACCCACACGACAAGCCAAAGCAAAAGCATGAAGAACCGCTGCAAGCATCCCACACTAACTAGATGAAACAACCGTGAATTCTATTAACCTATATAGCGTTGTTAAATTAAATTGTAAGTCATTAAATAAAATTAAGCAACAAAGGTTAACCACTTATATTAAACTATTACAACTGTGTACAAGTGATTGTATTGTAGTACATAAAAAAATTAATTACAAGTTTAAATACAATTATATGAATGATTAATTGCAATGCAGAAAAATAAAATTTTTTCAAGCTTCTAAAATCTTCTCACGCTAATTTCTTCGATAGCCTACACATCAATAAAAATTGCATTTATCAGTAAAAGTAGTGAATTAAGATAGCAGAAAGGAATTAAATAAAATTAGAATTGCTGTGAGTCTTGTATGAATTGGTATCACTCACTAAGGTACCAAATTTGTCCGAGGCCAAATCGGCACCTCTTGTGATTTAATTAACACCATCCGACAATTGTACAAACTTGTTTAATCCATAGACACGCGTATATTGAAAATATCACGTGGTAGAAAAAGAATAGTACGAATCAATGTGCATCAGGGATAGCAAATTTGGTTCATATCCCGTAGCCAAAGCCTAGTGACTTCCATCATAAGGCAACCCAAGCCAGGGCATATAAGGCACAACCATAAGCCAACCTCTAGTAAGGACACAAGCACCAAGCCTCTCAAGCAACAAATCCAACCACACAAGCCACACACCAATAAGCAAAAGGGAGCCATAATCTCAACTAGAAGGCCTCAAGCACCATGAGACCCTAGGAGACAAAGAGGCCAGCACCCAGGAGCTAGAAGGCAAGCAAAAGAGTAGGTCCCAAGCAAGCCAGCACCTAGGAACAACAAGAGGAGCCAGCAACCACTTCGACATCACCATCGGCTGCATCACCAGCACCAAACACCCCCACCAGCACCCATTTTCTTTCAACACAACACAGGTACCCATCCATTTTCTGCCTTACCAGTAGCATCAACATAGCCAGAACAATAGAGAAAATGAGATAGAAAATGAAAATGATTGTAAATCAACTAGTGGTCTCAGTAGTCAACGCACTAGGGTTTTACCATGCATCCCCAATAACCTGCTCATGCTCCCCAATGCATGGCAGGCTAAGGGTATCATCACG
Organism: Guadua angustifolia; assembly: GCA_036346375.1. Lineage (NCBI taxonomy): Eukaryota > Viridiplantae > Streptophyta > Magnoliopsida > Poales > Poaceae > Guadua > Guadua angustifolia. The sequence goes on along the minus strand of CM070511.1, from coordinate 2,341,820 downwards.
ATGCCGTCCAACCCGTGTGTTAGCCAAAATAATCATCACATGCCAATATTTCTTACCACTTAATCTTGCAACATAGAACACAATAAAAAGATAAAATTAGTGCAAAATCACAATAGAACTCGAGTGTACCAAACCCTAGCTATAGAATCCAATCAAAGAAACAGTCGGGTAGCCCAGGGCGATGGCTCTGGTGGCTTGGCCAGGCACAGGCAGCCCGTGCACATGAGGGTAGCCATCGAGCCCAGGGCTAGCTGAGCCACGACCAGCAGCGCCGAGGTGGCCAGGCCAAGGAAGGACCTAGTCGGCCCAGGTGAGGCTAGGCTAGTTTGCTGAGGCAGGGCAGCCAGCGGCCTGGTGAGGGAGGCCAATAGAGGCTGGGTAGTAGTGGTCTCGGCAGCGAAATTAGGCATGGCCCACGTGCTCATGCAAGCGTGCAAAGAGCCAGACCCAGTGGGCTAGGTCGAGTACCAAGGGGGAAGAGCCGGGAACGGCAGAGGCCGAAGGCAAGTGCGGTGCGGCGGCTGGCGCTGAAGCCATAAGTGGCTAACTGGCCAGATTTCCAAATTAGGAAAGAGCAAGAGGAGAGCAAAAGAATGGGGAAAGGAGGAGAGAGCCAGAGAAAGAAGGAAGCCAGGAACTGAACGAATAAGGCTTCGGTCAGTGAGAAGTAAAAGAAAGGAGAGGAAAAGAAAGAAAAAGTAAGAACAAAAAGAGAAAGAAAGAGAAAAATAGGAAAAATGTCCAAAACATGTAAAAATGAGTAGCTAGCTGTGGAAAATAATCGCAACATAATTTTACGCTAATAACTGCGTAAAATGGCTGCTAGTAATAATTTATCAAAGAAATAAAATAAGAGAAGAAAAGAGAAAAACAAGAAATATGAAATTTGGTAAATCATCTAAAATAATAATTATATATATCGGTGCGATACTTAAAACAAGTTAAATCAGATGAAATCTATTAAAACCATCAATTTTAGTCGGTCAAACCATTAACTAAAGCGTGATGAAATAAAATCCAATAAATCTGTAAAAATCACAAAGTAATTTTTTATAAATCTTAACATATTCAAAAATAAAGGTTGGACACCTTAAAAAATGCAAGAACTTACCAGCCACTAAATATAGTATTTATGTAATTTCAGGAAATAAATTTAATTGGACTGCATATCTGCAATTGGGTGAAGACGCATATTTTGATTAAAATCCAAACAAGCATTCCATAACCATATTTAATTAAATGTTAGCAAATTATTTGGAATATATGTGATATCACTAGTGCATGGTAAAATGTTGTTTAAAGAAAGACCAGAATCGGGTTGTTTGGATGTTGGTAAACTGTCGATGCAGTTGTGATTGTTGATTTGGCTCACCCAAAAGGTCACGTCGGGGTGAGGTTAATATGTGGTGGGTAGAGGGTTCCATATGTGAGCATTTGCCCGAGGAGCCCTTTATATAGGTTATAATATAAGGATAACACCACTACACTCGGACGATCAGCCGTATTAATTCGTATCTACCATACTGTGTGGAAACAACCAGAAAATGTTGTCCTATGATAGTCTTTGATCTCCACATTGGGTAAGTAATAGGTAGGAAGCTGGGATACGCAGGCCTAGTGAGGGACACCATAATAAATAATGTTGGTTATTTGGCGCTACTCCAGATTTGAGAAGGTGTTCAACTGGCCACCCTAATATCTTAGTACCACCGATTTGTAAAGCAGTACAACTGGTAGGTGGTCAGGGTAAATGAGTATCTTCTATTTTGAGATGGAATATTGTTAACCAGCATAGGTTAACAAACTAGCAACCAGCGTAGGTTGTCGGACTCTGATCTTGAGATAGAGTACAACTGGCCATCCTAGGTAATAGTATCATCGAATTCGGTATAGAGCACAACTGGAAGGGGTCAGGGTTGGAGATCTAAATATTAGAGTAGTGATAAACATTCTGGGTTCCGGACTGTGGTTGGGTTCGCCATGGGAAAAAAGTGATACAAAACTAGCGTAGGGTAAAAATCATAAATTCATGCTCGTCTCCTGGATTGGAGGCTACGGAAGTTAAATCTGCCTCATATACAATGCTAGTAGCAATTTCATAAAATAAAAATCAAAACACAAGATTTTCTTAATAAAAACTATTTTCGATAAAAGGCCTTGAGGAAAGGATTTATGGAATGGAACCGGTGATGGTTATGGATTATAAAACTCATAAGTTGCATTTTGTTATTGGTACTTACTGAGTACATCTTGTAGTCACCCTTATATATTTCCCTCTTTTCTTAGACTCTGAGTGCTCTGGATGCACCGATGAGAAGTGGTTGGCAAGTCACCTGCAGGACCAAGGTGGCAAGGAGGCAGAGGACTACCCAGAGGACTGGGTTGGAGTAGCGGCCCTCATTCACTAGGGTATAATAGTAGAGTAAATGTTATATTGAGCTGTTCTTGTAAATATTATGATAAGACATGTGAAAAATTGTAAGATGGTACACTGTGTGGTTGGAAATGTAATAAGTTTCCTTTAAAGTCTGTAATTAATGTTCTATTACAACACTCTGAATTCGATGTATTAACTGATAAAATGTTAGGTCCGCTCGATGTTTTGAGCTAATATACCTATATCAGTGTAATTAACTCAAGATTAATGACAAGGTTATTGTTATTATCCTGAGTTAATTATACGGGTCGCCACACTAGATGACTAGTAAGTAGCTTTAGAATGTAGTAAGACACGAAGTGACCTCTCCTCTCGATGACAACAGTGGACGACACACAGAAGACGCTAGAAGCTTCGGCTCCTTTCCTCCTCCTCCTTCGACGGGGCTCGTCATTGGTGGCCTACTACTAGGGCTGAACCAGCATCTCCACATGGAGCCTCCACAATCCTCGACCGGCCTACACGCCTTAGGGCAATGACCCAACAACGAGAACCCAACTCTTAACCGGCCTACGACACCTCAGAATAATGACCCACAAAGGAGTGCTCCCAACCACAGCAGCAAGGTATGTAAGACCTTGTCCACGAGCAGGCAGGCAGGTTAGCAGAGGAAGATTTTCGACCTACGACGAACAACAGCAGATTTGGAGGAGAAGAAGGATGGAGAGGAGGCTTTGGCTTCAACAGTGAGGCAAATTCTCGGGCGACGATGAATGTTGGTGCATCTGGAGAGGAAGAGGATGGTGATGGCTGGAGCGGTATAGAGGGCTAGGGGTGATGATGGCTTAGTGTCATGGACGACAACGACGAGCGTCGCGACCATGAGCATTGTGTTGGACTCCACCGGGGACAACATTTGTGGTGAGAGCATGAGCATAGCTATGAGTCCTTCTGAGCTTGGTAGGACGGTATCTGTGGTGCCGATCACCTGCTGTAGTAGGAAAACGTGATAGATAACACATATTGTCTATCAATATTTTTGTGGTCGAGAAGAGGGTTAGATCTATAATTTCATTCAGATAAGTACCATAAATGAAAAAGAAAAGTGTGAAATGGAGTACATACACAGAGGCTTCACTTTTCAGCTAGCCTCTCCTTTAATTAATATCTCTCCGGAGCTCTATTTACGTAGTGAAGAAAGGAAAAGGCTCTTGGATGAGTTTACGCCCAAAGGAAAAATGAAATCTGTTCTATATATCCGAAGTGCTCTGGGTCATATTTCTTTCTATAAAGAAATAGAGAAAGCTTTCCCTCCTATAGTATTATAGATCATAATCGATGCGAAGAAAATAACTACATTTCCATTCCAAAAATCGAAACGGGCACCCAATTAATTTAACGGCGTCAGATCGGTCCTATATGATGACCGGATCGATTAGAATTTGGATCTGTATGCGTATCTATATTTCAATGAATTGCACTGCCGGTATCTTGTCAATTTTCAGCAACAGTACATGGCTATATATCAATTGTGAAGTTGATACAAGTGCTAATGTGAAGCTGAGAATAATCCTACATGCATGTCATGCTCTCCACCATCGGGAAGTAGTTTAATTCCCGCGTTGCATTTGCATAATTAATTTTGTACATATATTGTTGGGCCCGGTTAATTAATGGGATGCCACGTGAGCGTGTCCCGGTCATATGCAAGCATCACGCACGCATGTCAGGCCGTGGGCTGGCTACTTCACCGCGACATCGAGTCGACATTGATGACGAGTTTTGTTATATTTAATTCCTACAAGGAAACAGCCGATTGCCTGATGCTGGTATTATATTTCTTGTTTGCTAGCTACTCTGTCCCTCCAACCTTATAAGCGCCGGTCTACAAATTTAAGTTTTATTTTATATTCCAATACAAAATTATCGTGATATTTCTTCTATACACTTGATAAATATCTACCTTTACTTTATATTATCTACATGCATACATTAAGTATAGTGTTTAGCGATAATAATTAAAAATGATCTAATCATTTATATCATTTTACTGATCTACATGTATTAAAAAAAGTACGAAGTATAAACTTAGACGCAGAGGAAAGTAACTTCTAGACGCAAATGAGCCCCGTTTTGCACAGTGCAGTGGTCCTTGAGGGTGGATGGGGGACTGATTCAGAAGTTGCTCCCATGAATGATCCTCTTAAAATAATTTCTTATCTCCACTGTGATTCTCGAGTGCTGCCTCCATCAAACAGTTGATTCATGAGCTGTGCAATAGTACCGCTCACTGCTGTCACCTAGCTTGTGCAGCTAGCTTGTTTTCCCAGAATCAACGATCAGTTCTAATTGGTTTTAATTCTCCCTTTCTCCGTACAATAACAACTCAATCGATACATGCACTGCACTAACAACCAAAGGATCGAGTCAGTACTGTAGAGTAGTATAATTTAGCTAGCATTAGTATCAACTAAGTACAACTAAGCACAAGATCTTAAAGCCCTAAGCTTCAGACCTGAAGCAGAAGCTAGGGCAGAAGAAGCGGACAGACGATGGGCTCAAAGGTCGCCGTGGCGTGCGACTAGACTAGCTAGATGGGGGTACTCCTGCACTGCAGCTTGAAACTAGACTCTCGATGTCAGTCCGTCTCCGCGTTCACTTTAGCACGCGCGCGTCTCAAAACCATTCTTTAAACTGCAGCAATTTGTACAGAGCACGCACGTTTTCTATGCGGCACGTGATTAATTTGGTTTAGCCTTTTGATGTCGTCTTAGTTCGATACACACGTCAAATATAGTATAACTAAGTGGGTGACCGTGGTGTCCGGGTTCCCAGTCTAAAATACGTATTTGTCTTATGTGTATCGCATGTGAAAAATTCTGAACTTTTTTTATGTTGAGTTTAACTAGTCAAACAAATTTAAACAGAAATTCAAACTAGAGTTGTCTTTTTTATGATAGGTTGATTGTAGTTATGTATTGATTATATATATATATATATATATATATATATATATATATATATATATATATATATATATATATAAAGGAAAAATATCTTTTACTCCCGGGTGTAGTTACTCCCATCTCTGAAATACTACCTAAACGAACTTGAAATACTCCTTTATCACTTTGGGTATACTCATACAATAATTATAAGATACTCTAATGTGAGCCACATGAAAAAATTGCAAGGGAGTCTATGATTTTTAGCATATTTTGCAAATACCTTCATATATGCACATAAAAAGGAGTATGTCCAAAAAATATACATACCACCTCTGAAAAAATGTACATACCACCTAGATGATCTTATATACTCGTATACCACGCGTACATACCCTCCGTCGCACGAGATACCCTATACATTGTGAGATATGGCATAGGAAGTAATTACTCCCGGGAGTAGAAAAGAGGCTTCCTATATATAAACATAAATATTTTCAACCATATCGTATTGGAATATCTTACAATTAGCATTTAAATATACCAAAAGTGATAAATAATTATAACATATTTATTTAGTAGTATATTAGAAGTAGAGTATGTACTCCGAAAGTATGGAAAATATTATATATACACACACGGTCACGCTATTCTACACGTGCGCGTTGCGATTTCTATTCTACGCACGAGTCGTATAAGGGCAGTCTCAACCCTCCACCTCAGCTGGTGTCCATAGAATTAATTACGCTGCCAACTAAGCAAAAATCTGATGTGTCATAGAAATTAAGGAAGGGAGAGAAGGAAAAACAGAGAAACCGTGTCTCATGTAAGAAACTAGGTCGACACGGATACCAAGACGCAAGAAACAAGCAAAATCGGGGTTCACTACTACAGAATCGACTTTCACAATCGACCTATTACAAACGGTTAGTTGCGTACCGCTTGTGATCTCTGCACCACAAGCGGTTCGTGGGCAACGGACCGAAGGGAGTCTTTAGAAGCGGTTCTAGACACGAACCCCTTCTAAAGCCCTAGCTCTAGAAGCGGCTGGGGACACGAACCCCTTCTAGAGCCCCCAACCGCTTGTAGAAACCCAGTTTTCGAAATAATAAAAGGAATGCATGCCCTACTCTATCAGAGAGCACGCGTGGGTGGGTTGGTTAGATGGGTGAGACGTGGGTCACGAAGAGTAGGTTGTGGGTTCGAATCCCAGTCCTCACAATATTATTTGTCTTTTGAAGTGACTTCTACAAGCGGTTATAAAACCACTTGTGATACTGACGGGAGTATCACTCGCGGTTGCTTATAAGCGGTTCTAAAACCGCTTCTAAAAACGGTTTCGAACCGCTTGTGATATTCCCATCTGCAGTTGTGGTTGGACGTTTCTACGCGCTTATCAAGCTATGTTTGTGGTGCATGCATTGGTTTATTGCTCTCTCTCTCCTCTAGATACTATTTATGAAAACTATGCATTGGTTTATTGTTTTCTCTCTCGCCTAGACACTAATTATAGAAACCATGGATTGAGAGTGCCCTAAGTCAGGACAGTACAACACATGTGCGTGGCACTCAAAAACAACTGGGACGGTTCCTATTCTAGCATAGGCCCAAAAACACTACGGCCGAGAAATCAGCACGCGTTGTATTGAATAAATGAACGTAAGTACAAAAAAATGTTAGTACGACAGGTTCTGTCCGAGAAGGTTTGCAAAAATTACGAATTACTCACTGTATTATAAAGGAAATAAGCAGGAAAGTAAAAGTCTATGTACATGCGTGACAGTAATGGCGTAGTAATTAATTGCTTGCTGCACTTGCACTTGTACCTATCACTGATAGTAAATGTACTAGTGACAATAGGTAACTTACATATTAATTACTGATAGTAAAAACCTTAGTAATTTTTGAAAATAGTATGACTTAATTTTCATAGCTGCATGAGATAGTAAAATCGGATACGAAAATACGAGTAATACCGTACAGCCCAATTAACACCCCGCAACTTATCTTCCAGATGATTACTCTCCCGACAGTATTATATACGGGCTAAAAATGCCTCTAATAAGTACTAGTATAACCTAGTAAATTGTAATCATATATCTCGTAATATTCCATCATTTACTTCTTGTCTGCATTAGGTAGTATAGTCGAATACAAGCCAGTAAAATAATTCATGTACAAACTAATTTTGTTCCTCTCATTATCAATAAATTCTTGACGTGTTTATTAGTTGGTCAAATTCACGTTATTGTATATGAATCTGTTCTTTCTTTATTTTAGTTATAACTTTTTATTCGATATTTTGATTCATGAACGAATTTCACCAATAGATTCTTGACGACAAGAGAAACAACATGCATATAAGTTTCGCTAATAAACATTACATAAATCAAATTTTACTGCCAAAATGAATATTAATTTACTACTGTATGATATATATATATATATATATATATATATATATATATATATATATATATAGAAAAATGATTCCATACTGGTGTATGTACTCCCACCTCTAATATACTATTTAAATGATATTGTTATACCTTTTTATCCTTTTGAGTATACTCTATATGATTATAAGATACTCCAAAGTAAGTTTCTTGAAAACATTCATTAAAATCCACCCTTTAAAGCATAATTTGTTTACATATTCCTTATACATATGGAAAAGGATATGTAGCAAAAAAATAAAGGGTCTGATAAAATTTTTTTAATCATATTGTATTGGAGTATCTTAGAATTATTATTAGAGTATACCGAAAGTGATAAAAGAGTATAAAGCGTTTATTTAAGTGGTATATTAGAGATGGGAGTATGTACTCCCGGGAGTACGGAAAAGGCTTCATATATATATATATATATATATGAAAGGACCGATGTGTCGCCTAGAGGGGGGGTGAATAGGCGTAATTAAAATTTGCAATTAAATAAAATCACCCGATGGCCAAAATCCGGAGTGTCCGGACTTAATGTCCGGATAGTCCGGAGTTAATGTCCGGATAGTCCGGATTAAATGTCCGGAGTGTCCGGACAAGTGACCTTGAAATGAGGATTTTAAATCCTTGCAAATTTTCAACAATCTAGCTGAATACAAAGGTTCTAACTGAACTCAGGTACCTTAGAAAAATATGGATCTAGAGCCAACCACTAAGATGAAGTAGATCGGGGCACCAAAAGATCCAAGAACTACAAACCCTAGCTCAAGCAAATGAAGAACACAAAGACAACGATTTGTTACCGAAGTTCGGATTCTTGAAGGGAATCCTACGTCTCCGTTGAGGAGGCACAAAGCCCGGGTCCCTCTTGACCCCTTTCCTCCGGTGTTGCACTAAGCACTGCCGGTTCTTCACTTCTTGCCTCTTTCCTTTTGAGGCGAGGCTTGCCTTCACAAACGCGGGCTCTCCACACGAAGTCTTGGAGGCTCCGGTGACTCCTTGCCGCCTAGGAGCCCTTCAAACTCTAAGAGTAACAAATACGCCGCTAAATCAACTTGGAGGATGAACTTGTGCTCAAGAATCAACAAAGCAAGCTCAAAGCACTTAAATCCCTCTTTTCTCCCCAAAGAGTTAAACCAAATCAAAGCTTCAAGTGGGGAAAAGAGGCTAGGGCTCAAGAGAGTGAGAGAGTGAGCTTGGGAAATGAATGCAAGAATGAATGAGGTGAGCAGCGGTTAGATTTGGAGTGAGGGCTTAAATAGCTCTCCCAAAATCCAATGCTACAAGTGTTTCACAAGACAACCGTCCGTCGGACATTTTCTTCTGATACTCCGGACAATTTCCGAGTGTCCGGATTAAATGTCCGGATACTCTGACTTACTGAAAAACCAACCGAGGACCCTAGCTCGAGTATCCGGATTTAATCCCGGATACTCCGGACAATTCTCCGAGTGTCCGGACTAAATGTCCGGATACTCGGACCGACCTCCTCGCCAGAGTATCCTTTTAAAGGAAATGCAAGGTTTTAACAAATCTTTTGAGATGCATTTTTCATCCTATGAGCACAAGTATATCCTAGAAGCGATTTTCCGTCAGATCCCCTTTATAGAACGGCTATCCTTAGACTCAATAAAATAAAAGATGTACAATCGAAGTCTTGATGCCGCTTTTCACATTTTGAATATAGTGGGGATCTCCAATCGCTTCCAATAATGATATCTCCTTGATAAGCGCATAGAATCTCACTTGCACCGTTAGATACGTAATTGTGTTGCCATAAATCACCAAAACACTTTGAGGGCCTAGATGCACTTTCAATCTCCTTTTTGGTGAATTGATGACAACACAATTGAGTTTAGATAGAATTTGAGAGGATATAGTATTTGAAGGACCAAATATATGGGGTGGAGCTCCCTAAATACGTGCATTAGAGAAGATTGAGTAGATTCTTGAAATGCACATATTTAAGAGAAAAAGGTGCATGAGCTCCCCCTAAATTTATACTTAAGATAGAATAAGTCATGATAATCAATAAGTAATCTTGCACAAGTAATCAATATGACATGATATCACACAAATGCATAACGGAAAGGAAATTGATATTAAGCAAATAGTTCGATATCCAATCAACCACAATCACAAACACAACCACAACTCAAGATTCAACGATGCGATAATTAAACGAAGCAAAAGCAGTGCACAGCAAGAAATAAACTCTAGCTCCTCTCTCCCTTTGGCATCAAGACACCAAAAGGAAGAGGCTACACGAAAGAACTACTCGCCGTCGCCGGAAGGCTCAGAGTCCTCCTCCTCGCTATCGCCGCCATCGCCATCGACGCTGGCCCGAGGAGCATGAGGTGGAAGATCAAGAGCTGCCGGGTAGCGAATCCACTCGCAGATACATGAGTTGACTCTCGGACTCGCCATCGGTGGAAGATCCTCACCGCCGGCGGCGCAGAGGCGCTAAACTCACTGGCGGTGCTCACGCAGCTCACGACGGGTCTCCTTTACTTGTTTCGGACACATCTTGGCATAAGCAAAACAGCACTTGAGCATTCTCTTGATGGTGTCGCAGCTAGTGCGAGGAGAACCTTCTCCGTGGGAGAAATCGAGCTGGAGGAGGAGTCATGCAGGCCGGAGCCGGTGGAGGAGCATACGAGCAAAAGACCGAGTGACGGAGGACGACCTCGGGACGCTTGTCCACAGGAGCTGCAGGAATCGATCGAGGACGGACCTTGTAAGGCACATGCTCCACATCCTTCACGAAGTCAAGCCCCGTGACGTGCTCAATCACAGCCATAATAAACGGCGCATATCCACAACCGCTGGAGTTGCTCAAAGAGTTGTAGCGGATGGCTTCCCAGATGAAGTCAACCACATCAAATCCATGAGTGCGCTCAACCAAATGAAATAGCAAATTTCTAACATAAGAACTGATGGTTGACGCATCTCCCTCCTTGGGCCAAAGAGTGACCCGAAGCAATCGAAGAAGAACAGCTGGCACTGGCTTCAGACCCTTGATAGTGCCCATCACAACATGCTGAGATGAGTCATATAAATCTCCAAGCTACTCAGGAGCCATGACCTTCTTATCATGCAGCTTGGCATCCCCATCCGCTGATCTCAGATGCAATATTCTAGCAAATGTCCTCTTGGTCACCACATACCAGAGTTTATCGGTCATCCACCAAATGGCATCTTGCTTTTTATCAAAGTAAAGAGTGGCATAAAATTGCATGATTACCTCATCATTCCAAGAATGCATGAAACTCATAATGTCCTTCACTTTATGCCGCCACAAATCTCGATGACCTCGTCAAGATGGGATTCGAGCCTCGCATATATATAGCCAATCAATCCTCTTCATCTTCATCACGGACGCCCATAGGCGTAAGAACTGTTTCATAAAAGTCGAGTGGAACTGTTCCAACCGCTTGTCGACATCGATCTTGGTGGAACTCGAGTGGATCTTTGTTTCTCTCAAGCAACTATGGCCTTGCCCTTTCCGGACCACACGATAGTCAACCACACGAAGCGGCATCATCTCGCCTAGATATCTCCCGAGGTCAAGCTTCTCAAGGGACCAATCGCCAACCTTGACTCTTGATATCGCTTCTTTTTACGCTCCCGACGCCTAGCATGCTCATCTCGGGATGCTCTTCGCAGAATTTCCTCGGGATTATCTTGGAGGGAGTAGGAGATGGGGCAGCAGAGGCGCGGTGAGGAGGTTTGCACGGCCTTGAGGATCTTCTTCACACCTTGCCTCTTCTTTGGAGGCCGAGGAGAGGGAGGAGGCGACTCAAGCGGGCGCTTGCTGGCACCAGAACCTCCTTGGGAAGAAGACATCTAAGAGGGAACAAAGATTGGAGTGAAAAAGAGTTGCACGAAAGCAGATTTAACAATTTAAATTTTTGGGCCGAGAGGTACAAATCGGATACTCGGACATTTTGTCCGGACCGTCTCGACAATTCTCCGGATACTCAGGGATTTAGTCCGGAGTGTCCGGGGTTTTGTCCGGATACTCCGGATAAAATATCCGGAGACTCCGGGCTTAACAGATTCGAACCCAAAACCCTAAATTGCAAACAATGTGGGATTTCTAAGAGCACATTCTAGGAATTAGACAAGGAGGCGAATGTACTCTAACAGAGGAGCCCTAACCCTAGGTATTTCAATGATCAAGAGAAGATTAGGGCAAAAGATGTTATACCACAACGATGAACCGCAAAAACGAAGAAACGTCGAGGGAGATCCTTCCCCAAGCCCTCCAAGGATGATCCGGAGGCTCCGGAGGGTGAGAAACACGCCGGAGATGGAGGAGAACCGGAGGGCGGCTAGGCGAAGGTTTGAGGTGGATGCGTTGAAACACAAAGGAGAATAGAAAAAATGCCCTCAAGACGGGCTTAAATACCCACAGCCAACTCAGTCCGGACACTCCGGACATTTAGTTCGGATACTCCGGACAATTTGTCCGGACTGTCCGGGCTGAAGGCTCGGGATCCAAAGAGGAATTTCAAGGATTTGAATAGGGAGAATGACTTGATGAATTGAGAAAAGAAGTCCTAAAGGGACCTTTGCACAATGTGACTAGCGAACACAAAATCAAACAATCCATAGTCACATGTCATTGGGCACGATCCGAGGATCAAATATTCCAACCAACACAAAAAGATTAGAGAAAAGAGTCAAATGAACTTTTCTAAAATATTTTGCAAACATCAATCAAAGGCGTGCATTTTTTCAAGCCAAATTGCGAGAATCAAGAATGTTTAGCCCACTCCTCAACTCGCAAAATCTCTTCTCATCAAGTGGCTTGGTAAAGATATCGGCTAATTGGTCATTTGTGCTCACATGTTGAATATCGATATCGCCTTTAGTGGAATGATCCCTTAGGAAATGATGGCGAATATCAATATGCTTTGTACGGGAGTGTTGGACGGGGTTGTTGGCAATTTTTATGGCGCTCTCATTGTCACACAAAAGTGGCACACGGTTATAGGTTAGGCCATAATCATTTAGAGTTTGTCTCATCCAAAGCAATTGCGCACAACAACTCCCGGCGGCTATATATTCGGCTTCGGCTGTGGATAGGGCTACAGAATTTTGCTTTTTGGAGGACCAAGAGACAAGAGATCTACCTAAGAACTGACAAGTACCCGAGGTACTCTTCCTATCCACCTTACATCCGGCATAATCCGCATCGGAATAGCCGACTAACTCAAATGATGAACCTTTAGGATACCAAAGTCCGAAATGAGGAGTGTGCACTAAATACCTCAAGATTCTCTTTACGGCCACCATGTGGCACTCTTTAGGAGCGGCTTGAAACCGTGCACACATGCACACACTAAGCATTATATCGGGCCTAGATGCACAAAGATAGAGTAAAGAGCCGATCATCGAACGATATACCTTTTGGATGACCGGTTTACCTTCTTTGTCGAGGTCTAGATGCCCGTTGGCTTGCATCGGCGTTTTGATTGGTTTGGCGTTCTCCATACCGAACTTCTTGAGCATGTCCTTGATGTACTTCGTTTGGCATATAAAAGTTCCTTCCTTTAGTTGTTTGACTTGAAATCCGAGGAAGAACTTTAACTCGCCCATCATGGACATCTCAAATCTTTTAGTCATTATCCTGCTAAAATCCTTGCACAAATGTTCATTAGTAGATCCAAATATAATGTCATCGACATATATTTGGCACACAAATAAATCATCATCGATATGTTTAGTGAAGAGTGTAGGGTCGGCCTTTCCGACTACAAAACCTTGTTCGATGAGAAAATCGCGAAGACACTCAAACCACGCTCTCGGTGCTTGCTTAAGCCCATAAAGAGCCTTGTGAAGGAAGTAGACGTGGTCCGGATGGTTCGGGTCTTCGAAGCCGGGTGGTTGCTCAACATAGACCATCTCGGAGAGTGGTCCATTCAAAAAGGCGCTTTTCACATCCATTTGATATAACTTGAAATCATGGTGAGTAGCAAAGGCAAGTAATATTCTAATAGATTCAAGCCTAGCTACAGGAGCGTATGTTTCATCGAAATCCAAACCTTCAACTTGCGTGAAGCCTTGAGCAACCAATCGTGCTTTGTTTCTAGTCACTATTCCGTTCTCATCTTGCTTGTTTCGAAACACCCACTTGGTTCCGATCACGTTTTGCTTGGGTCTTTCGACAAGCTTCCACACCTGGTTTCTCTCGAAGTTGTTCAACTCCTCTTGCATAGCCATCACCCAATCCGGATCTTGAAGAGCTTCTTCTACCTTGTGTGGTTCAAGAGAAGAGACAAAGGAGTAAAATTCACAAAAATTTGCAAGTCGAGATCTAGTGGATACTCCCTTGTTAATGTCTCCAAGTATGTTGTCGACCGGGTGATCGCGTTGTATGCTTTGATGAACTCTCGGATGAGGGGTGGTTGAGTTTATACGTTGGATAGGACCTCCGTCATCTTGTGAGATGTTGGAACCATCTTGAGCTTTAATTGATGAGGAAGAATCAACATTTTGAGCACTGATGTCCGGAATGTCCGGGGTTAAGTCCGGACACTCCGGAGATTTTGTCCGGATACTCCGGACATTATCCCGGACACTCCGGGTTGGGGTGCTCGGGATTGCATCCTGCTCCACCGGTTTTACCTCTCCAATTGCCAATTTCTTGATTGCTTCGCATGGAGGTTCTTCCCTATCAATTTCATCACAATTAACTTGTTCTACTTGAGAATCATTAGTTTCATCAAATGTTACGTCACGCGAGATTTCAACTACACCGGTGGTGTTATTGAAAACCCGATATGCGTAAGCATTTGATCCATAACCAAGTAAAAATCCTTCATCTACTTTAGGAGCAAATTTAGAAGACTTAGCCTTTTTGTTGAGGATGTAGCATTTACTCCCAAAGACCCGGAAGTAGGATACATTTGGCTTCTTCCCGGTGAGGAGTTCATACGCCGTCTTCTTCAACAACTTGTGGAGATATAGTCGGTTGGAGCTGTGGCACGCGGTGTTGACAGCCTTTGCCCAGAATATGTCGGAAACCTTGTACTCGTCGAGCATCGTGCGCGCCATCTCGATGAGGGTTCGATTCTTCCTCTCGGCTACCCCATTCTGTTGAGGTGAATAGGGAGCCGAGAACTCATGCTTGATGCCTTCTTCATCGAGAAACTCCTCAACGCCGGTATTCTTGAATTCGGTGCCGTTATCACTCCGAATTTTCTTTATCTTCACTTCGAACTCATTTTGAGCCCTTCTCATGAACTTCTTAAGAGATCCTTGAGCTTCACTTTTATCATGCAAAAAGAACACCCAAGTAAATCGAGAAAAATCATCTACAATGACTAACCCGTACTTGTTTCCTCCGATGCTTATGTACGCGATCGGGCCGAACAAGTCCATGTGTAGCATCTCCAATGGTCTTGAGGTGGTCATCACATTCTTGGCGGGGTGCGAAGCTCCAACTTGCTTACCGGCTTGACACGCGCTACACACCCTATCTTTCTCAAAAACGACATTGGTTAGTCCAAGGATGTGATTGCCCTTAATGAGTTTGTGAAGGTTCCTCATACCAACATGGGCAAGTCGGCGATGCCATAACCAACCCATGCTAGATTTAGCCATTAAGCACGTCTCAAGATTAACTCTATCCGTAGAAAAATCTATAAGATAGAGATTACCTTTAAACGACCCTTAACGGCTATTGAACCATCAACCCTCTTAATGACATCCACACCCTTCTCACTAAACACACAATTATAGCCCGCTTCACATAATTGAGCAACGGACAATAAATTGTAGCTTAGTGATTCGACAAGTAATACATTGTTTATATGAAAATCATTAGTAATAAGAATCTTACCTAAACCTACCACTTCACCTTTTCCGTTGTCGCCAAAGATGATGCTTTCGCTATTTGATCCATTGGCTTCCAAATGCGCGAACATTGCCCTTTCTCCGGTCATATGATGCGTACATCCGCTATCCAAGATCCAACTTGTTCCACCGGAGATGTAGGCCTACAAAATGAAATTTAGTTTTTGCTCTTTGATACCCAAACTTGTTTAGGTCCGCGCACGTTAGTCACAAGAAATTTGGGGACCCAAATAGATCGCACACTAGAAGCATTCTTGGGCTTACCCCCAATATGATGAGCAACTGCTCTACCGAGGCTAGTCCTCTTAAGCACATATGAAGCAAAGAAAGTGGATTGTGCCTTATATTTAGAGTTTACTTCCCCCTTTACGAAGTGAATGGGCTTGTTCAAAGGCGCAACCACAATGTGGTTTCCTTTGCCCTTGGGAGGGACATAACCAAGCCCATGCTTCATGGGGTTACCTTTGCGCTTACCGAGGAACTCCTCTAGTCCTTTGCTAGCCTTATAGGACTTTTGTAGTCCATCTTCGAGCATTCCCTTGAGCTTCTCATTTTCATGAGCAAGTACTTGCAAAGTCTCAAGGTTAGTGGTACAAATATCAATATTGACATTATAGCACCTAGCGCATCCATTGCTCGTTGAAGGCAATGAAGAATTGGAGTTAATAGTTGAGGTGACCGGAGGGCTATTCTTGAGATCAACAAGCTTCAACTCAAGAGCCTTGCAAGCATCCTTTGCCTTAGCAAGTTTCTCTTCGAGTGAAGCATTGGTGATCTCGAGACTAGTCACCTCGGATTTGATTAATTTTGAATTCTCAACTAATTTTTTATTTTTCTCTTTTTCAAAAGATAAGCTCTTCTCTAGCTCGCGATTCTTTTCCTTTTCGAGGATGAGCAAATCCTCTTGAGCCTCGAGAGTAGCTTCCTTTTGTTCTACAATTTCCTCCAATTTTTCAAAGTCTTTTAAGAGCAAATTTAATTTATGAATGTCAAAGTTTTTCATAGACTTAAGCACTGTGTTAACGTCATCATTATCACTTTCGCTATCGTGCTCATCTAGACATTCATTAGCAATGGAGGGAGTGGAGACTTTTGATGATACCTTGTGCCCCTTTGCCATAAGGCACATAGGAGCGTTGTCGTCATCGTCGCTCAAGTTGTCGAAGAGGCTCTTCGACGTTGTTGAGGTGGTAGGCACGGCGATGGCGACAGAGGCAATTCCTCCTTCCTCGTCTGACTCGGAGTCGGAATCGGAGTTGAGTCGGTGTCGGAGTTCCCTCCTTTCCAATGTAGGCACGACCCTTGCCCTTGTACTTCTTGCTCTTCTCCTTGTCTTTGCCCGGAACTTGTCCTTCTTGTGAGACTTCTCATCTTTGCCTTCCTTATCGGACACTCGGCAATGAAATGGCCGGTTCACAAGATTCAGTAGCATCTTCTTGTGGAGTGTCTCCCTTTGATTTTCTTCCATAGTTCCTTGATTGACCTCCTTGCTTGAAATTTTTCTTCTTGAAGAATTTGTTGAATCTTCGCACAAATAGAGCCATATCTTCATTTGTCAATGGACCACACGACTCTTCGTCTTCGCTCGAACTCTCTTCTGCTTGGCGCACTATCTTGACGGCCTTGAGGGCAATCCCTTTCTTTTTGCCAGACTTGAGTTCTTCAACTACCTCGGCCTCCTTCACCATCATCTCGTCCATCATGAGCCGGCCAATGACGTCATGAGGTGTCAACGTGTCGAAGTTGGGCCGGTCTCGGATCAACTGAACAAGGTTGCGGTTGGTAGGAGTGATTACGCGGAGAATGATCTTCACAACGGCCTTGTCAGAAAGATCGGTGCACCCGAGACCTTTGGCTTGATTCACGAGCACCATTAGCCGGTCAAACATCTTGTTGTAGGACTCTCCTTCTTCCAATGTGAACCGACTTAGCTCACCAATAATGAGCTCTATTTTTTATTCACGAACACTTGAAATCCCTTCATGACTCACTAGGAGTCTATCCCAAATGGCCTTTGCTTCCTTAAGTCCATCCACACGGTTGAACTCGGAATCACTCAAAGCATTAAACAAGGCATTGACGGCCAAGTCATTGAAGTGTTGATCTTTATCTTCTTCGGGAGTAAGATTCTCGGGATCATTAGGCTTGAAACCTGTCTGCACAATCTTCCAAATAGACGGGTGAAGTGATCTCAAGTGCATCTTCATCTTATGTTTCCATGCCGCATAGTGAGTGCCATCGAAGTGAGGCGCTCGACCGGAGGGCACGGAAACATATGATGAAGAGCTGAGAGAATTGTAATTAAGCGGAATACCCATCCTAAGATCATCCCCCGTACCCGAGGTGCGGGTAAGATCTTCGACAGACTTCCCTGTTTGCGACATATTGATTCTCCAAGCGGTTAAGCCAAACTAAGGAGATTTGGCTCTGATACCAATTGAAAGGACCGATGTGTCACCTAGAGGGGGGGTGAATAGGCGTAATTAAAATTTGCAATTAAATAAAATCACCCGATGGCCAAAATCCGGAGTGTCCGGAGTTAATGTCCGGATAGTCCGGATTAAATGTCCGGAGTGTCCGGACAAGTGACCTTGAAATGAGGATTTTAAATCCTTGCAAATTTTCAACAATCTAGCTGAATACAAAGGTTCTAACTGAACTCAGGTACCTTAGAAAAATATGGATCTAGAGCCAACCACTAAGATGAAGTAGATCGGGGCACCAAAAGATCCAAGAACTACAAACCCTAGCTCAAGCAAATGAAGAACACAAAGACAACGATTTGTTACCGAAGTTCGGATTCTTGAAGGGAATCCTACGTCTCCGTTGAGGAGGCACAAAGCCCGGGTCCCTCTTGACCCCTTTCCTCCCGGTGTTGCACGAAGCACTCGCCGGTTCTTCACTTCTTGCCTCTTTCCTTTCGGAGGCGAGGCTTGCCTTCACAAACTACCGGGGCTCTCCACACGAAGTCTTGGAGGCTCCCGGTGACTCCTTGCCGTCTAGGAGCCCTTCAAACTCCAAGAGTAACAAATACGCCGCTAAATCAACTTGGAGGATGAACTTGTGCTCAAGAATCAACAAAGCAAGCTCAAAGCACTTAAATCCCCTCTTTTCTCCCCAAAGAGTTAAACCAAATCAAAGCTTCAAGTGGGGAAAAGAGGCTAGGGCTCAAGAGAGTGAGAGAGTGAGCTTGGGAAATGAATGCAATGAATGAATGGAGGAGCAACGGTTAGATTTGGAGTGAGGGCTTAAATAGCTCTCCCAAAATCCAACTGATTATAAGTGTTTCAAGACTGATCCGGACTGTCCAGGACATTTTCTTCTTGATACTCGGACAATTTCCTGAGTGTCGGACTAAATGTCCGGATACTCTGACTTACCAGAGAAAACCAACCGAGGACCCTAGCTCGAGTATCCGGATTTAATCCCTGATACTCAGGACAATTTCCTGAGTGTCCGGATTAAATGTCCGGATACTCGGACTGACCTCCTCGCCAGAGTATCCTTTTAAAGGAAATGCAAGGTTTTAACAAATCTTTTGAGATGCATTTTTCATCCTATGAGCACAAGTATATCCTAGAAGCGATTTTCCGTCAGATCCCCTTTATAGAATGGCTATCCTTAGACTCAATAAAATAAAAGATGTACAATCAAGTCTTGATGCCGCCTTTTCACATTTTGAATATAGTGGGGATCTCCAATCGCCTTTCCAATAATGATATCTCCTTGATAATCGTGATAGAATCTCACTTGCACCGTTAGCATACGTAATTGTGTTGCCATAAATCACCAAAACACTTTGAGGGGCCTAGATGCACTTTCAATCTAAATCGCGTTTTTTCCCCTAAATCGCGTTTAGGTCCCTCGTGCGTAATTTTAAGGAAAAAAACTCCCGTTAAATTCAAATCGCGAACAAGCCCTTTTCTAATTTTTTCAGATAGCGAAACGGGTCCAAAAGCGTGTGATCAGTCCTTACTACTTACGCTAGGTCATTTCTCCGTTTTTAAGGAAAAATGTTTTCGCCACCGAAATATGTGTGCGGCTCTATCTCTAGATTTTTTTCCCCATTCGATTTCCTATCTCGATCTCTGATATTTTTTAAAGCATGTATTATTACTCGGCAAACGTGTAGAGCGTTAGACTCGATAAAAGAAGGTTGTCATCTCTAATAATTTTTCACCATTTTCCCTCTAGACTTTTTCCCCGCCGCGGTTTTCCAGCTCGGTCTTCCATATTTTCCAAATAATTCATCGAAAGAGATATTTCTACAACTCTATCTCTCTATTTTTTCCGCTTCGCTCATTATTTCGATGATTTAAAAATAAAACGCCTAAAAAAAAAAAAATTTTTCTATTAAAAAGCACGTCGTCGAAGAGATATTTCTACAACTCTATCTCTATTTTTTTCCCGCTTGCTCATTATTTCGACGATTTAAAAATAAAACGCATGGGAAAAAGAAATTTTTCTAGAAAAACTACACACACGCGACATGTTACATCATGAAGTCTCGATATTTTTAAAACATGTATTATTACTCACTTTTTTCCCTTTCGATTTCCCATCTCGATCTCTAATATTTTTTAAAACATGTATTATTACTCAAATAACGCAGAGAGTGTTAAACTCGACAAAAGAAGGTTGTCGTCTCTAATAATTTTACACCCTTTTCCTCTAGACTTTTTTCCTTGCGGTTTTCCAGCTTTGGTCTCCAATATTTTCCCATCATACAAGACCTCGCCGCCGCCACGCCCAAAGCGCTGCCGCCCACCATCGCCCGAGCCGCCCGCTATCACCACACTGCTCGAGTGTGCCGTCGCTCGCCGTCAGCTTTGTGGCTGCTCATCGCCTCCCACGCCACGCCACCGCCTCCTCGCGTCACCACAATCCGTTCGACCTCTTGCAAGCAAGGTGAGTTCAGTTGTTTACTATTTTTTAGTTTATTTTGTTCATTAGTTTTAGTTTTGGTTAGGATTTCGATTAGTTTAGTTTAGTGTTGATTAATGTTTATTAGGGTTTAAATTAAATAAACTAGTTGCCGATGCCATATTGTTTACTTCATATGTTTGGAGCATGCCATTTTGTGATGCCATATTGTTTAATTGCAAATGTGATGCCATATTGTTTACGTCATGAGTTTCTTGCAAATGTGATGCCATATTGTTTACTTCGTTAGTTTGGAGCATGCCATGTGATGCCATATTGTTTACTTTATAACATCGAATAGAATTGTCATGATTAGATGATTAGTTGTTTATGAGTTAATGTTTTCGTCGGCCGAGTAGTTAATTAGATGATTAGTTGTTTATGAGTTATATAATATTGTTTGATTTGCTCTTAAGTAGGGCTATTTTCGTCGGCCAAGTAGCGAGCCGATGAAAATTCATATTTTATTGTATTTGCCATGATTAGTTTGGGGTTAAAGTCGGTAAAGCGTGATTCAACTAAATAGAATCGATTTGGTCAGCCAAGCCTAGGCGTCACCCGTTCGGGAACGGCGCATGTCACATTTACTTGTGAGGTGTGCCGTTTCGCAATTGTCCAGTTTAATTTGGATAGCCTAGGAATGTACGCTAGAGCATATGTAGGATTTATGATGAGCCCAACGGTCTGAACGGGATCTCGGCAGCATGATCCAGTTGTTCTCCGATGCACCACGACTGGGCGTGCATTCGGAGAACAGCAGGGTTATGCTGCCGAAATTCCGTTCGGACCGTAAGGCTCGTCATAAATTCGTGCTCTGGCGTCCATTTTTGGGTGGGTTTAGGACCTATATTTCCCAGTAGAGCCCTTGTTCGCAACTAAGCCGCTGTGTTTGATATCGTTGTCTGTGTTTAGCTTCGAGAATGGGTGATGATCGAAGGTGGATATATGATGGTTGGAGTAAGACCGGAGCGCATTCAAGAGAATGGACGGTCATCGCACAGGTGTTCGTGGACCATGCATTCGCAGGGGCTGTTGGTGGTGTCGCAAAGTGCCCGTGTAGCAAGTGCCGCAACTATTCTTACCACGTTAAGTCGGATGTAGAGCGGCACCTGTGCAAATTTGGTTTCATGCCCGACTATCTGATATGGTACGAGTATGGTGAGGCGGAGCCCATTGTTGAGTCGGACCATGAGGATGAAGACAGGATAGATGAGATGTTGAATGATATTGGTAGGGAGTTTGAGGTTAATTCGGAAGAGGAGCCTGGGCCAGAGGTACAAAGATTTTATAGACTCCTTTTGGCCTCGAAAGGGAAATTGCATGAGTTTACCAACGTGACCGTCCTACAGACGGTGACGCGGCTCATGTCAATCAAGTCAAAGTACAACTTTTCGAACAAGTGCATTTGCAATATTAATGTGATGCATTTGCGAATTTAATCGTAATTTCATTTCAAATTGTGCAATGCCATTTGTGATTGTTCTGAGAATTATACGCTGGTATACGTGAATTTATGCGAAAATTGTATGTTCGTGCAACAAAACAAGCAATGTTTTCTGCTGGAAACTCCCCAGTATTTTCGTTGGCCACGTGGTAGCGAAAATATCGACCGCCAGGAACTAGCGAATCCCACTTTTTTAAATGTACCACGCGGGCCAACTTAAAAAGATCTCAAGATTTAAATTGCCACGTTATGGATTTAAAAAGTCTAGTATTTTCATCGACCCACGGTAGCGAAAAAAATGACCCGATATTTTAACCGACCACGTGGCCGACAAAAAGTCCCTAGTATTTATCGCCACGTGGCGAAACTTTAAAATAATCCGACGTAACAAGTTCGATGGCCACCATCGGCCATTTTTTTTTCGCTCGGCTAGATCGGCCGATGAAAAAGAGTATTCGTTGGTTCACACTTAAAATAGTGCATATTTTCGCCTAATTATTTTTGTCGGGAATCCGCTTTTTATATCGGCACTTAGCCGACAAAAAAAATACCGTTTCCTGTAGTGTGGAAAGTGAGCGAATTACATGGAATCAGAACAAACCTACCCGCTTAACCAGGATTATGCATGTGCAGGGGCAATTGCGGAAGAAATGGATGACAAATCACAGGGCGTCCTATAAAATAGGATTCCATTCAGATTTTTATGTGCCTTATTTTATGAAATGGAGGGAGTATCTCTTTACATCCAACATTGGCAAGCAATGTGGGAAGCATTTGGTGGTCTCAAAAACCAAAAGAAGTATTTGCACAACAAAAACCAATTTACCACCCATGCCAACAAGGAACCAACCGGTGACGTGGTTGCCACCGGCAAAGCTGGACAGCCACGTGCAGCTTTTGAAGTATTATGCACGGAGCCCCCTGGAAGCTATGGCAATTCACTTTGCCCACCACGCAACCACCGCACCCCGATTCAGGGGCGGCGACGACTAATATCACCATCAAGAGCCCCGGCCACCGCTTCTTCATTTGCGGCGTGCCCGGCCACTGCGCCGCCCAGTAGAAGGTCAGCATCCATGTGCTCAAGCAGGGGAAGTTGTCCTCTGACGCCCCTTACACGACGCCCGTCAGCGTCCTCGGCGACAACGAGCCCGGCTGCGCGTCGACGCCGTCCGCCGTGGCATCGGTCGATTATTATTTTTTGCTGTTATGTGTTGATTTTATTTTCTGGTTCTTGTCTTCTTGATTTCTGATGTGGATTGTTCAGACATTGCACTCTTCGCCGGTGAGCTTTAACTTCGTCTCTGTTTTGTCTCACAGGTGTGCTTCGGAGCTTTCCAAGAAAAAGTTCTCACATATCTGAAAGCAACTTAAGTTAGGTAAACATATAACACGGAATTGCTACAGTTCGAGCGTCCTAATTTTTCGCATCATTTTTTTTTACGCAGTATAACATTTTTTGCTGCCAACTAGCAACATTTTTCTTGACAAAGGAATTAAGAAATGCGAGGAACGCGAAGCGGATGTTGCAAGTATTAAAAAATTGTTGCACGCGTTGGAAAAAAATATTTCAAGCGTTGAAAAGAAATGTTATAAGAGGCGTTCGATTAAATGAGCAGTATCGGACGTCCGAACGCTAGTAGTGTCCTATAACTTAAGATGGCTATTAGGACCGCATGGATCCAAAGCCCTGAAGGCCCATATCCAAGACCGTAACTCCTGTTAGACGTAAGCATGTTGCTCTGTTGAGTCCCGTGTCCGAGTCCTTGCGCTGAACATGCATGGCAAATTATCTAGCCGTCTGAGTGTAGTTCACGTATACAGCGAGTTTTGATGTTTGCATAGCCGTTTCGCTGTGTATGGCAATAGTTGAGGAACTATTTTTTATAATATTTTTTAAAAAATTATAAAAATAATATACTGAATTAAAAAATTACAAATATATACTCATGTTGCCATTTTAATTGGTGGCAGGAATTGGCGACAAAGACTCTATCGCCAATTCAATTGATGATAGAGAGTTGCAATCATTAGAGACAGCTCTCCATAACCATTGGCGATAGAGTCTTTGTAGTCATTTGAATTGGCGACAGGCTCGCCGCCAATTCAAAAGACAGGATGTATATTTGTAATTTTTTAATTTGGTATATTATTTCTATAATTTTTCATTAAAAATATTATTTCAAAAAATCAATAGTTGAGTTCATATGCATTGCCGTTATATGGCATGATTTTTCTAGTCGGGTTTGTTGTCCGATTACAAGTTAGATTCGACTGTTTTTACAGCTATATAACTAGGTGTTGTGTACTCCTTCGAAAGCAAGAAATCAGAAAACGGTGTTTCAATTTGAAGCACCACAAATTGAAAGAATTTCTTCCTTGCTAGCATCGACAAGAGAAAATCTAACAATTGGTACCAAAGCCTTCCGGAGTTTCAACTGCCTATGTCAACAATGTCGCAAGATGGTGCATCTCCTCGCAAGTCCGAGTCATCACTGCGTCCTAGGATCCACGACAACAACAGCGTAGGTGGGAGCGGTACTGGTCATGAACTAGTGGTACCGTGGGTGGTGAAGGAGGTTGAAAGATCGATCGTCTATCCGATATTGACAAGGATGAACTACGGTGATTGAGCCCTTCTCATGAGGGTCATACTACAGGTGAGAGACTTGTAGACGGTGGTCGAGATTGGCCCTAACATCACCGACGAAGCTGATTACCAGGAAGATCGCATGGAGCTTGAGGCCATACTCCATGCCGTACTGACGGAAATGCTAGCAAGCCTTGCCATCAAGAAGACAACAAAGGAAGCCAAGGACTCTATCCAGATGATTTGCCTCGGCGTTAAGTGGGTGCGCAAATCCAAGTCACAGTCACTCCGCAAAGAGTTCGAGGGGATTAGTTTCAACGATGGCAAGACCATCAATGATTTTGCCATGCGGTTGATGAGCATGATGAACATCTCTATCCTTGGCGACATGATCTTAGAGGAGCAAGTGATGTAGAAATTCTTGCACGTTGTTCCCTCGAGATCACTTAGGTGGCGCTCTCCATCGAGATGCTAATCGATCTCTCTACCCTCTCTGTTGAGGAGTTGATTGGGTGACTAAAGGTGGTCGAGGAACGTTTTGAACTCAACGCCGGTGGTAGCACAAATGGTAGTTTGCTGCTATCTGAAGAAGAGTGGCTCAAGCGTTTGCGCAAGCATGAGCAGGACAACTCATTCAACAGTAGGAATGGAAACTGACACTGCAATGACGTAAAAGGCCTTGGTAAAGACAATCTCTCGCACGACAAGCAATTTCAGGGCGACGGCTGTGATGTCTCAAAGGACAAGTGCTACTACTGTGGTAAGCTGGGCCATTAGGCTAGGTTTTGCCACAAAAAGTGAGAGGGGCACACTTGACACAAGTCGACGACGCTACACTAGCACTGCTCATGGGGCATATGGACAATGTGACCAAGGAAAATGTGCATGCTATTGGCAAGGTTCACCTCCATGAGGAGCATGCCCAGGTCTTCCTTGGGAGTGAGGATGATCACCATAACAGCACCTGGTATCTTGATATCGCGGTGAGTAACCACATGACTGACAACAAGATGGTGTTTGTCAAGCTCGATGACAGTGTAAAGGGCATCGTCTGTTTCAATGATGACTCGGTGATCAACATCTGCGGCTGCGGCATGGTGCTGTTCACGTGACACAATGGTGAACACCGTGCTCTAATAGGTGTCTACTTCATTCCTCACCTTCGTAGCCATATCATCAGTCTCGGGCAGCTGGACGAAAACGGATGCGAGATGCGCATAAAGGGCGACTACATGAGCATCCTAGATCATCGTCATCAACTACTCCTTGAGGTAAAGCGCAATGAGAGTCGTCTTTATGTTCTTAACCTTCGCAGCCTATAAGCTTGTGCCCGGCGCGGAGATGAGGCATGGTGCTGGCACGCCGATTCAGGCATCTCAACTTTAACTCACTGTGCATGCTTGCATCCCGAGGCATGGTATGAGGTTTGCCGCACATTGATCAGGTGGATCAATTGTGTGATGGATGTTTGTGTGAGAAGCAACGTCAAGCCCAATTCCTGAAGGAGGCCAGTATCACACTGACAAATTGCTCGATCTCGTCCATGGTGACCTTTGTGGCCCAATCTCTCCATCGACACCAAGCAGAAAATGCTACTTCTTGCTACTAGTCGATAACTGCAACCGCTATATGTGGTTGATCCTCCTTGCCACAAAGGATGAGGTATCGGCATCCAACCGACATTTCTAGGCAAGTGCTGAAGTCGACGCCGGGAGCAAGCTAAGCGCACTCTGAACAGATCGAGGTGAAGAGTTCACCTCCATAGAGTTCATAGCATACTGTGCTGATCGTGACGTTAGGCGACAGCTTACGGCACTGTACTCTCCGCAGCAAAACGGTGTCGTGGAGCATCACAACCAAATAGTGGTGGCAATGGCGCAAAGTATGTTGAAATCTATGAACGTGCTGTCGATCTTCTAAGGCGAGGCATTCACCGCGGTGGTCTTCCTTCTCAATCGATCGCCCACACACAGTCTTGATGGAAAGGCACCTTATGAGATGTGGTACGGCAAGAAGCCAAATGTGCACTTCCTGCGTGTCTTTGGGTGTGTGGTGCACATCAAGATTGTCAAGCCCAACCCAAAGAAACTCGATGGCCGTAGCAAGCCGATGTTGTTCATTGGCTGTGAAGAAGGATCCAAGGCATACATGGTCTACAATCGAGTTGCTAAATGCGTACACTTCACACGTGATGTAATCTTCGATGAAGAGGCCACATGGAATTGGGACACAGTGGCAAACAACGATGGTGGCAACTCCTTCTCCATCGAGTACGCAGTCGTCCCCATATATGTGAAGCGTGTTGATCCGACCACCACGTCCACCTTGGTGAGTTCACTTGCATCTCCGTCATCCGTGGCAGAACCCTCGTCACTACCACCAAGCTCATCAGGAGGGACTATGGAGTTTGTCTTGCCACCAACGGCGGCCATGCCTCCTTCTCATAGTGATGATGGTTCACGACACTACTAGACCATCCTTGACACCATTGAGGTACATGAGCTCAACACCGAAGAGCTGTATCTCATAGCGGGAGAGGAGCCAGTGAACTTCTCAGAGGTGGAGCTACACTAGTGCTAGCATCGCGCAATGCTTGATGAGATGGAGTCCATCAAAGAAAATGGTACCTGGCAACTCACTGATTTATCTGCAGGCCATCGTCCCAGCAGACTCAAGTGGGTCTACAAATTGAAGAAAGACTCGCATTGTGCTGTGAGAAAAAACAAGGCACGTCTAGTCACCAAGGGATACCTGCAGCGCCTTGGTGCGGACTTCAATGAAGTGTTCACGCCAGTAGCACGTTTGGATTCGGTGTGCCTATTGATCACACTCACGGCACATCATGGTTGGCAAGTGCACCACATGGACGTCAAGTCGGCTTTCTTGAATGGCGATCTCAAGGAGGATGTCTACGCCACTCAGCCACCTGGGTTTATCGTTGACGGCCACGAGCACCAAGTATTGAAGCTACGAAAGGCACTGTATGACTTTCGGCAAGCACCGCGTGCATGGAGCACCAAGTTGGACAGCAGCTTAATATCACTTGGGTTTCACCGGAGCGACTCCTATCACGTAGTGTACATGCGCGACACTAAAGCTTCCCACCCGCTTGTGGGGGTGTATGTCGATGATCTCATCATCACCGGCATGCACCAGCTGGAGATTGATAAGTTCAAGGACGAAATGAACCAGCTCTTCAAAATGAGTGACCTCGGGTTGCTCTATTATTACCTTGGTATCGAGGTGCACCAGGATGAAAACAGTATCACCCTCAACCAAGCAGCCTACGCGCAAAAGATTTTGGAGAAGGCCAGGATGGAAGGATGTAATCCAGCTCAAGTGCCTATAGAGACAAGGCTCAAGTTGAGTAAATCAAGCACTAATCCTCCCGCCAACGCCAAGCTCTACATAAGCATCGTGGGGAGTTTGCGCTACTTAGTGCACACTTGGCCTGACATCACCTACTCGGTGGGTTACATGAGTAAGGCTTAAACCAACGAGCATAAGAGCGCTGTGAAGCATCTGCTGTGCTACATTGCTGAAACATGCCACTACAGGTGCCACTACAGCAAGGCCAGCGATGATCAATCTACAATGACACAAACATGGCTAGGGACATCGACGATCGGAAGAGCACAACTGGTGTTTTATTCATCCTTGGACTAAGCCCCATTAGTTGGCAATCACAGAAGTAGAAGGTAGTGGTCCTCTCTTCGTGCGAAGCTGAGTACATTGCTGCGGCGACCACAACATGCCAAGAGATCTAGCTCGGTCGTTTGCTTGGCGACTTACTAAATCGAAAACCCATCATCGCCCCGCTCCTTGTTGATAACAAGTCTGCAATATCACTCAACAAGAATCCAGTTTTTCACGACCGGAGCAAGCATATTAACACCCGATACCACTTCATCCGAGAGTGTGTCGACGCTAGAAAAATCATGATAGATTATGTCAGCACGGAAGAGCAGCTAGCGGATATTCTTACTAAGCCTCTCGGAGGCATCAAGTTTCGTGACCTATGCGCTCAGATCGGTATCATCTAGATCAAGTAGCAAAGCAACACCGCACTATGGTAGCTACTAGTAGCGGTTCGTAACCCTTTAAAGCGGTTTTATAACCGCTTCTAAGCAACTTAGCGATGTGATACCGTCGGGTATCACAAGTGGTTCTCAAACTGCTGTCTTTGTGGCACGGCGGTTGGGAAGGTGTTAAGGAGGCGATGGAGCCGCCATGTAGAACTCCACAAGCGGTTCGTTTACAAACGCTTGTGGCGAAGGATATCGAAGCGGTTAGTCTTACAAACCGCTTGTGGAAAAGGATATCGAGCGGTTAGTCTTACCAACGCTTGTGGAAGCGGCACTCTACAAGCGGTTGGAGTCACCAACCTCTTGTGGAGAGTTTTTCGATTATATGTATTTTAGAATATGTTCTTACGGTGTTTTTTGTATATCGTTTTTGACCATAAAATTAAATATGAGGGAGGAGTTTTTTGCGCAATTAAATATATATGGCATATGCATATATACTCATACACATGTTCACAAGCTAGCTAGCTCACTACACAAAAAACGAACTTAATAGTGTAAAAATGGACAAGTACATAGAGCGCAACCAACGTTTACAATTTTGAATGATGAAAAAAAAATGATTATCGAACTCATTTCTTGCATCGTCACTCTTTTGTCCTTGGTCGGCGTGGATGTCGTCGGCGAGTTCATCGGTGTCCAACTCTGGAAACCTTCGTGGAACTTCGCCATTTCGAGATACAACCTCGTTGGACAATGAAGCCGATGAGTTGTTCTTGGAGTCGCGCACCGGTGAAAGAGAACGCGTTAACGTGCTCATCGATGTTGGTGACAATTAATTAAGCGGGAAGTATATAAATATCCGATCACATGCAATTAATTAAAATGTAAGTTGTAGCTAACAAATTGACATGCATATATGAACCTCGGCATAATGTTCCGATTAAATGCGCCATGGATAAAACTTTGAATATAGTGGAACACATGTATATTAATAATAGTTTTTGAATTAAGCGGGGAGGCGATATAGGCGCATGTATATTAATAATAGTTTTTTGTAGTGCGTGCACGAGTGCTTACTATGACTTGATTCTTTCTCGAATTCTCCTTTTTGCTTCTTCTTAAACTTTGCAAATGTCTTGTTAAGGATGTTAATGAACCATTGGTATTTTTGAATTGGATTCCTTCTTGAGTCATAAACTATAATCTGCTTTGTTGTCAAGCTCGATGACTAGAAGGATCGGTGAAACCTATTAAGTATATTGCAACATATGCGTAAGTAGCTCTTTCGTACTATCAATGGCTTAAGAAATACAAGAACAAGAGGTTTGTGAGAACACGTACTTGAAGTTGAAGGAAGCGAAGTATATGCGGTTTGTAGTGTTGTTTCAACAATGCATGCAAAAGGTATCCCTCAAGTAGCTATTTTTGCTTGTCGTATGACCAGATTTTCTAATTGACAATCTCTGGTCGATGAAGCCAACGTTACATTTGCCCGGTCTTTTACATCGTTGTATCTCCATTCTACATAAGAAGGGATAACTAAGTTAATTAGATTTTCAATTTTGTGGTGCGGGAGGAAGCTAGCAGTAAACTTAGTAGATC
This sequence comes from Guadua angustifolia, assembly GCA_036346375.1. NCBI lineage: Eukaryota > Viridiplantae > Streptophyta > Magnoliopsida > Poales > Poaceae > Guadua > Guadua angustifolia. The sequence goes on along the minus strand of CM070511.1, from coordinate 2,311,607 downwards.
GACACTTACTGAGACACCGGCGAGGACATGAAAGACACGTTGACCTCGTCTCCTTGGTACACATGGTACAAGTCATCAAATTCGACCATAGTTACGTGTTGTTCCATGGAAGAAATACTCATCTTGGAAGCGGAGGAGGAACATTTGCTCTCCATGAGATGCCCTTTTCATGTACCATTCATGCATTTGGCGCATCTTGGTTGGGAGATCTTTTATATCCTTTGGATCAATTAGCGGTTTGCCCAACTCATACTTCCATTTGGTTGGTGCCATTGGAAGATCTGGTCTAATGATTTGAGTCCGCCTCCTTCGAATGCCATTTTCCTCAACTCCTCGATTACTCTGCTGATCTTCCACTTTCTTCTTCTTTCTGCTTGAAGAGCCGTGTATTTTACTGTAGCCTTTCTTATTGTCCTTTTGTAGTCGCTCATCACGTAGTGGCGCCGTTCCGCATATTGAAAGTGCTTCAGAGTTTTTCATCTATTTTAAGCTTGAGCTCTGGCTTCTTTGGCCATTTGCTGGCCACATCCGTCTTCTGGGATCGGCTAGCTCCTCATGATCGGATCATATGGCCTCTTTGGCGGTTGCTTTGACATTTTAATGGCTGGGATGCCGATTTAGTGGGAGGAGGTGCTAGTCTTGGGATCCACCTTACGACATCGAGCTTCTTCCTCGGGAGATCTTTGAGGTGTAGTCCTTTGGAGATGTTGGGTGCTTCTTACTTTCGTGGCGGTGGCGGTGGCGTGAGTCGGGCTTCTTTGTGGGCGGGGAGGTGAAGGCGTGGCTGGACCATCGAGGAAGCATTGCGTGAGGCGGCCTTTCGAGTCGTGGGTTGTCGATGTGGAGGCGTGCTTGCTCTGGAGTGGCTCAAATTGCGGGGCCTCTCTTCTTTGAAATATAACCTCCACACCATCTGGAAATATGATGGACTTTTTGCAGCCATAGGATGAATGTGCCATGGAGGGCTGTCAAGGTTGGTCACCTCGTCGCCCCGGGGAATATCGAGAGCGAGATCTTGAAGCCCCCACCACCTCTTCCACCGTGACCTTAGAGTATCAGGAAGGTATCTGGTTGCGATGGAATGTCGCTGCCTCCGGATAAGCCATGCGTAAGCCACCTTGAAGGAGAGGTTACACATATCAATGTGTAACTTCGCCTTGGCGGCGAACCTTGATCTTTATCCACGGGATGGAGCGTCGGGGTAAATGCGCTCTGAGACCCACGGCGGATCATAGCTGCTCTTTAAGCGGTCGGACTTATCATGGATTCGGCGCCGCTGAACATTGGTCGAGCGTAGTGCTCCACGAAGTGCTCATTGCCGGACACTTTTGCGTGACCGGGACATCGATGGAAGCCTTTAGCTCTAAGCTCTTCCTCAATCGGTCCCTCTACCTGATCTCTCCTCTTGCTTCTTTCCCGGCTCCTGTAAGTGCTTGAGTCTTTGGCAAAGCCGTGCCTCCATGGCACCTTCCCGAAACCTCGTGTCCGTCCCGGGTGCTCAGGGTTTTGAAGGGCATATGTTAGCTCGTCATTCTCCCTGTCCGTCAGCAAGGATCCTGACCGAGTCTGTTCGATGGCTTCTGCAATCCTTTCGCCAACTTCTTGGACTGTCGGTGCCATCACCAAGCCTCTGTCATCGGCAACAAGGCTGCCCGTGACCCAATAACCAATTCGCATGCGAGGCTCCCAATTCTCGATTTGAGTATAATATCGTCTTTGCAGAAGTTCATCTTCCGCTTGTCCCATTCTTTCTGACCTTGATGTAACCACGGTCGAGATGGTGGTGGTATTTCTTCTTCCGTGCATTCACCTTGTTTTTCTCTCTCGCGGCTTTGTCCGCATCCGGCGACTTGTACTCCTCAAAGCATCCCAATGATCGGCGGCTTAGGAAATTTATTGAAGTCGGCCTTTCTCCTTTGTCGATGTACTTGCGGGTGAGGGCGACTTCCTTCTTTGAAAAAGTTGCCATCTTCTTCAAAGCCCATCCCTTGGCCTTCATTTCGTACCCATACGGAAAAGTGAAATTTTCCTTTATATCATTCGAGCGGTTCCTTGGTAGGCTGCGGGGACTTGACCTATTTGGATCTTGATTGGGGCGTGATCCCTCACGTGGTAGCCCATAGCGTTGTTGAAAGGCCCAATTGTTGAATCCGGGGCTAGCGGACTCCGTCGTTGCCGACTTGGTTATCACGTGCTTTGTCGAAGGCTTCTTGTTAGTCCTCGGTTCATTCGGTTTGGGTGGCGATGAAATTCACCATTTGGTAACACAAACACATATAATATGAATGATTTTAGAATAATGGGTGAAACCTATTAGTAATGAGTGAGTATACCTCGGTACTAGTGTTAGCGGCCTCATCGGCAGCGTCGGCGGCACCATAGTGATGTTCGCATCGGTGTTATGACCTCGTTGGCTAAGATGCTACCCAGCGCAATGGTCTCAAGATTATGAATGTAGAGGAGAGTGCTACCCAAATTTCAAAATTTTGGTCATTTTACTACATAACCAAGGTAACTAAGGTTAGTAACATCATTCCTCACATCATTTGGTGTTAAATGGAGCCTCTTTTTGCTTGAATTATGAAAAAAAATTTGATCTTTTCCCATGATTGATGAAAGATTAATATGAATGTAGAGATCTAGCTTGATCTTTTCAAATAGGATACAAAAACTTGTTGTGTAAGCTTAGAATTTGCTTGGATTATAATGTAGCTCGCCTTTAATGTGTGGATCTAGCTTAAATTTAGGTTTTAGTTCCATCGATTCGATGAAGGATGAGGTTTGGTTGCACGTGCGTCGGAGAGAATGGTGCATGGAAATCATGGAGTTTGGGATCTTCAAATGGCAATGGTTATGTGGAAAGAAGAAATTTAAATTCATTTGCGAATTAAAATAATATCGAGAAATATGAATGGCTTTATAGAAAATATAAAATGAGTTCAATATTTGAGAAAAGTTTTCAAAAATACTTTGGAATATTTTAAACTTAGAAAATTACTTCTAGTATAATTTTGGTTTTAATTTCCATCGACAAATTATTTTTGAAAACATCATTAATTAAGTGCTAGAGATTTAGAAAAAATAAAAATAAATGATTGAATAATAATTTAGAAATTTTTAGGGTGTTACAATTTCAACGAATTTGCAAACAAAAGTTATCTTGAATTTTGTTAAATTTTGAATCAGAGACTCGATCGACCAATTCTTTTTGTAGGTTGCAAAAACTTGTTGTGTGGGTTTATATTTTGCTTGGATTATTATTTAGCTCGGATTGAAGGTGTGGATCTAGCTAATATTTGGTTTTGGTTCAACAATTCATTATCGGAAAATGAGGTATGATTATCTTGATGTAACATAATGTAGATGGACGGCGATGGATGTACATGGATCGGCGCTCCCGGAGTTCTTCTGGGGTTTGCAAGATTTTCTTCGTCTTGGCGATGCACACCTGACGTCGGGCTACATATCTTTGTCCATGCATAGGCTGCAGAATGAGAAGGAGTGGCCAAAATCCAGCCACCTTCACTTTCATTTGCTCACAAGAGGTTTCATGTCAAACTATACTCTTTGGACCAAGCACGGTGAAGAAGAGATTATCTGAGGAAGGCGGTGAAGAAGAAAGAAGCGGAACAACAATATCGGATATTTGGTCAACATGGTTCTTTCGAAGATACATTGGGGAGTGTGGTGATGATGACCTAGACCGGATCTTTGCGTGATGGAGAGGAGAATACATCGATGAAAGACATTACGAAAAGTTCGGCGCCTATGGGAGGACCACGGAACTTGTTGTACCCAAAGCGTCGGCGGGGCCATAAAAGTTGCGTACCACACTAGCGTGATGCAATGATGGCGACCAATGGATTGTCCGATAAAGGATTGACGAGTTGTTATGCCTCATAAAGAAGTTACTTCGAGAGAACACTTGCGAAACTACGTCACGATGCCAAACAAGTTATGCGCCCTTTGGGGTTGGAAGTCTGAAGATACATGCATGCCGTAATGATTGTATCCTTTATACGCAATGAGTATGAGGATTCGGAAGCTTGTCGGTGTGCAAAACTTGCGGTATAAGACCGGCGTGATGACGAGGTGAGGTAGAGAACGCGTAAGAAGAAGAGACCTCTGCTAAGGTGGTGTGGTATTTCCTGTAATCCCCGGTTGAGCGTTTATTTGCGAACAAAGCGCATGCCCAGATGATCTTGTTGGCACAAGGAAGACCGTAAGGCTGACGGAAGGCTAAAACGCGTTCTTGATGGCTCCCGGTGGAGGAAAGTCGATAGAACATACCGGACTTTCTTTGAGGATGCAAGGAACATAAGGTTTGGGTTGAGTGCGGATGGGATGAACCCGTTCGGCGATATGGCGATCCTGACACTTGGCCCGTGACTCTATGTATCTACAACCTTCCTCCTTGGCTGTATGAAGCGGAAGTACATTATGATGCCATTGCTTATCAAGGCCGAAGCAACACAGGAAGCGACATTGATGTGTACCTCAAACCGTTGGTTGAAGATCATTAACTTTCTTGTGGAGCGATGGTTATGCGTGTATGGGATGAGTACAAAGAGCACTTCACTCGTGCATTGCTATTACGTAACCATCAACGGCGGCCTGCACTTGGTAATCTATCGGGCCTATCTATCAAAGGATATAAAGCACGCATCCTTTTAGAGGATCACGGACAGCAAGTACCTAAAAACTCTCGAAAGGTTGTGTACATGGGCCACCGTAGGTTCCTCCATATGAAGGACCGTTACGGAGGAAGGGTGAAATTTTGATGGGGACGAGAAGAAAGCGTAAAGCCCATGCATCATGATGGGGCGCTTGTATTTTCTTTGGTAAAGGATCGAAAGTAGTATTTGGAAAAGGTCTGGTAGCAAACTGTCACATTGAACAAGGTCACCACGAAGGCCATTTGGAAGAAGAAGTCAATATTTTGGGACTTACCTTCTTGGAAAGACTTAGAGGTCCGCCCTCCTTTGGACTTCATGCATATCACGAAGAATATCTGCGTGAACCTACTAGGTTTCCTAGATATATGCGGTAAGTCAAAGATACACTTCAAGCGAAAGGACCTCTGACTATTGGGACTCGGGAGCGACCTTCATCAGGAAAAGAGAGAAAGGACAACATTACCTCCACCCATGAGCTACACTCTGAGCAAGGAAGAAAAAAAAACATGATTAAGTTCTTGAGCGATTGTGAAGGTCCATACGGATACTCCTCGAACATAAGGAGACTCATAAACATGAAAGAGAATAAAATCGTTACATAAAATCCCATGATTGTCATGTGTTGATGACCTGATTGCTCGATGGCGGTGCGAGGTATTACGCGGATTAGGTGCGAGGACAATCATAAAGGCTGTGTTCGTTCTTCAGCGTGGTGTCGCGAGAAGGTCATCGAGGCGAATAAGGTATCTAGTCGCATGATGACATGGTCAATAGTGCACAGTTAGCCTTGAGATGATCTTCCCTCCATCCTTCTTTGATATTATGGTCCATCTCATGGTCCACATTGTTAAAGATAGAAATTCTCGGACTGTGTTCCTCCACAATATGTTCCCTTCGAGAGGTACATGGGTATCCTAAAAATATGTTAAATAACGGTCTCGCCTGAAGGCTGCATTGCGCGTGGGTGTCGACCTGAGAGGAGGTGATCGAGTTTTGTGTTAGTTACATGGATGATCTGAATCCGATTGGCGTCCTGTATCATGCCATGAGGGAGGCTACGAGGAAAAGGGACTTTAGGGAGAAAAAAGTCCTATAGCGACGATCTACTTGCATTTAAACAAGCACATTTCACGGTATTGAAACAAGCAAGCTGTAGTAGCTCATTATATCTATGATCACGAGATGAGTCTCTGGCGCCCAATACCGAGAGAAGTCGAGATAAGTGGATCGCGATGGAGCAAATGGATCATTTAGATTGGTTACAAAAGCAAGCTGTTGGGCAAGCGAACGAGCGATGAACAATTGAAACTCTTGGCTCGAGGACCGTCCACAACAATCATATCATTTCAAGGGTATGAGATAAATGGGTACACATTTTACCGACAACTCGGGATAGCAAGAGCACCAACCAAAAGCATTGGGCGTCAAGTATAGATGCATTGGACAAAAATGGAAAGATGGACACCTACTATGGTTTCATAGAGGAGATCGGGAGCTAGAAATGCAGGCCATTAAAAGTCCCTCTGTTTGGTGCCAATGGGTTAAGCCGGCGGTAGTGGATATCGATAAATGCGGTATGACAATTTGTGGACCTCAAGCAAGTAGCCTATAGGGACGAACCGTTCGTGCTTTCGCTAATGATGTGACACGGTATTCTATGTGATGGACATGGACAACAAACAGCGAAGGAAGACTAGCGATGGCGATCGGCCAAAGCGCCACGTGGTTCTTCGGTAAAGAAGGTTAGCCGGAGTTGAGGCGTCACAGACGAAGAATATAATCGATTCGACGAAGTGCCTCCTTTCACGGTGGGCGTAGACATTAGTGTCTTGAATGATCTGAGAGGAATCTCCCTCGTGCTGCGCGATCATAATGAAGGATCACTTGTAAAAGCAAAGTATGTTAGCAAATAAGGTTGCTTTTGGTGTAATAGACTACTAACATACTAGTTTCTCATTCCTCTAGTGGTTTTCTGTATTTTACTGTTCAAATTGTACTAATATTTGACTAACAATATTGTTCAAAAGTCCTCTGTACTAATATAACAAGGTGACGATTTGCAATGGAATTATAAGAGTGCAAAAATTACTTTATTTCTTACAATTTTCTATAATGTTAATTTATATTACATGGTTGGAAAAAATATTGTGAAAAAACTTTAAACGATAGATTTAAAAATATTGTGAAGTGGTAAAAGCATTTTTAAAAATTATTTAATGAAACAATAGTTAAGCGATTAGATTTAAAAAAGAAATCTTACAAAAAGGCTAAATGAATCTAAAGTGGTAAAAGCATTTTTAAAAATTATTTAATGAAACAATAGTTAAGCAGTAGATTCAAAAAAGAAATCTAAAAAAAGACTAAATAAATCTAAAGTGGTAAAAGCATTTTTACAAATTATTTAATGAAACAGATAGTTAAACAACAAATAAAAAAAAAAAAATAAAAAAAAAGCGAAAAAAAGGGCTAGGGGGCACGGCGGGGCTCGAGCAGAACCTCCTGATCAGAAAACCGTGAACTCAAGCGCCTCGCGCTAGCCAAGGAGGAAGATTTCTTGTCGATTAGTATGGGCGCTAAATTGTTTTGAGTCTTTTAACATCAGTCCGGTTGGTGTTTTCAGCAGGGAATGATGGTGTCTAGGGCTCCCTCGGTCCTCCTGGCGCCTAGAGCGACCCATCGATCCCGGTTGGTGTGTTCAGCAGGTGATATCCGTATCGATTTGATACTGGTTGGGACGGTTTAACACTGCATGGGAGATGAATGGTGCCCTATAAACCCATCCTTGCCTCCTCTTCCCCATTTTTCTACTCGCCATTGTTCCCCAATCTCCTCCTCCTCCCTTTCGTTTGCAAAGACCTCCGACGGCCAGGGGCGCCTCCAGCGACCCCACCGCGCCGTCCTCAAGCGCCTCCGAAGCCTTGCCTCGCGCCTTGCCTCCGCGCTTTGTTCCCCTCAGGCCTCCGCCAACCCTAGGGTTTGTGCCCTCCTTACCGGCCAAGTGATTGGTTTTGGTTGCGTTCTTTGCGTTTGAGATGTCGGTGGTTGTCTCTATACATGTCCTTGCATAGGATTGGTGCTTTGTAAGTTTTAAGCTTTCTCTGTGATTGCTAATCTGTCGTTAGCTTGCAAAGGGCTAGTCTTTGAGGCTTGGGACCTTGCAAGAGTGGGATTATTGTTCGATGAAGATTGGGCTGTATTGAGACCATTTGTGACAACAACAATTTTCGATACTTGACATTTAGTTGTATAGATCAATTGGTATCTAGTGATTACGATATATATATTTGTCTTATGAATCTTTCTTGTTCATAATGGTTGGCGTCTGCAAGTTCGGTGGTGGATGCGGTGTTTGCTTATTGTTAACAAAATTGCTTATAGTGGTATTGGAGTTAAATCTTGAAGACAACTTCAGTTTTCGTTCTTGCTGCTCTGAGGTGCCTTCTTTGCCGTTCAAGGCAATTTATTCTATATCTTGATAGTGCAGTTCTTTGGCAATGGTTTGCCGTTTGTGGTTTAGATTTTGTTATTTTGCTCTGTGATATTGTAATCACGTTGTTACACTTTGTGCTTGTTTACTGGATAGTAAGTTGTATGCTCCTTTTGCTAGTAAGTTGTATGCTCCTTCTCAAATACCCCAAAAATGATCTTTCTTGCTAGTAAGTTGTATGCTCCTTTTGCATGCGGATAGAGCTCACCTGTGTTTGCTTTATATTTCTGTCGGCTAGAATCATTTCCTTGTGTCGTGATATTGTTTGCATATATATATATATATATATACTGATGTCTCTTTTACTTGTCATTATTAGGCAAATCTTCAAATACTTATTCATGAGCTTGTATCTTGTGACATTAGATCATGTCTCATTCGATCTTAAATGACATTGTGAGATTTCTATGTATGTGTGAGATTTCTATTTATATGTGAAGTTTGAAATGTATATGTATCATGTCAAATGAATATGTATCATGTGAATTATTCTAAGTTGTCAAGTCTTTGGAAAAGTTGTTTCATTTTCACTAAAGTAATGTTGTCACAAATTGGTCAATGATCTTTGTCCCTATTGCGAGGGGCGGTCTTTAAGGCAACCCGTTATCTGAGAACAATACAAAATTGACAACTTGGCACTATGCTAGTTGTGATGTCCTTTTACTTGTCATTATAAGGCAAATCTTCAAATACTTATGTATGTGTGAGATTTCTATGTATATGTGAAGTTTGAAATATATATGTATCATGTGAAATGAATATGTATCATGCGAATTATTCTAATTTACGGTGAATTTTGAAATTTCTATTTTTATTGATCAGTTTCTATGTATATGTGAGATTTCTATGTATGTGTGAGATTTCTATGTATGTGTGAAGTTTGAAATGTATATGTATCTTGTCAAATGAATATGTATCATGTGAATTATTCTAAGTTGTCAAGTCTTTGGAAAAGTTGTTTCATTTTCACTAAAGTAATGTTGTCACAAATTGGTCAATGATCTTTGTCCCTCTTGGCGAGGGGCGGTCTTTAAGGCAACCCGTTATCGAGAACAATACAAAGTTGACAACTTGAGCACTATGCTAGTTGTGATGTCCTTTTACTTGTCATTATTAGGCAAATCTTCAAATACTTATGTATGTGTGAGATTTCTATGTATATGTGAAGTTTGAAATATATATGTATCATGTGAAATGAATATGTATCATGCGAATTATTCTAATTTACGGTGAATTTTGAAATTTCTATTTTTATTGATCGGTTTCTATGTATATGTGAGATTTCTATGTATGTGTGAGATTTCTATGTATATGTGAAGTTTGAAATGTATATGTATCATGTCAAATGAATATGTATCATGTGAATTATTCTAAGTTGTCAAGTCTTTGGAAAAGTTGTTTCATTTTCACTAAAGTAATGTTGTCACAAATTGGTCAATGATCTTTGTCCCTCTTGACGAGGGCGGTCTTTAAGGCAACCCGTTATCGAGAACAATACAAAGTTGACAACTTGAGCACTATGCTAGTTGTGATGTCCTTTTACTTGTCATTATTAGGCAAATCTTCAAATACTTATGTATGTGTGAGATTTCTATGTATATGTGAAGTTTGAAATATATATGTATCATGTGAAATGAATATGTATCATGCGAATTATTCTAATTTCTGGTGAATTTTGAAATTTCTATTTTTATTGATCAGTTTCTATGTATATGTGAGATTTCTATGTATGTGTGAGATTTCTATGTATATGTGAAGTTTGAAATGTATATGTATCATGTCAAATGAATATGTATCATGTGAATTATTCTAAGTTGTCAAGTCTTTGGAAAAGTTGTTTCATTTTCACTAAAGTAATGTTGTCACAAATTGACAACTTGAGCACTATGCTAGTTGTGATGTCCCTTTTACTTGTCATTATTAGGCAAATCTTCAAATACTTATGTATGTGTGAGATTTCTATGTATATGTGAAGTTTGAAATGTATATGTATCATGTCAAATGAATATGTATCATGTGAATTATTCTAAGTTCAGATTCATTATATCTGAGAATTACAAACAAGAAAATTACGACAAGTTTAAAGATCTTAAACTTGTGAATTTTCTCTTTTGTAACTCTCGGTATCTAATGAATTTGATCTAATTGTACAAAATAAAATGAAAAAATTCATATATTCTTAAGAATATATTTGTAATAAAAATAATGAATCATTCTTATTCCACACTAAAATGATTTTAAAAAAAAGCCCTGCAAGTTCAAGCATGGATGTGAGGAGGCGTCCAGGTGCAAGAGGCGAAGCCATGAGGAGAGCGATCTAAGCTTATCATGGACTTGGTTGCTGTCTTCTTCAGCGTACCCACTTGTCCATAGGCTTCCTCCGCTCCTCTTCTTCATTGATCTGGAGTACTTACCTCGCACCGAGCGATAGCTCGTGCAGTCATCGAGACAGGAGCTATGATGAGAATTTAAAAAGTCATTTCAAGAATGAAATATTGAAATTTTTCATATTATTTTCATTTAGAGATGTATATGTATCATTTTAAAGTTACATGTGCACATGTTTTGTAGCATGAGGTCACAACATCGATCACTTGATTTCCATCGTATAAGTATACTTGTGCTGATTTACATTAGGAACATCTTGGCGTCGCCCATCCTCTCTACCATCTCTTCCCTCCGTCTTCCAAGTCGTTTTAGAGTAGTACTATCGACTTTACATGAAATGTGATCTATTTTCGTTAATTTTCGGTGCTTCTTCTAGCCTAAAATGACGATTGAAGAAAGAATTTATGAGAAGTTTGATTCTTTGGAAGTGATGATCATGAGGCAGTGAACTGCACATATGAGCCAAGGCCAATGAAATGCAGAGCACGATGAGGCGGCGAGTAACTGTCGATCGCATTCATGATTATCGGTTCCACTACCATGCTAAGCCAACATCTGACCCGTTCATGATTGTACCATGCTTTCAGATCGGTCAACCAGGCGGGCAATCACGTCGGTGAGTCCAAGCAAGAAGAAGAAGGCAAGACATGTTATCGAAATTCGGCGAGGGGTGAGACCTCTTGCACCCTCGGGCGCTTGGCAGTTCAATTAGGCATGCGGCGTGCGTTAGGGACCACGTGGCAATTAGCATAGCAAAATGGGATCGAGGTCCTGAAGATCTGAAGAACATGCTTTGGAGCGATGTGAAGAGACATTCACCTTCCCCGAGGGACCGAAGAGAAGGTGAAGAGTTACACTCTCAAGAAGATGGCGATCGCATTCGGACTTATAAAGAAAGTTGAACACGGGTATATCAAGAAGAATCGAGCGGCAGACTTCAACAAGCACCCAAAGTTGCAAGATCAGCTGGGATCGTTTGTGAGATACAAGACTTGACGAAGGTCAAAGTTTGAGTGAGAAGAATAAAATTTGAATGCACAGAAGAAGAATTATCACCACCGACTCGGCCTGGTGGTTACCGCCATACAATACCAAAATGGGAGAAGAGGGAGCAGGACACTGCTAGCGAAGGGTATCGCACCCTTAACAGCGGATTGGCCCGAACGAGCAAAACATTGGTTCTATGCTCCGCGTGGCGCCCTTGATGATCTTGGCAATCTTTGTGTTTGGGGAGGTGCTAAGAGATGTGGCGGAAGGCATCAGATCCATCGAGGAGACTTCGAGGGTAGCTTTGTGCCAAGCAGGAGGAAACGGCGAGCTAACAAGGGCCTTGCAAAATCCAGAGCACCACAGGCGTACCAGGCGTCGGTGTTGTCCCGTGGAAGGTTGGTTTATTTGGGGGCTTGCCGAGACCTATAGAATCGGGCGAGCAAGGCTCGGCGAACCAACAACTTAGTGCGCTTGAAGAGCGCTTGAATCAAACAAATGAGAGAATGCAAGAAGAGATCCGAAGAGAGTGCAGCTAGCCTTGAGCCAACCAGTGCGAGGCAGACCCAGAACCTCCAAGTAATCCGGACATCATCACCCCTCAAAGGCGTGGCACTATGCGCTTCCGGTGAAATTGTGACGGACTTGGACAAGTATCCGTGAAGCGACATCACCAGCGGACACCTTGTGAGCTGCATATCCAGCGGAACCTTATCTTCAAAAGGCCGATGGTATGGCTCACCCATTAGAGCGGGGCAGCTTATCCATAGCATGATCACGGTTAGGATACTCCAAGGTCTCGGTGGAGGAGGTGCGCCCGAGTGCGAGGACCTTGACCTCGAAATTCTGGAGGTGGCGGGACTCTGAAGCTAGGAGAGCGTACACAATTTCATCTGTGGGCGTAAGCGGTACATAATTTTTCGAGATAACATGGACTTGTCCTCTCCATGAAAAAAAGAAAAAAAAACCCGTCTCCTCCCAGAACACATCGAGCTCCTACACCACCTCCTGCGCATATAAGCCCGAGCAAAGCCCGTCTCCTACACCATCTCCTGCACATATAAGCCCGAAAAGCCGTCTCCTCCCAAGGCGCCGACTCCTACACCACCTCCGCGCACATAAGCGCCACAAGAACCCGTCTCCTCCCAAGAAGGCGCCGACCAAGGAATGAAGCCAGCTCGGCGATGGCTCCCAAGAAGGCGGGGTCCTCCACCCAATCAAGAAGGCGGTGAACTTCCAAAGCAATAGTATGATATGAGCGATGAGGAGACCAAGAAGGTGGTAAAGGAGAGGTAACTAAATTTCTTAGACCCAAGTCACAGTGAAGAAGGTTCAACACAGCACGGAAGAATTTTATAAAGGTTTAATGACTATTAAAAATTTGAAGGATAAAAAAAATGCCTCGCCAATCAAACTCTGACGCACATTGAGTAAGGAATGCCCCAAGAAGATGTCGGTGAGGGAAGAGTAAGGAGATGCAACAATTCTTGATGGCTGACCTTACATAAATCAAATATTAGGCACGGAAAAAGATTGAGGTTGCCCAAGTAAGATGGTCATTTAAAATGGGCGGATCATTGGTCGAGTGAGGAGCTGCCCACTAACGACAAAGATCGGCAATTTCATGAATGGTACTTGGGCGCGACCAAGCATGGTCTCTGAGATGTTATTTGTCAAGTTTAAGGAACAAGATTTTTTTAGCGGTGAAGGTGAATTTGTTGTCATTGGGACTACATATATGATCTATACGAGACAGAGCGCCCTCGGCGTGAGCTTGATGGGTTCTTTGGACTCTGTAAGTGTCTTAATTATTTGCAAAAACTATCGTGCACTTCCTTATACTATACTAACTTGCAAGCCTAACTAATTTCTTATGTAGCATGGAGATACAAAGATGCGAAAGGATCGTATTTTCGACATAGGCTTCATGGACCCGATGATTATCAACAAGACAACCGTTAGAGACCACCCAAGCGAAGCAGAGAATGACATATTCAATGCGCTAATGGGTCAAAGATATAAGTCAAAGATATATCTAGCCTACTCATTTGAGTACGTGTTTTCGTACCACCTCATTCTACTCCTTTTTCATAACACGATGTTAGAACTAATTAGTTATCTCGTTGACACATCTATGTATAGTTTTCATTGGATTCTTCTTATGATCGAGCTAGATCGTAGCTCGATCCTGATTATGGACTTCATAAAGGAGACGGTTGAAAAGTATCAAAACTTTATCGACATGCTCGACCGGTATTAATTCTTGTTCCTTTCATTATCGTACTAGCTCTATTTCCTTCAATTTGAAACAAATTCTAATCATGTACATACAATTAAGTAATCACATGTGTAGTGTATTCACGGTTCCGTGCTAAAAATGTGGGCGTATTCAAGGAGAAATTTGACATTGCAATTGCCTCTCATATGCGTATATCATAATGCTAACTTTTTAGTTAGTTAACTTAATTTCTTTGCATCCATTTCACGCTTTCAAATTTTTCCACATGAGATCTTGACTCATTGCCGGGTAACAATTTATGCGGCTACTATGTATCTTGAGTTTATGCACACCCAAACGGAGCAGCGACCGCATGCTAAAAGGCAACAAGGGGTGAGTAAATATAATTACTAGCTTTAATTGTGTATAGGTACTCCTTATATCTTGTACAAATTCAAGTATTGATTAGTTAATGACTTAACGATAGGTGCCTCAATATTTGGCGGAACAAGGTTGGAACTCTACAAGACGCAGTGAGAGCAATCCAAGAACAACTTCGTCGGCTTTATTTACGATGAGGTTGTAAATCAAAAGCGAGTTTCACGAACCAAACTTTAAATTGGGTCCCTTCGATAAGGACCGATGAATCGTAAATGGTGCGACATCTCTGACTAGCAAGAGCGTCTGGCGTAAAAGAATAGACTGCTAGAGTTTCGACCACGTCTAATTTGTGTCAAAAGCTGTTCATGCTCGATGCCAAAGCCCGTGATCAGCTACTGTGACGTTGAACCATTGTGCGCTTTTTTTTTATTGATTCTTGCGTCTTTGGACACAGCTTATGTGAACACCACCGCCATAGGCACCGCGCCGTGTCGTGACCTCTCCAATATCAACGCTAAGGGCACTCCTAATGCTCCTATATTAACAGTTTCTTCAACATGAATGATAATCAGTGAGGCTGCAGGTGAGTCTTATGGGATTCGGCTCACGAACCAGCTTCTCTTTTTTCTTCATCTTTTTCTATAGCTTACACAACAGTCAACACCCATGGAGGCAGCTGCTGAGGCTGCAGATGACAGGGGTGAGAAGGGGGTGGCCGGTGCTGATGGAGAGTGCGCTCAAGTTGATGGAGCCCCTCGTTGGATTGGCCATTAGGGGAGGGAAGAGGTGGAGAGGGAAATTTGTGTATGCTAGTGAATTGTACTGCTAGGTAGTTTACGAGATTGGGATTATCAGATACCAACAAACAAATATAATTAAAGGGTTTTTCTGCAAAATCGTCTTGCCACATGGCCTCCACATCACCGGCTAGTTTCTAGTTAGCATGGGTGGTACCATGAATGGCCCAACTTAATCATGCTCGGTCGGTGACTTGAATATGTACTATTTTGGGAGAACGATGAGTGATGACATATGTGAAGTTTAATGATCTAATTTGCTTTTTAAAAAAATATAAACCAATTTGCTGAAGCTACATGTAAATGAGAACGGAGGGGTAGGTGCTGGTGCTGTCTGGAAGCTCGCGACCAGTTGAATAATAATAAAAAAAACTCGGTTACATATGCGGATGTTTTTGTTATTAGACCTTCTCCAGCAGGCTCGCAAACTCATTTTGCGTGCTGGTCTCAAGATCAGAAAGCACGCCCACGAGAATTGCGAAGAGGCCTCGCAAAATGGGCAGCGTGTCATGTGCTCTGATCCTCACGTAGTCTCTCTCATCCGCAAATACGCTGCTGCTGGGAGGCCAGCAAAATCTCCCTCCTGCAATGGTCTAAAGCCTATATGCGCAGCCCTTTTTATGGCGATGGTCTTATGGGTCTGTTTAGAGGAGCTATAGCTTTTTTAATAGATGCTTTTTGTTTTCTTAGCTGAAAAGTAATTGTAACTTTTTATATGGGATCATTTAACAAATAGCTAATTTTCCGTAGCAATAAACTGCAAAAACAGATCCAACTCAGTTTTCAACTTTTATATATGACTTTTAGATTATCCCAAAATCTGCTTAAAAGTTAAGTTATTTAGAGAGTTTGCTAGTTTTTAAAAACTAAAACCGGCTTAAAGCTTCCTAAACAAGGCTTATATATGGTTTCACATAAGAGCAATTTGAATGCGATGGCCTGCTAAGCAAGCTTAGGCTTGTGACAAAACAAAAACACACGTCACTATATTTGCACACAAATGGGGGGCACCAATCAGAGAGCAGATTAACTTACCGAGAATTGATATTTTTTTAGTCATTTTCTTTCTCTTTTATTTTTTAAAAATAATTTTTCTTTTTAAATGTATTTACAAATCTAACCGTCTGGACGGAAGGCTGCACCCCAAAAACGTGAAAGCTGTTACTACCGCGTCTGAGGTGATGGGATGCTTTTAAGTACGATGCTGCTCCCGTACTTGTGTAACACGTTTCTGACCCCACATGTAGTAGTGTGGGACCCGCGCCGCGGGGTGTGGACCAGCCATGCTAGCTTGGTCTGTCGACCAACGTTCCCCACCGGTTAAAAGCAACCTAAAATATGAAATTGAGTCCTGTGTTTCAGCACCTGCTGGTTGCAACAACTTATCAGGTTTTAATAAAAGCTCGTGGGCTTCTTCTCCTAACAAAATCTATGAAACCGAGCTAGTGTTTCTAAAAGAACTTATGAAATTGGTATGTATATATAGTTTAGAAAACTGGCGAACATGGAAATAGTTTATGAAATTAAAGGTTGAAATGGAAATTCTCGCCTTGGATGAACATAGAAAATTGGTGGGTGACCAACAGATGTCCATGAAATTCCTACGTTCCAAGTGTCTATGCGTAGTGTTGGTTTCGACTAGCAAAATTGGTGTTACGTTGTAACAGCCTGAAAATCTAGAAAGGAAATAAATTTCAAAAATGCGATTTGAAATTTCAGTTTTGTTTTGAATTTTCATCACTTTATGGTTTCCAGGATTTTTAGGTGTTAAGAAAAAAGCTTTTATTGATCAAGTGGTGATTTCCTAAATTTTGGATTCCAAAATTCATGTGAACATAAAATTTGAAGAAAATTTATTTAAATCCTAAATCCTCTCCAAAATACCTCTTTAAAGTTTCAGAATTTTTTGAGAGCAATTGTTACATCAGAAAAACCAAAAACAATAAAAATACAAAGAGGACAGAGGCATTGTCATATTTTTATAATAACTTACATACAAAGGCGGAGCTGATGGTGGGGCTAGGTGGGGCTGGAGCCCACCCGGCCCCACCCAGCTAGATGCCCAGCAAAAAAACTCTGTTAACAAATATCACTCCCCTCATAATCGTATTTGTAATAACTAACCCGACTAACAACATAATAAAAAATAAAGCACACTAACCAGTTGAACTACTTATAACACTTAGATTGCAAATGGTGTCATACTTTGCTCTTATTGTGCTCCGACCATGGGTCACTAAGTACTCGATCCGGTTTGAGCAAATTGCCGACTTACTATCTATTAATGAGGTGGCATTCAACTCTTCCTAAGTGAATTCTAACTCTGCATCTCTTTCTATGTGAAGAAGGTCTTCAATTTTAGCCTGCATCAACCTTGTCTTCTTGAGGATATATATATATATATATATATATGATTGGTTATTTGTAGCGACGTCATAACAGGTTATTTTCCATGCCATGATGGCCTTGCCTCGCCGCAGTCACATTTTCACGTAGACATACAGAGCCCCTCTCTTTGAAAGTTTCTGGCTCCGCCACTGCTTACATACATGATCATGCTCTAAAAATCTTATGGTATCATCTACAGAACCCCAGGATCGTGCATAAAAATTTACAAAAGAATTGAATTTCATTTGGTATATCTAAAAAATCAAAATCAGAAAGAACTTAAATGAGACAGTAGCATTGTCAGAATTTTATAAAAACACACCAGTGCGATAATGGTCTGAAATTTTTATGGGAGTTTGAAAACTACCTCAGAAACCTACACAACTACCTCAAAAACCTACACAAAAATTTCAAATAAATTTGAAACTATTTTGGTAGCTGAACCAAATCGAATACCCTTTTCTGTCCAAAAGCGTTTTCCAAAATTTTCATTTTCTTCCTTTTGTCTCTCTACCGTGTGGGACCTTTCCCCTCACCTGGCAAACCCGGCAGTGCCCCTCCACCCTTGCCTCACTACCTCTGGGCCCGTCGCTTCCCCAGCCCACTAGTCAACCGCCCACTCTTCTCCCCCTCTCCACCGTGGGTGAGCAACACGCCAGGGCGCTCTGCCCCAGTTATCGCCTAGCCCCGCCCTCTGCATCGCCTTTACTCCCCTGGCCTGCTGAGCCGCTGCACTACCACACCCTGCCATGGCAAGACCCCATGCTACCACTCCTTGCCATGTCACGCAAGAGAGGTCATCGCCTGGGTCTCCGTCTCTCCAAGCAGTCGTATGCGCCACCATTTCCCCCTCTGTCTTACCGAGCTTCTGAGCATGAAGTCACTTCCCCACTGTTCCACTGACACTGTGTGCACACACAGAGCCAGTCAAGAACCCACAGAGTGCTCCAACGCCATCCTTGCCCTTGCCATGGCCCAAGCTTGCGGACTCTGACCATGTCATCCCATTCCTTGCCTATAAAAGCCCTCCAAGCTGTTCCCAAGCATCGCGCCACACTCACTGAGCCCTTCCCCGGCTCCAAACCAAAGGCAACGTCACCAAGACCGTCATTACCAACTAGCTTCAAGAAAAAGGCAAAGCACAATTGAACTACTTCGGTGACTTGTTTTCCAATTCATGCATGCACCAGCATCCGTGGCACCCATTGATTGTTCCCATTTCTTTCATTTCAGCTTCGAAGACCAAGCACCTGCTGCCGCTATGCCCTTCTTCCCCACGACCGACCACCAGTGCCAAGCCATCCCGGGTCTCCTCCGACGTGGTAAGCTACCAAAATGGAACGCATGAGACCCTGTCATGCTTTCCCATGGTTGCCGGGCTCAAACCCCTCTCTCCCAGTGTCCCGATTGACCGCCGCCGGTGGCCGCCACTCGAGCCAGCTCTATTTTGGCTTGTCAACAGGTGGGCTAGCCCTGTTTATCCACTTGCAATCAAATTAGGAAAACCAAAAAAAGGGAAAAGCCGTTTTCTCTTGTTGAAAGTATATTTTCCATTTTCTATGAATTTCCAAAACCTAGCCGTATTCAAACGCTAAGAACATTTGCAATTCAAATCCAAATTGAGTGAAACAAGTTTCTACATTCTTCTAAAATCATGAAATTTCCAAATATGTAAAAATATTTAAGTGGGAACTCAAAATTGGAAGGAAACCTAGCATATGTGCTATTTAAAATTTTTTATAAATGAACTCCAAATTTGATGAAATAAATTTCTAAATTCTTCTATGATCATAATCGCTTCATTTCTGCAAAGGTATTTGAATTTAGACCTAGCTTGAATTATACTCTTGCTTAAGTTATTATTCAATGCATTCAAATTTAAAGATTGATAAGATTTGCAAATAAACTTCAAATCTAGTAAAATCAATTTCTAAAGTTCTCCAGAGTTTAGGACCCTCTGTTGCAACAAAAATAATTGCATTTAAACTTGTTTGTATGTAGTCCCTATTAGTAATTATATATTCTTCTCTTTAAAGACTCAAGTAGTCATAACTTGTGCAAATAGGCTCCAAAATTTATGAAACCAATTTCTAAATCTCTACGAAACCATTCAACCTTTCCCTCTGTGGAGAGGTATAATTTTTACCTCTGTTTGTAATTGATTTCTTTTAGAAATGTTCTTAACTTATTAAAAACCTGAACAACATATAACCTTCACAAACAAAACCCAAAACTCAAAAATTTAAGAATCAATATTTCAATTCTTTTTATCACTAGAACCTTTTGTTTTTTATCTATATTTGAAGTTAGCGTTACTTGCTTCTCATTACTACATTACGTTAAATCGCGTGTAGATATCAATGTTTCAAAATCCACAGCTGTCGACCCTGACTCCACTCAAGAGTTCACTGAGCAAGGCAAACAACCTCTTTGACCATGTTGATCCCATTATTTCACCTAAGCTCGCTACTATAGGAATGTACGTCACAATCGGTTCTTTTGCATCATCATCGTTGGCTTTGGTGGTGATACAAAGTCATTAGATAATGATTAAGAGGCGCTATCACAGTCTGTTTTCGTACTCTCAGCTAGAACCGATTGTGATGTGAAGCACATCATAATCGATTTTAACTCAGAACCGATTGTGATGTGCACTACATCATAATCGGTCCTAGCTCAGAACCAATTATCATGTGGTGTTTGTTCTTTGTACATCCTCCTGAAAATAGCACAAATTACACATAGTATGCACCAAAAATAGTACATATTACACACAGTATGCATATCACATTCACAATATATATAGAACACAAATATTTTACAATACGCATATCACATTTGTTCACAATATAGAATATAAATATACTTAACAGTCAATACACATATCATATTCACATGATATATTATTATTTACATATGGGCTAGTAGAAGCCTGTTGGGTCTCTAAACCTACCGTCCTCCGTTAGAACTTTTGTCTAGTACCACTGGCATATGTGGTCTTGTAATTTGTTGAGATCTTTGTTTCATAATCTCTTAAGGGGATATCGATCTTCTACAAAATAGAAATGAGTGCACTAATTTAAGTTGTAAATTTTGTATGTAAAAGACTAAGTGTATTATGCATGTACATATACCTTAGGGGAAAGGTGTGAGTCACCGACCAGAATCAGATGTGATACATGACGTATAAGCCGCATAGGTCGTCGCTGTAAGGTCGAGGATGCCGACTAGAGGGGGGGGGGGTGAATAGACGGCTTTTAAAAATTACCTGTACAAATCTCTACAAAGCAATTCACCCATAATTACCCTAATGCCAAAACCTTAACAATTATCAATGCGGAAGCGATAAACTAAGGTTTTGACAATTAAAGTCTAAATCAACTAGGCTCACTATGTGCACTAACTAATTATGTGTCGGGACCCAAATATGCAAATTCAGACCCTCTATGCATTCCGCACTGGTCCAGGATCATGTTAGTGCACACAGGCTCAACATAGATGAATATCCCAATCATACTCAGCGATAATACAAATAGACTTTATCGAGTTAAGTATAACTGTTAAATGACCTTATGGTCATCCTTACATGAATACGCCACGCAGGGCTAACACTGAAAGAAACAAGTAAACAGCAGCGGAAATAATCATAAACGTAGGAAACCCTTCAACTGCCATAGGCAACTGACAAGGTTCGCATTCTAGTTGTTCGCCTCTTCTTGGATCTCCTCCTCAAAAGCAAGCGTTGCTTCCTCTCCAACTGATGATGTTTTATTGCAAAGGGTGAGTTCATAAAGCACTCAACAAGCCGTGCACAAAATGTAAGTGTATATACTATATGCATAACACAGTACAAAGGATAGACTACAAGGTTATTTTGCATAAACAACATTTATAAAAGAATAGCATAAATAGATTGAAAAACAGTAAAACAAATAATAACAACAATAACTTTTGCATTTGTTTTCAATAACCAATTCACATCCTTATTTCTCATTTCAACATCCCATTTCCACATTTGTTTTGATAAAATCTAACCCTTGACTGTAATCACTGAGCAATGCTCAATACCTCAAGCTCAGCTATTCGAATAGATTTTACACTCTGTAGAGGTTATACACTTTACCTATAAGATCAATCATACACCATAAAGGCGAGTGATTATAACAAAGCCTTTCCAATGCCTATCTAAACCCAATACTATTCGCTAAGGTTTCAACACTGGTGGGACTGGTTACCACATCCCAAGCCTCACACCACTATAATGGTACCAAAGTTTAGACTCAACAAATTAATCAGCTAGATCTATCTTATACCAGATTTGTGGTTGTATGAATGACCCAGTTCAAATTCTTGCAAGGTTAAGTCCTTAATTGACCAAGGCAACACTAACAAAAAACCATCATGTTCATGAACCAACAATTATTATAAAAAGCAATGCGACTGCCCACGTGCCACATTGGCCAACCACAAATACACGCCACTTGCCTCGGTCTAAATCATTTTACCACCCCGGTTGATTTACCATACACCACGTGCCATCAACAATACCAACATTGCGTGACAACATCCGACACAAGTTAATAAACATGTTCTATAATCATTAAGCGATTAATTATTTGCACATAAAATGATGACTCGTTGCACAACTAAGCATACTATTTGCGTTCTAACTACCCACATTGGCAATTATAGCTACCAATTACATTAAACCATTCTAGGGGTGACAAATGAGATATGACATACAACATAGCAAGGTGGATGTAATTCAAGTGGACGATTAGCTACTCCCAATATATGGAAAACAGGTGATAATTGAAATAACATGTAATACATTGAATCAATATAATATTTAAATCATAGGTTCAACATGATCAAAGCACGACTTGCTTTCGAAGAGCTCTAAATCCTACTTTGGAACTTGATCAAGTGCTGACTCATCGACGACAAACTCACTGGGCAACTCGACGTCTACACGTAACGAGAGAGAAAGCAATAAATGCCCAAAAAAGAGAAAAATCAACTCTAAAAATAAATAAAATTTATCATTAAATATATCTTGATTTTACAAATTTTTAGAAAATAGAATCACCTCAATCGGAGTTCGGATGCAAAAGATATGGCCATTCACAGTTTGAAATAAATGAAAAATCAGAAAATTCGGAAATTCTGAATTAACTGAATTATTTTTATACAGGAAATTTGCATTTATGACGTCATGCTGATATCAACACCAAAATAATTTCTGACCGAATTATTTTTCTATGGAAAAGTGAATTATGACATCATCGCTGACGTCAGCAGACATGTGGTCCAATCCGGTGCTGACACACGTCACAACCAGAGGCTAGCATGCATCATCGGCGTATGGACTTGATTCACGGCCGGCGCTAGTCCATGGTGGATCGACGGCACTGTACTATCCACCGGCTGACGTAAGCAGCAAACGCGACACTCTCGGATTGACAACACGTGGCACATATTCAACAGGCACGATTGGGACACGCGAAGCAGCAAACGCGACACTCTCGGATTGACAACACGTGGCACATATTCAACAGGCACGATTGGGACACGCGGCGGCGATGATCTCGACCGTTCGGTTTGAATCCGACGGCTCAGATCCAATGACACGACGTCATACGTGGGGACACGTGGCATGATCTGCGCTGACCAGCGTGGATCCAGCAGCTAATGGCAGCGATGCAACATGGCACAACCTGAACCATGCGATTAAGATCTAACGACAAGGGTTGAAGGAGTGGTTTATTGTTGGATATGGCGACGTGACTTGATCCTTACCGTTGGTCGCAGATCTGATGGTCCTTGAGCTTTGCTATGCAGTGATGGCATGCGACAGCGAGGGCTTACCGATGCTGGCGACGAAGACCATGGAGACAGTGTTCCAGGGCAGTTCCGGCGAAGAGGGATGACACGTTTGATGCGGCTCGACACAGCGAACTCGAATATGTCCTCAGGCGTGGTGGAGTGGTGAAAAACTGCAGCGGCTTGGCTCTGGACTTTGGCAAGCTTGTACGGATTGATGAGGGCATCTCGGCGTGCGCAATTGGGACAAAAGATGTGGCGCGGGGTGGGGAATCCAAGGGTGGCGGTGGCGCTATAAATAGCGGCCTCGACATCCGCAAATCTCGCACAAAATGAGGTCCACCCGAATACAGCGGCGAAATTCGGCGGGGACACGGACGAGCGACGTGGCAGCATCCTAGACGTCCGAGCGGCGAGGATCCGATGGCACAGAACACGCAGCAACGCGGCGTGACGACTATCGTTGGATGGAGATCCAATGGCTGTGGTCCTAGGGTTTCCGGCGGAGCAGGCCGAGCAGGCTGGCGGGCTGGGCTATGTGTGGAGGAAATGGGCAGACCGGACGGGATTCGGCCCAAGCACTATTCAGCAAATTTAAACGCATTTTTGAATAAAAATAATTTACGTAAATAAAGAAAGCTCAAATAAATAACAAAAATACCAGGAAAAATCTAGAAAAATTCCAAAAAATACTTTAAGATATTTAGAACCCAAATAAAATATTCTTGACAGAAGATCATCAACACTTTTCATTGAACAAAATAAGATAGCAAATGGCCTATTTCAATAAATAAAAATGAAATAAATAAATTCTCAAAAAATTCAAATAAAAGGAGAAAGCACAATAAATCCAGAAAAAGGCAAAATTTGGGATGCGACATTATGTCTTTAACAAATATTACAATCCTAAAGACAAGCAATCAATCAATTTAATTCTATGAATATAAATTGCTTGAATATAAATAATAAATACAATGCAAGCACAAGAGACACAATACTTTTTATCATGGTGTTCGGAGACTTGTCGGTCACCCCTAATTCACGTTGAGGATAGCCTAAACGAATTGGATCAGCTCCACGAATTGAGTACTCACCTCGAATCCACTAGTGGTTGCTCTTTCCCCCTCCGGGTAGGCGAACACCGACCTTCACAACTTTGGGGCTTCTCACAACCTCCGTTGAGAGCTCCCACACACGACGCCTCCACACGCCATCTAGGTGTTGGCAAACACAAGAGTAACAAATCAAGCCTTCTAACTTGAACTTCACCTAGTGCAACACATGCACTCCGGTGACCTCCTAATGCAACACATGCACTAGAATCCTCCTCAAGTGCAACACATGTACAAGAGGCTATCAATCCACTTCTTAATTGTAACACATGCTATTAGGGCTCACTCTTAGCTCAAAAGACAAATCGAAGAAGGCAACACATGCACTTCACTCCCACAAACACCCAAATTAACTAACAACAACAAATACCAGCCCTTAGCACCTTTTACAGGCCCCACATGAAATTAGCCTTTTGGAGGAAAATTGGACAAAATTAGCACTTTCTGGTACTATCGCCCTTCTAGGGCTGGTAGTATTGGCTTCTACGGCAACGGCTCAAAATTTACATAGGAAACTTGATACTACCGTAGGAAAAATCTCGGTAGTACTGGCCTCCACAGGCGGTATTGCTGGTCTCAAGTCACCTCCAGAGCAATCTCTCTAGAAAATAACTACCGATGGCTTGGGCCCGGTACTACCGTACCTCCAGTAGTACCACCCATTGACCGTGGTAGCTCTGGCCTTCAAAAAACTGAGAAAATGTGCTCTTTTGAAAAATAACTACCGGTTTCACACGCGGTACTACCAACCTCCGATAGTATCAGCTCCCAAATAGAGGTACTGCCAGCCCTGCGGTAGTACCAGCTTTACACCTGTAGTACTGCCGGATTTCCAGATAAAATCATATTTCACACAGAAATCTTTTCTTTTCAAATCAAACATCAATAAGGATTGATTCTTTGAACCATGTGATGATCAATACATGATCAAGAAATTTGCAAAACATATTTGCAAACCCAATTCACATGCTCCAAAGAATCGTATTAAACTTCAACTTATTTGCAAAACACATTCGCAAATAAATCACGAACCTATGAGATCAACCCTCTAGCCATGTAACAATCAACACATGATCCCGACACTTTGCAAATGCTAACACATGCTCTAGAATTGAAACCCATAACTTCTAGTTCATTCGCAAAACATATTTACAAATAGCAACTTCAGTCACAAAACAAATCTTGAGCTATGAGATGATCAACACATAATCCCAATATATTGCAAAACACATTTGTAAATACTTATCTCATGCTCCAAGATAAGAAGCATAAACATCAAAGTTTTGTAAAAAACACATTTTGCAAACTCAAAGCATTTAACCCAAATGCATGAGCTCTCTATTTGCAACACATGCAAATATCTAGCTCCATGCCAACAACAACTATTACAATCAAGTTGCATGAGCTCTCTCCTTTTCGCAACACATGCAAAACTTAGCTTCATACAAAAACCACATAAACCAAATTGCATAAGCTGTCCCCCTTTTGCAACAAATGCAAATCCATAGCTCCATACAAAAACCAAAGCAATTAATATTCAAATAAGAAGCGAGCAAGAGCTCCCTTATTTGCAACACATGCAAATACTTTGCTTATGTAAAATCCAAACAAGAGAGTGAGGTAGAGTGAGCTGGATTGAGTTCATCAACACATAATGAAGCTCAAGCTAAAAGACTCAACCCCTCTTAATAGTATGGCACCTAACTAGCAATCAGATCTCTCATCCAAACACCGAGACCGGTAAAGACTATGAACACATCCTTAGCCCTAACTAGTTATATCTTTGCCTCTAGCGATCCATTTGGAGCATTTATGATTTTCAATCATCTTCTCTCCAAGATCGAATCTTCTTCTTATTCATCAACACATGATGAACCTTCTCTAGCCCTTCTCTTCACTTTGGGATCTCCTCTTGAAGCTCATCAACACATGATAACTTCTCGTTCCCAATTTTTCATCTTCTTGCACTCATCCTACTTCACAATTCATTGAAGATCGTTAGTCCAACAAACATGTTTGCCTCAATCATCACTTGCACTCCATTCACACATAATGGATGCCACTATAATCGACTGAGCACAACCCAAATCAAGAACTTTATTATATTCAAGAACTTTCTGCTTGTCCATAATCAACAAAGAGATACCATCAACACATGATCAAATGTTCTTTGATTGATTGAAAGACAACCGAACTCAATTTAAACTCAATTTAAATGACACGAGTATATATAACTACATAAGTTTCATATACTCAATATGATGGTAAGTAATGATCCAATATATTTAAATGATGGAAAGGGATCAATACATTTCAGACCATCAACTATAGAATAAACTCCATTAAGTATGTACATATAAATAATTGAGCTTGGAATCAATATGCACATAATCAATCTTAGATAGTATTTAAGTTTATTCTATATTAACATGAGTATACTACAACTACACAAGTTGTATATACTCAAAAGATTGTTTCAAAGTTTTGATCCTTTATATGTTATTTAGCAAGAGGACATGGATCAATACAATTGAAACATCAAGTTAAATTATGTACTCCCTCTAGATGTGTGCATTCATGTATATATGGATTTAGAAACATAATGCATGTATTTGGACTTAAGCAATGGAAGAGTTCATCCTTTAACTTGAATCCTAAGTATGCATGAAGACAATAGAGTGAATACAAGTGCATACCTTAGGTTTTTTATTTTCCATCCAAATTTGAGACTAATAAGAATGTGGCTCAATTAAACATGTTATTCTCATAATAATTAGATTTGTCATTAAACAATGATTAAACATTAATATTAAACCAATCACCAAAACTAATGGAGCTTGAACTTACAGTTACTCTCCTGTTGATGGCACTGTAAATAAAGAAAATCAAATTAATAGATGAAGAATTGATGTTAGGAAAAATTAATCCTATGCTAGGCACTTGTACCTTGAAGCGCATCCACTCCAGCTGGTATTCTCGTTTGTCATTGTGTTGCCCTCCTTTAATAATGTAAGACAAAAAAACCCTACATACATTAGAGAGATGCCATTGAGGCCAAAAAAATAAACGTAGTTAAATGCAAAATAGGCTTAATCGTGTAGGCCATCGGCCTCTTCTCGGTCGAGTTAAAAGTATAGACTTTGTTTTCACTCGGAGAGCGCGAGTAGAACCCAATGGTTGCATAGTACATGGTATGTAGTGCAAGAAAATAAGTTCATATACGGTTTAAGTGCATACAAGTAATTGAAGGGTAAAGTAGTACTTACTCCTCATGTTAGGGAATAGAATGAAGTCTTTTTTTGCCTCAACTTGCAATGCGTGCTTGATGTAGTTAGCAAGAAACTTTGATTGAAGCCTAACTATGGTTGTAGACACCATCTCGGGGTCGACGAACAGCCATAGGCTTGTGCTGTAGGGTGCGATACTCACAGCGTACAGGATCGTACAATAGAAATATTGATGGCTTTCAGGCTATACAAATGGAAGAGATTCTCAAAACTGACTAGGAATATCTCATGCTCCTCATAGTGGAAATGTCCCCCTCGGTACCTCACATTAAAATCGACGAGGCGCTCGACCTCATTCACCTTGTTAATTGCACAGACCTAGAGCATTTAATTCGTTGCTAGGCACAAGGGGCTTTCCATGTACGTATCCCTTATAATCTCGAGGGGGATCTGTGGCTTCTGTCAACTTTACTTTTTAGACAGAAGGAGTCTCCGAGGTAAGGACAAAGGTCTTTCTATGTATTTGAGGGGGCATTGTGACCTCTATCAACTTTGCCTTCTTGACAGAAGGAGTCTCTGAGGTCTCTTGTGATTCTTTGGCTGTCATGCTAGTCCTTTTGCGCACTAGCTCTGTACTCTACGTAGGAGTCGACTTGGATGGAGGAGTCATCTTGGTGGTGGGAGTAAGAGCAGATATAGGTACGATAGGAACCTACAAAGCATATGCATATGCAACATGCTACAATACTGGAATGATCAAGAAGATGTGAGGATTTTTACCTTGACTAGTACAAAACCCGTCATGGGCCACTTGTTGAATGACATCTATGCTTGCCCGAGAGTAGTGATATCTTCGTTCGGGGGGAACTCTAGTACATGAGATAGGAAGTCTTTATGGATATAGTCCACATGCACCCTCATATAGCCCTTCCTCAAAGGGTTACCATGCATCGTATCAGTCTCCTTGCATGGACATGCAACCTTGCGTTCAGCCTCAATGGGAAATTTGCCTTCCATCATGACGAGCTGGTACTTGGTAGGTGCCTACAAGAAGCACGTAACTTGATAAAAAACATTGTTTAGCTTACTCTCGTACCTTTAAGTTAGAAATAATTATTTCCTTGAGCTGGAGACCCTCCTGATTATTTTTGGAAGTGCAACTGTTAAGGCGGGGCACAAGCCTTTCTGCAAGAGGCGAGGCCATCTAATTCTGACTCTAGGAGATCATCGCCATCATCTCAGCCCTCCATCATCTCCTCCCTTAACTTCTCCCTTAGCGTGTCCTTAAGGTGCTTCGCATGTGCCTCTCATGATCTTAATCTGGCATTGGCTGTGTCTTCTTAGAAAAAAGACCTCTTTGTATGCTCCGCACCTGCGGCAAGCACCTAACCCTTATGGTCGGGCTTCCCGATCGTCAAAGACAGGATGTCCTTTTACCCTTGGCTCTAAAAGGTCTCTTACTCTTTCTGCTGGCTTACCTCCTCCTATAAGAAGTGAGTATAAATTAGTTGTAAAATGCAATGGGAAGGGTCAACTGCAATATACTAAGTTAGGTGTTTTACGATGGTGGAGATGATCGGCGCGGTCGCGGGGTTTGGAACTACAAGCCGGTCGTCGGAGGTTTTCTTCATCCTCGCTAATACCCAGTTGCGTGCCCACTCCTCACATATGCAAGAGTAAGGCATCAGTGTCTCAGAGTTTACACATTCCTTGGCTAGTCGCACCTATTTTGCCTTATTCCCTTCATAGCCGATGAAACCAAGGTAGTGTGCATGTGTGTTCTACCTTTGGATGGTGATATTCTTCTCTCTCAACTCCTTCGCCTTGGGTGTAATCTTCATCCTTGTGAACTCCTCCCAAACATCAGGAGTCACAAATGGATACCTCTTGAAGGGAGTATGACCTTTCAGCACATACTCACCATGCATGATAACTTTGAAGTGTCTCAAAGATATACCTATCCTCTTCAATGCGTACCACCTCGCATTGCTTTCATCTTTCTCTAGTATAATCCATTTCCCCTTAACTTTGTCTCATTGTCGATTCTTCTGCTTGGCCCTAACTTCCTTCCTCTAGTCCGTAATCATGATCGGCACTCTCTCCCTCACCAATTGGCCGAGAAAAAATCAATAACACCCCTTATACTTGGGGAGACCCATGCAAACCCCCGTGGCATTAAAGTGGAGAACTTGTGGCATTCTCCCTGTGGCCCTTTTATTCGGTCCTCGAGCCTTTTTCACCTTACTCATCCCCTCAACATTTGGAACCTTACTCTGCACCTCAGTAGTACCTTCTATTCTATCTAGCGATGAGCCGATGCTCTCTCCTTACGACATTTTGAATATATATATATTATATATATATATATATATATATATATATATATATATATATATATATATATGACATGGTCATATATTTCACATGAGAGAAAGCAAAGAAATTCATAGCTATTATTGTGGACTTGACAATGAATCATATAAAGTAACATATTAATGGATAATTCATAGCATATAATTGTTCTAGCATATTGTAGTAAATTAACAGATTAATAGACTAATGGTGATCTTAAAGAAACATCTATCTATTGACTAACTAAGTATATACCAACGATAACTCATAATCTCTTATTAGGTTAGGTCCTAATCCCATTTGAGGATATATGATTCGAGCAAGTTCCTAAGCTATTATACAACTCTAGAAAAAATTTTAGCAGTATCTCCCTACCATTCTTCAAATACACATCTCGACAACATATCAAGAGGGTGTGTATCCAAAGAACACCAGGGAGATACTGCCAAAACTTTCTCTGAAGTTGTACAATAGCTTAGAAATTTGCTTGAATCACATATCCTCAAACAATCCAAAAACATGAACAAATTAAGACTGCTTGTTTATAAATATGTCATTTTACCAAATTTATAAACAAGCACCCTCGAACGGGAGGCGTGGGTTACACAACATAAACCCTAACAATGATCATATTACAACAAAAATAATGACATGTAAAGTAAAAATTGTTGTAAGGACATTGATCATATTATAGCAACAATAAAGACAAATTAATGAACAAAAGTGTGTTTTGGATTGCTCTCAGGTGTCAGGCTACTGAAGGTTAAATCTTCCGCCTCCTCGCCACTCAGTGTAGGGCATCTAGAGACTAGCTCTTACCTCCACTACACTTGGGTCAAATTATCACAATTGAACTAAACAATAAACTAAGCAAATGAGGCCTCGAACTCTTGTCTTCCTAATCATGCACCATAAAGTATTTAGAGTCAATTTCTCTGTCCAAATGACCAAAATTTAGACTATAAACAGTTTGGTTAGCAGGATGAATTCTCTACCGAACTAATAGTGCTAACAAAGGAGCTATCTAACCAACATAAATAGTATGCTCAGCACTAATCAAATCAAATTTTAAGAGAAACTGAATATGGTAATGAAGTTACTGAATAAACAGAACAAGATAAATGACATAGAAACAATATTTTCTAATATTAACAGGAAATCACCAACAAGTTCAATGTCAGGATTACTATTGTAATTATTTAGTTATACTTTAAACGACCCAATTACATCATCGAGAAATCAATAGGCAGTAATAATGTGAGAATAATTCAAAGAATACTCACAAAGGAACAAGTTCAGATCAATCACAGAAGCACAACGCAAGTAGGTTTGGATCAGATCAAGCCCTAGGGCTTCCAGCACCAAAATCAAGTGCAAAATAATGACACAAGTAAGCTCACAGCAACAAGATCAAGCCCTAGAGCTCACAACACTGAAACCAAGCACAAGAACCCTACGGAAAGTCACCAACAAGTTCAAGGCATAACAAAAATAGTATCGATCTTTTGGTTAACTGCAAAAAAGAAAAAAGATTACGTAAGTTGTTAAGACACTAAAAATAGACATATCTGGACACACATATGAATAATGGGGCTGTATGCATGCTTATATGTATATGTCTAATAGTACAAATAGCATAATCTGACATCAAATAGCATAAAATCTGACAAGTAACAATATCATAATGAGATCAATTTTACAATAATAGTATAATCTGACACACATATGAAGGTGGTTCATTGGATCACAAGTTGAATATCAAACTAAACAATCATAAATCCACACATTGGAACAATCATACATTCATATAGAAGTGAGCACCAAAAAATGATTAATGCATATAGAACAATCACACATTCATATAGAAATGAGCACTAAAAATGATTCATGCATATAGAAATGAGCACCAAAATGAATTGAATTCAAACCCTAGGGGAATCAACAAATGAACACCAAAAAAAAGATTAATGCATATAGAAAATTCAAACCCTAGGGCCAAACCCTAGAAGAAGGTGGAGGCGAAGGCGGGCAGAGGCTGAGCCCGAGGTAGGCAGAGGCTGAGTTGGAGGCGGAGAGGGCACATCATGCGAAGGAGGTGCGGGGTCGGATAGGCAGGGGCAGGGAGGGCAGGGGGCAAGGGGGCACAGGGTCGGGTGACCGAGGCAAGGGGCATGGGGTCGAGCGACCGGGGTAGGGGCAAGGGGTGTGGGGTTCGATGGTCATGGGCCAAGGGCAAGGGGGCGTTACCGGGAGGCAAGGGGCATAGCTAAGGACCGGGGACCAGGGGTAAGGGGTGCGAGCGATAGTCGGGGGGCAGGTTCAGGGGCATGGCTGAGAGGTGAGCTCGAGGGTATGATCATGGGGTGAGGTCGGGGGCACGGCCGTGGGTGAGCTTGGGGGGTGTGAGTGGAGAAGAAAGGAGCAAGGAAGAATTGAGAGAGCAAGTTAGTGGAAAAGGTGGCACAAGAGTATATATAGCAGTGGGTTTAGTCATTGTAATCGGTTCCTAATAGGAACCGATTGTGATGATTGAACATCACAATTGGTTCCTAATAGGAACCGATTGTGATGATTCAATTTTTAGATTTTTTTGTCATTCCATATGAGCTTCAAAAGAGAGATAAAAATCCAGTGAGATAAGCTCCAATAAATTTGATAAAATTTGCCACTAAAGACAAATTATGGAGCATGAAATCTCGCATAGATGGTTTCCTCGAATTATCTGATTTGGAGGTGAAAAATCACAAATTAGCTCAACACCATGCAAAAGCCTGAATTTTTAGCATTTAATCAAAAAGAGAAATGGCCATAACTTTTTCAAATATAATTGAAATTATTTGAAATTTTGTAAAAACATACTTTTGGATACTACAAAGCTTTTTCATAAATAATTTTTCAAAAAAAAGAGTCCCTATTGAAAAGATATGCCAAATTTTACTTTGTAGGCATGATTTTTGCTAAAGGGTAGAAACATCAAACTTTTTTAAAAAGTCTAAATTATTTGAAAATTTCTAAAAATTAATTTTGGACTAGTTAGAAGCTTTCCCAAAAATAATTTCCTCAAAAGAAAATTTCTTTCAAAAGATGGACCTATTAAACAATATTTTTGACCTTTGTCCAAGGAAACTCATATAAAAGGATATGCTTGCATAAGGTTTTCAACATCATTTTAAAGAAATATCAAATGAAGCAGATAAGTGCATATTTAATTTGAATTGGTATGTATGTATGAGTTTAAAATACCATTTGGAACCAAGATATAACAAAAAAATTCTATCCAAGAAGTGAATACCATTTAAAATACCATTTGGAACCAACTCTATGCCTTTTGTTTTGGAGCTATTTTTAAAATCATTTTACAATTAATTATAAGCAAAATACAAGTTTAAATCCAAAACAAGGTACTAGTAACTAGATTTTGGGCTAAAAACTCATTTTCTTTTGAAAATAATATTTTTTATTTTACCAAAATTTGGAGAAATATATTAATGCATTTCTAGTACCAAAATAGGCATCTAGTTCATCTTATTTTATACATACATAACAGAACTACAAGATTATTAACAATTGTCCACAGCGGTGACATAAAGAAAAAATGACATGATGCAAATGTAATTATAGAATCATAATTGAATGAATGAATAGTTCAAATAGCATTGAAAAGCAAAGCTAGCATTCATCTCATGTATGTCACAATGTTCCATGTCACATGGCAATCTAACAACTGTACCCAAATAAACGGCACAATAAATGGGTTTATCAAACAGTAATGGTCATTAAACCAAATAAATAACCCGATAAAATGAAGAAATCTTGACGTAGTCCCTTTATTTATAATACAACCCTTCTTAATGATCTATACGCATGTAATTTGTTCTATGTGTTTCATCGTCACCACTAAGACATGCTCCATCTGAAAATGGAGGTATTTTATCAAATTGGTTGCACTCTTCTTCATCTGTGATATTTTCAACTCCAACGATCCGTCTCTTGCCATGAAGGATAACGTGCAACCTCAGATTGGCTGGATTATGCACGTAGAAGATTTGATTTGCTTGTTTCGTAAGGACAAACGGTTCATCTTTGTAGGTGAGTCTATTGAGAACCATAAGAGTAAAACATCTCTTGTCAACCTTACTCCATGTGGAAGTCTCACCCACTTACATCGGAACAATAGAACTTGGTATATTCTATAATTGAGCTCTCAAATTTCTTCAATCATCCTATAGTAGGAGTTCATTGTGGTTAAGGATCCTCCTTTCGAGTGATCATCGAATAAAGCATCTATAGTCACACCACTCTTTTGAACAGTACTCTTTGCATCTTGACTTTCGGTGTAAAAGGTGTAGCCATTAATATCGTACCCCTACCATGTCTATACATTAAATCTTGATCCGTCAGCTAACATTTGACATCCTCATTGATGGAGACCTTTGTCTTTTCTTTGAACCATGTGAGGAATTGATCGTTGTGTTCTCCTGTGATGGAAAGCTCATCCATATGTGGATTCTCTTTCTATAATATCAACTTGTGCTGCTGGATGTACGGATGAACTTCTGTGTTGTATTGCAAGACTGTCAAATGTACTTCATAATACATATCAAATTGTGAACTCATTAGTTTAGACCCAATGGTTCCTTTGCCACCAAGTCTGCCCTCACAACAAGATACAGGATAATATATCCATGCATGTACCTCTCAAATGAATATATGTAACGTAGGAATGTGGGTCCACGTATCTTAATCTCTCTAACAAGGTGAACAACAAGGTGCACCATGACGTCAAAGAACAACAGGGAAATGCATCTCAAGCTAATAAAAAGTCTGCACCATCTCACTCTATAAGTTGTCTAACATCAGAATCAATAACCTTGCAAAAAATTACATTGAAGAAATAACATAGCTTCGTGATTGCCAACCTAACATCCTCTGGCAGAATATTTTTTATTGCAACAAAGAGCATTTGGTTCAAGACATGACAGTTGTGGGACTTCATACCAACCAATTTCAAATCATCTATGGACACAACCTTATTAATATTTACGGAGTAGCCCAATGGTACTTTAATACCTTGAAGACACTAGCAAAGGTCTTCTTTCTTCTTCTTGGATAAGGTGTAGCATTAAACAGGGATATACGAACCTTTTTCATCCTCATCTATCACTGAAAGCTTGGGCATGATTCCCATGTAGGCCATATCGCGGTGAGTATTCACACCATCCTTGGTCTTCCCAGGTATGTTCAGCAGGATGCAAACCAAATTGTCACAAACATTCTTCTCAACGTGCATGACATCAATACAATGCTGGACAGCTAACTCCTTCTAGTATGGTAAATCCCAAAATATCGATCTCTTCTTCCAAATAATTCTAGGATGAATAGATTTGTGGATCTTTCTATAGTGAACATTGATATCCTCTACGTGTGAATATACTTGCCTTCCTATCATAGGATATGGGCCGAACGAATTTCTCTCTTCCCATTAAATTTGCCATCCATCTTATGGTATCGATGACTTCTAGGTAGAAACTTACGATGACCCATGTACATAGTTTTCTTTGAATTCGACAGCCACAAGCTCTTAGTCGCCCCTTCGCAAATAGGACACGCTTTGGCACCCTTCATACTCTAGCTTGCCAAATTACCAAGGGTCAAGAAATCATTATGGTTCAAAATATCATAGCCCACAAGGTAAAGTTCTCTATTTTACATGTATCCCACATCGTGACCCTCTCATTCCACAATTTTACCAAATTCTCATCAGTGGTGCTAGGTACACATTATTATCATTTTTTGGCTGTGTTGGGTCCTGAGATTAGTAACAACATTATGATATACTTCCGCTTCATGCACAACCAAAGAGAGAGATTGTAGATACTCAATAGAACTGGCCAAGTGCTGTGATGACCTCTCATATTACCAAACGGATTTATTTCATCGGTACTTTCCAAATCTTATGTTCCTCATCTTGGCACCAAACTCGTTATATTTCTAATTAATGTTTCTCCATTAAGCCAAATCAGCAAGGTGTCTCAACTTGCCATCTTCCTTTCGATATTTATAACGCCGAGCAACAATTTTGCCTCTTTGGGATTTGCAAACAACCTCTCCAAATAGGGAATGATGGGAAAATATCAGAGTACCATGGCTGGTGCCCCCTTTGTTCACATCTTCACTGTCTTCGGCTCAGCTCTTATACTTCTTGTTATTATGTTTCTCCTTTTATTTATACTAGGAATGTGCAATTCCTTATGCTCGTTGCGGTATAATATGCAATCATTCGAACATGCATGTATCATTTCTATTTCCATTCCCATGGGATATAGTAGCTTCTTTGCTTCATAAATGTTTATTGGCATCTCGTTTCTCTCCAAAAGCACATCTGATAGAAGAACTAAAAGTGTATTGAAACATGTATTTGCTCAACGATATTTTGCCTTCAGTTCGAACAATGCAAGGACTGAACACAATTTGGTATATTCCGCTTTGCAACCTGAGAACAATGGTTTGGCATCATTTTCCATCAAGTTTTTAAATTTTTTAAACTCTCTTTCTATGTAATTTTCATCCACATCCCGTAACATTTGCTCTAAATTATCCTCCTCAAACATATCATGCTCCAACTCCTGATCAGGTTCCAATATGTTTTTGTTGCATACCGGATGGGTACCACTTGTCTCCTCATGATGTATCCAATATGTGTAATTCCCCACGAAGCCACATCGAATGAAGTGGTCTTTAATTTGAGCTGAGTAGTTAAATCTCCTAAGATTGGTACAATCAAAGTAAAGATAATATATGAAGTTTACACCCCTCTTCACCATGTCTTTTTCTGCAATTCTTTTCAACTCGTTAACACCCTCTAAAATTTAGCACTTACATGGCTTTTCTGATACATCTATTCTTCACGGTCCATCTGTAATTAAACTATGTACAATAAATTAAGCTGGAGCGACAGCTAGCTATTTCAAATACTGAGATATTATTTAATTACTTTTGCAAAATATAGGATGGGTTCCAAGATATATAATTTTACCCTTGATACCTTCTTCCCTAGTTAAGAGTTTTCAATTTCCTAATTAGGAAACATAAATTTAAAACATTAACAATGATATCGAAATATCTAATGCAGTAAGTTTGCAATTCTATTTACTTCAATGAAAGAAAATTAGGGTTAAAGCATTAACAAATTTGAGGAATTGGATGATTTTAAATAAACGACTATCTATTGACCAATTAAGTATGTACCAACAATGACTCCTAATCTCTAATTAGGTCTGGTCTTAATCCCATTCGATGATATGTGGTTCTAACAAGTTCCTAAGTTGTTGTACAACTCTAGAGAAGCTTTTGACAACATCTCCCCGTTGTTCTTGAAATACACGTCTCGACAACAAGTTAAGAAAGTGTGTGTCGACGTTTGTTACCGACAATAATGAAAAGGGGGCTACGCGCTGGACCCAAACTCGATGGTAGCACAAGAACACCCGATGTATACAGGTTCGGGCTCTCACGATGGAGATAATACCCTAGTCCTGTGCTCTGGAATTATATGTGGCTAGCTGTTTGCTGATGAGATATCCTCCTGCCCCCCGGTCCCTCTCCTTCTCCCCCACCCCCCTTTATATAGCGGAGGAGGGCGGTTACAAAGGAGAGTCCTAATCGGTTACAAGGTGGAGATTATATCTCTTTCCTAATCCGTTTAATATGATAACGGATAGAATTACAATTGTATCCTCCCTAAGCAGGGTCGGTTTCTATCTTCTGGGTTTCCTTGCTGCGCATGGCAACCTGCCTCTTGGGCAATACCCATCTTCATCTGATCGGCTTGGCCTATCCCCTTGGGTGGTCCTCACGGCTCGCCATGCAGATACCGGTCCATATACTCCACAGTAGCCCCCGAGTGCTTTGCGATCGAATTGCCGCCTTCCTGGTCGCAGCTCAACTGAGTCAAGCTTCATGCCGAGTGCTTCCAGTTCTTGATGTAGTTTCCCGACTTGTTTTCCTTTCGGTAAAGTGCCCATTGTAGGCAAAGAGATCGTGAAGGACTCAATAGAGCTCCACGCGTTGAATTATATCCGACTGTTGCGGCGTACAGTTGGTGGCTCCTCATGGGGTATACCGTATTCCAAACGATGTACAGAAGTCAAAACGCTTTTCCCGCTCAAGGCGAAATTCAGCGCCGCTTCCTTTAAATTCATTCGTCGCCGAAGTTGCTGATGTAGTAGCCCTGAAATCATGTATATGCAGAACTTAGGCAATGTAAAAACCATTCACTCGGATGTGGTGTCCGACTGGTTTATGTATAATTTTAGAGTTTTTTACTCCTTTTCCTTATTGATTTTGAATTCATCCAGTGGTTTGACTCTTTTTTGTTTAAGCACTCGCCCGACAAATATAGCCCCGGC
The DNA here is from genome assembly GCA_036346375.1 of Guadua angustifolia. Taxonomy (NCBI): domain Eukaryota; kingdom Viridiplantae; phylum Streptophyta; class Magnoliopsida; order Poales; family Poaceae; genus Guadua; species Guadua angustifolia. The sequence continues at coordinate 2,273,363 of CM070511.1, read as the reverse complement.
GTCGAGTCGGCTCATGGCCCTCTTTCGAGCACGCATTTTGGGTGACTAAAGTTCGCCGTTCATGGGGTCGAGCTTCACAACTCGGAATCGCCTTTTCGGATTCATTTGCAATCGTTAAGTAAAGGAAGAAAAATATAACTCAGAAATAGATGTGCGCATGCGCACACTATTAGGTGTAGCCCCCGACTTACTGCTTAGTTGAGAATCAACTAAGTAGCAAGTCAAGAGGAAAGTCGCAAACGAACAGTATTTCTTAATGTAGGAAACAATAAACGACCCAAAGAGTGTTGCGCATGCGCAACACTATTAGGTGTAGCCCCCGACTTACTGCTTAGTTGAGGATCAACTAAGTAGCAAGTCAAGAAAGCCAATAATTTTATAATGACATAATTTGAGTAAACAGTGACTTAGCTGCTTTATGCTCCATGTGTTGTTGACGATCGTGTCGCCCTTGCTCGTGGCGCAGCATAGGCTTGATCGAGCGAAGGTGGCGCTGGGCGCAGCGTAGGCTCGTGGCGTGCGAGTTGGCGCTGGGCGCGCGGCGTGGCTCGTGGCCGTGCGGTATGGCGCTGTGGCGCAGCGTGGCTTCGTGGCCGTGCCGGTTGGCGCCGGGGCGAGGCGTGGCTCATGGCCGAAGTTGGCGCTTCGCAGCGTGGCTCGTGGCCGCTGCGAGGTTGGCAGCGGCGCAGCGTGGCTCGTGGCGTCGAGGTTGGCGCTTCGGGCGCAGCGTGGCTCGTGGCCGTCTGCGAGGTTGGCGCTCGTGGCGTCGCGAGGTTGGCGCTTCGAAGCGCAGGCGTGGCTCGTGGCCGTGCGAGTTGGCGCTTCGGCGCAGGCGTAGGCTCTTGGTCGTGCCGGGTTGGCGCTTCGGCGCGGCGTGGCTCGTGGCGTCGAAGTTGGCGCTTCGGGCGCAGCGTGGCTCTTGGCGCGTCTTGAGGTGGCGCTCCTGAGTTGTTGTAGTAGCCAGCAAAAGCAGTCAGAGGGCTGAGCGGTACAACCCCGAGTTTGAAATAATCGATTTAATCGATCGGAGGGCGCTGAGTTTCGTGCTTCCATGCATTATATGTGTCAGGCTTAATACCGACACCAAAATAATTTCCTGAAACAATAATCAGGAAGAAATTTTAGTAGTATCTTTTTGCAAAAAATTACCCGAGTGATCCGAATAATTTTTAAACCACTCGGATATATATAAAAAATTAAGCTGCATATTTGAATGCATAATTTAAATATTAGAAAGACTTAGCTGTTAGCTCGCCGACTGATTTTGGCTTGGTTCCGAGTGGTCGGATGGCCGATCCTAATCGGACTTGGGGTACAGCATGATGTGTGCTTCTGTGACAAATCTTTGAATTTCTGTTTTCTTCGTAGCGGCAATGGGACCTTCCTTTTGTTTATTGACGAGCCGCGAACAATTATCCGAGTAGTACCAAGGTAGCGACAATCAATTGTTGCGGATGATCCAATGAGGTTCTCCCCACATCCGCTGAACCTCGCAGTGGCGGAGCTCGCTTTTCAGTGCCGCGAGGTGCACCGGGTGCCTCAGGTGAACCGCGCCGACGTCAAGCGCGACGACGCGGCGCTGCCACGGGCCCTCCACCTCCTCACCGTCAGTCACGTACACGCAGCTTCCACATGGCAGCGGCGCTAACGGTGAGGCCGTGGACTGTGCGGCGGCGGCGCAAATAGGGCGTCGTCGGTGGAGGCCTCGGTAGGCGGCGTCGATGCCTTCAGCGGCGGCGGCGGCTCGATCGTCACGGCGGAGCGTCGAGGTCTCGGCGTCGATCACCGTGGTGATCGTGCGCGCTCCTCAAGCACGAAGAAGAAGCGTACCGCGGTAGTTTGGCGGTCATGGTCGAGTTGCACCTTGACCGGTGCACGGCGCCCACGAGCCACCTGTCTCGCAGAAGAACCGCCAAAGCGCAAAGCGGAAAAAGGAAACAGCAGAAGAAGATCGAATTAATTTTTGGTCTGCAAAAATCTTTCCGCACTAATGCATGCACGCAAAATCCAGCTGCCGGGAGCTAGAAGACACAATAATTAAGGTCGCCTAATGCAGAATCTTCCGCACTAATGCATGCATGCAGACACAAGAGTACAAGAACCAGCCATGCATGCATGGCCAGACGTCAGGGAAGGCCAGCCCTGGCACTAGGGAGAAAAAGTCTTCGGCCAGGACGTTCAAAACTCCGATCGCCAAACGTATGAAAAACCTCCGCCATGCAGTGCGAGCACAACCAAATCGGTAGCGGGGAAACAATGCGGCCGTCGAGATCGGATCTGCGCCGCCTCACGGAGAATCTTGACGATGAGACCTCGTCTCCTTTTTCTTTTCTTCGCTGGCCGCCGCCAAAGACAATAGCCGGACCAACAAAACGACCGAGGCTCCGGCCGCCACCAAAAACTGTCGGAGATCGCCATCGAGCTTGCTGAGATTTATCCTAGCGCAGCCCCTACCTGGCGCGCCAACTGTCGACGTTTGTTACCGACAATAATGAAAAGGGGCTACTGTGGCTGGACCCAAACTCGATGGTAGCACAAGAACACCCGATGTATCTGTGTTCGGCTCTCACGATGGAGATAATACCCTAGTCTGTGCTCTGGAATTATATGTGGCTAGCTATTTGCTGATGAGATATCCTCCGCCTCGGTCCCTCTCCTTCTCCCCACCCCCTTTATATAGCGGAGGAGGCGGTTACAAAGGAGAGTCCTAATCGGTTACAAGGTGGAGATTATATCTCTTTCCTAATCCGTTTAATATGATAACGGATAGATTACAATTGTATCCTCCCTAAGCAGGGTCGGTTTCTATCTTCTGGGTTTCCTTGCTACGCATGGCAACCTGCCTCTTGGGTAATACCCATCTTCATGCAGTCGGCTTGGCCTATCCCCCCTTGGGTGGTCCTCACGGCCTGCCATGCAGATACCCGGGGTCCATATACTCCACAATGTGTATCCAGATAACTCCAGGCAGATGTTGTCGAAACTTTCTATAGAATGGTATAACAGATTAGAAATTTGTTAGAACCACATATCCTTGAACTGTCAAAAAAACATGGACAATTTGAGACTATTTATTTATAAATAAGCCATTTCAGCATATTTATAAACAATCATAATCGAATGGCAAACCTAAACTCTATCATTGATCATATTATCAATAATGTAATGCAACACATTCACCAAATCTAAATCAAATTTCCTAGTACAAAATTGAAGGGATTTGAATAAATGCTCACCTTTTGAAGAAAACCATAGATGAGGGAAAATTGAGGGGAAATCTCCTCAAGCTAGGGCTTCAACTTTGCCTAACCATAGATGAGGGAAAATTGAGGGGAAATCTCCTCAAACTAGGGCTTCAACTTTACACTTTTAACACGTATCCTCGGGGATTTCATAATTTCTCACCCAAGTTTTGGTTTCAACTTGAGTATGTTGTGTTGTTTGGAGCGGCGGCAGTTTTTTTGCCTTTAGAACAATAATAGAGAAGAGTTCAGCCGAAGAGTATATAAAACTTAGCGAGGAACATCACAATTGGTTCCCACCTAAGAATTGATTGTGATGTGCTTAATGCTACATCACAATTGGTTCTTAGGTTAGAACCGATTGCGATGTAGCATTAGGCACATCACAATCGATTCTAACATTAGAACTGATTGTGATGATTTCCCACCAATTATTTCACCCTCATCGAATCATCTATCATACTCGTTTTTTCCTGCAAAGTTGGAAACTGACTCAGATGAAGCGATAGTATTGTACCATTCTGTAGTATCGGCTATATTGTTTTTGTCAAATCTATGTATGCATGCGCTATTTTCAGTAAATGAGCTATATTGTGATATTGGTATATATGACCCTTGTTTCATGTAACTTCCTTAATAAGTATTAACATAATATCGTTCATAACCCTAAGTTAGGTTTAGACAACTAATAATGTTATTTTGATTATATTCGAATATATATGCACTTGCTTAGTCATGCTTAGAAATGGTATGACAGATGGTCTGATATACTATTTGTTATGAATAAAAATGTTGAATATAGTTAAAGGTTGCTGATATTTAGTAAAAATGAAAATAAAACTATGGTTTGATATGGGTAAGTTATGGCAATAGCCGGATATGTAAGGGATAGACTTGTATGTATTGTAAGGGGAGTGTTCTTGTCTAGGTCGGATTAAGGACCGAACATAGTGTTGTATAATCCAAGCAAATCAGTACAAACACAAGTACTAGTATGGGATGACCTTGACCAATTAAGTTATCTGGTTCTAGCTTTGCACATTGAAAGGATGTAATAGTAATCCGGGTAGGTTTGCTAGAAGTGGTGCCCATATCGATATGTTAGAAATAACGCTTGCCAATACAACGATGTACGCCTTGTTATGGGAAGAAGTGGGGACTCAATAAGGATAGACTATTGAGAGTACAGTGATTGTACAAATATCTTATACCACCATAATAAGGGTTTGTCATCAGTAGGCTAGTGCAAAGTTCTATCTAGGTAAGGTAAAGGTTTATGTCATGACCTCTTGGCCACATGCTAAAGGAAGCATGAAAATAGTGGTAAAAAGTATTGGTCATGTCTTGTGGGTAAATATGTACGCCTCTGCAGAGTGTAAAACTTTTTTAAAAGCCACGCCCATAGTTATGAGAGACTTGGTGCACTAACACTAGTTAGAGTTTTCATATTTTCACAAAATGGTTGAATTGGAAATACTTGTTGAAAAGTCTTTGTTTTAGATTTTAAGCTAGGGAATGGTTTGATATTAACAATCATGAAGGGCTGTGAGTTGTTATTTTATGCTTTCATATTTATTATTTACATAGCAGTTAAATTGCTCTTTCAAAATTCCGTTTATGATCTGTTACTTGATATTTGTGTTCAAATATCACCATATAAAAAATCACTACTATGGAAATTGTCATCAATGATGGTTCAAAAGCGTCATCACAGATGTATGGCTTTATAAATTATTTGTAAGTATGTGTCAGTGATAATATGGTGTATCACAGACAGTTTCTAAATTGTCTGTAAAACACCTATCATAGACAGTTCTTGATACAAACTGTCTGTGATAATAGACTATCACAGTTAAAGAACCGTATATGGTCCATATGTTTTTCTATCTCTCCTGGTAGAACTTCTGCGATTAGAATTTGTTGTTGGTAATTTTTCTCTCCTTAGATATTTCTACAATGATATTTATAAGACACAACTAGTTATAGATTTTGTAATTAAATATCTAAATATCTAAGTTGCATGGAGGCAACAACTTGTCTAATGATGATTGTCTTAGTATATGAACATTTCTAACACTTTTATCTCCTTTCTTATTCTAATGTTAACAGATTTTAAGACAAAATCCAATTCCATCCACAGTTCATTATAAAAGTTGTTATACTCTGATTTATTCTTTATTTCATTCTTATCCCCGAATGAGAATACCATAAGCAACCTATTTTCACTCTGGACTTATGCAGGAAAAAGGATCATCAAATGATACTATACAAACGGTTTGTACCACGAACCATCTATGATATTAGCTAATCACAGATGGTTCGTAGCATATCTTGTAACATTGATGGTCATGCTAGCAAAACCGTCTGTTAATAGCTTTAACACAGACGGTTTTTTAAAACTATCTATGATGAGGCGTCTTATATAGTCCTTTCTGTAGTAGTAAATAAACTTAGTTGCATTTCTCTTGACATAGCCTGTGTTTACTGTATTGTTGCAATACACTAATTCTTGTTGAGTGCAAATGTACTCAACCTTGCTATTATTGACATTTAGTAAATGAAGGAATGAAAAATCCCGATGACGCGTTCTTTACCGCAAGATACGGGGATTTCGCTTATGCTTTCTTCTAAGAGTTTTTCCTTGTCAGTTGTCAGAGGGTTGTGATAGGCATACTAGGGACTTATGTATCTTTATGCTGCATTTTATGTCGGCTTGTAAAGCCTTATTGTATAATTATTTTCTGCTATTGTATGCATATTATTGTGTATGGATGTGATGTGCAAGTTGTAATGTGCGTATTAGCCACTGATCATATGACTAGTACCATAAACACATAGAACTTTTCTTGGTATTCCAAACCAAAAAAAAAGAAGGGTCCTCACATACACTGTCACAAGCTGGTAGCATTTGCAGTGCCTTATTAAGGGAAGGAAATATACTATGATAATTAAGTTTGTACGAATTGATTAATAATAATAATCTAGTACTACTACAAAGGCGACAAAAGTTGTACATTGATCTAGCTAGGGATTCGGTTAAAAGTTGATTTAATCCAAGTAGTACTCGATCTAGGGAGAAGAAAGATCCAATGCAATCCCAATCAACAAGCAGTTGTGCATGGAGTTGTATCAAAAGCGACGGTCCAGATCTCCCAATAATAGTATTGAAAAAAACTGTCACTACTACAGAGAAGGCCATCATAGATGGTTGAAAATGTCATCACAGATGATTTTCTGAACCATTTATAAGTATGTGTAAGTGATAATACAACGCATCACAGATGGTTTTCGAACCAACTGTGAAAACATATATCACAGACGGTTTTATCTATAACCGTCTATGATATGTGCTGATCGCAGTCGGTTTGTATATATAACCATCTATGATATGTTTTGATCACAAATGGTTTGTATCTATAACCGTCTATGATATGTGTTGATCACAGACAATTTTTAATAGAATCATTTGTGATATGTTTTTTTTTCGAACTCTCTTGGCAGAACTTCTATGATTAGTATCTATTATTCAAAATTTCTCCTTAGATATTTCTACAACGACATTTACAAGGCATAACTAGTTATAAATTTTGCAATTGAATATCAAAACATCCTAGATGCTTCGAGGCAACACTTGTCTGATGAGGATGGTCTTAAAATATGAACATTTATAACACCTTCATTCCCTTTCTTATTCTAATATTGATGGATTCTAAAGTAAAATCCAATTCCATCCACAGTTCATTCTAAAAATTGTCATGCTCTGATTTATTTTTTACTTATCACCATGAATGAGAATACCAATGGCAATATGTTTTGGCCGTCATGTTCCTGCACAAGACCAGAGTGAAAATAGGCTGCCTATGGTATTCTCATTCAATGATAGATAGGGCTGTAAACGAGCCGAACTCGAGCAAGCCTGGCCCTCCAGGTTCGAGCTCGGTAAGGCTCGAACCGAGCTCGAGCCAAGCTCGAGTTGAGGTTCGAGCCTCGACTCAGGCTCGAGTTTGGCCTGATCCAGGCTCGAGCTCGGCTCGACTAAGCTCGATAAACTTGATAAGCTCGGTAAACTCGAGTAAGCTCGGTTATTTTGTAAGCTCGGTAAGCTCGATAACAAGCTCGAGTAAGTTCGGCTCGAGAAAGCTCAGTAACAAGCTCGAGAAAGCTCGACTTAAGGAAGTTCGATCCAGACTCAAGTAGGCTCGCGAACTATTCGAGTTCGGCTCGGTTAGGCTCGCAAGCTCGAGTTCGGCTCGTTCAGAGCTCGAGCCGAGTCTCTCACGAGCCAAGCTCGAGTAGCTCACGAGCCTTGAGCTTTTTTTTTACAGCCCTAATGATAGAATTGGATTTTGTTTTGGAATCCATCAATATTAGAATAACAAAGGTGATGAAATTGTTACAAATATTAATATTTTAAGACTATCCTTATCAGACAAGCTGTTACCTCGATGCATCTATGATGTTTTGATGTAAATGTTGCTGTAAAAACATCTAAAGAGAAGAAAATTTCGAAATACAGATAGTAATCATGGAAGTTTCTACCAAGAGAAGTATAAAAACTTTTGGTATTAATACTAAACCTTTATGTGCTGATTATTAATATGTGAGAAACTTGATCCGGCTACATAAAGGTTTTTTTTATTAAGACCACCGCATAAAGCCAGACAACAACCCCTGATTCACAAACCTTTACATGTTCCAATGGTACCAATCTTATTCGCTAGAGAAAATTGAACGACCCAAAATTTGTAAGCAGTAATTCCTGTTAGGTGGGGAGAGGTTGATATATATAATGCCAATGATACCAACTTCTTGTTTGTATTGATCACATCATACAAACTGAAGTCTATGCCCATTTCACTTTCAAATAATTGCATGGAAGCACACAATCGAATATATAACGGAGTGACACTTCACACACTTGAATTAAATTGATATAAGGCTTCCTGTCATGCATGCTTAGTTATACAACGTGTAGTATAGTGCCCAGGACTGCAGTATGAACCCTAGAAACGGTCATTGAGCCTCCACAATTAACTAATGCCAAGCTATACACTGCTAGTTTGATTGAATATACGCTCAAGTTGACTTGGAACGTGCATCAACACACAATTAATATATATATACTACTACTAGTACATAGTTGTTATGCATCGATCGCTATATATAGCTAGTTACACATGTTTATAGTTGTGTTAATTCGATCATGACCTAGCTAGCTTGTGTTTGTTGCATGGTGTCGTGGCAGATCACCAGTTCACCACAAATTAATTATTATCTTACGGCCCTTAGCTCTCAGCCTCACGCACACCACTTTTCTTTCTTGCTTGCTTTCTTTCTTTTTTCTTTCTTTCTGTGGGGTGCAGCGTAAAAGACAAGTATATAATGTATATTAATTAGCAGGATTAGGCGACACAACAACAGCGGAAAAAACTAATCTTTTATTTGTTCTCTTCGGCTTATTGCTTGCTTTAGAGAGAGAGAGAGAGAGAGAGCTGTGAGGAAATTATCCAGGAGACATCGATAGACAAGGAAGGCATATATGTTGACAACACTACACTCTTAATTATATGGATGCTGCAAGAGCTTCAGAAGTGTCAGCTAGGCCAAGTTAGGAGTGCCAAATCTGGCTGCAGATTTGAGGAAGGCTTCCTAATCATCAATTAATCTGCAGGGTAATTGAGGTAACTACCCTGTATAACACATCTGTTCCTTTTTTGCGAGGAGCTTTTCATGGTTTGTTTGATTGTTTGTTCTTACTTTCGATGTGGAAAATTAAAGAAGATGAGGCATCGATCGGTTACATCTTGTTCCCTGGCTAGCTGCTAGCTCTTAGAGTTGGTAAGGTGCACCTGTGGTGCCATGCTGGCTAGCTAGCTCTCAGATCAGCTCCTGCAGTTCATCCTTTCCACCTGACTAGTGTTCTCAAATCAGCTGGTGTTCAGCTTGATGAGCTTTACCTGCTGCAGGCGGCTTCTTGGCTGGATGCAAATTAAGCTATTTACCCACACTTAGTGTTGCAACTTGTTTTTCTTATCATCTTGATGGATTCTTCTCTCGTACTCTCATACACTGAAAAATAAAGGGAGAACAGATCCCTTTTTTTCTCTTGGAGCATACCTAGCATTTCTTGATTCCCAGGTTACAGCATATGCTTAATTATCGATCTATCCAATATTCTTATCATCTTCATGGCTTGTTTGTTGATGCAAGCACGGAGCAAGGATTAATCGATTGACATGGACGACTCGAGCCTCTTCATGCAGTGGGCAATGAACACGCTGCACCAGCACTCCTCGGCCGCCGCCGCCGCCGCCGCTCCCGCATACACTGATGGCGGCGGCGACGGCGAGGGTGCTTCCTTCCCCTCGCTACAAGCGCTCCGCAGCTCCTCCCAGACCACCGCGGCCGCCGGCGTCCAGGACCTCACCGTGGAGGTCGACCACCGGGCCAGCAGTTGGAGCTCTGGCGACAGTCCCGGCGCAGCCATGGACCACGACGCGGCCGCAGGGTGGTCCCCCCACACCGCCCGCGCCAGGACCAGCGGCGGCGGAGGCAACAGGCCGATGAGCTGGAACTTCAGCGCCGCGTCGGCGCAGCCAACTGATGAGAGCGGCTGCGGCGTATTGGGCGTTGCGTTGCCGGACGCCGCCGGGGCCACCAGAGCGCATACGCCGGCTGGGAAGAGAGGGGGCAGCATGGCGTCCGCTGCGGCCGGGGGCTCGGCGGCGGCGGCGGCGTCGGGGTACGTGCAGGACCACATCATCGCGGAGCGGCGGCGGAGGGAGAAGATCAACCAGAGGTTCATCGAGCTCTCCACCGTCATTCCCGGGCTCAAGAAGGTTCATCTATATATTTCACTTTCTTCCTTTCTTTCTTTCATTGATCGCTTAGCTATTCTTTAATTTTATGATTTTCGCTCCTCTTCCTCCTCCTCTTCCTCGTCTTCTTCTTCTTTAATTTCATGCTTGCTGTTAACCTTTTCATCAAGGAGAGCTAGCATAGCTTCTCTTTGGGTTTGTTAATTTCTCCTCTCTATATTTACCATGTACAAACTGGAGGTAAGATAGTAAGATTGCATGCATTGTTATATGTCAGATCGTCTCAGCGCTACTGTGGTGAGCAGGCATTTGCTATCTCAGCAAAGTGCTTACATATTTGCAACAAAAGGGCAAGCATATTCTCAATCTTTTAGGATTAATACTTTCCGGGGAAAAAGATACTTACGTTACGCCTGTAAAAACCAATCTACAGAAAGTGCACATTAGTTTATTACAATCTACAGTGGTGCTCAAAATAAAGGTACGGTGCAGCTAGCCGCAATACTGACTCGATGATCTATAGTCTAGACGAAACAGTACAAGTTTATTTGTAGCAAAATACACACGTATCAGCTGTAAACAGTACGTATATACACATCTACTTAGTATTCGAATTAGCCCAAAATGTCATTTACATTACACCTAAAAATGTCATTGATTACAATTATTACCGTCAATTAAAATGCATTGATTTGTTGCACCAAACTCATGGCCTTAGTGATGGAGAATTCGAGATTGATTGAGTACTAGCTTGTTCAATTGTAATTGCACTGCATGCAGATGGACAAGGCAACGATTCTTGGGGACGCAGTGAAGTACGTGAGGGAGATGCAGGAGAAGGTGAAGTCCCTCGAGGACGACCACAGCGCCAGGAGCCAGACCAACAGCATCCGGTCCGTCGTGCTCGTCAAGAAGCCATGCTTAACCTCCGATGCTGACGGCGGTGAGCCATCGTCATCGGCAGCTCACGGCGGCGCTCAGCAGCTGCCGGAGATCGAGGCGCGGCTGGCGGAGAAGAGCGTGCTGCTGCGGATCCACTGCGAGAACGCGAGGGGGCTGCTGGTGAGGTTGCTGTCGGAGGTGGAGGAGCTTCGCCTCGCCATCACCCACACCAGCGTCATGCCATTCCCGGCCTGCACCGTCATCATCACCATCACAGCAAAGGCAAGTACCGCGCGCTATATTTGTGCATGCATTAATTTACAAGAGTTCTAGCTAGCTGGACACAAATTACACTTGCTGAATCACTTAATGCACCATGCCAAGTACCATATTTTCATTTCATTCTAAGCAATTAATCATGCTCAAGAATCGAACAATTCGTATTCCAATAACTTGTAATAAGACAATTATACATCATGATCAATAGTGTACCTTAGAGGTTCAAACCCCGCCGAGAGTGCTATGATAGAGCAGAGAGGATTGTGAGTGCAGTCCATCAAGTTTATAAGATGTATTTCTTCTTATCATATAGACCAAAAAAATATTAAAAATGACTAGATTACTCCTAATTATTATCACTAAGCACTTTATTCACTATATACATGTAGAGAACATAAAGTAAATTAAGATGGATATTTATTAGAGGTATAGAGCAAACATCACACTAATTTTGTATTAAAATATAAAATACACCCTATATTTATAGATAAGACAATTCAAAAAATAAACCTTAATTTAAACTTGAATTGGAGGGAGTATTTCTCAGGACCAATTTGGCAATTAATGCAGTGGATTTTCAAAAGCACTTATTTATTTCTCTTTTTGGATGTCACACTTAGTTGAAATCATCTTTTTTGGATATGTAACAGTAAAATCCTACTAGAATTAGTAAACATTCCTCTTACCAGCTAGCTAGATCATCCCACAACGCACGACACAACACAACAACCGCAATCTGACACCCTTACAACATCAAGCAGTAATTGCATGTATACTACATGATGCAAGTTCATCTGGATCGTATATGTTAGTTATTTCATGCATGGGAATTCTATAAAATCTGAGGATACTCTATTTAATTATATATGTTTGTATGGGCAGGTGTACTTGTCTGGGTACTCCAGCATGGGAGTTCTGTAAAATCTTTGAGGGATATGGAAATGTGCGTACTAATTCCCTTGAGTAAAACCAATGGATCAAACACACACACACAAAACGACTAGATGAATATGGACCAAGACTTTTTGGGTTCCATTATTTATGATTTAGGATTAAAAAATTATACATATGTATGTTGAAGACAACTGCACCAGCACGAACTAAGGGTAGCATGGCAAGTGAGGCCGTTAGTTGAAGTGTTGGACTCAGACATGTATTGGCAATATATTGGATTAAGATCAGGTTGATGACAATTTCGTGAATAAAAAAAAGGTAGATGAAAATTTGCATAGATCTCCATGTGATCGAGTCGTTGAATAGATCAATCAGTCAAAATTAATACAGTGAAACAATTGCTGGCGCGCACAAATGACCCCTAATTTTATTTGCAATGGGGGTGGGAGAAAAGTTGATGATTTTTTTTCATATTTTTTTTTTAACTCAGAATCCCCGAATGGTTCTTTTTTTCTTTTTATGGCTCGTAGTCCCGCTCAATTAATTAATTGTTCGCCGATTTCTCAAACAGAGACTGAATATATATATCCTAGCACATTCGCATAGCTAGGAAAATTAATCTGGTGAGAATTCAGCCAATGTAGCATCTAAGCCCTTTGTTTTACAGACAATGTAAAATATCATCATAAGGGTCAATTCGTCTGAATTGATGAAGCTCTGCACATCATTTCCTATATGCACGAACATATAAATAATTAATTAGAAGAATGCAAACTGTATTGTTTGAGTGGTGCTTCAACGCTTTCTCTTCTAATATAAGTTCAAGATTTATGCAACTTATATTGAGAGGAAAAGTACTGAAGCACTGCTCGGTAAGTAATCATCATCTACCTTTCATTTATATTTTAATATTTATGCAATTGTTAAAAAGAAAAGTATAAAAGCACCTCTCGTATTGTTTTGGAGGGAATGCTTCATGTATATGTATTTTAGAGAGACGCTAGTATGATGAGGTTATTTCACATGCATTCTGTACATTTATTGATCAATGTTAATCGGTGCAATTTTTCAGGTGGAGGAGGGGTTCAACGCCACGGTGGAGGAGATCGTCAGGAGGCTGGACTCCGCGTTGCATCAATGTTACAGCGGCAACACTGAAGAAACAAGCTGAAAATAATAAGTAGCTAGCTTGCTCATGCGTATGTCTCTATATACGCTAGTGAAGGACATCTGAGCATGCAATCCTCTTTCTTTGATGATACAAAAGACCACTAGAAAGAGAGAAACTTATGGTGAGGAACTCCTCGTCATGGATGATGAGCTCATGCCTGCGTGCGTGCATGCGTGCTTAACATCGCAGTCGTGCGTCCATGCATGCACTGTGAGGTAAATGATGATGAAGTAATCATATGGGCATGTTGCGCGGTGACGAGAATAACTCGACCACAGGTTGCAAAGTTTTGGCCTGAGAGTTGCCGGCCGTACTTGTTGTTGCTCCATCCAAATCATTGCTGAGAGAGACCAGAATGACCTTTAATTTGCTGCATGTTAATTATCTCTGAAAGAAATGGACCTGCTGCTATATGGGTTTTCAAGTTGCCGTGTCTTTGCATCAGTCCTTTCATATATGTACTTGGTTGGAGTACATAATTAATTCTATATGAACTCTATCTCAACCACTCATCTAATATTAGGTTGTTTCTTAATTTAATTACTCTAACGATAATATCTTGTTTTGAAATAATTTAGTAGGGCATCAAATCCCGGTATGTATATATATATATATCTCTGACTCGTGCATGCATGAGTCATGCACCAAAAAATATATATTTATCATTGTATAAGTTTTTATGATTTTAGGAAGGTTTTAGCCAGTTCTGCATCTATCTCATTGGCCCGGCCCTCTTTGTTTAAGAGATATTGCGTGATTTGTACAGCACTAAAGATAAAGATACCAAATCTCCTCTCATAAAAAAATAATGGATATTATATATGGATGCATAAAGCTGTTGAGATATGCAGCGTAAAGTTAGTACAGTGTTGTTTGCATAAAATGCAACATGTCTTTAGTTGGTAGGGCAAGCCAAGAAGATCTCGATCATCTGCTCTAGTGCGCGCCCACGTATATAAATAAATAAATACATATACATATATATAAATAAATAAAATTTTCAAAACAGTAGCCCAACAGTGGTTGAACAGCAAGTCTATCAGAGTTTCGTGGATTCTTACGAATAATACCCAAAAAGTACTTTAACAGTTCTAAATAGTAGAATAAACAATAACTATATAATATGAAATAGTATGAAACAGTACTTACATAGTGCTAAACAGTACTTATATATGAATTCATGCTAAATTCGGGTATATTTTTTAAAATTTTAGTTTTAGAGTATATACCGATCTGTAGCAATTTAAATGAAACATATAACTCTAAAAAAATATACTCGAATCAAAAGATTTGAACAAATTTAAATCACATGTTTTGTTGATTTGTATATATAATTAGTATATATCTTCAATCAAACTAACATAAAAAGGCAACTCTAGTTTGAATTTCAATTCAAACTTGTCAAACTAGTTAAACTTGGTAGCAAAAAATTTTCAAACTTTGTTGCACACGATACACTAGGAAAATATCCGTTTTAGATCATGGTAGCCAGACACGTACTATTGTGTCCTATGTAATTATAGTATATACATATTCTGCATGAAATTGTTGCATACCATGTGTGTATACATGAACGAGCATATATACACATTGATCAATACACGGAGGCTCGTCCTTAATTATTCCCCATCATGGAATAAAGCATGATTAGCAACGTGTTAGCGATGATGTCGAGGGATTCGATGAGTGTTTTATTGTCAATTAATTCGATTGGTTTAGTTTGGGGGGAAGCATTAGGGTGGTGACGAACACGGTCTTTTGGGGACCCGTCTGGCTATTGGCAGACAAGTCCTCCAATTTCATAAGGGTGTAGTACTGCCAAACTGAAAGGACATAAAAATTGCAATTTGAGATCAATGACAGCTCTGCATATCTCAAGAAACTCTAGTTTACGAGCCTAGGTAAACTTTAGTTTAGCTCAAGCCAACCAGTACTATATTATATTATTGAGCAATTGGGCACATGCATGTGCATGGATGGATGAAATGCTTCAATAATTGGTCGATTCATTAGCCATGCAAGGGTGTATTTTATTGCCAAAGTTTTGGAGGTTAATTGCAAGTAGGAGAAACTTTGGTGTCTCATTTCTGGGTGTTTAGTTCTAAACGGCTGCACGCAGGGGCGGATCCAGGAAAATTGGTTGCTAGGGTCATCGTTAATATGCGGTGTTCGGATGAGATTCTGGATGAACGGCGGGTCGAACTAACGATCATTAACAGATTTAACAGAGGGTATAAAGGATTAATACGGTGGCGTCGGGGTCACCGGACCCCGGCCCTTGCACTGTGGATCCGCCCCTGGCTGCACGCATGCATGCTGGTCGCAGAAGGCACGCTTTCTTGCTCTTCATGCATCGACGACTCATCTGTTTGCTCTTCATGCTCCAACGACGAACACGCGCGCCCTTCCAAATGCTTTCTGTTGAGACCTGAGAAGGATGGATATATAAAATCACACTAGCACGCGAATTATTAATTAATTAATTAGCATCTCTAAAAGTCATGCATGATCACAACATATTCAGATTGAATTCAACTTTGAGCCTTCCATGATCTAATTATTAGATCTGATGGACGCAATTGAGATCGTAATTCTGTACTCTTACTTTAAACGCATGCTGGAATTTAATTCGAGGAAAAAAAACTACAAAAGCAATGCAAATCTTTCAAGTTCTTTTATGATTCCGGCGTTGCAAATAGGACCTACGTACCTGCGCAATTGCCTCATATACCTGTATCAGCTAGCCAATTATCGGATCTCGTCCTCCTGATCAGTTGCAGTTAAATTCATGCTGACGTACGCCATCTGAATTGAGTTGAGAGATTACTTGATACCCAACAGAGAACTGTAAGCTATCATGCACATATCCCGTGATGGATTTGATCGATGTGCTTAATGCAGTGACACTCCCAAACCATTTTTAAAGCTATAAAGCCTTCTCTGAACTGATCCACTTGCACTTGTTCCCAATGGAAAAGATGAGCATCGCAGTGCCATTCTGTTTTGTTTATTGCTGTCACAGATTTGGCACGATAACATCACTGTGCCGCCATTAAAAGCTCCTTACTTCAAGATCCTGACGTCTCAACCACTCAATCCAGAGTCAGAGCACAGAGTTCTTCGGCCCCAAAGAAGCAACCTTTGGCCAAGATAATGTTGTTTTTTTTTGTACGATGAAAGCAACAACAGCTTCACCAGGCATCAAACATCTCGCGTCAAATGATCTGGTACCCACCATCAGTGCACTAGGAATCCACGGATTCTAACTACACAGAGTATGCATTCAACGTTAATATAAGCAGTACATTAACGTTGCAGAGTATGCTCAGAAGCAACTTTATTAGCATACTTGTCGTATTTCGTACAATCGTATAGATTATTAGTAACATGTATACAGTTTTACAGAGAGATTACAGGATAAGTGTATCTAGGAGGCAAAAAACACAGCACATGCATTTCTATGTTGGGACTTTGGCCATTCCAAGATGGCCTCACTTCACTTGTTGATGAAGGAGACACCCTTTTGGATACTCTCGCCCAGCTCTTTCTTCGCCTTCTCCAGTCCAGCTCTGCATGAGAGTGGATGCATGAAGGAAATAGGTAATGAAGGTCAGCACAGTTCCAGGATATCAAAAACAATTGGTGTGGCCCTAATGCAGCATTATACATAATGGTGTGAAACAGAGGCTTTTGTTCAGATGCAGCAGTCTTATGATCCCATCAGATGGCCATCTTGGTGTCCTACAGCACAGCTATGGGATCTGAATAAATCACGTGAACACGAAATTTTACATTGTCAAGAGGGCCATATCAGTTTCTTCAGGTTGTTTCTAAGCAACCTGCATGGCTCCATACATGACACATTCATGTTCTCTTCAGTGCACTGTATTCTAGTCTATGAACTACCGACTGTGAGCAATAGTTCCTGTGCCCAGCCCAACCAACGCCATAGGACTTCTTGTCAGAATCCAATAATATGGTGAATCGAATCATGAAGGTTTTGAAAATTATGAACCGGCAATATGAGTTGTCAGGATTGAATTCACAGGGAAGTATATGTACAGTTGGTGGTGTTAAACTATCAAGAGGGTGCAACTAAAATGCATGCCAATGAATAGCTGGAACTCAAATGAATACCTTTCAAACTCATTCAATGGACCAAGTGGTAAGATCTCCTCAATTCCACGACGTCCTAACCGCACTATGGATGCAAAGAAAGGCAGCTCAGTCACCTTTATCCACACAGCACAAGGAAAACAGAAATTACAAATCATAAATACTATTTCATTGAAGATGAATCATGAAAGAAACCAAATTTGAAATACAATCAGCATAAAAGAAAGAAAAGAAACCTGAGAAGCTACATAAGAGCACTCCACTATCCCAGCATCACCATGCATTCCTCTCAGGCAAGCATCTGCAAATTTAGCTGCCGCATATGCCTAGAAAAGAAAGTGCAATGCTAATTGATCCAGCATTATTAACCACAAACTAGATACACTAACATACATATAAGTGATAGAAATCAACCATTGAAAGAGTTGCAGATCCTGCCCCAGCTTTAGCCTGAAACACATCGAGAATAAGAAGGGGCGAACAACAGAGAACATTGGTCAAGCAACAATACACAGGGATGACTAATAGGGAGCAATATATGAAATATCTGTCAACCAACAGCTTTCAGACCTCTCTTGGAAAAACAACAACTGTCAGACCATTACCAAACTACATACAAGCAACTTACACCAAAACTCAGTATAGGCCCTTACATGGGTAAAAACATATGGAAGGAAGGTTTTTGTTGCACTTAACATGAAACTAATAATTAACCTTTGTTATCGATATCATGAAGTGCATGCAACAAATATGAATATAAACACCACAGCTGTCTTTTATAGAGCAAAAGATTGTCCATAATTTCGTATATCCATTTCACCAGAGGTCTCACTCTTATATTCTCAAAATTTAGTGATGCGGATCGAACCATCAAAACCGCATCAATTTGTGCTATTCAATCAGAGAAAGAGGTTAGTCCTGATTTAATCGATAATTCATTCCTAGTGGGTGGAATACTTATTAATGCCGAGAGGGAGGTGAGGGAGGACAGCAGGAAAGGCTACGGAGGAATGAGAACAAATGTTGCTGCAAGTATTTGTGTGCTGTGCCCAATGGTGCATCAACTAAAGGCTAAGACTGGTTGTGGAGTTGCTGTTTTGTCAAGCCATGGGAAAGGAATTTATGTCGACTCAGTTTTTATTCGAATTGGTAAGTTATAAATAGATTTGGTAAGTTACAACAAAAATTGATAAGTTACTAGGTTTGAGTCCAAGTCCTTTTATTTTTGGAACATGTGAGTTAATTACCAGGTTCATAGTCACTTTAGGATAAGTCCAAGTTAGAGCTCCAAGGAATTGGAGTCGGACTCGTTTTTGTGCCTGCGTGCATGTAAACATCAGACAAGAATTTACGTGATGTTTTTTTGCTGCCGAGTGATCTTCAGAAAAACGCCAGAGCTAGGGACATGTTCTTCCTGTTGAGTTTCTGAGAAAACCGATCTAGGGTATTGTTCTTGGCGAGGATTAAAGAACACGGCAGCTGTTCTTGATCAGAGCTGATCCTGGTGATCTCTGCTTGCGAGTCCTGTTCAGATTGGTTCGTGAGTTCCTCTTTTTCCTTAATTGCATCTTGTGCGCCTGCTGCTGATCATCGGTGTAACCAAGAGTTAAGTATCTTCTAATTGCTGCTGACATGAGGTTGATCTGAACCTATCCTTTGAACCGATCTGTACTACTTGTTTACTGCTGTGTGGATCGAGTTGTTTGCTGTTCCATCTACTAGTTTGGTGCATGCTAGCTGATTGGAAAATGAGAGACATTGCTGCTATTATTGTTAACCCGAGGAACTAGGACTTGATACATGTACACTCATACACTTGGTTTCCTGTTGATTTACTGGTACGATTTTGAGGAACAATTACTGTTGTTTATAGCTACCGTGAAAGACAGGGCAAACCACGCGCTGACTAGTGTTAAACCTAGTTGGCCCGTATCATATAGTATGCTAATTGTTTTTAGATTTCTTAGTTATATAGCTGAACAACTGCAAGCAGTATGAATAGTTACTTGGGGTTGTGGACTTGATTTTTTTTTCTTCCCTACTTGTTTATAAAAGAGCCTTGTTTGGAACGCAGGCCTTTTTCAGGAAACAATACAACTCCCATAGTATTCCTACAAAATTCCCGCTTTGCAAGCCAGGCCTAGATGATAAGAGAAATCATACCTCAACTACTTCTGTACCACCATTCTGTATGCGAGAAGTGAGGTAACTAATCTCTTCTGGGGTGAACGAGGAGGAAGGATTCGCCTATGGAAATTGCAAACTTCCATCAAGAAAATTATATAAAAAAAGGATCCACTATTTCCATCAGACAGAAACTAATTTCAGCTACATATTTGGTTCAAAATTTTGCAGCAAGTTGAAGTACTCCTAAGTCCTAACCTGTGAAAGGAGTGGTAATATTGTAACTCCTGCATGCCCACCAACAACAGGAATATTGACATCTCTGGGATCAAGTCCAAGAACCTCTCCCTGTAAACAGAGAAGGGTAGGAATTTTGAAAACTGTCCATGCATCAATGCATCATAATAATGCAACATGGCAAACTCTGAAAGTACATACCACAAAAGTATTGGCTCTCACTACATCAAGAGTTGTCACCCCCAATAGACGTTTAGGGTCATATGTCCCAGCTTTCTTAAAAACTTCAGCAGCAATTGGAACAGTAGAATTGACAGGGTTACTGATCACATTCACAATTGCGTTGGGGCAGCATTTTGCAATTCCCTCACAGAGAGTCCGGACTATTCCAGCATTTATGTTGAACAAATCATCCCTTGTCATCCCAGGCTTCCGAGGGACCCCAGCGGGAATGATCACAAGATCCATTCCAGTCAGAGCATTTTCCAACTGTGGCTGGCCCAAGAAGCCACGCACCTGTCGAATTTATACCTTAGCATGATTATTTGCATCCAATGATCAAGATAACTTTTATGGTTCAAGAACCTGATGAATAATTGTATGAATAGCAGAGGAGGGTCAAGGATATCTAGGAAGCTACCAAACTGAAACCCAATGACAATTAAACTCTTGTTACTTGTTAGTAAAAAATGCAAGTAGGTTTAAAAGATTAGCTGGCAATATTATCTATGCTTTCAGATTAGGTCCACAATAATCGCTGAATGATCAGATACTAAGTAAATTTCTTCCCAATTTTCTGTAGAAATTCCTGATGCAACATGATTTTTAGAGCTATGTATATTTCACAAGAAATTGATTACTCACTTGTTTCCTGAGTTACAAAGATTATAACAGGCAGCTGGTTAATGTTAAACTGCTTCTGGATCAATCACAAGTACAACAGAGAAAGCACATGTACATAATTTATATCTTCTAAAGTTCATCCTAAAATATAAGATAGAAATTGACAGTAGTAGATGTCTACCAACATGCAACTGTGACAGTAATTTACCCTTCAGAAACTCATAAACCAGCATTACAAATTCACAAAAAGAGGAGGTAAACATTGTCCAGTAGCATACCACAGCACCAGTGTTCATGTGGCTAATGTCAGCAGTAACACCAGGCGTGTTGACAACATCATAAAGATGGAGCACCGAAACAAGAGGGTTCATCTTCATAAGCAGCGCGAGTGGTTGACCAATCCCACCAGATGCACCCAAGATTGCAACCTTGAAGCCTGGTGCCGCACCTTTTGCACGGCAATTAGAGGCCCTCAGGAGGGAGAGCTCCATCTTCAAAATAAAGCAAGAGAAAATTTTAGTAGAAGCAGATTCTGGAAAAGATGGTAGGGCATTAATTACAATCTTTAGTTGCCAACCACTACAGCTGAACCCAAGGTTAATTCTGAAGGACTAAATTTAGGAAGTTGTCACGAGACCAGAATATCCGATCTAATTTTCAACTAAGAATAATTTGAATGCAGTTCTTAGTTTCTGTTGTGGTAAGGGTCCGAGGACCAAGGGTAGGGCGCTCGCCCTCATCTAGCCATCGGCAGGGCTCTTCCCTGGCGTGGTAGAGAGGCTCTGAGGCCTGACTTTAGAAAAGAGGGAGACTAGAGATTTGTTTGATTATTCATTGCTTAACTCCAACGATTACAATAGGCCTCTTTATATAGAGGGCGCTCCTAGCAATTATGGATAAGATCAAGCTAAATCATAACCCTTCCTAACTAATAGATAAGACACCAATTAACTAATCTCTGCCCTAGGAAACTAATTAATTACTTAGGGAAATAGATATTCTTATTTAGGAAGGTAATCCCTTCTAATGCCCATGCTAAAGTACAGGGTATTGTTCACGTGCTCAGTACCAGCGACCACAACAGTTTCCTAGGCTGGTTGGTAGCTATTAATTTGAATCTGAAAGTATCATAAAGGGTGAAAAGACAATTGGTGTTTATTAAATATGTGATTTACAAGGTTTCCACTATCCACAGCTAAACAGAGAATTTGCGAATCGAAGTAGTTCCGGATTACATTCCGTAGTGGACAACTCATCATTAAAAGATTCTAGTAATTTTACGATTTGTCAACACTCTGGCATTGGACCCACCAAGAAGTTCTCATCGGAAACCAACAATCAATCCACAAATTGGTACCTACAATGCCATTACACATAATGTAGGCAATTCTCTGTTCATTCAGCATTTTTTTTATTTACGCATTACACATAATGTAGGCAATTGTCTGTTCATTCAGCATTTTTTTTAAGTTACACTCGCAATCTCACAGAAACATCAATCAATACCCTGAAGCAGAGAGGAACATAGTTCAACATAGGAAGATCCCAATTTCTGCATGTGCAACTAACCCAAATCGATCCTAGAACCTGGTCAGAAATTAGGCCTTTTGAAGCAAAAGCGCCTCCAACTCAATCCAGGACCCAGCTTTTCACAGAAAACAGGCAAAAATCACACCAAATTTGAACAGCGCCGCTAAACAATTACTCTCTAAATTAGAACAGAGCAAGAGGTCCAAACTACGCTAATCAGACATCTAGGTCCACCCGCAAACTTGCAAAACTCACCAAGCTCCCACCTTAATTTCTATCGACTAAAGCAAATTTACACCGGCCACATAAGCTACCAGCCATAGAAGCACAGCACTACAACGACGGATCAGTGCAATCGGGCAAAGCAAATCGCTCGAGGACTCCCGTCTAACCCCCCACCAAGTTACATCGATAAAAAGAAAGGGAGTTCTCGCGCCTGGTGAGGTTGCCCTGACCTGAGAGGTGGGCGGCTGGAGGTGGGACGCGAGCCTCGCCATCCGCCTTGCCGCCGCGTCCATGGTTGCCTCGCCGCGACCGCCGGAGAAGCAGAGGAGAAGCGAAATGGAGACGGAGGGGGGGAATCCTCGGTGGTGACTCGCAGGATAAAAGAGGGAAAGCGGAGGGGTTCGTCGGAAAAGGTGGCGTGTTCGTTGAAGTCTTGGAGAGTCTTGAGTTGCTGTGGGATACGTGCAAGTGGTTCTATCGTGTGGATAACCATCAGAATTTGATCGCCGTTGGTGTCACGTCTTGGAGGAAATCTCGAAATATTAGAGGAAATTTGGTTAAAATTTTTAAAAATTGAAATCCGAAAATTTGAACCGAAATTCGGTCAAAATTTCGTCGAAAAATACTGAAATCTTGGCGAAATTCAACCTAGCGAAAAATAGCAGAAACGATGTTAATTTTTTAAATTTTTTGTGGATAGTTCTGACACATCAATAATGTTCTTATAAAAATTTCGTATAGTTATCAGGGCTAGGAATTTTTAAAAATTATGACAGCGTTACTGTCTTAATAAAAGGTTAACTGATAAAATTTCAGCCGAATGAAAAATGGTGCAAATTATGTTAGAAATTTTTTTTGGATGGTCCTTATACATCAATAATATTCCCATAAAATTTTCAAATGATGATCAAGTTTGTAGAATTTTAAAACATTAGGAAAGTTCTACTGAAGGCTAATCAATAAATTTCAACCAAATAAAAAATATTCAAACCACATTATACATTTTAAAAAAAAATTCTAAATAGTCTTAAAACATAACTAATGTTCCCATAAAATTTTTATATGATTATCAAGCCTGAGTAATTTCAAAACATTGTGAAAGTGCTATTATCCTAACGATCAATAGATAGATTTTATTGAGCAAACAAAAAAAGGTTAGAATTTTTGAAACTTTTAGAAAAGGGTACTGAGACAATGCTTAAGCTCTCATAAAAATTTTATATCATGATCGCATTCTAGTGGATTTATAAAATTCTTACAATTGTACTGTACCATTTATGTTCCATATGTTTTTTTATTTTTGAAAGATAACAAATGAAGTTCAATGCATCTATAGATTTGATTGCATAAATAAAAAATATTTAAAATTTTTGAAATTTTATATAAGAGTTCTGAGGCAATTTTTAAGCTCTCATAAAAATTTTGGAGGATGAGCACACCCGAGCAAATTTGTAAAATTTTAACAAATTTATTGTCTTAATTGTGTTTATGCAGTTTTTGATTTTTTTTAAAGATAATGAATGAAGTTCAATTATTTTAAAATATTTCTATATGATCCTACACTACTAAATATGGCATGATAAATTTTTTAGAATATGATCAAGCCTGTACAATTTTATAAAAATCTAACAGTATTTTTGCTAAAATTATAAAATATCTCAAAATTTCGGTTTTGAAACAAATTTTCATGAAGATGACTTTATTAAGGGTTATCAGGCTAAATTTGGTTAAAAAAAAGTCAAATTTTTGTTAAAAAAACAGGGCTTCAACGGGATTTGCTGAAATCACACCGAAATTCCCGAAATTATTGTAGTAATTTTAAATTTTTTATCTAGCCAAGATTTTGAATCTAATTTCGCTGGTATTAGTAACTTGTCTCCATAGTCATATTCTCTTCATCGTCGTCATCGCTGCTCTTAGTTGTTTGGACTATGGATCTATTTAGTTTGATTCCAATGATTATCAATGCTCTCCTTACTAAATTGTAGTAGTGCCGATTAAATTTAACAAGTATTTAGTTTGCTAACAAATATGGTAAAATTCCCTTCTCGCTTGATTTTCTAGTTTATTTTCTTGCCAACGTTTGACCAAAACATTGATAATCAATTTGGTGATCAAATTTTAGTAAAATTTAGTATGACAAATTTGTCATCAAACTAAATAGACCCTAAGCTTCATTGTCTTTTGTGAGTCATGTTTCTTTTCATTCTGGTGTACAGGTGACGGACATCGCAGCGCAGGCTAGTACAAGAGCGTAGTAGCCAGATGAAAAGGCTGGATAAAAAAAAGAGTGAAAATTAGACGGGCTGCTTCGTTTCATGCAGATTTTGATGGGCCTGCACTATATAGCCCGATGGGAGAATTGCATGGGCCGTCGGCCCATAGAGTCTCGCACTTGTGATCGAAGGTAATACCCATTTGTTCAGTACAGTAATAGGAGGATGACACATTACATTTCTTCGTCAGCCTTTTAATTTCAGCTGGAGAGATCGATATGGCATGCATCCCCAGAGTTTCTAACTCGATCATCGTTTATAGTGGCTATCTAGCGATCTGTCTAGTTCATCCGCTCAAGTGAAAGCATGCTTTCAGTCTCAAGAAATAATTGTAAACAAGATCTAACTGCTAGCGATCTTGGCATGGATGGATGCGAGCCAGCAAAGGAAGACCTCGTTCATCCACTGAATCTGCTGCAGTTGATCATCTTCAGATAGGCAGACGGCTGGTCAGCGGGGGGGCTCCCGTTCTGCAGCCACCTTGGCATCATTTTCCTACCGTGGGGCCCACCCGTCACTCTCCTACCCTACCACTGCACGACTCCTCCCAAATCTCAAATCTCTCTCGATCAATGGTTAATCATAGTTAGCACCAACGCGCTTCGTCTCAGTCGTAGTACAGGAGTTAAATTCACGGTTTGTTATTTTTTCGTCGATTTTCAATACAAACCCTAAACTAGTTCAGATTTGACGAATTCGGTTCATAAATCAGAGGTATACAGTGAATCCGGTAAGTATAGGTTAGTCTCCAACGTGTCTCGTACCATATGTCAGCTGCAATTAACGAGCGATCGAGCAGAGCAAGGCTTGCATCCTGCAGGCTGCTGTATATGCGTCTACGAGCAACGTCTCCATACAGAACACCTACGGATGCACGACATCAGATCTCTTGTTATACAGGTCACTCACAGCTCACAAGTTATATACGTTGTTGTCCCTACCTTTGGAGTGAAAAAAAAATATCCAAAAATTGTTAGGAAAGCAGTCAACTATGGCCATGCATCTATCTGCCTCTTCAAAAAGAACATCTTAGTTTGAGAATACTCATAGAAATCTGAATATTTCTACAGTGTTTTGCGTGTTTCCAATCTGAATATATATCAAGTAGTTCGGAAGCGTTCAATTCGCTACTGAACGTCTAGATGAGGGTCTTTTTTCTAGGGGCAGAGAGAGATGACACATGCATCTCGAGCTAGCCTTGTTGAGTTGCAATCAAGCAGTACTCAATATCATAAGCCCATGTCGATCTACTCGATGGTCAGGTCTAAACATGCGGCAGGCAAATGCATCACAGCTAAACTAAGCTTGTGCCTACCGGCCTACTCCTCCAACAACCGTACATCCTAGGTATATATATATCATCTGGTATGTAACGACAACCGAACTGATCAGTCAGTTAGGTAACTGTAACTCGCATCCTATATATTATACGCATGCATGTCCAATAGATCTGTCTATCCAGCTCTGCATGCATGGTCATAAAAAAAGGCTAAGGGCAGTCAATGGGTAATGTGTATACTAATGTCTAGAGAATTAGATAGAAGAGATAGCATTTATTATATGATGTCCATAGCAAATCTTCAATAGACAATGTATACGTTTTAGTAATTCAAAGACATTAATTAACTTGTATGCATATTCTATGCATGCAAAAATACGTTGCGGGGAAATCGCTGTCTCCCAATGGCAAATCTTCGATGTCTATTCTTCTTGATCAAATACAAAAAAAAAACGATTTCTTGCATGAGACATCACTTTATTCTGTTTCTTCTTTTAATGACCATTCAAATCATCTTTGTACCTATATGGTACAGTATACACACTGTGCTTAGATATCGCCTATGTGGCCTATTAGAACTGCCCAAAGGGCCGGTCAAACTCGGCATGCACGTTTACATATGCTGCATTATTGGTTGTGTTGGTCAGCATCTAGTCGGCGAATGCCTGTTCAGACGCAACAGCTACAGCCCGGCCGGCCTCCAGTTTCTTACTTTAGCTGTATCCATGGATGCATCTCTTGTATTCTTGTGCCTTTCTCAATGCCCGGTTGTTGCAGGATTCCAGCCAGTGATGATGGGAGACGTTATATATGTGAGACCGGCCAGCTCGATCACACGCACTGGCTACTTTACTTAACAAATTAATTAATCACTGGTAATTAAACACAAAACAAACTGCATGCACGCGCGGATGTCAAGTGCTTAATTAGGGCATTCCCAATGGAGTTTCTTAGATGATATCTTAGACATTAATTACTATACCACATAGGCACTATGCTGAGTTGGCAAGATATTTATTGATGAAATAGATTGAAGTGATGTCTTATATAAGAAACCATTCTTGTAGAGAACCAATGCAATTAGAAACTACTAAAAACAGCATTTGGATGGCCTAAATGTCTCCCCTACATATTTTGTGGGCCCCACGTTGATTTGTTGTGGCATTTGAATCGTTCTGCGAATAAAATGTTTGTCATTGTGGCTTGCTAGATCAAATGTTTATTAATCCCGTGACATGCTTAATTGTGTGATCAAATGTTTGTCATTGTGGCTTGCTAGATCAACCAATATCCTATATATCTTTTTCCATATGCGTATAAAATAAAATGCACAACACAATTGAGGTTTGCATTAGATCAAAACATCTAGATAATTAATGCTCTTGGATTACTAGTAGACACTACTCATTGTGATATCTCACTAGAGACACCATATACTTAATGCATTTACTCATTTGTAGATACTACCTAAGAAACTATCCATTAGGAATGCTCTTGTATATATATATATAGATGCTAGTGTTGTAGAGGGAGTAATAAGTAGGATTAGCTGCATGCTACAGCTTGCATGCATGGTCGTTAATGGCTAACACTAATGATTTCTGGATTTGTTAGATCCTGATCTACAAAAAGAGTAGTACTTAAGATCAGGCTGATACATCCTTGCTGCATAGTTACGCCGTGCCGTCATTCTCAGTACTTGAACTGCTAGCTGGTACTCCCCAGAGCGGCGAATAAAGTTTATGCATGCCACGAAATTTAGGCTCCGTTTGGCAACTTGGAACCGGACTGTTTCTCCTAGAATCAAATAAACCGACCAGAATAAGACTCACGTTTCAAAGTGAATCGTAATCGTGGTCCTTCCTTCATGACCAAACGTTTATCAAGAATCCGGAACCGTTTCGCTTTACTAGAATCTGGAACCGTACCAAACGGGCCTTAATTACCGACAGATGTCATGTATAGTTTTTTTACATCGCATGGTCTTCAAAACATAGCTTTGATCACTGATTTCTATTATAATATATTAATAAAATCCAATAAAATTATAACACTATGAAAGTAATTTTCGAGATTAATCTACACATATGATTTTTATGTATTTAGTTTAAATATTTAAAAATATACTTACATTCAAAGTTTTAAAATTTTGATTATAACATATATCCAAAACGACAACTATTTGGAACCGGATGGAGTATATACAGTAACAGTGAAGTGTGAACGCTGCTGATTCCTTTTTGACGTCGGTCCAAGCACAGAGCATGGGCTGGTAGGTGCTTTGCTCCCAAGGGTCAGAAAAGGTCTTTTAGCAAGAGAGAAAAAAAGTAGGCATGGTGCTTAGTTTCTTTTTAGTTGGGGGTTGGTGCTTGCTTGTCTTGTTCCACTATTATTCCATCATGCATGCGTCGCCATTCTCTAGTGATGTAGTCCTCCTCTTCACGACAACCAAATTAAGGATTAGTGCTACCTCTTTGCACTTTTGTACTCACTGCATTCCTTAAACTTTTTTTAAAGGAACAGTCACCGAATTCTTAACGCAATAGAACATATGTAATATGTATATAGGAGGAGGAGGCCTGCTGGAGAAAGACGGAAATGAAGGGCGTGTTTGTGCCTCCAGCTTAATTATTCTAAGGATGCTATATATGATCACCTAATCGATCGATGTGTCTCACACGTGTACCCGCACCTGTACCGTAAGCAACCAATAATGCAAGAACGATAATTATATACACATTTAGAGATTTTCTCTAAATTTCAGTAACATATAAGAAATTAATTGAACCAGCTAGCTAGGTACTGGCCGGTTGTTGATATAGGTTTATAGAAATTAATATCTATACATACATATGTTGATTAAGCGAGGCATCAGATCAAGCACGCAAAACTAAGACGTGAAAATATAATGCGTTTTTTTTCTTTTTTTTTTTTTGGTTGCAAATTTGTTGGTCTGGCATGACAAATGGTTCTGATAATTTGCAAGCTTAAATCACTGGGATAGTCACATATATAGTGGTGTGGTCAATTCAAAGATCACTCGCATTTGTTTGTGTTTGGTTACATTGTGCCAGTGATCTGTCAAGCACCACCGATCGATACATTTCTAGATCTTACTTGAATAAAATCCCGCATGTTGCCACGGATGGTCCTTAAATTTTAACAGGAAAAGAGGAAAATCTCTTTAAAAATCAAAGAAAATTAAAAAACAAAAAATGTAACTCAACGTTAACGGAAAAGGGTATTTTTTTCTATTTTAAATACTGTAGCAAAACACAAATAAATTACTACAGCTCAGATGTACTGTAGAACTGCAGTGACCGAGTGATGTAGCCGGCCTCTCAAACGATAGTGATTTATATAAATTCATATATATGGATATATACGTGCTAAAATTGGCGGGTGCATGCACTTGTTGACCTGTTTTGGTCATGTGGTCCTAGCAATTCCTACTGCTACAAACTGTTAGAAAGCCTAAGTGGTTTTCCCTTTCAAAAGAAAAGGAAGCTACGCTGTTTAGCCTGATTCATTTACAATTGACAAATTTGAGACTTGTATGCATTTTCTTAGGGTGGTTGGCTCTTTTTTTTTATTCCTTTCATGATCCAGTCTTTTAATTATTGTGTACAAGCTGAACCAATTGTAAAAACTTTGTTTCGTCGTCACACATAGACTTAGCGATGGAGTGAGTGTATATCGCTTTCATCCTTTTTCCAAAGAATAAATGTGAGATTTTTTTTAAAAGAGCTAAAAAAGACTAATTTTGATGCGCCTAATTATTTTCGCGTCTTTATGACTTAGTTAAATGCACTAATTTCTATTATAGTATATTTATAAAGCCTAATAAAATGATAATATTATGAAAGTACGTTTTAAGAAAAATCTGCACATATAAATTTGATGTATACAATTAATTAAATAATTAAAAAATATTGATAGTCAACGTTTCAAAGATTTAACTGCACTTACGTTCAAAACGATAGCCATTTTTAACCGGAGGGAGTACGATGCATGCATAAATTAAATAATGTTGCACACAAATTACAGCATGCAACAGCCATATGACAAGTAGTGCATGCATGTCATCTCACACACTTATCTTCAATCCCACTACCTATGCATGCTTTATATTGCTGCACTTGGTCGATCGTTTCCTTTTGACTGATCGACATGTTCAAACCCCACTTCAGTTTGGGAAGAAAGACGCATGCTTGCGCATGACTATGCAATCCATGAAAAAGAAGCTGCAGCTAGCTACTACCACTACTAGTAGTAACTTCACCTGCAGCTACTACCACTAGTAGCAGTAATTTCACCTGCAGCGGTCGTAGTAGTAATTTCACCTGCAGCTACTACCACTAGTTAGGCATTTACAATGCTGTTTTTAGATGGTTTCTTAGCATGTCATGTAGGATAAAAAGCTTAGATGGCAATGAATTAATGCAGAGAGAGAAGGTTAGAGTTTCTTAAAAAAGAAATGGTTTCTTCATTAAATGCTTTGGCTAAGAAACCATAAAAAACTGAATTGTGCTCTCCTCATCGTTTCTAAACATCAATTAATACACTATCTCTCCTCTAAGAAAACTGAAAAAAAAACTGCATGGTAATTAATATTAGAAACAGTAGGTAGAAACTATGCATTGAGAGCTATTGTTTCTAAACATCAATTAATACACTATCTCTCCTCTGAGAAACGATCAAAAAATGATCCATTGGAAATAGCCTTAGTAGTAATTTCGGC
This sequence comes from Guadua angustifolia, assembly GCA_036346375.1. Taxonomy (NCBI): domain Eukaryota; kingdom Viridiplantae; phylum Streptophyta; class Magnoliopsida; order Poales; family Poaceae; genus Guadua; species Guadua angustifolia. The sequence goes on along the minus strand of CM070511.1, from coordinate 2,242,706 downwards.
CCCCAACAAGATTAATTAAAGAAGGAAGCATTATAGTACATCGTTGAGGCGCAAAGATCGCATACAATCCATCCGACGGTAACATCTGCCAACCCACTGCAATCCACAAGTGGAGTAGTACTACTGTAACATTCAGCGGCTAGCTAGCTTATCTATCTTGCGTTCGTTCTAGAATGAAACTAACCCCAAGTGACACAGCAACAGCAGCACTCGTCTAGAAGCTGGTCGTTGTCTGCCTAGCTGCTCGTGGTGTAATTGGACGGCATCTGCATCCGCCCTGTACTGCGCACGTATTCCTGTGTGGTTCCTGCTGCGACAAGTGCATGACCCCGGTGGGAAGAACCGAAGGAGAAAATGAGTAGAAAAGACAGCGAGCGGAGCCAAAACGGAAAGGAATCGGCCGGCAGTGCTGTGGAATTTTTTCCATGCCGCCTGACACATGTTTTTAGAATCTAGGTCCATACGGCTAAATTTACAAAACTAACCAAGTCTCTTGCCGCACAAGCTAATGCGATAGGCGATATGTGTTACTTGTTATACTCTTGTATTGCGGCAGCACAGTCCGTTGGAGCAGGTATGGCTGGCTCAGAGCTGCCGCGCGATAGGAGCTTGATATCAGTGCTGCCGCTCGTCAGCAGATCGACAGCGGCACGTGCTGAGCATATATTCCTAGCTCAGTAGACTAGGCAAGGTGATTGATCAAGATACTTAATTAATTGAAGCGATTAATTAAGTAATATGTTTAGTTAAGCGATTAATTAAGTAATTTGATGTGCACATTCCTACCGAGGAATAGGAGCTCAACAGGAACCTTCAGTGCCTTGCTGCAGTATGGAAGCACGTTAGGTAACATCACGCCTTCTACGGTTAGAAATGAGGTTATTTTTATAAATTTAGTTATTTTCAAATAAATTTATAAATATATATAAGGGAAGGCTTCGTGGATCGTGAGAAAAAAAAACTACCAACAACATACAGAGTGGAAACGAAAATTACCGGCCAATGGTACCCTGTCCCTGCCGCATGTTATCCTGAAGCAAATTGAAATATCTTTCAGGGCTCAAAGGAAGGCTAAAACTCTCACCTGAAAAAAAAAACATCTGATTATTCAAAACTGTTCAATGCAATTGCAGGAGGAGGGTGGCAAAACCAACTAATTCGGCTGCTGTGAAGACTCAGTTGCTAACGAGCCTGGGTTTTTTTTTTCAGCGGAGACCTGAAGCTTACAAGAACTGCGAGACGCTGGCATTCATTGGCATATTATCGCTGTTCCTGCGGCGCAGGCATCTGCTACTCGTAGAAAGTACTCCAATTAATAATAGAGGAGAAGATTCACCGCCCGGGAGTGTAGCGGTTTAACTAAACTATTATAAACAGTTGCCACCTCGATGGGCGCAAAGCAGAGGACCGCTGTTTTGTAGTAGAAAGGAAGGAATCATCAGGCATGTATCGCATGCATCCATAGGATAGGAGTAATGGTTGCGAATTCCATGTGTTATTCTGTAGCACTACCATACCTGGGAAAGGCGTTTGTGCTGTCGGAAGTGCGTCGGGGGATTGGGATGGGTTCCTTGGAGTCAAACGCGGCGGCGGAGGCGAGAGGAGAGTGGCGATGGCGACGGCGATGCTGCGTCCTCCGACTGCAACTTCCACCCAAAATCAAGCCAGGTGAAGTGATCCACTCACGTCACAGCACAGCACATCGCTTCTTTCAGTTGGACCTGGGCACACTCGCCTTCTGCCGCTTTACTTTCTGGGTGGCACCACGCTCACGCCCGGCTAGCCCCTCCATCGATCTGATCACGGCCGAGCTTCGTTCCTGCAAACTTCACTCTAGGTAGGCTTCCTATTGAGCTTCCAATTTGGTCTAAAGGATTTGATTCCGTTACCCTTAGAGATAATCACCACATGTCTCAAATATCCTAACTTACCAAACAGAATCGATCCTTGCAAACTCGGATTCTATCTTTCGGCTATATATATGCCAACCCCATATATTTTAATCTTTGAAGAAAAATAGTATTCAAGAAGTGGAAAGTTTTGGTTGAAAATCATACTTGTAGGAAAATCAAGGAACTTAAAACTAACAATGGATTGGAATTTTGTAGTGGTGAGTTTTATCAATTTTGTGCTAATCATGGTATTGCAAGACATTTGACTGTTCCAGGTAAACCTCATTAGAATACCGTGGCAGAGCGTATGAATCGCACTCTTCTGAAAAGAGCTCATTGCATGCTATTAAATACATGTTTATGGAATAAGCGTGCTTTGTGGGCTAAGACTATTTCTACGGTCTCTTATTTGACTAATTGCTCTCTAAATCCAGTCATTGATTTTTAGATTCTAGAAGTTTGATCAGGTAAACCAGTTGATTATTCTAATTTGAGATTTTTTAGTTGTCCTACTTATACTCATGTTAGTGATGAAAAATTAGAGCATAGAGCAAGAAAATGCATATTTGTTGAATATAGTTCTGGTGTCAAAGGATATCATTTATGGTGTTCTGATTCTCGTACATTAATCATTAGACGTGATGTTACTTTTTATGAAGCTGCTTTGCTCTCATCTGGTAGCGACAGTGATGGTTATTCATCCAAAAATGAATATGAAATTCTTGAAGTTGCTGAAAGAAATGCAAAATTTGAGATATTTTTACCTACCATTGATAATGATTCTTCTAGTGGTTCTGCTTTGTGATGCACTTTATGATTTTGATTTCGTGATTTTTTTCTCCGGGTAAATAGTTGATAAGAGGTGATCAATTTGTTTAGAGGTTGTTTGGTTGGCTGCATACGCACAGATTTGCATCAATAGATACAGAATCTTCCTTTTTTTTCTTATGTTTAGTTGACTGCATCTGGTTTTAAACTTGGCTATGCAGATGCAAGATTTCCCCATAGGCTGGCTTTGGGAAAACGACCAAAACTGGCGTTTCTACTGGTGCAACGATGCTAGCTTTGTGTTCCGCGCGAAATGGCCCACTGGCTAGTGACCCACACTGCATCACACAACATGCATCGCTAGATGTACATGCAGTTATTAGGCAATATACCATCTATTTTTTTTCTTTTTTTGCTAATATCTTTTTATTATTATCTTCGATCATCGAACCGATTTTACCTATATGTTCCTGACATTTTTTCGAATAAAACTAGACCACACTTGCCATATAAAATTCAAAAGATTTAATTTTTTGTTTTTCAATTTTATTGTTTTTTCGGAATTTACTAAAAAATTTAAATGACACTCAAATTGAATGAAACCAAAAAAAAAATGAAACCGTAGGTTCAAATACTACATGCTGAAAAAAATTCAGATTTTTAAAATTTATTTATCACTCTTTTGAATTTGGTCCAGCTCACTTTCCTTTAGTCAACCAAACACTATTTATGTGCATCTTCTTGCATCCATTCAACCTGACTCCTATCAGCCTTACTGAACTCGTACAACCTGACTGAGTTAAAAGGCAACCAAACAGCCCCTTAGTGTTGTCGGCTCCCGCAACATAAACAAAGAAATATGGTTTTTGTTTAGTTAATTAGCATGCTTTACTACCCTCCCTCGGATTCTCTCCACTAATTAACAGCCTCCAAAATAATCCAACCCTTCGTCCATACCCCTAACTCATATTCTCTTATTGGAATTCCTTAAATTGTAGTTGAGTGTTTTTTTTTCATTTTGTGAGTACTCTTTTTTAATTCACGGGATATTGCTTTGTGATACACTATAAGCTTTATGATTTTGACTTCGTGATTTTCTTTTTCTCCAGACAAACAGTGTGACAGGGAGTAAGGTCCGGTTTGTTTTAGCTTTTGATTCTGGATTCTGATCCTAAAAGCAGAATCAGAAACAAACAGCCTGATTCTAAAATTTGATTATCACAATCCAGTCCACCCATATACACTAGAATCCACAATCCACTTCATATGTGCTTCTGGATTCGCTTTTGGAGAATTAGCTTCTCTACAACCACAATCCAGAATCAGCTTTTAGAGAATCCAAAGCTGAAACAAACAGGCCCTAAACAATTTCTTTAATGCAGTCGGGAGCCGTAACATAAACGAAGAAATAAGGTTTTCGTTTAGTTTTTGCTGTCTTCTTATAGTTTGTTCGTTCCTCTTATTTATAAATTGTCTCATTATTTTTTACCTAATTTAATGTGTAAAACTAGTACATAATTAATTAATGTAAAAAGGCTATATACAAAAGAATAATTTATATTAAAGCATTCCTCAGTGTATCATATGACATGCTAATAACCAGAGCAAACTAATGGAAAGAGGCGAATATGCATCCAACTTTTAAATAATTGACCACTCCTTACAAGATATTACTCGAACGAGACAGAAGAGAGAAAGTGATTTTATCTATTAGATCTAGATGCGAGAGATCAAAAATTTTACATAAATTTAGCAACAAAAATACTCAGGTACTATTATCGTATACAGAACCGGGCCCCCTAAGGCTAACTTAAAACCAATCGATCGCCCTCCAAACGCTGACTGACACAGAGGACGAACCATCCTTCCTCGCCATGCCGCCCGCCCACCCTTTTCTCCTCCTGACCGTCCTCATCGTCGGTCACCGTGCCGCCGCGGCGGCCGCTGGCACGGTTTCCGAGGTGGACGCCCTCCTTGCCTTCAAGAAATCCCTCATCATCCCGCCCGCCGCCGCCGGTTTCTTCGGCACGTGGGACGCCGCCGCCTCATCCCCCTGCAATTTCACCGGCGTCACGTGTTCCCGTGGCTCCGTCATCGGCATCTCCGTACAAAAGAAGGGCGTCGCCGCCGCGTCCGTCCCTTTCGACGTCCTCTGCAGCTCGCTGGCTTCTCTCACCAATCTCTCCCTGCCGTTAAACGCGCTCGCGGGGAGCATCGACGGGGTTGGCCGGTGCACCGAGCTCGAGGAGCTCACCCTCTCATTCAACAATTTCTCCGGCACCGTGCCGGACCTCTCGCGGCTGACCAAGCTCCGCACACTGAACGTCACCCAGAACAGCTTCTCCGGCGCGTTCCCATGGGCGTCGCTGCGCACCATGCCCGACCTCACCGTGCTCACCGTCGGCGACAGCCCGTACTTCGCGCAGACCGACTCCTTCCCGGAGGAGATCACCGCGCTCACGAACCTCACCGTGCTCTACCTCTCCGCGGCCAAAATCGGAGGCGTCATCCCGCCTGGCATCGGAAACCTCGTCAAGCTTGTCCGCCTCGAGCTCTCAGAGAACAAGCTCACCGGCGAGATACCGCCGGCGATCACCAAACTCACCAATCTCCAGATGCTCGAGCTGTACAACAACTCCCTCCACGGCGCGCTCCCGCCGGGGTTCGGCAAGCTGACAGAGCTGAAGTACTTCGACGCGTCCATGAACAGTCTCAACGGCAGCCTCTCGGAGCTTCGGTCGCTCACGCAGCTCGTGTCGCTGCAGCTGTTCTACAACAGCTTCTCCGGCGAGGTGCCCCCCGAGTTCGGCGACTTCAAGGAGCTCGTGAACCTGTCCCTGTACAACAACAACCTCACCGGCGTGTTGCCACAGAGTCTGGGAAGTTGGTCGGAGTTCAACTTCATCGACGTGTCGACGAACGCGCTGTCGGGGCCGATCCCGCCAGACATGTGCAAGCGCGGCACCATGCTCAAGCTGTTGATGCTGGAGAACAACTTCTCCGGCCCGATTCCGGCGACCTACGCGAGCTGCACGACGCTCCAGAGGTTCAGGACCAGCAACAACTCACTCTCCGGCGAGGTGCCCGAGGGGTTGTGGGCGCTTCCCAACGTCAACGTCATAGACCTTGCGGCGAACCAGTTCAACGGCGGCATCGGTGACGGCATCGGAAAAGCCGGTTCGCTGACTAATCTCCTCCTGGCTGGGAACCGGTTCTCCGGCGCGATACCGTCGTCGATAGGCAACGCCAGGTATCTCGAGATCATAGACATATCGTCGAACGAGCTCTCCGGCGAGATACCGGAGAGCATTGGGAGGCTGGCCGATCTCAATAGCTTGAACATTGCGGCAAATGGAATAGGCGGGGCCATCCCGGCGAGCCTCGGAGCGTGCTTGTCGCTCAGTACGGTCAACTTCGCAGGGAACAAGCTCGCCGGGGCGATCCCCGTAGAGCTGGGGAACCTGTCGCGCCTGAATTCATTGGACTTGTCTGGCAACGACCTCTTCGGCGCTGTGCCGGCGAGCCTCGCAGGGCTGAAGCTGAGCTACCTGAACCTGTCCGACAACCGGCTCGTGGGACCCGTGCCCGAGCCACTCGCCATCTCGGCCTACGGCGGGAGCTTCCAAGGGAACCCCGGGCTGTGCGCCACCAACGGCGCGGACTTCCTCCGCCGCTGCTCGGCGAGTGCCGGAGGCAGCTCGGCGAGCGTTGCGCGCACAATCGTTACTTGTCTTCTTACCGTCACCGCGGTCTTACTCGCCGTGCTTGGCGCGGGGATATACATCAAGAAGCGCCGGCGTGCGGAGGCCGAGGCGAGAGTCGCCAGAGGGTCCGGCAAGCTGTTCGCCAAGAAGGGCTCTTGGGACCTTAAGTCGTTCAGGATCCTGGCGTTCGACGAGCACGAGATCATCGACGGCGTCCGGGACGAGAACCTCATCGGGAGCGGCGGCTCCGGGAACGTGTACCGCGTGAAGCTCGGGACCGGTGCCGTCGTCGCGGTGAAGCACATCACCCGGGCGCGCGCCGCCGCCGCGAGCACGGAGGCCTCGGCCGCCATGCTGCGTTCGACGTCCGCGGCGCGGCGCACGGCGTCGGTGCGGTGCCGCGAGTTCGACTCGGAGGTGGGCACACTAAGCTCCATCCGGCACGTCAACGTCGTGAAGCTCCTCTGCAGCATCACCAGCGAGGACGGCGCGGCGAGCCTGCTGGTGTACGAGCACCTCCCCAACGGCAGCCTGTACGAGCGCCTCCACGGGCCTGAGGGACGCAAGCTTGGCGGCCTCAGGTGGCCGGAGCGGTACGACATTGCCGTCGGCGCCGCGAGGGGCCTCGAGTACCTCCACCACGGCTGCGACCGGCCCATCCTGCACCGCGACGTCAAATCCAGCAACATCCTCCTCGACGAGTCGTTCAAGCCCCGCATCGCCGACTTCGGCCTCGCCAAGATCCTCAACACCGCCACGCCAGACTCGTCCGCCGGCGTCGTCGCCGGCACGCTCGGCTACATGGCACCAGGTGAACATTTGTCCTTTTCCAGTCCCGTTGTTTTACTTGTTTGTTACTACTAGATTGCTCTTGTCAGAACCACATGCTACTGCATTGTTGTTTATGTTCTGGGTATGTTCTTCAGAGTATGCGTACACGTGGAAGGTTACGGAGAAGAGCGACGTGTACAGCTTCGGCGTGGTGCTGCTGGAGCTAGTGACGGGGAGGACGCCGATCGAGGCGGAGTACGGCGAGAGCAAGGACATCGTGGACTGGGTGTCGCGGCGGCTGGACAGCAGGGACGAGGTGATGGGCCTCCTCGACGGCACGGCAACCGAGGACTGGGAGAAGGAGGAGGCCGTGAGGGTGCTGCGGGTGGCCGTGCTGTGCACGAGCAGGACGCCGTCGACGAGGCCGTCCATGCGCACCGTGGTGCAGATGCTGGAGGACGCGGCGATCGGGCGTGAGTACGGCATGGTTGCTTCGGGGAAGGTGGATGAGCCCAAGGTGATCCCATAGGCCGTGGCACGTACGGGGAGCGAGCACCAATTTGGATTCCCGGTGGCCGACCGGAGAACGAGACGGAGCGTGCGTGATCAAGCACAACAGCTCTCTCTCTCTCTCTGTTATCCGAGAGATTTCAGTTTTTGACGCCCTTTAAAATTCGTGTTTCGGTATTTGACACTCTAGTCCACTGTTAGCGACTCAGACGGATCTATATGTCATACACAGAGCCAAAGAGACATAAATTGAGCGTCATTTTCTGAAATTCCAGCTGTTATCCGCGCCTCGCTTGCTCGCTCGATCTCGACCTTTGTTCTTTGATCGGACGGCTGCTTAGGTGTGTTTTTTTTTGTTAGCAAGAGCAAAGCTACAGCGATGAGATGAAATCTGTACTGTGCGTAGTCAATTAGCACGTGTGTAACTGCAAACGATAAGAGAAAGGAATGAGAGGCAATTTCGCCAATCATTCTCAGGTCCATCCACGCCAAACATTCTTCTGCACTCGCTGAATTTCCGCAGAAAAAACGCGAGATTCTTTGAGGTGGGGACGAGACAAGACAGATCATAAGCAGCACATGCTTGATGCTCCTACAAAACCGTTGAACAACTGGGTTCGTGACTGGCTTCAGAGTTGCGTAAGAAGAAGGGTTTGTCGCGGTGGGATGGCACGGCGCTTTCAGCAACACGTCCGGGAATCCTTGCAGAGGTTAGTCGGCCCACGTTTCAGTACAAGGCATTGACTTTTAGGGATGAAAACGGAGTGGATTCGGTCGGATAGTGACATTTTCATATCCGCTCACATTTTTTTCACTCGGATGCGGATACGAATACGGATAATTTAAAAACCGATCGGATATTGAATCGATATCGGATAATAATAAAATGGATAGTAATCGGAGTCCGATCGAAAATGGAAACAAAACCGAATATTTAGTCGGATAATATGCAAACGCGAAAACACAAGTTTCAACACAAAATATTAGGATTTAGAGTACATAATCTACAAACATAACAAAACTTATAGAATAGTGTTTAAAACAAACATAAGGTAACGAAATCTTAACATATGAGTCTGAAGTGGAGACCGGACTGACTGGTCCTTGCCTCTTGGCCAGTTGGGATATCCGGATGGGCCATTGGACTGCATTTGACCGCAGATGGTCCATTGGGCTGCTCGCGATTCTCTGCTCGACCGAGTATGCGGATATCCGAATCACCGGATATCAGATCCGCCCGTATCGTCGGATATCACCTCCCCAATATCCGCTCAGTATCCGTTTGCTCGATCCGGATAATTATCCGTATCCGTATCCGACGGATATCAGATTCTTTTCCCATTTCCCTAAAAACGGATATCGGATATGGATACAGTTCGGATATTATCCGCTCCGCTTTCACCCTTACTTTCCTGCGTGCTTAAACAGTTCCAAATTTATAAGTCTTTTTTTCATGATAATTATCTACAAATATAAAAGGTGTATCTTATACTTCGATGCAAAATTAGTGTGATATTCTCTCTATATATGTATTGAATATAATGCTCGGTGATAATAATTGAAGGTAATCTACTCATTTTTAATATTTTGCTGATGAAGAAGAAGAAATACCCTTGTAAAGAAAGAGTGCTGGCAGTTGTCTTCTTGTCCTGTCTTCTGCAGTTTTTCTACTACTGAAGATGCTAAAAATTGGTCGTATGGCGCATACTTGTGTGTAACATCTCAGACCTTTGAACCTTCGAAAAGAAGAAAAAAGGATTTAAAAAACTTCAAAACAAATCAGACTCTTTGGGAGTTTGGGTAGTGGGCCCAGTCGCTGGTGGGCTGGTCACGGGCCTCCATTCTCGTGGGCCTATTCCTTTTTTTTGTGTGTGAGGAGAAAGAGGCACATTTCATTTCCCAAAGGCGGAGAGGTTATCCGTTTGATTCGATTTGTGCCGCCCAATTCATCTCCCAGATTCGACGCGGCGGCCTAGGCGAGGGTCGAGGTCGCCGCCGGCGCCGCTCAGACGCCGACGTCCACCCCAGCCCCACCCAGCACGCGGAGAAGGGAATCCGAGGGAGCGGCATGGTTCGCTCTCATTCCTTCCTCTTCCCTTCACGCGAGTATGGAGTCTGACTAGGATCGAAATGGCATGGAACTTCGTAAAAAAAATTCAGAGTAAAATCTTAAATGAAGATTCACCGTGTGTGCCTCAAATAGTTGTACCAAATGAAAGTTTTAGCATAACAGTGCTAGAGATGACACTGTGTCGGTGCAATCGATATTGGACAATATTCACCAGTATTCTTGTATGAAGGACAAGATTTAAGTCACCTACCCACAACTTGAGGAGGTTTATTAATTATTATGACATTTTTGCTTGTATACCTTAATATTCTTCTTGATGTTATTAGTGGAATCATCATGTGTTTGGATGGTTTAAGTTATAAAATACCGAATTTTGGTTTATCCTATTAAAAGGCAGTTAATAAAGTTGAATTAAAGTTTAATCTTCAATCTGTATCTATGAATAAAATTTGATTCCAGCTTATGCATGGTTTTACTTGCATAATTTATTTTTGATGTTTACTAGCATAAATGTTTTTTGATATATTTTAATACATGCAATAGTTCATCTCCTTTTTATAGAGAAAGTACAACGAATGGAGGGGAAAGGAAATCTGTTCGTAGATAGTTGCATCACAAATACTATCATGAGAGATATAAAGTATTTTTTTCAGCCATTGAGCAAGATGATTAGCAATATTGTGACATAATTAGCAACTGTAGTAACATTGTTGGATTTGTAAGAGCTTCAACAGTGTTACCGATAGGAACTAAAATAATCATTGAGCATGCATTATAATTTCCGAAATCAAAACGCACTCTCTTGAGTTTTAAAGATATCCAGAATAATTGTTTCCATCTGGTAACAGTAGGGAGAATGGACCGGGATAACTTATGTCAACAAAGAAAGTGAGATATTAGAAATAAAATCTTGAGAGGTTTCCCGCTTATAACTCCAGATTGTGCTCTATGTTTGTTAAATGTGATGATGAACATGTTGCGATAGGTACACTACCCAGTGGACCAGATTATTCAGAATGTGGCATGAATGTCTAGGCTATCCTAGGTACCATATGGTGCACCAGATCACATAACATTCTGCTGGCCACAAGTTGAGGGCAAACAATATCCCTAATCCACCACACTTTATGTGTGAAAATAGTCTACAATGTAATTTTTTTGATAAACCAATATTACAGATGTTTTTTTATTAAAATAGTCTATAATGTAATTTTTTTGAAAATTTTCAAATTTTTTTATCTCGTCGAGATTGGCCCTGGCTGAAACCCGAAATCCCGATGAGATTTTGAACCTTGGACCACTGATCACCTTCAAATGACCCATTATGAACACAACTCTACTTTGGGCTAGTTGGGAGGTAGAGCTCAATGACAACTCCTGGGCAGAGTTGTTGGTTGAAGATTTTGGAGACAAAACTTGGGCAGTAAGAGTTGAGGGAACTAAAGATGAAGTTATCGATGATTTGGCTCAGCAGTTGGGGTATCTAAGTTCTACTAGCCCAAAGAAGAGTTGTGTTCATAATGGATCAACTAACAAATACTACTACTGCTTCAGTACTAATGCATATCAATTGGTGGTGTACTGATAAGGCTATCATTGGGCTCTCAAGCCAAAACGAGCTAGCTCGAGCCTCTTGCCAAACCGAGCAGAGCTTGCTTTCTAATTCATTTCCCAAACAAGCCGAGCCGAGCCAAGCCGTGTTTTTATTCAAGATTCATCGAGCCTAGCTCGAGCTAGCTGGTTTCCACCCCTAGGGCCCATGAGTAGGCCTGCTCGAGGAAATGTAACAGCTTTCCCATTCAACAACCGTGACTCACCTTAAATGGGCCAAATGAATTTATGTAGATTGGCTCCATTGGGCCGCAATTGGAACACGTTATATTTTCAGCCCATTACTGCCCAAGCATTGTTGCTTGAACCATTAGCCACGGCTAGATTTGAACAACAACAACAAACAGCTGTAGCTACTCCCATCAGCTAATGCGTTAACCCTCTGGCCTCCGGGAAAGCCCATCTTGGAGATGCATTAAGCCATAGTTCATTATATTTTTGATAGTAGGGCACAATCAGCCGAAAACTTCTCGTTCAAAAAAGCCCCAAAACCATGAGCTATATCATTTTGGAAACCAACCCATAAGATCATAATTTAAGTACCATATTAGCATGGCAGGAAAGCAAAAGCCACAGTTTCAATATCGACAGAGTCTGGGCCTGACATACATTTTCAGTTAGCTGTAGCATGATAAACAAGCTTCAGAAGTATTGTCATTAGATGTGAGATATGCAAACCGGAGCTAAGCTAACCATGTATTGCCCATCAACGCGCGTAACAACAAGACTAGGACAAGAAAGATCACTAGTATATTGGAAAACTAAAAATTAAATAATCCAGATTGATGAGCTATGACATAACAACTCAAACCAAACCAATAAGCTACGACACAGGAAATCAGATCAGAAGCTCATCACATCAATATTAGACTGACCGTACGATATACCATGGAAAATAAAGCAAAGCACGCACATACTGGGTGAACTGCATTCGTGGGCTATGGCTAGGATGAAACCGATCAGACAGCTGATTGAACAGCATAATTTTCAGATATGGATTCTGTCGGCTCGGATATTTGTTGGATGGTATCGGATCGGAAACAAATATAGATTTTTTTTATTGGATATGCATACGATTCAATAGCTTACTATCCGTCGAATACGAATATGGATTTGAATTATCCGGATATTCAGTGGCCAAATTATCCATATGTTCAGGCGTGCAGGCTAGGCCAAGGCTACTCTTTTAGCCTAAAATTGTTTCTGAATTTCAAAATCGTTTTCTGATTTAATTAAACTATACATCAAGTTTTAATTATTAAATTGTAAACCAGCTCTAAAAATTATAAATTTTTTGGAGACATTTGCGGCACATTCTATCATTTAACAAAATTATGTTCAAGATTTTCTTAGCTTTCTAATTTTCTTGAAAATTCAAAATCTTCTGTCTTACTAGAAAAATATTTTAAATAAGTAGCTAAAAATGCATGAAAACTCATAAATACATAATTTATTATTTTAAACATAATTCCACAAAGAATACAAATCTTGGGTTATTACATGTTCTTCATAAATGTTTGGATCAAATACATTTGTTATGTTTTCTTTTCATTTTGTATGTACATTTTAAAGGGTTTGCATATTCCGATAAATATTCTTGATAGTATTTGTTTTGATTCATATTCGCTCCGTATCTGTATTTGATATTATTTATATTTGTATCCACATCCAGAAAATATAAAAACAAATATGATAAAGCCATTATCTATCCGTATTCGATCAGTTTTCATCCCTAGCTATAGTTGGCAAATAAGCAAAACTCACATGTGAGTGTAAACTGGATTCTGGCTACACATCTAAGCCACAGTACTTCCAAAAACTATAGCATGAAAAACACGCTCGGAAGTATGTTAAAAGTTACACATACAGCTTGAAATCAGCTTCGAAATGTTCTAGGTTTAACTCAATTGAGATAAGCCATCAATGCAGGCACAACATGATTATCAAACAAAGCTCATACATGAATAGACCACAAACAACTGAAAATTGACATGCTATAATATGACAAATGAACCAGAAACTTATAACTCCAAAAAAAAAAAAATCACTCGATGAGGTAAATCATTGGAAATCAGCGAATGTGATTTTTCCACGTTTACATGTGTACATGTACTGTCACCACCGTTTACATGTTTACATGTGTACATGTACTTTCAAAATTCAAACCACCTGTCACATTCTATAGTAATTGAATTTCCCTTGCACAACTCTTAAGGCACTTTTAAGGGTTAAGATAGTGCATGTACATGTGGTTTTGCATTTTTGGAAATTAGGCTGAAGAACTCTCATTAGGTCATAAAAACAGACACCACAGGTTGAAGCATGGAAGTATGCCAAAAAATGAAGCATGAATAGTTCGATTGACAGGCAGGTCCCACTCGTCAGCGGGCACGTGGGGATGGGCCACGCGAGGCTGGGCCGTGGGGAAGGTGGGGCAGCGGCCCAAGGAAAGGAAGGCCGGACTGGGCGGTGGGGAAGAGAAGCAGGCCGTGCGGGTGAAAAGGGATCTGACCGGGGCAAAGAGAAAACGAATCAGAGAAAGCTAGGCTGAATTGGACTGATCAGATCAGAAAGGAGCCGAGCCGAAGGAAAAGAGGCTCACGTGGAAAAAGAGAAATTAAAATGGTTTTGCATTTTAGAAAATCCCAAAAAAATAGGAAAAGCCAAAATAAATAGCAAATAAATTAGGAAAAATTCCAGAAAAATCTCAAAAAATATTTTTAAGCATTTGAAACCTAAATAAATTATTTTAAACACAATTAGATTTTTAATTTTATTTAAATTAGTTTTCTTTCACTTGAGAGCTCATTTTAATTTCCCAAAAAATTTAAAACTTAAGGAAAATTTTAAAAGGCTAAAATTTGAAATGTTACATTACCTCCCTGGCACCTCAGTCTTCTCCACCTCTCCAATGTCGGTGACTTCCTCTCCTCCCCTGCCTCTGCTTCCTACACTGCGTGCGCATCCGGTCTAGTGACAACAGTGGGTTGGCCCCACACAGAGGCAGTGGTGGTTCGGTCCTACCTGCAATGACGGTTTCCTCGAGACACAGTAGCATCATGCTTGGTGAGATCCCGAGCGGGTGGTGACGTAGTCTGCCTCCTAGGGCTAGGCAGCACTAGTGGCCTATCCACCGGGGCGGGATGATGCAGGCGACACGGTGAACAATGGCAACGGATTGTAGAGGATCAGGATCGAGGGCGGGATCGAAGGCAGTAGCATCTCAGAGGTATTATTTAGAGTTTGGTCATAATACCATGTTGGAAATTTGTAGAATAATTATGTGTGTCCTATTTGATCCCTACACCCTTTATTTATAGCATTGATTATAACCAAATTATAACTAGACTCTATATCTAATTTGACTCTAACTTAAATCCTATCCATAACACGACTCCGAGTTACACATGTGACTCGGACTTTTATTTATCTTCAATATTAATTCTCCAACAAAACACTGTGTGTGTGCACTCAGATACAACCTAACCAAACCCAAGATAATCTCAAATCGAATCCAAATCAAATCAAAATCACGTCACTGGAGCATGGGGTCATGGAGTAGCTACTACAGTTGCAGAACATACACAAAAATACATGAACACCCAAATCAAACCAATATCGAATCAGCTTGATGCAGGAGGCATATGGAATGGTACAACTACGACACGTGCAAAGCAGGCCAATCAAACCCTAGAAAAGATTGCCTCCTGCAACTTTGGCACACTGGGGGTCAACGCAAGAATCCAGACCAGAAAGATCTGCTCAAGTTAGGAAGGTATGTTAAGCAGCTCATGTTAAGCTAATCAACTACATCCTTATTAGTTTGGACAGAGATGCATCAGATCAATAATCTGTACCGCAAATTAATTAGCCTCCTAATCCTGGAGGATTTAGCTGCTCCAAGCTAGGTAGGCACTACACTAGCAGCTTCAGGTTTGCTACATCTGCAACATTGACTACTGAAACGTGAGAATGAATGAATTGATGCAACCTTGTGGCATACCCTTCAAAAGGGGTATTCATTCTCCCTCCACTATGAGCTAATGCTATATGACAGTGTTTTCACCTTGTTAATGGTCATGTGAAAGAAAGGAATTTTTTTAACGTATCTAACTTTTCGTTTCGCATTGTGCTATTGTTATCTTCGTATTACAGTCACGCACCAGAAAGTATCTATCAGATCAGCTTAATTCCTGGATAACTGACAACAGTCACAAGCACCATTAGGGAAAGGAAAAAAAGGGTAGAAATTTGATATATGTTAATTCAAGACTTCAGATATGGAATTGATGAAGATCATGCATGGACTACAACTAAACATTAAAGCATTCCCATTACAATTTGCACCTCAAGCACTTTTGAATCAGAAAATAGTGCCCCTAGTGTGAGTAAGAATTGATATTATTCAAATTGATGAAGTCGATATTACTGACTCTCAATTTTCTGGTGTGCACGAAGTGAGGAGTCTTGTGTTGGCATGTCGTATGAGGTGTGTTGCCAACGAGAAAAATACTACCCACTTGTGATCAGTTGTCTAAGAAAAGTTACTCGTACTACAAGCCTTGGTAGCAACACGCTATGAGCATCAGTGAGTCAATATACTTAAGAAAAAAGTAGCCCCCATTTTCCATATGTGGTGAATCATTTTGCACTATGTTTAACAACGAATGGCCTGATGTGCTTTAGGACCTAATGCCTTCCAGTCAAGAGATTCAAGTGACACATGAATGTGTGTGCAAACAAGGCAATTTTTTGGCATGTCAGGATCTCCTTCCAACCTCCCCACCATGGTGAGTTTTATCTATTCAGAGCATCTCCAAAAGGATCCTCCAAAACTCACTATCTAAAAGCCAGATTTAGATAACTCTCCAAAAAAAATGCCTCTCCATATCTCCTCCCTCTCCAACAGCACTCTCCATATCACACTCTTTATTTTCTCTCTCCTAGATTCTAATCATATTTCACATAACCGTTATAATAGCAACCATTTTTTTACCGGTAAATTCAAACAGCTATATTTGAATGCGAGAATTTAAAAATTAAAATTTATTGTGATGACCATATTATAACGGTTATCTTTGAATGGGTAAATTTGAACAGCTATATTTGAACGTGGGAATTTTAAATTTGAATTTTCCTGTAATAGTCATGTTGTAATGGTCATTATTAAAATTATTGTACTGAGTGAATCATGTCCTAATGGTCATCGCAATGGCTATATTCAAATGGTCATCTTAACAGCTATATTCTAACGGTCATCTTAACAGCTACATTATTATCATCTATATATACATACCCATTTGCAGTTCGAAGTCTTTCACGTTTCTTGTTGTTCACTACCTACAATATCTCAATGAGTTGTTGAAACTTAGTCTCACAATGTCTCTCAGACGATGAGGAGTCTGATAGATATAATGAATACGTATTTCTTCTTACAACAGGATACCTAACACATATAGAAGATCAGGGTGTGAATCTTCCATGCCATGGCGGTTCTACTCCTGGCCATCAAGTCATTCATCGCAATAGACAAGAAGGACATGCTAGACTGTTCCAGAACTATTTTGTTGATCCTCCTATCTATGACCCGACCTTCTTCCGACGCAGGTTTGGAATTATTCATTCTTTATTTCTCTACATATTATGTTGATCCTAATATCTATGGCTTAACCTTCTTTTCGATATAGGTTTCAAATGAATCGTCCTTTATTTCTTTGCATATTGCATGTTGTACAAGCGCATGATAATTATTTCATTCAGAAGAGAAATTGTGCTGAAATTCTTGGGTTATCTTCTTTGCAAAAGATAACTACTACATTTCGGATGCTAGCTTACGGCATAGTAGCAGATGCTATTGATGATTATGTGTGGATTGGAGAAAGTACTACTATAGAGAGCCTGAAAAGGTTTGTGAAAGGTATTATTGAAATCTTTGGAGATGAGTATTTGGGATCTCTAAATGAGAATGATACTGGTAGATTACTTGCGATTGGTGAGGAAAGAGGTTTTTCGAGAATACTAGGGAGCATAGATTGCATGCATCGGAAGTGAAAAAATTGCCCTGCAGCATGGCAATGCATGTATACTGATCATGTTCACGAGCCAACAATCATTCTAGAAGCCATTGCTTTACTAGATCTTTGGATATGTTATGCTTTTTTTGGTTTACCAGGGTCTCACAATGATATTAATGTTCTTCACCGGTCCCCTCTCTTTGCTAGGTTAGCTGAAGGGCATGCTCCAGAAGTGAATTATACTGTGAGAGGTCACAACTATATAATGGGATACTATCTTGCAGATGGAATATATCCTTCCACTACTAAAAATCTAACTTTTACTGAGTGTGAAATGTAATGGCCTACGGGCCGTCGGGAAAAAATAAGGTGGCCGACGGTGCATCTTTTTTCTGACGGTAGAACAAAAAACGACGGCTATTAGAAGATTTACCGATGGGGCTTACCACAAACCGACGGTTGGTGGTAAACCCTCAGTCATAGTATGAAATCGCCGAGAGGGTACAACAATTACTATGAGTGCAATGCTAACTGTCGGCCATTACAAACAATCACTGAGTGGAAATACATCTAGTGTGTGTGTAAAGATAACACTCGGTTATTGCAATGATTTGCCGACGGGGTGCAACTTTTAGCGAGGGTACAAATCAAACACTGGGCTATTGCAAAATTCATACGAGGTTGGATGAAGGTGATGTATATATGAAAAATGTAGCTCTCATTGAAATCTACAACTTTGTAGTTGACAACTTTTCCATTTAAAGTCATGTATTTGACTAAATAATTGATAAAGCATCATGAGAACAAGAGTTAAAAGAAGTACTTATCTTACTTCTAGCAAGAAAACAATTGAGGTGAGTTGGTTAGGAGGGAGAGATTGTGTTCAGGAGGTTGTGAGTTCGAATCCTAGGCATCACGTATTTCTAATTTGAAGATAAAAAATGTTCGACTTAAGGGATTGTGGTGCAAACAAGTTGTGAGGTTAGTCCCTAGATTTGGAATTATTTTTACATTTTTTACACAAAAAATCCCACATATAGTTGTGAGAAATTACTGGGGGTTTCTATACCCCGTCAGGAAGAAAAAACCACTCACCCATGTATTTACTGAGTGCTATGAAAACCCTCGTTAAACTAATAACCGAGGGTACCGTCAGGAATCCCACAAATGGGCGACCATGAATGTCCGAGGGGAAGTTACCGATGGTTTACGATCATCCATATACATGGCCTATGGTATTTTGCAATGGCCGACATATTTTTCCACTCGGTAAAAGTTGGAAATCTAGTAGTGTTCATGGGCAACATTTGTCAAGACAATACTAGCTCCCCAAGGGAATAAGAAAAAACAATTTGTGGAAGCTCAGGAAGTAGCTAGGAAGGATGTGGAATGAGCATTTGGAGTTTTGCAGGCTCGTTTTGCAATTGTTCATGGACCAACTCATTTTTGTATCAAGAAACACTTCGAGATATCCTGACAGCATGTATCATCATGCATAACATGATAATTGAAGATGAGCGGGATGGAGGTCCAGTTGACTACAATTACGAAGCAATGGGAGAAAATATTGCAGTCTCCCATGAAAGAACACCTGAGCTTTCTGAGTTTATTCAAACTCATCTATCCATCAAAAATAGAAAAACTCACTCTCAGCTTCAAGAAGATCTAGTCAAGCACTTATGGCACCATTATGGAGGGATGTAGGCGAGTGCTAGTTTATGCACTTCAACTATGATGTACTGGCTTATGCATTTCAATTATGATGTACTAGTTTATGCACTTGAACGATTAGCCCAGTCTAATAACTTTATGTGTTATTGTCATACAAACACAAGCGCAAGAGGCAACAATATGAGAACATTCTAGTATAACATGATTTAGTAGCACAAAAGATTCCAATAAATTAGTTCATACATCATAAGTAGTGCTCAATCGGACCTATTACTTCTTCGAGCAATGATATCATTCTGCAAGGACAGGTAGTATTATTGTTGTGGCCTACTCAAGCGACTAGTGTCAACGCTCATAATTATTTCTTCTTCGACCATTCTCTTCAATTCAAACTCATTTTTTCTTATCTCAATCTTTTCCTTCTCTTGAGCAATCCTCTCCTGTTCTTGTGCAAATGCTCGTTCGTACCGCTCTTCCTTCTTCTGCTCTTTCATAAGCTTCATTTCTTTCATTTCTTTCCTAAAGTTTTCCAATGCTTCCATGTAGAGTGAACATGTTGCACCACTCTCAACTGAAGCTTTACCACGGCATATCCGCTCCTTCTCGAACTTCCTACCAGTTGGCCTTCTGAGCACATCAGCGTCTGTAGTAGGAGCATCTTCATGAAAATGACTTGCATTAGAGCTTACAGGACTGGAACTACCTGGAGAAGTATTAGATGATGTTTTCTACTTTTTTTGAGATAAATGACCAATCTACTTTGGATGGTGTTGTAATATATTCCAGCAATGCAAGTATGCAAATAATCATCCTTCTTGATACAATGATTTAGCATGGACAATCTGCAAAAGCATAAGTACCTTATTAACATGGACACAACATATAAAGCTATAATGAAAAAAGGGACATGGACCAACCTTATCCTACTATGTTATCCCGCTTTGCCTTCTACGCTCAATGCGGTCATAACATCCGCAAAACTTGTTAACATGCTCTTGAATAGATGACCATTGGTGCATAAATGAATTTTGACTACAATCTGAAATGAAACTATTGTTCTTGTGGAAGTAATCATGTATTCTACTCCAATATATGGTACGAGTTTGTTGGGTTCCTTGCACTGGATCCAAACTAACATTCAGCCATGCCGATACCAACATATTATCTTCATTCTCTGAATTTTTTCTCTTTTATTATGAGCTCTCGTCTGGGGACTGGAATGGTCAACTGGAGAAGGATGCTCCCCAATTGGGCTTTCATCTCAACATATTTCACTTCCCCCTCACTCAACAGACGAGCATAGAAGTCATCCATGTTGTACAAACTGTAGCTATCAATACTTTATTAAACAAATATGCGTAACAATACATGTAAAAATACAACACGTCTTAATATGTTGAATATTAATAGGTCTTAAAAGCATAACACGAATAACACTAGTCACTGGACTTGATACTTTCATCCTTTCTAAATTGATAATCATCAAGTTTACCCGAATCATCAGTCTCATAGTCGTATGGGTGCAACTGCTCGTCTTTTTCTTCTTCTTCAAGTGGATCAACACCGTCTATTCCTACCAAGTCTTCCGATTGTATGTCAAGGTCATCAAGGCGGTGAGCGGTGTATTCGATCTCAAGTAAGAGCCGATTGAGTTCATTCACGCTTTCGCATGATCAAGGAGAAAAATTATCGTACAATATGTTCTTAATATCTCTTGTGATTTCCTCTATGTGATAAATTGTGACTTTCTTTGAATATTTATCCATCTATATGCAAGTAAATAGTACACTAAGACACAACATAATAGTGTAATGCAAACAGAAAATATGCAAGACTAGATAGCCAATGAATTCTGAATTGCTACAAGACTCAACAAATTCTAAAAAGCTTAGGCGACAGTGCCAGCATAATAGTATGAAAAGCTTAGACTAAGACACATCATAATAGTTTGAATTGCCAAGCTGATTCATGAATTCAATCTACAAGGCTAGCACTAACCTGGATGAACTGAGGTGCTGGGGCAGTGTTCTTGGTAGGAGCTCCGGTGGTAAGTCAACCAATAAATGCTTTCGAAATTTTGCAAGAAACAATGCAATACCTATAGGAATTATGCAAAGTTATCATGTTCTAAATCAGGCCTTAATTAGTTCCATCAAATTATTCAATTTTCTTGCATCTTACATACTTCATTTTCTAATCTAGCAGTACCATAGCTGCCATTCTTTTGAGCCAAATCGGCAATGGCAGGTGTGCGGGTGAGGAGACGAGGATAGTGGAGACAGACACTTTATCCTGACTCTACAACACATCAAAAATGACATCAAATACACCTTCATTAGCGAGATCCTTGAACAGAGTAAAAAGATTATTAAACTGCTAGAACAGTATATCTAATTATCCAGCTTAAAAGAAAGTGTACTTCGATAATGTTTAATTGAAAAGTTGTTTGCATTCTTAATCTGGGAATGTCTGCATTGCATCAAAGAAGATAGGGTAAGGAGCAAACCACAAACTAGAGGCGAACAATGCCCCCTTATAAACATAATAAGAATTATCCTTCAGCAATTATGTACATTACATGATTCTGATGTAAAGCATATGGCTAGTAGACAGTAAACACAATTCATAGAATCAAAGTGTTGGCTTATCATACATTCATAATATTGGAATAACATAACAAATGGACAGCGGCACCCCTATAACTTACAAAATTTGCTTCCTCGATCAGAAAACATCATGTATCTTTACCATGAAACTTGGCGATGAAGGTGATACAAAATCTGAGTGTTACTTATGTTTCTCAATATTAAGAATAAACTTGCATTGTACTCGAAACTAAAGTGGGCTGTCGGCTGGCTACACATTATTTTTATGGCCATGTATATGTAATTGCCTCTTCCTATCCTAAAAAAAATCCCATCTTATAAAAATTCAGTAGCCTACTACATATGGTCTATGTATTATACCCACAACTGGAATAGATGAAATACTTATCCTGTATTTCGCCTCATTCTGGATGTCTACTTGGTCATCACAAACATAACCTCATTTAACTTTAGGGTAAAGAAACAGGCTTGCAAATTTACTTTACTGTTACAAAAAGCAACATAGCAAATGAAACATTTCCGCAACTTGACAGCATTGTATAACCTCTCAGAACAATCACCATGAAAGGATATTATGTCAAACGAAATGAGCCAATGTGATACTACATAATTGGTCACAATGACTAAAATGATCATGGAAACCAAACCTCAAAATGTCATATTATCATATTAACTCAAGTGCAACCTAAAGGAATCAATCGATATGTAAAATAGTGGAACCATTTGAATTTCAAGCCTCAGGGATTTGCAAGAGAAGTGATGGTAATTGGTAAATGGCCCCCATTAACAAGTAAAAACCAATCTAGACAACAAAGGAAAAAATAATCACTGCTCCAACTATTGACATATTCCATACACAAAATACTAAAAAAAATTCCCAGCAACTGAGAGAGAATTTTTTTCCACAATAACGAGTAAAACTTGATCTGGTTGAGGAGAAATGAAGATGGACCCCAGCCAATGACAAATCCAATTGACTAGAAAACTGAAATAAATTTCCACCAAACAAGGAAAGACAAGGACAGTGTATGTGCGTGCGAGTTGATGCTCAAATAATGGGGCTTCCATACATACCAACAAAAAACACCAAGATCCAACACAACAATAAAAGAAATAGCAAGATCAGACTGGATTTGAGTAGAACACGAGGGGAGAGGGCTAGTTTTACCAAATCGAGCTGAACTACGCTTGAACCTTGAAGATCAAGGGGATGGCGGGGGGAGAGGAAGCGACGCCGGGCTGTCGGGGGAGACGAAGCGGCGCCGGGCTACCGGGGGAGACGACGCGGCGCTGGGGGAGACGAAGCGGCGTCAGGTGGCCGGGGGAGATAAAGCCTCACCACAATGCTGGGGGAGACGGAACAGCGTTGCGCCGCCGCCTTGCTTCTGCCTCCTCTCAAGCTGGATGTTCCCCGCAGACGTGCGAACTCCCCAACACAACAGCCACGCCAATAGCGAGCAAAGAGAGACTCACCAAAAGTAGCGAGTCTCTCTCCACTCACAAATTTTGGGGAGGATGGTGGCGAGGCTGTTGGAGCGTGTTTTTTTCTACGAATCTGTATAATTTGGAGATAGGGAGTGGGAAAGGGTGTCTCTTGGAGATGCTCTCACAGGTGGTTCCTTTTGAGTGAGTGAAACAACCTAGAAGGTTTAACATATTAAATAGGACACATAAACAAAATGAGCATGTAATTAATTAGAGTCTTAATAAAAGTAAACATCATTTTCTT
This sequence comes from Guadua angustifolia, assembly GCA_036346375.1. Classification (NCBI taxonomy): domain Eukaryota; kingdom Viridiplantae; phylum Streptophyta; class Magnoliopsida; order Poales; family Poaceae; genus Guadua; species Guadua angustifolia. The sequence continues at coordinate 2,219,359 of CM070511.1, read as the reverse complement.
GATCCAGAAAAACAGCATAAAAGAATAGAATTTATGGTCTGTTTGTTTTAGCTTTTAATTCTGGATTCTGGCTCCAAAAGCAGAATAAAAAACAAACAGCCTGATTCTAGAATCTGATTCTCACAATCCAGCCCATCCATATACACTAGAATCCACAATCCACTTCATATGTACTTTTCGATTCTAGATTTTGGAGAATCAACTTCTCTACAACCGCAATCCAGAATCAGCTTTTGGAGAATCCAAAGCTGAAACAAACAGGCCCTTAGTACACTGGAACCATATACAATTGAATCAAGTACAACAAATAAAATACAAGAAAAATATGTACAAGCGACCTACGACCATAACAAATCTTTAGAAGACCTCTGACGTCGATCACCTGCAACCAACAAGTACACAAATTCCAAACAAGATATAGACAATAATAAATTAGGAGGTAAATCTTAATACCATTAGACCCAAATGCGATTAAGGAACACTCATCAAGATACTAGATCGTCTGAGGTTGGTCGGCACCTCTCATTAAATTGGGTTTTATCATCTGACGAATACAAATCTATGAGTAATCACACAACCGTAGCCATATAGGAACAGTGACAAAATATCTTGCACAATAAAAAGATAAGAGGGCATGGTTAAAAAGGGGAGGGAACCAGAAAACTAGCCCTAGCTCATTTCTTCCTCCAGAACAGCAGAAGCAACCAGTAGCAAGAAGCAACTGCCCAAGCCATGGCCAAGGAGGGGCAACCGCCCTATGGAAGAAGGACAAGGAAGCACGGCCGCAACACCATCAACCCCGGCCACCAGTACCTTACCATCACTCACATCACCATCTAGACCCATCCCCATCAGGCCCCAACATCACAGGTGCATACAGATATAACTTTTGCTAACTTTAGGAGCTTGAGTGAGCAAATGAAATGTAGAGATTAGTCAGTAGTGGGGTCGGGGCTACCATAGGTTTCAGGGAAACGCACTAGGGGTAGCGACATGCATGCCCAATGACCCCCATGTACTCCCCGGCGTATGAGAGATCCCCAGGTGTCGTCGCAGCAGCGCCAACCTAGGTGAACCCATAGTCATTATCAACCTACAAGAGCAAGACTCAAGATGAAACTAAGCAACCATACAAATAATCAAGCATCTCAGTAGAAGGAATAAAGCAAGGAGGAAGTAGTTGCCTTATAATGGCTGCCATCAGTAGATCTTAGCAAGGATTCGGCCAACACATGTGTGAGCGGTGAGGGCTGCCAAGGTCGCACGGTAGGGGGGAAGTAGGGGGAGAATAAGGAGTAGGGGTAACTAGCACTTGAACCAGTGGCACCTAAGTAGGACAAGGCAGCGACGAGGCAGCGCCAATTTGGGGGGAGGTCGACAGGGAGGCGGCACGACGGCAACCAGGAAGCATCAAACGGGGGAGACGATGGGATGAAGGCCATGGGGGCGAGGGAAGAGAGTAGGGGTGGTGGATGGAATGGAAATGAGAACGGGCGGGGTTGAGGATAAGGTTGATAAGCAGCCATGGGTTCGGCCAGTCGTAGGCTAAAAGAAAAATGGGCCAGCCCAATAGGCCAAAAACAGCCCAGTAGAAAAAAGGAAATAAATTAAGTTAAATTAAATTAAATTGAGGTGGCAAGATAATAATCATAATACGAGTATTAAAATTTTTTAATAGGATAAAGAGGAGGATAAATGCAAACAGAGAAATAAAATAAAGAAATAAATAGTGCTAACAACCACACTACAATTAAAATGGAAACAATACGATAGATCGAGTAACCACGAACCCAAAATGGTAACGTCCAACATGAAGTAAACTAAGCCATGGAAATACATAAGACTTACCATAATTCAGAGAAAAGTCGGACTCCATAGAACACATAATAAAGTTCCAAAAATTTCAAGAAGCAAGTTAATTCCAGAAGGAGATCACCTTCAGAATACGAGTGAGGATTAGTATTTCAACTCAGTTTCAAGCATGCATCTCTTGAACATATTAGAAATATTTTTAATTAAATGTACTTTCTTATACGTATTATCACCCGTTGCATTGGAAAAATTCTTTTCCTTAAAAACTAAAATCCGTGAATCAAGATGGATCGAAATTGATCATGGTGATAATGGATCTCTATAGGAGATCAGGAATAGTCTGTTTAATACAGAAATTGACAGACATATACATATAGAGGTGGGTAGAGGGTGCCGATGAAAAGTTGGTAGGCCGGTGCATGGGGCCCTCTACATAACTTAGAATATAAGGTTAACCCACTACACTCAGACAATGGGCCGTATAATTAATATCAACCATAGTGTGTGGAAACAATCAGAAAAGGTTGATCTATGAAGATGTTATAATCTCCACATTAGGTATGAGTAAATAACTAACAGTAGAAAGTCGGATAGACCGAAAATCCTGGTGAGACCCCAGTTTGGAATTCAGTTGTGGGCTTATCTATTTCAGGGTGCTATATTTAAACGACATGAGATGAGTATCATTGTTGTGCATTGAAGGCATGATACAACTGGTATACTACGAGTAGATGAGGAATGGTTGAGAACACCATGACTCATCGGCTACTAGGGTTGGAGGTCTAATACCAAAGTAGTGATAAATATTATGGATTCCCAACGGATGTTGGGATCACTATGAGTAAAGTGATACAAATCTACATAGGGTCAAATCATGAATTCATGTCTATTCTTGGATTGGAGGCTACGGAAGTTAAGTCTGCCTCATATATGCTAGTAGAATTATTTAAAATTAAAAATTGATAACACAACTATTTTCTTAATAAAAACCTACTTTCACAAAAATGGATATGAGAAAAATGAGAGGAGGTTTCGTATTATGCATTTTATTAATGATGCTTGCTGAGTACTATTTATACTCACTCTTACTTAACTCCCCTTTTACTTCGAGAATCACACTGGTGATTAGATGTGCGGTTGGGATATGGACCTCTATGGATATGCCCATGAGGCGTGGGGTGAGGATCAATCGCAGGGTCAAGGTTACAAGGAGGACTACAAGGAGGGCTGAGTGGAGTAGTGGACCGTACAGTAGCTCCCGACGATCCATTAAGTATTTAGTATTTATGTATATTAATTCTTTTTGTATTTGAATATTATCTAAGGTTAACTGTGTATTGAATTTTAGCCTTGCATGGCCATGGTTGTAATAAGTTTCCATTTCAACCTCTAATTGTTGTTCTGCTGTAACACTATGAACACGGTGCTTTCATTGATAAAATGTCGAGGGATCCTGATATTTTGTTAGCTAATATAACGATATAAGTGATGTTTCCCGTGGTTTTTCCTCGGAAGGGTTTTTCCATGTTAAATCTTTGTCTCCAATATTATACCGTGCTACTATCCCTAACGACTGGTATCAGAGCCGCCACTGCCCTGCGCTCCGCCATCAACGCCTTCTACCTAGCGCACAACGTGCTGCAGTTCTGCAAAGCGTACATTGCGCTCTCATCGCGCATGTTCATCCACAACGTGTTCATCATCGACTTGGGCGCCATCGAGCGCCGCTACCTACGCTGCTTCTTCGTCGTTGACCTGCTGTTCGTGCTGTCGCTACCGTAGATCCCAATCTGAAACTTCCTGAACCGGCCCAAGGGCGCGGACCTACTGCCCACCAAGAACGTGCTTCTTCTTCATCGTCCTCGTCCAACCTGGTGTGAGTTTGGATCTCTTCATCGCCGCCAGGCGCTCATGCCCTTTCTTGATGAAGATCCCGCCACTATTGCACACGCCGCCCACCGCCATCTTCACGGCTTCTTCTGGCGACCTCTGTGCCTCCTTCCCGGCTGATTGTGGCGCTGCTCACTACTCACCCTTGTTATCGCCACGCATCATGCGGACCCAGATCGTCGGCTTCACCTCAATGCCACTACAGCCCTTTGCTGGGATACTCCTCTTCGCCACCTTCCAGCTCCTCGATATCTACTGGGAAGAACGAGCACAGGCTGATGTGCACCTCAAAGATTTGCACTGCCAACGAGCGTATCCACTTCAAGAAATCTTCTTCAAAGCCCAGTGGAATGTCATCCTTTGTGTTTCAGCATGCCTTCTTTATTGGTGCATTTATCATATGTGCAAGTGCAACAAAGATATTAAGGCATCGGAGGAGATTGAGAAGCACCTCAAGGAAGAGTAGATTTATCGTAGTTTTAGGTGGATTTTTATGGTATTCACAGGCTTCAGCAGATATATCTTGAAAGTTTTTTAGGATTTCATTTATTGCAATTAATACCTTATATATATTATTGGCGGATTTCATTGCAATTCAGGTGGAATTTATCATTGGCAGTTTCTTGGTAATTTATTTGACGTTTTGCCATCAATTTATCATTGGCGGATTCTTGGCAGTTTATTTAATGTTTCATCATCTAATTTGGAGAAAAAAATAATGCCAGTTGAGGTGACCACTAAATTTGGTGTTTCATCACCGTTCATTGGAATATAGTGTTTCATCACTATTATTTGGTGTTTTATTCACCGTTTTGATATGTTGATCATTATAGAGATTTTAGCAACGTTCATTTGAAATTTGATGACACTCTAATGGTAGCATTATACTCTTCGGAGTTTTTCTAGTGAAGGTTTTGCTCCAATGTCATTTTGAGATGAAGGTTTTGTATGGATATGAGGGGTTTACTTCAATTTATACTCTATTGATGGCACAATAATTTTTCTTCATATTGATATTTTTAGTTGTTTCAATCATATTATGGATTTTCAATAGGCAGTTTGCCAAATTTTATGTTCCATATAGACCATGCCAAAAGTCCATGATATGAATTCTTCACTATCTACCCAACAACAGTGATGATATCTTGGCTTATACCATTTGATGATTGAGTGTTTGCTTCAGAAAGCCAGTTGCACAGACTCAGACTTTACTGGGCTTATGAATTCTTCAAGACCCATATTTATTCGTCTGCTTTGTTATAGTTGTGTACTTGGATTGGCTGTTCTAGTCTTTGTCTCGGCCTACTGGTGGTTTGCTCAATCTTGCTTCATTAGAAACATTTGGATAAGACTGTTCCAGCCTTTTATACGCTTTGTGGTTCTTCGCACCAAAAGTATATGGATAGACTGTTCCAGTCTTCCTTGTTCAGTAGTCCTTTGGACTTAATAACATCCTAAAAAATTTAAAAATAGGAAAATAAAAAATTTAACATTTACTAATGGAATTGAATAAAATTTCAATTGGAATCAAAATTTTGATCTAAAACAATATCTTTTCCTCATTTTCTTTGCATTTTAATCTTAAGAAAAGTATAAATTGTAATACTAAAAAATTCTCCCAAAATAAACAAACCTCGAAAATGATTTTGAAATATGATCATAATTTGAATTTCCATTTTCTTAATTTTATTTCATTATTTATTTTTCTTGAGTTTTTTCTTTAAAAAGAAAATCAATAAAGTGAAATGGAAAAATGGTAAAAGTAAAAAGGTAAAAACACAAAATCAGAAAAAATCTCCAAAAATTGTAAATAAATGGTAGAGCCATCCAGAATCCCAAATGTGACACTTGAAGTGATCTAAAAATTAAAATAAAATAAAAAGTAAATGTAATCATGAGAGAATATATCAATCCAGATCTTGCCAGATTTTTAGGAAAATCTCTAGAGCTTATCTTCAGCCAAAATTTTTACCAAACTGACATAAGAATCTTATCTACCTATGGTAAAAATATTAAAAATTAAAACTTATGTTTTAAGCTTTCAAAAATTCAAAAATAGGAAACAAATAAAGCTAAAAATACCAATGTCAGAATTTTTAGAATTTAAATATCAAATATAAAAATCTTAAAATTTTACAAAAAATAAATATTGTTATTCTAAACCTCCAAAAAATCTATAGAAAATATAAACCTAATTTATCTAAAATTATATAAAAATTAGAAATTAGAAAATCTGACAGTATGCATTGTCAGAATTATTTCAATTTTTCTACCAAGAATTTTAATCTAAATTTTTTATTAGAAAATGATCTTTACCTTGCCAACATAGGTAAAACTTTTTGAAAATAATCAAATCAAAATTGTGGCACAATCTTGTGGACCAAGCCAGATCTGTCCAGAGATCTCGTTCAAGATTGTTCCTTCTCTCACTTTGCAAGTGGGCCCGGCTAACCCTCTCTCCCTGCCAATTGGCCCCGGTACCAGAACTGTAACGTCCCGAAATTTGGCCAAATTTTAATTTTTGGAGTTATTTGAATTTTTGTGAATTAGTTAAAATTTAATTTCATTTAATTGAATTTATCTGAATTTTTGGGATTTATTTGGATTTAATCAAAATTTATTTGGATTATTCCTTTCTTGAATAATTAAATATCAGAAAAGGTATTTATCAAAATTAATAGAAATATTTTATTTAGGCTCAAAATGCTCAAATATTTTATAGAATTTTTCTAGAATTTTTTAAGTATTTTTAGAGCTCCAAATAAATACTTTGATTTATCGAATTATTTTTATTGGCAAAACTCGAAAATCGCTTTGCTACGTTGTCGCCGAGCCCAACACTATGCCGTGCCACCAAAACCCTAGCGCCATTGTTTGCGCCGGCGATTCGGACGGACGGCCGAGGAGCGCGCTGTTTTATCGCGTGGATCGTCGGATCTCGATAAGTGATCATTGGGATGCCGACGCTGCGGCACTAAATCGCTGAACCGTTATTCAATTTGCGCCGTTGGATGGCGATCGGACGCGCGACGGACCGGACACATCGGAGTGTCGCTGACGCCGCCGCCGTTGGTCACCGCGGATCGTGTCAGAGATTTTATGCGCGGCTCGAGGCGTGTCCGAGCGGGTGAAGTAGAGCTCCGTGCTCAGCACTCCACTCCACTCAGTTTGCCACTTCCCTCGTGCTCTGCCATCCTCCGTAGCGTGCGCTAGAGCTCGCCGTAGCAGCTGCTCTCCTCCGCCTAGGTTTTCTTCGCGTTTCGCCGCCGTCTGCCGTTCCTCGTCGCAACCAAGACCCTCTCCGAGTTCCTCGTGCCAAGCCGCGTCCAGTGGGCCACCTCTTCCGACCGGAGACACCCGGAATCGCCCGCGCCTTCTTCTTCTCCAAGTCCGGTGTTGAGCACCACCGCCGCTCCTTCGGCACTTCGCAGCTCACCTCCACCGTCAGATTCTCATCCAACGCCCGAGGTAAAGCCACGCGTCCTTCCTTTTCAAATTAGGCTGAAGCGGTATGGATTGATCTGGTCCGTTAGATGGTAATCGTGCGGCCCTCGTTAGGACACGTAGGTGCGATGAATAGTGAACCGTGTGGGTAACCACCGCTGTTGGATTTCGATCCGACCACTCCGGTGCATCCACGTAGGTGCGGTGAGCAGTAAACTCTCCGGGTAACCATGGCCGTTAGATATCGAATATGCGGTCAAGATTAAGCCACGAGGCTTCGTGAGCGAGTATCGCTCGGGTAGCGGCGGTAGAGGATCCTCATCCGACGGTAGGCGTGCGTCCACGTAGCCTCGGGTCAGCGCGGTTGAAGATGGCCATCGGATCCCTGATGGAGGGCCGAGATCGCGCCACGTGTCAGCTTCTGGTTGGTTCAAGCACTGTTCACCAGGGCCCACTTGTCAGTGTGTTGACCCCCGGGAGTGCTGACGTCAGCATGACGTCATCCGGGCCCACGCGTCAGTGGCCGGGAGTGACGTGGCTCGCTCTGGTGCTGACACGTGTCGCCGGGTAAAATTAATCCGGATTTCCAGTGGAAAAATAAATCATTTAATTCGGTTATTTCTTTATTTGAATTTTAGAAACTTGTAATGCCTATAACTTTTGCATTTTAACTCGGATTTAGGTGATTCCAGTGCCCAAAAATTTGTAAAAATGTAAACTATTTAATGGTGATTTTTATTTTATTTTTAGTGATGATCTTGATGTCTGTATCGTGTATTTATTGTGTGTTTGCTTGATTCGAGTAGACTCCGAGTTACCGGAAGTCGCCAGGGAGGGATTCGAAGACCCGTCGCAGATCTCAGACCAGGACCAACTACTTTTCGAAGGCCAGTCATGCTTTGACCATGTTGCCCCTAGAATTTTCAAATGTATTTTAATTTAAATTATGCATGCTATGTTAACTAAAAATGTTATTGAATAATTTGGGAAGAATAGATAATGCACCTACCTTGTTTATGTCACCTTGTTAATATTATTTGTATGCCCTGAAAAACCTTGTCACCCTAAGATGTAATTAGCGTTGGTTGCTATATTAATGCCAACACGGGAGGCTAGACCGTGCTTAGCTGCTTTGCATACTTATGTGCGTGAATGACTTCAAATTGGCAAAAGAATATTGACTAAACAATTATGGAACGCATTTTGGAATAATGCAATGATGTCATGAGATGGAATTGGGGGTAGCGGCCTGTGTGGTCCTACTCATACAATGACGTGGGCATTGGCATGTGTTGCATAAATGCAAACCCGGGGCGAGAAATGATTTGGACCGGGGCAAGTGGCAAGAAGGCTTCGTGCCAGGTGGGCCTGTGTGGCAATGGGATGTATTGTGATGGTTAAGGCTGTGTGCCGAGAAGTATAAAATGGATGTCTTGCCCGGGACAGGTAAGGACCTTACCTTGCGAGCCTTTGAACTGAGTTTCTCGTACAACCACTTGTCCGGAATGGGACGGGCCTAGTTTAGTAGGTCTCTAATATCTTTCCTTTGATACCTCGGGGCGACAGTTACACCAAAATGTAATCAGATGGGGGAGCGCACTGTCTTTGCGGCTTGGTACCCATCTAACAGTATTCACCGTTTCTAAACTTTGGCTCAGTGTGAGGAAGTGTTAGAAAGGCAATCATCGAGAGGATCATGGTTAAGTGTTAGTCTCCAAAGACTTTGTTGCAATCAATCACTGTGTGGTGAGCGATCGATCCTGTGGGTAAAGTGTCTGACCTCTGCAGAGTGTGTGTAAAAATCTATTCGAATAGCCGTGTCCACGGTATTGGATATTGCTCGGGGATTACAGTCAAGGGTTAGATTTTCAAAATAAAATATGGAATGGGTGGCTGTGTGCCAAAAGACTGTTGAAACGAATTTAGGGCTGTGTGCCACAACTCTTGGAAAAGAATTGAGAAATTAATTATTAATAATATTGGTTTTACCGCTTTTAATCTAATAGGATTACCAATTTAAAAGAAATGCTGTTTTATGCAAAATAACCATTAAGCCTTTCCTTTGGCATAAGCCATGCATGTAGTAATAAGACTGCATTGTGCATGACTTGTTGAGTATGTTGTATACTCACCCTTGCATCGACAAAACCTCAGAAGAAGAAGCCGTGCCAGCTTGGGAGGAGGCGTTCATCGAAGGCCAGGAGGATTAAGGGTTGAGCCGCACTTAGTTGCCTGTGGTTATGAAGGGTTCATTGTTTTACTTTTGCTTCCGCTGATAAACTTGTGCTACTTTGATATTTATCGCCCTGCGTGGCGAATTATTGTAAGGTGGCCATAAGGCCGTGTAACTCGCTTATATCCGTGTTTGAAGTACTTTATTATTAAATTCCGCTGTGTATGATTGTGGTACTTCAACCTGTTATACTGTGTGCACTAGCGTGATCCTGGACTAGTGCCGAATACACAGAGTGTCCAAATCCGTAAATTCGGGGCACGACAAGAACCCTCCTCCTTTCCTCTCTTCCTTTCACTGCCAAGTGGCCCTGTGGCCGTCAGCTCCTCCTCCCCCTGTTCCTCTTTGCACCCTTTCTCGCACAAACTCAGACCGAGCTCCACCGCCTCAATTCTTTGTCACCTTCTGTGCCGCAAGTTGCCGCCCGTGGCTACCCACATCACCAGCCACCCCTGCCAGTGCTCTAACACAGTGAAATCTCATGCGAAAACTATTTTCCAGGAAGGATTTGCGGTGTTGTTGAAGAACTTGCGTTCAAATCCTGTGCACTACCGACGTATTTGGTTATAAAAACCATCCCCGTGCAATGCAATAGCCATCTCCTACTTAGAACCTTACCCATTCACCATAACCACGCCTGAGAGCTTGTCTTCTCTGCCATGTCCGACAAGCCAGTGAGAGGGGGAAAAATCCAATTGGCTAGCTTCGGTGAATCATAGTCCAATCAATTCAACCTACAGCTTCTCCACAGTGAATAGAATTCATCTTCACCCTCAGTTGGAGCCTTTCTTCCCCGGTGAGCAGCCACAGCAAACTTTTCTCTCCACCACCACTCCGCACGGTGAGACCCCTACCAGACTTCTTTTCTTCTCGGTTTAATGCTAGAATAGAGTCTCTATGACATCATGATGCTCGTGAGGGTGAAAATGCACCATGAAAACCCATACTTGAGCTTCTCCGTTGGCTAGCCATGGCCACCGCTGATCTCCAGTGGCGAGCCACTTTTCCTTGATACCGACAGCCGAGAGAACCACCACTAGATGCACAATCGTCTGCTCAAGCTAGTGGTGGAACCGCTTCAACTCCTCTGGTGCCACCTCACCGTCAGCGAGCTCGGCCGTGTGAGCCTCTACTTGCGGTCGCTGTCAGGCGGGGCCCAATCCTTAGTCTCTCGCTATAAGTTGGGCCCCGCTGGTTAGCTTGTGTCGTGACTCACTAACCCTTCGGGCCCAGCCATTAGCACCTCAGCTCAAGCTTAGACCAAAAACAGAAAGCGTCTTGCCACCTCGAAAACGTATTTTCCGTTCACGGCAAAAATCCTGATTTTCAGTATTTAATTAAACCCTAGGTAATCCAAAAAGTCATATCTTTTGCGTTTTAAATCCATATCTGATGAAATAAATTTATATATTCATCTAAAATCATGAAGATTCAGAATATGCAAAAAAATATTTTGAAAATGAACTCTGTCTAAATTTTAAATTCAAATGTAAAGAAAAGATTAAAGATATACCATACATAGAATTTTTGCAAATGAGCTCCAAATTGAATGAAACAAATTTTGTTAGACTCCTTGTGTCCTTAGGAACCTGAATATGTAAAAATACTTAGGGTTCACTATGTAAAATATTTGAGTTAATGTATATGTAATAAGTAAGTAATTCAATATTAAACCAAATAATTTTAACCTCTTGAATTTGAAATTTTAAATATAATAATACATAATTTTAGCCTCTTAAATCTATAAAATAAATTCATAAAATAAGAAACAGTATCATTGCTAACTATATAAGATCAATTAGAATCCGAATACGTAAAATCATAGGAACCCAACCTTAAACCACATTTGTTTTCTATGATTTGTTTCTAATTGGATTTCCATCTAATTTCTTTTTGCCTATATTGAAAACTTGTTATTTATTATTTGCTATATTTCTTTTAAACGACGTGTAGAACTCGACGTTACTACTTCTATCGTCGAGAAAGCCAACTATGGCTTCAACTTCGTTGAAGGCAACAATGAGCAAGGCAAGCACCCCGTTTGACCATGTTGATCCCAATTTTGCAAATGTTTTCATTAAATATTTTATTGCATGCGTATATTCGTTAAACTCTGCTATATTGTGGGTAATGGTAGTTATACCTGTAGTCTGTAGACACATAGAACTTCCTTGATAAGTATGGATTGTGAACCTTGATAACCCTAGAATAAGATAGACAGTACTTAATGTCAACTGAGTTTACACACTCTAGTAGTCATGCTTAGCCATGCTTGATAAAGACTCAAGTTCTTTACAACTTAAAAATGTTGAATATGATTAAAAGGGGTTGGATATGACCTTTCTTTATGATTGATAATTTGGTTAAAAATAAAACTATGTTTTTGATGCGGGCAATTATTGGCAATAGCTAGATGTACAAGGGACTTGTACGTAGTGTAGGAGGAGATTATTGCTTGTGTCGGATTAAGGACCGAACTATAGGTTGTTTTCATGCCAAGATAACCGTACAACCACAAGTGCTGGTATGGGAAGCCTTAACCTATTAAATTCCTTAAAACTAGCTTTGCACATTGGTAGGCTGGAGATGTATGAGCTGTGTCTTAATGGATTGCTCAAAGGGACGTCCACATCGAGGTGATCATGGAGCAAATATTTACCGATACACCGGTGTACGCTATGCTATGGGAAGTTCCATCATTTCTATGCTCTGAATTCTTCTACCATAGTATGGGTTTTCGTCCCGGGCGGATGCAAAGTTAGGTTTAAGTAATGTAACAGTTACGTTAGGACTCTTTGCAGTATACCAAAGGAAATGTGCTAATATTGATTGCACAAAGAGTCAGTCATATCTTATGGGTAAAGCTGTACACCTCTACAGAGTGTAAAATTAATCGATTAGCCGCGCCTGTGGTCATGGACACTTGGTAAAGTCATCACATAGTTAAATATTTTTATTTTCATAAAAATCTAGATTCTACTAGGTGGTGGTAGAAATTGGTTCGTGGGTAAAGTCATCACCCAGTTTCGTGAAATTTACTTATTCGTACTTACATTCTATTATTTTCTATGTTAAATTGTTTTTACTTAAATTTTGTTTGCAATCTACTATTCTATATTTACATTTCAAATTGGCTTTATGCAAATTAACCATAGAAGCCTTTCCTTTGAAATAGCCTGCATATATTATAGGTTTTGCAAAAGTCTTGCGGAGTACGAAAGTACTCACCCTTACTTATTTATTATTTTTAGGTGAAGAATTAGAATAGCTCGACGAACTTATTTTGATGCAGGATTCGGGGATTTTAACGAGCTTTTCTAGGGATTATACCTTGTCAATTACTTGAGGGTTGGATAGGCACACTACAAGATTTTTTATTCTTTCCACTGCATTACTCTGTATTATAAGACTTTATTGTGTAAATTACCATTATTGTTTGTAATAAAGAGTATGGATGTGATATCAATTGTTGTAAATGTGCGTGCTAGCCACTGATCATGGGACTAGTACTGTATGCACATGAGATTTCTATTTTTGCATTTATGTAAAAATAGAGGTCGCTACAGACTTTTAACGCACTTATATTTATGTGCTTAATTACCCTTCAGGGTTTTTTCAGAAACAACATCGTTATAGATTTTAAGTTAAGGTGGGGTTTGTTGGAGATAACTCAAACATCTCTTACTATCGTATCTTTTGGTTCTATCTAAATAGATTGTTAGTCTAAGTTTTTTACAACTATGACTCTTTTGGCTATATAATCTAACACCCTGTACTTGTAATCTTTAAAGTATTATAGTGGATTGTTTTCCTTGGTTTTTGTCGATGATTCGGGAACCGGTCCCCCGCCGAGTTTACTTGTTGAATGAGGGATCAACTTAGGGCCCCTTTCTCGCGGAGGGTGTAGCGTCTGAGGGCCTGCCGAGCTATGTAAAGCGAGGACACGACGAACAAGAGATCCTTTTTGTCTGGTTCGGGCCTCTCGCGGGGATGATAACAACCCTACGTCCAGTGATTGCACTAGTTTCCAAAGGTGGATTACAGGGTGCTTGCTCGAAGGCCTGGGAGGCTCTAAGGATTATCCTTCAGGCTACCAGCAAGCGATTGCTAAGTGTGAGGTAAAAAATAAAAGGGGGTGTCAGTCTAGTTCAGAACCGAGCCGAATTCTACGTGCGAGGGGGTATTTATAGATGATTACAGCGTTTTGGCATTTATTACGGAGCAGTGCGCCACTGTTTCCGGACGTGAGTGGACTGTTCTCCTGCTTTTCGTCATACCGCTACGTGGGTGTAGGAGGCGCAGATCGTGGCCGTACTGTCCTTCTGGCCACCGAGCGATTAATGCCACGTCGACTTTGTGGAGTGTGCCCGGCTTTTTGGTGAGGCCCGAGGCCTTTTCCTTCGGACCCGGGTCGCCGGTCGCGCGCCCCTGAGCAAGCATGTTCGAGGGCGAGCTTGACTAAGATCGGGGCAGGCCCGAGCGCCGACCTACCCGAAGGTCTCGCTGGGGACGCCATCCAAGGTCATGCATGGTCGGCGTTCGGCCGGTTGCCGAGGTACGATGGTCGCCCTAGGGGCTACCCAATCCTCGACAGTTTTTTTCTCGCGGGAATTTTTCCACGTTAAATATTGTCTTCAGTTTACTTACCGTGCATTTATCCTAACAAGTGGTATCAAAGCTACCACTACCCTACACTCCGCCGTCGACGCCTTCTACCTGGCGCATTTGTATTCAATGCTTAATTACCCTTCAGGGTTTTCCGAAACAATTTTTTATAAATTTTGGGTTAAGGGGAGATTTGTTGGAGATAACTCAAATATCTCTAGCTACCAAATCTTTTGGTTCTATCCAAATAGTTATTAGTCCAAGTCTTCCACAGTTAGGACTCTTTGGCTATATAAGTCAGTCATCTATGCTTGTAATCTTTGAAGTATTATAGTGGATTATTTTCCGTGATTTTTTCCAGCAAGAGTTTTTTCATGTTAAATCTGTGTCTTTGTTATTTTGCCATACTGCTAAACCTAACAAGTGTAATTATCTTAGATTAATAATGGTGTTACTTCGTTACCCTAAGTTAATTATACGGGTCACCACAGTGAGCATCTATGTGTATTCACCACCTTACCATGAGTCCCCATAACACAGAGCCCCCTTTTGCCATATGTGGCGAATCGTTTTGCGCTATATTTAACGACGAATGGCCTGATGTGCTTCTAGACCTAATGCCTTCACCAATCAAGAGATTCAAGAAACACATGAATATGTGTGAAAACTAGGCAATTTTTTGACATGCCAGGGTCTCCTTTCCCACCTCCCCACCATGGTGAGTTTTATCTGACTACGGGTGCTTCCTTTTGAGTGAGCATCTATATGTATGTATTTATTCACCACCTTACCATGAGTCCCATGACACAGAGCTCAGGACACCTCCTCATCCACTATGATCCCTCCCAATGGACCCACCACCACAAAAAGATTTGTTCTTATTCATTTTCACAAAATGTAGAAAAAAATATTTGATTACTTTTTGAGAGGTGCTTCCATACTTTTCTTTTTGATAATTGCACAAATATTAAAACATAAATAAAAGGTAGATAGTGATTACTTACCTCTTTCGCTTGCTTTAAGAGTTGTGCAACTTGTATTGAGAGGGAAAGTACTGAAGCATTGCTCTCTTTATATATATATATATATATATATATATATATATATATATATATATATATATAGGAAGTCTTTTCCGTACTCCCGGGAGTACATACTCCCACCTCTCATATACCACTTAAATAAATACTTTATACTCTTTTATCACTTTTGATACACTCTAATAATAATTCTAAGATACTCCAATACGACATGACTAAAAAATTTCATCGAAACCCTTTATTTTTTTTGCTACATACCCTTTTCTATATGTAAAAAGGAATATCTAAACAAATTATGCTATAAAGGGTGGACTTTAATGAAATTTTTCGTGGAACCCAATTTGGAGTATCTTATAGTCAGTATTAGAGTATACTCAAAAGGATAAAGAGGTACAACAACATCATTTAAACGGTATATTGAAGGTGGGAGTACGTACACCCAGGAGTATGGAACCATTTTCCTATATATATATATATATATATATATATATATATATATGTCATTATAATGATAATTGTCATTTTATTCGGTGTTATCCAAATGCAAATATTCCTACTAAGGAAAAAAAAGGAAGAAAGTGGAACATGTTGGAGCACACGTGTAAATGTTAATGTTTGTGTTGTTCTAATGACATTTTAATAACAGTGCAGAATATGTGCCAACATCCAGAATTGTTCTAGCACTAATGATGGAGTGCCTAAATGAAGTATAAAATTCTTGCATTGTATAGATTCCAGGTTTTGGAGAATGTTGACAAGTTGACTCTTGAGGCAATTCCCAGATCTTTTAGCAGTAAAATTTCCCAATAAGCTTGCATATCGGCATGCATGCTTTTAGGCTTTACTCCATTCGGTTAATATAATACAGCAAACTAAAGTTCACAATTAATTTATGAGCAAGTACACACTAAAACGAACCAAACATCATTCAGGCCACTAGTTGCTGCTCTACTACTACTTTCTGGTGCAGGTTGTGTGTGTCACTCATTGTTTGTGTGAGAGAGCTCAATTGTTTTTAGAAAGAAAAGGCTTTACAACACCTCCTTGCTCCTCCTCCTCCTGAAGTGTTAGCAATGATTGGGATGGGCACCACCTGAGGTTTTGTTCCTGTTAGACAAACGACGTGCAAAACAGATGAAGAAAATCAAATCAACAGGAACAAGAGACACGGATTTAACATGAAAAATCTTTGCGGGAAAAAACTACGGGCATCGGCCGGTAAATCTTCACTATTTTCTGGAGAGTTACAAATGCAGGGAACAAATCGTCCCGTACGACTTATAAGAAGGTATATATAGATGGTGGTGACCTAGATCAAACTCGAAAATCAATCCATAACGATCATCCACTATGCTCCGACAGAAGTTAGCCTTCTCTTCTGAATTTAGATCATAAATTAACAGTTCCCATGCAGATTTCAGGATTGCCAAGAGCTATCTCAATGTTCTTGCAGCGATTGCAGTAGTGTTGATTTGTGAAGCCTCTCGAGCCTAGCAGTAACAGTTCCTAATCGACAGATATACACTCAGTTGACTTCACTCTTTGGGTTTCACTAACCACTCTGTTTGTTTGAAGTGAACCTGCTGATGAACTGACATGGCTTGCTTTCTGATCTATGACTTTGCTCCACAAGAAATCAAGGTGCGAGACACGATTGGTTTGGGTTGGGCTTGGGCTCGTATTAGATGCGGGCCGAAGGGTAGAAAAACAGACGAGGCCAGTCTGCTTAGAGGCAGAGTAGAATGGGCTTGGCTGGGCCAGACCAGCATGTCAGTGTAGTTTGACCGGCGCTGGCACTGCACTGCAGAAGAGGAAGCTGCAGAAGGTTGAACTGCATTGCAATGGCATGATCTATCGGTAAGTGTTTTGGCTTATGTGTACTACTTCTAATTACGAGTTGGTGACAGTGGTCTGTTCTCCCTCTCCTCCTGGATATACCCACTAAACCGTCATTGTCCCGATCTTCTATACATTGACGAACGGAGAAAGTTTTAATTCGGTTAGATATGCATGCATGTGTGATCTGTAGCGTATCAAACTCTTATCTCAATCAGTCGATTTTATTTTCAAATACTGCACGGCCAATTCTTTTTCCATATTCTACACGCATACAGTTTCTGAGTTACCATGTGCCTTTAAGTTGCCACATGCATCCTTTTCATTAAATATTTACTTGAATGTGTAGATAAGATCATCTTTCCTTTTTATCTAATCATGTATGAATTTGATTCCGACCGGCTAGCAGCATGCGCATGGCTATGCATGACGCAACTAGATAAGTTTGTTATCTCTATCTCTACTAATTCTAATTAGGAGTTGGTGGTGGTACGTCCGTTCTCCACTCTCACCCCGACACGTGTGCGCACCCGCGTGGCTGAGTGGGAAGCAGGCAGTGGCCATCCCGGTAGATTGGATTTAATCATCCTATCGCAGGAGATAAATGAACATGCATGACTCATTATTGCTTTTCTTTCTCCTATTGATCTAGCATTCGAATCGGCGGCGATTGCTCCCAGTGTTTTTCAGATTGGATTGATTAATTCCCTTCCGAAAGAAGTAGAGCTTCAATTTATAGAGTTGGATCTCTTTTGGCCTCTTTTCTTTTTGTTGTCTTCCTTATTCGACAATTTCTTAATATAGATTTCATAGATATTTCCTCAATTACTGAATCTATATAACCCCACCGCTTATTACCTCTCCTGCGGATGTGTTGAACTTATCCGTTGAGCAGAGATAATGTGCGACTTTCCTGATCTCGTCGATGCAGCGCAGGGCAGATCACCGCTGGTGGGCGACGAGATAGGCTAGCGGCGCTGCTAGAGCTCGCCGCGATGAATGATGTCAATAGATTGAGGGAGGCACTCGCAAGGGGAGACGATGGAGCTGATTGATGGTGAGGGGATATGGTATGGCCGGAACAAAACATACGAGTCACGCACACCGCTGATGGTGGCAACTACATACGGATGACGCCTACCTCTTTATGCCTTTGCGCCCATGGGGCAGCAGGTGATGCCTTTTTCAGTCGATCAATCGATCTCGAATTATGGCGTTACAAATTTATAATCCCAAGTATTATGATGTTATTATTTAAGTTTGTGAAATTAAAGATAATTTGAAACTCGAGTTTTTAAACAGGTGCTTGGAATTTATATGCTTCGATAAATTGATTTAAACATTTAACCATTGCACATTCAGAATGAACATTATTATTTGGATAAGATTAGTACTCTTTGTAAATAAACTTTTTTATCATAAATTGAATTTTCATTGCATAGCACGGACACATGTCTAGTATCCCCTAGGCATGAAATACAAAGCCGAAGAAAGTCTCTCTAAGCTAAAGCCATGCATGATGTATCTCTTCTCTGCTGCGGGCCCCACATTCCTCCCTCTCTTCTCTTTCCCTTTATACGTCACAACAGACACAGATTCTCCCTCCACTTATATACTACTCCCTCATAAGCTAACACAACATTTCAAGAAGAAGAAGAAGAAGCACAAGAACATTTCAAGAAGAAACACAGGTACTAAATAAATCCTGTGCTATGGTCACCGCTCTTTGTTTGGTTCCAGCCTTGCTGTGGTGTCTTGTCCTGCTATCTGTGCCCGGCGATGGTGACGCGGCGGCATTGGACACTCAGGCCGCTTACCTTTCCCAGGTGAAGGAAGAATTCGCCGGCCCGGCCATGGCGAGGTGGGACTTCTCATCGCCGGCGCCGGACTACTGCAAGTTCCGAGGTATTGCCTGCGACGGCGGCGGCAACGTCACGGGCATCGACGTCACGTCCTGGAGGCTGAGCGGCAGGCTCCCGCCAGGTCTATGCGCGGCGCTGCCGGCTCTCCGGGACGTCCGGCTGGCGTACAATGACATCCGCGGCGGTTTCCCCGCCGGCCTCCTCAACTGCACGTCCCTCAAGGTGCTCAACCTGAGCTACGCCGGCGTGTCGGGCGCCGTGCCGGACCTGTCCCCGATGCGGGAGCTGCGGGTGCTCGACATGGCCAACAACTTCTTTTCTGGCGCCTTCCCGACGTCCATCGCCAACATCACCACGCTCGAGGTGGTCAACATCAACGAGAACCCCGGCTTCGACATCTGGCGGCCGCCAGAGTCGCTGATGGCGCTGCGGAGCCTTCGCGTGCTCATCCTGTCCACGACGTCGATGCGCGGCGGCATCCCTGCGTGGCTCGGCAACATGACGACGCTCACGGACCTTGAGCTCAGCGGCAACTTCCTCACCGGCCGCATACCGTTGTCCCTCGCGCGCATCCCCAACCTCCGGCTCCTGGAGCTCTACTACAACAAGCTAGAGGGCGGCGTCCCCGCGGAGCTCGGCAACCTCACGCACCTCCGCGACATCGACCTGTCGGAGAACAACCTCACGGGGATCATCCCGGAGGCGCTCTGCGCGCTGCCGCGCCTCCGCGTGCTCCAGATATACACCAACCGGATCACCGGTGGCATCCCGGCCGTGCTCGGCAACTCGACGCAGCTCCGCATCCTGTCAGTGTACAAGAACCAGCTCACCGGTGAGCTCTCCGCCGACCTCGGCCGGTACTCGGACTTCAACGTGCTGGACGTGTCCGAGAATCAGCTCACGGGGCCGCTCCCGCCGTACGCTTGCGCCAACGGCAAGCTCCAGTACATCCTCGCCCTCAGCAACCTCTTCACCGGCGCCATCCCGGCCTCCTACGCTAAGTGCAAGCCGCTCCTCCGGTTCCGCGTCAGCAACAACCACCTCGAGGGCGAAGTCCCGGCGGGCATCTTCGGGCTCCCGCACGCCTCTATCATCGACCTCTCCTACAACCACTTCACCGGCCCGGTGTCCCCGGCCGTCGCGAGCGCCAGGAACCTCACCTCACTGTTCGCGTCGAACAACCGGATGTCCGGAGTGCTCCCGCCGGAGATGGCCGACGCCTGGGGCCTCGTGAAGATCGACCTGAGCAACAACTTCATCACGGGGCCGATCCCGGCGGCGGTGGGGCGGCTGACTAGCCTGAACCAGCTGTCCCTGCAGGGCAACCGGCTCAACGATTCGATCCCCGAGTCGCTGGCCGAGTTGAGGAGCCTGAACGTGCTGAACCTGTCCGGCAACGCGCTGTCCGGGGCAATCCCAGAGTCGCTGTGCACGTTGCTGCCAAACTCGCTCGACTTCTCCAACAACAACCTGTCGGGTGCCGTGCCGCTGCCCCTGATCAAGGAGGGCCTGCTCAAGAGCGTGGCCGGCAACCCCGGGCTCTGCGTCGCGTTCCGGCTGAACCTCACGGACGCGGCGCTGCCGCTGTGCCCGAAGCCGAACCTGCAGAGGGGGCTGGGCAACGTGTGGACCGTGGGGGTGTTCGCGCTGGCGTGCGTGGTGGCGATGCTGTTCCTGGTGAGGCGGTGGTTGCTGCGGGCGCGGCAGGACATGGAGCACGACGGGCTGCCGACATCAAGCTCGTCCTACGACGTGACAAGCTTCCACAAGCTGAGCTTCAACCAGCACGAGATCGTGGAGGCGCTCATTGACAAAAACATCGTCGGCCACGGGGGCTCTGGGACGGTGTACAAGGTCGAGCTGAGCAGCGGCGAGCTGGTGGCGGTCAAGAAGCTGTGGGTGTTGCGACAGTCCAAGGAGCAGCAGTACCAGAACGGAGGCGGCGGCGGAGGGTGCCTGGACCGCGAGCTTCGCACGGAGGTGGAGACGCTGGGCAGCATCCGGCACAAGAACATCGTGAAGCTCTACTGCTGCTACTCCGGTGCCGACAGCAACCTGCTGGTATACGAGTACATGCCCAACGGCAACCTGTGGGACGCGCTGCACGGTGGCTGGGGGTTCCTGAACTGGCCGACGCGCCACCGTGTCGCGCTCGGCGTCGCGCAGGGCCTCGCCTACCTCCACCACGACCTCATGTTCCCCATCGTCCACCGTGACATCAAGTCACCCAACATCCTCCTCGACGCCAACTTCGAGCCCAAGGTCGCCGACTTCGGCATCGCCAAGGTCCTCCAGGCCCGCGGCGACCGCGACGCGTCCACCACCATCATCGCGGGCACCTACGGCTACCTCGCGCCAGGTAACCCCGCCTTACGAATTGAATAGTATCATGCATGCATGCATGGATCGATCGCTTAATCATGACATGCATGATCATACATGTAGAGTACGCCTACTTGTCCAAGGCGACGACCAAGTGCGATGTGTACAGCTTCGGGGTGGTGCTGATGGAGCTGGCCACGGGGAAGAAGCCCATCGAGCCGGAGTTCGGCGACACGCAGGACATCGTGCAGTGGGTGTCCGGCAAGGTGGCCACCGCCTCAGAGGCGGACGCGCTGGACAAGCGACTCACGTGGAGCCCCTTCAAGGAGGAGATGGTGCAGGCGCTCCGCGTCGCCGTGCGCTGCACCTGCAGCATCCCGAGCCTCCGCCCCACCATGGCCGACGTCGTCCAGATGCTCACCGTGGCCAGCCCCACAGCCGGCCGGACACCCAAGGACAACAACAAAGACTCCGGCCAGCCCAAGCTGTAATAATATTATAATCAACGTAGGAGCGTATCACTTGTGCAAGTAATTAATTGACTAAGGAAGAGAGAATCAAGTGATCATGAGGTCCAATATTAATTAAGGAAAATATCATTATTATTATACCAATTAAGAAGGTAGAATCATACAAAGGATCGATGCAGATTGCAAAGATTGTTCGCCCTTGCACTACGAGATGTATAGATCGATCGAGTAACTAGTTAGCCAGAGCCAGCTTTGTTAATTGGGTCGTTTTCCTGAAGTGCGTCATCGATCATTCATATACGAGTCTGCTTGGTGTTTAAGCAGAATCTGATGCTCTGAATGGATGGAACGATATAAATATATATATATCATGCATATATATTATTTGTGCATTCGACTTTGAAATGTTCCTTTCTCTTTGGATCCATGGAGACCTTTTGTTGTGCTTTTGTTTTTGGTGAGAGTGACGGTACGAAGGAACAGGGAAGCTAGATGATAAAGAGTAATTCCTTCCATCTTCTTTTTTGTTCATTCGCCTAGGTGTTTTTTTAGAAAAATTAGTTATCTTTATTGAATAATATAGATGATTATCGCAGATCAATCCTTATACTGATCAAAAATACCCAAAGAATAATCACTGTATATGAACACGAGATATAGAGAGTTTGAACTCTTTTCTTATTATTGATTGATCTCTTGTGCAATGGAATGTTATATTTATAGTCTAAGCCCCTCAAGAGCAGTTTCGAGATTCGCCCACAAAACCCTAGAATAGATATTCTTAACACACTATGAAAACCATGTAATGAATATGCCTTATCAAAAAATCCTCTCAAAAACCTAATGGAAAAAAAGAGATGGAGAAAATAGTACAATGTATGTGCATATTGTGTCACACTTGTTACCTCATTAAAAACTTTCCTGTGAGAAAACTTCAGAAAAACTCACTAAGGAAAAAAGAGTGCAATTTGCAATCTTCTAGATCAGGATAGCATCTTCTAGATCTTACTAAGGTTTATAATTTAGGGATTTACTCCTACTGAACTCTATATTTCTCTAAGTCATCTCATTCCAGGCCATGAACGTATCTTTCGAAACTGGATGTCAGCAAAGATGTGAATAAATTAGCTAGATTTTCATGTGACTTAGTTTGTAGGATCATTACCTTATCATTCTTTTGGAGTTCATGAGGATAGAAAAGTTTGGCGGGATATGGTTCGTGATATTGCTCTTAGTATAACCTATTTATATTTGTGCAACACAAGTAACATTATCTTCATAAATAATTGTAGGGGTATTGATGGTGTTAATGCCACATAACTTCTAGATATGACTAGTCAGACGTTTTAGCCAAACACATTCACGTGAGACTTCATATAGTGCTATAATATCTGAGTGGTTGATAGAGTTATCAACCAAGGTATGCTTAAAGGACCGCTAAGACATGGTTGTACCACCACAGAAAAATAAAAACATAGTTTGAGATTTGGCCATATGAGGATTAGACAGATAGCCAATATTCATATATCCCATCATGGTTGAGCCTTAGTCTTTCGGGTAAAATAATTCAAGATCTTATGTATCTTGCAGGTATCCAAGTAGAGTCTTGACACCAGTCCAATGTCTTATTAGCTGAATCTTGCTTCTGAAACCTTCCTAGTCCTTTACCTTTACCTCTTCCTTAGGGCTTGCCTCTGCCTTTTTGCACTCCCCTAGGAAGAATGTGATGATTCTTTATTAGTACTCATCATATTTCTCTACCTCTAGCAAAATGTATATAAACTTAGAGTATTTCTAGTACTTGGCATAATTGTACTTTTGCTGTAGTATTCTTATGTTGGGTTGGAAGGTGCACAATATCTTGCCTACCATTTTAGCATCTGTAACTTTCTGGTTGCAAAAACGCAGTTTAGAGAAGCTTGTGCATAGTGTATGAGGGTCTATTCGAACTATGCTTCTAGCAGCAGAATGGATCTTTGCTGGTTGTAGCGTCCCTTCAGGGAGTTCCATAGTGTCAGCGTTCATCCTCTATCAAATACTCAGCCTTCAAGTCCTTGTAGAGATGGTGCCTTAGGAAGTGCAGAGTATCACATTTGGCGACTTCAGGAAGTACAGGGGCGCCAGCTTTAGGCTGGGTAAAAGAAGCTTCAAGGTATCATGGTATCAAGTTGATCTTTGGCTCGTAGCATCCATTGCCTATGCCAGGTGATTGTTGTCATTCAGGGTGAGCTCAGCAAGTTCCTTCTCTGCAATGTCCAATATATACTATATTCATGCAAAATTAAATTTTACAGTTAGTAAAATAAATATATTGTATGCTCACTTCTTGAATCATTAAAGTTTGGTATATATCTATTTAGTAGATAATTATCTAAAATTTTCAAAATTTCTAGCATTTTTCATAGTATTCTGGCAATTACGGGAGCAATTTTTAGAATTACCAAATTAACAGAAAATAATTTCAGCGTATATGAACATGTGAATATGCTAGGAGAAAGTAAAGTGAGAGATATGAAGCTTCCAATGTATGTTATATGTAAGGTTCAATAAAATACATTGGAAGAGGCGGTTTGGTGAGCAAGAGGCGGGAGAAGGTGATTGCAGCGAGGAGTCTTTCTGAGTCAAGTGACAGAATGGAGGGTATATATGGAAGCGGGAAGAATCTGACGGCACTCGAGGCTTGATGATGATGAATAGTGTTTTTGAAAATAAATTACTATAAGCGGTAGATTTGAATTCTGTCTTTGGCGGTTGTTACTGGGTGGTAAAAAGGGATGAAACTCGAGTGTATAAGAGGTTGTAATCGTAACAGAAGGAGTAAGAAAGAGAAATGGATTGAATCCTCTTCCTCCTCATACTCTTTCTTCTTTCCCAAGCTTCTTCTCTCCTCTGACTTTTCCCCCTTTTCTATCCTGTTTCGCTCGGCAAATTGTTCTTTGTTCCGGGGTCATTACATTCTAGTATCAGAGCCAAGTGATTCAAAGGGAAGAATTTTTTTTCGATTGAACCGTAAAATCCCAAAGAGGGAAACGTGCTGGTGGTCAAAATCGGAGCACGTTTGTAACCAATTTGGTTGGTTCAACTCGAAAGAAGTCACGGTGCCACCAAAACCATCTGTGCAGACTAGATTTGTTTTGGAGGCGATGGAAGAAGCGGTGAATCAAGCAGAGGCTAGATGGGAACCAATGGATGAGAGATGGGAATCCTTGAAAGCAAACCTCGATTTCATAGTGGAGAAGATTAAACTGGTAGAAGTGATCCCAGCAATCTAGGCTCAGGTCAAGGACATAACGCGGTAATCTCGAGTTTAATGGAGCAATTTCAGAAAATGATGCAATCGGTGAAGGGTAATCAAGGAGTATAAGCAACATCAAGAGTGGAGGAAGAAATAAGAACATCTACACCCTGCCACGCACAAATGTCAGCAACAATTCAAGGTGGTAAGTTAACAACGGGTTTGTTGGGAAAATGTCCTTTACCACCATGGAAATTTGGTTCGAACAATCAGAAAGTGAGCAAACCAGCATCAACTCAGATAGCTCTAGTAGCGAATGGAGAGAAGAAAACATCCATTCCTAAGTTGTCATTTCCTAAGTTTGATGGAGACGAACCACGTATTTGGAAGAGTCGTTGTTTGCAATACTTTCGGATGTATAATATTGATGAATCCTTGTGGGTTACAGCTGCTACTATGCACATGAAAGGGAATGTTGCCATGTGGTTGCAGGTTTACCAGGAAGAGCATCCTTTGGGAAATTGGGAGCATTTCATGTTGGCAGTAGATTCCGAGTTTGGAGCGTATGATTCTCGACGATATATACGAGAGTTAATTCAGTTGAAGCAATCGGGAGGTGTAGTGGAATGTAAGAATCAATTCGAGGCACCAATGTATAAGGTTCGTGCATATAACAAATTGTGCACCGAAGAATTTTTTGTGAATCAATTTATCATGGGGTTGAAAGATGAATTGAGGTATGATGTGGAAGTTCAATTACCTGAATCAATTAGAAAAGCTTTTCTTCTGGCTCAAATTTAGGAGGAAAAATGGGAGAAATTCAGAGCAAGACCACAGAAGACAGTGGTGGCTCACAAACCAGGAGGGGTCTATCGCAATGAGGCTGTGGTAGGACAAACTAAATTACCACTGGAGGATCTCGGGCGAGCGAGACAGCTCAGAGAATATCGGTGAGCTTGAGGGCTTTGCTTCAAGTGTGGGGAAAAGCATGCAAAAGATCATCAGTGCAGACCATTGCATATCGCCCAGGTTCATGCGATGGAGATGGAAAGTAGCCTAGAGCATATTAGCGAGGAAGTGCTGCAAGCGTTGGAAGAAGCAGACAAGGAGTTTGAATAGGAGCAATACAAATTGTCTTTGCATGCGATGGCTGGCACTAAAGATTTTGCAACAATACGCATACAAGCAATGGTGGGTAATCAAATCATGTTGGTGTTGATTGATTCAGGAAGCTCTCATAGTTTCATCATCTCGACTTTTTTGGAACGTACCAAATACAACCCTAAAAGTATTCCTCTAGTGCAAGTCTATGTGGCAAATGGTGAAGCACTCAAATGCGACAAATATGTGCCGCAATTAGAATGGTGGACTCAAGGTCACACATTCTGGACGGATATGAGAGTTCTTGAGTTGGAATCACACGATGCAGTATTAGGGATGGACTGGCTTCAACTTCACAGTCCAATGATTTGTCATTGGAAGCACAAGACACTAGAATTTTGTGACAAAGGATGCACTGTCAAATTGCAGGGAATCTATCCAACACAAGGTAATATATCGGGAAAGCAGTTGTATAAATGGCGTAGTGCTAATGAAATATGGTCTATGGCTATGGTAGGTGCGTGCGTGGCGGAATCGGCAGGAGAAACAATACAACTTATTCTTGATCAGTATGAGGAAGTGTTTGCTAAACCATCTTCGCTGCCACCATCTCGTTTATATGATCATGATATTCCTCTTATTCCTAGGGCAATGCCGGTGAATAGCAAGCCTTATTGGTACTCACCGATGCAAAAGGATGAAATTGAGAAACAGGTTTCAGAGATGCTCAAAAAAGGATTAATACAACCAAGTGTAAGTCCATTTGCATCTCCAATGTTACTAGTTCAAAAGAAAGATGGTAGTTAGAGATTTTGCGTTGATTATCGCAAGCTGAACAGTATCACAATAAAGAATAAATTTCCAATGCCGGTGGTAGACGAACTTCTTAATGAGTTAGTAGGAACACAGTATTTTTCTAAATTGGATTTGAAATCGGGATATCATCAAATCTGCATGGTGGAGGCAAACATGGAGAAAACGGCTTTTAAAACACATTATGGACATTTTCAATTTAGGGTAATGCCATTTGGGTTAGCAAATGCACCGGCGACCTTTCAATGTCTCATGAATTCTATTCTTGCCCTGGGTCTGCGCAAATTTGTGTTAGTTTTTATGGATGATATATTAGTTTACAGTCCAAATTTGGAATATCATGGGCGGCATTTGGCTGTGGTGTTGTCATTATTGCAACAACATAGACTATTTGTGAAGAAATCCAAATGTGAGTTTGCACAAAAGAGTATTGCTTATTTGGGTCACATTATTTCTGACAAAGGAGTAACTACTGATCCTGCAAAAACACAAGCAATGGTGAATTGGCCTCAGCCTACCAATGTCACTGAATTGCGAGGATTTTTGGGACTCACCGGGTATTATAGAAAATTTGTGCAGAACTACGGGATTATTTCTCGGCCACTCACTAACTTGCTCAAGAAGGCGTTTATTTGGGATAAGGCAGCAGCAAAAGCTTTTGCGCAACTGAAACAAGCTATGACTCGAACACCTGTATTGGCAATGCCAGACTTCCAACAAACTTTTGTTGTGGAGACAGATGCTTGTGATGTCGGAATAGGTGCAGTTCTTATGCAAAATAATCACCCTATTGCTTTTCTGAGTAAAGTTTTAAGCCCACAACATCAGAAGCTATCTATCTATGAAAAGGAGTTTCTTGCAGTCATTATGGCTATTGAATGGTGGCGCACATATCTGTAGAGGGGGGAATTTCTTATTTATACTAATCATCGTAGCCTTTGCTATTTGGGAGAGTAGCAATTGGTTTCTGATTTACAGCGTAAAGCAATGACAAAATTAATGGGTCTTCAATTTCGCAGTCAGTATAAAAAAGGCTCAATGAATTGTGCTACTGATGCATTGTCTTGAGTAGGGCATTTGATGGCACTTTAGGCAGTGTCAGGAGCGCAACCTCTGTGGCTTCAAGAAGTGCTAAACTAATATGTGACTGATTCTAAAGTGCAAAAACTATTAGCAGCTTTAGCTATTTAGAGTCCTGACGAACAAGGTTTTGAATTGTGTCAGGGATTGATCAAACTTCATGGCAGAATCTGGGTGGGCAAAAACTCGAAGTTGCAAACGAAGATCATCAATGCTTTTCATGCAAGTGCAGTCGGTGGGCACTCCGGTATTTCAGTAACATATCAGCGCGTGAAGAAGTTATTTGCATGGACTAGATTGAAACGAGATGTGGCTAATGTGGTTAAGCAATGCAGCATATGCCAACAAGCTAAACATGAGCACACTCATCTGCCTGGGCTGCTGCAACCACTTCCCATTTCAGAAGGGGCTTGGCAGGATGTGACAATGGAT
This sequence comes from Guadua angustifolia, assembly GCA_036346375.1. Lineage (NCBI taxonomy): Eukaryota > Viridiplantae > Streptophyta > Magnoliopsida > Poales > Poaceae > Guadua > Guadua angustifolia. Next base: position 2,191,184 of record CM070511.1, on the reverse strand, counting down.
TTTATTGAGGGATTGCCTTGTTCGGACGGTTGTAACACTATTATGGTGATTGTGGATAGATTCTCCAAGTATGCACACTTTGTTGTTTTGAAGCATCCGTTTACAGCTCCTCAAGTTGCCAGATTGTTTTTGGATCATGTTGTAAAACTTCATGGGATGCTAAAGTCCATTGTGTCGGATAGAGATAAAGTCTTCACTAGTTTATTCTAGAAAGAGCTGTTCCTAGCCATGGATATCAAGTTGCAGTTCAGCATGGCGTATCATCCGCAAACAAATGGGCAGAGTGAAAGGGTAAATCAATGTCTTGAGATGTATCTTCGTTGTGCTGTTGAAAGCATCTAGACCCCAAATAGTCCCTCTTGGTTTTGGTAATTAATAACAATCATGTTTAAGAGACTAACATTTTCGTTGAGTATAATGAAATAGGTTAGTCTCAAGGATTGGTGATCATGTAAGCATGAAAATGGAGCAAAAGAGGATCAAATTATCAATCAAGTAACAAAGGTAAAAAATCTAAGGATATTTTTCTAGTCATTTTACCGATCTCGGAATTTGGAGAAAAGATCGGATTGCTAGAAATAGGGCCGTACTATTAAAAGGGATTTTGACATTATCTTGATGTCGTCTTAAGGTCTAAAGGCTCAAATCTATTGATTAAACTCATGCATTATCACATAGTGGTCCAATTTTATAAACCTTTATAAGCCTCAAAGAAAGCCCCTGGAATCCCAGTGCTACCGGGACAGCGGCAGCACCGGCCCCTAGGCCAGTGTGTAAAAACTCGAGAAGGGTTATTTTGGAACCAGGCAGGGCGGTGCTACCGCCCATGTGTTGGATCGAGGATGCGCCTAGAGGGGGGTGAATAGGCGTTTATAATTGATCGCTTTCTAAAACGATGCGCTCTAATCAATCCCTATGTTAAACCTAATCAAAGATAATGCGAAAGCGATAAACTAGATTTTGATAATTAAAGCCTAAATCAACTAGGCTCACTAGTGCACTAATTTAAATTATGTCTCTATACAAGAATTGTTAAATTGAATAAACAATTAATACTAAGCAATTCTAACACAATCAAGCAATTGATTAATATACAATAAAGTAAATGCTTAAAGATAAAAGAGACAAGAGGCAACCGATATTTTTCCGTGGTGTTCGGAGACTTGCCGGTCTCCCCTAGTCCACGTTGAGGCTAGCCCAAACCCTTGGACCGGCTCCGAAATGAGCACCCACCTCGATTCCACTAGATGTGGTTTTTTACGCTTTCGCGTAGGCTCAACCCGAACCTTCACAAACTTCGCCGGGGCTTCTCACAACCTTGAGAGCTCCCGCGCACGACGCTCTACGCCGTCTAGGAGTTGGCAACCTCTAAGAGTAATAAGCCAAGTCTCCGCTCGAGCTTCACCTGGCGCAACTCATGCGCTTCTAGTGATCACTTAGTGCAACACATGCACCTAGGGCTCCCTCAAGTGCAACACATGCAATTAGGGCTCACTCTTAGCTCAAGAATCAACTTGAGGGGATGCAACACATGCAAATCACCTCCCAAATACTCACACAAGAGCCAATACACAAATGAGAGCTTCAACAACCAGAAAATGCCCCCCAAGGCCTCCTTATATAGCCCACACAAGAAAACTAGCCGTTGGGGGCAACTTGGGCAAAAATGCCCGTGGAGCCCGGTAGTACCACCCAAGATCGAAAACACCGGGTCATACTGCGCCCTAGCAGTATGACCAAGACATGGTTGGTACTACTCATGGGAGAGTCTTGATGCTACCGCTCACCGGTAGTACCGCATGCACCTTCGGTCATACCGCACGTTTAGAGAGCAAAAACACCTCTTCTGGAAAAAAAGCTATCATGAGGGCGCTCAGACATTGCCGGTGTAGTAGTATGCAGGGTGCGGTCATCCGCCTAATCGACCCCAAATCCGGTTTTTCGTGCAATCTTTTCTCCAAAGAACCAAACACTATTCTTTGAGCCATTAGATGATCAACACATGATCATACACTTATGCAAAACATATTTGCACCAAATCTCCTCATGCTCAAAGAATTTCAACCAAATTGCAAAAACACATTTCGCAATCAACTCAAGATCTATTTGCAAAACGTATTAAGCAAATCAAACCCGAGTCTATGAGATTAATCCCCCTAGCCATGTGAAGGTCAACATGAGACCTAGTCAACTTGCAAACACCCGTTGCAAACCCTACTCACATGCTCTCGGGATTCCAGACTCATAACCCTCGGTTTATTCGCACAACGAACTTGCAAATAACACAATCAACCAATTTCATGCTTGAACATTACTCTTTGCAACACATGCAAAAGTCTAGCTCCAAGCAATACCAAATCAAGATGCGTGAACTCTCTAATTGCAACACATGCAATTTTCTAGTTCCATGCAACCACACTAAAACCAAATCAATCGTATGAGCTCTCTACTTGCAACACGTGCAAGCCTCTAGCCTCATACAACCACAAAAACACCAAATCATGCTTGAGCTCTCTCCTTTTGCAACACATGCAAAACTTAGCTCAAAGCAACCACTTTGATTTGAAGGATTTGTTTTACAAAGAAAAACAAAACATGAAGCTTCAACAATTGCAACACATGCAAAAGTGAACTTCACGCAAAAGCCAACGCATATAGCTTATCCTATTTGCAACACATGCAAATCAAAGCTTTATGCGAAAACCAAATGCATATGCTTTACTTCTTTGCAACACATGCAAATCAGAGCATAATGCAACAACAACCAAGCATAAACTTAACTCATTCGCAACACATGCCAAATGGTTAGCTATATGCAAAAACCAAATCTAAATAAGATTTGAGCTCGAGTGAACACGGGATTGAGATCATCAACACATGATGAAGCTTAAGCTAGGACTCAACCCCTCTTAATAGTACGGCGATAAAAACTAGACTCAAAACTAGAAAGGCCTTAGCCTATCTAGTTATACCTTGAGCCACCGCACGCAAGCAATCCCCTTTGGGGTCTTTATGATCTTCACTCTTACGCTCCCCCAGGATCATCACTCGGCTCTTCTCTTACTCTCTACGGGATCTCCTCTTGACGCCCATCACCTCATGATGTCGTCCTTGTCCCGTTTTCATCATCTCAATCATCTTTGGACTTAACCTAGATTAAACACAACTCATGAAAAAAGTTAGTCCAAGATGCATGGTTGTCTCAATTATCTCTTGTACTCCATTAACACATAATGGATGCCTTTAGATCAATTGAGCACAACCCAAATCAAATTAAATGATATAAATGTGTCTTAAGTACAATAACGCAACACATGCTTCATTATACTTAAGAACTATTCATTTGTCCTTAATTAACCAAGGAACATCATCAACACATGATGAAATGTTCTTTAATGATTAATAAGACAAATGAACTCAATTTAAATTTTCATTTAAATTGATATGAGTATATATTAACTACTTAAATTTTCATATACTCATGTTGATGAAAAGTAATGATCCATAATGTGTAGGCTATATGGAAATGACCGTTACTCTAAGCCATCAACTATAGAATACACTCCACATGTATATGTGCATAGATATAATTGACTTGGAGATAATATGCACATATTCAATTTTGATTACATTGGAGTATATCCTATATTACCATGAGTATACTATAACTAGTCAATTCAAATATATACTCAAGGATTTAGTTTTTATGTCTTGATCCTTATATGTGTCAATAAAGAATAGATCAATACATTGATACAAACTCCCCCTAAGTATGTGCATCCATGTAATATATGGATTGGGAAACATGATGCACGTTTTTGTGGTTAATATAATGGGGATATTTATACTTTAACTTGAATCCAAAGTATGCAATTTAATACTAGAAAGAATACACATATATACCTTGGGTTTTTCATTTTTCATCCAAATATGAGACTACTAAATATATGCTCAATAAACATGTTAGTCTCATAACGATTAGGTTTGTCATTAAACAAAGATTAAGCATTAATCTAGATCAATCATCAAAACCAATGGCGCTTGAACTTACACCATGGTAGCCCGGTGCTACCAGGGTAGCGGTAGCACCGGCCCTTTGGCTCGGTGCAAAAATTCTAGTAGGCGTGCACTTTGGGAATTTTGGCAGGGCGGTGCTACCGCCCATGGTAGCCCGATGCTACCGGATAGCGGTAGCACTGGCCCTTTTGGTCTGGTGCGAAAATTCCAGAGAGCACCCCTTTTGGCTCCAAAAAGAATAGTGGCCCGATGCTACCAGTCCCAGTTGAGCGGTACACCGGACCTACTGTGCAATGGCCTTTATCAAGGCATTTAATGTTCTAACACGCCCGCGGGGATGAAGCCAGGTGCTACTAGTCCCACATGGGTAGTAGCACTAGAAAACCTGAATTAATCAGAATTTTGAACTTGTCGGGGACTGAGAAACCTCTGACAAAGTCAACGGACGGTCAACAGGGTCCCCAGCTCGGGACGACGCAGCAAGGGGCCTCGACCACGACCTAAGCGATGCTGATTCCCGCACGACCTCGAGCTTGGGTAGTGGGGGGTTCCGTTCCCGCACGACCTCGACCTTGGCTCGGGGGCGTGTGTTTACTCGACGGTTACCAAGACCGAAGATCCCGGGGTTAAGGCGGACGTGGGCGCCAGATCCGGGACGGTTGCAGCACGTCTTCATTGCACGCCATGCACTACCCCGGGAATCTCTCTTGGCCGTTTCTTGTAACGGCTAGGAAGGGTATAAAATCCTCGCGCGAATGGCGTAAAACAACAACAAAGATCGGCAAGACAAGCACTAGACCAGTAGACACCACCAGAACGCTCAAGTCCGAGCTGTAATCCACTCTCTGTACTCACGACTAGTGAATTCCTCCGCCTCAAGAGAAGACTGGAGTAGGGTTGTTACCCTCGTGGGGGCTCGAACCAGTATAACCCTCTGTCTCTTGCTCGTTGATGCCTCACCCCGACCTACATCTGTTCCATCGTTGAGCGCAGCTCTTTCCGGGTCCCCCATTCACACTAACCCATTTTCACATTTGCAGTCAGGCGATCCCGATCGTCGACAGCTGGCGCCCACCGTGAGGCCCGAAAGCTTCGCTCATCCGGAAGAAGTTCGAGACTTTCGAGGTATGGCGTCCCCCGCAACAGCACATTCCGCGAGCTCGGGTTCGAACGCCGTTCCCGAGCAAGGAAGCTCCACGTCCTTGTTCTCCCCCTCTCCAACGCTGCGCAATCGTCTTGTTCTCATGGCCGCTAGTCATGGCACGAGCGTGGAGGAGGGGAGTGCAGCCCGAAGACCCCTGAAGATGCTCGCCAGATGGCACAAGTTGCCATCAACCAGGCCGTAACTGCCCTCCGGCGGGAGGAGCGCAAGAAGGTCGGAACGTCGTCAGGTCATTCCAAGCTCCCCCAATCGAGCGAGCGGCTCCGTGCGATCGCTCGAGTCATGACCGACCCCGCCCGTCCGAGGTCGGGTCTTTTTGGCCGAGCTCTCGCAAACGAGCTTGATAAGGCCGCTCACGAGGTCAGTGTTTTCACAAAGACACAGGCCGATCCTTCGGGTCCGGTCCCCGAGGAGCGATGGCGGCTCTCGCGCAGCGCCACTTTTCCCGCGGGTCTCCGTCGCGCCGGCAATCTGAGGTTCGCATCCAGACACCGCCTCGTTGTCGCTCCCGAGTACGACTTGGACGGTGCGGCGGCGGCAATCGACTTCTGGCGGCTCTCGCTCTAGCAGCGACACGTCGGGCCTTTCTCCTGACGTTCCCCCGAGGCGTCACCGGGTCCACGAGCGCCTACAGTACCTCCCGGGCGATGCTCGGGCCCACCGCCGCGGCCGTCGAGGTCATAGGGCGGAGCGCCAAGGCGATCGGGAGTCCGACTCAGCAAGCAGCGAAGCACCTCCCAGCGCGCCTGTCCTGCTACGCAGGCGGCGTACTCCGACGACCTTCGGCGGGTGCGCTGGTCGGCTCACTTCAAGCCCGCATTGATCAAGCGGTTTGACGGGACGAAGAACCCTGATGAATTCCTCTCGATCTACACCACTGCGATCCTGGCCGCGGGAGGCGACGAGTACGTGATGGCTAATTACCTCCCTACCATCACGGGCGGTCTTTGCCCTTTTGGCTCTTCAACGAAGCGGTACCTTCCGCTCGTGGCGCCAAATTCATCTGGCGCTCCGTTCAAACTTCCAGTATTCGAGCAGCGGCGAGGAGAAGGACCTGGACCGAGTGATCCAGGGGAAGAACGAACCTCTCCGCGACTTCGTGCGGCGGTTCATCTGCACCAGGAACCTGATCCCAAGTGTCTCCGACAAGGCGTGATCAAGGCCTTCAAGTTTGGCGTCCACAACCGGCGCCTCACCGAAGACCTGGAGATTACGACAAGGCTCACCGTCGGCAAGCTGTTTCGCATGGCGGAGCGCTACGCGGATGCGGACGACACGGTCCGCTGGAAGCCCGACTACGACTAAGGTAAGCTTGGCGTCAATTCGGGCGAGGCTGGCCCCACCCACGCCAAGAGTACCGACCAAGGCTCGGCCGCCAAGAAGCAGAAGAGGGACCGCAAGCGCGATGGTGGCCAACCTCGGGTGATCGTTTCGGCGGATGGTCACCGCGAGGTCATGGAAGTGCGGGACTCGGCCCAGGAGAGGCCCCGTCCCCAGCGAAATCGACCACGGCCCCAGTAGGCGCCGCACCGACTTCGGCAGGAGGATCGTCGGTCTGGGTCGCGGCAGGCTGATGACCGCCCGCAAGGTCCTGAGGGGTGGCCTCGGTTCGACGAAGGTAAATTCGGCCTGTTCCACAAGACTCCGGGCCACGACTTGCAAAGCTGCAGGGCCTGGCAAGCCAAGCTGGAGACCTTCTACGACAGACGTGGGGAGATGCCCATGCTCCCGAAGGAGGGAGATCAGCCCGATAGGGTTAACACCAGAGAGGACCAGGCCGACCTCGACCTGGATTTCCAGCAGGGCGACCGCCAGATCGACGTCATCTTCGGCGTATCAGTCCCGGCACAAGATCAAGGATGCCGTGCGCGTGGTCTATCAGGCCACCGTTGGGAAGTCCGCGGACCAGCCCTGCAAGTGGGCCGGGGCAACGATTACCTTCACGCAAGAGGATGCCCCTCAAGGTATGGCTAAAGATCTCAAGACTACCCTGGTCGTGACCCCGACCATTAGTAACACCTTGGTCGGGTGGGTCATGGTCGATGGGAGCAGCTCCCTCAACTTGCTGCTGGCTAGCACACTCGACCGGATGCAGATCCCCCGGTCGAAGGTCAAGAATATCGCGATTCCATTCTTCGGGATCGTGCCTGGAAGTTCGACCACCCCCTTGGGACAGGTGGTCCTGCCCGTCACCTTCGGCGCCTCGGACAACTTCCACACTAAGCTGATCACCTTCGAGGTGGTCGAAGGAGATCTTCCCTACAACGCCATCCTTGGCCGCCCGGCTTTGGTCAAGTTCATGGCGGCGAACCACTACGGCCACCGCTGCATGAAGCTCCCAGGACCTAGTGGCGTCATCACCGTGCGGGGCGACCTCAAGGCGGCACACGGTTGCGAGACCCAGGCCTTGGCCCTCGCCGGCATGCTGCCTCAGCAGGGCCCTGAAGCGACCACGAAGGTCGCCCGTCAGAAGGCAGTCATCCAACCCAGCGGGACAACGAAAGCTGTGCCGCTCGTGGAAGGAGACTCATCCAAATGCGTCCACGTCTCGGCCGAGCTGAGTTCCAAATAGGAACTCGAGCTCGTCACCTTCCTCCGCGCCAACAAAGATATATTCGCTTGGGAGCCGGCGGACATGCCGGGTGTCCCGAGGGAGGTGGTCGAGCACAGACTGCAGGTGCGGCCCGACTGCCGGCCCGTGCGCCAGAAGTTGCGACGCTTCTCTCCCGAGAAGGTCGCCATAATCAAGGAGAATCTTGACAAGCTGTTGAAGGCCGGCTTCATTCGTGAGATCGACATTCAATGGTGGCCAATCCGCCATCGTAGAAGAAAGGCGGGAAGTGGAGGATGTGCGTGGATCACACGGGGTTGAACTCGGCGTGCCCTAAGGACAACTTCCCTCTCCCGCGCATCGACCAGATCGTCGACTCCACGGCGAATGCTAAGCTACTAAGCTTCCTGGACGCCAACTCTGGGTACCACCAGATCAAAGTTTGGCGGTTGGATTTAAAGCAAGACGTCGCTCATCACACCGCGGGACCCTCATCGCTACACGACCATGTCGTTTGGTCTCCGCAACACCGCGCGACCTTCCAAATACCGATGACCAAGACATTCGAGCCTCAGATCGGCCGCAACCTCGAGGTCTACATGGACGACATCATCGTCAAGAGCTTCGCCGAGGCCGACCACGTTCAGGACCTTGGGGAGACCTTCACCAACTTGAACAAGCACAAGATCAAGCTCAATCCGGAGAAATGCGTGTTTGGCGCCGCTTCAGGGAAGGTGCTCGGCTACATGATCGGGGGCTCGGGGGTCGGCCCGAACCCAGAGAAGATCGAGGCGATAGAGAAGATGCCCCCCCGAGTTCGGTAAGGCAGGTGCAATGCCTCACCGGCCGCATGGCTGTCCTCAGCCGGTTCATCTCGAGGCTCGACGAGCGCGGACTGCCTTTCTTCAAGGCCTTGCGCAAGCACGGGGGCTTTGAGTGGACGCCCAAGGCTCAGCGGTCCTTCGACCAGTTGAAGGTATACCGGTCAACCCCACCCTTACTTACGACCCCGCAACCAAGCGAGAAGTTGCTGCTCTACCTCGCGGCCACCGTCCAGGCCGTTAGTGCTGTCCTGGTGGCCGAGCGGGACGCACGGAAGCACCCGATCTACTACGTCAGCGAAGTTCTCCATGGGCCAAAGGAGCGCTACCCTCAGGTCCAGAAGTTACTGTACGCCCTCCTCATGGCTTCGCACAAGCTCCGGCATTATTTTCAGGCTCACTCCGTGGTCGTCCCGAGTGACTTCCCACTCGGGGGGATTTTGAGGAATCCAGAGGCTGGAGGTCGCATCGCCAAGTGGGCCATGGAGTTAGCCGTCTTCGACCTCCAGTTCATGGCACGCACAGCCATCAAGTCGCAGGTGCTTGCCGACTTCGTGGTCGAGCAGACCTCGCAGCCGGCTCCCGAACTCGAGGTCGAGGAGGAGAAGCCATGGGTCATGTACTTCGACAGTTCAAGATCCTTCAAACGCTCGGGGGCTGGGATCCTCATTCTCACCCATGAGCGATAAAGGTCGAGGTATGTGGTTCGTTTGATTCCTGCGACAAATAATGCAAGCAGAGTACTGAAGCTCTTCCGGCGGGCTCCGGCTTGCAAAGGCCCGGGTGTTCGCCGGTTGATCGTCAAGGGCGATTCACAGCTCGTCATCAACCAGTTCAACAAGGGCTACCAGTGCTCGGAGGATTCCATGGCCAAATACCTCGCCGAGGCGCGCAAGATGGAGAAGTGGTTCTAGAACCTGGAGATCACGCATGTGGCGCGGAAGGACAACTCCGACGCAAATTTCCTCTCCAAGCTCAGGTCGTCTGACGACGAAGTCCCTCCAGATGTGATCCTGGAGACCCTAGCATCGCCTTCAATCTCCGACCAAGGGGCCTCGGTCGCCTTCATCGAAGGTATTCCCTCATGGGCCGAGCCGATCCACAATTTCCTGGCGACGGGAGAGCTCCCGGCCGATCCCGCGGAGAAGAGCAGGGTCAAGCGCTGGGCGAGCTCGCACAAACTCGTGGACGGCAAGCTCTTTCGTCGGAATGTTTCAGGCATCCTGACGAAGTGCGTTACCACAGAGGAGGGTAAGTACCTGTTAAACGACATTCATTCAGGTCTCTGTCGGGCACATTCTTCTTTCAGGACCAAGGTTGGGAAAGCTTTCCGCATGGGGTTCTACTGGCCAACAGCACTCCAGGATGCTCACGACATCGTCCGCACCTGTCGAGCCTGCCAGTTCCATGCCCGGAAGGCGCATCAGCCTGCCTACGCACTCTAGACCATCTTACTAGCTTGGCCTTTCTCGACCTGGGGGCTGGACATCCTCGGTCCCTTCCCACAGGCCACCGGGGGAAAAAGTTTTTGTTCGTCGCCATCGATACCTTCACAAAATGGATCGAAGCTGAACCCGTCTCGACCATCACGGCTCGCGCGGCGGTCAAGTTCTTCCGCTTGTTCGTGGTCACTGTGCACGGGTTCTATGCGTAATCATCATCGACAATGGAACACAATTTACTCTTGAGCTGTTCGAGAGTATGCAAGACATCGGCACCAAAGTATGCTATGCTTGTGGCCCATCCAGTAAGCAATGGAGCGATGGAGCGCGCTAAGCGGACCAATCGTTCAAGGCGTCAAAAAGTGAGTATCAGATGAGCTCGAACGACACGGCCAGACCTGGGTGGATGAACTTCCCACCGTCTTATGGTCTATTCGTACCACAGTCAGCCGAGCGACGGGGTCCACACCCTTCCGGCTCGTGTTCGGTACCGAAGCCGTCCTGCCTCCAGAGGTTACGCTGGGCTCTGCCAGGGTCATCTTGGTCGACCAGATCGACCTCGAGCAAGAACGGTCCCTTGACCTTACCATGGCGGAAGAAGTAAGATGCCGTGCACTGCTACGGTCGGCGCATTACCTGCAAGCTCTTCGCAGACATGCATCTCGATTAGTACGACCTAGGGAGCTCCTTGTTGGGGACTTAGCCCTGAGACGGATTCAGGCTCCGTCCAACACCAACAAGTTATCCCCGCGGTGGGAGGGCCCCTATAGAGTTGTTTCAACAGATCGCACGGGCTTTCTGGCTAGCCGCCGATGGCAGAGAGCTCTCTAGCTCGTGGAACATCGACCAGCTTCGAAAATTCTATGTGTAACAACTTTTTACCTCAGATTTCAATAAAGCTGTTGTTTGCTTGTCATGTTTTCACGACCTTTTTTCTACATTCTATATTTTGTGCTGACTTGAATGCGGGGCTTCTTTGAGTCCTTTGGCGAGCACGCTTGCTCTTGGCCCGGGTGTCGGGGGCTTAAACGTTCACCCCCAGTGGTCGAGCTGCTTGTAAGCCGAATCTCTTCGCATCACCGCTCCCCCTGTGCCAGGGTTCGAACTAAGCCCGTGCCTCGGTCCAACGAGCAAGGCGCAAATCATTGTCAGGACTCGACCGGCTTGGTCTAGAAGCAATCCTAACACTCTAGAGCCTAAGTTTTTCCTCGTGCGCATATGTTATGCTCCTTGTGGGTTTTTCTCGGTCTCGCAGGACATGGTCTCTACAGGTTTCTAACTTGCGCCCAAGGCCGGCGTCGCTCGACCTTGAGCCCAACGGGGACTGGACGAGATATACCATGACCAGAAAAGGCTAAGTGCACGATTAGGAGAGAATCTATTGGTCGAGAAATGATAAAGCAAACCAAGACGTTAAACTATTCTTGCCATAATAATGTCATTCCATTGAACCTTTTTTGTCTTACAAAAGGTCTTGCTTACTGGAAATCTAGCCCTATTTACAAAGCAGCCATCTCACGCGTGAGCTTCTCCTGCTCGAGCTCGGTGACCTTGGCCCTCAACGTCGAGAGCTCGCCCTGAAGTCGGAGGGCTTCGGTAGAGGCTTTGGCGGCGCGGCGTCGTTCTTCTTGAAGTTGGGACAAGGCGCTCTTGGCCGTCTTGCTCGCCCGACCCAGCTTCTCCTCGAGCTCTTGAACCTTGGCCTCGAGCTCAGGGGAGGCCCTCGACGCGGTGGCTGCTTGGTCCACAGCGGCCTTGCTTAGTTCTTCGGCTTTGGCTCGCTCGACCTCGAGCGCCTTGGCCGACCTCGCGCGCTCATCCTCGACGGCCTTGTGCGCGTGGTCCCGCTCCGAGGCGATGGCCCACTCCAGCTCGGACTTGTGGGAAGCCTCGAGCGTCTTCACCACCTTGCGGAGGCCGGCGATCTCGTTGGAGTCGTCTGTCACCTTTTGCGCGACCTCCTCCCGCTTGGCTTGCAAGTCCTCCACGAGCTTGGAGCGTGCCGTCTCCCGGGCCTCCAAAGGCATCGTCGAGCAAGGCCCTCGGTAGCGTCAAGATGCGTCTCAAGGCCTTGCGAATTTTGGGTGATCGAGCCGATGGCTGAGGGCTCAAGGGTCAACACGATACTCGCCAGAAGAAAGAGAAAGAAGGAAAAAGGGAAAATTCGAGCCAAGGTTTGAAGAAACTCAAGTATGTGGATAAGACAGCCCTCGAAGATTGCACGTGAGTACTCGGCGGGTCATCGCCCGACGTTCTGGGCGTGTCGCCATCGCCGCCACTGGTCGTCGGGGTGAGGCCTTCGTGTGCTCCCGTCAGGGCGGCCGCGCCTCGAGCTTCCTCTTCGAGTGGGCTCGACCCGCCCCCAAGCTCGGTCCCGGTGGCGACTTCGGCCTTGTCCCCCGCAGTTGGAGGGTCTTTAGCCCCCTCCCCTGCGGTGGTCCTGGCCTGGTCCACAGCTCGGTCCTCCGTGCTCACCGTGGTCAGAACGACTTCAGAGTCAGCAGCTCGGGGAGTCTCGACCGCCACGGTTGGGGTGGTCTCGACGGCCGTGGTTGGGGCAACCCCGGCGCCATCTCCTTAGGCGGCCTCAGACAGGTCAGCACCGTCCTCAGCATCCGCGGAGCCGGCGGCATCATCTTCAATGGCCGTGGGCTCAACGTCGTCCTCGACCAGGTCATCGAGTCCCTGGTCGAACTCCCCAACTGTGGCCCAACTCTAGGGGCCTGGGGGGTGCGCCCCCGGTTCGAGGGCTGGCGGGGCACCAGCATGTAGGAGGACTCCTCTTCATCGGACTCAGATTCGCCCTGGACAACAATCATCGTCAGGATGGGCAAGCATTGAGCTCGAGCGCTCAAGGTCTGCGATAAAGAAAGACTGCTAAGCTAGAGAGGTAGAGAGGAAACTAGGCAAAGCCAAGGGCTGGTGGTGTACCTGGGTCTGCAGTCTCCGCTTCGCAGGGGGCTGGCGGGGCTCTTGGCGCCCTAGGTGTGAAGAGGTGTCCCTTCCTCGGGAGCCTCGAGCTTGCGACCTTGGGGCCCGCGATGGATCCAGATCTTCGGTTGAAGTCCTGGCGGCGGCTGCAACGCTCTGCTGCTGTGGGTTGAAAGGCACGTCAGGAGGCAGAAAGAGCACGAGCAAAAAGTGCTCGGGGGCTCGACCAAGGATACTCACCATCGTGCGGTCGCCCTACTCGACGTGTTGCTTCTTCGGGCCTTTGCTGCTCACTCCGTCTGGGGCTGGCCTCTTGCCCGTCTTCTTGCCCTTGCCTGCCTCGGGCAGCGGCAACATCTTCCTCGCCGTTTCAAGCAATTCAAGCTTGTCCTGCAGGTGCAACAAAGAATCAAGGAAGGCTCTAGGCGTACGCCGACTAAGAAGCTCGGTTCAAGGCCGCTTACCTCGGCTTTTCGACGTAGCATGTTCCTCGGAACGGGTTCGTCGAGGGTGTAGTCGTTCGCTGCCTTCCCGAACATCTCGCTCATTCGGGCGGCGATCCAAGATTCCTTCGGCGATGCTGGAAAAATCAACTCATCAAAGGAACCCAAAGATCTAAGCTGGCGCAAGCTTCAGGCTGGGACGGCTTACCAGATGTCCCCTCATGGGTGAGGTCGTCGCGTCCTTTGATCTCGAAGAACGGGTGCAACCTCTTTCGCAGAGGGAACACCTGGCTCCTCAGAAAGTCATTGGCGATGGCCTGCCCGGTGAGACCCCGTGAAGCGCAGATGTGAATGGCGGCGATGGCCTCTTGATCGTCCTCCAGTGCGCGCCTCCCGGTCTGCTTCTTCCGTTGATGGGGCTCCGTCGAACGCCAACAGGCTGCCTTCACCCGCCAGTAGAACCACCGCTCGGTTCATGGGCCGAGGGAGTCACGAGGGCGCATTTGGGGGAAAGACCAAGGGATCCCCGTTCGCAGCCGGAAGTTGAGGCATCCGACCACGGGGTCCTTCTCGGTGCGAAAGAGGGAGAAGAAACAGAAGAAAAGCGAGGGGGTGGGAAGGATTCCAAGGAACCCCTCGCACAGGTGAGAAAAGACAGAAAGAAGGAGGATGGAGTTAGGTACCAAATTGATAAGCTCGATCTCGCATTGTGCGAGAACGGCTGTAAGGAAGTCACTCTCCGGCGTCCGCAAGCCGAAGAGCATGTAGTGCTCCGTGCTAACGAGCTCGTCATCCCGCGGCTGTGGCTCGGTCTCTCCGTCCGGCAGCCGCCATGTCGCCGGGTCCAACAGCCCCAAGCCCTCAAGCTCTCTCATCCTCGCCGCCGTCAGAGAACTCTTCCCGAGTTTGGCCATGGCAGTTGAGGGAAAGTTTGGTCGGAGGAGGAAGAAGGGCTCGAGCAAGGAGTTGGGAGGAGAAGGCTGCAAAGAAGTCGAGAGTTATTCAATGTTGCGATAATCTTGAGTTTATAAGCCCGGTGCGCTGCAGACCGGAGGATAGGGCACCTCAAAAGGCGTTGCGAATGGTTCCACTGTCCGATCTTGTTCGTACCAAAGTTCTGAAGATCAAGGGCCGCCAGGTGTAACGTTGCCAAGGCCTGGCGGTAGGTCTCCGCCCGACCTCGACTTCGGGCTCGAAAGTTCCAGAAAACAGTCCCCTCTATCTGTATGGGGAGGCTCGAGGTCGACCCAAGCTCTTGCCACGACCTTGAGCCTCGGGGGCTAGCTGTCGGGGTCTGAGAAACCTCTGACAAAGTCAACGGACGGTCAACAGGGTCCCCAGCTCGGGACAACGCAGCAAGGGGCCTCGACCACGACCTAAACGATGCTGATTCCCGCACGACCTCGAGCTTGGGCAGTGGGGGGTTCTGTCCCCGCACGACCTTGACCTTGGCTCGGGGGCGTGCGTTTACTCGGTGGTTACCAAGACCGAAGATCCCGGGGTTAAGGTGGACGTGGGTGCCAGATCCGGGACGGTTGCAGCACGTCTTCATTGCACGCCATGCACTACCCCGGGAATCTCTCTTGGCCGTTTCTTGTAACGGCTGAGAAGGGTATAAAATCCCCTAAAGCATAACGACAAAAAAACAACACAGCATCAGCGCACAAGCACTAGACCAGTAGACACCACCAAAACGCTCAAGTCCGAGCTGTAATCCACTCTCTGTACTCACGACTAGTGAATTCCTCCACCTCAGAAGAAGACTGGAGTAGGGCTGTTACCCTCGTGGGGGCTCGAACCAGTATAACCCACTGTCTTTTGCTTGTTGATGCCTCGCCCCGACCTACATCTGATCCATCGTTGAGCGCAGCTCTTTCCGGGTCCCCCATTCACACTAACCCTATTTTCACATTTGCGGTCAGGCGATCCCGATCATCGACAGAACTCAACGGCTAGGTTTTATGGTTGGCCATTATTGAAGATACTTGAGCTCTAGCAAAGCCATTCTCCTCTCTTTAGTGCATTCAATTCACATTTTGAGCAAATAAGGAGAAAAATTGAGTGTTGCATTTAGTGTGAGCCTTTAGACACTCAATTCGACCTCAAGCAAGCGTTAAAACTTGTTACTCTTGGAGGTTGCCGCCTCCTAGATGGTTTGGAGGCGTGTGGAATCTGTGATCTTCTTAAAGAAACTTGTGAGAAGACCCGATCGGTTGTGAAGGTAAGGAGTTCGCCTACCCAGAGTGGGGAAGAGCTACCACGAGTAATCGAGGAAGGCTCAAACGGGTGGAGCCGACTTGAATAAGTTCAAGTCACCTAAACGTGGAGTAGGGGAGACCGACAAGTCTCCGAGACCATGGGATAAATTCGTGTGTTCATCAATTGTGGTTTGCATTTCTTATTCTCTTGAGAAAAGTTTTATTTCAAGCAAATTGAGTATCTTTTTTAGTATCGAATTGTATTTTGTCTACTTGAGTAGTTGGGATAATTTAGTGATCACTAGAAGTGCTAGGTGTTAAAATTGCAACTTGTGCTTAGTGATCTTGCAAATTGAAATTCGGATAGATTAATTTTAGAAACCTCCTATTCACCCCCCCTAGTCGGTTATCCTTGATTCTACAGCTGTGCATTCCAATCCCACTAGATGGCACAAATGGTTGGCAATGGCAGAGTTTTGGTATAACACCTGTTATCTACAGCCTTGGGGTGTTCTCCATTTAAAGCATTATATGGTTCCGAACCAAGATATGGCACAATGTTGAAATCTAACGCAGTGGTGAATCAGTCCATAAAGGACTTTCTGGAGGAAAGAGCTACACGGCTTGCACTTCTAAAACATCATTTAGCATCGGCGCAAAACTAGATGAAGATTCAAGCTAATCGCAAACGTTCTGATTAGCAATTTCAAATAGGTGAACAAGTTTATTTGAAGCTTCAACCTTATGCACAATCTTCAGTGGTTAATAGACCATTTCCTAAACTGGCATTCAAATATTTTGGTCCATATCAGGTGGTTGATAAGATTGGTCCGGCGTCTTACAAGTTGGAACTACCTCCAGGCAGTCAAATACATCTGCTTTTTCATGTCTCTCAACTTAAGGCATTTGCTCCAGATTATACACCAATCTTCCATAATCCACCTGGTGTTGCAGATCTCAATATGCAATCAGTAGAACCAGAGGCAATTCTGGATAAGTTTTTGGTTAAAAAGGGCAACTCAGCAATTCCTTAAGTCCTCATTAAATGGTCTAACATTCCGGAGGAGATGGCTACATGGGAAGACTTAAATGTTGTCAAACAAAGTTTTCCATATGCTCATGCTTGGGGACAAGCAGAATTTGCTGGCGGGGGTAGTGTCAGGAGGCCTGGTCGAGATGGCAGTTTGGTGAGCAAGAGGCGGGAGAAGGTGATTGCAGCGGGGAGTCTTTCTGAGTCGAGCGACAAAATGGAGGGTACAGATGGAAGCGGAAAGAATCTAACGGCACTCGAGACTTGATGATGTTGAATAGTGTTTTCAAAAAGAAATTATTATAAGCGGTAGATTTGAATTCTGTCTTTGGTGGTTGTTACTGGGTGGTGAAAAGGGGTGAAACTCAAGTGTATAAGAGGTTGTAATCGTAACTGAAGGAGTAAGAAAGAGAAATGGATTGAATCCTCTCCCTCCTCGTGCTCTTTCTTCTTTCCCAAGCTTCTTCTCTCCTCCGACTTTTCCCCCTTTTCTATCATGTTTCGCTCGGCAGATTGTTCTCTGTTCCGAGGTCATTACAGTGAACTACAGGTTCATGACGGATTGACTGCCTTTTCATTTGCAGATTAGAATTGGTTGAACTCAAAGCCTATCATGCTAGATTCCTATATCCAATACGAAGCAGCTTGTATGAGAAAGCATCATGTACTAGTGCAAGAGCAGATAGGCAATAGATTAATCAAGGATCATGGAGCTCATGCAGGACACCGATCTAGGACCCTAAATAAGATTAAACCGATCTAATCTAGGGAGCTAGCAAACAATCTACTAAATCGATCTAATAGCATGGGGAATAAAAAAAAATCCTGGTGACACTTGAAAAGCTTCGTGCTGATAACGTCTTGAATAATATAGATGATTGTGATAGATCAATCCTAATACCGATCAAAAATACCGAAAGAATCATCACAATACATGAACACAGGATACAGGGAATATATATGAACTTTGTTTCTTATTATTGATTGATCTCTTGTACGATAGGGTGCTATATTTATAGCTTAAACCCTTCAGGGTCAGTTTCGGGATTCGCCCACAAATCCTACGATAGATATTTCTTAACGCCTTCTTTTCTATTTTTTTACTAAAGAAAATTCAGTCATGAATGAAGTTTTCGGCTGAAGCGCAGCGTACATTTCCACTTGAAAAGCTAGTTGGATTCTGTTTGTGGGGCCCCAACAGTGGCGTGGCTGTGAGTGTACATTGCATGATGCGAAGGATTGATCGGCGCACGAGTGACATGGAAGTTGACTCAGCCTATTAGTCTATTACAAGTAGGAGGTCCATGATTGCTTCCACGTGTCATCCGAGTCACTGTGTTAACAATCTTATAATCCACGTGTGAAATTCAGTGATAAATGTTTATTTCAAAAAGCTCAGAAAATGGGAAAATTTTCTGCTCCAGTGACACTTGAGTTTTGATAAAGTCGTACAATAATGGTTTTCTTCATCTTAAGACTTGACAGTGGTCTTCAAGTAGCTGAGTTTCCAGAGTCTACTACTTCACTATCCTTAACGTGCGTGGTGACGCGTGAGATTTTATTTTTCATTCTGTGACTCAAGCAAACAAAATCCTCAATTATGCTTTTGATCACGAAGAAACACTTTATGGTAGAGTGCCATTTCAAGGGAGAAAGGGGTAAAGCATTAAAGTATAAAGCAAAAAAGACATACTGCATTTTAATCTTTTCTTCTATCTGCTAATTACAGGGTGTGTCAAAATAGTTACAGTCGCTTTCATTACTTTCTTTTCATACATTTTAAAGGATTCAATCCCAGTCGCAGTCCACCTCCAGTTCCTTTCTCCGATACATTCAGTTGCAAGTAAACACACAAATTTATTTGAGTAATTCTAATGTTTTGGATAGACATCAAGCCTGGCCAATAGGTATCTGCACTTAGTGCAACAATAATAGTTTTGTAAAAAGAGAAACAGAGAAAGATGAGGTTGTTATTTGCAAGCACATTGTGCCATAGGTATCTAGGTGTGCTTGAGCCTCACATTAACAGTACATAATTTTCTAGTGTAGTGGCAATAAGAAATTAAGAATCCACTAATTTTCTAGTGGAGTGGGAGAGGCGCACGCAGTGGTAAGTAGCAGTAGTAGCAGACTACTAGATTCTGCAAATTTGGTGGCCATCCTTGGTGTAGCCTCACCATGTTGAGTAGGATGGCATTCATCAGCACAACATGCATGGCATTTGCCTTGGATCATCCATGAACAAAGCCTGCTTTGTTCATGTCATAGTGTCATCTCAGCATTTTGACTTTTGAGTGTTGAATATGTGAGTGGGTTTGATTTATCAAAAAAAGGGGGAAATGTATTGATGGGATATTCAATACAAAGTCAGCCTACATATCCTACGATTGGAAGGCGATGTGCGGCATCAAGAATTTTGCTAACTGCTAAGTAATGTCCTCAATTGGGATTTCCAAAGAGTGCGAAAGAAGGCTAGATCTGATTCAAAATTTGAGCTAAACTTGCCAAAGCATTGGATACTGAATAAAACATGCTTAACAAAATACAAATCCTGGCCTAATACACAATTTTCCTATGTTTTAGTGGTAACAGTAGATGTATAAACTCTACGTCTACTGTACTCAATCAATTTCTATATTACCCTTTTCTGCAGATGTATTTTCAATAGTTCATTATTGTCATCGAGACTTCTATAACTTCTAGGCTTACTTTTTGGGAAAATAGTGTTACCAATAACTAGCATTCACACACGCCGACCAAACCTCTCGACAAGCTCCTGCTCAATCTCCAGCCTCTTCTTCGTCAACAATGTATAGTTGTTCAAAAGCTCAATGTCCCCCTCACAGTCCCCAAATGGAACAGACAGCTTCATGCTAAGTGATGTTCTATCCAATCTGCCTGAATACACACATGAGACAGGCATGAACTCGCCTTGCTGGTTGCAGAGCCACCCATGGGCTGCTCTTAGAGCAGCACCCAGGGATGCAGAATCTGTATCAATTGACCGATATATAGAGAAGCGTCAAGCGTGCACATTGACTCTGTCTATTATTCTAAGACTGTAAGATGGATAATGAGGCAGGAGCAGATTGATATATATATAAGTAGCGTATATGCTGTTCTGTACTTACCTGGCCTCTGAACAGTATAAACTGGACAGCCAAAAATGGATGCCATTGTCTTGAGAATGATCTGGTTTGACGATGCACCACCAGTTGCTATAATCCGCTTTGGAGGCACTGGCAGACCGCATCTCTCCGCATGGCCCCTCATGGACAGGAACTGCCCTTCTATTATTGCGCGAACCTAAATCAATTCTGTTAAACGGTCTGAAGAAAGTTTGGCATGTTAAATCGTTTGATGGCATTGACAGGTTGTGATGTACTCAAACCTCTGATGGAGGATCAAACTCGTCTATCTGATGTTCCACCATATCATCTAAAGATCCGCTGGTGAAGTTGTCGACAACGTAGCGGTGAAACCCAACTAGGCATATACGAGAATATTGTATGAGCAATGACATAAAAAACTGGATAGTAAAGGGAAAGAAAATGTGAGGCCAAAAATAACCTGGAAGTGGAGGCAGAATCTCATGTTCCTTGTAATAAAATCCCAATTTTCCTCCTGCAAAAGAAGAAAAAACATGAGACTCAAGAATCCTCAGGAAAGCTACCTTTCTATGGTCAATGTTGTTAGATAGCATCCTTGTAACCTTATATAAGAGATTGCTAGTTGTCTTATATAGAGATTGTTTGCCTTGTATAGATATTGCCTTATATAGCCTTTCCTTCTATACCCTCTTGTACATGTATATATACAGACCCATTGGCCGCATGTTGAATACAAATGCTATTAATAATATGGTATCAGATCCAAAGTTTTAGGGTTAGGTTCCTCACCAGCGTTGCACTTGTGCTTTTTCCCAGTGGCTATTCTCGTTGCCTTTTGGTTGCCTGACTACCGTCCTTCTCCCGACCGGCCGCCTCTATTCCAGCACGCGAGGAAGAACCTTGCCTCTGACCGGAGCTCGTTTCCTCGGCCATCTGGTGCTCGGCTCCCCGCTGCCGCCGACGCGTTGTTCCTCTGAGGCCGCACGTCGTCTTCGCGGCACCGACGGCCTCTTGTCGCCTTGTCCGGCTGCCTTCGACTCCTGGTGCTCCTCTGGCAGCCACCCAACGGCCCGACACCTGCGGTACCGCTATCTTCCCATCGCCCATTGTCCTCATAGCACCGCCGGCTTCCCATCACCTTGTCCGCTGCTTTGTGACGCCGTCATCGACCCGTCCGCCGCCTGTGTCGCCGTCATCGACCCGGCCGCCGCCCGTGAAGCCGTCGCCGACCTGGCCACCGTCACTCGTGAAGCAAACCCGGCCGCCGGCTATCGCCTGTGACGCTGACCTAGCTGCAGGCTTTCTTTGCTTGGATCCCTCCACTAGGATCTACTCAGGTGCGATTAAACTTCAAACCGATTTAAGTCCAGTGAAAAGGTTTTGAGCCCGGTAAAAAAATGTCATCTTCTGGTTTTTCTTCAGGAACTGTTTCTGTTCCTCGCTGCCTAGTTATCTTCGATGGTCTCAATTATCGAGATTGGGCTCTTCATATGCGTCTCCACATGTGCGATCAGCGTCTTTGAGAGTTTCTTACCGGCGAGCTATCATATCCGCCTCGTCCTGCTCCTCCTGCCACGCCTATTATTCTCAAGGATGTTGATGAGGCTACTAACAGAGGGCCTCTGACAACTATACTTATGCTGTGGAGTCTTTTCAAACTCAATTTACTGCATACAAGACATGGATTGATGAAGATGCTCGTGCCTCTGCTATTTTGGTTGCTAGCATGGAGGTGCATCTTACTGGTGATATTATTGCTTTGTCTTCAACACAGTTGATGTGGGTGCATCTCCACGATTGCTATGAGCCTACTGGCGATTCTTTGTACCTTGTTGTTGTGCGCCAGGAGCAGTCACTGCAGCAAGGTCATTCTACCGTGGATGAGTTCTATGCTTAGCTGTCCTCGGTGTGGCGCCAACTTGATTCTCTTGGACCGGAGGTTTGCCACACCTGTCAGTACTACTAACGTTAGCACTCTCACTTAGAGCTTTGTCGCATTTATGACTTCCTGACACGTCTCTGGGCTGAATTTGAGTAGATTAGTGCCTACTTGCTTGCTCGCCATACTCATGTGATCTTGTTAGAGGCCCCTGTGGCTATTCGTACTGAGGAGACTCGTTTTCATGGTGCGGACCTACTTGTATCTTCTTCAGTTCTGGCGGTGCCTCGTACTACTCCTCCACCAGTGGCACCTCCTCCAGTATCGGCTACTAGTGGTGGAGGGCTTCATTACACCTACTACAAGAAGAATGGGCATGTGGAACAGTTCTACTACCGGAAGAAAATGGATCTTGCTCGTCGAGGTAGATGCCCTTCTAAGGGCACTGGACTTGTAGATGCCTCCCCTCAGCAGTCCTCTATTGGTTCTAACTCCATTCAGGAGATTCTTGGGCTGCTACGTCACATGGTTGCCTCTGCACCGTCAGATTCTACTATATCTACTGCTCAGTCTTCCAATGAGAGACTACCTTCCTCCTCAGGCGTTACACCATGGATTCTTGACTCTGGAACTTCTTTTCATATGACATCTGATCTTACGAGTCTCCATTCCATTAGTCATCTTGCTGCTCCTATCACTATGCAGACCGCAGATGGTACTTCTCTTTCTGTTGCAGGACGAGACACTCTTTTGTCTTGCTCTTTTCATGTTCCTACTGTTTCTCATGTTCCCAAACTGACTATGCAGCTCATATCCACTGGTCAGCTCACTGGTTATGGCTGTCGTGTTATCCTTAATTCTGACTCTTGTTGTGCTCAGGATCGCCGGACAAGGTCTTTGGTTAGTACTGACCCTCGCCACCATGACTCTCAACGCTTTTGGGAGCTTGACTAGCTTCGTCTTCCTTCCACTTCCCCTGCCCGTCTCAGTCTCCTCCACTGCTTCCGCCTCCATTGTATCTTCTACTGAGTCGTTTGCTCAATGGTATCACCATTTAGGGCATCTTTGTCGGTCGCATCTGTCTTCTTTAGTTCGTTGTGACCTTTTAAGATCTGTGTCTGGTGATACCTCTTTAGTTTATGCTGGTTGTAAGCTTGGTAAACAACAACTCCCCTATCTTTCTAGCGAGTCTGTATCCCAGTATCCCTTTGATCTTGTTCATTCTAATGTTTGGGGTCCAACTCCTTTTGTTTCAAAAGGGGGTCATAAATATTATATTCTTTTTATATATAGTTTCTCTCGCCACACTTATATTTTATGTTCTCTCGTAGTGAGGTTTTATCTATCTATAAGAATTTTGCTACTATGATCCATACTCAGTTTAACTCTCCTATTCGAATTCTTCGTGTTGACTCAGTACTCAGTAGGGGAGCATCTGTCAGGAGCCATTCGTGCTTTTCTTGCTACACAGGGTACTCTTTCTCAGTTTTCTTGTCTTGGTGTTAATACTCAGAATGGTGTGGCTGAGCACAAGCATCATCATTTTCTTGAGACAGTTCGTGCTCTTTTACTTGCATCCGCTATTCCACCTCACTTCTGAGCTGAGGTTGTTTTCACTGCCACTTACTTGATTAATATTTAGCCTTCTTCTGCTCTTCAAAGTGGGATTCCGATGGAGCATCTTTGTGGCGAGCTTCCTGATTACTCTAGTCTTCGCCCCTTTAGGTGAGTGTGCTATAACTTCCTTACACCTCGTGAACGCACCAAGCTGACTGCTTAGTCTATTGTATGTGTTTTTCTAGACTATAGTGCTGAGCATAAGGGATATCGCTATTGGGATCTTGTTGGCCGACGGATGCAGATCTCTTAGGATATTACTTTTGATGAGTCTCGTCCCTTCTACCCTCATCCTTCTTCCACTCCAACATCTTTTATCGAGCCACTTTCTTTTCTGACTTTTCTTGATACTCCTGTTATCACTTTTCCTTCTCCACGGTTGGCGTCTCCTTCGCCGGCCTCTCCACAGGAGTCTTCACCTCCCGTGCCTCCTCCAGTTATTTCTTCTGACGTTGTTCCTTCTTATCCTCTATACTATACACGTCGTCCGCGAGTTGAGGATTCTTCTGATGTGTCATCTTCTCCTGTTGAGTCACCTTCTTCAGTGTCTCCTCGCTACGCTCTTCGCGACGTCGATCTATTCGGCCTCCTGAGCGCTTTGACTTTGTTGGTACTGTTCTTGCCGAGCCGACTTCTTACCACGATGTTGTTATTCATCAGGAATGACAGCATGCAATGGCAGAGGAGCTTGCTACCCTTGAGCGCACTGGCATGTGAAATCTTGTGCCTCTTCCTCCACATGTCCATCCCATTACATGCAAGTAGGTCTATAAGGTTAAAACTCGCTCTGATGGTACTCTTGAGCGCTACAAGGTTTGTCTCTTGGCATGTGGTTTCTAGCAGAAGCATGGTCATGATTATGATCACACTTTTGCTCATGTGGCTCATATGACCATTGTTCGCACTCTTCTTGCTGTGGCTTCTGTTCCGAGTGGTCTATCTCTCAACTTGATATCAAGAATGCCTTTCTTAATGGTGAGCTACGTGAGGTCTTTATGCAGCCACCACCGGGGTATTCTGTTCCTGAGGGCATGGTTTGTCGCCTTTGTCGCTCTCTTTATGGACTCAAACAAACCCCTCGTGCCTGGTTTAAACGTTTTTCTTTTGTGGCCACTGCTGCTGGCTTTTCTGCTAGTGCTCATGATCCTGTGCTCTTTGTTCAAACTTCACCTCATAGACGTACTCTTTTTCTTCTCTATGTTGATGATACGATCATTACTGGCGATGACTCTTAGTATATTGCCTTTGTGAAGGCACGTCATAGCAAGCAGTTTCTTATGCCTGATCTGGGTTCTCTTCGCTACTTTCTTGGGATTGAGATCTCTTCTACACTTGAGGGTTTCTTTCTATCCCAAGAGAAGTATATTCAGGATTTTCTTGATCGTGCTTCTCTCACTAATCAGCGCACAACTGAGATTCCTACAGAGCTCAATGTTCACCTTCAACCTACTGATGGTGAACCCCTTGAGGATCCTACTCGCTATCGCTATCTTGTTGGGAGTCTTGTTTAACTTTATGTCACTTGTCATGATATTTCATATCTAGTTCATGTCTTTAGTCAGTTCGTTTCTGGTCCCACTCAACTCTACTATAGCCATCTTCTTCGTGTTCTACGATATCTTCGTGGAACTATCTCTCGCCGTCTTTTCTTTCCTCGCTCCAGCTCCTTTCAGCTCCAGGCATAATCTGATGCTCCTTGGGCTAGTGATTCCTCAGATCGTTGATATCTTTGTGCTTATTGTGTTTTTCTTGATGGTTCTCTTATTACTTGAAAGACTAAGAAGCAGTCAGCAGTTTCCCGTTCGAGTGCTGAGACTGAGTTGCGAGCTATGGCTCTTTTAACAGCAGAGGTTACTTAGCTACTGTGGCTGCTTGAGGACTTTGGTATTTCTATTTCCACACCAACTCCTCTTTTCTCTGACAGTACAGGTGCTATTAGCATTGCTCGCGATCCTATGAAGCATGAGCTCACCAAACATATTGATGTTGATGCTTCCCTATGTGCGGCCATAGGTATAGGATCAGATTGTGGCTCTTCAGTATGTGCCTTCAGAGTTTCAGTCGGTAGACTTCTTTATGAAAACACAGATTAGAACTCAGCATAGTTTTTATTTCTCCAAACTCAGTGTTGTTGATCCATCATGAGTTTGAGGGGGTGTTGGACAGTATCCTTATTACCTTATATAAGAGATTGCTAGTTGCTTTGTATAGAGATTGTCTGCTTTATATAGATATTGTCTTATATAGGCTTTCCTTCTATACCCTCTTGTATATGTATATATACAGGTCCATTGACCTCATGTTGAATATAAGTGCTATTCATAACAAATGCAAGCATCAATCATGAATGGAAGGGAAGACAAGCTTTTCATAGTAACTGCCTTAGCCTTGCTGTGATCAAAGCATAATTATACTGGCATACCTACTTGCCAAATTTTGTAACCTTTGTAAATATCGTTGTTTTGGCTGTCATATCAAGTGCCAGAAAGTTATGGTCAGTTTTCCAATGTAACCTCGACTATTTTTTTTCCCAATGACTGCATCTTAGTTCTAAAAAACATAGACTAGCATTTTGAGTAAATGGAATGATGAAGCACAAATATACCATTTAAGGGGTCTGTTTGCTCAAGCAACTTGTTGAACACATCCCATGATCTCTCAGCGTAACGATTGCGGATATCTGGCACAAAAGCATATGCATTAGTAAGGGGAAATAACACAATAAAAGGCACTGAAAATGGTACCTTCTCGTGTTAGAGATCCATTTTTATAGCAAAGCATAACCATGTAGGTCTTGGGATCAACTGGATTAGGAAGGATGTTTCCATCCACGGATGGTTCAGGCGCATCAGTTATCCCAAAAACCTGAAGGATGATAAAGGCATCGAAATCATCACCCATGGTTGATAAAACGAAACAGCATTCTTATTCAAAAAAAAAAAGAAACAACGTTGCATAATGAGTTGTTTTTTGGGAGCCCTGTTACTAAATTTGTTAAACAACAGTCTTTCACTAACTGATCCACAATACATGCAAAACTAGGTTTGGTTTCACATCATAGACCAAATCCAGAACCAGGTCATAAGATGCACATTGCCACATGTTTCTATTAATAGCATTGCTCTTGGAAATAATATTAGTTTGTAAAACAAGGTGTTAGATGATTACTGTATCACTTGTTCCAAGACTGATTGCTAGATCACCAGGATGGCTCAAAGTTAATCCTGCATAATTATATATCCGGAATTCAAAAATACCTTTTAAGCTCGCATTATGTAAACATTATTGACTAATGCTTCGAATTAGGGCCTTCTTTGATAGAACCGAACTGTCGTATCATATGTCCTAAGAAATTCATATGCAGAAGACTGGGAGAACTTCTGAACCTGCAAGGCTATTGGGGTTGTCCCCTGACCACTGAACAACTAGACAGTCACTTCTAAACTGAAATCTGTTGGAACATAGAGCAATTAAATATGTCAATCCGGCAAGTTGATATGAAATAGTAATTTAATGTTTGTTCAGATAAGCAAATTCGGCATAAGCTACCTCTGAACAAAAAAAGGTGCTAAATTTCCTGCTACAGCATGTGCTGGTGCTAGCTTGCCGATCTTCTCTTCTAAATTTGGTGCTGTAGCCTATAAACTTGAAATGCGTCAGAAACAATAGACAAGAAAAAGCGCATTTTTCAGTCCAAGAATTTTGCTCTTGCAAGCTGCAATCGCAAACATAAGTCTACATCCTGAATATTTCAGAACCAAACCTCAAGAGCGTCTTTGCGCAGCTTGCGTGTAGCAATGTCCATCAAGTTCATTCCCGCACCGTCAGTCTCGTCGATGCAGGCGTAGCCCCCAATCAGCACTGACGCCATGAACGAGCTCACAAGCGAGATCCTCTCCGTGCTGTCGTAAACACGCCGCCTCGTCTGATACATCTTCCTTACCTGCGGGCCGGTGCACCTCTCGTGCGCCCGGCACCCCGTCATCCCGGCCAGCGCGAGCGCGCCTCCCAGGGCCGCCTCAACCTCCCGGCACTGCTCCGTCGTGCTGCTGTCCATCCACACCGGCGACTCCGGCGAGGCGAACACGCAGGCGAGCTGCGGCGCCAGGTTCTTGGTCGGGTCCAGGGAGGCCAGCACCGCGCCTGCTCCCTTGTTCCAGTAGACGCTGCCGTGCTGCTGTGCGCTGCCGGAGACGGCGACAACGCTGCCGTAGTCCACCTTGGGTCTCAGCCTGTGGAGGAGCAGCTCCAGGGCCTCGGCCCACATGAGCGGCGGAGACACGATGCGGCCGGGCTCAGTCCAGTCCCGGAGGACGCCGCCCTTGGTGCTGTAGTGCGGCAGGTCGGAGTCGAAGTGGACGGCGTCGTAGGCGACGATTGTGAGGTTGGCGTCCAGTACCGTGGCTTTCAGCGACCTGGTGTAAAGACTGTGAAGCACTCTCTAGACAGTAAAGACTGTGGAAAGCAATGGTGCTCTTGTTGATTGGGAAGAATATTATCACTACACTTGTTGATTTCGTTAGCCAGAGCACAGATAGCCAGAGGAATCAAACATGGGTATCGATCATATGATGGCTTTGAGGAAGCCGGGGTCGCCTCTGCCCCCTACGCGCCGCAGCCGCTCTCATTGGCACACCTCCTAACTCGAGCCCATAATCCCTATAGATCTAGGCCTGTTCTTGTGGTGACTTTATATATACATCTTAGTGCCCTGATTTAGGTTACAATCCCTAGATCCGGTCACTTCACCTGGCAGTACCAGGATACTTGGAACAATGGCTAGCAGTGGAGATGGATTAACTCAAGAACAGGAAAGGAAGAGGCGTGTGAGTCTTACTGCGTGGAGCAATCAAAGCCGAGGAAAAGGGAGCCGTCCGGGAGGCGGAGGGAGCAGCGATCGCCGTCGGCCATGTGGATGAGCAGCTCGACTAAACGGGTGCTCTAACCAACTGAGCTACGAAAGCTACCGGTGGAATTATCTTGACTTTATAATAATAGATAACACACCAGACCTGCGAGCTATCTGTAACTTGTAAGAGAGGAGCGATATCAGTTTTTGAGAAGACATCACGCAGAAATGAAATAGAAGCAACCCTTGGCCACTGATTGATCATGCAGATGATACATAGATGGAGCTGCATTCTATGACGAGAAATCACCAGCCATCTGAATATTTGACAGGCAAGCTCACTGGAGTTCAGTGGTTTACTAGCACACCATATCTACATTTGCACACGCCCGCCGACACCCGTTCGGTGAGGCGAAGCGCCGAGGGCCTCTTGGCGGCTGCGACAAAGCGGGCCATCGGAGCGGCCATCTTTCCCGGCGCCGCCGTGCTGGTAGACGATCAGAGAGAGATTCAGAGCAGAGGCAGTGGTTGAGCAAAGGGGAAAGCGACGGACAGACAGAAACAAAGCAAGGCAATCACGAAAGTGTTTGTGCCTTGACTCTTCCCTGTCCGAATACCGAATGTTCAACTGTTTTCTTTCACCGCTGGATAATTATATTTCATTGATGTGCAGTGCAGCTAAACAATCCTCACCAAAAATAAATAAATAAATAAAGATAGGAAGAAATTTTCGTGGATGGATCAACACATCAAGCATGTGTGATGTATCACAGAAGATAAACAGAGATTACATGACATGTCAAAGAAGTCATATGGCCAATGCTGATGAGCTGCTGGGTAGGGTGTCAAAATTCAGTTCCTAAGCAGCAGCAGCAAATACATAGCAACTGAAAATGGCACTGAGCCATGAAATGGCTTTCTTGCAAGGTTTCTTCATCAAGCATCCTCCCCTGCTGCGCATACATCACCCTAACAAGCAAGCATCACTCATGACTGCTTGACAGAATGGGAACCACGAGAATTCCCATGAGAATTCCACTGAAGCAGCATCCATACGATTGATGTCCCTATGTAAACAGGACAGGGTGAATAATCAGAAATGCATAGTCACTGGCTCTTGGCCATTTCAGATTGAATTCAGTTACCGCCTATTCTAATTATTTTCAAGTCTCCATATGTAAGTCCAATGAGCTTTGAATGTCATTAGGTCATTTTGCAAAACAGAATAGAAAAAGATGAAATCACAACGTTTTAAAGGCAAAAAAACATACAGGGCTTTTTTATCTACAAGCACGAATAGGGGAAAAAAACACTAGCTCTTACAGTTACAACTTAAAAGGCAAGTCTTTATTTCCTAAAACTAAATTGATTTTTTTTTTCAAAGGACAAATTGAATGAATGTTTCAGATACCACCCAAAGCAACCAATCCGTAATTACTGCAGTACTCAAAGCAAATTTTGTTGTGGAACTAAATAGGTGGTAAAGGGGAGATGTGAAACAAATGGTGTACTGAATCTGAAAGTAACATTCAGTACCTGCAAAGAAGCCAACTGTGCTCAGATTTGCTGCAGCCATGGTATGGTATATCAAGTATTCGGTGAGGAAATGGCCAAGAGCATAAATGAATGATAGGAAAGTGGCTATATAGAGAGGCTTATTTTCCAGGTTGAATGCACACAAAAAGCACAGAGTGCATGTCAGAAGCGTCCAGACCCCAAAAGTACGACCGTGTACATCCGTCACTGCATGTAAAAGAAAAATGTAAACGATATTAAGGAAAAGAGATTGTCTACAGTAAACAAGTCTTCACAAGAAATGAAAGAAATACGAAGCTTGTTATGACTTTTGACATGCCTGTAGCAAAAATAGCATAGACAATGTATGAGAATTTCTTGTGTAAATAATCCTAATGCACAGCAGCTTACAAGCACAAGTAAGTTTTCCAAAAGAAAGGGGAAATGATTGGGTTGTATGAATCACTCCTGTCTAGCCTATCTACATTATTAGCAACATGGCTACATAATCCTTTCTCAACCCCTACGGTAAAATGTAGCATGGTCACACAAATCATTCATGACTGCATGAATTGCTTCACAAATTCTCTTCATTGGACTGTGCTTACCTATCCCGATTGCATATTTGGATAGAGCTCTTTTACAGCACACGAAATTCAATATGAACCGTTCATTCTTTTCAATCCAATGAATCAGATTAGCTAGAATTTATTTATACTCAATCTAGCAGTAGAATAGCAAAAATACCCTTAACAAATTAACAGTTAAATTTGATTTCTACTACACACTATATACTAGAAATATAATGCATCATAAAATTTATCATTTGGAAAACCTTCCTTACTAAGATTTGAATCTTTGCTTGGCTTTTCTAGCCCCATTAAGTATGTTTTTTGCAAATCTAGTCTTCACCCGAATGTTTTCGCAAAAAACAGCCCCCTCCCAGACTACGGAAGAAGCGGCAGGCAACACGTGTCGCCTGCCGTGCTCATGCACCGTGGAAGGTGCCTAACGACGTAAAAAGCCGAGTCCCTTACACCCGTGGCACGACAAGGGCTTTCGCGGCCAGAGAGATCGGCAAATGCCCTACCATGCCGTGCTACTACGGAAGGTCGCTTAATTAAGTGACTAATTAGTAAGTGATTAATTAAGCGACTAAGTAATGATTAATTAATTAAATCACTAATTAAACAAACGACATCGACTGCCTTCCGCAGTAGTTAGCTCAGCAAGAGCTTGCCAAGCAGTCTAGCCGCGGAAGCGCGGCAACATGGACATTTTTGTCGCCAGCTACCATCCGTAGTGCACAAGCTCGGCATGCGACACATGTCGTTGACTTCTTCCGCGGTCGGACAAATGGCTATATTTGCTAAAACATTTGGATGGGAGTTAGATTAGCCAAAAAAAACATGCGCAATGGGGCTAGAAAAGCCAAAGCCTTCCAATGTATCCACTCCTTGACAATGTTTCAAAGCACAACAGATACCTTTTTTAAAAAAATGTTGAGCATAAACCCTAACCAATAACCTGAACATAATAAAACTGCAGCTACATAAGTCATCATCTTATAGAGATGGCTAGATGGGCCATGCCACGTGAGCCGGCCTGCGCACGAGACTGTGCGCATGGCCTAGACACGGCACAACCCAACTATAAATGGGCCATGTTGGCACGACACGAGGGCGGGCCGTGCTTAGACCGTAGCCTCAGCCCGGTGTGCGGGTATAGCATAGCATGCACAGTGCTAGGCCTGCATGGCACGTCCGTTTAGGCCCATCTAGCTGTTGCAGCCCGTTTAGCATAGCCCGGCCCAATTAGTCACATTTCGGCTCGTTTATTCGGATTTAAAAAATTCTAGCCGTTGGAGACTCAAAAAATTTCGAACAACCCCAATTTTTTCCAATAAATAGGGTAGCACCACTCCACCACCCCCTACCATATTTCCCCACCAGCAAACTTGCAATATCTTTTCTGCATTCTCTTTTGAAAATTCTCTTACTCTTAGTAATAATTTGGCAAAATTCATAATAGTGTCGCCAAAAATCCGAAATCTGGCTTCTGTCAAGAAATCAAGGTAAGAAGAGTGATTTAATTTTCCAGTATTATTAATATTTTCAATGAGATTAAATTAATAATAGCGTAATTATTTATTGTAGTTTTTCTTCATGAAGAACCAGGATTTTCCATCCTTCCAAACTTCTGATTTCAAGATTTCACCCGAGGACTTTCTTGCATCCTATCAAGCTGAAGAGGCTGCAGTACCTGTACAATCCTCAAGCTCTACAAGTGCTACTGTGTCAGCAAGCATCAGGGCAAAAAGATCAAGACACAGTACATCGGAAGTCTGAAAAAATTTCAACCATATTTTCAAGACGTCAAATGGTGTCCAAACTAGGAATATTGCAAGCATAAATTAGCTGCTAAGTTTCAAGTGTAACGGGGCATTTGAAAGACTAGCTGTAGTACAACCCTAGCGGTATGGTACGTCACTGGGACTACAGTCCTGAGGTAGCTTGTGAATCTCTTTGTCATTTAATCATTTCTCAAGATCTACCTTTAAATTTTGGTGAGTCATCAGCTTTTGAACACTATATTAGGACCGCTCCTAATCCTAAGTTTTCTGCAGTTTCTAGACAACAACAACTAGAGATCTGATTAAATACTATAATAATTGTCACGGTAAGCTAAAATAGCTCTTTAATATCTGCATTACCTGTACTTTTTCGGTATCTGACATCAGACGACATATGGAGAGGTAGGGCTAAAGAGGATTACCTTAGTGTAGTTGCTCATTACGTGAACAATGATTGGCAACTAGAGAATTGAATAATAGGATTCAAATTAATTGACGTAGCACACACTAGTGAAAATATTGTTGATTGTATTGTAAAAGTTGTGGAAGATTTTGGCCTTACAAATAAAAAATTTGCAATAATATTAGATAATGTTGCTTAAGTGATAGCAATTTCTAGAATATGATACACAATTAAAGGAGAGGTTGAGTAATAAATTCCAGATAAAGCAACAATGGAATCAAAAAAAAAATTGAAGTGTTCAGCAACATACCAATGTTGTAGCAGTTAACCATATTGCCTATGATAGTGCGTATTAATAAAAATAGAAAATGTACTCTTATAGGGTAGGAGTGACTTAAGCATCAAGTAAGTAGAATTCCATTTAACTGACATATCCCAACCAAACTTACGTGGACATACATCCATTGCAATACAATAGTTCTTATATGTTGTTATTCATTTAGGAGAATTATTTAAGATAGATATTGTAGTGTGAAATCTTTCTATGTACGGGTCTAACCTCTTCAAACCAGATTTAACTATAAGATTAATAATATAGCAAGCACAACACTAATGTAACAAGAAAGATTCGGCATACGTATTAAAAAGTGGAGTGAGAATGTCCATTACAGAAGTGTTTGCTATAGTATTATATAATATTATTGCAAAAAAATTTTTGTAAGGCCAAAATCTTCCACAACTTTTACAATACAATCAACAATATTCTCACCAATGTGTGCTACATCAATTAATTTGAATCATGTAATTCTCTTCTCTAGTTGCCAATCATTGTTCATATAATGAGCAACTACAGTAAGGTAATCATCTTTAGCCCTACCACTCCATATGTCTGATATCAAATACTGAAAAGTACAGGTATTAAAGAGCTCTGTTAGCTTACCACGATAATTATTATAATATTTAATCAGATCTCTAATTGTTGTCTATCTAGAAACTGCAGAAAAGCTAGAATTATAAGCGGTCCTAATATAGCTTTGAAATGTTAATGACTCACCAAAGTTTAAAGGTAGATCTTGAGAAGCGATTAAACGACAAAGAGATTCACAAGCTACCTCGGGACTGTAGTCCTAGTGGCATATCGTATCGTCAGGGTTGTACTACAGCTACGCCTATCTCATAGCCACTCCAGGCTTTTTCTACAGCTCTCATCATTTCTTTTCAAGTGCATCGTTCCAGTTGAAAACTTCGCAGTTAATTTATGCTTACAATATTTACAAATAGTATACCTGCTCTAGACGTTGTTTGACGTCTCCAAAATCTGATCGAAATCTTTCCAAACTTCATATGTACTATGTCTTGATCTTTTTGCCCCGGTGCTTGCCAACACAGTAGCACTTGTAGAGCCTGAGGATGATATATGTATGGCATCTTCTTCAGCTTTATAGGATGCAAGAAGATCCAGGTGAAATCCCGAAATCAAAAGGTTGGAAGGACAGAAAATACTGGTTCCCTATGAAGAAAACTACAAGAAATAATTACGCTATTAATAGTTTCATCTCATTGAAAATAATAGGAACACTGAAAATTAAATCACTATTCTTACCTTGATTTCCTGACGGAAGCCAGATTTTGGATTTTTAGCAAAACTATTTTTAATTTTGCCAAATTATCACCAAGAGCAAGAGAATGCAGAGAAGAGATTGTAAGTTTGCTGATGGGGAAATGAGGGGATGCTACCCTATTTATAGGATAGATTTATGATTTTCCGGAATTTTTTTGGATTTGTTTGAGCCTCCAATGACTACAAACGGCTAGAATTTTTGAAATCCGAATAAATGGGCCGAAACAAGCCTAAATGAGCCGTGCTGTGCTAAACGTGCCGAACAGGCCGCAACGGGTAAATGAACCTAAATAGGCGTGCCATGTCGTGCAATGCCGACCCAGCACTGTGCGTTCCGTGCCATGCCGGCACACCGAACCAAGGCTACAGCCCAAGCACGGCCCGCCCTCTTGAGCCATGTCGACACGACCCATTTATAGTTGAGCCGTGCCCACGGTACCATGCCACAGGCCGGCACGGCCATCTGGCCATCTCTATCATCTTACGTCTGCTATGATACTGATCTCTCCAAGTCACCAATAGACTAGGACTGGCACCATTCTTGGCTCAGCAGCTCTTCAAGTTCTACTTACAGCGCAACTAGTAAGGCCCAAACACTCAACTTCCCCGGAGATATCCTCTTGCCAAAATAATAATAATAATCTCGCAATCCAAACCCACTCCATTTCGAACAAAACAGCATTCAAAATCGCCTATTTGCGCAACTTGGAACACTAATTTCATAGAAGATCTCCCTGTCCGGACTCTAATACTCCATCAAGAAGATAGCAAGTTAGCAACCAATGTAGTACTAGCCAACCTGAACCTAACCCAGTCAGATCTACGAACCCACAGACCCCTCACGGATCGGCCCCACGGGAGGGGAACAAGCAAAATAGGGCATGTTGAGAAGAGGGAGAGCAGGAGGAAGTGGGTACGCACTGTCAGCCTGGGAGAAGACGGCGACGCGGAGCGCCCAGATGTCGAAGAAACCGAACCAGACGGAGGCGAGGCGGAGGGAACCGACCAGCATCAGCCACCACCCCAGCGCCCGCACGCCCTTCCTCCCGGCCTTCTCCGCCATTCACTCGGCGGCGATGCCTCGTGGGCGCGTGCGGGTGCGCGATCTCTCCTCTCCGGTGAGCGGCGAGTGGTGGGAATGGGAGATGCACAGCAGCAAAGTATGAACATTGAAGAGTCAACCTGTCAAATTATTCTGGGGGGATAAGTCTATGTCAGGTGGGGCCGCTTGACATGAAAGTAGGACACCTCAGTCATACAAGTAGGGGTACATAGGAATAATCGATCAATGCCATCGTTTCCTTGATATCATCATTTATTTATATTATTGATCATTTAGTCTATAATGTCTCACTAATATGTTAATACTGAACTTACATGTCAGCGAAACAAATAGGTAAATAACCAATTCCACAAAGTAAAATAGGACAAATGATCAATTCTCCCGGGTACAAACAGCTACCGGTCCCAGACAAGATCCATAAATAAATAGAAATAAAATAAATTTTAACTTAGATTAAAAGAAATAGTCCATACAAAAAATACAAAAAAGCAAAAATCGGAACAAAAAATAAGGAAATTTAGCAATTTGAATCCAGCGTGACTTCCAAAGTAAAATCTATAAAAATTGTTAATTAAAAAAATAAAAGAAAATTAGAAATTTGATTTCTATAAGACTTCCAAAGTAACATCCAACAATAAGTAAAATTCTGAATAATAGTTAAATAAAAATTAGGAAATAAAGCACTAGTCTATGTCCAGATAATCTAAATTAACTAAAATTTAGGATAAAAAATAGAAAATAGTAATTCAATTTTCATATCAATTCTAAAGTAAAATCCTTAAATAAATATAGTAACAAATATAAATAAGATAAAATAGCATTTTTATTTGTATACAAATTTCAACTTAAAACTCAAAAAAGAACCACATCAATCACAATAAAAATATTACAAATTCGGAATAAAAATAAAATGGCAATAAGAGATTCGATATGCATATGAGTTACCAAGTGAATTGAAAAAAAAATGAATTTTCCAGTAAAAACCAAATGGAAAATAGAAAAGTTTTAGGTTTAGGACACCATAAATGTGTAAATTTAGAATAAAAATTTAAATAAGATTACATATGTATTAGGAATTCAGTTTTATAGGAAAATCATAAATAAAATTTAATGGAAATTAGAAGTTTGATTTATATCTTTACTATATAAAGTGAGAGTTTCTTCCCACGTCACTTCATTAAAATTACCCACCTTTGTCGCTGCTCTTTAATTACCCACCTTTACCACTGTTAGTGCTCTTAATTACCCACCTTTGCCATTGCTCTTTAATTACCCACTTTTGCCATTGTTAGTGCTCTTTGCAAATAAACTTTTTGTCACAAATTGAGTTTTCGTTGCAACGCACGGGCACAATTCCAAAGCATTGAAAAATCTTTAAATTAGTTGTTATTTTGATTTTTACTTTTTTTTGTGTTACTTTTTGGTCATGTGGGAATCAGATTGCTGGTATTAACTTGTTTGAGGCTTGTTTAACTCACGTTTTGTTTTGCCCTTTTAATATTTTATCTATGAATGTCAGATACTTTTTTTTGTGATATCAATTTATATTGCATAAATCACCCACTTTTTGTGATAGTTAGGAGAAAAAGGAAAACATCGAACCATAGATATATGTAGTAATGAGAAATATACGTAGGATTTAAATTAGGTTTAGAAATTACTATGTCAACTATTTGCATGCCACATTACACCACCAATTTTTTCTTTCATAATTTGTCATCGAGCAAAGTAGCTAGATTTTATGTCATCTTTGCCGGTCATGCTCCGGTTCCTTCCTTATTGCATCAACACAAGTGTTATTAACTTCATGCATATCAATTCTGTGAAATCATGTGTTGAAAAATTGGCTTAGTAATGAAATTGGCATTGCAAAGTGGTTTTGGTTATAGCATGTGTGGTGCTTGTGCATGTGCTGTTTAAGATGTTTATTTGATATGTTGGTGATAGCATGATGATGTTTTTGCTTGATGCAACGTGCTCATGTGAGTGGTTGCATGGATTGACTTTGATAATGGATTTGCTCGATGCAACGCGCTCGTGTGAGTGGTTGCATGGATTGACTTTGAGTCAAGTCGTGGACTTGTGCACGGATTTGTTTGTTTGTTTATTCATGTGCAGGTGTTGCTCGAGGGCGAACGTGGTCGATGACGGGACCGGAACTAGGTTCATGGAGGAACTGAGGTTCAGGACTAGGTTCAGGAAGGAATCGAGGTCTTGGTGGTCGAGAATGTCATGCGGGATGTTCGAGCTAGAGAACATGCACATGAAGGCTGGTTAGTCACGTAATTACAGAATGTGGGTTGTACATGCGTGCAAGAGTTGTTTTTGGCCATGTTGGGCCAGGTTGAGATGTATACGAACTCTTTCCATGTGGGAAGTGGAGTTGTATTCAATCTCTTTATGTTTGCTCTGTATAAATAGGGGGATGTGTCTCCTGTTTATGTAGAGAGCCAGGTTTTAGAGTTTGTACTCTTTTGTTTGAGTACTGTAACCAGATCAAAAAATAAAGATCTTTCTTGCGTCTCCAGCGGCTGGCGATTTTTCGTTTTGCTCTTGGCTCCGGCATAGTTGATCGATCGCTTGAAGTTTTGTCCGTCGCAGCAGTCACGAAGTTCATCACGGAGTTCAGTTTCTTGCAAAGGTATCATCTTGCGAAGGTAATATCTCAAGATCTATAGATCCGATCGAATTGATTCTTTTTGAATTAACTTTGGAATTGAACCTAGTTTCTACAGTTACAATTTTATATCAATCCAATGGTTGGATCTTTAGGAATTACTATTTTAGTGAATGTATATCCTTTCGTTCTGGTTTTGGTCCGGCGTCTAACGATTCAGTCATCTTGCGAAGGTAATATCTCAAGATCCGTAGGTCTGATCATATTGATTCTTTTTGGGTTTAGTTTTTACAGTTAAAATTTTACATCAATCCAACGGTTAGATCTTTGGAATTTTCTATTTTAGTAAATATATATTAGTCTGCTCGCCTAAATCGCCGCTCGTCGCCCAAATCGCTTGTTCCGTCGCCTCGACTACTCGCTCGTCGCCGACTAGCCCATCGTCGCCAGATCGCTCTCTCGTTTCACCCAACTGGTCTATTGGTCACCCAGACTGGTCTACTGGTCTCCCAACTACGTAAACTGGTCTCCCAACTGCATAAACTGGTCTCCCAACTACGTGAACTGGTCTCCCTGAAAGTGCATCTAGCCACTTATGTTATTTTGGTGATTAATGACAAACGCATATAATGACAATCTATGTAATTGAGTAAATGCTTAACTTAGTGCTTAACAAATGACAAACCTCTAATATGATTATATTGCTATGAGACTAACATGTTATTGCCTAGTTGAGTATCAGCCTCATCTATTTAGAGGAAAATCAAGTGGGATGGTTAAGCAAAGATAAGGTATGCAATTTTGGTATCTCTTCTATATTTGTTATTGCATTCCTTTTGTGCAAATGCATAGTGAACTCCAAGCAGCATGTTGATTATATATATGCACATTGGTTCATGTCATATTTATTTGTGCATATATATTCATTTGAGTTCATTATGTGCTTTGTTTTTAGTATGCATATATTAACTAGAGTTAAACTTCATATTGTTATAGATTGACTTGGTGTATGCATGTTTTAGTTGTATATATTCTCATGCAATTCTCTTAGTGAAGTTTAATCTAGTGTTGGATCACATATTTACTCTTATTCCAAATATTAGTTGCACATGTACAATTCGTGTATATTCTATCATGTGCTTCATTTAAGTAAAGACTGTGATCCTTGCCATGATTTAATTGATTCATCATATCGGCAATTATCTCTCTAGTGCATATAGATCAATTACATATTCATCATGATGTACTTAGTAGAGAACATTTCTTATGTCAAGTGTTTCCATTTTTGTTGTGCTTCTTTATATGAAACACTTGTAGCAATCAACTGCTCACAAATATCAATTTATTCATATCTATTGAGCTTTTGGGACTAATATCTTTCATGAGTGGTTTGGAAAGAATTAGGTCCCATGTGTGTATGATGACCAAGATATCTTGGAGGATGATCATTAAGCCGAGGTCAACAAGACGGCGGTGTCACCAAGAGTTGAGAACTAAGTCAAGATCGACTTGGCGTGGAGATCGTCGGAGAGGATGATCAAGTCAAGATCGATAGGACGAGAGTCTCATGAGGTGAATCGAATCAAGTTGGATAAGGCGAAGATGTCATCAATCATTTGGTAAAAGACATCATGCACATTGCATCCACGGAGAAGACGGCATGCGAATTGAATGTAAGACTTAGATTTCTCATTTGAATTTGAGTTTAAGGATTGCCGTACTATTAAGAGGGATGCGACGTCGAATGACTTTTAGATTTGTCAAGTGCTCATGTGATCCATCCTTGTGAAACTGAGAGAGAGAGAGTGGTGTTGGTGGTGCAGGAAAGTGAGAATTGTAGGTCTCTCTTGGATTCTTGGTGAAATATGTATTTATCCTTTGAGATTTGGGTAGTGAGACCTTGTTGGTTGTGTAGCTCTCGTTCTTAGCTTTTGGTAGAGTCCAAAATCACTTAAATCGGAGTCCGGAGTCAAAAGTTATGCTCGTTTTCGTCAGGCTGCTCAATGTTGTTCGGACTATCCGAAGTTAGTTCGGACTATCCGAAGATTTCAGACTATCCGAACATATTTTCGGACTATTCGAGCTGAGTCTCTCTGTTAGCCAGATTTAACCCGTTCGGACTATCCGAACTTGAGTTCGGACTGTCCGAACTGACTCGAACGTTGAGGAAAACGGCTAGTTTTTGGTGGGCTCTATTTATAGCCCTATCCTCTCCCATTTGTGGGTGGCTGCAACCCCATTGATTTGAGAAACTATCCTCTTGTTCTTGAGCCCCCAAAACACCTCTTTACCCTTAGATCTAAGTGATCCCCTTTGTGAGAAGGGTAGGGAAGAGTTTGAGGAGTGAAGTGCTAGGTTGAGTGAGATTTGAGTTGATTGAGCACTTGATTTCATCTTCAAGCTTGTTCTTCGTGAGCATTTGTTACTCTTGAAGGTTGAGGACTCCTAGACGGCTAGGAGGTCGCCTACGAGCCACCGGTGCTTTGTGTGGTTGGCCGTGGGAAGTTTGTGAAGGCCGATTCCGCCTCCGCAAGGGAAGGAATCAAAGAAGTGAAGTCCGGTGAGTGCATTTGTGCAACACCGGGTGGAAGAGGGTTGACCGAGCCGCACCGGCGAGTGCATTTGTGCAACACCGGGAGGAAAAGGGTTGAAAGAGACCCCGGCTCAAGTGTGACCGAACCGCCTCAACGGAGACGTAGGATCCCCTCAAGGATCCGAACTTCGGGTGAAAAATCATCGTCTCCAAGTTTGCTTCTTACTCTTGCTTTAGTATTTGATTTTGAATCTTGAAATTGCCCGATCTACTTGTCTATTAAGTTTTCCGCTAGATCTGTACTTGATTAAAGTATTCTAGGCTAACTGTAGGGTCGAGGATGCTCCTAGAGGGGGGGTGAATAGGCGTTTTACAAAATTCAATCGCTCACTAAACAATCGCTCTAATCAACCCCTATGTCAAAACCTAATCAAAGATATATGCGGAAGCGATAAACTAGGTTTTGACAATTAAGGCCTAAATTAACTAGGCTCACTAGTGCACTAACTAAATTATGTCTCTACACAAGAATTGCTATATTGAACAAATAATTAATACTAAGCAATTCTAATTACAATCAAATAATTGAGCAATACACAATAAATGTAAATACTTGAAAGTAAAGGAGACAAGAGGCAAACGATGTTTTTCCGTGGTGTTCGGAGACTTGCCGGTCTCCCCTAGTCCACGTTGAGGCAAGCCCAACCACTTGGACCGGCTCCCGCTCGAGCACCTGCCTCTTTTCACTAGACATGGTTTTTCACGCTTTCGCGCAGGCTCAACCCGAATCTTCACAAACTTTGCCGGGGCTTCTCACAACCTTGAGAGCTCCCGCGCACGACGCCTACGCCGTCTAGGAGTCGGCAACCTCCAAGAGTAACAAGCCGCTCCTCCGCTTGAACTTCACCGAGCACAACACATGCGCTCCTGGTGATCACCAAGAGCAACACATGCACAAGGCCTCCCTCAAGCGCAACACATGCACAAGAGGCTCTCAAACCACTTACTAATTGCAACACATGCAATTAGTCTCACTCTTTAGCTCAAGAATCAAATTGAGCAGTGCAACACATGCAACCACCTCCCATAAAACTCACAAGAATACCAGCACCTTGCCAATGCCCCCTAAGGTCCCCTTTTATAGCCCATAAAGGAAAACTAGCCGTTTGGGGGCAAAACAGGAAAAAACTCGACAAGCCCGGTCCGACCGGACTCAGGCCGGTCCGACCGGCCCTCACAGGGCAACGATCGAAAAATCGACCGTTACATGGCCGGTGTGACCGCAAAAATCCCGGTCCGACCGCTCATCCGGTGTGACCGGAGGTCCTCGGCCGCACCGCCTCAAATGAGCAAGAAAACATGTGTTCTGGAAATTTCACACACTCGAGGTCCGGTCACACCGATCGGGGCGGTCGGACGGCCTTAGGCGGTCGCATCCGCCAAAGCACTAAAACGGCCGTAACTTTTTACTCCGAACTCCGATTTAGGTGATCTTTGATTCTATGCGAAGCTTATCACGAGGGCTATAATCTCCACCCATTTTTAAGATTTAAGCAACTATAGATATTTTTAAACATCACCAAAACAAAACTCTAATGTAGTCTTTCAAGTCTAAAACCGATTTTCCAAATCCTCGTGATAGACTTGATGAAGGGCATGACTACAAGCTAGAAAGAGGTCAACAAGATTAAAACTTGAACAAGTGATGATCAACTCATGATCAAAACAATTTGCAAAACATATTTGCAAATTCTATTCACATACTTCAAAGAACCACACGAAAACTCCAAATCCAACTTTCTCGAGCATCCTCGTTTTGCAACACATGCAAAAACCTAGCTCCAAGCAAAACCAAAACTCACTCAAATGCATGAGCTCTCTATTTGCAACACATGCAAGCCTCTAGCTCCATACAAACACAAAAACACCAAATCGTGCTTGAGCTCTCTCCTTTTGCAACTCATGCAAAACTTAGCTCCAAACAACCACAAGTTTTGGAAGGATTTGTTTTGTAAATAAGACATGAAGCTTCAACATTTGCAACACATGCAAAAGTGAACTTCACGTAAGAGTCAACGCATATTGCTTATCCTATTTGCAACACATGCAAATTAAAGCTCTATGCGAAAACCAAATGCATATGCTCTTCTTCTTTGCAACACATGCAAACCGAGCATAAAGCAATCAACAACCAAGCATAAGCTTAACCCATTCGCAACACATGCCAAATGGTTAACTCTTATACAAAAACCAAATCCAAATGGTTTGAGCTCGAGTGAACGCGGATTGAGATCATCAACACATGATGAAGCTCAAGCTAGGACACGACCCTCTTAATAGTACGGCGATAAAACTAGACTCAAAGACTACAAAGTCCTTAGCCTATCTAGTTATACCTTTGCCAAGACGCAAGCAATCCCTTTGGGGTCTTTATGATCTTCACTTCATATGCTCCCCGGATCATCACTCGACTCCTCTTTTAACTTCGATCCTCTTGACGCCCATCACCTCATGATGCCGTCTTTGTCCCGTTCTCATCATCTCATTCATCTTTGGACCTAACTCAATCACAACTCATACAAATAGTTAGTCCAAGATGCATGGTTGTCTCAATTATCTCTTGCACTCCACTAACACATAATGGATGCCTTTAGATCAATTGAGCACAATCTAAATCAATTTGAATGATTAAATGTGTCTTAAGTACAATAATGCAACACATGCTTCATTATACTTAAGAACTATTCATTTGTCCTTAATTAATCAAGGAACACCATCAACACATGATGAAATGTTCTTTAATGATTAACAAAACAAATGAACTCAATTTAAATTTTTATTTAAATTGATATGAGTATATATTAACTACACAAGTTTTCATATTCTCATGTTGATGAAAAATAATGATCCATAATGTGTAGGCTATATGGAATTGATCGTTACTCTAAGTCATCAACTATAGAATAAACCCCACATGTATATGTGCATAAATATGATTGACTTGGATATAATATACACATATTCAATTTGATTCCATTGGAGTATATCCTATATTACCATGAGTATACTAAAACTAGGCAATTCAAATATATACTCAAGGATTTAGTTTCTATGTCTTGATCTTTATATGTGTCAATAAGGAATGGATCAATACATTGAAACTTTCGAGTTAAATCATAAACTCCCCCTAAGTATGTGCATCCATATCATATTGAGAAACATGATGCACGTTTGTGGTTAATATAATGGGGACATTTATACTTTAACTCGAATCTAAAGTATGCAATTAAATACTAGAAGGAATATGCGTACATACCTTGGGTTTTCCATTTTTCATCCAAATATGAGACTGCTAAATATATATGCTCAATAAAACATGTTAGTCTCATAAAGATTAGGTTTGTCATTAAACATAGATTAAACATTAATTAACATCAATCACCAAAACCAAAGGCTCTTGAACTTACACTAACTAGCTTAATTTGGCGTGTTTAATATCCACAAATAGCCTAGATATATTTTTGCGAGCTGTGTGCTCTGGAGCATTCGGAATATCCGAACTCAACTCGGACTATCCAAATAGAACTTCGGAATATCCGAATAATACCCCGGACTATCCGAATCACTCAGACAGTCCGAAGTATATTTCGGATACTCCGAACTGTTAATTTTCGCTGCGATTTAGTTTTAAATTTTAATTCGCCTATTCACCCCCCTCTAGGCAACATCCCCTGTCCTTTCAATTGGTATCAGAGCTTGGTCTCTGATTTTATTAGACTTAACCGTCTAGAGAGTAAAGGATGTCGACTAGAAGATTAGAGCACTCACACGATCCACTTGTGCTAGATG
This sequence comes from Guadua angustifolia, assembly GCA_036346375.1. NCBI lineage: Eukaryota > Viridiplantae > Streptophyta > Magnoliopsida > Poales > Poaceae > Guadua > Guadua angustifolia. The sequence continues at coordinate 2,147,180 of CM070511.1, read as the reverse complement.
GTTCAAATTATGCTTCATGGAAATTAATTATGACTACTCATTTTAAATCCATGAGCCCCCAAATATGATGGATCGTAGATGTCGGCTTTTCCTCTCCATTGAATGAAGTTAATCCAACTGAAGGAGAGACGAAATGCCTACATCTCGATGCTCAAGCTACTTATGTTTTATCTTGTGTTGTTAGCGATAAAATTTTTGATAGAATATGCAATCTCAAGATCGCTCATGAAATGTGGATAAAGCTTCAAGAACTATTTGAATCATCCACTTCTATTGAGGATTGCATTAAGGAAGAAATGTCGGGAGATGAAACCTCGAGCTCCATCTCAAATGAAGAAGAACCGACATCTCCATCAACCTCAACATCTGCCTCAAGTGACGATGAAGATGCTTTTCTATCACAAATCCGTTGCTTCACGGCGAAAGGTAAGAATGAGGTAAGTGAGGATGATGATGATGAGCTCACTTATGATGAACTTATGAATATGCTAGAGGAGCTCAATAAATGTCTTGAAAAGGAGAAAAAGAAATATAAAATTTTGAAGCTTGAACATGAATCACTTCAAAATGGTTATAATATGCTTCAAGAAAATCATGAATCCCTCCTTCTCAAAAAAATTCATAAGCCTAAGGTAGATATAGAAATCTCATGTGATTTAATTGATGAAATGTCTTGCTTAAATGTTAATCCTAATATTTCATCAAAATTTGACATATCCACCTCTTGCAATGATTTAGCTTGTTGCTCAAATTCAAATGTTTCCACTTCCTCTATGCATGTTGAGACTAATCTTGTAGAGGAAACCAATGAGCTCAAGGCCAAAGTCATTATATTAGAAAATGACTTGAGGAAGTGCGTAAAGGGAAAAGCCATCCTCGACGAGATCTTGAGCAAGCCAAGGGTGCCTCAATATAAGCGAGGACTCGGCTACATCTCCAAGAGGGAGACTAGCAAGACAAGACACAACGAAAGACATTCGAAGATCATCAAGTGTTTTGCTTGCAACAAGAAGGAACACTTCGCCTCCGTGTGCCCTAATAAAGTGGAGATCAAGCCACAACCATCAACAATGAGGCAAACCAGCAAAGAGCAAGTCAAGAAGAAGAAGAGACGCTCAAAGCCTACTTGCTACAATTATCGGGAAAAGGGGCACATCGGTAAGGATTGTCCCAAAGGTATAACCCCTAAGCCTACTAATTATTTTAATGATTATTTGCTTAGGAAGGATAAGAATGGTAATGCATTTGCCAAGCTTGTCAAGTCCTTATGCCCGCTAAAAATGATAATGCTCAAATGCATAGGAAGAGTAAATCTAGAAATGGGTTTGCTAAAATTGTTAGGACTCCTAAGCCTACTCAAAGCAATTCAAATATATTGCTTAGGAGAAATAACAATAGCAAAACATTTGCTAGATATACTAGATCCTCTAAGCCAATGCATAATTTTAGTAATTATATGCTTAGAAGAGATTAAACTAGAAATAGTTTTGCAAAGTATCATTGTCCTCCCTAAGCCTTGTTATAAAAATGCCAATCAATAGTCTAGGAGGAATAATTATCGCAAACCTATTCCTAATCATGTTAGTCTTGTCAAAAATGTTAACATTAGGACCATTTGGGTTCCAAAATCTATTGTGACTAACATTGTTGGACCCAACAAGGATTGGATACCAAAAACTGCCTAAAAGATTTTTAGGTAATATGAGATGGATTGTACGTTTGGCTTCTTCGAAAGGGAAGTGGACTTAATCATTTGCAAAATAGAGCCAAGCATGAGGATGATCACTTCAATCTTGAGCCAATGCCATCTCGGGTAATAAGTATTTAAATTGATTCTTATAGCTTATAGCCTTGTGTAGGTTATATTGCATTATTCATGAAAATCAATTTAGATTGTTTGTTATATGCTTGCTTATGCTTATTAGTTGTTTTGATTGCAATCTTGAGCAAATTTGGGATAGTGGCACATTAAGGGGAAGTGTTAATTCATATCCATGTATATTACATCCCTACATGTGCCCATATTTATATAAGTGTTAATATATATTTTCAAAATCAAGCCATTTAGCCAAAAGTCATAATTTTGTATACTATTAGTATTCTTGTGAAAAACTAATTGCAAAATATATACAAATGTATTTGAAATGTTTTTTTAAAGGTTTTGGCTTCACAAAATCTATTTTGAAAAGAAAATGAGTTTCATGATCAAAATCTAGTTACTAGTATCTTGTTTTGGATTTAAACTTATAATTTTCATAAAATTATATGTAAAATTATTTTGAAAGTAATTCCAAAATGAAACCTAGAGTTGGTCATTCTTAACAATTCTTGTGTTCAAAAATTTTTCAAAAGACCAATCTAGCAAAAGTTATTTGATTTTGAAACTCACCGAAAAACTATAATTGACCCATAATGGTCATATTATTGCACTTAGTGAGTTTCTCGGTTTGGACCGGATTCTTAGCCATATCTTGGTTCAAAATAGTATCTCAAACTCATACATACTAATTCCAATCAAATATATTCTCATTTGCTTCGTTTGATACTTTTTGGATTATTGTTGAAAACCATATGCATACATATCCTTTATATGAGCCTCTTTGGTCAAAAGTCAAAAATATTGTTTAAATGGCCAATATTTGTGAAAATCTTTATAAAAGTTCTCAAATATGTATTTCAAATGTTTTACAATGCTTTCGAAGTAAAAATTCATATTTTAGAAACAAAATAGCAAATTCGGCCTCAAATGGATCATATAAGATCTTGATTTTGGATTAAATGAAATATTTTCATAAGTTAAAATCTATTGAGTTTTTGAAAAAGTGGTCAATACAAAACTCGTAGGGTTGGTCATTTTAAGCATTTCTTTAGTTCAAAGTTTTTCTAAACGACCAACCGTTAAAAAGTTATAGCCATTTGAATTTGGCCAAAATTCTTCAATTGACCCAAAATGACCCATTCTTGCATATTGTGGGTTTTGCTGTTTGAGTTGGATTTCTTCATGTTTCTTGTCTTTAAATAGTAGTTCTAACTCATACAAAGCTATGAAAGTTCAAATCTCCATGAAATCCAAGTTGAATTGCATTTTGAGCTTTTAATACAAATTCAACTTCTCTTTATGCCTACAAAGCGCATTTTGTCATATCTTTTAAAAGAAAATTCCTTTTAAGGAAATTCTTCTTGAGAAACCTTCTAAATAGTCCAAAGTTCATTTCTGAAGTTTTCAAATCTTTTGGACTTTATTTGAAGAAGTTTTGACATTTCTCCTCTTTGAGAAAAAATCATGCCTACAAAGCAAAATTTAACATATCTTTTGATTGGAGACTCCTTTTTTGAAAATTCTTTTTGGAAAAGTTTTTTATGAGTCTAAATTATGTTTCTGCAATTTTTGAAATAATTTCAACTTCATTTGAAAAAGTTATGAACTTTTCTCCTTTTGATCAAAAGGCTGAAAATTCAGACTTTTGCATATTTTTGAGATAATTTATGATTTTTGTATTTCCAAATTAAATAATAATTTGAGGGGACCACCTTTTTAAGAATTGATCCTCATTAGTTGGTCTACTATGCTAAATTTTGTCATATTTTTTAGACCTCATTTGAGCAGTTTTTCAGCCCTCTTTTAAAGCCTAAATGAAATGTCAAAATCTGAAAATCTGAAATTCTAGTTCATTGAATATTTGTGGTTTTCATATCTTTAAATTGGTTTCAAGGTGGAAGAATCTCTCAAAATAAAACTTGAGCATATTTAAATGTATTAGCTCCATGATATACCTTATAATCCTTTTGGAGCTTGTTTAATCAAGTTTTGTATGTTTGAAAAAGGATCCCTTTTTGGTTATATCATGGTATTAAGTTGATCTTTAATTGACATATAGTGTTGGTTTCCGAGACAATGAGCTTGTTTTGAAACAAATATGAATATTTTTGTCAAAATTCTAAATCATTTAAAAGTTATACCTTTTTTAAGTTCACCAAAATCTCTCTTTTGATCTTAGTTGGCATACTCTTGCATAAAGTTGGATTTTACGATTTGAATGGATTTGATTATTCAAATTGGCTTATAAATATCTCTCCAACTTATATGAAGCCATAGAAGTGCACATTTCTATTCAAAACTCATTTGGTTGCCCTTTTGAGGAATTGGTGAAGATTCTTATCCTTTATGTGTTTCAAATGCAAATTTCACCACATTTCTCAAAGTAAAATTGATTTATTAAAAAAATTTATTGGAAAACCTTCTCTTGCATATGGAGTTCATATCTGAAAATTTTCAAATTTATTTGAACTCATTTGTAAGAATGTTGACTTCTTTGGACTTTGTGTCAAAATCAAACCTCCAATGCCCATTTTGATCTAATTTTTGATTGGAGGGTGATATTTGAGAAATTCTTTTTGGAGAAGTCTCTTGGATGTCCATGAAACATTTCTGCAAAATCTCATGGCTATTGGACTTCATGTGATAAATCTTTGAGCCAATTTTAAAATGCTCAGTTTGCTGAAATTTCATGTTTAGGCTGATCGTGGGGCTGTTTTGTGATTTTTGTATCTCCAAATGGGTTCATAATCAGAGGAAAGTCTTATGACATGTTTTGATCCTCTATAGTTGTACTTCATTGTCTATTTTTTTCAGAATTTATGAGCCTTGTTTGAATCTTCTTTCAGCCCTATCAAAAAGCTTAAATGGAATGCCAAAACTGAATTTTTCAGCACATTGCACTTTTGAAATCTTGCCTGCCTTTAAGATGATTTGAGTATTTTCTTATGATGAAAACTAAGGTAACTTAATATATTGCTCCATGATTCATCTAAAATTATTTGGGAGCTCATTTTCTGTTGTTTTCATCCTCAGGATTTTTTCAAAGCGAGATTTCTTTTCCCGAAATTTTCGGTTTAGCATTCACTATTTTCAAGTTTTCGGGGTTTTCCTTTGCTCAAATGAATTTTCGGCCTTCATATCCCTCGAAGAGAATTTCGAAATGGATCTTTTCTGCGTTGATGATTTTTGCATTTGAGCAATGATTTAAAAGCTATAATCGATTTTGTACTGCTATTTGCATCTTTGAGATTTTGAGAGTTTTAAATTGGAATCTTGGCAAGCCTTTCAAGATGAAAACTAAGTGAGCCTATTCATTGCTCCAAGCTTCAAAGTGGAGCATATCTATTTAAGTTTTTATTCTAATGAAAGTGCATCTTATTGGCTAAGTTCTTCTGCAAATTGGATTTAATTGTATCTTAACCTCAAAATGTTTCCTCTCTTGCATAACTTGGAGTTTATTACGGAAAAGAGAAAATTTCCCTTGTAAGTTCAAGAGTGAGTTTGAATGTGTTTTATCCATATTCTCTCTTACAAGTGGATGTCAAGATTAAATTTGAATGAGTTTCAAATATTTTTATTGTAAATTGGTATAATGAAATCTTCAATTGGTATCTAATTGAATTTTTCAAATTGCGTGCAAGTAGTATTATCATGCTTATCGTCTATATCGTGCATGTTGTACTTAGACATTATCAAACTAACTTGGGTCAAGTTAAAAGATATTTGCTCCCGGAAATCGTGTGCTTGTCTATTGATGTTCAAGGTATTGGAAAAGGGGTCATCTTCGACGGTGGGATGAAGGAAATGGAGAGGAGCTCTATAGTCCGAGGGATCTAAGGCCGGGCGCGGTGATCATGACCGATTCGAACATGCGGTGGACAAGAATCGACAAAGGGACGTGTTTCTTTTTGACCATATTCAATAATGTCTTTGCACACCATTATGCTAAATTGTGACATTCTAAATGGTGTTGTATCTTTCAATTGGTATCATTAATTGGTATCTTTAGAGAGGTATCCTCTAATCCTAAATTGTTTTGAAGTGTCATCTAACTTGCATTTGGCATTATCAAGAATTAAAAGGTACATATGGGGAGAATTTTGTTCTCTCTTTTGTATTCTTGATGAATCCGTTGTCAAATGGGGAGAATTTTGGAGTCAAAGGAGGAGAATTTTGGACACATATTGCACATTCACACACATTTTTTTCTTTCATTTCTCTTCTTTTTAGGGGGAGATTATTTCTTCTTTTTAGGGGGAGATTTTTCACTTTGCTTTTTGTTTTAAAATAAAATTTCTTTAAAATTTTCTTGTGAGGTGAATGCCAATGTCCAGTTCTAAATAGGGCTGTAAACGAGCCGAGCTTGAGCGAGCCTGGCCCTCCAGGCTCGAGCTCGGTAAGGCTCGGCTCGAGCTCGAGTTTGGGTTCGAGTCTGGACTCAGGCTCGATCTCGACTCGGTCCAGGCTCGACCAGGCTCGAGCTCGGCTCGACTAAGCTCGATAAGCTCGGGAAGCTCGGTAAGCTTGAGTAAGCTTGGTTATTTTGTAAGCTCGGTAGGCTCGATAACAAGCTCGAGTAAGTTCGTCTCGAGAAAGTTCGGTAACAAGCTAGAGAAAGCTCGATTTAAGCAAGCTCGATCCAGGCTCGAGTAGGCTCGCGAACTATTCGAGCTCGACTCGGTTAGGCTCGCGAGCTCGAGCTCGAGTTCGGCTCGTTCGGAGCTCGAGCCGAGCTCGAATCGAGCCTCTCACGAGCCGAACTCGAGTAGCTCGCGAGCCTCGAGCTTTTTTTACAGCCCTAATTCTAAATGGTGGTGCCAATGTTTTCATCAAGGGAGAGATTGTGAAATCATGTGCTGAAAAATTGGCTTAGTAATGAAATTGGCATTGCAAAGTGGTTTTGGTTATAGCATGTGTGGTACTTGTGCATGTGCTATTTAAGATGTTTATTTGATATGCTGGTGATAGCATGATGATGTTTTTGCTTGATGCAACGTGCTCGTGTGAGTGGTTGCATGGATTGACTTTGATAATGGTTTTGCTCGATGCAACGCGCTCGTGTGAGTGGTTGCATGGATTGACTTTGAGTCAAGTCGTGGACTTATGCTCAGATTTGTTTGTTTGTTTATTCATGTGCAGGTGTTGCTCGAGGGCGAACGTGGTCGATGGTAGGACCGGAACTAGGTTCATGGAGGAACTGAGGTTCGGGACTAGATTCAGGGAGGAATCGAGGTCTTCATGGTCGAGGATGTCATGCAGGACGTTTGGGCTAGAGAACATACATATGAAGGCTGGTTAGTCACGTAATTACAACATGTGGGCTGTACATGCGTGCAAGAGTTGTTTTTGGCCATGTTGGGCCAAGTTGAGATGTATAAGAATTCTTTCCATGTGGGAAGTGGAGTTGTATTCAATCTCTTTATGTTTGCTCTGTATAAATAGGGGGAGGTGTCTCCTGTTTATGTAGAGAGTCAGGTTTTAGGGTTTGTACTCTTTTGTTTGAGTACTGTAACCAGATCAAAAAATGAAGATCTTTCTTGCGTCTCCAGCGGCTGGCGATTTTTTGTTTTGCTCTTGGCTCCGGCATAGTTGATCGATCGCTTGAAGTTTTGTCCGTCGCTGCAGTCACGAAGTTCATCACGGAGTTCGGTTTCTCGCAAAGGTATCATCTTGCAAAGGTAATATCTCAAGATCTATAGATCCGATCGAATTGATTCTTTTTGGATTAACTTCGGAATTGAACCTAGTTTCTACAGTTACAATTTCATATCAATCCAATTATTGTTTTAGTGAATGTATATCCTTCCATTCTGGTTTTGGTCCGGCGTCTGACGATTTAGTCATCTTACAAAGGTAATATCTCAAGATTTGTAGGTCCGATCACATTGATTCTTTTTGGGTTAGCTTTAGAATCAAGTCTAGTTTCTACAGTTAAAATTTCACATCAATCCAATGGTTAGATCTTCGAGAATTTCTATTTTAGTGAACGTATGTCAGTCTGCTCGCCTGGTAACCCGACTGCTCGCTTGGGCGCCCAAACTACTCTATTGGTCGCCCAGACTAGTCTATTGGTCGCCCAGACTGCTCTACTGTTCGCTCGACTAGTTTACTGGTCACCCAAACTGGTCTACTGGTCTCCCAACTATGTAAACTGGTCTCCCAACTGCGTAAACTGGTTTCCCAACTACGTGAACTGGTCTCCCGGCTGTGTGAACTGGTCTCCAAGCAATTTGAGTTTAAATTGGGGTATGTTAGAATAACAAAGTCCAAAATTTTGATTTTAGCTTCCGCGCAATCGTCCACCCCCCTCTGATTGCTACATTAGTATATTTTGATCCTACAAATTCATCAATCTTAGAGCACTTTGTAGAACTTAGATATGTTTTCCGTTATTGGTGATTAAAGTTAAAAATGAAATTGGATAGTAGTTTAATCTACCTAAAAACTTAATACTGAGTACTATTTTCATAATCTATAAATTTTTTACTTAATTATTTTTGCTATTTAGATGGAGACTAAATACTTCATATATAAGAAGTTAGCTCATACAAATGCATTGATGCGGGCTAGATAAAACTAATCTCCCATGTCTTCATATCAAGTATAGGGATAATGTTCTATACAATCTTCAAGGGACTACAATTTTAAGCAGACCCCATTCATCTGGATGGTTGGATCGAGGCGACGAACGGTGTCAAGCTGCAGTGGCCGCTACAGTAGGAAAAATCATTACAATATTTGCTACAGTAGTCCAGAAAAAAAACTGGATCGTCACTTTCTATCCAACAGTCCACATGTGCCTGCCAAAATTGTAGTTTCTATGTGGCTACACTGGATCTCATTCCCAAGTATAGCTGTGCAGTATAATGTAAGTGAAACATTAATGTATTTCAGCTTATATTGTTTAACATGTGATTGTGATATATCAGTTCGCATTTTAGAAAGAATCAGTCCAACGCAGCATATTATCTAATTAAGCGGTCATTTGTTACTTGACAAGCAACACAAAATCCTGATTATTCTAAATACATTCCATTGATAATGCTACGCAGGGGAATTGAAGAAAGCGGGTTTGTTTGGTTTGATGACAAATTTACATCACTAAACCTTACCAAAATTTGGCATTACCAAAATTTAGTCACCAAATTGGCTACCAAAGTTTTGGCCAAAGAATGGCAAGAAAATAAACTAGAGAACAAAGGTAGAAGGAAATCTTGTCAAAATTTGTTAGCAATCCAAATGCTTATCAAATTTGGTCAACGCTATCAAAAATTGGTAAGACACACATTGATATCTATTGGAAGCAAACCAAACAGGCCAAGCGTTTTTACTCCCCAAAGAAGTCGCCATGCATGGCGCACCAAATGGCTATCGTTGCTGGTTGCTGCTGCTGCACCACGACACAAACGCTTTCCTAGGCAAGTAAAGATACTGAAAGATCCACTGATGGAAACTTTCGTATTTTATACAAAAAAACATCCCATATTTACAGAAATATACAACATTCACGCGAGTTCGCAGAAATCTCCACCAATTTCTCCACCTGAAAATGCGAAATCTCAATTTCTCCATTTCAAAACGCGAAATCACTGATTTTGCGTTTTGAAATTGCGAAATTGAGGTATTTGCGGTTTGAAATTGCGAAATTGAGGCTTTACGTCACTTCAATATTTATGAAAATTTTTCTATGAAATGAATTGGAGGTTATCTAGATACTGTAGAAATTTCGGATTAAAATACTTTTTACATATTTTATTAAAATTCTGACAATCTGCTCTGCACAGTTTTCTGATTTTGGATTTTGATTTATCAGACAATCCAAATATTTTTTACAAATTTTTGAAATTTTGTTTTTCAAATTTTTTGAGCTAAGGATTCTTATGTAAAATTTTTAGCTCAAAATATTGCTCCATTATTTAATAAAAATTCCGAAATTCAGAGTACTAGTTTTAATTCTCTCTGTTTTTGAATTTTTAAATATTACGAAATAATTTATTAATTTCTTAAAATTATACTGTAGGTGTATTAATGGCTCCAGAAAATAATATAAAATTTTTAGCTAGAGATAAATCATCATTATTTTCATTTAATTCTGACAATGTTACTCTTTTCCAATGAAGCAAAAATCAAAAAAAATCTAGAAAATTCAGAAAATACAGGAAAGGCAACAATAATACGGCGCTGCACAAAGCATGTTACATTAACGCCGTTGCCCTCTCAGGTTGTCCTCCGGGGTGTACGTGTCAGGAGGATGTGTGTCCCTCCTCCCGGCAGCCTGGGATGGCCCATATCTGGTACCCGGAGACGGTGTCAAACTGCAGTGGCCGCTACAGTAGGAAAAATCGTTACAATATTTGCTACAGTAGTCCAGAAAAAAGCTGGATCGCCTTTTTCTATCCAACAGTCCACATGCGACTGCCAAAATTGTAGTTTCTATGTGGCTGCACTGGATCTCATTCCCAAGTATAGCTGTGCAGTATAATGTAAGTGAAACATTAATGTATTTCAGCTTATATTGTTTAACATGTGATTGTGATATATCAGTTCGCGTTTTAGAAAGAATCAGTTCAATGCAGCAGGGTCGACCCTAGGGGGGGCAAGGTGGGCGGCCGCCCTGGGCCCCCGAAGTCATGGGGCCCTCCGGTATGTAAGTTCCCCTATGGGCTTTTGGCCCAGCCGCACGCAGGAAGGACCGAAGGAGGCCGCCTGGACGCCTCGTGCCCTGGTGACGACGCCGTGACGCATGACTACGTGAGTCCAGGAGCAGGAATCGAACCGCCGCATCCCGAGTTCCCTAGTCCGGAGTCCAGACGCCCTCACGCCCGTTAGTCACCGCCTCCTGCCTCCCGAATTCCTTCCTAATGCCCTGATCGTAGTCGCAAAATCGCAAGTTCCGTCGCCGACGCAGATTGATTAAGACGCCGCTTTGCTGCGTGGTAGCGGCGCGAGCGACGCCGGACACTCCCGACTCGGCGACTCCCCGAGTGTAAGTTCAACCATCATCAGTTATGGTTTTGGTGTTAATGACAAATCTAATCTTGTGTTAATGACAAATCTCATATTAAGTTTATCCCCTAATGCGATATTGTTATTAATGACAAATCTTATATCGAGACTAACTTGTTTATTTAGAATGTCTTTGATTAGTCTCATCGCATTGAAAAATGGAAAACCCAAGGTATGTTTGCATATTCATTCTAATATTAGTTGCATACTTTGGAGTCAAGTTAAAATATGAATGTCCCCGTTATATTAACCACAAAATGTGCATTATGTTCCTCAATCCATATATTACATGGATGCACATATTTAGGGGGAGTTTGTAGTTTAACTTGAAAGTCTCTTTGTATTGATCGATTCGTTATTGACACATATAAGGATCAAGACAAAGAAACTAAATCTTTGAGTATATATTCGAATTGCCTAGTTATAAGTATACTCGTGGAAATATAGGATATGTTCCAATGCAATCAAATTGAGTATGTGCATATTATATCCAAGTCAATCATACTTATGCACATATACATGTGGAGTATATTCTATAGTTGATGATCTAGAATAATGATCATTTCCATACAATTTACATATAATGGATCATTACTTTCCATCAACATGAGTATATGAAAACTTGTGTAATTAATATATACTCATATCAATTTAAATGAGAATTTAAATTGAGTTCATTTGTCTTAGTAATCATTAAAGAACACTTCATCATGTGTTGATGGTGTTCCGTGATTAATTGAGGACAAATGAATAGCTCTTAAGTATATTGAAGCATGTGTTGCATCCTTGTACTTAAGATACATTTAATCATTCAAATTGTTTTAGGTTGTGCTCAATTGATCTAAAGGCATCCATTATGTGTTAATAGAGTGCAAGAGATAATTGAGACAACCATGCATCTTGGACTAATAAGTTTCATGAGTTGTGTTTGAGTTAGGTCCAAAGATGAATGAGATGATGAAAACGGGACAAGAACGACATCATGAGTTGATGGGCGTCAAGAGTGGATCCCGAAGTTAAAAGAGGAGTCGAGTGATGATCCCGGGGGAGCATATGAAGTGATGATCATAGACCCCAAAGGGGATTGCTTGCGCGCGGCAGCGAAGGTATAATTAGATAGGCTAAGGACTTTATAGTCTTTGAGTCTAAGGTTTTATCGCCGTGCTATTAAGAGGGTCGTTCCCTAGCTTGAGCTTCATCATATGTTGGTGATCTCAATCCGCGTTCACTCAAGCTCAAATCTTATTTGATTTGGTTTTTGCATGTGGGTTAACCATTTGGCATGTGTTGCAAATGTGTTAAGCCTATGCTTGGTTGTTTTGCATTATGCTTTGATTTGCATGTGTTGCAAATAGGATAAGCTAATGCGTTGGCTTTTGCGTGAAGTTCACTTTTGCATGTGTTGCATTAGTTGAAGCTTCATGCTTTGGTTTCGCAAAATATTTTTATAAAACCTTGGTGTTGCTTGGAGCTAAGTTTTGCATGTATTGCAAAAGGAGAGAGCTCAAGCATAATTCGGTATTTGTGTGTTTGTATGGAGCTAGAGGCTTGCTTGTGTTGCGAGTAAAGAGCTCATACGTGTGATTTGGTTTTAGTTGAAGTTTGATTTGTGGTTGCATGGGACTAGAGAATTGCATGTGTTGCAATTAGAGAGTTCATGCATCTTGATTTGGTGTTGCTTGGAGCTAGACTTTTGCATGTGTTGCAAAGAGTAGTGCTCAAGCATGAAAGATGTTTATTGTGTTATTTGCAAGTTCGTTGTGCGAATAAACTGAGGTTTATGAGTCCGGAATTCCGAGAGCATGTGAGTGGGGCTTGCAACGGGTGTTGGCAAGTTGACCGGGTCTTGTGTTGACCTTCACATGGCTAGGGGGATTAATCTCATAAACTCGAGTTTGATTTGCTTGATACGTTTTGCAAATAGATCTTGAGTTGGCTGCGAAATGTGTTTTCGCAAATTTGGTTTGAATTCTTTGAGCATGAGCTAAATTGGTGCAAATGTATTTTGCACGTGTGCATGATCATGTGTTGATCATCCTTGAGGCTCAAAGAATAAAGTTGGTTTTTTGATAAATGGATTTGGAGTTCGATTTCCTGGTTTTCTCCTGCGACCGGTACTACCGGGCATGGCTTGCGGTAGTACCGCAAATGCGGTACTACCGGGGTTTTGCCGCTGGTAGCTCTTTTGCAGAGCGGTGCTTTTCTTGGTCGGGCGAGGCCAGCACTACCGCATGTCTGGGGCGGTAGTACCGCAAGGGCAGTACTACCGGCCGTTGGTTGGCGGTAGCTCTTTTCCAGTGGGCTGGTTTTCTGGTTGTGCCGAGGCCGGTACTACCGCTCGGTGGGTGCGGTAGTACCGCAAAGTCGGTACTACCGGCCCTTAGAGGGCGGTAGTACCGGATATTTGACCGTTGCCGACCGTTGGAGGTCGGGGGCGGTACTACCGGCCCTTAGAGGGCGGTAGTACCGCATTTGCTGAATTTTGCCCATTTCGCCCCCAAACGGCTAGTTTTCTTGGTGGGGGCTATATATACCCCCTTGGGGGGTTTGGGCATGTTGTTGTTGCTATGTGGGAGGTGTGTGCATGTGTTGCTCTCCTCCATTTGCTTCTTGAGCTTAAGTGTGAGCACTAATTGCATGTGTTGCAATTAGGGAGTGGTTTGAGAGCCTCTTGTGCATGTGTTGCACTTGAGGGAGGCCTTGTGCATGTGTTGCATTTGGTGATCACCGAGGAGCGCATTTGTTGTGCCGGTGAGGTTCAAGCGAAGGAGTGGCTTGTTGCTCTTGGAGGTTGCCGACTCCTAGACGGCGTAGGCGTCGTGCGCGGGAGCTCTCGAGGTGTGAGAAGCCCCGGCAAGTTTGTGAAGGTTCGGGTTGAGCCTACACGAGCGTGAAAACCACGACTAGTGGAAAGAGGCGGTGCTCGAGCGGGAGCCGGTCCAAGTGTGGGCTAGCCTCAACGTGGACTAGGGGAGACCGGCAAGTCTACGAACACCACGGAAAAACATCGGTTGTCCCTTGTCTCTTTACTTTCAAGCATTTACATTATTGCATATTTATCAATTGCTTGATTGTATTAGAATTGCTTAGTATTAATTATTTGTTCAATATAGCAATTCTAGTGTAGAGACTTAATTTAGTTAGTGCACTAGTGAGCCCAGTTGATTTAGGCTTTAATTGTCAAAACCTAGTGTATCGCTTCCGCATTATCCTTGATTAGGTTTTGACATAGGGGTTGATTAGAGCGAAATATTTAGTGAGCGATTAATTTTGTAAAACGCCTATTCACCCCCCCTCTAGGCGCTTCCTCGACCCTACACCGAGGCCCTGCGCCCTGTTGTGCCTTCCGCCCTTTTGTTCTGCCTCCTAGTCCTAGAAAAAAATATGTCAAGTACCAAGTAAGTGTTTATGATTACAATTTACATTTATCATTTTATAAACTCTAAAGTGTTATATTGAAGTTATTTTGGTATATCGAATATTAATTTCTTCAATGATGTGTGTTTGTAAGACTATATATATACATGTATGTATATGTGTGTGTATATGACGAGGTAGACAGGGCCTCCATATAAATTTTCGCCCTGGCCCCGAAATCCCAGGATCGGCCCTGCAATTCAGCATATTATCTAATTAAGCGGTCATTTGTTACTTGACAAGCAACACAAAATCGTGATTATTCTAAATACACTCCATTGATACTACGCAGGGGAATTGAAGACCGCCTTTTTACTCCCCAAAGACCAAATGGCTATCGTTACTGGTTGCTGCTGCACCACAACACAAACGCTTTCCTAGGCAAGTAAAGATACCGAAAGATCCACTGATCAGACCGATGGGTATACTCACGGCAAAACATGTATTCAGATGCAGAGATTTGCAGGCACCTGATCTGACTTGAGAGACACTACTGTGACTAGTCCTCAGTGGAACGTACATTTTGTTTTGTTTGATACTATACGGGTAGACTAGACAAGACCTGTAGGTTGCAGATGCAGGCTGACCACGCCAACTCCGATGCCTTGTTGCATGCAGATGCAGTAGTTTGTTTCTACGCCAATTTTCACGGGTGATCTAAGTCATCTAACTACTGTTCTGTCCTCTGCAATGCTCACGGAAAGATTTTAGATGGAAGAGGTCTCCGAACGAGGGTTCACAGTATCCAAATCGCAATAGACGAGATTTTTTTAAATTGAAAAACATTTAGTTGAAAGTCGGTCAATAATCGGTAGAAATCAAAACGTTTCGAAATTAAACTTTTCGATAAAAATTCAAAAAAAAATCGATTTTCACTGATAATCGTTCGATATGCCTTAATAATTGACCTGGGTGATTTTGTGAACTTGCGTTCTTCGTGGTCGATTTTATGAGTAATTTTCGCTCGATATTCATAAAAAATCGAGCAATATTCAGCGATTATCACGATATTTACGTCTCATAAATTTTTCAAATTTTTTATTTTTGATCTTTTTTAATTTTTTATTTAATCGGTTTACCAATCGGTATTATATACCGTACCAACTTAATAAGGTCGATAATCGCGATATTCAAATGATTATCGATGATATTTCTCTGAACACTTTTGGGAAAACAGTTTTTCGCAAATATACCCTTCTTTGATGCAGCACCTTTCTAGATAGATTGATAAAAAAAATATCCTCTCTCTAGGTGACACGAGCTCAAAGAGCTTAGTAGCTTCTTAGACAACTACCAAGCATAAGAAGTTCATTAGGGTTGCTATCGAGAATCGAGAGCTGAAGGGGAATGGGTAGGCTACTCTATCATAAATTTAAAATTTTCTACTGTGTAACCAAGAAATCACTGTAAGTTATAGATTATGAAATTACAACTAGATGCGCATACTCGTAGTAGAAATAGAGTCGATGTAGCGTGTTGGTGCGGTTGTAGTCAAACTAGCCTCGTGTCTCCTCCAATAGCTCTTCGTGACCATCACAAGTTGTGGATTGTCCGTGTCACCATCACAGATTGCAGATCGTCTTAGCGTTGAAACTTCGTAACATACAAGGCAGGGACGCCATGTGCCGGAGTGCTAGCCAGTTGCACGCTTTTAGGTGAAAGAGGCGTGACGGCTAAGATTTCGAGAATTTCAGACTTCTATGGTGTCTCTAACCCTAAGTCACCACCTCCTTCCTTTATATAGACGCCCCACAATGAATCTCTACGTTAGAGCCCATTAGGAACTCGAGACTCATCACAATTCAGATCATCATTTGAATTAAGTTCCAACCCTTTAAGCGAGTGATCCTATAGATTCACGTATACTTAGACATAGCCCGAGTACTCTTACTCGACTATTAATTGGTAGCGGCCCCTAGCAGAATATGCCAACTCCTGAGTATATGTAAAAATCACATCGAACGAACCTTAACAATACTTAGTTATATTTATTTCCCTTTGTCTCATAATATTGATCAAATTCAAGACGAATATGTGACACATTCTTGTTTAGCTAGCTCAACCACTCTTTCTCGATTGTGTAACTCGGAATCCTCTACTACAGTTAACTCTTTAATTGCAAGTAGCATTGGTATACATTTTTAGAATCCGACTACTCAGGAGGCTTAGAGATATCTCTCCCGTTATATAGAGGGAAAAATCCTATCTTGATGGGCCATGCCTCGCGACATGCTTCGGGATAAACCCGAAAACTATCTTTATAACTACCCAATTACGGAGTAGCATTTGACAATTCCTAAGCAAGTCATTACATATCTCGAGTATATATGTCGACCTTAAGTCTAAAGATATAGCATGTATATTGTATATAAGACCAACTAATAATGATGAGTAAGATTACAACGTTCTTGCAGTGTCTCAGGTGAGTCAATCCGACTCCATTTTCTCTGGCATGTGTCTATATTATTAGTTTGATATCTCCATATCTATAGTCCGTGAAATATGGTCATCAACCAATACATATGTTAGTTTATTCATGTGTTCTCAAATATTTATCAACTACGAATCACTTTAGAATAATCATCACAAAGTCATATATATATATATATGAAGTTTTTCAAACAAGTCACATACTTCCTAATAAATAATAATACCATTATTCAAGGAATAAGATAATAAATCATGAATATAAAGAAATATAATCATCTCTATCAATACCTCTAGGGCATATCTCCAACAGGAGCTCCGTAAGACCTGCTGAGCATGCGAGCTCCGTCCGATCTAGGGCGCATGGCAGCGACATGGACCCAGCACTATTGCCACTATCAGCCGACCTATTGTGGCCACAGAAAGCTATCGAACTTCTCAAACACGACCATACCTTTCGCGGCTAGAGTATGCATCATTTTTACAAATTTATCTAGAAAAAAACTAAATTTTTTATATAAAAAGAAAGGTTACAAGAGACTAGAAAAGCCATCTCGGCTTCGGTGCAGGAATCGTGGCGAGCAAAGCCGAGTAGCTGACCGTTGCTAGTACAACGATTCCTAGTACCAGTGGTGCTAGCAAAAAAAAAATGCAGTCCCACATGTAAGTGAACGAGTGAGGCAGAGATAAAGTGCGGTGAAAAAATGTAATGTTTTTATCTATTTGTCGGTTCCGTCCTAGAGAGAGATGTGCTAAAACTATAGGAGAAAAACAAATCTAGTCGTTAGAGCCTATTTGTTTTTCTTTTGATTCTGGATTCTGGCCTTAAAAGTAGAATAAAAAATATTAGAACCACACTCTACTTGTGTGCTTTTGAATTTCAGCTTTTAAAGAATCAACTTCTCTATAACCACAATCTAGAATCAGCTTTTGGAGAATCATACCCTAATTTCAGTGAGACTATGAATCAAGCACCTACGCGGATGGCCTTACAATATTGCATGACAGCAAGGTTCAAAATCCTGACGAAACTTTGGAAATTTTGGCTAAGATTTTGGATTGCGAATGGGGACGAGATTCTAAATCCCGGCTGAATAAAAAGTTGAAAAAATTTTAAATTACTATAGCAATTTTAGAAATTTTAGCAAATTTACCCGAGATCTCGGTATTTTTTATGGGATTTCAACTTTGGAGGAGCAAATTTGTCTCAATACCCCTTAAGAATGCCATCTTACATGAACATATTTGAAAAAACTAAATTTTCAAGACATATTATAATAATAATTAAAACACTTTTAAATATTTTTAAAAATGTATAAGCTTGATCATACTTTAAAATTTTCATGGTACCATCTTTAGCAGTCTAGGATCATATAGAAAAAGTTCTAAAATAATTCAACTTCATTTGTTATGTTTAAAAAATGAAAAATAGATGGAACACAAATAGGATAGTAAATATATTAGAATTTTATAAATTTTCTCGAGTGTAATCATGATCTGAAATTTTTGGAAGAGCTTAAGCATTGTCTCGGAGGCGACCAAATTAAATGTGACTGAAATTCAAAAAACAAATTTCAAATCTGATATTTTTTAGGCTGATATAAACGAAATTCCTCCTATGAAATAGTTTCCTGGTGCTAGAAAAAATTAGAAAAATATATAAAAAAATATGAAATTATTTATCTATATTTTCTATCCATTTGAATGCAAAATACTAAGTATTTGCACATAAAACACTAGTTGAAACCCTATTGCTATTGATTAATCAATCTCCTATGCTATGAGAGGCTTGAGCTTAGGTGCATGACAAGTAATAGCTATGAGAGGCTTGAGCTTAGGTGCATGACAAGTAATAGCTAGGTGATGTGATTACACTGCCGTTTTTCATTGATGTATTGATCAGTTAATGTCACACATATATTTGGATAGCACGTAGCAGCAGTATACTGTCTAGTGCTCTTTTTTCTTTTGTAAGGATTATCTTCAGTTGAGGCATTGGTGGTATTAGCATTGATTACCCTCTCATTGACCTGTGGTTTATTAATGATCATTTATGATGATAATGATGGTTGCACTAGTTTTCATATGCTCTTTCCTGTCACTTTTGTGGGAATAGAACCTAAAGACGATTGATATCATAGGACCGACTATATACTGACTTCTCTTTGGCTGAAAATTTGTGATCATCTCGGTCAAAAAAACCCAAAATCTTGCCAAAATACATTCTCAACCATATTTGATCATCACATGGCAAATATTTCCATGTGATTTGCTCTAGATAAAAAAGCAGCTTTTTAGACTGGACTGATCCAAAGTCCTAACAAATATTACCAACATACTTTTGTATTCATAGTTAGATTTTGATTTGGCCTATTTTTATGAATCTTTTACATTAGAGATTGAATTAGCTGACGATCACACCAGTCAACTCGTCTTGCTATGCTAAGCCTACGATTCTTGGAAGTCACTATTTTCTAGGGTTACAAAATTTGTATATGTATTTTTTTTGCAAAATCTTGACATGTATTCCTCACAAAACGCATTACAATGTGCCACAAAAAATTGATGTGAAATTTAGTTCAAAAAACATGAAAACTGTTTGGTTTTATGATCATCTCAGTCCAAAAACCCAAAATTCACCAAAATCACTGTAGCAATTTGAAATTTTTTATTTTTTTTATCCTACCAAGATTTGGAATCTCGATCCTGACCAAAATTCAAAATTTTAATCAAGTTTTGAACCATGGGTGGCAATAAGGACGCTAAAATTATTGAGAAAGAAGTCATTCATATCATAAACTACTATGACATGGAGGCATGTGCTATACGGATTTCTATTTAAATACTAATCACTTTGGAGGAGAACAAGAGAGGCACTATATACACCATAAGGGATGGTGATGAAGAACCCAAGCCACAAACCAACTCATCCAAAGCACAGGGTGCACAAGAGGATTAGATGCTAGTTTATTCTTTAGTACTGGATTCTTGTATAAGATAAGGATCGGAAGGTCCTAAAAGGTTTGAGATGGTTGAGAGAGAGCGACGAAAGTTCGCCTAAACGGCCTAAACGGCCGTTTAAACGGCGTTTAAACGGTAAACGGTGGCCAACTGTGCCGTTTAGTGTGTAAACGGTCCATTAAACGGTTGACCGTTTAAACGGTCAAAAAACAGAGTTAAACGGCCTAAACGGTCTAAAATGTAAGCGAGGTAAACGCTATTAAACGAGCTAAACTACTGTTTAACTCCTTTGTTTAAGCGAACACACCAAATTCACTTGAGTTTTTTCATATATTATTATGTATATCTTATATTATTCATACATAAATATGTATACTTGATTTGTTACATGTATAAATACGTATATATATTTTTACATGCATAAATATGTGTACTTGCTCTAATATTTTATTCTTCTATAAGCATAAATATGTTTATTTTAATGCTACAGTATAAAACCGTTTAGACCGTTTAACTCCGTGTAAACATCGTTTAAACGGTCTAAACGCTAAACAAAGGGCGACCGACTGTTTACCGTTTAGCGTTTAGGATAACACTGGCAACGATCCCTTGCACTCTTTTGAGGCCGTGCTTAAGGAATTTGTGACCAACTGCTCAAAATCTTTATCTCCCATCATGATTGTTTTAATGTCATTATTTTGGTTCTCTCTGTAGGATTCATCTACTTTCGTTCTTGGTGGTACTATGCATGCTCATGCTGTAAATCATGAACTATGATATGATCTAGTTGCTATTGCGCATAAGAATGGGTATCAAAGTATAACAAGTGATATCAGAGCTAAGGATAGATAAATCTAATTTGTGAGAAAAGGCCAGCAAAGTGTTAGATAGTACAAGATTAAGATCGATGTCTATGATATAAAATTAAGTAGAGAAATTTAACGATAGAAAATTTCAACGTATGGCAATGTTTGGTGAAGGATGTTCTTGTCTAGTAGGGATTAATCAATGTTTTTGAAGGACAAAAAATGAAAAGGATATCCATTGAAGAATAAAAGCTAATAGAGCAGAAGATTATCAACACAATCCATCTATGTAATCGAATTTGCTGAAGAAAGTAACTTAGAAGAATTATATATGGCAAAGTCGCTAACAAACCGTCGGGTGTTGAAGCGGTAACTGTATAGATTGCGCATGGAGGAGGCCACACAGTTTGTTGACCATCTCAATATCTTCAATAAACTTATCACATAGCCAACTAGTGTAGATGAAATAATTGGAGAATGATAAGGTCATCACATTGGTGTCATCTCTACCACCATCATGGGAGAAATTGATGATGAGGCAATTGTATATCTATTGGAGGTGAAGTTCTTGAAAAAACCATTGAAATCTTCAACCTCTTATGATTAAGCATTGGCTGCTCTAAGTTTTACAGGCAAAAGAAAAAGTCACCACAAGAAGAAGAGCAAGAGTAAGGGAAAAAACATGTATGCTATCTATGCGATGAGAAAGGTCATTTGGTAAAGTACCATCTGAGTTTGAAGCAAATGAGAGGTGTATAAGATTTGGTAAAGTACTATATGAGTTTGAAGCAAATGAGAGGTGTATACTCAGCAAAGGTAGTGGAAGAAGATTTGGACGTACAAGTCATCAGTCAACCAAGTACTTCTCACAGATGGATATTAAATTTATGTTGTTGCTTTCATATATGTTCAGCAAGGGAGATATTTATCTCTATGCTTAGTGCATGGAACTATTCACTTGGCAGATTGCAAGGATTATGCATATGCTGAGGTGGGAATATTATATTGGAGATGTATGATGGAGCATATCGCACATTAATAGGAGTTCAGTATGTTCACAGTTTAAAGAAGAATCTAATATTTGCTTGGCAATTTGAACTCAAAAGATGTGATGTATCACTTTGAAGTGAAGTCATGTGAGTTATTTGCAAAGGACAGGTAATCATGAAAATTATCTTGAGTAATGAAGGATAGATCTCATCTACAGTTATGTGTGAAATGCAATTATGGTTGTAAAATCTAGTATACGTAGATACAAATGTGCGAGCTATTAGAGGAAGACATGGTAGGACCAACCACACAGTACCACTGAGTAGGAGAGCTTGAAGGCAATACAAACATACGGCATAGAAAGCTATCAGAATAGGATGTGTGGTTAGCCAAAATAGACGATAAAGCAGCTCTCAGGTGAAGGATCTGGGTATGCTAACCCGAGCACCAACAAGCATATTGTGGTGGTGTGCAAAAGCCCCTATGTTGTGGCACTCCTAAAAGTGAAAGGAAAAACAAAACAAAAAAGATGGAGCTGACTTGGAGCAAGTATGGTGACTTTAATGGATAAGAGTCAAGGTGGAGATTATTGATAAAGATGTGACTTATATCCTAACCTAGTAGGACTTGGAGAGGTGTGCTACAATGATTCATATGTGTGTGGCCATGTGGAGGTCACTTCATATTTGTCATGAATATGTATACAACAACCTTGGGGGTGATAGCTTTTCATTTGGGTTGTAAAAATTGTGAAAGTCTAACTTTGGGGAGGTTGTTAGGCAAAATGCTAGGGCATGGTCTGATTGCCATGAGGTAAGTGGTTAGATCAGCACAGACAGTCTAACCTGTTTGCTAATAACGGTTTGATCGACTCTATGGGTTTTTGTTATATGGACACCAATTACTTTTGTAGGCCCATTTAGGGTTGTGTTTGCACCAAATGTCATTGAAAATGGAAACTGGACATGAAACTAGATAGAGATTAACTGAAAAGTCCAGGGAGGGTGTTTTCTAATGAAGTTAGTGGGCTAGATCGGCCAGACCATGGCAGTTAAACCAAACGAACAATGTCAATCTCACCGACATGGTAAGGGTGGTCAAACTAGCCAAAGAAATTATCAAAGGCTTCAAAATGGGAAATTGTCATTCCAAGTTAGAGTTGGTTCTAGGGCAATGGTAAATGTGCATATATGTTGCATGATACATATTTGGACTAATTGTGAAAAACTTATCTTTTCTTTCTACTCTCACCTACATATTCTTTTAAAACCTCTAGCCTTCCCAAAAAAAATCCTGACACATCAGAATTTATAGCATCCCCTGTCATTATTCCTAGCTTTACTTGAGCCTAGACCACACCATCTACATATAAACCAAGGCCAAGATTTCACCATATTAGCAACCACCAACCATATTTGAGCCACGTTAAAACCAACCATTATTCAATCTTCCCTACAAATACCACCTAACCATACTTTTGAACCTGGAGACACTCCATCTCGTTACTTTGCTTAGATTGTATATAGTGACTCTAAGTCAAAGCCAAAGAAGTCCTATGCCACCAAGACAAAATGGAAGCCTAGAAGGAGCTCCTGATGCTATCAAGCCACTTCATGAAGAATGAAGAACCAGTGTCATGAGAATAAATAAGAAAACATAGGCTTGTAGCTAGGAAGGAATAGACCCTCTATGCATTGGTTCTGAATATGTGATCTTCTGTACTTGAATTTTTGCTGCAAGATCTTATTATACTACTTCTCGGGTTACTCTTGTGAATAGTTAACCCTCGAGTTGAAATTCACAATGTGACAACCCTTAATTAATAAGAAAATATAATAACAAAATTTTAAGAAACAAAACGTTGCCTTATAAACTGACCAACACTTACTTAATCCATGTAGACTATTCTTAAAATAATATTTTGTTACCTAAAACAGTATGAATTAAAACCTTAATATACAAAAGATAGTCATGAACTATATTGCTACCCAGTAAACATTCTTTCCCTGTTAATTTGCTTGAAGTCTAATGATACAAGATTTTAATGGACAAAAGATAACTTTGAACTAAACCACTCTCATATAACTATCTCATCTTCTCTAATCTAAAGAGGTTTTAGCAATAAGAGATTCTAATAAATTGGAAGCTACCTTATAACCAAACCAATTCTCATCTTACCGTTTTTTATCTTACCTATCTACTCAATAATTCCAAGAACAAGCTCCTCAACCTTAGCCACTTTTTGTTCATCCGATTAATAAACAACAGCAAACAACCCTTCTGTTGTTCCAAACAAGTTGAACCACATCACCTACGACAATTGTGGGAAACTTGAACACTTTGCCAAACTTCTGCCTAAGAAGAATTCTACTCCACCTCGTCAACTTCAAGGAAGTCGGCAGCAATTTTCATGCCGTCTCAAGGACCTAGAAGACATTAAGTTCCTAGACAACCCCTGCCACGACATTAGGCTCTGAGTGTAAACATCTTCTTCATGTGATTGCACCCGACATACTTAATGTACATCCCATTCCTTCATATTGCCAAATCCAAACAAAATCAAAACCCTATCTACCAAGATGATTGTAAGAATCAAATCATCAGGACCAACCTATAATCCTCCTACCACTTCCTTGACCCTACAAATCTCAGGGACGAGATTTTTGTAAGGAGGGTAGATTGTGACATCCCAGAAATTTCAAAAATAGAAAAAAAATAAAAATTTTAAATTTTAAAATAAAATTGAATAAGAATTTCTAATTGGAATCAAGATTTTGATTTATGACATCACCTTTTCTTCACTTTCTTGAATTTAAGTCTTAAGAAAAAACTTTTATATTAATAGTTTTCTTTTTTCTACAATACAAAACTCAAAATACCATAAGAAATTAATTTTTAACATTTTATTATATTTTACTATGCATTTTATGAATTTTCTTGATTTTTCTTGGCTATTCTTGAATTTTCCTCTAAAGGAGAAATCCTTTATAATTGGGCTTAAGTAATAGATAAAGAAAAAGAGTAAAAGCTTATAACAATAAAAATTATAAAAATTGAAACTTATAAGATATATAGGAAATCAATTCTAAATTTTAAAAGCCATGTCAATGTAATTAAGTGTGAAATGAAAGGGGAATTAATGAACTTTGACTATTAATAGTAATTTTAGCCTTATCTCAATAGTTGAAAGGACAGGTGATGTCGCCTAGAGGGGGGGTGAATAGGCGAATTACAATTTTACAATTTAACATGCAGCGGAAATAAAACACCCAAAGTTTTCAGTCCGGAGTGTCCGGGGATTTTATCCGGATACTCCGGTATAAATGTCCGGACTATCCGGGGTAATTGTGCGGATACTCCGGATTGGAGGCCTCGGGATGAAATTTGAAATTCCTCCAACTTTTAAACAATCTACTTGAACACAAAGATGATAAACACTAGCAGGAACCTAGATCAAGTAGATGCCTAGCGAGAAACTCAATACTCAAATAGATCGGGCAATTTCAAGATTCAAAATAAAATACTAAAGCAAGAACAAAAGTAAGCAAACTTGGAGACAATGATTTTTCACCCGAAGTTCGGATCCTTGAGGGGATCCTACGTCTCCGTTGAGGCGGCTCCGTCACACTTGAGTTGGAGTCTCTTTCAACCCTCTTACTCCCGGTGTTGCACAAATGCACTCGTCGGTTTCAACTCCTTTGACGCTTGAGCCGGGGTCTCTTTCAACCCTCTTCCTCCCGGCGTTGCACTTGCACTCGCCGGCGGCCCGGTCACACAAGACACGGGGGTCTCTTTCAACCCGCTAGCCGCCCGGTGTTGCACCTTGCACTCGCCGGCTTCACTTCTTGATTCCTTCCCTTGCGGAGGCGGAATCGAACCTTCACAAACTTCCTACGGCCAACCACACGAAGAACCGGTGGCTCGTAGGTGACCTCCTAGCCGTCTAGGAGTCCTCAACCTCCAAGAGTAACAAATACTCACAAAGAACAAACTTGGAGATGAAATCAAGTGCTCAAACTCAAATCCAACTCAATCCTAACACCTCACTCCTCACACTCTTCCCAACCCTTCACAAAAAAGGGGATCACTTAGATCTAAGGGTAGAGGGGTGTATTGGGGCTCAAGAACAAGGGTATGGCACCTCTAATCCACAGGTAGCAGCCCCCACAAATGGGGATGGATGGGGGTTTAAATAGAGGCTCCAAAAACTAGCCGTTTTTCAAAGCGTTCGACTCGTTTCGAATGTCCGAGCTCAAGTTCGGATAGTCCGAACCCATTAGACATGGCTAACAGAGAGACCCAGCTCGGAATATCCGAAAATATGTTCGGATAGTCCGAACTCACTTCGGATAGTCCGAGTCCAACTTCGGATAGTCCGAGTAGAACTGATCATCCGACGAAAACGGGCATAACTTTTGACTCGGACTCGATTTAAGTGATCTTGGACTCTATTGAAAGCTAAGAACAAGGGCTACACAACTAACAAGGTCTCACTACCCAAATCTCAAAGGATAAATCCAGATTTCACAAAGAATCCAAGAGAGACCTACAATTCTCACTTTCGGTACCACCAATACCACTCTCTCTAAATTTCACAAGGATGGATCATTTGAGCACTTGACACATCTAAAAGTCATTCAATGGAGCATCCTCTTAATAGTACGGCAATCCTTAGACTCAAATTCAAACGAGAAATCTAAGTCTTACATTCAATCCGCATGCCGTCTTCTCCGTGGATGCAATTTGCATGATGTCTTTTACCAAATGATTGATGACGTCTTCGCCTTGTCCAACTTGACTCGATTCACCTCATGAGACTCTCGTCCTATCAACCTTGACTTGATCATCCTCTCGACGATCTCCACGCCAAGTCGATCTTGACTTAGTCCTCAACTCTTGGTGACACCGCCGTCTTGTTGACCTCGGCTTAATGATCATCCTTCACGATACCTTGGTCATCATACACACGGGACCTAATTCTTCCCAAACCACTCATGAAAGACATTAGTCCCAAAAGCTCAGTAGATGTGAATAAATTGATATTTTTGAGCAATTAAGTACCACAAGTGTTTCATATAAAGAGGCATAATATAACTGGAAACACTTGACATAAGAGATATTCTCTACTAAGTGCATCATGATGAATATGTAATTAATCTATATGCACTAGAGAGATAATTGCCGATATGATGAATCAATTAAATCATGGCAAGGATCACAGTCTTTACTTAAATGAAGCACATGATTGAATATACACGAATTGTACATGTGCAACTAATATTTGGAATAAGAGTAAATATGTGATCCAACTCTAGATTAAACTTCACTAAGAGAATTGCATGAGAAGATATACAACTAAGACATACATGCACCAAGTCAATCTATAGCAATGTGAAGTTTAACTCTAGTTAATACATGCATACTAAAAGCAAAGCATATAATGAACTCAAATGAATATATATGCACAAATAAATATGACATGAACCAATGTGCATATATATAATCAACATGCTACTTGGAGTTCACTATGCATTTGCACAAAAGGAATGCAATAACAAATATAGAAGAGATACCAAAATTGCATACCTTATCTTTGCTTAACCATCCCACTTGATTTTCCTCTAAATAGATGAGACTGATACTCAACTAGGCAATAACATGTTAGTCTCATAGCAATATAATCATATTAGAGGTTTGTCATTTGTTAAGCACTAAGTTAAGCATTTACTCAATTACACAGATTGTCATTATATGTGTTTGTCATTAATCACCAAAATAACATAGGTGCCTAGATGCACTTTCAATCTCCCCCTTTTTGGTGATTTATGACAAACCTATTATCAATTGCACCAAGTGACAATATTAAGATATTTAGCATTAAAACAAGCATGAAGAAACAATAAGACATCATACTCACAAATTATCCCTTTTGTCAATCGATTAGGGACAATTGATAAATCCATAAATTCTCCCCTTTTGTCATTAATCCCAAAAGGTGCTTAATAGATCCTTATTGTTCATTCAATAAAGTCTGTTCTTCCCCTTGATTGCACACTCAATAAAAAGATTAGGAAGAATCAAGATAAAAATAAGGAGTTAGGAATAGGGCAATGATATTAAGCTCCCCCTAAATCTAGGCAAGGTATGATACCAATTATATCCAAGATTTAGGTAATGGATATTTCTAATGATACCAATCTAAATGTGGTCATGATTCAGAAGATATAAGTGATGCTTAAACATGACACATGAACATGATTTCACATGGAGAAGATTTATTCTTTAAACATCAAGATCATATAGCAAATTTATATAATTTAAGCACATGATCATGATCAAATTAAATTTTGAGAATCACGATCATATAGAGAATATTACACAAGAAGGAATTGCTTATATGATCACAAGATTTATACAAGATCATGAATCAAGATTGTATAAGTAAAATGCACTTTCATGATCAAGAATTTCATAAACTTATCAAGGGCATACCTCTTTGCAATGTGTCACCCATATGTACCTTTTAATTCTTGATAATGCCAAATGCAAGTTAGATGACACTTCAAAACAATTTAGGATTAGAGGATACCTCTTGAAAGATACCAATTAATGATACCAATTGAACTATACAACACCATTTAAAATAAGACAATTGAGCATAATGGTGTGCAAAGACATTATTGAATATAGTCAAAAAGAAAACACGTCCCTTTGTCGATTCTTGTCCACCGCATGTTCGAATCGGACATGATCACCGCGCCCGGCCTTAGATCCCTCGGACTATGGAGCTCCACTCCATTTCCTTCATCCCACCGTCAAAGATGACCCCTTTTCCAATACCTTGAACATCAATAGACAAGCACACGATTTCCGGGAACAAATATCTTTTAATTTGACCCAAGTTAGTTTGATAATGTCTAAGTATAACATGCATAATATACAAGACAATACTCTTTGCACGTAATTTTTTTAAAAATTCAAGATATCAATTGAAGATTTCATTATACCAATTTACAAAAAAATATTTGAAACTCATTCAAATTTAATCTTGACATCCACTTGTAAGAGAGATAATGAGTAAAACATATTCAAACTCACTCTTGAACTTACAAGGGAAATTTTCTCTTCTCCATAATAAACTCCGACTTATGCAAGAGAGGAAACATTGTAAGGCTAATATACAATTAAATCCAATTTTCAAAAGAACTTAGCCAAAAAAATGCACTTTCATTGGAATGAAAACTTAAATAGATATACTCCACTTTGAAGCTTGGAGCAATGAATAAGTTCACTTAGTTGTCATCTTGAAAGGCTTGCCAAGATTCCAATTTAAAACTCTCAAAATCTTGAAAGATTCAAATAGCAGCACAAAATCGATTATACCTTTTAAACCATTGCTCAAATGCAAAAATCATCAACGCGAAAAAGATCGGTCTCGAAATTCTCTTCGAGGACTGTGAAGGCCAAAAATTCATTTGAGCAAAGGAAAATCTCGAAAACTTGAAAATAGTGAATACTGAATCGAAGATTTCGGGAAAAGAAATCTCGCTTTGAAATGGTCCTGATGATGAAAACAACAGCAAATGAGCTCCCAAATAATTTTAGATGAATCATGGAGCAATAAATTGAGTTATCTTAGTTTTCATCACAAGAAAATACTCAAATCATCTTAAGGTAGGCAAGATTTCAAAAATGCAATGTGCTGAAAAAATTCAGTTTTGACATTCCATTGAAGCTTTTTGACAGGGCTGAAAGAAGGTTCAAACAAAGTTCATAAATTCTGAAAAAATTAGACAATGAAGTCCAACTATAGAGGATCAATTCTTATAAAGGTGATCCCCTCAAACTTGGCTCCGTTTTGCAAATGATGAAGTCTTCTTCCCTTTTGAAGAAGCCAAACGTCCAATCCATCTCATATTACCTAAAAATCTTTTAGAAGGTTTTTGGTACCCAATCCTTATTAGGTCCAACAATGTTAGTCACAATAGATTTTGGAACCCAAATGGTCCTAATGTTAACATTGTTGACAAGACTAACATGACTAGGAATAGGTTTGCGATAATTATTCCTCCTAGGCAATTGATTGGTATTTTTATAACAAGGCTTAGGAGGACAATGATACTTTGCAAAACTATCTCTAGTTTGATCTCTTCTAAGCATATGATTATTAAAACTATGCATTGGCTTAGAAGATCTAGTATATCTAGCAAATGTTTTGCTATTGTTATTTTTCTTAAGCACATGATCAACATGATTTTTCATAGTCTTAGGAAATTTAGCATTATGAGCTAATACATTTCTAGATTTATTTCTCCTAAGCAAATGATTGTCACAATTATGCATAGACTTAGAAGAATCGACAAATTTGGCAAACACATTACCATTTTTGTCCTTCCTAAGCAAATAATCATTGAAATGATGAGTAGGCTTAGGGATGATACCTTTGGGACAATCCTTACCGATGTGCCCTTTTCCCGACAATTGTAGCAAGTGTGCTTTGAGCGTCTCCTTTTCTTGACTTGCTCTTTGTCGGTTTGCCTCATTGTTGATTGTTGTGGCTTGATCTCCACTTTGTTAGGGCACACGGAGGCGAAGTGGCCCTTCTTGTTGCATCCGAAGCACACAACCGTCTTCATTCTTGCATGGTGCTTCTTCTTGCTCTTCTCCCTCTCGGAGTTGTAGCCGAGTCCTCGCTTATCTTGAGGCGCCCTTGGTTTGCTCAAGATCTCATCGAGAATGGCTTTTCCTTTTACGCACTTCTTCAAGTCATTTTCTAATCTAATGACTTGCGCCTTGAGCTCTTTATTTTCCTCTACAAGATTAGCATCTAGAGACATAGAGGAACTAGAAGAAATTTTATTAGAGCAACAAGGTAAATCATCGTTAGAAGTGGATATGCATTTATTTGATGAAGTATTAGAGTTGACATTTAAGCATTGTATTTCATCAACTAAAGTACATGAAATTCCTATATCCACCTTAGGCTTATGAATTTCTTTGAGAAGGAGGGATTCATGATCTTCTTGAAGCATATTATAATTATTTTGAAGTGATTCATATTCAAGCTTCAAAACTTTATATTTCTTTTTCTCCTTCCCAAGACATTCATTGAGCTCCTTTAACATATTGAAAAATTCTTCACAAGAAAGCTCATCATCATCATCATCATCATCACTTACCTCATTCTTACCTTTCGCCATGAAGCAACGGATTCGAGAAGAGAGTGAATCTTCATCGTCGCTTGAGGCGGAGGTTGAGGTTGATGGAGATGTCGGTTCTTCCTCACTTGAGCTTGAGGTAGAGCTTGAGGTTTCATCTCCGACGCTTCTTCCTTAATGCACTCCTCATTTGAAGACGTGGATGATTCAAATAGATCTTGAAGCTTTATCCACATCTCATGGCGCTCTTGAGTTCGCATATGCTATCAAAAATTTCATCGCTCACAACCCAAAATAATATGTTAGTAGCTTGGCGTCGAGATGTAGGCATTTCGTCTCTCCTTGCTTGGATCAACTTCGTTCAATGGAGACGAAAAGCCTACATCTACAATCCACCATATTTGGGGGCTCATGGATTTAAAATGAGAAATCATAGCTAATTTCCAATGAGCATAATTTAACCCATCTAGCACAGGTAGATAATGTGATTCCTCTAATCCTCTAGTCGACATCCTTTACTCTCTAGACGGTTAAGTCTAATAAAATGAGAGACCTTGCTCTGATACCAATTGAAAGGACAGGTGATGTCGCCTAGAGGGGGGGTGAATAGGCGAATTACAATTTTACAATTTAACATGCAGCGGAAATAAAACACCCAAAGTTTTCAATCCGAGTGTCCGGGATTTTATTCGGATACTCGGTATAAATGTCCGGACTATCCGGTAATTGTCTTGGATACTCGGATTGGAGGCCTCGGGATGAAATTTGAAATTCCTCCAACTTTTAAACAATCTACTTGAACACAAAGATGATAAACACTAGCAGAACCTAGATCAAGTAGATGCCTAGCGAGAAACTCAATACTCAAATAGATCGGGCAATTTCAAGATTCAAAATAAAATACTAAAGCAAGAACAAAAGTAAGCAAACTTGGAGACAATGATTTTTCACCCGAAGTTCGGATCCTTGAGGATCCTCGTCTCCGTTGAGGCGGCTCCGTCACACTTGAGTTGGAGTCTCTTTCAACCCTCTTACTCCGGTGTTGCACAAATGCACTCGCCGGTTTCAACTCCTTTGACGCTTGAGCCGGGTCTCTTTCAACCCTCTTCCTCCGGCGTTGCACTTGCACTTGGCCGGCGGCGGTCACACAAGACACGGGGTCTCTTTCAACCCGCTAGCCGCCCGGTGTTGCACCTTGCACTCGCCGGCTTCACTTCTTGATTCCTTCCCTTGCGGAGGCGGAATCGAACATTCACAAACTTCCTACGGCCAACCACACGAAGAACCGGTGGCTCGAGGTGACCTCTAGCCGTCTAGGAGTCCTCAACCTCCAAGAGTAACAAATACTCACAAAGAACAAACTTGGAGATGAAATCAAGTGCTCAAACTCAAATCCAACTCAATCCTAACACCTCACTCCTCACACTCTTCCCAACCCTTCACAAAAAAGGGATCACTTAGATCTAAGGGTAGAGGGGTGTATTGGGGCTCAAGAACAAGGGTATGGCACCTCTAATCCACGGGGTAGCAGCCCCCACAAATGGGGATGGATGGGGGTTTAAATAGAGGCTCCAAAAACTAGCGTTTTCAAAAGCGTTTGACTCGTTCGAATGTCCGAGCTCAAGTTCGGATAGTCCGAACCCATTAGACATGGCTAACAGAGAGACCCAGCTCGGAATATCCGAAAATATGTTCGGATAGTCCGAACTCACTTCGGATAGTCCGAGTCCAACTTCGGATAGTCCGAGTAGAACTGATCAGCCCGATTTAAAACGGGCATAACTTTTGACTCCGGACTCGATTTAAGTGATCTTGGACTCTATTGAAAGCTAAGAACAAGGGCTACACAACTAACAAGGTCTCACTACCCAAATCTCAAAGGATAAATCCAGATTTCACAAAGAATCCAAGAGAGACCTACAATTCTCACTTTCGGTACCACCAATACCACTCTCTCTAAATTTCACAAGGATGGATCATTTGAGCACTTGACACATCTAAAAGTCATTCAATGGAGCATCCTCTTAATAGTACGGCAATCCTTAGACTCAAATTCAAACGAGAAATCTAAGTCTTACATTCAATCGCATGCCGTCTTCTCCGTGGATGCAATGTGCATGATGTCTTTTACCAAATGATTGATGACGTCTTCGCCTTGTCCAACTTGACTCGATTCACCTCATGAGACTATCGTCCTATCAACCTTGACTTGATCATCCTCTCTGACGATCTCCACGCCAAGTCGATCTTGACTTAGTCCTCAACTCTTGGTGACACCGCCGTCTTGTTGACCTCGCTTAACGATCATCCTTCACGATACCTTGGTCATCATACACACGGGACCTAATTCTTCCCAAACCACTCATGAAAGACATTAGTCCCAAAAGCTCGATAGATGTGAATAAATTGATATTTTTGAGCAATTAAGTACCACAAGTGTTTCATATAAAGAGGCATAATATAATGGAAACACTTGACATAAGAGATATTCTCTACTAAGTGCATCATGATGAATATGTAATTAATCTATATGCACTAGAGAGATAATTGCCGATATGATGAATCAATTAAATCATGGCAAGGATCACAGTCTTTACTTAAATGAAGCACATGATTGAATATACACGAATTGTACATGTGCAACTAATATTTGGAATAAGAGTAAATATGTGATCCAACTCTAGATTAAACTTCACTAAGAGAATTGCATGAGAAGATATACAACTAAGACATACATGCACCAAGTCAATCTATAGCAATGTGAAGTTTAACTCTAGTTAATACATGCATACTAAAAGCAAAGCATATAATGAACTCAAATGAATATATATGCACAAATAAATATGACATGAACCAATGTGCATATATATAATCAACATGCTACTTGGAGTTCACTATGCATTTACACAAAAGGAATGCAATAACAAATATAGAAGAGATACCAAAATTGCATACCTTATCTTTGCTTAACCATCCCACTTGATTTTCCTCTAAATAGATGAGACTGATACTCAACTAGGCAATAACATGTTAGTCTCATAGCAATATAATCATATTAGAGGTTTGTCATTTGTTAAGCACTAAGTTAAGCATTTACTCAATTACACAGATTGTCATTATATGTGTTTGTCATTAATCACCAAAATAACATAGGTGCCTAGATGCACTTTCAATAGTACAACCTTATCCTATCCTTAATTTCTATTTTATTTTATCCTATACAAGATTATCATCACCTCCGGTAAAAATATCAAAAATAATTAATCATATTTAATACCTTTAAAAATTCAAAATAAAAATATAGAGAATACAATGAATAAAATCTTAAGCCATTATGAATCCTCAGTAAAGGTTTAGAAAAATTTTAATAACATTTATATCCTCAAAAAATTCAAAAACGAAAAAAGATAAAGTTAGACAACTAGATTGATAGAATTTTTAAAATTTGTAGGAACATGATATAGGTCTGAAATTTTTATAGAACTCCAAAAATTTATCAAGGATTAATCATAATTTTTTTTTGAAAAATCTGGACTTGATTTGATGGCTATTTAATGCCTGAAATGATGAGTTGGCAAGAGGGATGAACCTTACCCTTTCTCTCCATCATGACCAAGTGGGGCCCACCCACAGTGGAGTCCATGTGTTAGCCTCCATTCCTTGCCTATAAAAGCCACCCAAGCCTTCCTTAAGCCAGCCACAAGTTCATGTGAGCCCCCATATCCGTCTCCATTCCCTTCATCTTTGGCCAAGCCCAAGCCTCACCCAAATCCTCCACTACCAAGCTCCATACCAAGCCGCCACTCCTCATTTGTGTGCAGCCACCACGGGTCACCTTAGCCCCAACCACCACCACCTACGACACCCACGGGGTCTCAAGGTCCCATTTTGGTGCTCGCCTCAGCTCCCACATGCTTGCTCTACTACCAACCCAAGCTCCAGGAGCTACAGCCATGGTGCTTCCTTTGCTCTAAGCTATGACTTCCTTTGTTAAGTGGTCGTCCATCCATCCAAAGGTAAGTACAATAGCAACATTAGTTAGTTGCCATAGGGCATGCTTGGTGAGCTTTGCTTTGTTCGTACCTTCTCTTGATTTTCTTTCTCCGTTGTGACCCATCCAAAAGAAGCAACACACAAGTAACATTAACTTTCACTCTCAATTATTAAAGTTAGAATATAAAAAAGTGGATCCTCGTGAAAATGATAATAACAATATAACATTTATGGCCCTATGCTAAGATTTGAATATAAATGACATTCACAAAATAAATGTTAAGATCAGCGAGATTGAAATTGAAAGAACCCCACAGATCAGGGCCCTCTGATAATATGAAGGACATGTTTTAATTTTTCTAGAGGTTAGGACCGTCTGGTGCTACAATGGTTCTCAAATGTATATTGAACTTGGACCCTACTAAGAATCTATATCATAACTTAAGGATTTGTAATATAAACTTAAAAATTGAACACCTTCTACTTTAACTCTTATTTGAAATTTGTGTTATCTGACTTCTTTTTGCTCTTACTAGATTTGCTATTTGCTTTACTTCTCGACGATCGACGTGTAGACTCCGACGTGCTAGACACTATCATCGACGACTCTGACTTCGATCTCAACATCAATTAGCAAGGTAAGCACCCCTTTAATCATATTGATCCCAGTGCTTAATTTTCACTTTGTTTTACTAAATCAATTTATACATGCGTGTATTTTCTGTAAATTTGCTATATTGTGGTACTGTAGATATATCTGTTGTCTCATGAAACTTCCTTAATAAATATTGACATGTGAACTTTGGTAACCCTAGAATAAGGTTAGACAATATATAATATCAACATGGGTATATGCAGTTACATATTAATCATGCTTAGCCATACTTTAGATTTGGGATGAACAATTGGATAAATTGATCATTGGAGATATTGAGACCTTACGATGGTTGTTGGTATTTTTGTTAAAAATTCAAAATTAAACTATGGTTTTGACACGGACGATTATTGGCAATAGACGAATGTGCAATGGTGTTGCACGTAGTGTATTGAGAAGTATCGCTTGTGTCGGATTAAGGACCAACTAAGTGCACGTTATATCCAAGAATTTCCGTACAACCATAAGTGTTAGTATGGGACAGCCTTAAACCAATCAAGTTATCTAGTTTAACTTTGTACATTGGTAGGTTGGAGTAGTACGGGCTTTTAGTGACTAATTTCTCGGAGAGGCGCCCACACAAAGGTGTTAGGAAAAACATTTGTTGTACGCCATGCTATAGATACGCTTAATCATTTACTGTACAGTGATTGTACAAATATTTATACCATAGTATGTGTTTATTGTCACTAGACTGATGTAAAGTTAACCTAGGTAATGTAAAGATTTTCATCACGAACATTCTGGCCACACGCTAAAGGTCCATGAAACATGCAGTAAAAAGAAAAGGTCATGACTTATGGGTAAAACTGTATACCTCTGCAGAGTACAAATCTTTTCGAAAAGCAGTTCTCGTAATCAAGGGGCACTTGGTGTGCCTACATTAGTTAGAAGTTTTGGTATTTTTTAAATGGTTTAGATTGGAGATATTTGTTGGAAGATGATTGTTTCATATTTGAGCCATGTGTTGGCAATAGATGATTCGATGCTCACGTCGTGAAGGATTGTAAGTTATTACTTATGCTTTACTACTTTTGTATCAGTCAAATATGCTTTTATAAATTTCGTTTCTAAATTACAAATTCAGTTTACAAATTCAATGTTGCTTTATGCAAATTAACCGTAGAAGCTTCCTTTAGCATGGCCTGTATTTATGCATTTTGTAAATACCACCTTAAGTCTTGCTAAGTACGAAAGTACTCAACCTTGCTTATTATATTGTTTTAGGTGGATAAGACAACGAAGCTCTAAAGAATACTTTTCATCGCAGGTTGCGAGAATTTCAATAATGCGATCTTTCTATGGATTTATGCCTTGTCAGTTGCCTAAGAGCTAGATGGGCACACTAAAAGACTTTGCTTCTTCTGCTGTTACATACTCTGAATTGTATAAATACAATATATAAATAATTTTCGCTTTAATATCACTGTGTATGGTTGTGATTCCAATTGTTATAAATATGCGTACTAGCCACTAATCATGGGACTAGTACTGTATACGCATGAGATTCTCATTTTCGCATTTTATAAAAAAAAAATAGGGGTCGTTATAGTTGTGCACTTGAGCCTATAAGAGAGAAACTATAGTTTGGATAAGAGATCTAGGTGCAGCCCTTTTTGGTTTTTTCCTCCAAATTATATTGGCTATAATTCTTTTTCTCCAAGTGGTAATAGAAGATCAAACTTGTTTCTGAATTCTTGTTGATTCCCTTTCCCTTTTGATGATTCTTGGTTTCTCCACGTTCTAGTGTTATTTGTGCTTAGTTCAGTTTGCTAAGAATTGTAGAAACCTATCTAGGGTGATCTTTGAGGCCTAAGTCAGACGAGCTTGAGTAGATCTCGTTTTTCCTCTTTTGCCTGGTTCTTGACCTAGCTTCACTAAAATGGATAAGAATTGTAGCTTTGACAATGATTCTTGAAATTGTTAGGTGGAATAAGTTTTGATATCTTAAGGTAGTTGTGGTGTAAGTTTGGTGTGATTTGATTCAGTACATCAAGAATTTGGTGGATTCGAGACTTTGAAAACGTGTTGATTTCTATCTATTAGCAAGAGGGTGATCAGACCGGCGTTCCTTTGTCGGTCAGATTGGCCACATAGTTTGTTGGTTAGACTGTTGATGACTAGTCCAACTGCCAAAATTGTGGTGGTTAGACTGGCTAGGGCGGTGTTGTGCTTGTTTTGTGTGTGTTTCTTTCAACTCTTTGCAGGTTCAATATTTGATCTTAATATCTCTATATAGCTACTAGAGTGAAAATATTGCCAAACCTTGGGGAAAAATTATCAAAGTCATTCACCCCTCCTCCTGCTCTAACTGCTGTAATTGATCCTACACTATTTGAATTCTGATACGATTAGGATTTTGACTTCACTTTGAAGGAGAACAAGGGAGCATAATGGTCGGTCATGGAGAACCAGAGCCACAAACCAACTCGTTCAAAAATGAAAGGCATACGAGAGAATTAGAGATTGTTGTTTTTGAGCACTAGATTTTTTGTATATGGTAATGATCCAAAGGTCTTAAAATGTTTATAAGGGTTGTGAGATAGTGATAATCCCTTATACTTTTGGAGATTGTGTTTAAGGAATTTACTGTCGATTTCACCAAGTTTTTTTCTCTCGTTATGATTGTTTCCAGAATAATGCTTTAATACCTTTTTTTTCAATACAAGTTACACAAATCTTGAAGCAAACAAAAGAGTAAGTAATTACTATCTACCATTCATTCATACTTTAATATTTGTGCAACTGTAAGAAAAAAGCATTGAATCACTTCTCTTGTTTCTATGTCATTATTTCAGTTCTGTGCGGGATTCATATACTTTGTTCTTGGTAGCGTACCTGCTTGTAATGTATCTCATAAACTTTGAATTGATTCAAAGGCTACCAGGGTACAAGATAACAACAAAAATGAAGGCGCCCACATGCATCACTAGCTGCCTACTTCAGCAGTGCCCTTGTCTTTAATGCTAGCTAGCACATCTGCACATGTACAGGACGCATCGATCGATCAGTGCAGCTGTGCAGGAGCAAGCTAGAGTTCTCTGTTCATGTTCATGCTCAAAGGACCAGGAAAGATTGGCATGCAGATTACACTACACACATATTTGCTTTCTTCCCGTTTACAGGCAGCGCCTAGCTAGCCGCTATACTCTCCCCGGCTATCTGTAATTCTGTATTTCTGTATATTGTTGAGGCTGTAAATACTTTCAGATCAGTCAGCTTTCGGCAGCTTCTCAACCTTCAGATCAGCAGCAGCAGGTAGATGGCTAGCTGGCTGGTTGCGTATAGGCAGGCGGGCTGTTCTCTCTTCCTCGATCATTTCTTTACTTGAGAATGATGCAATTCCAGGCGATCATTTGCTTGCAATGCGAGTCTTTGTACAATTTGGCTGCAGCCTTGGTTGCATTGCAGCCCGGGAAACAGAGACCTGCTGCTGCTTTTGACGTCGAGTTAAAAAGGAGCTATCAGCTTTCATTGGATTGGACAGACCAAATCCTGGGGATGGGATGGCATATGTGTCACTTCATGGTCTCTGACCCTCCCTCCCTCTCTCTCCCTCTCTCTGTCTGTCTGTCTCTGTGCATGTGTGACTGTGCAAGTGTGAGAGAGAGGAGAAAGACCAAAACCGAATCTCTTGTCAGCCTACGCTACCAACAAAGAGACAAACACCACATGCAGTTCTACTTGTCCATAATCTAATAGTATCATGTAGAACTAGAAATTACGAAAACAGTTTAGAGAACAATGTAGCCAGAGAATCAACAATAGAAGGGTAAATTCAAACATCTTCATCGAGGCAAAAACAGTAAACTCTTAACCCAACTAATTAACCAGTCATCACACATACACGAGGGTGAGGAAAACTTCTCAATTCTTACCCCCAACAGCACAACATTAGATGCTGCCCTAGCTAGCTCCATATATACCGACAAGAACACTTTTTGGCACATAAACAACATACTCAAATCCCTTTGTAGAAGGGCCATGCATCGATCAAGGGTTGAGGAGCATCCCCCCGCACTTGCATCTCCAGCTGAGTGGCCTGTAGTTGGAGTGGTCGTCGTAGGAGGAAGGCAGTAGCGCTGCTGCTCTTCTTGCTCTTACTGAGCCGCCGCCGCCGCCACCATTACTAGAGCCTCCTGAGGACGATCGCCTCGGCCTCTTCTTCTGCAGCTCCGCCTGTGGAGTGACGGGCACCTGCACCGCCTCGCAGCGGCCGCACGACCTGCACCTCCCCTCGCAGCTCGGCGGCCTCGACCCAACCGTGTGCATGGCCCTCATCATGCTCTCCAAGCCCTGCTTCTCCTGCAAAAACACCCGTCATCGATGTCATCTCAATCATCTTATTTGATCACAAGTGCAAGAATTACAACTAATTAAGCATGCATGATACAATGCTGTGGTAACTCACTAAGCTAGGCAGCTTACCTGCTGTACCTCAGGTATGGCAGCTTGGGCATGCCCATTGGCACTGTGCTTGGAGGTGATCAGTAGAAGAGCCAACTGCAACAGGAGGAGGAAGACGTGATCCATTTTGGAATGTAAGCGAGGAGAGGGAGCTTGATGGAAGAAGAAAGGGAGGAGACGACCAAGGCGGAAAGGCAAAACTCTGAAGTTGTTGATCAGGCTAGCTAGCTGATCGAGAGGATGAGGCTGCGGCGCGGCGGCACAAGCATATATATGCGTGTTTATGCAGGCGCGTGTACTACTGACATGTGACTCCACACAAGTGAATGAGACGGGCAGCTGGTGATTGAGCAGCAGCTAGCCGCAGCCTGCACTGCAGCTCTGCAGGTTGCTCGTGTCATGCATCTCTTTACCCTGCGCCATGTCAGTTCTGTTTACTACTCCACTGGTAGCTATGTAGACAACCAGCTCTCGATCGGTCTCCAGTCTCGTTTCATTTCATGGGCTTTGTAATCTAGTGTTCGGACCGTCATATTGATGAGAGTACCCAGTACCCACGTACAGGATGCACGCACTGGTCTGTGTAACCATTTAAGCAGCTCTACTAATTAAAAGGCATTACGGTCTTGACGCTTCTGCAAGCGCAGCTAGCACTCTTGTGTATTTGTGTTGATTGTCAGGTTTTGGAGCAAGCAATCAACACTACTAAGGAGTCGCTGCTCACCCGGGACACTAGAGGATCAGGCGAACAGTACGTTCTCCAGATTAAGTTCAAATTAACATGTATGCAGGGACAAAGTCATTAGTGATTAGTCTTCGGATTGTTAGTCATTAGTGTGTGCGTGTTCTATTTTATTCATGATTGGCTGTGTGCTTCACGTTAAGCAGAGACCGGAAGTGGA
Organism: Guadua angustifolia; assembly: GCA_036346375.1. Classification (NCBI taxonomy): domain Eukaryota; kingdom Viridiplantae; phylum Streptophyta; class Magnoliopsida; order Poales; family Poaceae; genus Guadua; species Guadua angustifolia. The sequence goes on along the minus strand of CM070511.1, from coordinate 2,106,639 downwards.
CTTGTATCTCGATGTAATGTTCTTGAAATTAATAAAATGCTTTCAGTTTTCAAAGATGCAGGGACAAAGTTCAAGAGGCAGATTTTCTAGCAAATTAAACAAACGGCCCTGGCGCGGAACCGTTGTGCTCCATGACAATGTTGTTCATGGCCTTGTTGTTGAGGTCGTCCGTAGGATCAGACAAAGATGACGGTGTTGGGAATGAATTTTCAAATTCAAACTCTCTGTGTATAACCTGTACTAATCTAAGAAAAATTAGCACACATAGTGAAAACAATGATGACATCACACCCATATCACGTATCAAATAATATTAATTAAGCCAAAAAGGTATCAGCCTTATGACCAGCCATTACAAATATTTAGCCACATGGCTTGAGTTTAATGAAGTAATAGCGAAAACAGAATAACAGCAGCAGGATATGCACATCCATTTGTCCAACAGGCAATCGACTAGGGTACGTGTTCTAACAATCTGGATCACCTTCATCGTAACCACAAGCAAAGAACTTGTAGTCACCTTCAGATTCTGCATACTCCTTTATGGAAAGTTGGAATGTTGCAAAGGTGAGCACAAAATGTACTCCGCAAGTCTTGGAAATATAAATTATGATAACTATATGCAAGGCTAAACAATTGAAGGTATAATATGACTCTTTTAGCATAAAGTAATGTTTAACTTTAAATATAACTAGTAATTTTACAATGCATTATTTGGCCAAAATATAATTCAATAATAATTAAATTTGATATGATAGCTAAACATGTTCCAACCACTTAATTGGCTCCAACTGCCAAACCATAACCTGAGAGTTCCATCCACTCACAGATTCCCAACCATCATTTTTATTTAAAATAAAATCATAAAATGTATAATGTGCAAGTGCATCTCACCTGCCTTCGATTATGAGTATAGCTACTTAAGTAGTTTTAACTCTGCAGAATGTGGACAACTTTACCCACAAGACATGATCGTCTCTTGTTACCATGCAATTAACACACTTTGTTTAGTGTGTTAGTAGAGAGATCGTGACATGGCCTTTACAATGTACAGCCCCACTATTAACCTCGCCAGCTAAGGTTTCACCCATAAAAAGGTTCCATCCATCCAGTCAGAAGCTCCCTCTTGTGCCGTGCGAGGAAAAACCAGTCTTCATCCGACACCTACATTCCTCTGACTAGTGAAGCCAACAACGAGATGTACAAATTAATTAGTCAGGTTGTACCCATATAGACTTGTGGTTGTATAGTAGTGCTCGGTCTATGGTAATACACACTTTGGTCCTTAATTGACTAAGGCGACATAAGAAAAAGTGATCTAGGTTGGGGTCGGCCTGAGGAGATGAAAGTGGTGTGGGGTGTTGTGGGATGTTAGATATCAATCTTGACTTTATTTGATTGTTAGTATGTGTTGCACATGTTTCTGTAGATTAGTCAGTTTGTTCATTTGTGTGTGTATGTGTGTTTGTGAGAAACACAAGTGAGACTGAGCACGACAGACTGAGGAGTTGAGTGATTTAACTCTAACATGTGAGAGCTTTGGCCAGCTTTAATAGATGAGCAAGACCGGTTGCAGGGCATGGCGATTGTAGGGCGCAGATTTGCAGGGTTGCAGGGTATGGCTTGGGTCATGTCAAGGCATGTCATATAGTTTTGCACGATCACCCTCGTAAATATGTATTCATCCTTGTGTATGCTTTTAGGATCACTAGTGAGATATTGAATATTAAGCATTGTGTTCTTTGTGTGTGAATGCCCCATGTGGTAAAAATAGATCAACGACAAGAAAAAACTATTAGAAGCTAAACAAAAATTTCAGGTAGAGATCAAACAACTAAAGGGCAAATCTGAGATAACAGAAAAGATTTATGAAATGAAATAATAACTAAAAGGCATAGATGATCACTTGCAAGATATCGAATCCCTTAACATGACAACTCATCATTAAGGACCGCAGGGCGAATGCAGAGCTGGAAGAAGCCAAAACTAAGCTTATAAAGGTAATATATAGGTTTCTAGTGCTGAATTCGATATAGTTACTGATACTATACCAAGATACCCTTTTCATAACAATATGATCGCTTTTAATTTGTAGGTATTAAGAGATATGACTTGAGATCAATCGGTTATTGATGTCAAATAAATCGGCACTGTACTGGAGTTGTGGAACTTCAGAGAGAACTGAGAAGCCTCTATTGCTGAAGTTATGGCGCATATGATGGCAGACATGAAAAAACTCTAACGTCTTCTTGTCTTGAACTATGAAATAATGTGGTTTCTTAATGTATCTTATTGATATTTGTGGTATATATCATATTTTGTTAATGTATTGTCACTAGCCTGAACTATAAAATATATATTTCGTTATGATATTATATTTGTGGTAATGTCTTCTTGTTTTGAACTATGAAATATTAATATTTTTTCCCTACCCCTCTTGGTAAAACTTCTATGATTAGTATATGTTGTTCGAAATTTTATTCTTCTTAGATATTTCTACAACGATATTTACAAGATACAACCAATTATGGATTTTACAATTGAATATCAAAACATCATAGATGCATCGAGGCAACAGCTTGTCTAATGAGAGGGTCTTAAAATATGAACATTTGTAATACTTTCATCACCTTTCTTATTCTAATATTGATGGATTCCAAAGCAAAATCCAATTCCATCAACAGTTCAACCTAAAAGTTGTCATATTTTGATTTATCTTTCATTTCATCCTTATCCCGAATGAGAATACCATATATGGTCTATTTTCACTGTGGTCTTGTGTAGAAATAGGACCAGAGTGAAAGTAGGTCACAACAAGCAAAATAGATCCTTACAACAATCAAGAAAATAAGTTGCAATAATTCAAGGAAATGCTTGCAACACACCTACTTGGAGGGGAGGCACGCGGACTGTGGTGAGGTGTAACATCCCAAAATTTGGGTTTTCAAAAATCTTTTGTGCAGATTAGCTTCCCAAAAATCCACGTTGTTTTTCTCGCTTAAATAAATCTTAAACTGGAATTTTCTAAAGTCAAAAAAAATTAATTTGACTAATATAAACTTTAATTAAAAGAAATTCAGATTTATTTGGGTTCCTTGTGCTTCTAGGATTTTTTTCCAGAATTTTTCTGGTATTTTTATTGCCTCAAATGAATTAATTGAATTACTAGAATTATTTTTATTGGAAAATCGCTGGAAAAGGTCAGGAACGATAATGGGCCGACTCACATCGTAGCTGCACGCCAACTGTTCGATTCCAGCCGTTTCGGTTTCGATTTCAGTGTCTTTTGTGTTTTCTTGATTGGTTCAACTTCCTAAGTTTGTTCAAGGGTGCCATGACCCCTCACATGCCATCCAGAGCACCCCTCCCAAGCACTAAAAATAGCACCCTTTTATCTCCCGGGCGCCGCCTCTCATGGGCCGGACTTGGCGTCGCATTACTCATCGTCCCGGTGAGTTTTTCTGAAATCCAACCGCGTCATCTCGTGCCTAATGGTCAGATATGTCTCTCCACCAAATTTGGTGCAGTTTCATCTGCGGAATCTAAAGTTTCGGCCGTTCCAATCTCAAATCTTGCCGTCGCCCATTCTCCATTGTTTTGTGAATTTGATCGTGAATCTTTTTTTGTAGACTCATCTTGATGTCCTCTACGCGGTTCTCACCCTAACTCAGGGTTTTGCGCTGGATTTGTGCAGAAAAATCAATCTTCCCCGAGCAGACTGCGTTCCAACGGCAGAAAACTTCGTCGTGCGTTCCCTGTTGATCCAGAAGGTAAAACTCAGATCCGTTCACGTCATATTGTGCCAAATGATCCCAGATAGATCTCTGTAAAATTTGGTTAGGTTTCATATAGTACTTTAATAGTTATGACCGTTTGATCTTTTGGCTTCGCCAGCCGTTCATCGGCAGTTTGTGACCTGTCTGTTGGGTTGTCGCCAAATCCGGCTGTACCGTTGAGTTCGTGTCGCCGCGTTCTACGTGGTGCTCACTTCCCCTTTGCTGTTCCATCCTCCGAAAATTTTAATATTCGTTACCCGTCGCCTTTTGACACCGTCGCGCGTCGTCTTTTGCTACCAACTATATTGTTTTGTCATGGCCATGTCATCTTGTCCAGTAGACCGTTGTTCCCTGTTTTGCTCATATTTAGAGGTTATTTGGTCTCCGTTTACCGTCAAAGCCATAATCTAGTATCTAACCGTCGTCTTTCGGCCTAGTCCTTTGTATCGATTCGCGTTTCGGTTTGTCATCTTTGGTAACCTTTAATCGCAGAGCCAACCCTAACCCATCCTACCCCTATGCCAAGTGTATCCATCCTTGAATCGTTTCGCTCTAACCCTAACTTATCCTTTGGTCCAATTTGTCGTTAATGTTGCGTCACGACATGAGTACCTCGTAGATCGTAAATCAAACTTGAGCCACATCATGACCTCGCTGTCCTACCATTGTACCGATGGTCGCCACCCTGTAATCTCATAAGTGTTCTGTTAATGCTTCACCTTCATCGTTAACGTTCCATCGCTAACCTTCCGCCGTTAACATCTTGCTCTCATCGCAGACGTGCATTCAAGTAAAGGCCCTAGTGCGATGTCATCATCTTTTTTATCACCTTGATGTGATCTAGCCCTATCACATTGAGTTTAACGTCGTCTTCTTATCGTCGCTGCCTTATCATCATCAAGTTCCTTCTTTGACGCATGACTGAATCCCTTATCGAATCGCAGTGGATGTCGACCCCACTTATCCTTGCCTTATCTTTGAAAATCTACTCTACCCTTGACCTGGAAATCGTTCGTGGACCTGGTCGATAGACCATTGACCATGTGTCATATCCTTGTGCCATATCTAATCTATCAGCCTATCTTTCTTTTGTTTGATTGTGTATCTACTTAGTCAACAAAAGTCAACTTTTTGCATCAGCTTACTTCATCGTGAACTAACATATCTTTGTGGACCCGGTCTATGGATCGAGAGCCCATATGTCATTGTCTGTCTAATCAAGATAACAACTTCAGAAGAAATATTCTTTGGAATATTATTCTTTCTTTCTCAGTTATCAGTCTTTTCCTTTCTGGTGTATTTTCCGAAAGCTTATCCTCTTTTGTCTAATCTTTGATCTAGTCCATTCAAGTTCCTAAATTCATCTAAGTCGTTGCGATCCAATATTATCCGTTCTCAATTTGGAGTTTATTCGATTTATCTTTTGAGTTGGTTTGTGTTTGCTTCTTCTTTAATCGTTAGACGCATTGTCCGGAAGTCGTTCCAAGGAGCTGAAGATCAAGGAAGTGAAGATTGAAGACCGAAGATCCAGAGTCAAAGATAAAGAGTAAAGAACAATAAAAATCGCAAGGGCCAGGTAAGTTATGCATTGGTCATTTTGCTCCTAAATTTTAAAAATGTATTTTGATTCAAACTATGCATGCTAAATTAATTAAAAACGGATTTAATTAATTTGGATAGATTAGTTAAACAACCTATATGTTATTGCCACCTTGACTTTAATATTTATATGCCATGATTCATTTGTTGCCCTAAGTTATAATATTAGTTGGATGTAATGATATGCCAACACGGGAGTGTAAGTTCAACCTTCATTAGTTATGGTTTTGGTGTTAATGACAAATCTAATCTTGTGTTAATGACAAATCTAATATCATGTTTATCCCCTAATGCGATAGTGTTATTAATGACAATCTTATATCGAGACTAACATGTTTGTTTAGAATATCTTTGTTTAGTCTCATCGCATTGAAAAATGGAAAACCCGAGGTATGTATGCATATTCATTATAGTATTAATTACATACTTTGGATTCAAGTTAAAGTATGAATGTCCCCGTTATATTAACCACAAAATGTGCATTATGTTTTTCAATCTATATATTACATGGATGCACATATTTAGGGGGAGTTTGTAGTTTAACTTGATAGTTTTGTTGTATTGATCGATTCTTTATTGATACATATAAGGATCAAGACAAAGAAACTAAATCATTGAGTATATATTTGAATTGCCTAGTTATAAGTATACTCATGGTAATATAGGATATACTCCAATATGATTAAAGTGAATATGTGCATATTATCTCCAAGTCAATCATATTTATGCACATATACATGTGGGGTGTATTCTATAGTTGATGATTTAGAGTAATGATCATTTCCATACAATTTACATATAATGGATCATTACTTTCCATCAACATGAGTATATGAAAACTTGTGTAGTTAATATATACTCATATCAATTTAAATGATAATTTAAATTGAGTTCATTTGTCTTATTAATCATTAAAGAACACTTCATCATGTGTTGATGGTGTTCTGTGATTAATTAAGGACAAATGAATAGTTCTTAAGTATAATAAAGCATGAGTTGCATTATTGTACTTAAGACACATTTACAATCATTTTAATTGATTTGGGTTGTGCTCAATTGATCTAGAAGCATCCATTATGTGTTAATGGAGTGCAAGAGATAATTGAGACAACCATGCATCTTGGACTAACAAGTTTCTTGAGTTATGTTTGAGTTAGGTCCAAAGATAAATGAGATGATGAGAACGGGACAAGGACGGCATCATGAGTTGACGGGCGTCAAGAGTGGATCCCGAAGAAAAGGAGTCGAGTTGACATCCCGGGGGAATATCAAGTGATGATCATAAAGACCCCAAAGGGGATTGCTTGTGCGCGGCGGCGAAGGTATAATTAGATAGGCTAAGGACTTTGTAGTCTTTGAGTCTAAGGTTTTAATCGCCGTGCTATTAAGAGGGGTTGTCTCTTTTGCTTGAGCTTCATCATGTGTTGGTGATCTCATTTCCGCGTTCACTCAAGCTCAAACCATTTGGATTTGGTTTTTGCATGAGGGTTAACCATTTGGCATGTGTTGCGAATGGGTTAAACTTATGCTTTGTTGCTTTTGGCTTTCGCATAATGCTTTGATTTGCATGTGTTGCAAGAAGTGATAAGCTAGTGCGTTGGCTTTTGCGTGAAGTTCACTTTTGCATGTGTTGCATTAGTTGAAGCTTCATGTTTTGGTTTCGCAAAACATCTTTATAAAACCTTGGTGTTGCTTGGAGCAAAGTTTTGCATGTGTTGCAAAAGGAGAGAGCTCAAGCATGATTTGATGTTTGTATGTTTGTATGGAGCTAGAGGCTTGCATGTGTTGCGAGTAAAGAGCTCATACTTGAGATTTGGTTTTGGTGTTAGTTCGATTTGGTGTTGCATTGAACTAGAGAATTGCATGTGTTGCAATTAGAGAGTTCATGCATCTTGATTTGATGTTGCTTCGAGCTAGACTTTTGCATGTGTTGCAAAGAGTAGTGCTCAAGCATGAAATGTGTTTATTGTGTTATTTGCAAGTTCGTTGTGCGAATAAACCGAGGTTTATGAGTCCGAATTCGAGAGCATGTGAGTGGGGCTTGCAACGGTGTTGGCAAGTTGACCGGTCTTGTGTTGACCTTCACATGGCTAGGGAATTAATCTCATAAACTCGAGTTTGATTTGCTTATCGTTTTGCAAATAGTCTTTGAGTTGATTGCGAAATGTGTTTTTGCAATTTGGTTGAAATTCCTTGAGCGTGAGCTAAATTGGTGCAAATGTGTTTTGCACATGTGTATGATCATGTGTTGATCATTTATTGGCTCAAGGAATGGTTTTCGGTTTTAGAGAATCGATTTTTGGAGTTGAATCTGAATTTCTCCAGAGGTCCAGACTACAAGGTGTGGTGGCGATACTAGGAGGTGCGGTAGTACGCCCAAGAAGCCGTAGCTTTTAATGAGCGTTGTTTTTCTGGGTTTTTTTGAGCGGTACTACAGGCCTTGAGGGCGGTACTGTCAGAAGTCTTGATACTACCGACCCTCAAAGGGCGGTAATACAGGATGTCTAGAACGGCTAGTTTTGTAGCCGTTGCTACAGTGGAGCGGTACTACCGGCCCTATTAGGGCGGTAGTACCGGGTTTACAGGTTTTTGCCCGTTTTGAGCCCCCAACGGCTAGTTTTCTTTGGTGGGGTATAAATACACCCCTTGGGGGGCTTGGGCAGTATGTTGGCTGTGTGTGGGAGTCATTTGCATGTGTTGCTCTTCTCCCTTTGCTTCTTGAGCTTAAGAGTGAGACTAATTGCATTTGTTGCAATTAGGAAGTGGTTTGGGTACCTCTTGTGCATGTGTTGCACTTGAGGAGGCCTTGTGCATGTGTTGCACTTGGTGATCACCGAGGAGCGATTGTTGTGCGGTGAAGTTCAAGCGGAGGAGCGGCTTGTTACTCTTGGAGGTTGCCGACTCCTAGGCAGCGTGAGGCGTCGTCGGGGAGCTCGTGGTGTGAGAAGCCCCGCAAGTTTGTGAAGGTTCGGGTTGAGCCTACGCGCGAGCGTGAAAACCACGACTAGTGGAAAGAGGCGGTGCTCGGCGGGAGCCGGTCCAAGTGTGGGCTAGCCTCAACGTGGACTAGGGGAGACCGGCAAGTCTCCGAACACCACGGAAAAACATCGGTTGTCCCTTGTCTCTTTACTTTCAAGTATTTACCTTGTGCATATTATTGATTGCTTGAATGTATTAGAATTGCTTAGTATTAATTGATTGTTCAATTTAGCAATTCTAGTGTAGAGACTTAATTTAGATAGTGCACTAGTGAGCCTAGTTGATTTAGGCTTTAAATTGTCAAAACCTATTTATCGCTTCCGCATATATCTTTGATTAGGTTTTGACTTAGGGTGTATTAGAGCGAATTGTTTAGCGTTTATCGAATTTTGTAAACGCCTATTCACCCCCTCTAGCGCATCCTCGACCCTACAGGGAGGCTAGACCGTAAATAGTTGCTTAGTCTTACATATACCGTAAATAATCCTTTGAAAAACAAAAGAAATATTGACTAAAGGAACAATGAATGTATTTTGGTAAATGGTGGAATGTTGTTGGTAATAACGTTGAAATGTGGAGACCTGTGTGGTTCTACATGGAGGTTGAGTTACTGGCATGTGTTGCACCGTAAGATAATTTGGGGTGAGAAATGATTTAGACTGAGGCAAGTGGACCGAGGCTTTGTGCCAGAAGGGGGGCTTGTATGGCAAATGAGATGGCTATGTGCCAAACTTTTAGAAGAAGGAAATCTTGGCTTGGTCAGTTAAGGATTTTACCTTGCAAGCCTTTGAACTGAGTTAATCGTACAACCACATGTCTGGTTTGGGACAGACCTAGTTTAATAAGATTCTAACATCTTTCCTTTGGTACCTCAGGGCGGCAGTTACACAAGGGTGTAATTGTGTGGGGGAGCGTACCTGTGCGACGGCTTGGTACCCGTCCAACAGTGTTCGCCTGTTCTATACTTCGGCTCTGTGTGAGGGAAGTGATAGGGAAGGCAATATTGGAGAGGTTCATAGGTTTAGATGGAAGTTTCTAAAAACCTTTGTTACAATCAATCACCTGTGTGGTGAGCGACTGTATCTTGTGGGTAAAGTGTACAACCTCTACAGAGTGTGTAAAAACTATTCGAATAGCCGTGTCTGCGGTACTGGACAATACTCGGGGATTACAGTCAAGGGTTAGATTTTGATAAAAATGAGGCTGGGAATGTGGACAATGTGATATGGAAATCGGTTAAGGATGAGAAATGCTTTACTTGAGAATGATTTCGAAATTTATTATGGGTATTACTTGTTTTACTGCTTTTCTATCTACTATGACTATTTGTGAATGATGCTTTATTGCAAAAGAACCATTCAGCCATTCCTTTAGAATAAGCCATGCATGTAGTAATAGAACTGCATTCTGTGCATGACTTGTTGAGTACAGTGTGTACTCACCCCCTTGCAAACAACAAATCATCAGATGAGAAGATGACTACAACTTCGAAGGAGGAAAAGTTCCACGAGGAGGCGAATATCTAGGAGTTGAACCTTGTCAGTTGTCTGTGGCATATTGATGGGATTCACCAACGCTCTTCGTTCCGCTGCTGTTTACCTATTTGAAGTTAAAACCATCAAGACCTCTCAAGTGTAAGGTCGACCTTAAGGTCGTTCAATAGTTTTATATTTTGTAATTGAGTTACTTTTATTATTACGTTGTGTATGATTGTGATATTTCATCTATGTTGAGACTGTGTGCACTAGCGTGATCCTGGACTAGTGTAAAATACACAGAGGGTCCGGATTTGCAGATTCAGGTCCCGACATGAGGTGCAGAACTTGTCAAGGGAGGTCGTGTCAACAATAACGAAGAGGCCACAGCGGTGGTACTTTGTTGGTGCTTGTGGAGGCCGCACCCTGGTGTCGCTGGAGCTCAGACGAGGCTCACGGAGGGGCACTGTGGTGATAAAGCTCGGGATGCCATTGAAGCTCACGGAGGACAAACAACGACGATTTAGCTCCCCACGGCCTCAAAATGGAGAGAAAAAAGCAAGTAGTAGGGGAATAGAAGCAGTGCATGGGAGGGAATGTGGCATCCAAAAATTGCATGTTATCGGACTTGCATTCCATGATCGCCAATGAATCTCTATTCTCTGGGAAGATTAGAGATGGATTGAGTAGTGGATTCGGGGATTTATGTTGTTGGGACTTGGGTATTGCTTAGTTTCTTGCTCACATCACTTGTATCCATTAATTCTTTTCACTAGTGCACACACTTTGTTCTTTTGGTACACAACCCAACATAATCTCCCACGCCATGTACTTAGAGAGAGACCTGAGAGCAGTATACCGTTGCAACGGCATGGCAATGGATTTTATTAAGTGTCAGGAGGTTTCATTAAACATTTCAAAAAGTTTTAGGTTTCAATGAGTTTTGTGCGTTTCTAAAAACTTCTGCAAGACTTAAAAAAAAATAAAGACCAAGCTTCAACAAGTGTTAGATTTTTTAATTCAGTATTCATGAAGTTTCAACCCAAAAGTTTTAAGAAATTTCAACAAGTTTTAGCAGATTTTAACAAGTTTCAAGCTAAAAGTTTGAAGAAATTTCAGTAAGTTTTAACAGATTTCATCAAGATTTAACTAAAAATTTCGTCGTAAAAAAAAGAGCAAACAATCCTCGGCATACTCACCTACAGTCGTCGCTTTACTTTGGTCACTCGCTAGAACCACCACCTCCTCCACCTACTCGTCCAAGGGGTGAAGCTAGAGTTCGAAGTTGTTTGTAACGCTCACGATGGTGAAGTGGAGCCATGAGGCGACATAAGTAGAGTCGGTGTTGGACTTCCCTATGACCTAGATGAGGAGGTAGGCAAAGGTCGCACGTTTGACACAGACAATGGGCTCTGCTTTGTTGCGATTTGTGTGTGCACTTCATTGCCTGCACTTGCTTGCCATGACAACTCAACCTACTTGCTTGCAACGCTAGGTGGAGCCCATGGTTACCTGCCTCCTACCATCGCTTCAACTCTCTTTCGCTTGCCACCCCTGTATGTGCTCGTCTGCCACTGGCAATGGAAAGGATGAGAGAGAAAATATATAGAGAGAAAACCAAAGGAGTGGAGAAGAAACAAATGGATATACATAGGGTTGAATGTGTGAGGAGAGTGTGTTTGGTTGGTGGGATGAGGTTAAATGGGATGGGATGATCCTGCACCATTTGGTTTTATTGTTTTGGGTGAATAAAATGGTCCAACATCTACAGGGAATATTCCTCAAATTTATATGACACCGTCCAGAACGGAATGATTCCATTCGAACAACCAAATATATAGATGATATTTTTTTGAACCATCTTATATATATACCACTTTGTATGAGGGTCTCCTCAATGCTTGTCGCCAGCTGGAGACAGTTGCTTTGCAGTTGTTTGCTTCTTTTGGTTGGCTTTTAGAGGCCAGGATTGGTTATACTGCTTGATTGTTTTGGTTATTTTGTCGAAACGATGTTTGGTTCTAAAGTTTGTAATAAGGGTGGTCTGATTCTCTCCAAGAGAGATGAAGCCTGAATTTTGTTCCATTATCTTAAAAAAAAAGTAGCCAAACACACCCTTCAACGCAAGCTTCACACGCATGCCAAACAAAACTGGTCAATGTCGATGGTTATGGTCGGTTTAATTTTCGCACTTAACCTGAGGGTGAGTCGATACCTGACGTGAGCTAATTAGATAACAGCAATTAACGCTCACGCATGTTCGTTACGCGTCAAAATCGAACGCAGGAAAACATGACAGGCCATCAATTAACTAGCACGCCCGATCCAATCATATATTTTAAGCCACCGTTTCAGCGCCCGCTAGCAAAGCATAGCGGGGCGGCGGTGGGCCTTCGTGCGACCTCATGAAAATTAAAATATACTAGACAGAGTAGCGTGTTATTGCACGCCGTATTGTGTGTGCGTGGGAAAAAATCGACGAAATAACGTAAACACGATTTTCAACATATTTCACTCCGAAAAAGCAAAACCGAGTTACGGAGAAAAAATAGAGAGTAGCGTCGCATTGCACGCCGTGTTGTGTGGGCGAGGGAAAAACCGACGAAACACGCATAACGCGATTTTCAACATATTTCTTACAATCAAAAATGAAGAAACCGAGATACGGGGAAAAATAAAGAGCTAGAGCAGTAGAAATATCTCTTTCGACGAATTTTTTGGGAAATATCGGAGACCGAGGTGGAAAAATGAGGTGGGAAAACAATCTAGAGGGAAAAGGGCGAAAAACTATTAGTGACGGCGATTTTTTCTGAGTTGCACACATATTTCTGGTGGCGAAAACATTTTTTCCGGTCAAAACGGAGAAAGGACCCGACGTGATGACAGCCTTCTTAGAGACGCACATATATTTCTGGTGACGAAAACATTTTTTCCGTGAAAAACGGAGAAAGGACCTAGACGTAAGGAGCGATGACCTATTTGTTACGTTTTTGGACCTATCCGCTATCCTGAAAAATTAGAAAAGGGCATGTCCGCGATTTGAATCTAGCGGGGGCCTTTTCCGTAAAGTACCGCGTGAGGGACCCGAACGCGAAAAAAAATAAAAATCTTCCCCTCACAAAAAATCGCGAAGGACCTATTTGTAATTTTGAGGGACCTATTCGTAATTTGGAGAAACGTAGGGGGCTTTTCGGAAAATAGGCAAGGGTGACGTGTGGGCTCGCTCTCCTCTCGCGAAACCCAGGCGACATTATATATAAGATATTATTTTATTTATATAATATAGATTTTTAATATGAAATGTGTATCTTTTTTCTTACATCATTTGACCAAAACTTGAACATACATATTGATAAAAATGTACCTAAATATTAATTTATAAAGCCATATTATTATTTTCATATTCATATTTAACCTATTTTTTTCGATCGTTACGGACTCCAAGGGTGAAGGTCAGTAGAGGATCAGGGTTGTAAACTAATCAAGTTCGAGCGAGCTAGCCTGAGTTCAGGTTTGAGCTTGAACCTGGGCTAAAGATTGGTTTGGCCTAAGCTCGATAACAATCAATAATTTAATATGCACTAATTTTCAACAATAAGAAAAACTAAAACTCAGCTCAAATAGACTCAGTAAGAGCTAACCTGCTGTGATATAATATGCAATGATATTTAAAAAGTGATCCATAAATTTATTGAGAGTCACGAGCCATTCGATCTCGGCCTATTGAAGCTTGCGAATTCAAGATCAAACTTGAATTGAGTCTAGAGCGAGCCAATTTGATTGACCGAGTGTGTGTATATAGATATATATCCATTCGATCTCGGCCTATTGAAGTTCGCGAATTCAAAATCAAACTTGAATTGAGTCTAGAGTGAGCCAATTTGATCGGCCCAGTGCACACACACACACACAATATATATATATATATATATATATATATATATATATATATATATATATATATATATATATCCAAAGCCGGTTTCTGAACTTGAGTTACTAGTGTCTGAGACTTGAGAATCATCCCTCCGTACGCAACGCTGTACTGATCACCTAACGGCGAAAGGTGCATGAACACTCGGAAACAGAATCCCCTGGACTAATAATTCATTTCTTGCTCTTGGAAACTGCTAGCTAGAGTCAAATGCAGGCCATGCCTTGAGACCCACGCATGCTATGGATGGAGATTCACACGAGTCCCTATCTCCCCTAACTTACTATCGTAGAGACTGATCTAAGCTCAACAACGGAGTTTGATCTTATCAATTTACTGTTAATTAGTAGAAATAAGTACTATGTTGCTTGACCATATATAGCTGAGCTTCTGTTGCAATACATGTAAAATGCTGTTCGACTACAGTAGTTCTCAAGTTGTAGCCTCAAGACACTAATTAAATTGTTCAATATATATATGGACTGTCCGATCGAGTCTAGGACGGCTTAGGTTACTGTAGTGATTAGAAGTTAGAGTCGACATCTTGTGAAGATCACGGTTCTAGATATATAGCATTGGTTTCTCATTATATGGCCAAAAGTCATCGTGAAACGATGTTTCAGTGATTAGTTCAGAGAAGAAAGCAAAACACATCTAACACGTGCGGGGTTCTTTAGTGCGGTGGCCCATGTGGGGTTGTGATGAGATTAATCTCATATATATTGTTTGTCTAAAGTAAGGTTGTAATATTGTATAATACATATTAGGCTAAAACATAGCACATCTAAATTAATTCTTTTTACACGAAACGATAATGAAATTGCAAGAGAGATGCTATATATGCATGTGTGAGTCTACCTTACATATATAGGGCTAGGATTCCAACATATTTTAGGCGAGGGTATTGCATAGCCATGCAATTTTGCAAGCACACGATCGAGAAGCTAGCATGTCATATTCCTACCTACCAAGTACCAGGCATATGACCCATTTTCATTCAAGATAAAGACCAGGGAATCGAAGAAAAGAATATTGGCACATATTCAAGAGCCAGCCGGCCAGTTGCCTAACAAGCGCCCCCAAGAAGGAACAACTGATCAAACCACCTAATAACACTGGATTGATTATCGGCGGTGTACTCAAATCTGTGTGCCACACGCAGTAATCACCTGGGTTATGCTAGCTAGCTTTCACTTTCAGTGCGTGCACGAGTCTAATTTGTCAAGCTATATATCCAATCACCTACGTACATAAGCATGTCTAATCTTTTCACTCATTAATTTCCACAGCCGACTATCCAATGGCATGCCTACAGTTGTGTTCATGCACGGTTCGACCTAAGAGTGAGTACTACTAGAAAAATTTTCGCGGCGACACGCCGCGCGTGGCGTTTTTCGTAGGAAAATTTCTTTTTTTGGTGGCATTTTATTTTTCAAATCGTCGAAATAATGAGCGAAACGGTTGAAATGATACAAAATTTTTCGCGGCGTAACACGTTGTGCGTGTCGTTTTTTTAAAGGAATTTTTTTTTCGGCGGCGTTTAATTTTTTAAATCGTCGAAGTAATGAGCGAAACGGGGAAAAATAGAGAGGTAGAGTTGTAGAAATATCTCTTTCGATGAATTATTTTGGAAATATTGGAGACCGAGCTGAAAAACCGCGGCGGGGAAAAAGTCTAGAGGGAAAAGGGTGAAAAACTATTAGAAACGACAAAAAAATATTAGAGATCAACGCGTTCGCGGAGAGTAACAATACATGGTTTAAAAAATATTATAGATAAAGATGGGAAATCAAGGTGGGGAAAAAGTCTAGAGATAGAGCTGAACACATATTTCTAGCGACGAAAACATTTTTTCCAGGGAAAAACGGAGAAAGGACCTAGACGTAAAGAGTAAGGACCTGAATGTTACGTTTTTGGACCTATTCGCTATCCTGAAAAATTAGAAAAGGGCTTGTTCGCGACTTGAATCTAACGGGAGGTTCTTTTCGAAAAATGGCGCACGAGGGACCCGAACGCGATTTTAGAGAGAAAAATCTTCCTCTCTAAAAAAATCGCGAAGGACCTGTTCGTAATTTCCAAAAGGACTAAACCGCGAAAAAAAAATTTGAGCCGAGCCGGCCGGCCGGCTCGAGCCGAGCCACCGGCTCGGCTCAAACCGTTGTGAGGCCGGCAATCTTGCCAAGTTTAATGGAGGTATAATTCTCTTGCGTTAGATGTGCAGATTATTAGGTTCTGGTCTTTTTTTTTGATAAAGGATTTATATCCGGTCTCTGCAAAGTGCACACAACCGAGTCTTACAAAGCTCTCAACCTTGGAGCTGAAACAAAAATATTAAGTAAAATGGAACAAAGGGAACTTAAAATCAATAGCAAATTCTATAATTGCTCCGCCATCCATTCTTGACAAAAATGTCCAAAGCCACCACTTCTAAAGCCTTGCTTGCCAATCGGACGGTTGCCCTCTTGTTCTCATGTTGCAATAGAGCCCAAAACCGCATCCAGTATGTTGCCTTGAAAGTAACCTGCATACATGAAAAATATTGTTTGTTCTCAAAGATTAGATTATTGCGAGTGCTCCAAATAGCTCATAATAGAGCAGCACCCCCTACAAAAATCAGTCTTTTTTCACACTTGTCAATACCTGTTAACCAGCGATCAAACATATGAGACATAGACTACGGCAAGGATAACCCAGTAGCTATATGCACAATTCGCCAAATAGTTTTTGCATGTGGACAATCAAAGAATAAGTGTTTTATTGTTTCATTAGCATTACAGAAACAACAATTTTGATTTCCATGCCAATTCCTTTTAGCTAGATTATCCTTTGTTAAAATTACTCCTCGTTGTAAATATCAAAGGAAAATTTTAATAGACATTTCTAAAAGTGTTTACTACATTAGGATTCATATCCTAATGAAAGCACCGTAGGTTTAATTTTTGGAGAGCAGGAAGCATCCCTATTAATATAAGGGACTTAATTTTGAGGATTATTTCTCCACTACACTCATTGGCACTTTAGGATTTGCACAGGCTATTTAGGGGCACATATTTACCTGCAAATTCTACCCTATCTAGCTGTAGTTATGCAAACCAGCCAAAAAAATAGGCATTCACAGCAGCTATATTAATCAAAAGCATGGTTACAATCTTTGGTTACTGCATCCATTAATCCAGTTGCAATACAGTTAACCCAGTTACAAATAGCTTTCCTCTAATCCAGTTGGATTTCATATGCCAAATCCCAGCAGTTGCCGAACAGAAAAAAACAAAAATGGACGAGTGATGCACTGATCGACTTTATATATATATATATATATATATATATATATCAACCAAAAAGATTTCAACCAAAAAAACATCCGGATGATACCTATACACTCCCTATATATATATATATATAGTTAATCTGCAGGTTTTTTAGCTTAACTGAACCCATCACCATCAGGCTGCAGGTTTACTTAACTACCAGCGTGCATATATACAATGCATTAGCCGAAGCACTAATTACCGAACCATGCAACAATGAGTCCATGGCTTAAACTTAATTCCAGGAATGCTACAGTGATCAATGATGACTGATGAGATCATGCAGACTGAAAACCAAGACCCGTTCTGAATATAATCAATCGGCCGGTAGGTAGGCTGGCCAGTTAGTCCTCACGCGTGATAGAGATACTTCAGTCGAAGCAACGGCGAGCAGAAGCAGATCATAATAAGTTACTCAAAATGTAGCATAGTACTCTAGCTAAGCTTCGCTTATTTATACCTCACCATTTTTGTAGTTCCTTTCAGTTATTTATCATCTCACCGTACGTACGTACTTGAAGGCATCGTTCGGTTTGGAAGGTGGAAAATTTCCTGGCCGGAACCGAGAACATTGCATTGATGGGGAGGGCGCCGTGCTGCGACAAGGCGGCGGTGAAGCGGGGGCCGTGGTCGGCGGAGGAGGATGCGCGCCTCCGGTCCTACATCCAGCAGCACGGCACCGGCGGCAACTGGATCGCGCTGCCGCGCAAGGTCGGCCTCAGGCGGTGCGGCAAGAGCTGCCGCCTCCGGTGGCTAAACTACCTCCGGCCGGACATCCGGCACGGCGGCTTCTCGGAGGAGGAGGACCGCGTCATCTGCGGTCTCTACGCCGCCATCGGCAGCAGGTGGTCCCTCATCGCCGCGCAGCTGCCCGGGAGGACCGACAACGACGTCAAGAACTACTGGAACACCCGCCTCAAGAAGAAGCTCCTCGGCGCCGTCGCCAACGGCAAGCCGCCGAGCACCATCAAGCAGTCGTCGTCACTACAACTGCATGGTGATCATCATTACGCCGCAAATGGTAATAATGCAGCACTAATTCTAAGGCCACCTCTACTGTCTTCGGACGGCCAACCGTACGGTACTTTTGGCAGCGGCAGCGGCTGCAGTGGTGTTGGCATGCACGTCGGAGTCGGAGCCGCAGGTGGAGCGAGCATGGGCGTGGCAACAAGCACGAATGCCACCGTCGTCGCGAGCCACGGCTACGACGCTTTCGGTGCCGGTGAGCCTGCAGCTAATACGAGCTACTCGTGCGTGACAACGGCGGCGACGGAACTCGACGAGATCTTCCTCCGTTCGATCGGCAGCACGAGTGGCGGCGGCGGCGGCGATCTCTCGCAGTACACGGAGGCGCTGTTGAACTGGTGTCAGCTAGCAGGTGAAGGTGTGCAACAGCAACACCTTGGCATGCCGTACCCGTCCTGGTGATCGATATATATGCTTGCATCGTACATCCATAATTACATATATACGAGCTTTGTTTCTCTTGGTTTTGTTAAACGTGGCGTGCATATTCACCTTATATATAATATATCCAGCAAGCTTAATTTTGAGTAATTAATAAAACGATACTATTATTCTGGCTTTTTATATATGCATGGGTGGTTTAATATTTGCAAGATTTCCATAGAACAGTGATTCTCGAGTTTAATTTGTGTTAAACTGATGGATGCGACATTACCCACCGGCATCGTACCTATACCTAGGGGTGAAAACAAGACAAAAAATATTCGCCAGATCTGATGTCGAATCCGTTTAAAATCCGTACCGATGTTATCCGTATTCGTATCCGGAAAATCCGATGTAATATGGGTTAAGATATGGGAAAAGCAATATCCGATCCGTATCCGAAAAATCTCATGTAATATGGGTTAGGATATGGGAAAAGCAATATCCGACCCAATATCCGGATAAAATCAGTTATTCTTCTATTAATTTGGTTCATTATTGGATAGATAGAATAGTTGTTTGATACTGGCACTAAAAACACTACTTTGTTATTAAGCGTGAACTTCAACAAATCTATCAACAAACAAATAGAGTGATGACATAATACTTTTACCTAAATTGATTTGTTCAACTTATTTGATAAACTTCTTTTCTATTCAAATTACTGGAATTAGTTGAGTCACTAAATTGCACCTCTAACTATACTACTATCCTACGTTGAAATAATTATGACTTGAACCTAATGTTGTAAGGTTAATGCTTCATTCATTCTTTTACGTACACAATTATGTACTATACTACTATCCAATTATGATATCCGATCCCGATCCGAATCCGTCAGGTATACGCTCTGTATCCGAATCCTGAATAATCCGAACCAGATCCGTGATCCGGACATCAGATCCGACTCGAATCCGAAAAAAATATGTGTTAAGATACGGGACGAGCAATATCCGCCCGTATCCGATCCGATTTCACCCCTACCTATACCTTGTAGCTGACATTTTATACCTTTATTAAGCCTCGTAGATTTCACGCCCTCATGTCGCTCGGCTTGATCCGGCCGGCCCGGCTCAACTTTTTTTTTTTGCGTTTAGATCTTTTAAAAAATACGTAATTACATATAGGTCCTTTCTACAGTTTTTTTATAAAAAGAACCTTTTGGTTCTGTATTAAGCCTTGCAGATTTCACGCCCTCACGTCGCTCGGCTTGTGCCGGGCCGGCCGCTTCACTCAACTTTTTTTTCGCATTTAGGTCTCTCAAAAAATACGTAATTATGTATAGGTCGTTCCTACGATTTTTTACGAAAAGGACCTTTTGGTTCTGTATTAAGCCTTGCAGATTTCACGCCCTCACGTCGTTTGGCTTGAGCCGGGCCGGCCGGCTCAGCTCAACTTTTTTTTCACGTAGGTCTCTCAAAAAATGCGTAATTACGTATAGATCCTTCCCACGGTTTTTTATGAAAAGGACCTTTTGGTTCAGAAAAAACACGAATCTTCCTCAAGAGGACCCTAAATAAATACAAAAAAAAGGTAGTTATGTTCGCATCATTCAAGCTATTTTTCGCGAAAAGGACCTTTCAATTTAGCGCAATCACGGATTTTTCGTGAGAGGACCCCAAATAAATGCAAAAAAAAAACGTGATTGTGTCTGTATCCTTTCAACCGTTTCGTGCGTTTTCTCCACAATTGTAAAAAAAGACACCGCCGAAAAAAAAACGAAATTGTTTCTGCGAAAAAAATAACACACGCAGCGTATTACGCCATGAACACAACCTATACTAAAGATCGAAGACTTCCTGGCCAGAGACCACTTCCGCGTCCACGGCTCCCTTGCGTGGCTCGTGCACGGCCGGCTCGACCCGACGGCTCCGCTCCTTTTTTTCACATGGTCACTCAAAAAATATGTAATTATGTTTAGGTCCTTCCCACGATTTTTTGCGAAAAGAACCTTTTGGTTCAGAAAAAATGTGAATCTTTCGCGGAAGAACCCTAAATAAATAAATAAAAACTAGTTACATTCGGATTGTTCCAGCAGTTTTTCATGAAAAGGACCTTTCAATTTAGCGCAAACGCGGTTCCTTCGTCAGAGGACCCCAGATAAATGAAAAAAAACATGATGATTTTTTTAAAAAAGCACCGCTGAAACAAAACGAAATTATTTCTGCGACAAAAACAACGCACGCGGCGATAACTATCTAGTATTAACCATATTTTTGATAGGTTTATATGCAAATTTTCCGGTATTTCTATGCTGTGTCCTACGAAGATATTAGATAGCAGGACAGTGAAATACCACAGAAATTTCGCTGCATCTTCGGTTGACTCATTGCGATTTCAAATTTCGTACATATGGTTTGTTGAGAGGTCAAATCATCCACAACAATCATCAACCATTGAATGAAGTACTGTTGATTCGATTACACAAAAGATTAGCCACATACTCCATCCTTTGAAAAATATAAGCCGTATTTTGACTCTACATAAGGATTAAGATTGAGTTGAAATTGAGAAAGACGCGAGAGAAAATGACTTAGATACCCCCACTTAATTGTTTTGGAAGATGGGATATATAATACTTTCTGTGGGTGGAAATAAATAAATGCATATGGTTGAGAGAGAATAAATATGAGTATAGAAGGAAAGGCCTCATTAAATCTACATGTAAGTCTTATATTTATAGACAAGACGATTTAAAAAATAAGCCTTATAAACTTAGACGGAGAGAGTACCTTTTAGTAGTTCGATGGTCTTTTAATTAGTATCCACATATGTATCAACAAGAGAGTTTTTATCATCTTTATAAGATACTATAAGGTAACATCAAATCACTTTTAAACTGTTGGTACTAATTCTACCCTTTAAACTCTTGTATCCCTCAGTACCTCTTGAGTCTTGATACTAGCTCGCGAATATCTTAATATCTCTGAAGGATAATAAAAAGTCTCATATCAGCGTTAAGCCATGAACTTGTAGGTATCCATTGGCCTTGTTTTAGTCAGACTTCGTCATGTTCTCAGTAAAGAGAATCTCATGCCTGGTTTCGCTACCTCTCTAAGCGGCAATACGCACATGGTTGTGCTGGCTGCCTGGCTGGTACATCCTGGGAAAGAATTTGGGCCCTCGTCTCCATGCAAGTACCTACGTTGAAAGACCACGAGGAGATGCCATCAAGTATCATCCGGAAATTAACTTCGCCAAGTGAAGAAACGCCATCACTCATCAAGGACCTGGCAGCGCAGGCATGAGCCGCCCAGAGAGTCTACAGCGTGGAGGTCACCACTGACATCAACAACTCCCTTGGAGCATCCCCTACACCTGCAAGTCGACACTCCAAAATGGAGTAGAATTTCATGACTGCTTCGGCTCGTACACTACTTGTATGGAGATGCACTTTTGTCAAAATAAATAAAAGAAAACAAACACAATACCTCAAAGTTCAAATACAGCGGGAGCTGCAGCCTGAGAAAAAAAAAGCAGAGCTGCCGCAGGCTGCCTGACCTAACTAGTCCAAGTAATATGTGGAAGAGGAGGACACATATATAGATATACAAGACAAACATCATACATCTATTGACTAAATGTCCAAATTGAAGTAACAAAAGCACCAACCAATACTACAAACCGGGTACTACATGCGTTTTGTAAAAGCGGATGAGAGGATGTCTTCGTCAAAGATTTTGTAAAAACGCCCTCAAATTAACAATTCCAAAAGAAAACCCGCTCAGATTTTGATCACTAGACCGATGGTGGCTGTAAAGTTTGACGGGGGAATATGGCAACCAACGGCTAGAGATGTGGCAGATATCAACCCAATGCTAAATGTCAAGAACTACCAGTCTACCACCAAATACAAGATGATGGCACGTGCTTCTTGACAGAAATGGATTACATGCAGGACAAGAGCTAAGCAGCCAGGCATGAAATCCCAGTTTTATATGCTTACAGCTATGATAGCTCAGTACACCAATTAGTATAATCTTCAATGCTTCATGCAGCTGATTAAACACTAGAAGATGGAGACATTAGGAGATGGAAACTTGGAAAGCTACCCAACACCAACAGACGAGTTGAATTTAAAAGACGAGGGTAACTGAGTTGCTAAAGCGGGCAGCGATAATCAAAGAACCAATGGAAAAGATGAACAACTCCATTCCTATTTCATTTTGCGCAAAATATGAATTTCATACAAGAAAACCATTGAGCACTAGATCAATGTGTGCAAGGCTGAGGCTTGAATCTACTAACATATCCTGGAGCCACTAGCACGGATTTCAAAGGAATAGAAACACCAAAATTGCACTCCACCAACCATGATGGCGCTCTCTTAGATTGCTATCTTAACCCGTTTTTTCTCGTTGTATGTCGTATGACGTATGTGGCTGTACATTTACGTAAGCACACAGATGGAGGGGTTGGTGGTTAATTTGTTATCTAATGCTCTATTCTGATAAACCTCTTTTCTGCAGTCTGATAAGGAAAGTAAGCGATCTCACAGCATGCTGCAGACGGCTAACAGGAAGTCCTTTCAGTGTTGGGTGGGTCAAATCCCTTCTGGGTTCCTCACACGTTTCTTTGCGGTCGGACTCACCCGAGCTACAACTTTGGTCCTCATCCCTCCCGCTAGTCTGAATTTTCTCCAAGGGTATATCATCGGTGTCAAAGAACTGGCAATAAGCAGAATGAAGTCTGTGGTGAATTTCATCCATTCTTCCTGACTGTTCGTCTTCCCTATCCATGACAATTAAATCCTGCGCAATGAGAACGCAGCAATCAATAACACAAGAGAACAGCTCGCCTAGGTTCATCGCTATAGGCTATCATGGAACTAATACTAACCTGTGCTGGAAAAGTTATGAATAATGGGAGAAGTCGGTTTCTGCAATACTGATTGAATAAAAGAGTAAGGATGATAAGAGGTATGGTGAAGCCTGCAGCCACAGGTGATTCTTTGAGGCCAAATACACCAAGGCTGATGATCTGGGTGAGCACGAGAGAGAATATCACCATGTTGTGTGCAATTGGCCAATACAAACCACCTGTGTCATATCTTGTGCGGTAAACATTGAGCAACTGAAAACAACACAAATAGCATATCATTGGCACATAGAACCAAATCAACCAATAGGCTTTAAGGCTAACAAATAAAAAATATTATTTTGTCAGATATTTTTTGGTAAGAACATGCACTTCGTCTACCAATTTTAATTGCCTGTAACAGTGTCAGCTACTGGATAGACAGCATGTTCGCCTATAATTGCAACATAATAATGATGGTTGATGAAAATATTCATGATTACATATTTATGGATAAAATTAAAGTTATGAACTTCCAAACAGAATACCATCTCTAGGTTCTCACCTGATTGCGATATACAGCGTAACCAAGGAAAAAGTACACTAGCAGAAAAGGTAAGATCAGAGGTGCCAGTACAGAGCATGTGAAGCCCAATAGTCCAAACAGCATAACTTTTGGCACTTCTGTGTGATAAGGGAATGAGGGCACAAATTCTGTATCTTCTCGCATTCTCAGAATATATTTCCTTATAAAGTTCCATATCAGACCAAAGAGTTGCATAATTTCAGATGATAAACTGGCCCATCCTGAAGTCAGAACATAGGTGATGAAGAAGGTAGCCTGAAATGAAAATAAATTTACAGAGTTGCAGGGAAATGTTACAGGAAAATTAAAGAAAGGACAAACATAGTATCTTTGTGACATGCAAGAAGCCTTTTGTCTTGTGAATTTCGAACTATTGATCTTTCTGCAGCGTGAAGACAAAAAGAACTTAAGACGTGATTTACCTGCCCAGGTATAGCTCTAGCAAGCTGGACAGGGATGTCCTTTGGGCTTGATAACACATTCAGTTGGCTTATGACAGTACCAGATAATACGTTAACAAAGAATACATTCCAAACTGTGAAGTACAGCACTTTACAGCAAGCACTCCTCTTCCTTTCACTGTGAGATGCAGGCCCCTCTAATGTAGAAAATAGTATCATTGTTGGAGCAACGGTGTATAGAAATATTTGCAGTATAACACTGGGAAGGTATCCAGTTACTAGCTGGCTCATGTATTTCCTGCACATGGAAGAGTAGTTAATAGATGCCGCATACAAATGAACAAAGGCCATATTTCTATGTTGAAAAGTGCCTCAACAACACCTCAAAGCACAAGATACATCAAACTATGTTCATTTGCATATTTGAGTAGAGTAACTTCAGAATATGTTAATCGGTCTAAATCTTAACAATTGGATATATTGTTTCAGTTCTGGATGAGATCTGTTGCACACTGTTACATGTCACTAGACATGAAGATGAACTTTATACTAACAACAGGCAGTGTTCATCAAGGCACTAGGTGCTAATCGGGCAGCAGACCGGCGCCTAGCGCCGAATGCCGATTAGGCAGGCTAGGTGGCTGCCTATGCGGGATAAATCGGCCTAGGCAGCTAGGTGGCCGCCTAGGGGAACAGTGACAAGAGGTCACTTTCAGAACAACTTAGGTACTTACTTCTTCAATATCGCCTTAAGGAAAGGAAGCTTCTGCTGCAACTGCTCTAGCTGAGATAATCCTTGTATAAATGTCACTGGTATCAGAAATAAGAACATAAAAACGATAGAACCTAGGAGTGTAGCTATTCGGCGAATCCAAAGCTGCTTGTAGGGTAACCAAAGATTTGACCAATACACATCATCTGGTTCTGGAGCTAGATTAGTAACCCATTTCATAGGGTTAGATGTTTGAAGTATTTCTGATGCAACAAGTGCAGCATACCGAGTTTTGAAAAATACAAAAGCAGCTGCACATTCCTGTGTAAAATTCCACAATTAAAGTTACTATTTATACTGACTTATTGATAAATTTAGTAAAAAAACCAATATATGCAATATTGTAAGTTGAACCTCATCATCCACATTCAAGCTGGAATCGTTCAGGTCAACTTTCCCCTTATTCTGCTCAAATTCGGTGTGCAACAATTGGAAAGAATTCGAAGAGGCTCCACAAAGACAACATCGGTATGTAATTGCTCTGCAGCTCTGATCGACAGTGGTGTCTGTGAAATGTTTGAATTTCTTATATGCCTTCTTTGCACCAGTCTGTCAGAGGATGAAATAGATTTACACCAAAAGCAGAAAGAAATACAAAGATGCAGACTAAAATGTATACATTACCACTTCATGAAACTGGAGATTAAAAAAAAAAATGGAAAGGCATGTGCAATATCTTAGGTAGGGTTTTACATTATCTATTTATCTGCCATAGTGATCATCCAACTATGAGAAGAGTAAGCCTACAAGTAACAACGTTAAATCATATCAACTGTCTTAGCAGTACTGATACATTTTCCCCAAACAATTAGAAATGTTATTCTTTTTTTTCAAAAAAAAAAATCGGCGATTTTTATATGGCCCGTGTCTTTGAGTATTGCTTACCATTATCTTCTGAATTTTCCCAACTTTGTAAACAACTTGATGGAATAGGTAACTGGACGCATGATACTTGGTGAAGAAATCATCAACAGCATTACTGCATGATTCTTTAGTTGTCTTTGGTATTCCACGAACAAGGACAGTAAAATGGCTCGGATTGGGTGTTGCACGTGTAAGATGAAGAAGCCTCAGCCTAGCAATGTGCTTGTACTCCTAAAAATATCAGGTAGACAAGAACATCATTACATCTAGTAAGATGAAGGAGCCTCAGGCTAGCAATGTGCTTGTACTCCTAAAAGGCCAGGTAGAAAAACAACATTAATTGTGTTCCCGAATATGAGGTAGAACCTTTCGGTAATTCCGATGGGCAAAAAACTTACAAGATAAAGGAGAATGCAGGCTACTCCAGATATTATATACAGGGATAGACAATGGACCCAAAGCCTGCAATGCAATGAATCAGCACATAAACTGAACATGAAAGCATGTATATCGTTCTACCATACTATGTCTATTTCTAAAGTTTTGAAGAGTGAAGAAATAAAAGGGACTAATCAACTCTGATTAAAGGCAAAACAAGAAAACACTGTAAATACCAATAATCAACGCAGAGTAAATATCACTTCAACCATTGGTAAAAACCACCTTACAGTAAAACTAAAACAAGATGCTCAGCTCACCATCTTGATCTCACTTGCACATTTCCGATTGTAAAGATGTCCAACGATTCTGAAGGAATCCGAACATGATGTATATCTTGACCAAAATAATTCAGTGGAAGAATTCCAAAAACACACAGAAGGGCAGCTAGGGAGAAGATGCGTATGCTGTTGAAAAACAAATGTATTAGCATGCAAATTTTGTTATTGAGATTAAAGAAAATAGGGGAAAAGAAACCTAAATAAATTTTAAAAAATTAAGACAGGATATGCAACCTCCCATTTAAAAAAAGAGAAGAGACAGGATGTGCAAGCATATCAAGAAGTTCTGTTTTAGATGCAGCAGTCACGGTTATAAGTTTTCTTCTCCTTCTGATTCATATCCCATATAGATGTTCAAAAACTCAGCAATCACATACTGACTTGTACTGGAAGTCCGGAACCAACAAAATGGTACAAAGGGATACATGGAGGTCAAAATGAAGTCCTGTATTACCTGAATACAAGAATTCTATTGAAAACAACAGCATCCAACCCAGCAGCAGCCAAGATCTCTTCCTCAGTGCACTGCAGGGCCTTCACAATCCAGCCAGTGGACGGAATAAATCTCTCCAAAATAAAAGCCTCTCGGAGCCGATTATGCTCCTCAGCAATCCTCCGTCCAAAGTAGACCCTGACATTAGCTGGCTGCTTCCTCAGAACAGAATAGAGCGACAGAAAAAGCACAGAGAGGCCAATGTTAATGCCCGCAGAGGTCAGAAGTGCGCTGATTTTCATCACTTCCTATCCAGTCGCAGCACCTTAACCCTATGTCATCTAAACACAAGCGCAAACATCCTTGATACCCTCAGCACCTGCAGGAAAAAGATTACTGTAACACATTTAGCACAGAAATATAAAATGGTTACAAAGTCTCCATCGAATAACTGCACAACAGCATCGCTGCCAGTCTCTACGTCCGAAAACCAATCCCATGATAAGCATATGTGCATCTCAGACGTGCCTCACAAAGTTCACCAGTTACATCGGATTTGAAGGTGCAGCCAATTGCCTCAGGGTGAAAGTGCAACAGGACAACCAAGGTCTTGTGCCCAAATCAGCCTTATTCATAATATATCAAATATGATGTGAGAGCGCGGTCAACATCGTTAACCGGAACCGCACGAATCCAAGCTGTCTAATTCACAACAGGTAGATGGGATTCGATCATGGGAATCAGTTTCAGCCACTCTAGATTAACTACCACGCGACCGAAACTCGATTACTTGGAAGTCCCTACTAAATACCTAATCTACAAAACATCAAAAATCGGAGTAGGAAAAAAAAAACAACAAAAGGTAACCGCAGGCTTTCTCCCGTTAAGTGCAATTAAAAAAGTTGGAACTCGGGGAATCGCTGAAGAAATAGAATGCGGGAACAAACGGAGAACCCAGCATCGCATCCAAGCATCTACTACCGCTTTACTGGAATCCGCGCGAGGATTTCGTCAGCTAGAACAATCTCTCAAGCTAGCAAACGAGAAGAAAAAAAAATGGTGGGGAGCAACCACCTACCTCAAAGTCGACGGGCGTCCGCCCAATCCAGGAAACGCCGCCTCGATTCCGCAAAAACCCTACACCATTAAGCGACCGAAAAATCAGGAGAAAAAAGAGGAAAAATTAATCCGGAGCATGAGCGGGGAAGAGCGCGGAAGGAAGAAGCTACCGTCACCTTGACGAGCGCGGCAAGGCAATGGCGAAGAACCAGAGAGGAGATGCGAGAGATCATCAAACCTGGAGATCGGATTGGAGTTGAGGCGAGGAGAGGAGAGGTGCTGTGGAGTCGGAATCGGAATAAAGCCAGCCTTGCTTTCCGTCCGAGCGAGAGGGCGGAGTACTGTAGTTAATGAATTTGAAGTCCCTATTTCTACTCCTAAGAAAAAAGAATTAGTGATAATAATTAAATAAAACAAGAAATGGATGGAGGGAGGAGGCTTGCCACGGAAGACGGCGATGGGGAACGTGGGGGTTGATTGGTCGGCGGGTGGGTCCCCCCATGGCGACACCTAGACTCCTCCGTATCACCATGACGACTGGTGCCGTTCGATTTAGGGCTAATACCTGTGATCGAATCATGCAGGTGAGTGAGGTGATTCAACCATTGTAATCGATACTGCGCCACTACCGGGCTGCCAGTACGTACCATTTCCGCGTCAACTGATATAAAGTGGTCATATATATACGGTGAGAACTAGCACCTGGACGATGGATCTCAGCATACTTCGTCAAACGCTCGGTGCAATATTTTTTCTAACTTTTGCAATATTTTTTTCAACTTCTGCAACATTTTTTCTCGCGCGTACATTTCTATTGCTATCGAAGGAAAATGTTTCACGCGTAAGAAAAAAATGTTTTACACGTAGAAAAAAAATATTGCAGCGTGCCAAAAAAATTAGACATCTGGCACAGTCCTAACCGCTGCTTCCTCTTTGTTCCTTTTTTGTTTTTTGTTTGTTCTCTCCATAGACAACGCATGCTGGGTTGGCATTCTCAGAGAGAAGGAAAGGAAGGAAGGAAGAAGCCAGGCTGGGGAAGGAAGAAGGCAGAGCTGCCACCATTGCTCTCTTCTCTTACGGCAAATTAAAGCCATTTCCAGTTCCCCCTCCGTGCGTTTCTGCTGATGCCGCTTTCAGAGCCAGCCTATAAGTAATTACTAGAACAATAAGCGCGGCAAGACGCCGCGGCGTGAACGAAAAAAAAACGTTTTTTTTAGGAGAAAAATAGATCACGAAAACAAATTTTGCGCACGCGTGAACAAAAATAAATTTGTGTTTTCTCGAGAAAAACGGACCACGATTCTTTTTTTTTGGAAGCGAGGAAAAGCGAGCACAAAAACATTTTTAGGGAAAAACGGAGCACGAAAACATTTTTTCGGAAAAATGGAGAAAGGACTAAGCGGCGGCGCGCGCTGCGTGAACAAAAAAACAAATTTGTGTTTTTCTCGGAGAAAACGGACCACGAAAATATTTTTAGGAAAAACGAGGAAAAGCGAGCACGAAAATATTTTTTCGGAAAGAACGGAGGAAAAAGTCTAGAGATAGAGTGAACACATTTTTACGGTGACGAAAACATTTTTTTTCCGCGAAAAACGGAGAAAGGACCTAGACGTAAAGAGTAAGGACCTAAATGTTACGTTTTTGAACCTATTCGCTATCCTGAAAAATTAGAAAAGGGTTTGTTCGCGATTTGAATTTAACGGGAGGGTTTTTCCGTAAAACGGCGCACGAGGGACCCAAATGCGATTTAGAAAAGAAAATCTTTCTCTCACAAAAAATCGCGAAGGACCTATTCGTAACTTACAGGGACCTATCCGTAATTTCGAGAAATAGGGAGGTTTTTTGCAAAAGTGCCAAAAGAGACGCGTGGACGCGCTCTCCGGCCGGGAACTCTGCGATCTTTAATATACGAAGTATGTATCCTGTAACATGATGCATGACGACTGAAACATGGAGTGAGTGCTATTCCATTTCCAAGAGTAAAAATTAAATGGAGTGTACGTACTATACATGTAGCAGGCGGAAAAATGTTTTCTTCTTCTATTTTTGACCAATCTTGGTTTCATGGTTTGCAGCTGCGGAGGGTGCAAGTTTCCTTAATTTCGTCTTCGCAAGACTGTCAGTCAGTCAGTCAGTCGCAACTCACAAGAGATGATGAGGCCGGAGACGTTGGAGCGTGGTGAGGCACGTAAGCTGAAGTTGAGCATAATTATATCCTCACACTCAGTATTGAATCATGTGTAGTTACAAATATATAGTTACAAAGGGAAGAAACTAACAAGACTAACAGACTAATAGCCATGTTCTAGAAGGTATTATAACGGAGTGTGATCTCGGCCTCTTTACAGACGGTTTCAATTCGAAACCGTTTGTGATTTGAGCCTCTTCATAGACGGTTATTCATTAGAACCGTCTGTGATATTGATTTTTTATTTTTTTATTAATTTTTAATTTATTGGCTAGCCTCAGGAATTACTAGCCATGCCTTCTGAAACAAATAACAGTACACACATAATGACCATTATATTATTATGACATAAATTTAAAAAATGTACTCCAATCACATGTTACACAACATACAACGCATCCATTTCAAATCAACTGACATATGTACTAACCAATTGGATTCAGAAATACAAATGACAAATTCACATCACAAGGTTCACAAATTAATCTTAATGTACGGTTAAGTAACAAATTCACAACTCATGATTCGTTGAGCCCTGAGTAACATCTGCCCTTTGGATTTAAGACCTCACACATCAAGAAGGCATAGATCTGTCCTCGAATACTTCGAAAGTCACTGCTTCAATGCGTTTAGCGCATTGCCAAGCTCATCAATGAGAAAAGTAAAGTCTCGCGTGTATATAAATTAATAAGTGGAGACATTTATTGCAAGATTGATAGGCCTGGATGACATTAGTCTGCTAGGCACCAAGGAGGAGTGCCATGTTGTGGCAAACATAAAATCCACATATGTTAGTGCCCATTGGCTGCTGGTGGCACTGCCAAAACATAATAGTTTAATTAGTTCCAAAGATATTATAACGGAGTGTGAAAGATTATTACATACTATCGGATACCAGAAAGTCAAAAGTATACTTTAGAGTGGCTGTGCCCTTCTTGTGTGGCCCTCCCCTCGATTTGTAGACACCGAACGACGTGTCGAGCAAATATCTGATAGGCTTCAAATCGTGAGTGCCTCTCTTTCTTGAATCAAGATAAATTATCCGGTTCTGTCTCGGTATAATTATGAGTAGAACCCAGTGAAACCTACATAGGTATGTCATCATGGTCAGTGAACCTAACTTCGAAGTGAGATATATAGTAGAAATCAACGTGTATAGCATTTGAACGAAGCACTTACCCCTGGTTATAGGGTACAAGTATGATTTTTTTTTGTTCAAATAAGTCAGTAGTACTTTTTCCACGTACTCGTAGACGAATTGTTTATTTTCGTCCATGTTTGCTTGGACATTATGTGTGGGTCAACGAAACCCACCGGTTCTTTCCTTATTATTGCTTCCTAGATCATGTATCTACATATACAAAATCAAGGACGATATATATAACATCGTTCTTACGCTCATCCGAGTGCCATCGAAGCAATTTTGCCTCTTTTGGGTTCGCAAACAACCGCTTCAAACGGGGAATTATAGGCAGATATCACGCCACCTTAGCAGGAGGTCCTTTCTTCACCTCTATACCCTCATCGTCGTCATCCGATCTATCTTTACGCTTGTACTTGGATGCGTTGCACACCGGACATACATGCAAGTTTGCATACTGTTTGTGGTACAAGATACAGTCATTCGGACAGACATGTATTCTTTCTACTCCCATTCCCAAGGGACAAAGAACCTTTTTAGCTTTGTAGGTGATTGTAAAACTCGTTTCTTTCGGAAGCATATCCGCTAATGCACTCCTATGGTAGTGAAACTCTTTGTCGGACCAACCGTTGCTTGCCTTTAATTTCAGCAGTTCAAAGCCGCACGACAACCTTGTGTATTTGGACTTGCAATCCGGGAACAAAGGTTTCTCCGAGTCGTCCATCAAGCCCCGAATTTTACATACTCCTTGAAAGACCATGTGGAGGTCTATACCTTTGTGTGATGAGCAATTGACTAGATTAAAGGTTGATCTGATGAGTAATTGACTAGATTGAAAATTGATCCGATGAGTAGAAGACTAGATTAAAGGTTGATCTGACCTAGAGCATTTTGATAGGTTTCCAACCAAGTCGTGTTTCCTTTTAGCCTCTCGACCGGTTTTCTTCCTTGGCTAAGTGCTAAGTGCCGAGTGCTGCCAGAAATAGGTGTGGAGGGGTTGCCTTCGATGGGTGAGGTGATCCGAGAAGGGTTTTAGAGGTTTTTGAGCGCTCTGTTGAGTTTTGCCCACTTTTGTGTGTGTGGCTTTGTAACCTCCCTTCCAGAAATACAAATTCCACTCAAGGATTTCAATTCTTGCATTTTACTTCTTGTTATTTACTTTATGCAAGTTACTTTTCGCAATTTAAGTTACGCAAATTTACTTTATGCAAGTTGATTCATCTCCTTCTACATGCTTTCCTTCTTGCGCCTTTTATGTTCTTAAGTTGTTGATCTGGTGTTTCGATTCTGTGCGTTCTTTGCTTGCTATGACAAGTTTTCAAGATCTTTCCGTCATCAAAGATGTAACATCCCAAATTTTGGAGTTTTGGAATATTTTTTAAAAAATGAACCATCTGTATTTTCTTGGAATTAATCAAAGCTTAATTTGAATTTTCTAATAATGAGAAGATTTAATTTGATTAATCTATGCATAAAATCAAAGGTTTCTAGTTTTTGTTGGGTTCCTTGTGCTTCAAGGAATTTTTCTGTATTTTTGGAGATTTTTCGGATTTTATTTGCTATTTATTTGAATTTATTTGGATTTAATTGGATTTCTGGAAATTTCTTAATTGGAAAAACATTTTAAATTCCCAAAAGCTTTTCGGGCCGAATCCTTTTTCGCGGCCCATCTCCTATTCCTCCTTGCCAAACTTGACGAGTCTATTCCCTTTCACCGCGTTCCTACCAATCGCGAAACCCTAGCGCCGTGGTTTTCGATCCAACAGACGAAGTTTGCCCGCGTCGCCGTGTGTTGAAGCCCGTCCGATCGTCGCCCTATGGACGGATCCGATGGAGCCACGTCGCCCCGCGCGCCGTCGCTGCCAGTGCAAAACCCTAGGCGTCGCCACTCGGATTCCGTGCCCTACACGCCTCCCGGGGCTATTTAAAGCGCCGCCGACCCTATCCCGAGGTTCCCCGCTCCGCGTCGCGCCGAACGCCTCCTTCCTCGTCGCCCGAGACGTTGCCACCACCGAGATTGGGCTCGCCGAAGTTCGCCGACGCCCCGAACACCTTCATAGCTGTCGTTCGCCCTCTCCGATGTGCCTCCGCCGTCTCCGCTTGCACGATTGGGTTCGTCGAGTCGTCCTCTCTCGAATCCCATTTAACCCGCGCCCGATCTGGCCGTCCTTCGCCGTGTCCGGTGTCATCGTCTTCGGCTCCGGCGGAATAGCGCCGCCGCCTCACCGTTGCTCTTCGCCGTGAAGCCCAGCCGTCCGATCGTCTGCCAAGGCCTCGGATCTTGCCACGTCCAGCCACCAGCGTCCTCATCTCTTTGCCATCCGATTCAACTGAGGCGCCGATGCGCAACACGTGGTCATCCACGTCAGCGCCGCGTGTGAGCCCGGTCGTATTGCCTCCTCATTTCTAATCGCCGCGTGGCATCCACATCAAAAAGTTCGCCACGTCGCCCTCGTGTCCTCTCGGTGATCCTGGTCCACGGTGAGCCGAGCCACTAATGTGCGGGCCCCACACGTCAGTCGGCATTTCTTTTCTTTTTCTGATTTTCCCGAAAAACCAAAAATTCCAGCCAATAACATGTTGCCACGTGTCACCCCTTGGATTTTTCTCTGAATTTAATCTTTCAGGAGCCTGTTCTCCTTCATCCGAACTCCGATTGGAGCGATTCAAATTTCTAAATTTTTGTAAAATCGAGCTCTACCTTCTAGAGCCATTTATTTTCAGTTTTGAGCTTGTTTGTATCTTTGTTTTGTATTTATTTGGTTTCGTTACTTAATTTTTCCGGTAGACGTGAATTCCGAGGAAGCAAACAGATATTTTGAAGACCAAGATTCAGCGCTTGATCAGCAAGGCAAGTCGTAATCTTTGATCATGTTGAACCTATATTTGCAAAATTATTTTGTTTTGTACAATTGCATGCTATTTGTGTATCAATGCTTAGTTTTGGGAGTAGCTATTCACCTGATTGATGTTATGCCACCTTGACTATTGGAATGACATATACTCATTGTTAACCTTAGGTTGGGACATTACTAGTTGGACATAATCATAATACCAACATTGGGTTAACGTAGCTATGCTTAGACCTGCTTAGTCATACGATGGGGTTCATGTCACATATGAATTAATGTTAACCTTGACTTAATGAGATATTGAATTGTGGCTGTTGACCACTGTTGTAAAACTTGTTATACCATGGCAGGGGATGCCATTGGTCTTGGTTGAACAAAATGTTTTCCCTCAGGCAAGTGTTCGTGCAGTAAAGGGGGTGCTGTCTAGCACATTGGGATGTGGTTGTCTTGCCTGAGATAATTTAAGGACTTAATCTTGTGTGCCATTGAACTGGGCCTAACCGTGCAACCATAAGTCTGGTATGGGACAGATCTAGCTAATTAATTTGTGATGTCTAGTCTTGGGTACTGCCAATTGTTGGTGTGGGTTCCGGGATGGACGGGTAGACTCACATGGCTCAAGAGGGGCCCCGAGGGCTAAACCTTAGAAGGCAAGATTGAGTTTAGATATGCATTGTAAAGGCTTTGTAGTGATCTCTCTGCCGACACACCAAAGGAAGTGTGTTCGTAGCGCTTGGCACCAAGGGATGATCATGTCTTGTGGGTAAAGCTGTACAACCTCTGCAGAGTGTAAAACTATTCGAATAGCCGTGTTCGCGGTCATGAACAAGCCCGGGGATTTCACACGGGGTATAGAGTGTTTCTTGAAATGTGGAATTGTTGGGTTGTGAACGGGAAGTTCACTGTTGTTTTGTTGTCTCAAGCTATACTGTTGAATTTGATGGTTGATACTTGTTTCGAATGATGTAGGGTGATGCCTCGCCATTCTGTTCATGTTGTTTACCATTGATTTACCAGTTATTTATTATTGTTTTATCAATCTGCCTTCAATCTATTTATTGTATTTAAATTCAAGTTATTGCTTTCTGCAAATGAACCATATGACTATCCTTTGTCAAGCCGTGCATGAATATATTGCATCATTCCCTACGGCTTGCTGAGTACGTTTTGTACTCACGGCTTTACGCCCTTGTTGTTCAGTTGCTGAGGAAGGACCAGGTAATGAATATCAAGAGGAGAAGTACTATGAAGACTACGTCGACTAGGATGGCGTTTCCCTAGACGATTGCCTGTGGCATGTCGAATGGCCCAAGTTATCTTATTTTCGCTGCAACAATTTTATTTGTTTCTTAAGCCAAGAGGCATTTGTGTATGAACCTTGACCATAAGGTCGCTTGCTTTATTCAATAATAATTTGCTTCTTCTTAGTTATTTCGATGTATGAAATGATATGTCATCTATGTTTCCACTGTGTGCACTAGTGCAGAATACATAGAGGGTTTCAGATTTGCATATCCGAGTCCCGACAAAAGATCTCAAGAGCAAGTCGTGAATTGAATTCCCTATTCTTCTTGCTTTTCTAGATGTGCTCTCTCTTCTCAGGCAAAAAGGTCGAAACTTTGAGGTTAGTCCTGGAAATCAGTATGTGAATCAAGTTTCTGACTGTCCCAAGATCTACCAAGTTTCTTGGAGTTCTGTTAAGCCAATCAAAAGTTGCTTTGATTTTTGTTCTGGGTTGGACTGTCTGTTTTTGAGGAACTTTTGAGTCTGGCACTTTCACCTACTCCAAAGAGGTACTGCTAGCTTTCCTAATCAAGAACTTTATCTTTTTGGGTGATCTTTTGTGTTAGTCTTTTGGGATATTGTGAGTGGAAAAATTTTATTGCGACCATTCACCCTCCCTCTGTTCGCCATCTCGATCCTTCACTCCCGCTAATCACGGTTCCCTTCTGCATCCTATAGCATCTGATCCAGATTGTCATCAAAAATACAGTCGATATCATCCGGAGTATCGTTGACGATATCTAGAGTATCGTCGACTTCGTCCACAAAAGTAGTACTACTTGGTCCCTATGTAATCTGCTCTTCACCGTAACTGGTCCAACATGTATACTCCTTTTTGAAACCCCGTAGAATCAAGTGTGCTTCAATCTGCGCTGAATTTCGAAATATCCGGAGATTCTCATAGTCAATGCATGGACAAGGTATAAATTCCACCCCCTTGTTCGACATATCTACCTCTGCAGCTCTTCTAAAAGTGGAGACATCATTAATGTACTCGGCGCTCGCACAGTTCTCAGCGTACATCTAGCTTTGGTCCATCTACGCTACATATGTAACAATAGGTGTTAAACGACGAATTTAGATCATAAAGTACAAATGGATCTGCACAAGGTATAGCAAATGTATCTACTTTACATCACAGAGAACAAATTAACTAGTTTCATTTCCCTCTTCAACAAGATAGATATAGGCTTAGACTTTTTGGCTTATAGCTTAAAGCCAGCTTTTTGCCTTAAACAGCTTAAAAGCTAATGTCTTTTGTACGTGATAGAAGTGTGTAATTTTATCTAAGTTTAGTATTATTAGTCTAAAACTAACCATCAATAAGCCAAAAAAAGCCTCTCTCCAGTGGCTTTTGGCTTTTAGTTATATAGAGACTTATGGCTTTTGAAAAGCCCAGATAAAAAGCTACTCGTTTGTTTAAGTTTTAGCTTTTTGGCTTTTAAGCCAATGAAAAAGCCCAAACAAACAGGACCTAAATATAATGTAAATTTGGACCAATTCAGATTAGAAGTAAGTACTAACCTTGGATGACCAAGAGCACGAGGATCTACAATTAAATCTCCAAATCTAGGGTCTCTTTCATCAGAACGCCTCTCAATCGCAGCCACCTCAGAAATATCGAGGAAAACCTAAAAATACAGAGGCAGTCGAGGCTCTCTGTCTTATACAGGTAAGAAGTATCATCGTAGACGGTATTATCTACAAACCGTCTACGATGTGATGACATCGCAGACGGTTTGTAGACAAGACCGTCTATGATGTGATGACATCGCGCTTGATCGTGAAATAGTGTGCTACCTCTTAGAGGACCAAGAGATGACATTGTCACCAAGAAATACACAAAAGCCAGAGGTAGATTTGCTGGTGTCCGGACAACCTGCCCAATCAACGTCTGAATATGATGCCACAAGATCATGTGAGAGGACTTGTAGATGCTAAGGCCAAAATTAGAAGTTCCTTTGACATAATGGAGAATGCGTTTCACAAGGTTAAAATGTGGCTCTCTAGGATCATGCATAAAGAGGCAAATTGCTAGACAGCATATGACATGTCCGGACGGGTGAGAGTTAGTTATTGGCAAGACTGTGGTAGAGAGTTGGATCGATCCTGAATTGGTGGCCCCCATTGTGCAGAAAGTTTGGACTGTGTGTTGATGGGAGTAGAAATAGGTTTGCAATTGAGCATTTTAGCACGTGCTAGGATTTCCAGGGCATATTGTTGTTGGGAAAGGAAAAGTCCATGGTGTGAGCGATGAACATTAATACCGAGAAAGTGAAGGAGCTCACCCAGATCAGTCATCGAGAATTCATGCTGTAGAGAGTTAATGACGGTGTGCAACAAATGGGTGGTGTTGGCAGCGAGTATTAAGTCATCAACATATAACAGAAGATATGCAATTTTGGTGCCATGGCGATAAATAAATAAAGACGAATCACTTTTAGATGCAATGAAGCCTAGAGATAAGAGGTAGGTGGCGAATCGATGAAACCAAGTGCGAGGAACTTGTTTTAAACCATACAAAGATTTATTTAAGCGGCAAACATGGGAAGGTCGAGCAGCATGGCCTGAATTTATAAAGATTTATTTAACCGGCATGCATTTGCCGTCGTCGGCGATTCGCCAACCGTCCCGTCGTTACCCATGGCCTGAATGCATCAGGTGGAAAACTTTCAGAAGAACAAACATTTGTCTAGCTAGGCCAAGGCCCAAGATATATGAGAGTAGGTGTATTTGGCAATGCATCACGGGCAAAATCCGCACGGTGGATGTGGAGAATGGGAGGATGAAGTGTAAGCATCTGGCCCCTAATTCATTCTTTATGTGGTTTTCGTGATTAATGACACTTAAATCATTAATACAAACTTTGGTTTTAGTTTGATTAAAATAAGTTAAGCCTTAATGATGGATATGATTTATTTTTCGACTTTCATGGACCTCCATATGTGCAAATGACGGCGGGCATAGCTTACATGAAGATTAAGGACTTTGTGGCTAGAAATGATCTATGTTGTTAGTCACAGATCATTCTAGTTGATAGGTTTTTGTTTTTACTTTGGCCATAATATTAAGGGGGTTCAAAGCTAGTAACTCAAGCTTGGTTAGGTTAAGTAATTAGTTATGGTGTACACTAGGTCTTTTTAGCCTAGTTCTAGAGTTAAAAAAAATCAAATTGTGGTTAAGAGAATCTCAAAGTTTGGATCATAATTTAGCTAGTAAAAAAATCAGCAGATGTGGCGTGCCATTGAGATGTACCATGAGAGGGTATGTTCCTTATGCTTTTGGCAGTTTACACAGGGACAGATAAGCTAAATCAACCCGTACCATTGAAGCATATCATTTGTCTAGAGAAGGTATTTTTGGTACCCAAGGTATATATTTTACATTGAGGCGTATCATTCCGCCGAGGTGTACTATTGAGGTGGATGATCTGGGTTGAGGTGTATCGTCTCTCTAGGGGTATGTTTTTGGGTAAGTTGAGATTGGATAATACAGCTCGAGGTGTACCATTGGCCTGATCATTGTTCCAGAGAGGTTACATGGATGAGAGATGCTTATATGCATTTCTTTTTTATAATTACATAAATATTAAAGTATGAATGAAGGTTAGATGGTGATTACTTACCCATTCGCTTGCTTCAAGGTTTGTGCAACTTGTATCGGGAGAAAAAGCATGGAAGCGGTACTCTACATGGAGTGAATTCACTAAGGTGGATAATACAATAGAGGCGGATGTCGGTGTACTTTGCACCGGGGTACCCTTTCCAGCGTGAAAAGTAATAGGTCCAAGAAGTGGTCTGGCCCAATTTAAAGCCACGCGGCCCCGACGAAGCGATCTGGCGATCACGCCGCCATCGGGGAGGCGGCGTTCAGCGTGGCGCTACGGGCGAAGCACGCCCCGCTCACGGTGTAAAGCCCACGCGCCCGACAAGCGATCTAGCGATCATGCCTCGCTCGCGGGCAAGCGGTTCGCGTGGCGCCTGGTGGCTCACCGGCGAAGCCCGCGTGGCAGCGGCGCGCGAAACGGCTGCCGGCGAAGCACGCCGCTCACGGCGAAAGCGCTCGCGATCACGCCGCTTCGCCGGGCGCGGGGCAGCGCGGGCGCGTGGCGGCAATGGGCGAGCACGCCCGCCGCCGGGTGTAAAGCCCACGCGCCCCGGTGAGCGATCTGGCGATCACGCTTCGCTCGCGGGCGGCGGCCAGCGTGGTGACTCGGGCGACGGTGAGCGAAAGCATGCTCGCCACGGGCGAGGAGCCGTTGCGGCTGCTCGCCGAGCGGGCGTGTTTGAGCCCCCTTGTCAGGCCGCGGATGCAACCAAAGGAATGAAGGAAGGCTTACCGAAGTTTCCCTCTCCTGGCACCTCGTGTCAGGATCATTAATTGTGAAGGATCCAGCGTTCGGCACGACAGCGGCTTATCCCTCTGACGTCTCTCACCAACCCGATGTAGAAGCGTCCTGTCCCGGGCGGACCGGGCGAGGCCTCTCACCGACATTAAATAATGTTTGAAGGACAAGGCCACGGAGGCGTGCTTAATAAATGAGTCGTGGGTAGACGTGGAAGCTGGAATGATGGGTGTAATTAATGTGTGTAGATAAGTATAGCGCCACCTTCTCTCCTGCCCAGGATGGCCGTCTATATAAGGGCGCCCTGGTGCATGAAGAAGGGGGCTGGCCAGTCGATTGGCTAGAACAAGAAGCATAGAAAGGCAGACATTGATAAACACCCTTGTAAGACATTTTCCCCTTTCCTCAACAAAGAACCCGCAGGACGTAGGGCTATTACCCATTCCGGGGGCCTAAACCTGGATAGATCAGCGTGTCCACCAGCTTGCTGTCGCCCAGAACTCATCGCTGAGAGACATTAGGGTTTCCAACCACGAAGATGCCCTATACCGAACCATAATTTCCGTCTAGGGAGTAGACACTCTGTTAGTTGAATCTTGTCAGGTGAAATACGCCGACAGGGAGCCTCTGCCGCCCGCGCGTACTTGTGAGCCAGGGAGAAGAGCTCGGAAGTGGTGGCGACGTCGCGGGTCGCCATTTTTTCCCGCATCTTGTGGTCGCGCACGCCTCTTAGAAAGGCAATGACGACCGACTGTTCGAAAATCTGGGGAATCGTATTGCGGTAGTGGCAGAACCGCCGAATAAAGTCGCGCAACGACTCCCCTCTTTCCTACTCGAGGGCATGGAGATCATCCTCCACGTCCGGCTACGCGAATGCGCCTTGGAAGTTGGCGACAAAGAGGTCACACAACTCCTCCCACGAGTGCACCGATCCTCGCGGGAGGTTCAACAGCCAGGACCGGGCGGACCCCGTCAAGGCCGTTGGGAAGTAATTGGCCATAGTCTTTCCAGACCCGCCAGCGGCACGCACCACAGTAGTGTAGATCTGCAGGAACTCCTCTGGGTTGGTGGTGCCATCATACTTCTCGATGGAGGCTGGACGAAACCTCTCAGACCACGCCACGCGGTGCAACCGTCGAGAAAACGCCTGGCATCCGACGCCATAGGGGGGATCCTGCCGCCCGCCCCGACCCCGGCCTGGAAACCGTGTCGGGGGGGGGCGGAGCATAACTTCCCAAAGAGTCGGAGGAACGGACCTCCTCCTTAGCCTGAAGGTGAGAGTCACGAGAAGAACTCTCACCCCTAGGGGCCATCCGTCCGTCACGAACGCGGCCACGCTGCAGGCTATGACGTAGATCACCACCGTGCGGCCGATGCCAGAGCTCCAGATGGGACCTTAGGTCCCCACGGCTCTTTGCGGAGCTGGGACCTTCTTCTTGCAAACCCTTTCCCTTACTCTGGCCCGCCTGGCCAGAGCGCTTCCTGCTAGGGTGACTAGAAGCTTGGGTGCGCTCTACGGGCACCTTGGGGCGAGGGGAACCGACGGCCTTAGACCGGTCGGGCATCCCTACGCGGAGCTGGGCCGCGTCCACGAGGCCCGCAATATCCCGCAGCCACGAAGCGGCCGGGGTGTCTCCAGCAAGTTCCACCGGAGGGTGGTCCAGGAGGAGACGGACTGCATGCAGGTTCTGAGCCGGAGTGGAGGCCTCCATGGCCAGCCGACGCCGAACCGGAAGCCCAGCTGCCGCCACGGAAGCGCCACCGCCCTCCTGCTGTGGCGGTGGGAGGCGATCCCTCGTCCGGCGAGAACGCGGGACGTATTTTGGGAATCGCTAGCCTCCGCCTCGCCTTGTTACTGCGAGTGTGAACCCGCCATCACCAGGCGCGATGTCCTTTCGGACGAAGAACCGAAACTCGCCGGAGAGATGGCTGGATGAGCCAACCACTAGCCCCTACCGACGAAAGCGGTGTGATCGCCGATCGCCGCCGCCGGGGCGCGTGGGTTTCCACCCGGCGGCAGGCGGCGTTTCGCCCGGCCGCCGCCAGTGGCGCCACGCTGGCCGCTTCGCCCGGCGAAAGCGTATCGTGATCGCCAAACTGGTCG
This sequence comes from Guadua angustifolia, assembly GCA_036346375.1. Taxonomy (NCBI): domain Eukaryota; kingdom Viridiplantae; phylum Streptophyta; class Magnoliopsida; order Poales; family Poaceae; genus Guadua; species Guadua angustifolia. Next base: position 2,064,574 of record CM070511.1, on the reverse strand, counting down.
CCGGGGGGCCACGTTGCTTTAAATTGGGCCAGGCCACTTCTTGGACCTATTACTTTTCACGGCGGAAAGGGTACCCCGGTGCAAAGTACACCGACAGCGGATTATCCAGGTCGACATAACGACTAGTGTTTGAACCTTTGGAACTGGGAAAAATTGAACTGAGATGAATAATCCGAGTCTACCAACACTTTTTCAGAGAATGTGTCCAATGGTTAGATTTGGAATGGAGAGGCTACATAAGTGGACTATGGGCATTCAAGTTAGCACCTTTGTGACTCTAATACAGTGGATTGTGTATTAAGGGTGCGTTTGGTTGGGTGAATGAGGAAAAACCTGTACGGGATGATTTAGGATAGGTCTTGATATATACATTTGGTTGAGTGTATGGAATCATCTCGTAAGGAACGGAGTGGTATAAATTCCAGGAATAATCTCCAAATATCCTTACCAACTTGTATGCCCAAATCGGCCAAACCGATTGGTACGGGACACGCTTGTATGTGCTCATCCCACGCGCGGGAATTCGCTCAATTATGAGAAATAAATTTTAATTAGACTATATAAAAATAGTACATACTGCTAAATTATAGGAAATAAAATTTTAATTATACTATATAAGAATATTACATACTGCTTAATTGTGGAAAATAAAATTTTAATTAGATTTACAAATTTTCATTGCAATAGTTGTGAAAGGTAAACTCACCACCTTAGTGACAAAGGTTACCATACTAACCTCATCCCTCGAACCAAACACCATCTCATACCATCCCGTATCATTCTATCAAAGCAACCAAACAAAATCTAGTACCATCCTAACCAAATACCCTCCCTATATCATCCATTCATGGTCATCCCATCCATCCTGAACTATCCCATCCCATGTATCTTTGTTCATCCAACCAAACACACCTAAGGAGTTCAATGGCACTCAAGAACCTCAAGTTGAGATTTTGAGTGTGAGAGAGCATATTAGGCCTTAGTGTGCATCACTCATAGTTATCTGATCTTGCTGGGTTCAAGTGATATTCTTGAGCTTATTACTCTTGAAATTTGGTGATTTCTAGACGGATTGGAGGCGTGCTCTTGGTAACCTTCCAAAGAGGATCTTGTGACACGCACCGAAAAGGTTGTGAAGCTTTGGAGTCTACCTATCCAAAGAGAAGGACTACCACGAGTTGATTACTCGGATCCTTGCGTGGGTTCAAGTAGGAGATATACTCTTGTGAGAGTGCTCTAACAAGGATTAGGGGAGATCGATGAATCTCTGAGATCTTGATAGAAAATTCAGTTGCCTATTTTCACTATTACGTTTCCGCGTTTAAATTTTTGTTCTTTCAATTTCTAGATTACTAGACTTGTGTAAGTTTGGAACTTATGTTGCAAATCTTCACTAGCATATTTCGGAGTTGATTGAGCACACTAGTAAACCATAGGCACTTAGGTTGGAAGTAGTTTCTATGTTGTTCTAAATTTGTTTAATTCATCCTAGTTCAAAAATATACTCAATTCACCGTTTCTCTCTTGGGCATCCGATCCACTTTAGGAGGGCAAGAGGATGAAGGTAGGGGCCTGACACCATTGGAGAGGTGGAAGAGGTGGAGAAAGGGATAAAGGAGGGACGAGGAAAAGGAAGGGTGCATTATGGTCTTAAAATTTTAATAATGGCATATTTTCAATTCCCACACGTTAGCACTGGCATAGGTTAAAGGTGAAACTTTGTAGTGGCATGTCTCAAAGCCGAAAACTCTACTGTGGCTTACATCTAAATAACCCTTATTAAAATGGGATAATTCATATATACTATATCACTCTATTTGTTGTCACTTATGCACAGTGTCAATCTTTGAAGTGGTATAATATTAATTATCCCTATTAAAATACAGTTTGGCAGTACACATCAGTCTCAACTGTGCATTTTGTTTTAGGCCCATGGCCAATTAGGCCTAACAAAGCAACAATCGCATTGCCTGGGCTTCCAAATTCATCATGTTTTCTTATTTTTTGAAACAGTGCCTTCAAATCAAAAGCAAAACCACTATATATTATTTTTTTTTAAAAAAAACTAGGGTAGGAGCTCTGCCTCATTCCATTAATAAAGAGGAGAGAATACAAACACTAACCCTAAAAATCAAAACCACTGTGTTGTAGGAGGCTATATATTATCGCAAAACTACAGTGAAGTTTTTCGATATAAGTTGAAATGAATTATGCGTGTAAAAAAGTGAGGATATTGTTAATAAGCTTTCTGGGGAAAAAAATGTCCTATAACGAGCATACAACACTTTCTTAGTATATCCGTCAGGGTTGGCAAACTGCTACAAACATATATAACCCGGTTAGATAATTTGATTCCTCTAAAAAGTTTTTAACTATTTTGATTGCGAGTTGTGCATGATCAAGTTGCACTTGTTTACCATGTATACAACGTCTAACTGCGACATAATAAAGCAAAATCAGCAAAAAAAAAAAAATCTTTGTCGCATACTTTTCAATCATAATTTTCAGACAGATCTGGTCACTTTCGGATAAACATACTTATACATACTGTGAAATTCAGAGATTAGAACGGAAGTTTCATCATTAATTGGATTGTTGCTTGATTTGTTGAACAGACCGGTCAACGTTCCAACCATATTCAAAGATCATATCTTAGCTCGGAGACTAGCATGAGAATCTTTACTATATAAAATGAGAATTTCTTCCCGCGTCACTTCATCAAAATTATTCACCTTTGTCACTGTTCTTTAATTACCTACCTTTGCCCGTGTCGGTGTCGCTTCATCAAAATTACCCACCTTTGCCACGTACTACTCTTTAATTACCCACCTTGCCACTGTTATTGTTCTTTGCAAATAAATTTTTTATCGCAAATTGAGTTTGCGTTGTAACGCACGGGCACATGGCTAGTCCATATATATATGTAATAGTAATTCAGGCATTTTTAATTAATCACATGGTTGGAATAGTCATGTTCAACTAGGTGACTAACTTACGACTAATATACTTGCATCAAAATTACCATGTAGTGCGCCATGATCAAAGTGATCAATAGAAGTTAGTTTGATCGGCAAAATTCCTCCCTAATAGCATAGTTTTTGCACGCTTAATGTTCGAAGTAATCGAGTAATTGCGAAACAAAAGTATATATGCGATTTGTAGCTCATCCTCCTCTTGGATGCGGTCAACGTTGCCGGTCTGGCATTTCTCATGTCCGTCGACCTCTCACCTACATGACAAGGATCTCCCAACTCCTTGATAGCTACTGGCTGCACTATGAATAATTTTCCCATGTCTGTTCCTTTTGTAGGCAAGGGAATACGTACGCATGTGTCCTTCGTTTCTTCCAAATAATTAAACAACTGAAGAATGAAAAAGAGAGAGAACAAAATCATGTGATATGCAGCTTAAGAGCCTGTTTGTTTTGGTTTTTGATTCTGGATTTTGACCACAAAAGCAGAATAAAAAACAAACAGTCCGATTTTAAGAATCGATTCTCATAATCCAGCCCACCTATATACACTAGAATCTACAATCCACTTCATATGTGCTTTTGGATTCTAGCTTTTAGAGAATCAGCTTCTCTACAACCATAATTTAAAATCAACTTTTAAAAAATCCAAAACAAAAATAAATGGGCCCTAAATCATTCGCCAACAAGAAGGAAAAACACCAAGAAAGCGAGATAGACACTGCAGCCTCTTGACCAAAGGGTCTATATAAAGTGTGGATGGGACTCGAAAAATCCGCACGCCTGACTGGAACGGATAGGTAAGTTGTTGGCATTCTAGATGCTTTCTTTCGTGGGTTTGCGAAGTTCCATAAAAAAAGAAAGAAAGCATGTTTTTACTTGCATATATGGAAATCAGGAACTGCGTTTGAGTTCTTTATAGAGTCGGTTTGACTCTTGTATTGTAACTTAGGGGGTGTTTCGTACAGCTGTAGTCTCACTAAATCCATAAAGTTGGTAAAGCAGTGTATTCTGAGCTCTAGAAATTTTTGGAGTTGGAGTTATGGATACATTAAGAGTGTTTAGGTAGATCATCTTGTTTACATTTTAGATTAAAAATATAAACTTAATTCACTTTATTTTAGCTTATAAGCTCTAGATAGAGTTAATTAGGATCTACAGCTCTGCTAAACAGGTTCTTGGCACGGTTAGCTAGAGGGGTTTTATACATGTATCTGTCCTGCCATTTGGCCCCTGTCTACGTCAAACCAATGAGATCAACATGGCTATTTAATTTCAGGAACTATATATTATTTTCCCTCTAGATTGAAGGTTGGATGCGTGGATCATATCCCAAACAACCAACAAATAGCAGAATAAGTCTATATATCCAAGCAGCCGACCATCTTCTAGATTCAACGCATTCCCGATTCTTTTTTTATGCTATTATACATTTTATAGCAATCATACTAATCCAAGCCACCGGTACGTTCTTTTGTTGCAAAAAAATACGAAAGAAAAACAATCCAACAGAATAAGAAGAAAAGAAAGGTCAAGCCGTCACCAGTGAAGACTTGAGAGGGCAGGCAGGCAACCCACTGCGGCAATGGCGAGTGGGCAGGGAAGGTAGCGCAGCGTGAGGGAGTGTCTAACTAGCTAACTGGGTTAATCAAAACATCAAATAGGCAATGTGAGCATTTTTCTGATTTATATATATTTTTTGTTGGTTATAACTATGTAAAGGGGTTGAATAGAGACAATAGTTTATTTATATGATTGATTGATGTTAAGTTGTTCATAGATTTACAAAAATTTGACAAGCGAACGTTGTATAAGTATTTATCAAACAATAAAGTATTATTATGATAAAAAATACAACACAAGCTATTTAATATATTTATCTTAATTTAGTCTAGTTTTTTGAGTTCATCCTCTATTTTTTTTCATGGTTTCGCCACGGCTTAACTCCAACCATTCCTAGCCCTCTTGTATTTCTGTTCTTTATAGACTTCAATTTGCTACTACAATTAATGTTTACGTTCATGCATGAATAGAATGCAGTTACAAATAAACAACGCCAATAGTGCCATATCCATTTGCCTCCCTTTCAATATAATACTCCATTTGGTCACACATAATTATGGTTCTGCACATCTTCAAAACACAGCTTTGGCTACTAATTTTTATTATAATACATTTATAAAATTCAATAAAACTATAATATTATGAAAGTACTTGTTGAGACAAATCTACATATATAATTTTCATATATCCTATTTAAAAATATTAACGATCAAAGTTTTGAAGATTTGACTACGACAACTATTTGCGGCAGGAGGGAATAGCTAACTAAGGCCCTGTTTGACAGATTTCTAGATTCCAGCTCCACTTCAGATCTGGAGCTTGTAGCATAAAATAAAGTGAATTAAGTTTATATTTTTAGTCTAAAATGTAAAAAGATGACTCACCTAAATACTCTTAATGTACCCACAGCTTCAACTCCATAAATTTCTAGAGCTCATAATACTCTGTTCCATCAATTACACAGATTTTAATGGAACTAAAGCTGTCCCGCACACAACTGAACTAGCCAACAAAAGAAACCCACAGCAATCCCGTCCGACCATTAGCCTTCGTGGGGCATCCTAAACCATAACCGCCAAGCATAAACTCCAATAGCCCACACGTTTGACATGTATTCATGCGTGATGCATTCATGATTCATGTCCTGTGTTTTCAACTTTTAAGTGCTAAACCCTCTCTCTTCTTGCATTGAAAACCAACCACCGTTCTTCTTCTTCTTCTTCTTCTTCTTCTGTCACACCAAGGAGCACAGCAAGAAACCAATCCAGATCAAAAGGGCGCATGCAGGTTGATTAGTATTATCTTTGTGTACGTGAGCGGTGCCAAGAAGCAAGAGGTGTTGCCTCCTCTTCTAAGGACATGGGCCAAGAGGAAGCTGTGCCGGCCACCGTGGTCTTCTCGTGGGAGCACGAGCCGGGCGTGTCAAAGCAAAGCCTGTGGACAAATAAGCCGGTCTCGACGGCCGTGGAAGCCCGTGACGTGCCGGAGAGCCGGAGGAAGGTGCCGGGCCGGCCGTCCGTGCCGCCGCCGCCAGGCCGGCCGACCATGCCGCAGACGAGGAGCTTCGCGAAGACCCGCGGGGCCGTCCGGCCGGAGGACGACCCGTTCCTCGCGGCGTACATAGCGTGCACCAAGAGCACCAGGGGCGGGAAGAGCAGTAGTGCTGCGCGTGAGCCTAAGGGCAAGAGGCGGTTTACGTGGGCCGGGCTCGGGCTCGGGCTCGGGCTCGGGCTCTCCTGCAAGAGCTCCAATGGAGTCGCAGAGGAGAGCATGGTGCGGCTTGCTAAGCTGCCTGAGGTGCACCCCAGCGATGCTTAATCATCAGTTAATTAATCTCCTGTCTCTCGATCAATCTCTATCTGTTTAAGGTTTCTGGCGTCGTTGGCTTACTTTTAAGGTTATGTGCTAAAGTTTGGTGATTAGAATTAGGGTCTATTTGTTTCAGCTTTGGATTATCTAAAAGCTGATTCTGGATCGTGGTTGTAGAGAAGTTGATTCTCTAAAAACTGGAATCCAGAAGCACATATGAAATGGATTGTGGATTCTAGTGTATATGGATGGGCCTGGATTGTGAGAATCGGATTCTAGAATCGAATTTGTTTGTTTTAATTTCGCTTTTGGTTAGAATCCGGAATCGGTTTAAAACAAACAGGACCCTAGAAAGGTGCAGAGTTGAGGCACATGCATGTTTTTCCTTTGGTGAGGGAAGCGTGTATCATTTGTGCAATGGATTTGCCATCTCATCTCTCTTTTAGTTTCAGATCGTGTAAGCTTTTTATTTCTCAGCAATCTTCTCCTTCCTTTTTTTTTTTCTTTTCCCAGACAGATAGATTACCTTAGCTTCGACAGTGGATGGCATCTATTTTGTGTAAAAGGTCAACTTAACAAAGAGAGTTTGACCCATACTTTAACCATTGATTTTTTGTTTTCAGTTAGTTGTCTATTTAGATGTAGTCAAATTTTTGAAACTTTGATTGTAAATATCTTTTTGAATATTTAAATTTGATACATGAAAACCATATGTGTAGATTTGTCTCAAAAAGTACTTTCATAACATTATAGTTATTGTGTTATATAAATATATTATAATAGATATTAGTGGTTGAAGTAGTGCTTTATAAGCCGTATCGTTGTCCATGGTGTCGTACTGTATTTTCTTTTCTCTCAAAAGAGCTGGTTGAGACAATTGAAGCCGGCTATCCTCTGCACAACCTCCAATATTAAATCCAATCCCATCCATAGTGAACTTTCGTTAATTTCTCCGTAGTGAACTTATCCAGTTCATCACTGCCCCTGATTGCAGCCCTGCAGTTGATTATGCACAAATCATACTTGTACTAACTGTGGGTGCACGTGTGGCTCTTTTGTGGTGACACTACTGTGACCACTGCTACACTAAGGGTCTGTTTGGTAGAGCTCTAGATTCTAGTTTCTTCTGAAATCTGAAATTTATAAGCTAAAATAAAGTGAATTAAGTTTATATTTTTGGTCTAAAATGTAAACAAGATGATCTATCTAAACACTCTTAATGTACTCACAGTTCCAGCTTCATGAATCTGGTGAAGCTAAAATTTTCAGCTTCACCACATTCTCAGAATCTGGAGAAGCTGAATCCCTACCAAACAGACCCTAAATTGGACCAGTCACATGTTTGCGACAGTAACAGTGTTCCCGAGTAGGGTAGGTGATTGCTCGGGCTCCCGTCGGCGGCGACCCCTACGGTGGAGCACTCCGCGCCACCGTAGGCCTAGCCTTCTCCGAGCAAGCTCATGCCGATAGACAACAGACCAACCAGCATGCCAAAATGCAAAGCTAACAAATTGAGTTGATTGGTCAATCCGAATCAAGTAATCCATCCATAAATCCCCAAATCTGAAATCAAGCAATCCATCCCCAAATCTTTGTCTCATGTGCTCAAGTCTTTGTCTGCGAATCATCAAAGCGTTGGTAGTGTTGTACAGTCATAGTAAGATATTTGACTTATCTTTCTTTATTTTCATTCTAGAATGTTCATATGTGTATTGGACTATACTTTTAGTGTAAAAAACTTTTTATGGTTCTTAATTTTGTTTGTATGATTTTTTTTAGAAAAAGGATTAAAATCTGGTCTCTGCAATAGCATACAACCGAGCGTTTACAAATGTAAATCATAAAGTATTATTGAGAACAAGACATCGATAGCTAAAAATCAAAAGCCAATTCTATAATTGCTTCTCCATCCACTCTTGGCAAAGATGTCCAATGTCACCATCTCTAATGCCCTGCTTGCCAGGCGAATGCGCTCTTTCTTGTTCTCAGATTGCAATAATGCCCAAAACCGCAGCCAGCATGTTCCTCTGAAAATAACCTGCATAAGAGAATAAGATTGTTTTTTCTCAAAGATTAAGTCATTACGTGTACACCAAATAGCCCATAATAAGGCAGGACCACCGACAAGAATAATTCGTTTTTCACTCTTCTCAATGCCTGTTAACCAATTTCCGAGCAAATGAGACATAGACTTCGGTGGAGATAAACCAGTTGCAATATGCACTATTCTCCAAATAGCTTTTGCTTGGTGGCAATAAAAAAAAGATGTCTTATTGTTTCATTGCAATTACAAAAACAACATTTTTGATTCCCATGCCAATGTCGTTTGGCTAAATTATCCTTTGTTAAAATTATTCCTCTTTGTAAATAACAGAGGAAAATTTTAATTTTTAAAGGAAGTTTCAGTTTCCAGATAAAATTATTATGGAAAGGAATCCCTTGGTTCATTAAATAGGCATACATAGATCTTACAGAGAATTCTCCATGTCTATGTAAACTCCATTGAAAAATATCCCTTCCACCAGTAATCTGACAATGAGCTATCTTTGCTAGAAGATTGTACCACGCCGTTAACTTATCCCAAGTAATGATCTTCTAAAATTAATGCTTGGTGGCATCTGAGTCATGACCTGTGCAACCGTATTGTGCCGGTAATGGACAATATTATACAAACTTGGAAATTGAACTTTAAGCGGAGAAGTACCCACCCAAGTATCCTCCCAAAATCGAGTTTGATTACCATCACCAATTCGAAAGAATCCACATTTCAAGAAATCATCCTTGACCTTCAAGAGGCCTTTCCAAAATTGAGAGTCCCCAGGTTAAACTTGTTCGTATTTATTGATCATAGTTAAACTTGTCCAGGCTCCCAAAACTTCCTGCCTCTGCCACCGCGCCGCAAGGTGCACAATTTGTGCCCTCAGTCATGTACCACTGATCTACTAGGCTGGTTTGGAATGTAAAAATTCCATAGAGAATTAATTTGTTTCTTGTGAAATTCATGTCACAGACAAAAGCTATGTGTGTTACTCTTGTCCTCCTCCCTCGTCATTGTGGACGGAGCTATAAAACTTTCAACGGGGTATACATTTTATATGTACAACTCTATAATCTTATACAACGATTTTGTAACATTATAAATCTAACATACATATTTGAAACTTGCTAAAATTACAGTGCAAATAGTTCTAAGATCTTACAAACCCTAGTCAACAAATTTCAAAATCAATTCAATCAACAAAATTAGTCCATTAAAGATGCAATGTGACGACGTTTCTAAAACTTTTTTGGGGCCACCTAGATCGTCATCAGCCATAGTAGAAGGCCAGAGGCAAGCGGCCTTAACGAGGAGGAAGAATGCATATTGCAAACTCTCTCTCTCTCTCTCTCTGTGTCAAAGCAAAGAATTGAACACACACAAAGTCGGATGAGTGCGTTGGTTACTTGCTCCTACACAACGATTAGGAGATTAATTAGATGACGAGCGTATGCACGACGCCATGGAACGTGCACAGTGTCTCCCATGGCCCACCTGTCATACTAATTTCCATTGGAAACTTCGTAGTACAAATTTCAGAGCTTCCTGCAAAAACAAAAAGAGCAGAGATTTCAGAGTAGCATCTCCGGATGGGACAAAGGGATTCATAGCTGTAAATTTAAACGCATTATTTCTTTGAAACTAGAGCCCTGCATGCATTCAGCGCGCCACCCATGCGCACGTTTGGTCGCGAAATGCCAATAAATCGCCTTGTCTGAATCCAACTGCCTCTTCAGATTTTGCATTATATACATCATATGAATGATCCAAATCTTTACTCCAAATGAAAGATTGAACGCATGTCAGAGCACCAATCAGATGTAAGTGTTAATTAAGGTGGAGTGCCCACAGTGCTGCTGTTCTCATAGTGAGTGGGCTGCATGTCAGGTTGAAAGATTACATGATCAGATGTAATTACCCCAACCTCAAGTCTGCGAGAGCATCAAATAGTCTGAGCCTCTGAACTCTGAAGTAGGAGTGGCAGAGCAATGATCAGACGAAAACATTAAAAGAAACATGCAGGGGAGTGTGGTAATCTAAGTAGCATCTTTCACAAAGTGCTTTGTTGCTAGTCCCTACTCCCCAGTTCATCATGTGATCCAGTATTCCTTACTAAAAGCTCACCTAGTAGCAGCAGCAGAGTGCAAACACATCTAGTCTAGAGGCAACATCTCACATACTATTACCTAAACGAAACATGTCCTGAACCAAAAGCTGTGTTGGTGCCAACCGAGTGCAGACACGAGCTGAGCTGAATGCCCCATGAATTGCAGTAGCAGGACTAGACTAGTATTCTACAACTTTTTTTACTAATCACGCACAATTTCTACAGTTTTTGTCCCATAGCATCTGCGCTTTTATCACAAGCAAACAATATAGGGGTACAAGCCAACACAGTTGCACTTTTCACGCACAAAGAGACCTGCAGGAGTCTGTGCCACTGACAAAGGAAAATAATCGAAGACCTAAAAAATTGTACACATCTTCTCTCCTCTCTTCAAACTAACACTCTCTCCAGTTCATCGTCAGCTAAAGAAATCATCAACGAGATGTTTTGAGAAAGAAATCATCAACGAGATGTTTATTTTCTTTTTGTTTTGAGAAAGAAATCATCACCGAGATGTTGTGCCCGATCCCAGTTTACAGTTGGAATCAAGATTCAAGAAAGCATGTCGCGCACAGCCTCCCCTCTGACCTCCTCAAAGATCATGGCCTGTATGCTTGCCACTACCTGTGAGACCTCTTCTTCCCTGAGCCGCCCCCATTCCTGCGCCGAGCCGGAGAAGTCGAGCTCCACCAGCGTGGGGATCTTCGAGATGTCTCCTGCGATCCTCTCCCAGGAAGAGATGATCATCTGCTCCTCCATGGGCTTGCCACTCCTCATAACCTTCTTCCTGTCTGCTACCCCCATTGCACGGATCTTGTCGTCGTTGTACACGGTGAAGCATGGGGCGGTGGCGCCGATGAAGTCCTGATCTGATGGCGGCGAGCTCCCTGACGTCGATGGCTTGTCGTCCGCCTCCCCTGTATCAAGAAGCAGAGTGGGAATTGTAAGGAAGAAGACGAGCGATTAATGACAAGAAAATGCAGAAACAAACAGAGTAAATTATGGACAAGGCTGTACTGAGAGAGAATTCTTGGAATGGCGAAGCAGCAGAAGAGTGCTTACAGACACAGTTACTAAGCATGGGAGATTCCTCGTCGGAGTGCAGCTCCAGGACGGACACCGGGCTGAGCTGCCTCCCATGCCTCGCGCTATCGTCGTCGAATTCCATAACGACGTCGCAGTCGGGAATGTGACTGGCGCGCGGCAGCCGCCGGAAGTTCGCGCGGGTGGCGCCGCGGGAGAAGCAGCCGGCGAGGTCCCACCTCAGCGCCCTCCTCACGGCCCTGCCGCAGAACACCCTGCCCAACGCAGACCTAGCAGCATTGCTGTTGCTGTTGCCGATGCCTCGCCTCTTCATGGCGGAGCCCTGGTCGCAGAGCCCGAGCAGCTGCCGCCTGCAAGCCTCGGCCACGGGACAGCACGGCACTGCCTCGGCGGCGCCGGCGCCGGAGTGTAGGAGGAACGGCTCCTGCTGCTCCTGGAGCAGCTCGGAGAGCCTCCTGCCGTAGCAATTCTTGGCCATTAATTCTTACTCCCAAGAAACACAAGCAGTGTGTGTGTGTTCTTGCCAGTGTCAAGCGTGTAGTTTAGAGAAGGCACCAGGTCTCATGGACATGGAGTTGATCAAAACGGTCGGCTTTGGATGGCGATTGATGCGTATATAAAGGTCGACATGTCTCTTCTTCTTCTTCTTCTTCTTCTTCTTCAAGACTACTATTACAAGCACGCTACAATACAATACAATAGACGCTGGGCCTCACCAAGTACTCCATTATCCTTGGCTTGGACTGAGAGAAAAGTGTGTGCGTGAGAGAGAGAGAGAGAGTGTGTGTGTGTCTTGAGCACATTACGAAGGTCCCCTCGTAGGTAGCTGCTGAACGGTGGAAAGGTGGCGGAGTCATGTGGTGCAATGCAGTGCAATTTGCAGTAGGCAAATTAGATTTGGTCTAATGCCGATGTTACTTGTTTGCTGAGTAGCAAGCAATGCAAGCAGAACACCATGGATTCGTGCTTCTTCTGCTCGTCTGCTGAAGCATTTCTTTACGAGTGCTTCTGGGAAACTTCTTAAAACTTCTTGAAACCTGCTTGAACATCCTAATCGTATAGCAGTTTCGTACGATTTCACGCGGTTTTAGATTTTATAAGGTTTCGCGTTTGGTGATAGAAAAGTTTTATGACGGTTTTAGTGTGTTTTGTGGAAAGTTATATACAAGTTTCAAGACATTTTAAGAAGTTTCATTAAAATAATTTCAAGTTTCAACAGATTTCATGCATGTTTAAAAGCAAGTTTCAACAAGTTTTAAATTTTAAAACGCAAAGTTTTATGTTTCAAAATCACAATTCATATATGTTTGGACAACTTTTAAGTTTTAATAGCTAAATCCAAGCAGTTCTAATCATATATATCTCACAAATTTAAAACAGTCATGAAGAGTAAGCAAGAAAAGATTAGTTACAAATTGGCATGAAACTTGAACGGAACTTGATGAAACCTATTAAAGCTTGCATGAAACTCCCTAAAACTTACAAAATCGTAACTGAGACATCTTAAAACTTATATGAAACAATGAAGATGAAGTAACAGAGGAATCATTATAAATTGGTTAGAACTTTTATGAAACTTGAATCAAATATTCAAACAGGTTAATTTCACAATGTTCAAGCAGGTTTCACCTTTCAAAAGAAATAATTAAAATAGGTTTCACCAAGTTCTAACATTTTTCACGTTTCAAAAGGAAAATTCAAGCTGATTTTACTAAGTTTGAATAGCAGTTTCACATTTCAAAAAGCATAATTCAAGCAGGTTTCACTAGGTTTCATGAAAGTTTCCAGCAAGTCTCACGGTTCCATAATAAATTTCAAAAAGGTTTCACAAGTTACAGCAAGTTTTACCTTTCAAAAGCAAAATTATGGCAGGTTTCATCCAAGTTTCAAAAAGTTTTACATTTTAAGAGGTAAAATTCATGTAGATTTCACTAAAGTCCGATTAAAGTTTTATGTTTCAAAAGCAAAATTCAAGTAAACAAGTTTCAACTTCCAAAAAGCAAAATCCAAGTAATTTCCAACCGCTTCTATGTTTCAAAAGCAGAAAGTCAAGCATGTTTTAGGCAACAAAGAAGAAGAGGAATAAAGGTTAGATTTGTGATTTCATTTAAATAAACACTAAATATGCAAAACAAAATGTGTAAAGGGGCCAATTCGGCCAAAGCTTCCTCACTAGTCACCGGTTCACTTCTCTCTAGCCTCCTCTACCTACTACTGATCAGTGATATTACCAGTCTCTACTGCCTTTTGAGCTGAGATGGGAAGGCAGGGAGGGGACAGTGCAAGGGAGCAGAAAAAGGTCTCTGCACGAGATGGGCTCCATGGCAGCACCCTCTAGCCTGCAGTGCACTGCAGAGGGCAACTTTTTTGCTGGTGAGATTAAGAGAGAGAGAGAGAGAGGGGTCCATCATTCAGATCAGGCCATGCCCATGCATGTATCAAGCCTGCGAGACTCGCTAGAGCGATCTAAAATTGCAGAGCCGGGGTGTGTAGTAGTAGTGGTGTGAGTCCTTGCATATGTCCCTCCATGGGGCGTCTTTCTGTTGTGCAGTGCAGAGCTGTTGTTACTGCCACTGGCACCACCACTAGCTGCCTGAAAGCTTCAAGGAGCCAAGGACACACAACACAGGCACAGCCAGCTCCCTCCATCAGTGGCAACGGCGAAAAAGGGATGATGCAGCTGGTGTGGGTACTTGTTTGCAACAGTGCCTGCCTGCAATTTGAAATGTTGGCGTCTGCAGTTTCAAAATTTACTACCCAGTCAAGCAATTGCACGTTGAATGTCTTGCTGACATTCCATTCCTGTGCAGACTGTATATGGCCGCATGTAGACGCCGCTGGTCCGTCTCTACCTGACAAATGTATGGCTTACTGGTTTTGAGCATCCGTTCTGTGCATTCCTACATTTTGTGTTAGCTCTGAATGGATGCACTGTAATTCAGATTCACTCCGGTCATTTTTTTTGATGAAAAAGTCTGGCTGATGATCTGATGGTTCACAACAGAAGACAAGATTGAAGGGACTACTGTGCAGTGCAGGGTATCTGTGGTAGTTCTCCTCCATCTTTTAGTTCTCTGTAGTCTCCTCCATCTTTTAGTTCTCTGTTTTCCTTCCACTGAAAGCAAGAAAGAAGGAAACCAACCAGCCTTGCTTGCTAGCACCAACCAACCAGAGGCAGCTTGTGATTGTCTCCACAGGCACGGCTGCCTTTTTCTGCCACTGCCAGATCGCCACATCGCATAGGAAATGATGCCATCTTGCCTGCCTTGCCTTGGTTTTTCTTGTGGTCACGCAGGCACAATGACACAACGCGCCTGTATATGTATATATGTTTTTTTTTTGTGTCGAGTATATTACACGAGCTCTTCTGTCTGGTCAGTATGCGACCTGCAGTCTTGTCTTGTGTGGACTGCAGAAGTGCAGAGTACGGAAGATCAGAGTAAGGTTGCTACTAACTAATGGTAATTAACTTACTTTGGAGTTTGGGGTTAGTATCAGGCACCAGAGGCAGAGAGGAATCACAAGAAGAAGAAGAACAGAATCTCAGAGTGTAGTATTTTCTGTTTCGGGCATGGAAGAGTTGAGGGTCCATCTTCTTGAGTTGCACTTTACCTGGTCGACGTTTTGTCCAACTTGATAAATGCTTTTGGTGCATCTCTAGCTGCAATGTTTAAGTGCTCTGTGGTTGATTCGGCTTTGCATTGCTCTTTGTCTCGCGATGGAAAGTGGTTTTCACCGGACCATGATGACCCGGTCTCGGATTCTCTTTTTTTTGGATTCTCAGTTCCCACTAGTTGAGAAAGGGTATCCAGAAGCAGGATCTAGGTTTAGGGTATGAGCTGAAGATGATATTTCTAGTGTTTTATCTAGTGAGGAAGTGTGTAGTTCTGATATTTCAACCGAGGCGTTTGTGAGGGATGCAATGGCTGAGGGATTTTCTTTAGATGATTTGCGGCAGGCGGAGGATTCTTTGGCTTTGGTTCATGATTCTTCCTGTGTTGGTTCGGTTGATCGGGTTGTTCATCAAAGTTCCTTGGCATCTAAAGTTGTTGAGGCGGTGGCTGCCAGGCGGTTTGCTAAGTTCAAACCGGGGCGGGGTCCTCGGCCAAAAGCTCATTTCTCTTAGAAGAGATCGCTTGGTGATATCAAGGTGAATGGTCATGTTTCTGGTCAAAGATGTGGAGAGATCTTCCCGACCAATCCGGTGGCTAAGGGTAGTAATTGCTTGTCGCCTGCAACGAAGAAGCTGGTCTTGCGCCTGGACGATGTCTTGGAATTTCAATACGCTAACTGCTCAATTAGGGCCCGCAGATATGGCTTTGCTAAGCCAATGCATGTGCGCGCGAATAATGGACATTTAAACAGGTTTAGATTTTCTTCTGAAGTTGGGCGTCTTTTTGCCAACGCGGGGAAACCCTGTGCCAGCCTGTTGTGGTGTCGTTCCAAATCCCCGTCTGTTGTTAGTTCTTTAGGTTGTTCTGCGCCGGAAACAAACTCCCGCAGTGCAAAGAGTGTGTCGCCGGTTATGGAGCAAGGGAGGGCTTTCCTTGGTCGAAGAGGAGGGCGTGGTGGTTTCAGGGGCGGAGGTAGTGCTGGTAGGCAGAAGACTGATGGGGGAAGTTCTTTTGGCTTTGGCCTGGGTCAGAGGGGTGGCAGAGCGGTCGGCAATGGTGGTGGTGCCGGTTTTACTCAAGGCCAGAAAGGAAACAGAGCTTTCGGCAGTGGTGGTAGGTCTGGTTTTGGTTATGCTGGTCGAGGTGCTTGGCATGGTCATAGCCAGAGAGATTTTTCACGTTGGCAGGGATCTTATGCGTCGACTGGTCACCAAGTTGGGTCTCAGGGTCTGCATAGTCAGCAAGGGAAGGTGGTGAATAAGGTTGAGAAGCATATTTCTTGTAACATTGCTGCTGTTGAAGGGCAGGCTGCTGATCGCAAGGTGTTTTCTGAATCAGTTCCTGAGGTGATTGCAAATTCGGATAAACAGTGTCTTGATAAGCAGAGGTTGAGTCAGGAGGTGAATGATGCATCTGGGATGGAGGTGGATGGAAGTTTGGACGATATGGCATCGTTGGGGGCTGAGCAAAGAGGTGGAGTTAGATGTCAAAGGTGTACGCAAAAAGGGCATGTGGCGGTTGTGTGCCAATCTGATATTTACTGTGTAATCTGTGACAGTTTCGATCATGTAAATCATAGATGTCCAATTCTCAAGCAACCAAAACCGGTGGCACATGTTGTGGGCTATGCGGTTCACGGTCTGGGTTTCTATCACATACCTCATCCTCCTCTACCAAAGGCTAAAAAAGACAATAGAGTAGCTCTTATTTCAGTGGAGGGGGGCGTGCTCTCTAAAGAATGATTGTGTCTCGCCATAAAGGCTTTTTCCTGGCAAATGGACTTGGGAGTTGAAAGAGCAAGAGGAGGGTTATGTGACTATGTTTCCCTCAAAAACTGATTTGCAAAGGTCCATTGCGTTTGGGGGAGCTGATGTGAGATTGGAGGGTATTTCTTCGGGTGTTAGATTGATCTTTAAGGAATGGTTAGAAAAGGAGGATGGATTTCTTCTACCTAAAGTATGGGTCAGGGTTTTTGGTATAAGGAAGAAACTTAGAGAATTTCTAAATCTCTAGGCTGTTGGCTCCATGTTGGGTTCTACTCAAACGGTGGACATGGAGATGACAAGGAAAAGTGACTTCGGGAGGATTTTTGTGGCAGTGTTAAATCCTAAGCTCATCCCTCCATTTCTTGATGTGGTAATCGGTGATCATTACTTCGAATTAAAATTCGAAGTGGAGAGAATTGGGTGTGATGAGAATGGAGATGAGGTAGAGTTGGATTTATCAAAGTCAGATGATGAAGAAAAGAAGGATGGTGGTGGTGACATTGCAATGGATGATTTGGAACAGGATGCTGCTAGGGAGCCAAAAGATCGAGAAGACTTGAAGGTCCAAAACGGGTTCGTAGTTCCAAGGTTGGGGTTGAAGGAGGAGTCAAGAACTCTTTTCTGGCTGCTGTGAATGAGTTGTCTGATAGTGAGTTTGAACTCTTTGTGAGAAGGAAAGCACAAGAGCTGTTAGATGCATCTGTGGACAAAGCTTTAGAAGATGCTGCGGACATAGTTATGGCTGAAAATAATGAAGAATCAAACATGGAGGAGCTGCTTGTAAAGGGAAAGGTTGTAAGACCGGTGGTTTAATTGGTGGCATGGAGGGTGTATCTCGGCGGTTGGAGAAGCCGCTTCTCATGATCAAGTTCGCCTGTCGATGGGGCTTATCACCGGTTTGGGTCATGGTGTAAGTATGAATTCGCAGCAATTTGGGTGTTGTCATCTGAAGGAGGCGCAGGTATCTTCTGAAGGGGCGATCTCTTCTCCTGTCAAGGATGCTGTTGGCTGTGCCAGGACTTTTAAGCATGTGGCGGCTGATATTCCTAAGGCTTGTGTGTCTCCTTTACGTGCCTCTCCGAGATTGGTGGGTTCTGGAGTTGAACATTCTTTGGTGCGCGCTGAGCATAGAGCTACTATGAAGAACCTTGATTTTCATGAAGGTACTGATCTTGATCTATGTCTATCTTCTATTCCTATTGTTGATGCGATTACTAATATTAATCACTTGGGAGTAGTATGTGGTAATTCCTTGGAAGAGTCAATTCTGCGATTCACAATCTTTTCAATGTTGATATATCTAGAACTGCTTCTGTTTTACCTTCTGACTGCACGGTTGGTGATCATATCTCTTGTGGTAATGACTCTGAGTCACAGGTGGACTGTGATTGGTCAACTTCCCTATCCACTATTTGTGGTAATCCAATTGATGAGATCTTAGATGATGATAACTATCACCATAGTTGTAATTTTAAAGCTGTTTATAAAAGAAACAAAAAGATTAGAGATTGCACCTTGTCCTCTAAGCAGGGCAAATTCAAGGTTAAATTTGTCAGGACCATTAAGAATAGTTTAAAATGAAAGGAATCTTCTCGAATAGTAGAGGTCCTGGGTGACTTGGCTAAGTTTAGATTCCTTTTCGGATACTTCCAAAGAGCAAGAACTAGATTTTATTGCTCTTCCGAGATCGGTAAAATGATTTCGCTACCCATTCACTCAATAATTTGTGTGGGGGTAGGAATTTCCTTTGGCATTGGTCTGAACCTCATGGGAGGTCGGGGAATCGCGTTGGGTGTCAACTTAGACATGTTTGATATTGGAAGTATAGAGGAAGGGATTTTATATCAAATTCGTCCGAAATGTAAAGAGGATGGTTTTCAAGTGGTTGTTAGTAGCGGTTTATGGGGCTGCTCAACCAAAATTCAAGGAGGCTTTTTGTCCTAATTGGTTCATTCTTGTAGCAAAGATATCGCTACCAATTTTAATTTGGGGTGATTTTAACATTATAAGATATTCTAGCGAGAAGAGTAATGGTAAATTCAATAGTAAATGGCCCTTTTGTTTAATGCAAGAATCGATAGCCCTGAACTTAAAGGAAATTCAGATGGTGGTCGTAAATTTATGTGGGCCAATTCTTTAGAGGTTCCACTTATGAAAGATTAGATAGAGTCTTGATGAGCACGTGAATGGGAGCAAAAATTTCCTTTAACGTCAAGGTGGCTCTTAGTCGGAGATTTCAGATCATACCCCATTACTTAATACGTGCAGAACGCATGGTGACAAACATTCGTATTTCGCTTCGAAAGTTAGGTTGGTTGTTGCGTGATGATTTCCACAAGCTAGTTGCAGAGGTATATATGGAACAAAAAACTAAAGGTTCCAATTGCTGGAGATTTGGCAAAACAAGATAAGGCGTTTGAGGCAATTCCTTAGAGGGTGGGCTAAAAATGTGAGTGGGTCTAATAAAAGGTGAAAAAGTGCTCATTAGGAGAGCGTAAGAATTAGATAAGAAGGCGAATCCATCGTGCTTAGTCCTCGGGAGGTGGAGTTAAAATAGAATCTTAAGCGAGACTAGTTTTTTACTTAGGGAAGAAGAATTATATTGGTATCAGAGAGCTAAATCTACTAAGCTTCTTCAGGGGGATAGAAATACTAAGTATTTCCACCTTGTTGCTAGTGGAAAGCATAGGAAGACTAGGATCTTCCAATTAGAGCAGGAGGAAGGGGTTATCAGAGGAGAAGAAAACCTTAAGAAATACATTACCAAGTATTACAAATCTCTGTTTGGTTCGCCAGTGAGAAGTAACTTCAACATGATCGAATCCCAAAGAGAGGATATTCCCCAGGTGTCTGATGAGGAAAATGAAATTCTTATAGCTCTGCATCGATAAAGAAGTTAAAGAGTCAATTTTTCAGATGAAGCATAATAAGGCCTGGGCCGATGGTTTTCCTAATGAAGTTTTATCAGTATTTTGGGAGCTCATTAAAAATGACCTAATGGCCATGTTTCATGATTTTCATAAATGTAACTGCTCCTTTTAGCTTAAATTTTAACAATTACATTGTTGCCAAAGCTAAAAGAGGTTAAGCAAATTCAGCAGCTTTAGACCTATCTGTCTTTTAAATGTGAGTTTCAAGGTTTTTTCTAAAGTAGTGGCTAATAGAATGGCTTCAGCTTGCTCAAAAGATTGTGAGACCTTTCAGAAACCGCTTTTTATGCTCAAGTAAACATAATGGAAGGAGTTATCATTCTACATGAAACATTGCATGAATTAAAAAGAGAAATCTCAATGGAGTTATGCTTAAATTAGACTTTGAGAAGGCATATGACAAGGTTAAATGGGATTTTCTCCAAAGAAGCTCTCGTAATGAAAGGTTTCTCCACAACTTGGTGTAAGTGGATTGAGAGCATTGTCAAAAGGAAGTGTGAACGCCAAAGTTAATGATAATCTTGGGCATTACTTCCGACTATGAAAGGATTGAGACAAGGAGATTCTTTATCTCCGCTTTTGTTTAATCTCGGTAGCGGACATGCTTGCCATTTTGATAGCTAGGGCTAAGGATAATAACCAGTTTAGAGGATCATCCCGCACCCATCTGGATGGGGGTCTTTCTATCCTTCAAGATGCGGATGACACGATTCTCTTTCTCGAGCATAATCTAAAGGAGGCTTTGAATTTAAAGCTTGTCTTGAATGTTTTTGAACATCTTTCGTGTCTTAAGATCAATTTTCATAAGAGTGAAGTATTCCTTTTCGTGAAGCTCAATCTTACAAGAAGGAATATGTTCAACTTTTGGGTGCAAGGAGGATCTCTTCCTTCAGATATTTAGGTATCCCTATGCATCATAGAAGAATTAGCAATAAAGAGTGGATTGTGGAGGAGAAATTTCAAAAGAAGCTTGCTAGTTGGAAAGGAAAGCTTCTTTCTCATTGGAGGCGATTGGTTTTGATTAATTCAGTTCTCTCTAGTCTACCCATGTTTATGTTATCGCTTTTTAAAGCTCCTAAAGGGTGATTAAAAACTAGATTATTATAGATCCGTGTTTTTTGGCAAGTCGATGAGCATAAGAAGAAATATAGATTGGCAAGATGGTCTATGCTCAGTAAGCCTAAATGTATGGGTGGTTTGGGAATTCTAGATTTGGAACTGCAGAACAGGTGTTTACTTGGCAAGTGGTTATTTAAATTGTTAAGTGAGGAAGGCCTATGGCAAGACTTACTTAGAAGAAAATATCTGCATAGTAAATCCATTACGCAAATATCAAGGAAGGCTGGTGATTCTCATTTCTGGTCAAGCTTGATGAGTGTCAAAGAACAATTCTTGTCTTTGGGTTCTTTTCAGCTAGGGGATGGGCGATGTGCTAGGTTTTGGGAGGATGTGTGGATTGGAACTAAACCTCTTATGGAGGTGTATCCTAATCTGTATCCTAATCTTTATAGATTGGTTAGACGGAAAGATGTGTCAGTAGCAAGAGTATTTGAATCAGTTCCGCTTAATATCTCCTTTCGAAGGTCGTTGATGGGAAATGACTTGATAACTTGGTTTGATCTAGTATCAAAAGTTGTTAATATTTCATTATCACAAGGTAGGGACAAATTTAGATGGGTTAATTCTTAGCAAAAAGGGTATCTTTTCGGTACATTCGATGTATAATTTCTTGATACAGGAAAACTCTATTCCTAGCAAGTGTGACATCTGGATGCTTAAAATCCCTTTGAAGGTTAAAATCTTCCTTTGGTACTTAAAGTCCGGGGTTATTCTAACTAAGGATAATTTAGCTAAAAGAAGGTGGCAAGGTAGTACTAAATGTTGTTTTTGTAATTCTAATGAAACCATTCAACATTTGTTTTTTGATTGTCATTTGGCAAGATTTATTTGGACTACCTTTTTCATTACATTTGGAATTCAATCTCCTCCCAATGTATCTATTTTGTTTGGCTCTTGGCTTAAGGGTGTTAATTCTAAGCTCAAGCTCCAAATTTTACTAGGTGCAATGTTCTATGTTGGTCCATATGGTTGTATAGGAATAATATGATATTCAATACAAGATCTATTGACTCATTTTCACAGTGATCTTCGTGGGGACGTATTGGATCAGAAGTTGGTATCCACTGTCTAAAGAGGAAGAGAAGGGGATGCTGTTAAAGGGATGCAGGATGCTCGAGACTACAATTTTCGAATTGTTTGCCAAGTTTGGGTGGAAAAGGAATCTTAGAATTGAGGCCTAGGGCCATGTCATTGTATTTCTTTTGGAACTTGTGTTAGTCGTTCGGCTGATTGTCTAGTTTGTGTTTTGTGGCTGTGTAGCCGGTTTATCCTCCTTGTAATTTTTGGATATTGTACCTTTGGCCGCATTCCTCCTTGAGTGAAGAGGCTGGATTGTTTTCCTTTATCTAAAAAAAGTATTTTCTGATGTTAAACGTGACGTACCATGAGCTTACTATTTATCAATCACTAGCCATGTGCCTGTGCGGTGCAACGGAAACTCAATTTACGATAAAAAGTTTATTTGCAAAGAGCACTAACAGTGATAAAGGTGGATAATTTTGATGAAGTGATACGGAAAAAAGCTCTTTCTTTATATAGTAGAGGTTTGTAGACCGGTGCAAAGCAAGGAAGCAGGTCGGCTGCTGCAGGTATTATTGTGAAATGAAATCAGCACAGCTCGAGTTGGGCCTAATTAATCCCGAACGGGCTCGTGCCCCAAACTGCTACTAGAAAGTAATTAGTACTACTAACTAGTAGATTGTGTTGTGCGAAACGTCAATACTCTCAAGAGAATAAGATCGAGATGCCGAAATTTGAACATTAATCATATGCCAAGAGCACTTGCCAAAGCGGGCCACACATGTCAGTCTCAGTGCCTCATCACTGTCAGCTAAAGGAATCAAATCAAATCAAATAAGGACCGCCGATCTAAAGCCATCGAATGCGTATAAGTGGCGAGGCCGACAGGACACGGTGTCGAGATACGAAAGCGCCATTAGCAAACGCAAACCACTCTTAGCTAGGAGACGTAAAACACGTCGCTCTGTGCGCTTTCAATTCGACGTAGCGGTCGCCACCAGCCGAGTGAAATTAATGTATAAATGCGCCATGGGCGTTGCGTTGCTGTTCCACCGTGACATGGATATCTGGTTACTACCGAATTAAAGCATGCATGGGACATCTCGACGACTAGGAAATATATGGTGATATAGACCGTGATTTTTTGCGATACGCCTTAATGTCGTCTATAGACAAAACTAATGACAACTCATATAATAGACTATTTATATAGTTTTTTGTAATTAATGGTCTCATATACAGTTAATAGTATGGCACACACAGAATAAAGCAGCCATCTATAAGACTGTCTGCGAAATCTAGAGTAGTTGTTCTGACTTATGAGAGGCGGATTGGCGACACATTCGAGTGTGTAGTTAGTACTCGGCTATAGAGAATCTGGGTACATGCATCTTTAATCAGCACTAATCAGAATGGTCGACCATATATACCGTATCGCTTTCACTCTCTTCTTGGAGAGCCAAAAAAAGAAGAAAAGGTGAGCAGACAAACAGATATGCAATTCCTCCACCAGCCACGAAATTCACAACTCGAGGGTGACAACAACTGCCAAATATCCCCATAGAATTTGAATAAAAGGAAAAAAAACAGATGAGTCTAGCAGCTGGAGTATATATCAACTACAAGTAGGAAATTAGCTTATTCTGTTCATATTTAGTCTATTCGAATCGTCGATTAATTTTTGATCAAACGGAGCGCATATAGCTAGGCATTGTTCGAGCAGGATGGATGGATGTTAGTTGGCCACATAGAGCTGCAGTGCTTAACACGTGCCAATTCGTTTCCATTCATTTTAATTCCGCCATGAATTGCTTGCTGCTATACCTACACAAGAACTCTGGGAGCTTGTGATCGAAGTCCATTCGTTCGTTCGTTCGTTCCAAGTCGAAGAGATCCGCACGTGCATCTCTGCATGCAATCGCACGTCGAGCGCGCACTCGCCGCGCCTACACGATTAACGAGGCGAGCGTCTGCAGCTCGAAGGCGCCGCCGGCGGCGGACGCGGCGGCGTAGAGCTGCCGGAGCGCTATGGCTCGGCGCGCGGCGGCGAGCCGGCGGCTGAGGGCGGTGGCCTCGGAGCGCAGCCGGCCGTTGGTGATCGCGGCGAGGGCGGCGCGCGCCCTGACGTCGCGGAGGCTCGCGTCGAGCGCCCGGTTGTCGGCGCGGAGCCTGGCGGCCTTGGCGCGCAGCTCCTCGAGGTGCCTCTGCTTGCGCGCGCGGGAGCGGCGCGCGGACTCCCGGTTGGAGATCTTGCGCCGGAGCCGCCGCTCCTCGCCTTCGCCGGAGGCGGCGCCGGCGCCTGCCCCCGAACCCGCCGACGTCTCGTCCTCCGGCGGCGTGGTGGTCGGATCTTGAGGCGGAGTAGCGGGTGGTGATGGTGGCCCGTACCCGAACCCGATATCGGCGAGGAAGGCCTCGACGTCGAAGGCGGCGGGATCAGGGAGGAGGGCCATGGCTGATGGCTAGGGGGTGAGAGGGGCAGAATGGTAATTAGCAGCTTGTCAGAGGGGGTCGAGTGGTGAGAGAGGGAAAAGGGAGGGAACAAGTGTAGCAAGGCCGTATTTATAGCCACAGGCGATCCAGTGTGGGGCCCACAATCTCAGTGGTCACTGAGTGACGTGGCATCTTTCCTACTCCTCCTCTAAAAAAATCGAAATTACAAAAACGCATACAGATGAGATGAGATAGGTACGTACAATATTCAGAGATTAAACCACTGAAAATCCAAAGAAAGTTGGTTACAAGGTTTTACATGTTTCGTGGCGTCCAATCACATGTCGGTGAGATATTACATGACAAATGATCAATGACACAAGTAGGTGAGAGAATTTCATCAATTATTCTCCAATTATTTTATTAGTATTTTGTTTGAACGAAAACAAGAAAGGTCATGGATGAACATAGTTATTTAGAAATTGAGCTCTTTGGCTCAAATTTGAGTGCCTGTATTCTTCTTCCCAATGGAAAGATACCTAACTAGTTCTTTCCGATCGAATATTCTTTTGTCTTTATTTATTACTGTGCTTTTTTTTATTATTATTAATCCAACGGATTATACCGCACACGGCAGCTGTGAATTGTGATGTTATCTCGGAAGAATTAATCAAGCTTGTTTCTCAATTAAAAGATACCTATAGCACTCTTTTGTTGTTATTTATTATGCCTTTTTATTAATCCAACAAATCGTAGCAGCTGTGAATTGTGATCTTATCTTGGAAGAATTTCATGATTCAATTTTCACAAGTTACATCAAGAAATAATAAATAAAACTTAGGGGGGAGAGGGTGAAATGAAAGCAGGGTGGTAGCCTGGTAGGTAGTCTAGCATAGTTGATTTGGTGGGTAATATATATAAAGCTAGCATACAAATGATGACTTTGGAAACATACATATATTTCAGCATGCAATCAAGGTGGCGAGAGGGACGTGCATGCCCCCCAACCGAATTGACAAGGCTAGCTTAGCTCTACTGAACCTTAATCACTAAGGAAAGATCGACCAATTAATCTGGATTCACCTTATTCTGACCAGCAAGACTTGGAAAAGAATATGAATCAACAGGTTCCAGAAATCGGCTCGATTTGGAAAAGAACATTTATAGATGCATGATGCCGTATATCACTTGATTTGTGGAGAATTTTCTTTTTTTGCTGTACTAGCCTCTTGCATTGTAGTTTCTTTGAAAATGGCCCTTGCACTGCATTGACATATTTGTGGAAATAGCCTCCTTTGGGACTAAAGCCACAGCTCCACAGCCAGTAACACAGCCAGAAATTTCTAAAGAAAAGGGCTTAAGAATGAAATGAATCTCTACTAATGATTGATATTCAAAGTTTAATATATAGTAAGTACAATATGTAATACTTGTAACTTGCCAAAAATTTCAAAGTTTAAAGTGTGTGTGTATGTATATATATACTATTTTCATGAGCCCGGAGGGAGGGGGGCAGACCCACCACGCCCGACGGCTCCGCCATCGTCTACGCCTGCACCGCTAAATCGCGCTTCTGAGCATCTGCGCTCTGCTAATTCGCGCTCTAGAGGCGTTGCATGCTCTGCAGCTCATCGGGCCCACGTTGTCACGCACACGAGACACTGTAGCGCTCTGCAGCCGCTGCACCTCCCGGGCCCTCGGCCGGCCGGAATTTCGTAGAGGTGATTAAGCACGGTCCTTACGGCTTTGTAGGTGAAGAAATTCATCCGTTGCTGCACAAAACACGAACAGGAAATGTTCTTCATTCACCTTGACTTACAAAAATCAACAAAAATAGACTACCCTGTTTGTTGTTTTCAATAGTTCTTTAGCCAAGAACACATCTAAAGTTCTAAACCCAACAAAATCGTCTTAGTTAGGAGATGTTCCAACAAGTTGAACGACAAGAGGATATATTCCTGTCCTTCAGATCAGCAACAAATCCTTCAACTTAATTTCTGCGTGTTTCTTTCCACTTCTAATAGTTGTAATATAATACTTCTAGTACCAACTACTAAGTTTAATACATCACCATAAAAAATTCCGACCAGTCCGGGGCCAAGAGGTGCAGCGCCTCCAAAGCGCTGCATCGCGCGATAGACAGATTGTACTGACAGTCTTATTGGAGAGACGTAGACGGATTGTACTGATAGCCTTTCGCTCTATCACCTTTTAGTCTTCATTAGACATATTTTCTGGTTTATCCCCTTCAAGAGTAATGATTAACTATTGTTGGATAAGGACATGTTGCACCATATATTGCCACACACTGAAATTTTCTCTACCGTCAAATTTCTCTACTTGATTCTATATCGTCGACATCAATCTTGATTTTGTGCCACTTAATACTTTACTGACTTTCTCAAAAATCTAATTAATCCGGCCTTGACTCTGATACCACTTGTTATACTTTGATACCTTTTTTATGCGTAGCAACCCTCGGATCGGTTCAGAGTTTTGTCAGATATAGTATGAGTGTGTACGGTCTCAAGAATAAAACAAATGAATCCTACATAGAGAACTAAAATAACAGCGTTGAAACAACCACAATAAGAAAGAAACATTTGATGAAGCCGATCACAAATTCTTTAAGCACAACCTAAAAAAAATACAATGGATTGTTGCTCTCTCACAACCTCTTGAACCTTTTAGGATCATTGGATCCTTACCTTATACAAGAATATAGTGCTAAAGAATAATCTAGCCTTTTATCCTCTCGTTCATCTTTTACTCTAGATGAGTTGCTTGTGGCTTCTTGGGTTCCCCACGACCCACTACGTTTATATAGCCTCCTAGCTCTCTTTCTAAAGCATATAGAAATCCTACTCCTATTAGGATCAGAAATCCCTCTCCTATTAGAATTCATCTAGCACACCTTTTCAAATCTAAAAAAGCTAGATATAAGTCATCACATTTAACATGTATTACCAAGGAGATAGAATGGGAAATGTATGCATTTAATCGAAGATAATGTACAGTTAATTCATCTGGTTTGTTCTGGCTGCAGGTGCGTTTGACGGGCGATAGTACAAGTTCAGTAGCATTGTAGACCGACAAAATTGTGCGATATGCATGTAGGCTGCCGAAATAGCAAAAGGCTTAGTAGTCATATATATTAGCATTGACCCCATGGCACGCACGACCACTACTAACCATGAGCAGAGCACCAACCTTCCTTTAGGTTTTTTTCTATGTATTATGGCAGCTAAGTGCATCGACGTGTGGCGAACAGAGGTAGACCATCGATCGATTGAGTACTTTAATTTCAGGTATATTAGGCCACCGAAAGCTACAGGTTAATCGAAGTGGACACGCATATATTCTAGTTGGGTTGGTCAGGCAGGCAAGCTCAGCCACTGGAACAGCATCTCACGCAAGTCATCATCCATAATTATGCATCTAAAGTGGGCTAAAAGGAAGGAAAAATATGGAATCTTGCAATGTTGCACCGCATAGCAAGTAAGCAATCTTTGGTCTTTCCATTAACCAACAAACACACACACATAAGCCATCAATCATTTGAGATTACTGGAGAAATCTTAGAAGCGATGCAGTGCTATGTATGTATTTGCAAGTGAACTTCTGCTAACCGTTTTTCAGAACATGCTGAGTAGAAAATGGGTTGCAGTAGCATGCAGAACACAACCTTCAGAAAGAAGGGCGTTAACATTGGAAACAAGTCCTACTCTACTACAGTGAGTCTCAAAAGCATTACTGCGTCTCACTACGTACATTAGAGATCTAGCTATTAAGTACTAAAGCTGCCCCCTTTAGGGTAAAGCAGGCAGGCATGGCATTTCTCTGTTCCAGTAAGTGGGTGGCACGAGAGAGACTCAACAGAAAGATCACTAAAGGAGGGAACTGATTGAAGGTTCGAGTACTTGGTTTAGTTAGATACACTACTGACCAGTAAAGGAGGGAGTTAAAGTTAGTTAAGCCTTAAGTATGTCATGGCCGGACAGATGGCCTGTGTAGCTTCGAAGCCTTCGTCTTCGTGTCTGTATCTGCAGTTGCATGCATGATGAGATGTAGCGAGTCCTCCATTTTGTTTGGCAGCCACATGGTGTGCCTCAAGACTAGGGGAAAAAGCAGTTTTCTAGGGGCTTAGAAAATCCTGAAGTTCAAAGAATCTAAGCTATTTCTTGTTTGGTTAGACAGGGAGGAGGATGCACTGCACGGAGAGATCGATACATTGGGCCAGGTGTCTAACATTTGGGGTATGTTTGGTCGGTGGAATAAAGTTAAATAGGATGAGATAGTTCTATACTATTTGGTTCTATTATTTTAGGTGAATAGAATGGTTCAACATCTACAGGGAATATTTCTCAAATTTGTATTACACCGTTAAAGACGGGATGATTCCATTCAAACAACCAAACACATGAATGACATTTTTTTTAAACCATCTCATACATGTACTACTTGGTACAAGCAATCAATAGTTTCCTGCCGCAGCTTTAGTTTTATCATGCATCTTTTCCCCATCCTTTAGCTATTGTCCTTAATCTATCCATTGCATGGATTTACTTTTGTATGGCAAGTCCATGTTTCTGGGTTTCCTGAAGAGCTTGCTTGAAAAATTTAATTCCTTTTGCTCAACTAATGAGAGGAAAGCTTAGAGATGGAAGCTATTGTCATTTCACAAGATCATTGCATACCGATTTTTCTTGCAAAGTAAAGGCGAAATGTGCTAAGGTGAGGCGATGATATCATGTAGGTGGGTTACCACTGGCTCTTGACAAAGCTAGCTAACTGACCAAACAGTGAAAGCAGAAACATGCACTGCATGGAGCCGAAAAATGGGCAAGTGATGGGCTGAAGGAACTTAAGCGAGTTCAGAACTTCATCATACGACAGGTGAACACTTAGAGGCTCTTTGGTTAGCTGTATTCAAAGAGAATTATATCTACAGATACAAAAGACACTTGTTTGGTTGGCTGCACGAGGGGTGAAGCTTGTCTCCCTGAGATGCAATTGCATCCTCAAGCCAGGCTGTGGGGAAACGTAGATTTTGGTCGTTTCCTGTGGGCCTGGCCGGTGGCATGCAAGTTGAGGTGCATGCAAGGCATGGAGAGGCACATAAACAATCAACTAAACACATTCTCTCCATTCTTTTCATAGTCTGACTCAACTCATGCACTCAACCAAACACCATTTCTTTGCATCTACGCAACCTGACTCTCACCAGCCTGGCTGACTCGTACGAGCCAGGCTGAGATGAGAAGGCAACCAAACAGCCTCTAGGTGTCTCATCGATCAGTGGATTTTTTCCCTTTATTTTATTTTTCAACCTGTTTTGGACCTTAATTAGTACACTACACAGCTTTTTTTGTGCACAGTTCACTTGTTGAGTCCCAGGCTAGTTAATCAAGTTAGGAACACTGAAATACAGTAGAGTAATTAACAAGGCGAGCTCTGTGTTATTGTGCCCTTCCTAGCGCTGAAGCTGGCCCAAGGGTTCACAAAATCGACGATTTTCGGTCGGCTACATCGAGCTGGCTTGGCAATAAAAACCGCTCGGTAAATCGTGGAGTTCAAATGCAAATATAAATTTTTTGAAGGAATTTATAAGAAAGTGTTAAAAAAAATTTAAAATTTTTGTTTGAAGTCCTAAGCCAATGCTAATGATGCTATAAAATTTTCAGTCGATTAGCAGACCTGTGTATTTTTAAAAAATTCTAACAGTGATACTGTTAGAATATATGCTCTTCAGTTTTTGATTTTCTAGGAGCACAAAATGAAGTCTAATATTTATTAAACTTTTGTGTGATGTTCTAACAAAATTCTAATGCTATTGTAAATTTTCATATGATGATTAGACATGTGTATTTTTTAAAAATTCTAAAAGTGCTACTATCATTGTATATGCTCTTCAGTTTTTTATTTTATATGGGCACTAAATGAAGTCTAATATTATTGAAAATTTTAGTGTACATGATTCTTTGGCACTAGTTATAGTTAAATTAAAATTTTAGAACATGAAAAATCTGAAAGTGTCTTTGTTCCTTTTCATTAATTGCAATTTTGGATTTTTTAGAAGAACTAAATGATTTCAAAAATTATTTAAATTTCTCTGAGGTGTTTTTTAAGATTAATTTTGATTTTTTAATTTTTTTACATTTTTTCAATTTTCCTTCGGTGTGTTGAAAATAAAAAAGATCGCTCAAAAATCAAAAAACTCTCAAAAAATAAAAAAATAGCTCAAAAATCGAAGAAACCGATTGAAAATTGGTGAATATCCCTCGAAAATCGGTAAAATCACTTGATTTTTTTTTCAATCGTTGTTTGACCACCAAGTTCAAAAAATTTGAATTCAAACTTCTTCAATTTCGACTGATTTTGCTCGATTTTTACCGATTTTCAAAAATTAAAAATCGTTCGTAAATTGAATTTTCAATTTTGTTAACCCTAAGCTCGGCTATAGCGGCAGTTGGATTGTGTTCTTGGGCCTTCGAGTAGTTGGACCACAGTATCTGGGCCTCATGTACCCCCATCCCAGTGCTAGATTTTATTTATTTCCTTCTCTTTTTTTGTTGGTAGTGCTTCTATACTTTTTTTCTGGTACAAGTTGCACAAATCTTGAAGTAAGTAATCACCACCTACACTTCATTTATATTTTAATATTTGTGCAATTGGAGAGTGAATGCCCAATTCTTTTAAGAAATATATGAGTAGTGCTTCTATATATCACCCCAAATATAAGTTGAGTAAATCTTGAATCAAACAAAAGGATAAGTAATCACAAACTACCTTTTATTTATATTTTAATATTTGTGCAACTTTTAAAAAATGATGCATAAAAGCACCTCCCATATGAGCTATATATGTAGGCCTTTTTTTTCCTACTTCTAGGGTAGTTACTCCCTATGTTATATATCACAATATACGAAGTATCTCATGTAAAAGAGGGTATGTACGCGTAGTATATAAGTATATAAGATTATCTAGGTAGTATGTACATTTTTAGACATGGTTATTGAAAGGACAGGGATGTCGCCTAGAGGGGGGTGAATAGGCGTTTATAAAATTAAATCTTAATTCGCAGCGGAAAAGAATCGGACTATCCGACTTTGAATATCGGACTATCCGATATGTATCGAAATATCCGATATGCACAATCGGATTATCCGATCAGAGCGATAACAATCAGATTTATCACAAGTTAGAGCTAGGCAAGGCTAAGCAACAAAAGGAGTAGTAAGCTAGCTATAACAATTACTTCTATACCAAATTAAGCTAGTTAGTCAAGCGGAAAACTCACTAGAAAAGTAGATCGGGCAATTTCAAGATTCAAAAACAAATACTAAAGCAAGAGTAAGAAGCAAACTTGGAGACGATGATTTTTCACCCGAAGTTCGGATCCTTGAGGGGATCCTACGTCTCCGTTGAGGCGGCTCGGTCACACTTGAGTCGGGGTCTCTTTCAACCCTCTTACTCCCGGTGTTGCACAAATGCACTCGCCAGATTTCAACTCCTTTGACGCTTGAGCCGGGTCTCTTTCAACCCTCTTCCTCCGGTGTTGCACAAATGCACTCGCCGGTCTTCACTTCTTTGATTCCTTCCCTTCATGAGGCGGAATCCTGCCTTCACAAACTTCCTACTACCAACCACACACAAAGCTCCGGTGGCTCGTAGACGACCTCCTAGCCGTCTAGGAGTCCTCAACCTCCAAGAGTAACAAATGCTCATGAAGAACAAGCTTAGAGATGAAATCAAGTGCTCAACAACTCAAATCCACTCAATCTAACACCTTACTCCTCAAACTCTTCCCTACCCTTCTCACAAAGGGGATCACTTAGATCTAAGGGTGGAGGGGTGTTTAGGGGGCTCAAGAACAAGAGGAGAACCCCTCAAACCAGTGGAGTAACAGCCACTTCGAAATGGAGAGGAGAGGGCTTTAAATAGAGGCTCAAAAAAAACTAGCCGTTATGCCCTGGCCAGACACACATCGGACTATCTGATGTTGAACATCGGACTATCCAATGTGTGTAAAATTCCAGATCGACTCCACACGAAATTCAAATTCTCTTGAATAAAAATCACAGGTCGGACTTTCCGATATGGAACATCGGACTATCCAATGTGTGTAAATTTCCAGATTTCCAAGGGAACATCGGACTATCCGATATCAGACATCGGACTATCCGATGTTTCCAGAGAGTACCCATTTTCAAAGATGTTTCACAAATTTTCTAAGTCCTTATCGGACGATCCGATATGCACTGAGCAGCTCGACCAAAACGAGCATAACTTTTGACTCTGGACTCCGATTTAAGTGATCTTGGACTCTATTGAAAGCTAAGAACAAGGGCTACACAACTAACAAGGTCTCACTACCCAAATCTCAAAGGATAAATCCAGATTTCACAAAGAATCCAAGGGAGACCTACAATTCTCACTTTTCGGCACCTCCAACACCACTCTCTCTTTAAATTTCACAAGGATGGATCACTTGAGCACTTGACACATCTAAAAGTCATTCAACGTTCGCATCCCTCTTAATAGTACGCCAATCCTTAGACTCAAATTCAAACGAGAAATCTAAGTCTTACATTCAATCCGCATGCCGTCTTCTCCGTGGATGCAATGTGTATGATGTCTTTTACCAAATGATTGATGACGTCTTCGCCTTGTCCAACTTGATTCGATTCACCTCATGAGACTCTCGTCTTATCAACCTTGACTTGATCATCCTCTCTGACGATCTCCACGCTAAGTCGATCTTGACTTAGTCCTCAACTCTTGGTGACACCGCCGTCTTGTTGACCTCGGCTTAACGATCATCCTCCACGATACCTTTGTAATACCGCAAATCGTTTTTCTTGGGTTTTTTATTTTTTTGCTGGAATTGTTGTTGCTTTCTAAAATCCAAGGATTTATTCGCAAAGGCAAAAGATTTGTTATCTTGTAGTTTTAAGAATCTTAGCGATAATTCTTGAGATATGCCGAATGCATATCGGAATGGGAATTTCTCTGAGCCGTAATTTTTCTGCGGCAAGTTTTACTCAAGGGAATTTTCTTTTCGCCGTAAGTCGGAATCGCTTCTATGGAGTTTGTTGGTTGTGGTCTCTATAATTGTTGAGTAGTTGATAATAATATTTTATTCTTTTTCCCTAGCCCTTTTATCTAGTGCTTCTACCTTTTGGGTTATAAAAAAATGAGGGGGGAACATCTTAGAAGAGAGAGAGTGCCAGGAGATATTTTCTTCCCCAGCCGCCTCTCTCTCCCAAATTTCCTCCTGTGCTGTCCCGAGCTATTCCCCAGCCGCCCCACCCTCCCGACTTCAGCCCTTGCGCCCCTCGATGATCTTGCTCCTCGGCGCCCCCGGCCCTGCCTCCTCCCTTCTCCTCCCCTCTCGGCTCAAGTTGGCCAACAAGCAGAGAAGCAAGAGAGAATCGGTGGCAAGAATAAGCTCCAGCAAGAAGACCCATGAGCCCTGGTGGCCAGGCGCCTGGCGGTGGCCCTCCCAAAGACCTCCTCTCCGACAAGAAGACACCAGCCTCCCCTCACCTCCCCCTTCCCTCCATGAGAAAGCTTGAGGTAAAACCCTAGGACTTTGGGGGATGTTAGTACTTGCATGCAAGGTGTTTGTGATAATGCCTAGCTAGGTTTCATGAAGATGAAATGATGTTGCATGCATAAATGTGCGATAGATGCTCATTAGAAATTATATATATGCATATGCCGTGATTGATTTCCCCCAAAATCGATTGAGTGCTGGGAATCTAAACATCAGATTCTTTATACCCTTGTTTTTGGTTTTTGGAGATTGTGATGCGGTGATGTATGTTAGTCAGTGCATTGAGACCCTGATTTATGTGCTTGTAAATTTTGATTGATGCTTAATGAGCTATCCATCTGTGAGCTTGGTGATTAATAGTAGGCTAAGATTGGTGTACTGGTCTTATGTGCTATGATCAATTCAAGTACTCTGGTTGCGCTTTAACTATGACTTACACTTGTGTATGTGTTTCTATTCAAGAGTTTGACAGTCAAGCATGATTGAGAAGCATGAAGCTAATGGCATTGCCTTGGCATAAATCTGCCCTGCTTATAACTTTGTAAAAGTTTGCATGATCATGTGTTGCTTGCTCTTGTTTTATTGATTATTAGATCTTTGCTTACAAGGAATAGAGTACTAGAATGTTGATTTATAGTCAATGCATATGTTTCATGTTGCATTTTCCTGAGATTTAATGGCACTAGTTCTAGTGACTTTGTTTAGATGATTTGTTGTCTCAAGTCATTTTGTGTATAAGTTCTAAATTCAGGCTTTCTTTAACCCTAGGAAGTCAAATATGCAAAAGAGTTGTTTTCTTTTGTCGTATGTTTCGAGTGTGCATAAAGTTGAGTTGGATGATTATTGTCCAATTGCAGAGACGGTTCTGTCGGGAGTGGCTTCAGCTGTATGCCACTTCATTCTTCGTCAGTAAAAGGCAAGTGCATTCCCTAGATTGCGGCTAGGAGGATTTAACGATTGTTTGCTCTTAGCGTAAGTAATTGTCGATGCATACGCAAGAGGTAAGCCTTGCTTGGCTATAACTAGAAAGTGCCCCCTCTTATGAAAATGTCTATGATGATTAAAAGTTTAAGGGAATTGATGCAAGTACACCGTGTTATTGAGTGTGGATGTGTGTTCATATGTGATGCTCCCTAGTTTAATTGTTGCTCTGTTAATTAGATGAACTCTAAGTGAGACCGAGCTTTTAGTAAGGTTGATTATAGTGAGTAGATTGTTCGAGTGATTGGGACTAACATGGGTTTGGTTCAAACGGTTAAGTCCTTTATAAAGATAGTATACGGGAGCATTTAACTGCAGCTGTATTGTGTGAACATGGTTTGGTGGCCGTAGGATGTGGTTGCATGATAGAAACGCTGTCATGAGTTGCCATGCTTACGGTTGAATCTGCTTGTACAAGTACCGCTAGTGACTTATGAATGTGAGGATTGGCTATGTGTGTGTGTGGATATGGTATGTTTGTGTATGCATTGAATGAAAAGTTGCATTTCATTCATGAAAATTGCATTTGTGCATTCATAATGGAAGAGGCGACCCATGCTGATGCGGGCCTCTGTGTTCACACGTAGTGAACACGAAAGTCCTACCTCGTAGTCCCATTCATCGAGGTGAATGGGAGCGAGACAGTAAGAGTAGGCACCTTCCATCTACGGGATGGAAGGGACGTGAGGGTGCACACCGACGGGTGGGCACTGGCAGTACCGGTACGTGCATGGAAATGAGCATTCATGTGCATTGCATATTTCATAATGAGTGTTGTGGTAAATGGTGTGTCATTTGGATGGTGATTGAGGTAATTGAAGGTTGATTCGTGGACTCAACCCAAAAAGGGGAGATTGAATTGAATTTGATGAATTAGCGCAATTCCTTGTCTTGCTAATTATGTTGTATGAATATCGTGGAGTGAAGTCGAGTTATGAACTCTAATTCAATTGATGGAAATGGTTTGAGTTGCAACAAGGGGTAGTTAAGTCGGGAGACGTTGGATTTAGAGTCAATTAATGTTTCTTTGGCGTTGAATGGTTTTATTATCAAGTTTATTACTTGATTGCGATGAATTTTGGTTTAGTCAAGTTTTGGTTTTAAATGGGTACAAATGCGTATTTTCCGGATGTTGCTTCCTTTGTATTACTTGCTCTTATGGTCAAGTTCTTGTTTTACTTACGATAAACTGGAATTGTTACGATTGTGTACTTTGCTGAGTCTTGGAATCACGCTTGCTGTTTCTTGTTTTAGGTACCTTGAAGCTGACTCGCCGGGATGGGAGTAGAGCACGTGCACGGTTTCGGTCATCATCGAAACATTTAATCGATGTGTAGAACCTGGTTGTATTAATTGTGGTTGTAATATGTGGTTCGTCGTGTTGTAGTTATTAATTTTTATTGGTTGTGAGATTGGTTAACTAAGGACCTGCTAGAATGATATTATATGTCTGACCGTGTTTTTGTTCACGAGTGGATGTCCTACTTTCTAGAGAGGTCATGCCGAAATTTTCTAAATTTCGGTGACTTAGCGTTAGGCCAGGTTAAGAGTTTAGAGATTAAATTCAGTTTTAGTCTTCTCGTAGAGGTGTCGTTTGTTATTTAGGCGTGGTGGTAGCATTCGTGGTGCGTTTGGCGCCGGGGTGTTACAGTTGGTATCGAGCGGGCTTTAGGTCCGTGGTGTCTGAATGTAGTGAGTAATTTTAAAATGAATTAAAAATGTTGTTGTGTGAAGGTAGAAACATGGTTTAGGTTGAACTTTTAAAATGTAGCCCTAGGGCAATAACCATAAAATTTGATGTAGAATGACGAATTAATTTAAAATTTGACACACTCTGATGCATAGTAGGAAGGGATGGGATATCGTTGTTTTGTGTTACAACGTTCTGTTGAGATTTATGCTATATTGATATTTGTTGAAATGTTATATGTTAGTCTTGTTGAGGCTATGATATCATTGATGGCTATGATTTCGATGTAGTGATTTGTTTTGTGGGGTCCGGTGGGACTCCTTGTGCCGAAGAGATTTCGGCCTTGTCGTGTAGCTGTGTTGGTCGTTCTCCCAGTTTATAAGGAGTTGTTGTACTTCTGCTGTAGGTGGGAGCATTGATGGTGTAGGTTTTCCGGGCTTTGACTCATTTGGCCTTTTTGGAATTAAGTTAAAGAAAAAGGGGTTTTGTTGTTGTGCCTCGTTGGTTGATGGTGGGGAAAGGCATGAAATTTTCGTGTTGTCGCTCTTCAAGTTGGAGTTTTGGATTTGGGGCTTTAAAGGAAAAAGGTGTTGTTCGATCGAATCGCTTTTCTTTCCGTGAAATGATTTGTGTAACTCCTTTTCTTCGTGGAGTTTTGGGGTTTGTCGATTGGTTTGGAGACCTGTTGAATGGCAAGCTTGAGCCCTGTCATTCGCTAAGTCTTTTGAGAGTCGAGCTTCTTTGGTAGTTTTGTTGGCTTTTCTGGAAAGGAAAACTCGACAGTTAAAGTAAGTTGTGGGCGATTGAAGATCTTCCCATAGAGGACTAGTAGAAGGTTTATGTTGTTGGGATAAGGGGGTCAATCCTAATGGGATAGATGGCAAGAAGTATTATGTGGGTCAGGGTGATCCACAGGTATAAGTGGAGGTCTAGAAATGGTGTTTGCGTAAAGTTATAAATGATTGTGTCAAAGAAGTGATACCAAGTTTGGTCGAGGGACTTGTTAAATAAATTGATGGGGTTCAATTGTCTAAATCATTGAAATCGTAGATAGTTGATCTTTGTGTTCGTCATATGGTTGATGGGTAGGAACTTTGGATGGTAGGTTAATTTGGGATAAAATTTCAACCTGTTTCTTTGATGTGTTTTATGGGGTGGAATTTGTTTAATGTTGGTGATAACATCCTAGAGAAAGTGATCTAAGGAAGAGTGGTTATAAAATTCTTGCTAAGTCTTGTTGGGGGGCTTCCCAAAGACGCTAAGTGTGAGCATTAAATTCTTTAGTGTTAAAGGTGCAAGGATTTCAGAGATAATGGGATGTAAGATGAGCTTAGGTTTAATTACCTTTGGAATTGGGTTGCCGGTGTAATTATTTGGAAGGTTGCCTATTGTTTAAGGCGTTTTGTTTGGTGTGCAATTGAAATTGCCATATGAGCTGTGTTTCGCCAAGTGGTGGAGCTAGTGAAAGAAAGACTACGAGGAAGAGAGAATGCATACTTATGGAATAGTGTGATGATAGTCTTTGGACTTGCTATTTAAAGGAAATAAATAGATGTAATGGAAAATGTTGGAATTTTAGGATCGTTTTGCTATTCCCGAAATGTTGGTTTTGGGATTAGTGTGTTGTGTTGCTTTAAATCGAGTGATTTGTTGTTGTGAAGCTTTCCACCTTAGGGCTCAAGGTGAGGAAGTGGTTTATGCTATCAAGAGAATGGAGTTTTCTTCGATTATGTGTCTACTTGTAAAGTTCCTCTTCGCAGTGGAGTTTTTCCTAGTTGTGCATTTTGTTGCATTGATTTCATGTTGGGGAAAGTGGTTAGTTCTGTAAATAATTGAGTAATTGTTGATTATTCTTGTGTCGGTTTCTGGTTTTACCTTCTTTTGATGAAGACAAAGAAGTAGAGGACTGAGGTTTTGTGTCTTTGTAAGGGTAAGGGATTTGTGATCTTGTCGTTTTGCTTGTTTGGGAGGATCATTCTGATCGTGATGTCCCTAAGTTGTGTGGGACTTTGTTGTTGGTGGACTAGGTGGAATCAGTTGCTAAATGCTTTGTTTTCTTAGGTTTATCAGAACCTTCGGGTCCTGGGGTTGGATTCAATGTTTGGTCAATCTGAAATGGCGGGATCAGTTATGAATCTTTTCTTCGAGTAGTTGTCTTCTGCGCGAAACATGCATGAAAGAAGATCAAGTATGATTTTATATTGTGAGAGATTAGGATTTGTACTCTATGGGACTAGTCGTTTCGATTGTAAGGAATGTTCTTGATCCTGTTGTTTCCAAGGGCAACTATTGAAAAAGTAAAAGTTGTGTTTTGATTCCTAGAGAATTCCGGTGTTACTTGGTTAGAAATAATGATATGTTCGGAATTGGGTATAAACTTGTTGAAATAAAGGATTCTGTGTGTGGCTCTTGGGTTAGAAAAGTTAATCAATGAGGAGAGATGGGAATCAATGTATTCTTGGTTCGTAGGGGATCCAAGTTCAGAACCCAGCTGTTTAATCGGATAGCTTGTGTGTTTTGACAGTCTTTGGCTAGATGCCTAATAGAGTGTCGTGACTTATGTTTTTCCTGTCATCACGAGTTGGTTGATCTGTGGTATGGAGTCTTAGAGAGGTAACTTAAGTTGGGTGAGTGCAATTGACTAGAGAAATGAGAAATTAAGTTTGGGAATTAGTATTATGAACTTCCGGGAAGAATCGTTGGTTGATTGGAGATTGTGTATTGAAGCGTTAAAGAAGCGTTGTCTGAGTTGTCAGACTGTTCATGAGTGGTATGATTTAGGATTTGGCTGATCGCCTTGATCCATTAGAGTTTACGCGTGGGAAATGTGATAAATCCCTTTTTGTCAATCGAGTAGGGGACAATTGATAAATGCATAAATTCTCCCCCTTTTGTCATTAATCCCAAAAAGGTGCTTAATAGATCATTATTGTTCATTCAATAAAAGCTATTCTCCCCCTTGATTGCACACTCAATAAAAAGATTAGGGAGAACAAAATAAAATTAAGGAGCTAGTAATAGTGCAATGATATTAAGCTCCCCCTAAATCTAGGCAAGGTATGATACCAATTATATCAAAGATTTAGGTAATGGATGTTTCTAATGATACCAATCTAAATGTGGTCATGATTCACAAGATATAAGTGATGCTTAAACATGACACATGAACATGTTTCACATGGAGAAGATTTATTCTTTAAACATCAAGATCATATAGCAAATTTATATAATTTAAGCACATGCTCATGATCAAATTAAATTTTGAGAATCACGATCATATAGAGAATATTACACAAGAAGGAATTGCTTATATGATCACAAGATGTATACAAGATCATGAATCAAGATTGTATAAGTAAAATGCACTTTCATGATCAAGAATTTCATAAATTTATCAAGGGCATACCTCTTTGCAATGTGTCACCCATATGTACCTTTTTAATTCTTCATAATGCCAAATGCAAGTTAGATGACACTTCAAAACAATTTAGGATTAAAGGATACCTCTTGAAAGATACCAATTAATGATACCAATTGAAAGGTACAACACCATTTAAAATGAGACAATTGAGCATAATGGTGTGCAAAGACATTATTGAATGTGGTAAAAAAAAATACGTCCCTTTGTCGGTTCTTGTTCATTGCATGTTCGTATCGGTCATGATCACCGCGCCCGGCCTTAGATCCCTCGGACAATGGAGCTCCTCTCCATTTCCTTCATCCCACCGTCGAAGATGACCCCTTTTCCAATACCTTGAACATCAATAGACAAGCACACGATTTCCGGGAACAAATATCTTTTAATTTGACCCAAGTTAATTTGATAATGTCTAAGTACAACATGCACGATATAGATGATAAACATGATAATACTATTTTCATGCAATTTAAATCCCATGATCTTAATATGTACAGAAAGAAATTTGAAACTCATTCAAATTTAACTCTTGAGGTCCACTTTAAAGAGAGAACATGGATAAAACACATTCGAGTTCATTCTTAAGCTTACAAGAGAATTTCTAATAAGATTCAAGAATTCCGCAAACTTTTTCTTTATACGGCCCAAAAGAGTGAAACCATGAAAACAGACCATATTTGGAGTTTTTAGAATACCACTTGTAAAAACAACATATTCCCCCTTTTTGGCCTTTTGAAGAACCACATGTAAGAGATACACAAAAAGGCGAAAGAAGGGTATCACACGAGTTATTTGAAACAAAATCAAATAACTTACTCATTTTATTAGGCTTTACAAAGCTCGCATCATGATTCTTCTGAAGAATCCACAAATTTTGCTTAAAGAGGGTTAAACGAGGAACCCAAAACAAATACCATTTGATAAATTAGATACCAAATTTTGCTTGAAAAGCAATGCTCAACTAGGAATTTTCCTCTTTATGTGTTTCAATGCATAAAGAATCTCACATAGAGAATTCTTAGGAGATTGAACTTACAATTTTAACTTGGGAGGAAATTCTTAATCAAGAATTTTGGGTATCGAATCTATGCTACAAGAAGGCAATTGAAAATACCACTTGTAGGAAATAATCGAGTTCACTGATACCACAAGAAAAAATTTAAACAACCGAAAGATATCACTTGAAAGTATAAGCAATAAGTCTTAGTGATACCAATGGTCAAAATAGGAGAAACTCAATGATACCGATTTGTAAACATAAGAAATGAATAAATGCTCAATTGATACTACTTATAATCAAATTACTAAGAATTGATATTACTTGAAGGAATAATCGACAAAATCGATGAGTATCAGAGCAATAAATATTTCTGGGTATCAAAGAGATAGACAACTTAAGATAGATCAAGAAAATCTAAGATAGATCAAGACAACTTGGATTTTCTTTTGAATTTTAAAATCTAAATCACAAAGATTCAGAAAGAGTATCAGAGTATATTAATAAGATGATACCACTTGGAAGCAATTAAGTGCCCAAAACTTGCAATAAATAAACTCCCTAAGATATTCAACAAATGAATCATGGAGTTGTTTGCATTTGAATTGCACAAGTTTTGTCTTTTCAAAGATCAAGTGAGTATCACTTCTCAATTTAATTGAATACTAGACTGATACCAAGTTTGAAATACAATTCAATATGAAAACAGGGCCTGAAATCAAAGTAAAAGGTTTTAAACTAGACCAATCGGATGTTCCAATACTGATATCGGATGTTCCGATTAGTTCATTTTACCAGAAGTCGGATGTTCCGATACTGATATCGGATATTCCGATTTGATGAAAATTCCAGAAATCAGATTGAAAACCAATTGAAAACACTTCAAATAAATTCCGAATGATTTAAAATTTTCAGGAAACCAACTTTGGACTATTTAAAACATTGTTAAGCAATTTTTGTTTGCAAATAATTTTCTTTTAGCATAATTTTGGCAATATACGCTTTGAGGCATGAAAAGGAAAACAAACTTCATAGAGACCTCAAAGTGCAACTTCAAATTTGATTTCATCCATAATTTGAATTCTCATGGCTTGAATAATTTGGAATTCATTTTGAAGCCATGAATTTCTAATGAATACGATGAAATCCAATTTGAATGCCAAAATACTACTTGTATGTATATTTGAGTTAAACACAAATATTTTGGCTAAATTAATTTCCAAGATAGGATTTCTCCTTTTGGAAGCTTGAAAAACTTTTTGAAATACATAATAAAATACTTTTGCAAGGCTTTTCACAAATTTAGGCTTTGCAAAAACACTTTTTGATTCTTGTCCAAAGAGGGTTCCTTTAAAGAACCAAAAGAAACCACAAAGTCAAATTCAATCAACACACAAATTCAAAAAGAAGCAATGGGTAAGATATAAAGATTTGAATTTTGTGTATGAGTTTAGAATACAATTTTGAACCAAAATTCTACACAAGAATTGATCCAAATGATGAAACTCACAAAGTGCTAGAATATGACCATTATGGGTCAAGTATAGTTTTTCGGCGAGTTTCAAAAATAAATAACTTTTGATAAGTTGGTCTTTTAAAAATCTTTTGAATACAAGAATTGTTAAGAATGACCAACTCTAGGTTTTTCATTTTGGAATTACTTTCAAAATCATTTTACATATAATTCTATGAGAATTATAAGTTTAAATCCAAAACAAGATACTAGTAACTAGATTTTGATCATGAAACTCATTTTCTTTTCAAAATAGATTTTGTGAAGCCAAAACCTTTGAAAAACGTTTCAAATACATTTGTATACATTTTGCAATTAGTTTTCAAAAGAATATTAGTAGTATACAAAATTTTGACTTTTGGCTAAATGGTTTGATTTTTAAAATATATATTAGCACTTATATATAAATATGGGCACATGTAGGGACATGATATACATGATTATGATTTAGCACTCCCCCTTTATGTTCCACTATCCCAAACTTGCTCAAGATTGCAATCAAAACAACTAATAAGCATGAGCAAGCATATAACAA
This sequence comes from Guadua angustifolia, assembly GCA_036346375.1. NCBI lineage: Eukaryota > Viridiplantae > Streptophyta > Magnoliopsida > Poales > Poaceae > Guadua > Guadua angustifolia. Next base: position 2,021,467 of record CM070511.1, on the reverse strand, counting down.
GCAATCTAAATTGATTTTCATGAATAATGCAATATAACCTACACAAGGCTATAATCCAAATAGTAATCAAATTAAATACTTGTTACCCGAGATGGCATTGGCTCAAGATTGAAGTGATCATCGTCATGCTTGGCTCCATTTTGCAAATGATTAAGTTCTCTTCCCTTTTGAAGAAGCCAAACGTCCAATCCATCTCATATTACCTAAAAATCTTTTAGGCGGTTTTTGATACCCAATCCTTGTTGGGTCCAACAATGTTAGTCACAATAGATTTAGGAAGCCAAATGGTCCTAATATTAGCATTTTTGATAAGACTAACATGACTAGGAATAGGTTTGCGATAATTATTCCTCTTAGGCAAATGATTGGCATTTTTATGAAAAGGCTTAGGAGGGCAATGATATTTTGCAAAACTATTTCTAGTTTGATCTCTTCTAAGCATATGATAATTGAAATTATGCATTGGCTAGCTTAGAGGATCTAGTATTTCTAGTAAATGTTTTGCTATTGTTATTTTTCCTAAGCACATGATCAACATGATTTTTCATAGTCTTAGGAAATCTAGCATTATGAGCAAACACATTTCTAGATTTATTCTTCCTATGCAAATGAATATTATCAATTTTAACGGGCATAGGGGACTTGACAAGTTTGGCAAACACATTGCCATTCTTGTCATTCCTAAGCAAATAATCATTGAAATGATGAGTAGGCTTATGGTTCATACCTTTGGGACAATCCTTACCGATGTGTCCCTTTACCCGGTAATTGTAGCAAGTGGGCTTTGAACGTCTTTTCTTCTTAACTTGCTCTTTGCCGATTTGCCTCATTGTTGATAGTTGTGGCTTGGATTCCACTTTGTTAGGGCACACGGAGGCAAGGTGGCCCTTTTTGTTGCAATTGAAGCACTTTATAGTCTTCATGTATCTTGTATTGTGCCTCAACTTGCTCGTCTCCCACTTGGAGATGTAGCCGAGTCCTCGCTTATCTTGAGGCGCCCTTGGCTTGCTCAAGATCTCATCGAGAATGGCTTTTCCTTTTATGCACTTCTTCAAGTCATTTTCTAATCTAATGACTTGAGCCTTGAGCTCTTTATTTTTCTCTACAAGGTTAGTCTCAACAAACATAGAGGAAGTAGTAGCAATTGAATTTGAGCAACAAGGTAAATCATCGCTATAAGTGGATATGCATTTATTAGATGAATTATTTGTCATGGAAGTTGAGCAAGGCAATTCATCTACTAAATTGCATTGAGTAGCACTATCCACATTAGACTTAGTGAGTTCCTTGAGAAGGACTTTTTCATGATCTAATTTTAAGGCATCATATGATTTTTGAAGCAATTCAAGTTTTTGAATCAACTCATATGATTTTCTAAATTGATTCTCAAGGCATCTATGAAGAACTTTAATCACAGACATTAACTTAATTTTGGATGGCTCATCATCGTTTACCTCATTATCACCTTGGGCCATAAGGCAATGTGACGAGGGAGAAGATGAAGAAGACTCATCATCACTTGAGCTTGATGTGGAGCAATCATCACTTGAAGTCCTCACTTGTAAATTATCCCCTTGACCAATCTTGGACTTCTCATAATTTCTTTGAATGAGCATCCACACATCATGAGCCCTTTTGAGATGGCATACCTTCTTACGCTCATCTTCGCTCAACACGCTAAGTAGAGCATCCAAGGCTTGAGCATTTGTCTGTTCCACTTCGGTGGTGGGGTTTCCCTCATCCTTTATGCTATAACCTGTTTCAACAATACGCCAAATAGAAGAATCGATAGATCTCAAGTACATTTTCATTTTGTGTTTCCATGGTCCATAACTAGTACCATCAAAGTAAGGTGCCCAACCAGAGGAAACACGTATATAAGAGGATGAAGATGGAGCATTCATGTTAGTATGATCAAGAGAAGTAATAGCTCAAAGTTCACCCATCCCGTCAAGCGACATCCTTTACTCTCTAGACGGTTAAGTCTAATAAAATGAGAGACCAAGCTCTGATACCAAATGAAAGGACAGGGATGTCGCCTAGAGGGGGGGTGAATAGGCGTTTATAAAATTAAATCTTAATTCGCAGCGAAAAAGAATCGGACTATCCGACTTTGGATATCGGACTATCCGATATGTATCGGACTATTCGATATGTACAATCAGATTATCCGATCAGAGCGATAACAATCAGATTTATCACAAGTTAGAGCTAGGCAAGGCTAAGCAACAAAAGGAGTAGTAAGCTAGCTATAACAATTACTTCTATACCAAATTAAGCTAGTTAGCCAAGCGGAAAACTCACTAGAAAAGTAGATCGGGCAATTTCAAGATTCAAAAACAAATACTAAAGCAAGAGTAAGAAGCAAACTTGGAGACGATGATTTTTCACCCGAAGTTCGGATCCTTGAGGGGATCCTACGTCTCCGTTGAGGCGGCTCGGTCACACTTGAGTCGGGATCTCTTTCAACCCTCTTACTCCCGGTGTTGCACAAATGCACTTGCCGGTTTCAACTCCTTTGACGCTTGAGCCGGGGTCTCTTTCAACCCTCTTCTTCCCGGTGTTGCACAAATGCACTCGCCGGTCTTCACTTCTTTGATTCCTTCCCTTGCGGAGGCGGAATCCGGCCTTCACAAACTTCCTACGGCCAACCACACACAAAGCTCCGGTGGCTCGTAGACGACCTCCTAGCCGTCTAGGAGTCCTCAACCTCCAAGAGTAACAAATGCTCACGAAGAACAAGCTTAGAGATGAAATCAAGTGCTCAACAACTCAAATCCACTCAATCTAACACCTTACTCCTCAAACTCTTCCCTACCCTTCCCACAAAGGGGATCACTTAGATCTAAGGGTGGAGGGGTGTTTAGGGGGCTCAAGAACAAGAGGAGAACCCCTCAAACCAGTGGAGTAACAGCCACTTCGAAATGGAGAGGAGAGGGCTTTAAATAGAGGCTCCAAAAAAAAACTAGCCGTTATGCCCTAGCCAGACACACATCGGACTATCTGATATTGAACATCGGACTATCCGATGTGTGTAAAATTCCAGATCGACTCCACACGAAATTCAAATTCTCTTGAATAAAAATCACAGATCGGACTTTCCGATATGGAACATCGGACTATCCGATGTGTGTAAATTTCCAGATTTCCAAGGGAACATCGAACTGTCCGATATCAGACATCGGACTATCCGATGTTTCCAGAGAGTACCCATTTTCAAAGATGTTTCACAAATTTTCTAAGTCCTCATCGGACTATCCGATATGCACTGAGCAGTTCGACCAAAACGAGCATAACTTTTGACTCTGGACTCCGATTTAAGTGATCTTGGACTCTATTGAAAGCTAAGAATAAGGGCTACACAACTAACAAGGTCTCACTACCCAAATCTCAAAGGATAAATCCAAATTTCACAAAGAATCCAAGGGAGACCTACAATTTTCACTTTCCGGCACCTCCAACACCACTCTCTCTTTAAATTTCACAAGGATGGATCACTTGAGCACTTGACATATCTAAAAGTCATTCAACGTTCGCATCCCTCTTAATAGTACGGCAATACTTAGACTCAAATTCAAACGAGAAATCTAAGTCTTACATTCAATCCGCATGCCGTCTTCTCCGTGGATGCAATGTGTATGATGTCTTTTACCAAATGATTGATGACGTCTTCGCCTTGTCCAACTTGACTCGATTCACCTCATGAGACTCTCGTCTTATCAACCTTGACTTGATCATCCTCTCTGACGATCTCCACGCTAAGTCGATCTTGACTTAGTCCTCAACTCTTGGTGACACCGCCGTCTTGTTGACCTCGGCTTAACGATCATCCTCCACGATACCTTGGTCATCATACACACATGGGACCTAATTCTTTCCAAACCACTCATGAAAGATATTAGTCCCAAAGGCTCAATAGATATAAATGAGTTGATATTTGAGCATTTGATTACCACAAGTGTTTCACATAAAGAAGCACAATATAACTAGAAACACTTGACATAAGAAATGTTCTCTACTAAGTGCATCATGATGAATATGTAATTGATCTATATGCACTAGAGAGATGATTGCCAATATGATTAATCAATTAAATCATGACAAGGATCACAGTCTTCACTTAAATGGAGCACATGATAGAATATACACGAATTGTACATGTGCAAATAATATTTGGAATAAGAGTAAATATGTGATCCAACTCTAGATTAAACTTCACTAGGAGAGGTGCATGAGAAGATACACAACTAAGACATGCATGCACCAAATCAATCTATAGCAATGTGAAGTTTAACTCTAGTTAATACATGCATACTAAAAGCAAAGTACATAATGAACTCAAATGAATATATATGCACAAATGAATATGACATGAACCAATGTGCATATATATAATCAACATGATACTTGGAGTTCACTATGCATTTGCACAAAAGGAATGCAATAACAAATATAGAAGAGATACTAAAATTGCATACCTTATCTTTGCTTACTTATCCCACTTGATTTTCCTCTAAATAGATGAGACTAATACTCAACTTGGCAATAAACATGTTAGTCTCATAGCAATATAATCATATTAGAGGTTAGTCATTTGTTAAGCTCTAAGTTAAGCATTTACACAATTACATAGATTGTCGTTATATGCGTTTGTCATTAATCACCAAAATAACATTAGTGCCTAGATGCACTTTCAGTTATTTTCATGTATGTGTATAAAGGTATTTGCAAAATACGCTAAAACTATTGATTCTCTTTGCAATTTTTTCATATGCGGTCTATTGAAGTATTTTATAATTAGCATATGAGTTATCCAAAATGATAAAGAAGTATGTAAAGCTCGTTTAAGTGGCATATCAAAGATAAAAATAACTACACCACTGATATACAGAATAATACCTTCTACTTGTAGGTATGTGTGTATATACGGTGCCCAAAAGTGTCCTCCAATCCAAATCCATTGCTTGCTCAAGACAGAGGCTTGCTGCACCAAGGAATTGAAGCAACCTACTACCGCTTTATGCTGCGAATAAAACCATGCAGAAAATAAAAAAGAAAGATGGAATTGATTCAACATGTTAGGAGTAATATTTGTTCGATCTTGATTCGAAGTCGAGGCATACACATGTCTACGTCGTGGCGAATATTCCAATGCCGGCCGGCCGGGACTTATCTACAACATTCGTACACCCTCAATTAGCTATTGATTTCGTCGTGTACTTATTTGGATAATTGGCACTACCTACGGCCACTTTAATTGGTTGAAAAAGCTGCTTTTGATTTGCTAGTCTATAGAGCAGCTGTAGCTAGTAGCTATAATTTTTCTTATTATGTCATTTGATAAACTGGCAACTGTACTTTTTGGAGAAAGGGAGACGATGCCCGGGCCGGAGGGAGTCGGGGAAGCAATTGGGTGGGGAGACGGCAGGGTGATGAGGGAGGTGGAATGAGCGGGAGGCGGAACGAGCGAGGTGAGAAGCGGTCGAGCGAAGTCATAATTGAAAAACTCCTTCCCATCGGTTGTAAATTTAAATGTGTTTTTACTATAATTTAGCTTCCTAACTATTTTATAGCTATGCTATTTAAGGGGCGGTTTTTGGATTAAAGCTGAAGTACAGCCCCGATATATGATTGCCAAGAAAATAACTCATTTACCGATGAATCTAAGGAAGGGTATGTCCTTGAAGCATACATACATCAGCGACAGATTAATTAACCAAGAGATGGACAGAAATAATTCTTTAAGGACGACATGCTATGAAACTAGTTAATTAACCATGGATGATACATGCAACAGCAACATGGAGTACGCACCCTACTAGATTAATTAATTGGCAACAGCAACAGAGATTCAGAGAAGAAGTATTATGTAGAGTGATTAAGAACAAGGACAAGAAGTTAATTAATGTTATTCTCCCAACATCCAAAGCCACCCCTCTTGCCCTTCCCGCCGGCGGCTATTGTCTTCTTCCCACCGCGCGCGCTCTTCGTCTCGGCGGGGGCGCCGTCGCCACCGGCGTCGAGCATCGGCGTCGACACCGCCTCGGCCTGCTTGAGGAGGTCGTCGTCGTTCGTGCGGACCTCGACGCACGCGCACCGCTCCAGGGACGTGAAGAAGACGCAGGCGATGCCGCTGCCGAAGAACCCTGCCGCGCGGCCGAGCGGCCTCCCGGAGCCCTGCCCGGCAGCAGCCGGTGCGCGCGCGCGCGTACCCCGCAGCTGCTCGCCGCGGTGGCCGACGAAGGGGACGCAGCGCGGCGAGGAGGAGGTGCCGACGAGGGTCGGCGCCATTAGCTATCCAGCTAGGGAGGCGATCGATGGATGGAGAAGTGATGAGTGGAGAGACGAGTCACCTTAATTCGATTCGTGCGCGCCGCCATTATATATAGCAGCATTCTTGGCGCCAACTAGGCATAGCTACCGTCGTATGGTTCGTTTCCGATTTTGCCCTTGGTTGGTAAATCAAATACTCTCTCCGTGGATAAATATAAGACTTATAGTTTAGATGTTTTTATTTAAAAATATAAGACGTGTATATAGATTTCATGAGCTTTTTTTATCTATACTCCTATTTATTCTCTCTCAACTATATATATTTATTCATTACCATATATACAAAGTATTATCTCTCATTTTCCAAGATAATTATGAGGGTTGTGTAAGTCATTTTCTCTCATGTCTTTCTCAATTTTATCATAATCTTAATCTTTGTGCAAAGTTAAAATACGCCTTATATTTATCAACGGAGGGAGTAATGTTTATTTCTTCCAAGGGCACCGATTGACTCCATCATGCATGTGCTGTGTGCACTAGAAATGAGTTTGAACTAGTTGGCTGAAATGCTTCGAAATCAATCCCAGAGCTTGAGCTCATGCTAGCATGCATCCTTTGGATATTTTCTCGTAAGATGCCTTCAAATTAATGCTGGGATGGTAAAGAAGGTTGATTTTGTGGTGCCATGCAAGACCAGAAAATCAAGAATTAATTATTAAAAAAAGAAAATCAAGAATTAAACTCGTGTCTCTTTCTTTTTCTTAATGAATACTCCTTTGAGTAACATGGTAGATAGATACTACTAGCCAGGTCATGCTGTTCCTGGCCCTTCCAAATAGTCATCCTCTTCTCCCTCAATACTAATACTCCTCCACAAATGGAAATAATCATCCTCTTCTCCCTCAATATATAATCACCAGTTCACAACTAGCAGTGAACTGGTGACGATTACTAGCTACTGAAATCAGAGGTAAATAATCATGCAGGTGTCTTTCTTATCCTGAATGCCATCAACATATCACCCGCATACATATGTCCAGGTGAAAAAAAGAACGTGTTTTTTGTTCGTTTGGATCAAGCGTGGCGAATTGGTGGAATTTGGCCTACGCACTGTTCTGCCAGGAACAATATATATGGACATGATTTCGTTATACTGCATGCTGTGGACGGAAACTTAATTTGCAGTAGGCAACCATCTGTACGATGCTTGCTACGGCGTGCCATTGTGGAGTCCACGGCTCCCTAATTCTACCAACCGCCCCATGCATCTTGAAATGTGCAGGTTAATCAGCAGCTCGAAAATTCAGTAGGCGTTTTGGGCTCGAATGATCGGTGAATGTTACAATCAGATCGTCGTTACCTCGATCGTTCGGCAAAAGATTGTACTAGCACTGCTCTGGTTTTGGGCCATTCATAGTTCATGCATCCAGCCCAACATGCTGCGATCGAATGAACCTGGGAACTGAATATCTTAGCTACAGCTAGCTGGTCACCATCGCCGTGTTGCGGTGGCAACCAAGTCCAAAATCTGGACTGCAAATGATGGTAGCAGATGTTTCCAGGTAAATGTCGCGTCAAAAGAAGGGGCTTCTGCCGGATGAAAAACGAGAAAACATCTGACGAGTGAGTCGGCCAGCTTAGTCGTCGTTTCATCACTCAGACGATGACTTTGTGAGCAATGCTAGCTGCTTACAGCCACGCACGGCCGGGCGGTCACAGTTTGGCGGCAGAGCAGCACATGCGCCGCATTGCATTGCAGCGATTTTCCTTGGTTGGTTGGTTCGTCCGATGTGTTACTCAGGGCCTTCCTTGATTAGACGATCGATGCAGCTAGAACGCTGTACATACGTACTGGGAGTGAGCGAGTAGCTAGCTGTTGGAGAAAGCCCTTTTCTAATTTTTCAAAATAGCGACAGTCCAAAAAATAACAAGCAGATCCTCGCTTTACGTTCGAGTCCTTTCTCCGTTTTCCGGAAAAAATGTTTTACATCAAAAAACTCGGAAAAATGTTTCCAAAACCCAAAAACCGAAAAAATGTTTTCGTCAAAAAAAAACATGATTAAATGAAGGTTTATAGCGGTGATGTATTTGCCAGGTCATAACATGAGTTTTTTATAAAAAATATAGATTAGTCCGAAGATTTATAGCGACCCATAAATTCACGACCGCCTTTATTTTTTGTTCCCCAAAGTTCCTCAAAAATCCATATTTTTTATTCTCATTGTGTTCTCCGTTTTTAAAAACTTTTCTCTAAATCGTTTTTTTCAGTGCAAGTCGCAAGTCTCCAAGTCTTTCAATGTTTTTCGACCGAGAGATTTAAAATCTGGTACTTTTGATCGGAAGATTCCAAAATCGTGAACAGTCCTTCGCCACTATTTTGCAAAAATACCCGTAATTCAAGAATTTAGCACAGTAAACATCACGAGAAAAGCGGAATTTCTTTTTTTGTAGAAAGCTTTGGGTCAGTTTTTTCGCCGGGCGCAGCATCGCGCGCCATTCTACCTAATGTTATACATATGCTACACTACTAGGCTAGTTATTATAAACCTCGATCATCCACCGCCGACCTGCCAGGCTCTCTCCCAGAGAGAGTCTGAGCTCTCTGCCTTCCACGTTCCCATGTCGGCAGCTCTACTTTCTGAATGAAATGCCATCCATCCAAAATGCTGTTGCGAAGTTGACAACTCTGAACTTGCATTTCCAGATAATATGCTCCATCGATGGATGGACTCGTATATCCGTGGAGACCACAGATTGATTCCACGGGATCATATATATCGATTGTATAAGTTAGTGATATGACCTTGAAGCAAACATAGAGATAATTGTATCACGTCTATGTTTATAGAATGATATAATCATTTTATCCCTTGAATAAATATCATTAGTATTAATTATAGAGATAGTTGTATCACATCTATGTTTACAGTTTGATATAATCATTTTATCCCTTCAATAAATATCATTAGTATCGATCAATAAATATGTAACTGTTTGTGAAACTCTTTATTCATGTTTTGATATTATTGTGAATTATCCCGACCTCATATCATCACGTAGGACAACTGTGATTTATATGTCAACACATGTATTGATTGATGATCTTGTTTCACGTATCATTGATATATGGATATCAAATCAATAATGTGGACACATATTGAGAACATAGTGTTGGAGTGACCTACCATGAGACACTGTGTGAATTGTTATATTCTTAAGTATCATCGGTTGATCTCATACATAGTGTACGTGGGATCTTTAGATCTGAGATTGTTATGATTTCCTACATGTGTAATAGTATATTTTGGGTTGCCAAATGCTACTCCGTAACTGGGTAGTTATAAAGGTAGCTTTCAAATTTACTATAAAACATACGGAGGAATGTGAGCAATTAAGATAGAATTTGCTCCTTCTATATAACAAGGGAGATATCTCTGGGCCTCTCGAAATGGTTGGATTATGGAAGTGCATAGCCATGCCAAATGTGATTAATGAGTCAATTGCAACTGAGTAATCTAATACAGAATGAGTGAATGATCAAACCATTATAGGTGGCACGTTTCTCACATTGAGTTTGATCTGGTATTATGAGGCAAAGGGATCGGTATATGAGCGTTATATAGGTTCCTCCGATATGATTTTTATGTATATTTACAAGTCGTTATACTCTGCTAGGGGCCACTGCAGACTTATAGGCTGAGGAGTTTCTACACCATGGCTGAATATGCATGAACCTACAGGGTCACACACTTAATGGGTTAGAATACATTCACTACTGGACAACCGCACATCACAGACGGTTCACAAACCACATCACAGTCGGTTTTATAAACCGTTTGTTTCGAAGTGTCAGTGATGATAATAGGTCATCGCAGACGATTTTTGAACTGTCAATAAAAATTAACATCATAGACGGTTCTAGCCTAAAACCGTCTGTGATATGCCCTTGTCACACTAGATGACATACACTCTGAAAGAAAAATATTGCATAAAAATATAGAACAATATGCCTTATTATTCAAGATACTATCTAAAGTTGTATAATGTAATGAAAATACTATATTAAGATTTAATGAACAGAATACACTAAAGGATTTTAGTCAACACACTTCAACATATATGAGAAGCAGATTCAAATAGAAAGTGTCTAATTTTACCATGACTTGGATAGCTAAAATTTAGCTAAGTGTCCAATTTTACCATAACTTGGATAGCCCAAATTTAGCTAAGTGTTCAATTTTACCATGACTTGGATAGCTTAAATTTAGCTAAGTGTTCAATTTTACCATGACTTGGATAACCCAAATCCTTGTCAAATTTCTGTTCTATCACTATTTCGATAACTTGAAAGTTGCATGGAGTTGTCTAAGTTATTAAAAAAAAAGAGATTGTAAATGAAAAGGCAAACTCATATGGCTACATTAACTTTAAGGTAGCAGCTAATTAGAAAACCTGATCTTGTAAACAGGAGAGAGTTGATGAGTATTTCTTTGTACTTGTTTCAGAGAGAGTTGATGAGTACTTGTCTCTAAGATCAAACTCCACAGATGAACCCATCATTCCCTCCCCATGTTACCTCGATCGTTCGGCAAAAGATTGTACTAGCACTGCTCTGGTTTTGGGCCATTCATAGTTCATGCATCCAGCCCAACATGCTGCGATCGAATGAACCTGGGAACTGAATATCTTAGCTACAGCTAGCTGGTCACCATCGCCGTGTTGCGGTGGCAACCAAGTCCAAAATCTGGACTGCAAATGATGGTAGCAGATGTTTCCAGGTAAATGTCGCGTCAAAAGAAGGGGCTTCTGCCGGATGAAAAAACGAGAAAACATCTGACGAGTGAGTCGGCCAGCTTAGTCGTCGTTTCATCACTCAGACGATGACTTTGTGAGCAATGCTAGCTGCTTACAGCCACGCACGGCCGGGCGGTCACAGTTTGGCGGCAGAGCAGCACATGCGCCGCATTGCATTGCAGCGATTTTCCTTGGTTGGTTGGTTCGTCCGATGTGTTACTCAGGGCCTTCGCCAGTTAGACGATCGATGCAGCTAGAACGCTGTACATACGTACTGGGAGTGAGCGAGTAGCTAGCTGTTGGAGAAATTATTATAAACCTCGATCATCCACCGCCGACCTGCCAGGCTCTCTCCCAGAGTGAGTCTGAGCTCTCTGCCTTCCACGTTCCCATGTCGGCAGCTCAACTTTCTGAATGAAATGCCATCCATCCAAAATGCTGTTGCGAAGTTGACAACTCTGAACTTGCATTTCCAGATAATATGCTCCATCGATGGATGGACTCGTATATCCGTGGAGACCACAGATTGATTCCACGGGATCATATATATCGATTGTATAAGTTAGTGACATGACCTTGAAGCAAACATAGAGATAATTGTATCGCGTCTATGTTTATAGAATGATATAATCATTTTATCCCTTGAATAAATATCATTAGTATCAATTATAGAGATAGTTGTATCACGTCCATGTTTATAGTTTGATATAATCATTTTAGCCCTTCAATAAATATCATTAGTATCGATCAATAAGTATGTAACTGTTTGTGAAACTCTTTATTCATGTTTTCATATTATTATGAATTATCCCGACCTCATATCATCACGTGGGACAACTGTGATTTATATGTCTGATGATCTTGTTTCACGTATCATTGATATATGGATATCAAATCAATAATGTGGATACATATTGAGAACATAGTGTTGGAGTGACCTACCATGAGACACTGTGGGAATTGTTATATTCTTAAGTATCATCGGTTGATCTCATACATAGTGTACGTGGGATCTTTAGATCTGAGATTGTTATGGTTTCCTACATGTGTAATAGTATATTTTGGGTTGCCAAACGCTACTCCGTAACTGGGTAGTTATAAATGTAGCTTTCAAATTTACTATAAAACATACGGAGGAATGTGAGCAATTAAGATAGAATTTGCTCCTTCTATATAACAAGGGAAATATCTCTGGGCCTCTCGATATGGTTGGATTATGGAAGTGCATAGCCATGCCAAATGTGATTAATGAGTCAATTGCAACTGAGTAATCTAATACAGAATGAGTGAATGATCAAACCATTATAGGTGGCACGTTTCTCACATTGAGTTCGATCTGGTATCATGAGGCAAAGGGATCTCGGTATATGAGCGCTATATAGGTTCCTCCGATATGATCTTTACGTATATTTACAAGTCGTTATACTCTGCTAGGGGCCGCTGCAGACTTATAGGCTGAGGAGTTTCTACGCCATGGCTGAATATGCATGAACCTACAGGGTCACACACTTAATGGGTTAGAATACATTCACTACTGGACAACCGCACATCACAGACGGTTCACAAACCACATCACAGTCGGTTTTATGAACCGTTTGTTTCGAAGTGTCAGTGATGATAATAGGTCATCGCAGACGGTTTTTGAACTGTCAATAAAAATTAACATCACAGACGGTTCTAGCCTAAAACCGTCTGTGATATGCCCTTGTCACACTAGATGACATACACTCTGAAAGAAAAATATTGCATAAAAATATAGAACAATATGCCTTATTATTCAAGATACTGTCTAAAGTTGTATAATGTAATGAAAATACTATATTAAGATTCAATGAACAGAATACACTAAAGGATTTTAGTCAACACACTTCAACATATATGAGAAGCAGATTCGAATAGAAAGTGTCTAATTTTACCATGACTTGGATAGCTAAAATTTAGCTAAGTGTCCAATTTTACCATAACTTGGATAGCCCAAATTTAGCTAAGTGTTCAATTTTACCATGACTTAGATAGCTTAAATTTAGCTAAGTGTTCAATTTTACCATGACTTGGATAGCCCAAATCCTTGTCAAATTTCTGTTCTATCACTATTTCGATAACTTGAAAGTTGCATGGAGTTGTCTAAGTTATTAAAAAAAAGAGATTGTAAATGAAAAGGCAAACTCATATGGCTACATTAACTTTAAGGTAGCAGCTAATTAGAAAACCTGATCTTGTAAACAGGAGAGAGTTGATGAGTATTTCTTTGTACTTGTTTCAGAGAGAGTTGATGAGTACTTGTCTCTAAGATCAAACTCCACAGGATGAACCCATCATTCCCTCCCCATGCTGAGATTCTTGCAGCATCTAGGTCGGTTGAGTGATTGAATCATTCCATGCTCATGTGGAACCAGCTTGATAGTGTCACACTCCCCAAGGAACCATAGTACGACGCCAACCGTCTCGCCGCTATTCGCCATCGTGGCGTGCGTCCTAGCGATGACGGCCTCGTAGTGTGGCTAGCCCTTGGCCCGTATCCAGATCCTGGTGCCTCCAATAGTGCACGGCATGATCCCAAATACCAAGGGCGGTGCGTGTAGGGTGACTAGGATCTAGCAAAGGGGAAGAGGAAGATGCTATCGGTTGGCATGAGGAGGGGGAGGAGGAAGAGAGAGCAGCGCTGCACGAGGAGAGGAGGAGGAAGGAGAGTAGCGTTGCGACAACTAGGGCGCGAAGCAGTAGCCGGTGGGGGTGAGGTCGGGGGGATGCCCGGGGGAGATGGCGCGTGTGGGGCTAGGCTAGGGTTTGGGCCGGGGAAAGACGACACGAGCGAGTAAATATATATTGAGATCTGAATCACAAACGGTTTTTGGCTAAAACCGTTGGCTAAACCGTCTGTGATGTGGCCCTCATCACAGACGGTTTTAACCAAAAACCGTTTATGATATTGCCCCCAATATCACAGACGGTTTTTGGCTAAAACCGTTTGTGGTGTTCCCCTCATCACAAACGGTTTTAGTAAAAAAAACCGTCTGTGATGTACCCGAGACTCATCACTGACTGTTTTTGCAAAAAACTGTCTGTGATGACACTTCATCACAGGCAGTTTTTGAAAACCGTCAGTGACGAGGAATCTAATATAAGTCCTTTTGTAGTAGTGATTGGTTCGGATAGGATCGGTTACTAATAGGCTAAATAGGTTTTGCACCTTAGTTAGATTCCTAACGTAGGGTTCTGCTGATGGGCTATATAAAGAGAGTAATTAATTGAAGGCTAGAGGTATGCAACTATTGTACCACCACATCCATGAAAACCCTAGCCATTACTGCTTAGGCCCCACCATGCACACTAGTGCCGGTACACCAACGCACGACATTCCTTTGCCGAATGTGTGGATGTCAATAGAGACATTACTACTACGGCGTTGATCAGACGATCATTTGGGCACATTAGCAAGATTAATTACTGTTTATGCTATTCGACCACCGTATGCTATTCGATCACCGCTCAAGGACAATTGATTAATGCTCGAGAACACATGCTACATACGTTTAATGCTCGAGGACACGTGCTACGTACATTGAATCAGGTTACTTCAACTCTTTTTTCGCTGCATTGTGTTTCTAATGGTAACGATCCATTATCTCGTACTCACTTGGCATCCTGATTTACACGATAGAATTTTCAATCTACACTACTGTAGTCTACCCGTATTCCTCGTTGTACACAGCAAGCCGACTAGCAAAAAAATAAGGTGGTGTATAGTGCATGTGATCGAAAGTCTCCGGAGAGAATAAAGATGCATGGACGCATTTTTCCTGAGGACACGGGCTCCACCTGATGCCGACGTAGTGATGGAGGCAAGCAACTAACTTTGTTTGTTCCTTCAAGTGTGAAGAGTAGTTAGTCTCCTTCCCTCCCGACCGTGTCACACGTATATATATTAGTAGAGTCGAGGCTAGCTTGCTTGCACCGCCTCAAGATTCAAGAAGCAGCCATGGCCACCGCTCACCGCTCCGGTCCTCGTGCTCTCTTCCTTCTCGTTGCCCTTCTCTTTGCTGCAGGAGTCGCCTTGGCCGCGCGCGATCTCGCCGACGCCAACGGCCTACCGGGGGCGCAGGGGCCATACGGCATCCCGGGCGTCCCGGCCGGCTACGGCGTCCCGGGGATCGGCGGCGGGTGGGGGGCGGGTTACGGCGGCCAGGGCGGCGGGTACGCGCACGGCGGCGTGGAGGTGCCCACGGTGGTGTGCTCCGAGAAGGGCCCCTGCTACGGCAAGAAGATCACCTGCCCCAAGAAGTGCTTCTGGTCCTACAGCCGCTCCGGCAACGGCTACGGCAGCGGCGGCGGCGGCGGGTCCTGCACCATCGACTGCAAGGCCAAGTGCGCCGCATCCTGCTGATCGATCGATCACCTGCATCGCGCGTATATATATATAAATGTCTGGTGCTAGCTAGTAATTAATATTGGATGAACCAGCTGCTAGCTAGCTGCATCTGGTCGTATTAGCTAGCTAGTTAGCTTTACATATGATCTTAGCTCTAATATGCATGCATATCGTCTAGCTTCTTGGTGCAAACGGATACACACTTCTCAAGCGCATTTGAGAAAAATATGAGCTAGCCACTCCTATATAAATGGAGCATGTGATTGATAAGTAACGTACAAGTGTGCGTGTGTGTGTTATGTCTATAGTTGCATGTGCTCTTGCTTGACGGACTCTTTACGGAAGTAAGCAACCACATGTATCACGTATGGATAAATAAAGCTAAGGAGTGCATGCAATGCAGCTGTTATATATCCTAGCTACTACCATGCATGCATATTCATAGCTGTATATACAGCTTCATTACTGCTAATTCTGTGGTCCATCACTAGAATCTTGCGTCGACGGTAGTCCATACTTTGATTCTCTTACTATCAAAAGCAGATGATACGAGCAAGCACGTACAAGCTCGACCGAATTACCCATTTCCACCATAAGTGTCAAATGAAAACCTCATCAAAAATTGAACGGTACTGTACCATGAATCCAGACGTGTCAGCCAGCAATCGAGTACAAAGTGATCAAGAATTATCCTAGAACATCATGAGCTTAATTTGCCAACTCCACACATGAGGCATCAGCCCTGGGAGGGCACGAGTCAATCGATCAGATGCTCGTGTCCTCACTTCTATCTTAGTGCTCAAAAGCATCAGTAACATCCCAGATGATCTTCACTCTCCCCATCAGTTTCCATATCATCAACTTCAGATTCTTCCCCGTCAGTCTCCTTGTCCTCATAAATTATCAGTGGGGCTCCCTCTTCGTCGTCAGATTCACCATCAACAATCTGGAACATGCTTAATTACTATGTGTTTGCAATGCTCAAAACGATCATGTTTCCTGGTGGGAGGAAACTAACCTCATTGAATCGACAATCTAGACAAGTAGAGAGTTCAAGAGCCGATTTGAAGGTTGTTGACGTTCTTGCATCGATAAGCTGAAAGACATGCAGTCAGTAATGTTAGCATCCGAAAATAAACATGACTTTTGATTGCTGTACATGTCTGCACTAGAGCACTCAGACTGGCATATTCAAAATAAGTTCTGACGCTCCACAAATTTGCAGAGACTACATTGCCTAGTCGTAGACATCCAGATGCAGCATCACTCAAGAAGGCCGCAATGTGGTGTCTAAGAGAGGATTCTTAAATCCGGCACAAATCATATTTTATCTCTAACAGCATAGGTAAAGAAACCTCTCAAACTCATTTTACGTGGATGGGGTAGTAAAAATCTATATTAGCATGGAGCATCAGCAATTGCAAATGCATATTTCACTTTGTGAGAATAGTGGTTCCTTCAAAGCACATGTAAAGCGTTGGCATGCACAATTCTAGTAAGAGTACAAAAAAATCCATCTTCCTAACAGATTGCCTTTCAAATGGTCAGAGACAGCAGCTACATTATTGATATATCCTTCGCAGATATGGTGCTACATACTATTAATGCAATTGAAAACAAATACGAACCTGATATAGTGAGTTGAGTAGCACCAGAGAAGACTCCTGAGATACTATGCTGCTCATGTGTCGACTAAGCAAAGTTTGCAGCCATGGAAGCAAACAAACCAGTACTGCACCCCTTTGTGTCAAAGTATAGCCAGAAATAAGACCTTCGTGTCAAAATGCGATAAAAATTTTACGAGTATCAAAGCAGAAACATTATTTGAGTGGCCCATGATGATCCAGCCAAAGATGTAAGCAAACAGAATGAATTAAAGCGATGTGCCAACATGCACCACATAACATGTCCCGAACACTTCTTCTGTAGTGAATTGACAAAATACCTCTAAAGCATTATCCTACCTAGATTGCATAAGCATTATGAAGAACTTGAGAAGCTTCACAGCGTCTGCTGGTGTTAGAAATGATATTGACTTTACAATAACCTGCACATAAGCCAACATTGAAACTATCAGATTTGATGACCTAATTGCATTGAATAATTGATATAGATAAATTCTCAATGTTAGTATATAACAGCTGTTAATAACTGGTAGGTTAGCCCTAGTGGAATAATTAGTCAATAAACGAAGGCCAGGACAGGTGTTTCAAAAAAAACTAAGGACTGGAGTCTGGAGATAAGTTGTTCTTGTCAAGTTCATTTGCAGCATGGGAGTTTCGGGGTTCTGGTCAGAAGTCTTTTCCTTTTTTCTCATAAGAAGGCAGACAGAATAGACCGAATTAGACTAACTTTGGTCAAGACGAGGATTGATTTTTGTGCTCGGTTAACAACAAACACATGGATCATAGTAACTTTGGGTTCAATAAACTTGACCCTTGGTCAATTTGAAGAAAATCATTAAACATGGAGCAGTAAGAAAAACCAACGGGTTTTCTGCTGATGGCATGCTGTAGAAAATGGCTTGTCTCTCTCCCATCCCTAGTCCCCGATCCCAAAAATCTCCTATAAAATCTTGCAATGAACAATTACAATTTGACCAATTATGAACTGTAGCGATGAACAATCCTCGGATCTAGGCGTGGAGGTTCAAATACGGATGGGAGCAGAAGGACTCTACCACCCCTCGAAGATGGCAATCTAGATCGATTTGCCCATCTCGAGCCGCTGCTGGGGCATCTCTAGAAAACCACCACACATTCGCGCATCAATATTGGAGGAGGTTGGAGGTGCGTACCAAATCAGCGCATAGGTACATCACTATTGGCGGCGTTGGTAGAGGAGTGGCCGCAAGTAGGGGTTGGAGGCAGCGAGCACTTAGGTAGGATTCCGGCGGAGGGCTTGTACAAGCAGGCTGCACGAGATCCATCAAGAACAAGGTGACATCAGCCTAAGCGGTGACCCCAACAAAGAGATGGCGAATGGAACAGGGCAGCAAGGTGGTCATCATGGAAGACCGAATCATGATCAGAACATGAGATTTGGGGAACAGGGCAACAGAGGTGGATTCACTTGGAGGCCAACACATCCGCATCATCAGGCAAGCCAGGGCACGCCGGTGGGCAGCAGGGCCAGAGGCAGGCGTCATACCCATCTCGGAGTCATCCCCAACATCAGCATGGCCCTGTACGAAGTGGGGTGAATCAAGCTTCATCAGGCTGAATCCAGTGCACCACCAGGCCGTCAGCAGCAGCAGCAGCAGCAGCAGAATGAGGTAATATCTACTGCAGCTGATACTGTTGCTAGTGTAGGGAAGAAAATTGATTGTAGAAAATGTGGAGAAGTAGGTCATGGTTCTAAGGATTGCATGAAAAAGGTGTGGTGTCATATCTGTGGGAAAGATACTCATACAACATCTAAACGTGTGTGGCCTCATCAGCCCAAACCAGTGGCTGCAATGTCATCATTCAAAGCCAACAGTTAAGGACAATAGGAACAATGTGATGGGTTTGGTCACTGTATTGTTAGGCAGCTTAACACACAGTCAGTTGGAAGAAGATTTTTCAGTTCAGTTTCCTTGGAAATGGGAGTGGAAGGCCAAACCGAATAGTACAAATACTTTTCTCATGTCTTTCCATCAATGGAGAGATTGGAAGAGTTCAGGAGATTCCCAAAATTTGATCTATGTGGTTCTGGTGCATCTGTCAAAGTGACCAAATGGAGTTCTGCAGCTATTGCTAAAGCAAACCTTCATGTAATTTGGGTCAGAGCACTTGGGAGTGCCTGATGAACTTAAGAGGTCTTTATGAAGTTTGGGTCTACACTTGGTAGAGTAATGGAAGTAGATACGTTATCTGTACTAGATTTTGATATTGTCAGGATCAAGGTGGTTGTCAAGAGCATAACCAGACTCCCTCCTAAATCAGAAGTAGGAGATCCACCTTATCTGTATGATGTTTACTTCACTTGAATCTGCTGTTGAATTAGGATGGGTTGCTGGTGAGGAAGGAAACAGCAAAAGAACGACTGATGAAATGGTGGGTGATGAAATGGTGGGCAATGAAGGGATCGATTCAACAAACAGAGAATAGAAAAGACAGAAGAATGAAAACAACTCCAAAGCAGAAGACATAAGCAAGACTGAGGAAACCAAAGGGAATCAAGTAGCTGATACAGCAATGGGACTAAATATGGAAGAAATGGAACAGATAGCTAAGGATAATTGCAGAAAAACTACAGGCTTTGGAAGATGAAGAAGCTCATAACCAAGTTCATGAAGATCTTATGCAAAATATGGAGGTGGGTGAGAAAGGAGGTCAGGCTAGTTGTTCAGACCATGCTGGAATAAAAGATATGAATGATCAGGATAATAATTTAGACAGGCGTAAATTCACTGATAGTGAAGAGAGAGATCAGGCTGATACTCAGGAGTCTGTGGATTTTGTGGCTCACATTGGGGTAGTGTTGTCTGATGACAGCCAAGAACCATCTGATAAAAGTGTGAAGGCCAAGAAGAAAGGAGACCAAGATACTGTGCTCAGGAGCAGCAATAGACTCATCGAACATGAAGACATCAACAATGTGGATAAAGCAAAGGAAAGAGCCAAGATTAAAGCATTAGCGTCCAAAGCAGGCAATATAAATAATCCTTACTCACGACTTGATACTTCTGATGAGGTTGTATTGGATGTGTCCTCAGCTTTAGGAATTAAGTTTGGTGAAACACAAGCAGAATCTATGGCAACAATTAATGTGATTAAATATCACGACCAATGACAAAATAAAAATGAGAAGATTGAGACACCATTTCAAGGGCTGAAACATAAGGATAGAAGGAGAGTATAGGAGAAGGAAGAAAGAAATTTTGAATGCTATAGAACAAATGGATAAGAAATGTTAACAACATGGGATGACAAGTGAAGATAGGCAGCAGAAAAGTGATTTAGAACAACAATTGAGATTCCTGCTTAGAGAAGATGAGATTAAGCGGATACAAAGATCCAAAGAAAAAGAGTTGTTGGAAGGAGACAACAATACAAAATACTACCATATGAAAGCAAGTGGGAAGAAAAAGAAAACTAGAATTCGGTCTGTACAGCAGGATGAAGAGGAGATTGAAGAAGATGAAGAATTATTGGAGTATTTTACTAGATTGTACAAGGAGTTATTTGGACCTCCCTGTGCAAGTAATATAAAAATGGAGTGATTGCAAATGCACCATTTAACAGAACAAGAAAGAGAATTTTGACACAAGAGTTTAGTATGGAAGAAATCAAGGAAGCTGTTTTTCAGATGGAACATTAATAAGACCCTAGTCCAGATGGGTTCCCAGATGGATTTTATCAGAAATTTTGGGACATCATTAAGGATGATATCAAAAAACTGATAGATGATTTTCAGCGAGGGGAATGTGCCTGCTCAATGTAAGCTACAAGATCATCACTAAAGTGCTCACAAACAGATTAAATAGTGTGATTTCTAAGCTGATCTCACTGACATAACAGTATTTTTAAAAGGCAGGTATATTATTGAAGGGGTTCTGGTTCTGCATGAGGTAATACATGAGATTTAATAGATCAAAAAGTGCTGGAGTCTTATTTAAGATAAGACTTTGGAAAGGCATATGATAAGATAAGATGGCCTTTTTTGTATCAAGTTTTACAAATGAAATGCTTTGGTAATACATGGTGTGATTGGATTATGAAAGTAGTGAGGGGAGAAAATGTGGCTATCAAGGTCAATGAGATGATAGAACCATATTTCAGGACTCATCAAAGGTTGAGGCAAGGTGATCCACTCTCCCCATTGTTATTTGACATAGCAGTAGATGGTTTGGCTCTATTGATTAGAAAGCGATTGGCGGGCGAGAAACTTTCAAGAGGGGGCTCTACATATGCATGAAAGCGTGATACTTGGCGAGGCAAGGCTATCATGGCATGAAAAACAACTTTGTTATGGCGTCGCTACAAATAACCAATCATATATATATGTATATCCTCAAAAAGACAAGGTTGATGCGAGGCCAAAATTGAAGACCTTCTTCACATAGAAAGAGATCACGAGTTGGAATTCACTCGGGAAGAGTTGAATGCCACCTCATTAATAGATAGTAAGTCGGCGGGTGCTCAAGCCCGTCCGAGTACTTAGTGACCCATGGTCAGGCACAATAAGAGCAGTGCGACACTATTTGCAATCTAAGTGTTATAAGTAGTTCAACTGTTAGTGTGCTTTATTTTTTATTATGTTGTTAGCTGGGTTAGTTATTACAAATATGATTGTGAAGGGAGTGATGTTTGTTAACAGAGTTTTTTTGCTTGGCATCTAGCTGGGTGGGGCCAGGTGGGCTCCAGCCCCACCTAGCCCCACCAACAGCTCCGCCTCTGATTAGAAAGGCACAAGATGAAAGTTTAATTAAAGGCTTGGTACCACATTTGGTGGATGGAGGTGGTGTGTCAATACTGCAGTATGCAGATGACACAATGTTATTGATGGAAAATGACCTTGTAAGTGCAAGGAACCTGAAGATAATAATGTTTATTTGAACATATGTCAGGCCTCAAGACAAATTTTCACAAGAATGAAATTTATTTGCTTGGGGAGGCCACAACTCAACAAAACAGTTACAGTGAAATTTTCATGCGTAACTTGGGATCCATGCCATTTTCTTATTTGGGTATACCAATTCATAAGAAGATGTTGCCAAATTCTCAATGGAAACCAACTGAGGATAAAGTGGAAAAGAAATTGGGATGCTGGCAAAGTAGATGGTTATCCATTGGTGGCAGATTGATTTTAATCCATTCTAGTCTTACCAGTGTGCCCCTGTACATGATATCTCTTTTTTTAATCCCTAGGGCGGTTGTTAAAATGATAGACCATTTTAGGGCAAGATTTCTTTGGCATGAAACTGAAGAGGTTAAAAAATACTAATCTGGTAAATTGGTCACAGGTTTGTATACCTAAAGACCGAGGTGGACTTGGGATATTGGATCTCAATGTAATGAATGATAGTCTCATTGGCAAGTGGTTATGGCAATTAGAGGAAGGAAATGGGTTATGGCAGCAGCTACTCATGAAAAAATACCTGAAAAATCAAGCTCTGCCCCAAGTGAAGGTCAGACCTGCTGATTCTCATTTTTGGCCAGGGCTGATGGAGGTGAAGCCTATTTATCAGTCTTCTTGTTCAAAAAAGATTGGGGATGGAAAAGGCACAAGATTCTGGGAAGATGTGTGGGTAAATAAATCATCATTAGCACATCAAAATCCCAGACTGTATAACATGACATTTACTAAGGAAGTCACTGTTTGTAAGGTGCCAAATGAAGGTTATGACTGTATTAGATTCAAAAGGATGCTTTTGGGGAGAGAGCAACAATGGCAACAGCTCCAGAGTCTGTGTGAAAATGTTCAATTTGATACTGATCCAGATAATAATTTCTGGTCAGTTTGTGCTAAATGAAAATTTAGTGTCAAAGCAGCAAGACAACACAATTTTATTTGGAGTGTTAAATTGCCACAATGCTAAGAAATAGCATCCTGACAAAGGATAATCTGTTGAGGCGAGGGTGTCAAGCGAAAGATGGATGCCAGTTCTATGGATGTGCTGAATCTGTAGACCATCTTTTCTTTACCTGCCCATTAGCCAAATACATTTGGGTTGTATTTAGGTGTGCTTTTGATATTAAACATTTAT
Source organism: Guadua angustifolia (assembly GCA_036346375.1). NCBI lineage: Eukaryota > Viridiplantae > Streptophyta > Magnoliopsida > Poales > Poaceae > Guadua > Guadua angustifolia. Next base: position 1,998,338 of record CM070511.1, on the reverse strand, counting down.
CAGGAGGGGCTCAGCAGCTCATGCAGAGCTGGTTGAATAGCTTCCCCATGAGAATAAGGAGAAAAGTGATAATTGGAATAGCAGCAATTTGCTGGACCATATGGAAAACACGCAATCAATCGTGTTTCCAAAACAAATTGCTAACGGATCCTACAACAGTGATTCATATGATTTGTTACTGGAATAGTCAGTGGTCTCTTCTGCAGGGCAAGAGAAAGCGTGACATGTTGGCCGTAGGAGCAAAGATCCTGCAGAAGGTGGCTGCGAAAGCATTCATCTGTGCTCAAGGGTGGGCACCGGCAACACACAGAATAATGTGTAGTTTAAATGTCTCAGTCTTTTGAGCTGTGTTGTAATGAATTCCTGTGGGTGATGATCATAGTGAGTTCAGAACAAAAGTTTATGTTTCTGTTTTATCTGTAGCGGTAAACTGTCTGGTTTCAAGAAATGAAACCGAGGGTTCCCCCTCAATTTATGGGGAAAAAAAGTAAGCAAAACCAACCAAAGACACAATGGCCAAGGTCTGGGCGAGCTCAAATTCGAAAACATTCTCTTTCTGATTATTTGATTCAGCCTAGTGTTACTAGTCATGGGAAGTTGTGCAGCTATTTGCAGTCATGGAGTCTCCACGACCAGGAAAACACACTCATGTAGAATCCCCAAATGGAACATACAGAGTGATAAGGTGTGCGATGTACTCAAGATGAAATCATGTCTGTGTAACGTCACCTAAAGCTTGTATAGGTCAAAGAACAGTAAGTTGAATTGAATTTCTATGAACAAATGGTGACAGGTACAAAGTAAACAACCTGATTTTGTAAAGCAAACTTCTGTCCCAGTAGGGGGCAGTGAAGGGCAGGGGAACAGATGCTTTGATAATTACAACATTGCACAGAAAAGGAAAGGGGTGGAAAGAAAACTATACCCTGTCATCTCTGTTGCATAGGCAATTCAGCAACGATACATGATCATCAGCCCGCAGAGCTTGCTTAAGCAAGACATGGACTGAATCCGCACTAGGTGGCACCACAATTACTGTAGAGTGTGGTTGGTCTTTCGCATCATCACTTGCTGTCTCATTGTCCTTTTTGGGCAGATTCAGAGTCGCAAGTTTCTCCTCCATGGATGGTTCGTCAAGATTATACTCCGGATCAGCACCATCCTCAAGGATTGTGTCTAACATCATCGAGAGAGAGAAGCACACGAGTGATTTTGTCAGTGATGAGAGAGAGAGAGAGAGAGCTAGGAAACAAAAGGTATCCCAAGACTGAGGAACAGCACACCTTGTGGACAGACAGAAGAGCGGATGTTTACCTGGTGGGAGAAGGGGAGCGCACTGGGCAGGTCGCCGCCGGCGCCGCTGCGTGGGGCCCTTGGTCACCACCATCTTCTTCGGCACGCCGTTGGTGCCGGCGCTGGCGGAGAGAAGAATCCGGGATAAGCGAAGCGACGGAGAGGCGTTCGGCGGCGGCGGCGCGGAGACGAGGGAGGTAGGGAAGGGGTGCACGGGTGGGCCGGTAAAGCCCAGCCCAGACCAGCCCTTTATTTGGAGAAAAATTGGCTAGCCCGCCGAACGTTGGGTGATTGATTCCAGGGATCAGCTCACCTAAGAAAAAGAATGGGTTGGTTGATTGGTTCACCTTATAAATTTTAGTAAGATAATATCATTCTTCATTTTATACTACTAACCTTATAGTTATAAAGGATAATGTGGTCATAGTGTTGGAATTATTTAGGCTAGACTCATTAAATTCACAAATAATTCTTGAAAAATCTCAAAGGCCTATTAGGTAGAAGAAAGGTGAAAATACAATAGTCCTATATTGTTAATGGAGGTGAATGAAGATCACATTATAAGGTAAGGTTCCCTCCACCATGCTAGAGCATGAGGAGAGAAAATAGAGAACATGCGCGCTCGCTCGCCTCGCTAGGCGGTGTGTACGTGACATGCGCGTAAATGGTGCAGCGGAATCAGGTTTGCGCAAGCATAGTTCTCTTTTGCAATTTTTGCAGTGTGGGACTAAGTAGTTAACACTGGAACGGATTCTAGGCGGAAGTCGTAACCAACTCATGTTGTGTCAACCTTTTGAACTTTTTGCCTTCCCTCGGTACTACGCTACCTCCGTCTTCCCTGTCCCTTCACCGGCGTGTACCGATTGTTGGGAGAGCAGGTCTCCGAAACGTGCGCCCTTGAGATCCTGCACCGGGAGAGGGCAAATCACATTTTTGGGAAGCATCTTTACGCGACTACTCGCTGGCTTCTTCACCGATGATCAGCTTCAACTACGTCGTCTTCTCATCTTCATCGACATCTACTATTGGTTCGGCTACGTCTTCACGTCATCTCAGTAACGCATACGAACCACATCTCTGTTTTCTTTTATCTAATAATATGGATGAGATAAACATTACAATTGGCATATTGCTTCTGTCTAGTTTATTTATTTCATCTTTCTATCTTCAATTATTGTTATATCTTATTTTCGGAATAGATTTATTATTAATATGCCTAATAGTCCAACAGATAGATCAACCCATTCTATTTCTTAGAGGATTGGATGATCTCAGAAATGCCATGAAAAGATCTATTCATCGTCCCATCCCTCTAACCAAACAGCCCAGAAATGCTATGAAAAATCAGCGAGAAATAAACAACCAGGAACAGTCACCCGCATCATGCCAGACATTTCAACGAGGAATTTCTTTTCTTCTCAAAGAGCCAGTTCAAGACATAATCCTCACAAACCGGATGCAGTGAGAATTAATAGTGTTGCTGCATTGTGTGCATCAAACACTACTTCTGCTTCAGTTCTACTTCTGTTGCTGACGTGCAGGCATTACTTCTGCTTCAGTTCCATCGCCCCCCCTGTAAGGGTAGGTCGATCAGGACCTCGAACACAGTAATTGATCAACTCGGATTCATAGAGCAACACAGGACAGGAGTATGAGCTAGTGTTAACGATCCTCCTAATCCATCCTACGCACACTCGTGTCATTGAAGAAAAGTAAGTGCTGGTGGAAACGAAGGATCTCTTTGCCAAAACAATTTATCCACCTCATCGTTTTCCTGGTCCAACTCTAAACCACGGGTGAATTCCTCACAAGCTTTCTCGTACTCCCAAGGAACACAATTTAAGTACACGGTCAGCCGAATGACATGACAGATATAAAATGAACAATGAAATTGTCAAATTGAGCTCTTCTGCTGCACCTTCAGAAACGTTAGAGCTGCTCCTCGCCGATGGTAGCCCTCTTCCCACTTCGGGTGATGATTTTCGCGTCTTCCAAAGCCTTTTCTCCATCACCTAAGCGAAGCCAGCAAAGACTCCTGTTTGCGAGTAATGTAGCATCAGAAGGATCAACCTTCAGTGCCTGCGGCCAACGAAACAGTGTCAAATATACAGTTGCCGATTAGGTTAAACAGGACTGAAATTTAAAATTGCATATTCCTTTCAAAAAATAAAACTGCAGATGGAAGAGTAATCTCCATAAAGAATACCTAGCAAATAAATGGAAGCCACATTATCCCATACTAGTACTATCGCCCAACTTTATACTGAATCATCAAAATAACTATTCAACAAACGCGATGTTCCATGCCTACACTTACACATGGCCTATGCAAGAGTGCAGGAACTTCATAGGGGATTTTTTTTTTTGGCATTGTAAGTTCTTTTGTAGTTTTCCTGCAAAAAAGGTTACTTTCTGATTTTATGAAACCATAAAAATAGAAGGAAAAAACTGATGTAATTAGTTGAGTTGAAACTTTGATAAGCATGAAATCCAGTATAACTGTATTGTTTTTTTCCTTACTGCCAAGTGCTTACTCAACAATCCGGAATTTTGCAGTTCACACAATGTAAGCTATTAGCCATTCAACAGATTAACATTCTGTTTGCACCAATTTTTGGAAACTACGAGAGGAATCGGTAGAAAAAGTAAGTTCGGATACAATACGGACACTACAGGAATCGACATTATTTTCGTCGGCCTAAAATATTTTCGTCGGCCAAAAATAAACCGACGTAAATACCTGAATAATTTCGTCGGTCTAGTATAACCGACGAAATTATTATTATTTTCGTCGGTATTTTTACAAAGCCGACGAAAATAATCGATTCATCGAGCTCGGCCAATTTAAACCGACGAAAATAGTCCACATTTTCGTCGGCCCCGACGGAAATACTCTACGTGGCGCTGTTTTTTATTTTCGTCGGCCCAGCCGACGAAAATTCAGCCGCTCCGTCACCCCAAAAGGCAAGCTGGCCCACGTGTCTAGGGTTCGATCGAAAACATAACACGTCTAGATCTGCGCCTCCAAGCCGCCGCCGGACGTCCCCGCCCCGCGCCGCCGAGGGGCCCGGCTCCGCCCGCGATTCCCCCGCTCCGTTGGGCCGCCGCGGGGTGCTGGTGGCGGATGCTGTCGCTGAGGGGGCGGCGGGAGGGCGCCGCGGGGTTCCGGGGCATGGCGGACGACGTCGAGCTGGAGGAGGGTGAGGCCTGCCCCGACGACGACGGCGCCGGCGACTTCGTCGACCCGGACGTCGAGCTCTCCTACATCGTGAGTACCAGCCTCCTCCACTCTCCTCCCGGGCTCGCGAAATGCAGCCGCGCCGGCGGGTTGTGCCGGCTGCGTTGCGGAGGTTGCTAATCCAGTGCGCTGAGCGGCTCGATCGATCCAATTTTGTGTGAAGAAATTTGAGGGCTCTGTGCGATTTCGTGGTTCCTCGATAGTGCTCGTCTGTTAGTTTAGTACCATGAGTACTCTGGACATCTCAACCTCGTGTAGTACGCTGTGCTTTTAGCCTTTTATCGAAGGTTAGTAGATTGAGGAAGTGAATGCATTGGTCCATTTTGTTGGAATGGGGAAAACACTGCTCGTGTTAGTCATCAGTTGATTGATGCGGGTGATGCTCAGCTGCTAATTTGGTTTCATGGCTCCTTCTTGGCTTTACAAGGAATAATGGACTGGATGTCTTAACAACTGTGTGTGCTGTAAGGGTTACTCCAGCTTTTTTGCATGGTGTAAAGGACCAACTAACTAGGGAAACAACCAGAAAATTCTTTCCCTTTAACTGAAGCATAAACTTTTGGCAAGACAATAAAAATTGTGCTCAAATACGAGGGATATTCCAGGCTTTTATTTGTTGAGATTTGTTTCCATGAGTGCTATTTATGGTTCCTATGTTGCTCTTTTCCTGGCATTGTCCTATAAACGACAAGTGTGTCATTGCTCTGACTTGGACATTATTCATAGGCTCTGTACTGGCTGGGCCTTAATGAGTTTGATCCAACAGGGTAAGCTTTTCCTTTCTGAATTCATGCTGCTAAGTTTTCGTGGTTCATGAAATTCAGAACAAAAATAAATTTTGAGAGTTGAAGTGTACTGGTGTTAATTAGAAGAAGAATTTAGCCATCTAATAGCTAGAATTTCTATGCAGGGAGGCTTTAGCGAAGAAGAAGTACAGTGTAATCAGCAGTCAAGTTACTGGTTCAACGACCTGACCTGACAATGGAGAAAGTAACCAAGAATATATTCATATCTGAAAGTATTAGCCAATTGAATATGTATCTGAAAGTATTAGCCAATTGAATATGTATGCTATCTTCCAAACAAGACACTGGTTTGTTCTTTATGTGTGGTAGAAACTAGAAATACAGACACACCTTTCTCGAATAGCAAATGAATGCAGGATGTATGGCAGCTTTCTATGCTGGATTTCCTGGTAAATCCTATGTTTGCAATCATGTTACCCTCAAATGAAGAAAGGGGCTACTTTCTTATGGACACTGATTCTATTTCCTTAATTCACTTTTCATTGATATAGAAACTGTTCCTGTTAAACTGTGAACCGGCAATGTTCATCTGGGCTACAGGCAGTCGCTGATGTTGCTGCTGCTATAAAGGCTGGTTTCTACGACATAGGTAAATGCAAATTGCAATATGCTTATGCTAATTTTGCCACTATGAACTCAACGTGCAACTATAAAAACTAAAGCATTGTTCAATCCTCCCTTACAGGTGCCCAGCTTTTTTATCTAGTTCCCACATGCATACATACCTGAAGCAAATAAAACTAAAGCAAGATCAAGTAACTATGCTTTGTAGTGCAATATGCTTATGCTAATTTTGCCACATAGCTGCTTCACTTTGAGGTGCTGAATTACAGTTTTTGGTCCAAAACAGGGGTTGGTGCAGGTCTGGAATCCATGTCGTTAAATTCTATTGGTTGGGAAGGGCAAGTAAACCCAAAAGTATGGATTTTTATACACCTTGTATTTTGATGTAGATACTCTGCTTGTGCCTTGATAACACATTCTTCTTTGCAGGTAAATGAACTCCAGAAAGCACAGGACTGTCTTCTGCCCATGGGAATAACATCAGAAAATGTTGCTCATCGATACGGTGTAACCAGATAGGAGCAAGATCAGGCTGTTGTGAGTTCTTAACTTCCTCGGGCATGCATTGTGTTTATTTTATTTTTCCATTGCTTCCTTTCATGTTACTTGGAAACTAAGAGCAGTCCAACATATTTTCTGAATATGATGCATTTAGCTGCCTCAACATTAGTAGTTTTTCAATGTGCTTATTGTCGGATCAGGACTAGTTATTTTAGTTCGTTTAACTAGAAAAGGAGCAGTGTTCTCTAAAAAAAAGGAGCACTGAATTTCTTATTAATCAGAAAGTATTTGATACCAGTACTCACTAATATTCTTTCATTCTGCCGATCATTGACCCCACTACTATTGCAGAACTCTCTCTTTTTCTTGACACTACTATTGCAACCAGATGTTTGTCTTTACTATATTCGGAGAACATGCTATTGATACATAACCAAAAAAAAAGTTCAAATTTGCACAAGAAATGTCAACAAGTGAAGTTAAAGAGTATCCCTATTGTTTCTAAACATTTAACTGACATGAAAATGTACATTTTGGTGACAACATTTCATATGGATATGGGATATCTCATTTTTATTTGTGAACTAGATACATTTTGGAAGATTTACAATACTTTTGCCGCTTGGGTGTAATGATATGTTATTAACTTCTTATTTGTCTTACCTTCATAAATATGAGTTATTTCCCTCTCCATTTTTAATTGGACAGAACCTTAATACCTTTTATCTTGCAAGGAATCGAGATGCTATCACTAGGATCGTTCAAAACCGGTGCTATTCTCTTGGTATGGATTCACTCAAAGTTTGTACTCAGTTGAAACTTAAAATTTCTATTTTCTGTTGGAACTTGTAAGAACATCATTCTTTTTTATTTCAGTCACCCACATATCTTCCTTGTTCTCAACTCTGCTATCATGATCCTTACTTAGTGGAGCATGGATGTAGGTCTTATGAGTACAATTTGAAGTATCTGATCATAGAACTTCTGCTTGACTTTCTTTGGTTATGAAAAGAGCAGTCTGCTTTGTAGGAAACCAATGGTTCTTGCTGTACTGTATAAGGATTTTAAATTTGTTTCTCTTGTGTTGGGCTTATCATTGTATTGTATCCCTCTTCTCTTGACAAGTTTAATATATTTTCTAGTAGTTCACTAAAATGTGCCTTGTCTTCATATTTTGATTTTATAAAGTAGAATCAAGTTTCAAATAGTTAATTACTTTTCTTGGATGGTACCTTAATTTTTTCCAATTTTGATTCAGCAATTCACAAACAAAATTGGTTACTGGCCGTATATGATGTTGGCAAGTTAACTTAGCGAATTCAATTTTTTACACCCTCATAATTTGGTTCTATTTTATTACAAATAGTTCAATTAATTTAAAATACCAAAAATAGCATTTTCGTATTTTTTTAAATTTAAAATATTATTTTCGCGGCCTAGGCCTACGAAAAATAAGATTTTCATATTTTTTAAATTTAAAATACTATTTTTTAAATAGGTAGAAATTTAAAATAGCATTTTCATATTTTTTAAATTTAAAATACTATTTTCGTCGGCCTGGGCTAAGCGAAAATAGCATTTTCATATTTTTTAAATTTAAAATACCGAAAGTAGTATTTTCGTATTTTTTTAAAAAATTTAAAATATTATTTTTAAATCGGCTTTGGTAAAAAATATATATGCCACGTCGACCAGGCGCAGATCCGGTGCATCGACTAGTAATTTAAATGACCCACGTAAGCGTCGAAAATAATTTTATTTTAAATCGATGGCAAGCGAAATTAACTCATATTTTAAATCGTTTTTGCCAAAAGTCGGCCAAAAGCAAAAAAACCGAAAAACGCGAAAATACCTATTTTAAATCGGTTTTGGTATTTTCGTCGGCTTTTGGCGATTTAAAATAACTTCAATTCTGTAGTGGGAACACCTCAAAGGATTTGGATGATGTGCGGATAATATTTGGAAGCGAGTCCAAATAGGAAACTCTGGCCGATTCGGATTGCATCGTCGTGTTGGATCAGGACTCGGATCGACTAGCGGGTATATAAAGCGCGCTAGGGCTGCTTGGAGGAGGCATCCACAACAATCAACACATCTACCAGTTTTTGCTTTCCGTAGTTCTTAGTCTTTTTAGCATTGTAATCTTTCCTCTGTAAGTCGACATCGATCAAATAAAGTTGCGCATCGCCGATTGTTTGATCGTCATTGGCTTTTTCAGGTTTGATTTGTTCTGTCTTGTTACGCATCGGCTTTTCAGAATCGATCTACCTTTTACCCCGGATTAGTCTTAATCGGCTAATCTAGTTACCCTTCTAATCGGTTTTCTGGCTGATTCTTGATTCTTAGCCGATTCGCTTCAAGGATCGGCTTGATCGAATTTCACATTACTTCCCTTATCGATTGCAGGGTCAAATCGATTAGCCTTCAGCACACTTGAACGGCGTTAAATGCGGTGTGTTATGGCGGAAACCTCGTCACGTTTACGGTGCCAACACATTTTTACGCCAGATGGGACACGATCGACAAGATGATTGCGAGTAAATCTGTCGCACCATCCGACGTGAACACCGAAGCCATAATCGTCCCCACTTTGGGCGATTTAATTCCAGAGCAGCGCAAGGAGATCGAAGATCGGAAAGCTGCCTTGGAGGAATTGATGTTGGGTTGCTATCAAAAACCCGACGGAAGTCACGCAGAAGATGGCACTTCCAACACCGAATCGCTTGGCGGTGGCGTCACATCAACTCCGATGGCCGATACATGCTAGCTCAAGTGAGTTATCTACTATGATTGAACAATCATGCATCATGCATTAATTAATCAATCATCGGCTTTGGTCACGACCTTGAAGCCGATGATAGAGAATAGCGTAAAGCGATTGCACAAGAGTTGGCTACGTCAGGGGATTGATGGACCCATTGCGCCACTCCCAACGTGCACCAGTATACTCTGTGGCTCCAAACACCAACACGGTCAAGCGTCGGCATCGGCACCTCGCTAATGCCGACCCATTACCGTGTTGACTCCAAATCCCCGCCCGAGTTCGATTACTCATATTCATGCATATCTTGACGGCGCAAAGTTGGATCCATCGGCGTCGAGGACTCACTCGTCGATCGACTTCTCGGTAGATTGAATTAAATGGAAATTATAAACCTCAAGGACTAACCCAAGTTAGAAATCGGTTCCATATAAAGTAGTTACATACGAGCCGTTTGTTCCATTACAGAGGTTCTGTTGCGAGAGCCGATGGATCGAATCATGGCAACAAGCGGTATCCATCGGCTAGAAACGAGCCGGCCGCCGGAGTTTACACTCGAGGCGGATACTACCCAAAATAATTGGCCAAATCCTAGTGTTCCATCGCTAACAATATTAGTTGGGTGATCAAATTTCCATAGTCTTAAGAGATCAATTTGGCTTCTGACCCAAAGGAAAGACCATCGGCTATAAGCCGTGCCAGATTACATTGACCGCATGCCATATCCCCATAACTTCGAGATTCGATTTTGCGAAATTTTCAGGGGATGATTCAGTCACCACTTTAGAACATGTTGGAAGATTTATCGCTCAGTGTGGTGAAGCGGCTCAGTCCGATGGGCTAAAAATTAGGCTTTTTCCCTTGTCTTTATCAGGGACTGCCTTCACCTAGTTTACCAATTTGCCTCCAAATTCGGTCCATTTTTGGAACGATGTAGAAAGTCGATTTCATGAGTACTTTTTCTCTGGTAGCTTAGATTTAAGAATTTCAGACCTAAGTCTTTGTCGGCAAAAATTTGGTGAGTTGACTTGATTACATTAGGAGATTTAGAAATCTGAAATCGCTGCTTCAGTGTAGTATTGCCAGATAACCAACTAGCCGATTTAGCCTTTCAAGGGTTAATTCCCCCACTTAGAGAAAAACTTACTGGACAAGAGTTCACTGATTTAAGTCACCTGTTTCATCGCGTGTCGGCACAGGAAAGCCGATATCTGAATAAAGAATACAAAGATAAAATTAGACTAAATGGCAATGGGAAAGATAAAGCTAAAATAAACATGGTTGAATATAGTTCAAGTGAAACTTCTGAAGATGAAGCAGATGTGAATATAGTCGAATGGATAAAGGGATCTAAAAAACCACTTGTCTGTTCATGGCTCAAGCCGACTAGGAGTAAGTCAGAGGTTAAATACACTTTTGATGTGTCCAAGTGTGACCGCATATTCGACATGTTGTTACAAGAAAAAGCGTCGACTACGAAGGGCATACCATACCTTGGTAGATGAGATCAAGAAAGCGATGATCTTGTAAGTGGCATCATTCTTTTCCCATAACACTAACGATCGCAATATCTTTCGGCAGAATCTGAGCCGCCATTGAAGATGGTCGGCTCAAGTTATGAAGAACCGACCATGGAAGTCGATGTCAATCCTTTCCCAATTAACATGGTCCAGTGCTCCAGCAAAGGAAAGCAGATTATCGACGAGAATCCCAGGGTGAAGCGGCAAGTCGACATAGAGTCAAGCTCACAAGGAGAGACACTGAAGATAACGATCGGTTCACTCCAAATTGAAGCCGATCGAGACGGAAAGAATTCTAGAACTGTGAAGCCAAAAGGGGAATTACAAATCGGACGATGGTACAAAGCTGAAAGAACTCCACCGCGAAAACCAGCGTTCAAATCCAAGCCAACCTTCTCGCAGTTACTTGAAAAATATGAAAGGATGAGCCATCGGTAGAAACAGCAGTTTCGTCGACCAGACGAATCACATCAGCCAAACACTATGTCTCGGCCCAATAATTGGTATCGGCCAGACAACGCGGAGAAAGCTCACCAGAGATGTCCTTTTTGGCGGTTCTGTTGGGAAAGGGGTATGGCACTACCATCTGCAAAGTCATGCCCCATGGATCATTATCCGCAAAAGGATCGGCCGAAATGGTTGGTGAAAGAGCGCCTGTTCAGGCCGATGTCGGATCAAAACAAACCAGCTTATAGAAGGCCGATAAAAGAAAGACTAGGTACACCAGAGCAAGACAAGGAAAAGGAGTCAACGGAAAACTTGGTCGGCAAAATCCGTAAGCCTTTAGAACCTAAACCCAGGTGGTGCCCGACTAGACTTAGCCGATCACAGCGCAGACGGCTTCAACGTCTAAGAACGCAAGAGATGAGGGAAGCCGAAAAAGAAAAACAGAGGGACCAAACGTTTAATGAGCTGCGACCAGTTAAACTCTTTACAAAGGAGTGGAGGAAAAAACAGCAAGCCGACGATGAGTCGGATTCTTCAGATGATTTGCTGTCACCAATGATTCGAGATGACACTCCTCCCATGGATATCAACATGGTGTTCACCCTACCAGCCGAGTTCAGAATTAAAACTGAATCGGCTAAAGATACATTTGCTCAACTATGCCTAGGTACACAAGATGCAGTGTTTGAGAAACCACAAGATCCGCATCGGCATCTAAAGCCGTTGTACTTAAAAGGTTACATCAATGGAAAGCCGATATCAAGGATGCTTGTGGACGGGGGAGCTACTGTGAATTTAATGCCACTCTCCACATGCAAGAAGTTGGGGAAAACCGATGAAGACCTGATCAAGACAAACATGATGCTGAATGATTTTACAGGTGATCCCACTGAAGCAAAAGGAGTATTGGTTACGGAGTTGACCGTCGGCCGGAAAACTTTGCCGACCGCGTTCTTTGTGATTGAGGCCAAAGGGAATTACAGCGTACTCCTTGGGCGAGATTGGATACATGCCAATTGCTGTATCCCCTCAACAATGCACCAACTTCTCGTACAATGGGATGGAGATGAAGTTGAAGTTGTCACAGCCGATACATCGGCTCATATTGCCATGGCTAGTTCTGATGCAAATTGGTCACATGAAGAAGCAGAATGCATATCGGCTAAGGCACTAGGCATTGCGACTTCATATGCATCGAAATCGGGTTTCGCCGATCGATGTCGGTAGACACGTTTGATCGGCGAACGAAATCTTGAGAAGATGGAGTCAAAAATGATCCAAATTCTACAAGGCGAGCAAGGAACTATCGGCATATGATAAGTTCGTGTGAAGCCATTGAAGACTTCAAAGCGAGAAATTGGGTCAAGGTTTCATACTGCGATATGCTCGAAGAAGTCGATATAGGAGGAGATAGAAAAAGACCAACTTTTGTAAGTGCAAATTTAGATCTAGAGTACAAAAATAAGTTGGCTAGAATACTTAGAGAATACAGGGATTGTTTTGCTTGGGAGTACTATGAGATGCTCGGATTAAGTCGACATTAGTTGAACATCATTTGCCTATCAAGCCAGTTATCGGCCATATAAGCGACCACCTCGGCGTTTTAATCTGAATTGTATGATATGATAAAAGAAGAAATTAAAAGGTTGCTAGAGGCCAAATTCATAAGGCCTTGCCGATATCTTTGAGTGGGTCTCCAACATTGTTCTTGTCATGAAAAAGAGCGGTAAGCCGGTATGTGTCGATTTGAGAGATTTAAATAAAGCCACACCAAAGGGCGAATATCCAATTCCTATAGCCGATATGCTTATCGATCTTTGCCTCGAGTAATAAGATTATCGGCTTTCTTGATGGGAATGTTGGATATAACTAGATATTCATGGCGAAGCCGATGTCCCAAAAGCGCCTTGAGATGCCTGGCGCGATAGGGCTATATGAATGGCCCTGTGATGACATTCGGCTTAAAAATGCAGTGCCACTTATCAGCGCGCCATGAACTTGATTTTTCATAATCTAATCGGCCGTATCGTTGAAATATACATTGACGATGTAGTAGTAAAGTCTAAAGATATTTGCGAGACTTAGCCGATTTAGAACAAGTATTCAAAAACACTAGGGCTCATGGGTTAAAGATGAACCCTTAAAATGTGCATTTGGTGTGTCGGCTGGTCAGTTCCTCGGTTTCATGGTTCATCAAAGGGGTATTGAAGTCAACCAGAAGAGGGTTAAGGCCATAGTAGACACTAAGCCGCCGACATGCAAGAACGAGTTACAAAAGGCGATCGGCCAAATCAATTATTTAAGGCGATTTATTTCAAATCATGCGGTAGAATTCAAACCTTTACACCATTACTAAAATTAAAGGATAATGAGAATTTCGTATGGGGGCCGATCGACAAAAGGCTTTTGATGACATCAAAAATAGTTGACATCACCACGATCTGGCCGCACTACGAAGGATTCCTTCAAAGCGTATGTAATAAATTGAAAAAGGAAACTATCGGGGCCGTGTTGGTGCAAGAAGTCGATGGCAAAAAAGCGTGATATTCTATCTCGGTAGTCGACTTTTGGAAGCTGAAATCGGTACCCTTATATAGAAAAACTATGTTTATCATTATATTTACTTTGCACCAAGTTAAGGCATTACATATTGGCATCGACTTGTATAATAGTATGCAAAACCGATATCATCAAATATATCTGTCTGCGCCAATTTTGAGAGGGCGACTTGGGAAATGGGCATATGCCTTAAGCGAGTTCGATCGCAATATGAATCGGCTAAAATTTGTTAAAGGTCAAGCCGTAGCGATTTCATTACGAGGCATGATACCATGGCGAGGATAGTCGGCGTGGCTCCTTGGAAGCTATATTTTGTGGTCGGTTTGCCAAGAAGGAGCGGGATAAGCGTTGTATTAATTTCGCCAAAAGGGTATAATCTGAGTTAAACTTATCGGCTCAATGGCGATGCTCTAATAACCAAGCGAGTATGAAGCATTACTTAAGGGACTCCAATTATTGGAAAGTATCGGAGTGAGTAATGTGGAGGCCTACGGTGATTCATTGCTGGTGGTACAACAAATTAAAGGAGAATTTAGATGTAACGATGAAGTGTTGTCAAAATATCTGGAGCATTGCCTTGAAGTTATAGACTCATTTACATCGTTTCGTATTGGCCATGTACCTAGAGAAATGAATGATAAAGCCAATACGTTAGCTCAAGCAGCGTCAGGCTATAGGGAATACAGCCGATATGAAACGTTTGACTTGGTTGACAAAGCAGTACTATGCGTTGACGTCACCGATTGGAGAACCGAAATAAAAGCCTACTTAATAGACCCATCCAAGCCCACCACTCGCAAGATTCGGCAGCAGGCTTTGAAATACATAGTGTTGGAAGGAGAGCTATACTATCGGACATTGGAAGGATTGCTTCTGCGGTGTTTAGGCGATGAAGAAGCAAAGGTGGCCATGGGTGAGGTCCATGAAGGAATTTGCGGCGCGCATCAGTCGGCTTACAAGATGAAGTGGATACTAAGAAGGACAGGATACTTTTGGCCGACGATGCTAGAAGATTGCTTCAAGTATTACAAAGGGTGCCAAAGTTGTCAAAAGTTTGGAAATGTGCAACTTGCACTAGCATCAGCCTTACACCCGATTATTAAGCCATGGCCGTTCAGAGGATGGGGAGTAGACGTAATCGGCCAAATATTCCCAGCGTCAAGCAAAGGCCATAAGTTTATCCTTGCAGCCACAGACTATTTTACAAAATGGGTAGAAGCCGTTCCACTCAAAAAGGTCACCAGTGTGGAAGCTATCGGCTTTGTTAATGAACACATCATCCATCGATTCGGTATTCCTCAGACTATCACAACCGATCAAGGAATTGTGTTCATGTCTAACGATTTTAAAAGCTTTGCAGAGAGTCTGGGCATCAGATTGCTTAACTCATCACCATATTATGCTCAGGCTAATGGACAAGCCGAGTCGTCTAATAAGACTTTGATCAAGTTGATCAAAAGGAAAATTGATGAAAAGCCTCGAACTTGGCATATTACACTATCAGAGTCTCTATGGGCTTATCGGCTAGCATTTCACGGATCGACTAAATTGTCACCATATCAGTTGGTATATGGTCAAGAAGCCGTATTACCCGTAGAAATAAACGTTGAGTCTATGCGAGTGGCGAGACAAAACGGTTTATCGACCGATGAGTATAAAGAGTTGATGCTATATAATTTGGACGATTTGGCGGAGTTAAGGTTAGTTACTCTAGATCGACTTAAAAAGAATAAGGAAAAAGTTGCAAGGACTTATAACAAGAAAGTTGTGCCGAAGTCCTTCAGAGAAGCCGATTTGGTTTGGAAAACAATATTGCCGATTGGTTCTAAAGATAATCGATTCGGCAAATGGTCACCTACTTGGGAAGGACCATATAAAATAAATCGGCTTGTCGGTGGAAACGCGTATATACTCGAAACGCTTGAAGGGTTGGTGTTACCAAAGGCAATTAACGGAAAGTATCTAAAGCGGTACTACCCTAGCGTTTGGATCGGTGCATAATCAAAGTACGGTACGAAGAGTGCAGAAACAAAATCGGTTTAAACAACCGATTAAGTAGGATATAAATAATCGGTTAAGCGGTAGATTAAAACATGTAACAAAAGTACAACAAAAGCAACATTGTTTGAAACACCACACCACAACAAGTTTACAAGCCCGAGCAGAAGCCTAGCACCTAAAGCCGATAACGCTCGTGCCTTAGCAAGCGATGCTCAATGTCATCAACGATCTTCTCGTCGGCTTGAGCATTGCGGTACAAGAATTATCTTGGCATTTTGCTCTTTAACACTAGCTACGGCTTGGCGATTTTACGCTTCTTGTCGACTAGGAAGTGGTCTTCGCCGACAATCGAGCTTGTCCATCAACCAAGCTGTTTTTGAAATCGGCGGTTTTTCTTCAAGCTCCGCTTAGTTGATTCTATCTGAAGGAGTGAGCCTTTAGAGATTTCTGAAGCCGTTTCCTTGTCAAAGTCCTGCTTCATCGACTTCGCTTGGGCCACCAGTCGTTCCAGGAGCCGGCGATCGGCTTGTTGCGCTTCCCTCCAGGCGTCGTGCCGAGCGGCTTCCACCTCCTCCTCTTCTCGTCCAAGTGATGACACACCAAAAGGGCCCCATAGTCTTTGGAGGGAGGTCAGCTTGTACGGCAGCCATAGCATCCCGTAGAGGCTGGGCATTGGCAAGGATTTGCGCTTCGGGCTGAGAGACCTCATTGAAAAGCCGGTTCAGCTTTTCCTGCATGCTTGGCTCAGAATGAACAACGGGCGCCGATGCCTTCGTTGAAACATCAATGATGTTGCAGAGAGTAGCGACATAATCTTCCGATGCCATCACCTCTGGGTCATCAAGCTCGTCCAAGGAAAAGCCAAGCAAATCCATAGGGTCTGCCGATTCCTGTATCGGTTCCACGGGAGAAGCTGACGAAGGCAGTAAGGCAGCAGGAGCTGGGAGAATCGGCTGAGGCGGTGAAGCGACAGGAGGTTGAGCCGAAGGTCTTGGGAGGATCGACAATGCAGACGTACCTCGAAGATTGGCTAAGATCTTGTTTGCTTGAATCGGCGTTGTCGGTTTGAAAGAAAGAATGAGTCAAGAAGTGAAAAATTTTATGAAACACATGAAAACAATGACAACTTACTCCAACAATATCGGCTGGTGTGTGAGAGGAACTCTCGGCACTTCCCTCCTTCATTTGGGGTTTTCTTGGTTACCACCTTTGTGGATTTGGTTTTTGGAATCGGCAAGAAGGTGTCGAGAGGAGGCGGAATTTTTACTAAAGAATGGAATAGGTACTTACTTGGTGCCGCTCTTTAGTAAGTTCCTCCAAATGAAGGGCTATTTACTTGAAGGTTGCCCGATGTATAGCCGGTCAAGCCGGTATTTGGTGCGACCTTTTTCCTTTGAGCCACTTTCGATAGGCCGTGGTGGTTTCTCGTAGCAGATGAAACTGCAAAGATCATGATGAGGTTAGTCGACATATAATGAGAAGCAGAAGCGGTAAAAGCTACGTGAAAAAGCCGATACCTCTCTGCCTCTGAGCGAGTCGATATACCCGAGGAGCTATCCTCGCTTGAGCTATCCTTCGCCGCGCATCTGCTTTGGGGACTACCGTCGACTCGTGATAATCTGGTAAAATTTTTCTATTATCGCCGATGAGTTACGGTCCAAATAAAGGGCCTCGGCTATCTGCGACCACCAAGCGGTGAATTGGCTAGGCGAGCGAGAGATTAAAATGAAGCGGTAGCTCGAAATTTGAAGCTCATCGACAATTGATGAGCTACGTTAGGCGATAAAGGTTCCTTACTCTGCATACAGGTTGAAGCCGATCAAGAAGGGGCAATGAAGGAACCACTTGACCAAAGCCAAGCTGGCGAGAGTAAACAGATGGATGATAGAACTCATATGAGGGTTGGAAGGTTCTATTTCTAGAATTCAAGCCAGCATGAACAATACAGGAGGAGATAAAAATCCGATAGAGCATCAATGATAACTCTGGCATTAAGGAGCTATCGGCTTCTAATTGCAGAAAAGATGGCCATTGAAAATCAGCCGCGTCACCATAAGAGAAGAAATATTGCTGGGTGAATACTACGCTGTCCAAACCCAAGAAGAAAGCAAGGTATTTGTGTAAGCTGGCCGGGGTGATCTTGGTGTCGCCACTCGAGCACATTATAAGCCTCTCGCCATGAGATCGGCTTGCCCTAAAGCGAGGACTAGCATTCTCTGGGTAATCTTCGAGGAAGCGAGAATCTTCAAGTGACTCGAAATAAGTTGTCATTTGAAAATATTGTACAACCATAGTGAATAAACCATAAGGCCCTCCAACATTGCCGACGATAAATTGAGCGAAACCAGAAAAAAGCCGGCTTCTAATGACAAATATCATCTGATAGACTGCGCCTAAGAACATCTTCCCAAGAGCAAGCCGATGGCCATCCACAAGCTTTTCTGCTACCAATTGATACACTTGGGTTGGCCCAAGGGATGCACCACAAAAGAGGAATCTTTCAAGCGGAGGTTGAGGCAGCTGCGTGCTCTTCATCCGATGCTGGACCATTCACTTTGTTGTTGTGTTGAATATACTTGACCATCCTTCACCTTTTGATTGAATCGGCTTGAGCAGGGTTTCCCACTATAAGCCGATAAGCGGTCTCCGTCGGGCCTTAAGCAAAGACAGTTGGCGACATCCGGGAGGTCGGCCGATAGGACGAACGAAAAAGGAAAGCATTAAAGTATCGGACCAAAAATAGCACGCCGTAATACCAAGGGCTCATTGGCTTACGGGCAAGCTAAGCTTAAAGGAGGCATTCGACTATGCCCATCTGCTCCCACTCTGCTCTTTTTGAGCCGATACTCTAATATACCGGCTTCTCCACCCCTTGGCTGTCGACCAAGCCCTAAAACTCTTGCCCCTCTGTCACGTTGTAACCACGGTGACAGAGAAGTCTAAAATTTCTCGTTTATCAACGTGTCGGCATCTATGTTTCCCTCTTGGACCTAGATATCTTGGTTATTGCTTTGAATCGGAATGAGTACCTTTGAAGGGTCCATTCAGTAGATTGAGGGAATTGAGAGGTTGATCACCAAGGCGAGAGTTCAAGAAAGCCGATTGCGAGAGGGGCGAGAGCAGAAAGCGTGAAAATGACCGAGGGGTCCGCATATATATATACGGTGAAAAGTAAAAGTGGCGGAAGCGAATTTGGCGACACGCCATTAAACCAAGACTGAGATTTTTTGGCGCAATCAAAATAGCGATTATTGACGCGATTCCCTAAACCAGATAACAAGGAAGCCGATGGGTGGAGAAGCCGATGGATGATATATTTTTGAAAGATAACAAGTTATCTTCCAAAAATGGGGGCATATGTTTGCACCAATTTTTGGAAATTTCGAAGAATCGGTAGAGAAAAGTGAGTTTGGATAAGGCGGAGCGCATCAAAGGATTTGGATGATGTACAACGGATAATATTTGGAAACTAGAGTCCAAATAGGAAACTCTGAGAACCGATTCGGATTGCATCGTCGTGTTGGATCAGGACTCGGATCGGCTAGCGGGTATATAAAGCGCGCTAGGGCTGCTTGGAGGAGGCATCCACAACAATCAACACATCTACCAGTTTTTGCTTTCCGTAGTTCTTAGTCTTTTTAGCATTGTAATCTTTCCTCTGTAAGTCGACATCGATCAAATAAAGTTGCGCATCGCCGATTGTTTGATCGTCATTGGCTTTTTCAGGTTTGATTTGTTCTGTCTTGTTGCGCATCGCCTTTTCAGAATCGATCTACCTTTTACCCCGGATTAGTCTTAATCGGCTAATCTAGTTACCCTTCTAATCGGCTTTCTGGCTGATTCTTGATTCTTAGCCGATTCGCTTCAAGGATCGGCTTGATCGAATTTCACATTACTTCCCTTATCGATTGCAGGGTCAAATCGATTAGCTTCGCCACATTACACTTGAACCCGGCGTTAAATGCGGTGTGTTGTGGGCGGAAACCCTCTTCACGTTTCTGGTGCCAACACATTCTAACACTTTACGCATTGCTAAAGTCGACCAACAAGTTTTCACAGCCAAAGCTATTGAAGCTGCTCCCTCCCATAAATCACAGCTTTCTGAACAAGAATGTACCTGTGTCTTTTTTAATAGTAAAAAAAATAATGTACCTGTGTGTACCACACGGATGCATTTACATAATCCTGCTTCTCAAATGCATCATCCCCTTGTTGTTTCAATTCAGACTTTCTCGTTTGAACAAAATCATCATCCTGGGAAACTTACAATAACTTGAGTCAGACATGGATTCAAAAAATCCTATGTGTGAAACAGTGAACTAACAAGTGATTGGGGTAGAGTGAAAGAGCATGAGAAACATTGCATCCGTGCAATGTTAGAAACAATCTGTAATCTCAGTTGTAAGGTCAGATGAACAGGGCACCAGTTCTTTTTTAAAATATACATTTTTTGGGTCAAAACTGATGCAATCATCCTGGTGCTGAAAAGAATAGACGCGTCGTCTAAGAAACCTTTGTTATTCCAAACATAAATGCAGAACAAGGTGGCATGTTGCCTACAGTGAGTACAAATAGTAGTGGCGCTTTGTGTTAAAGCCAGGGTTTGAGATCCCGCTGGTAACCTGCCCTAGTTACCAACAGTTCCTTGGTGTTAAGGATATATTGCCTTACACAGATGATTGTTTTATATAGGTTTTCTATGTACATGATTGTTTTATATAGGCCTTCCTTTTGTACTCTTAGATACTCTATATATTTTAGCCATTGGCCTCATACTGAATATAACAAATGATATTCATAACATGGTATTAGAACATAGGCTCCAGAGTTAAGGTTTTATGGCTGTTGCACTCACGCTATCCCAATTGCCGCCTGCATATTTCCGCTACCGCTGCCCTCGGGAGGAGTCATCCACTCTCGGGGGCAACCACCTCCGTGAGGTGGCTCCTCCACCGTCGACGTTCTTGGTGACCACGCTATCCACCTCTGTGGCCGCGTGCCTTCGGGCCATCCCCGTTGCTGCCCCCGCATCGACCCGCAACAGGCTGCCCTCATTGGCTCTTCGAGCCGGCTATCCCGGCTTCAAGCAACCAGCGCCACCTCTGCCTTCAACCGGCCGCTCCGCCTCCGACACAAGCGCTGGCCCGTGCCTCGGCGACTTCGGTCGGCCTGCCTCGGCGCAACTTCGGCTTCCAAAGCCCCCACCTCCAACATCGGCATGGCCTCCGGCGACCACCACCTAGTCCGCGCTGGCTTTCGCCGCCTCTGGCGCTGGCCATCTCCGTGTCGACTGGGCTCCAGCCGCCGACTTTTTCTTGGCCACCCGTCTCCAGCCGGCCGGCCCTGCCTTCGTCGCTCCACTCCCAGTTGCTTGCCCGCCCGAGATGAAGCATTGCACGTGAACACCCATGAATGCTCCAATTGGCTGAGACCTGATCAAATTCCAATTTAGATCCAAAACTCAATTTAACTCGGACTCGGCTTCCAGATCCACTCGGCGGCCGGCTCTAATTCCAAGTTGGCTTCCGGCTCTAGCTTCTCAGCTCTGGCTTCAGGCTCTGGCTTCCGGTTTTTGCTCAGCTTCTTTGGCTTCACTTCGGCTCCAATCTAGTTTTACAGCTCCAGCTCTGCTCGCTTGTTGGCTCAGTTCGGCTCAATCTGGTGGCTTGGCTCTATTTCTAGCTCAATTTTGGTTCTGATCGGCTTGGCTCCATGGCTCTTTTGTCAGCTCATCTTTCGGCTCCAGCTCTATCAGCTCTACTCCGGCTTTCGGTTCTTGGCTCCTTTGCTTTGACTTTGGTTGTATCGGCTTAGCTTCGGTTCTTTTGTCGGCTTACACCTGTCGGCTCATGGCTTTGGCTCTTTGGCTTGGCTCCGGCTCTTCTAATCGGCTTACATTCATCGGCTCTTGGTTGGCTCGGCTTATAGTTGTCGGCTCCTTCGGCTTTTCTCTTAGTTGGCTCCTTCGCCGGTTCGGCTCGGCTCTCACTAATTATTTTTTAGTCTTTTCATTCTCAGCATCATTGCTTCCGTTACATCCATCTAAGTCCTTAGCATCTTGGTTCTTTCGTCGACTTGGCTCTTTTATCAGCTCGGTTCATTCCATCGACTCCGATTTCTGACTCATTACCTCGGCTTCGTCGACTTTCTTTTGTCGGTTTCGGCTCATTATGCTAGTCGGTTTCAGCTCGGCTCATTCTGTCGGCTTCGTCAGTTCTTCTTTGTCAACTCGGCTCCTCCGTCGGCTCTGTTTTTTCAAAAGTTGGATGCTACGACGACTACTTCAAGACCAAGACTTTGGATTTTCCTTATTTTAGTGTCAATCTTCCCAAATGCAATGCTATTGCATACGCCTTGCATTTGTAGAGGGAATAAGAATATATTGCCTTACATGGATGATTGCCTTATATAGGCTTTCCTTTTGTACCCTTGTGTACTCTATATATTCTGGCCATTGGTCTCATATTGAATACAACAAGTGCTATTCATAGCACTGGGAATCTTGGTAAGTATTAGGATTTAGAGAATTAGGTCCCAATCGCCCTCGCGATTTGAACAAACTAAGAAACTGAGAAAGCATCATTCAAATAGTACAGGTCATCATTCAAATAATACAGGTTTTATTTTTTTAGAGAAAATAAAATGAGTTTTCAGGAAGAAAGTTAAACATAAAGCTTAGACAGCAACACAGATGCCACGCAAGCAAGCATGCCTGTATTCAGCATGTCAGGGAATACATAAAACGAAAAGCAGATCGGCAGTTTTTACTACAACATTGCATAGCGAATGAATGGACTACAACTGTTGGAATGGGCAAGGAAACATTGCTACAGTGTCATACCTCTAGCTGCTTGATTTCCACTCTCACATGATTAATCAGCCCATCAATGCTATGCTCCAGTTTGCCACAGTTGGAATTGGGTTGGTGAAAGGAAAGAGAATCTCAACATCTTCCCTTGTACCATACACAGCAGCTAACTCTATTGGCACTCTACCATACTGTTGAGCAAATGAAGAAAGCTTACAAAGCAATACTGAAGATCAAAAAGTAAGACAAGAGGATGCTTCCTTGCTAAAATAAGAGTGACATCATCAAATGATCTAACACCACTAAATAAATGCCTAATGAAGTCTGTGGTTTAGAATGCAATGAGTACATCACTGCTCCTTGTTTTATCCCAAACTTTTTAAATTTGTTACCGCCAAAACAGGCCAAGGTTTTGTCATAACCTATAACTTCCTATACATACCTGACCAATAGAAAAACTAGACGCCAAATGAAAAAAAGGAAATGTTAACAGGCTTGTGTCAAAAGGCAGCACATAGTAGTCAATTAATCATACCACAGAACAGTGTGGGCACATACATCTTAAATAAAAATCAGCCCATTCAATTGATGCCCAAGTGCTTTAAAAACTTGTGCACTTTTTTCCGACGAAAATAGACATCGCTATCACGTTCAAGTTTCCTTACATGCAGACTTGTACCACCATATGAGGATTTTTCATAAATTTCCGTAACATTACGTTTGTATAATTGTGTCATACCAGTTTACATATCAGGACCAGAACTATTGAAGCTACAAAGTCAAGCAGCTCACAATGATGGTGTGACAAAGAAGAGAGAAGGCTCACCGAGTCAGGAGTATCTGGGTTTGCACCAGCCTCCAGCAACCACTTAATAGCTTCAGTTAAGCCATTCTCTGCAGCTCTTGCCAAAGAATTATTAACACCATTCACATCAGCTCCAGCCTACCAAATGTACATGTAGAAAACAAGATAATCATATAATTTCTCCATATAAATTGGTGGTTAATACGGAAATAACTGGACCTGACATCGGTTAATTTGATATAGCCTCTTGCAATTCAAAGCAGGGAATGCAATACCTGAATCAATAACTTCACACAAGACAAGGAAGAAGTGAATAATGCCGCATATAAAGGTGTTGCTAGACAAGAAGGCACAACCTTGTTGGGCTGGAAAAAACAAAGAACATCAATTTTCATGCCAAAACAATGACAGTTCCTAGAGAAAGAGATAATGGTAGACTACAGTTTATATCTTCCTCTCTTTGCTTCCACTGATTATTTAGTAGCTGTTGATGTGTGGGTGACCACTCACCCATGCCCAGGCAAGCTCACACATCAAGAGCAGTTGGAAACTATGAATAAAGATCAGAACAGTGGGAGGAAATAGCAAGCCCCACTGCTTTCGGGAGAAAATATAATAACAGGAGTCATGTTTTTTGAAGGAAAAGCAACAGGGGAGGCCCCTGCTGGAAATAAGCCTGCGCGTTGAGCTGGGCTCGAACCGCGACGGGCGAGACGCTCACCTGGCGCCTTTAACCAACTGAGCTTAACAGGAGTCATGTTGAGAGTCAATAGTCAAAAAAGTATAAGCACAGTACATCTGCATGGTGCTCCAACGAAACCTCCAGAGTACAATCATGTCCTCTAAGATTCGCAAAATGCAGTGGTGTCCCATGCTCTGATTTGGCGTCAACGTGAGCTCCTCTAGAAAGCAGCAATTTTACTATCTCAAATATCCCTGAAGAAACATATGGAAAACTAAAGGTCATAATAATACATGAACGAACCATTTTCAGCCAGCAAAGTTTCAGCAGCGTGAGCAAAACTGCAATTCCACACTTCAAGAAAATACAGGGGCAACCAAAGGTCGTCGTAGCAAATGAACAGATCACTTTTGGAGGAACAAGTTTCAATGGCTAGAAAAAAAATAATGCACGATAAAACCACAAACTGATAGAACAAATACAAGGCCTACAAACAATAATACCAAGATGCAAGGAGCACAGGGAATTCTACATAGCTGAGGGCAGGAAATATGAATTAATGTGAGAAATACGTTTAACCTATTCTTAGGACTAATTAATACACACAGGTTGGTAGACATGTAAGAGCAAGTCCAATAAGCTAGTCTATTAGCCAAGTCCACATCATCAGGAGACATTATAAGAGATAAGTCATTCAACGGCTCGTCTGTTAGCTTGGCTCTAGAAAAGTAACAGCATTTAATTTGTAGTACTTGCATGTGAAATGTGATGATCAACCCCAAACACCATCTTTGTGGCCATACATGCTGCTAGTAGAAATAGAAAGGGAACCAAAACAAATAGCAGGTGCTTGTAACATTGAGGCAAATTGACACACACTAATAAATCAAACATAGTGTGAACCAACACAAGACAGTTTATTTAATATGGAGGCAACTAAAGCTTCTGATTTTCCTCACACGGCCTGCCACCATAAGTAGCCATTACATTCATTACATAGAAATTCCACCATTAGCAAGTCTATAGTTTATTTAACACTAACTAGCTGATGAGCCATAGATGCCAACAGAGTTGTAAGCAGCCTTCCTTTAGGAAGAACGACCAAAATCAAGCTAGCATTCCTTGACAAAAGACCACCAAAATCAAACTAGCATGCCTCGAGTGAGAGCTAGCAAATCAGACTACTATGCCTTGAGGAAGAATCACACCATCAAGGAACAAACAATATTTATGCTTGGCGTCACCTGAAAAAATTTTGGAAGTGTAAATAAGTCGTATTATAAACTACAAAACGAATAAGATGCAATAGCTTATATATGAAAAAATTAATGCAGTCATGATTACTTTTTTGTTCCTATTGCCAAACTTCTCCCAATATGCTCAACTAAGTCTTTTTTTAGTTGTGTATGTGTTGGTTGATGATGGATAGTGGCTCTTCTGCGTAGCACTTCGGATAACTCTAAGCAACCACCTGTTTTTACTTCAGGAGGTAGAGCAATGGATGACCCCCCCCCCCCTCTCATTCAAGTCAATAGGAAGTTTAGCCATTTCTTTCTCATCTCCAACTATTAGATTATGGAGCATGACACAAGCTTTTATGACTCTCCCAATACTAATCTATTTCCACAATCGTGCTGGACAACGCACGATATTGAAACGGAACTACAAAACCCCAAAAGCACGCTCCACATCTTTCCTACAGCCTTCTTGGGTCATTGCAAATAACTTGTGTTTCTCCGTCTGTGGAGCACGTATTGACTTCACAAAGGCAGCCCATTCTGGGTATATCCCATTAGCAAGGTAGTAGCCTGTGCTATACTGCCTCCCATTAACAGAGAACTGAACTTGAGGTGCTTCCCCTTTCAATGCATCGATGAATAATGGGGACTGATTAAGCACGTTAATGTCGTTATTGGACCCAGCCATACCAAAGAAAGCATGTCGTATTCTGAGGTCCTTTGAAGCAACCACTTCTAGTATGATTGTTGGGACTCCATAGTTGCCTCGGACATATTGCCCCTGGGACAATTCTCCCATCTCCAATGCATATAGTCAATGCTTCCAAGCATACCGGGGAAGCCACAAGACTCACCAACCTGAAGTAAATGGTTCACATCCTCAACTGTGGGGGCTCGCAGATACTCCCCGGAAAAGATTTGAATCACTCCTTGCGTAAAACATATCTAAGCACTCCAATGCAGTGCTCTTCCCAATTTTCAGGTACTCATCTAAGGCATCAGCTGGAGTACCATAAGCTAGCATGCGGATTGCAGATGTACATTTTTGCAATGGTGAGAGCCCTCGGCAACTTGCACAGTTTGCCCTTAGAGTGAAATAGGGAGACCGGTTACCAAGGGCATTCACAATGCGCATAAAGAGATCTCTTCTCATCCTGAATCTTGTACGAAAAATTCTCTTGGGGTAGAGTGGGTATTCAGCAAAATAGTCAACCACGAGAAGTAGATGAGCACCTTCGTGGTCCCTTGGGATGCACTTCCACAGACCACTTCAGCATTGAGATGGTCCAGCTTCTAACGTCCCCTTGATGGACGTTATTAGCTGCCAAGTAATGAAATCTAAGACATCTTGCTGGGCAATATACTCTTCCATAATCTTGGTAGGATCTAGTTCATCGGAATCATCTGAGTAGGAAGATGAATCTGACATGGTTGGGAAAGTTGTTTTAAGCAAGGGAAAGCAAGGGAAGGAAGATAAGTTTGAGAACATGAGAAAGCAATATATAGAGATGGAGCATACAGAGAGTACTATTTGGGCCTCTGAACTGCATTATTGACTGCATGGTTATTTGGAGTGCTAACTGCTGACTACATGTTTATTTGGAGTGCTGACTGCATGTTTATTTGGAGTGCTGACTACATGATAGTTAAAGTGCATTAATAGTGTTGACTGCATGGTTATCTACCTACTACAGTAAATAAAAGAAACCACTGCAATTATATGGAACAGTAGAAAAAATTATATGGAACAGTAACAAGTGAGTAGTCATTACCTCATTCTTTTTACAAGCTCGCATTTGCACCTATAAAGGAAAAACATAACATCAAAAATGTACAGCAAAAAATTATTACAGAAATGTGATCCATGAGCTTCCTCAGAATATTTCCACATAGTCTTGTCATGTTAGTATTCTGAGAGGATGGTCAGTACTTGCATGTAGAAATTGATGTCACCCCATATTTTTGGGAGAGCTTACTTCCCACAGCCTCAGAATCTGTACCAGAATCTTCAAATTCACCGCTTATATAAACTGCCCTCCTCTTCTTACATGCTTGTGTGGTCATTGTGTTTGGTTAGAATGCTTGCTTTCTGGTTTTGTGAGAGGACCAATAACTTGAGACTTGGTGATGCCCTCTGCAATAGGCACACAGAACAGCTTCTTCTCAATCAGGGCTGGAAAACAAACATTCAGAATTTCAGACAAAAGCAAGTTGTTTAACATGCTGAAATAGAATAGTAGGCCCACATAGGAAAAACAGATGAACAATAATGAGAATTGCTTATATGCTATCCATTTTAAACAGAAGTTGTTTATTTAGCTATACATAACTTCTGGGAGTAGTAATCAAATAAAAAATTCATGACAACAACACTAAACTCATCATGCAAAAATTCAGTTATTACTACAATTCCTTATGTTTAGAAGTGAAAAGTTAGAAGTCTGCAATGGGAAGGACAAAATGAATGTGGCGGAAACACTTAATCGATGACCTCCATAATCCACTCTGGTTAATATAACTTGTGTATGTGTACTTGCATGCTTCATTCAAAATAGCTAGCTGGTATTTTGAAACTAATTTTGAGAGTAGATATGCGTACAATACTTGTAATCAATAATCACAATTCATATGCAGTTGCCGGTTTGCCAAAGATAGCAACACCATAATCTACACTACTTACCTTTTAGCCCTTTTGTTCCCAAATAAAGATTAATTCTACAACATGTTGGAGTGAGGCCAGCACATAGACAATGTAAATATAGTTAAATCATAGCTTAAAAGTTAAAACAATAAAAAGAGGCACAGAGATCACCATAGTTTAGTATCACCTAACAACCAACACTATAGTTTTGTACCTTTCCAAATATCAGATT
This sequence comes from Guadua angustifolia, assembly GCA_036346375.1. NCBI lineage: Eukaryota > Viridiplantae > Streptophyta > Magnoliopsida > Poales > Poaceae > Guadua > Guadua angustifolia. The sequence goes on along the minus strand of CM070511.1, from coordinate 1,970,242 downwards.
ATGGAACTTGTAACTACATCATAGCACACTATGAACTCAACTTGTAACTGCATCATAGCACCTGTTTAACTCCAGCAACGAAGTAACAAAAGAGAAAATGGCTAAATGCATATGCTTGACAAGACATAGCATGCTATGAACTCAAGTTGTAAACAATACTATCAAGGTAAATATAACATCAGAATGTACAACAAAAAATTATTATAGAAATAGCAGTTTATAGAATTAATACCTGATTTAGTTTTGCCAAATATACTCTCCCTCACACACCTCATAAACATCAAGTGCTCAGCTTTGACATCATTAGGCATTCCACTCGTATCTTTCAAACTGAGTGTTCAGTACGTCTCCAACATAGCCGACTTAGCATTCTCTTTGGCTGCAAGGTGGTTAAGTCCAGCTGATTCAAGCTTCTCACTTCAAACGCGTTTCTGGGTCTCCAGCATCTTTTCGCGACTTTCAGTTGTGCCCTGTATTTTTGTAAGCTGCTGGAGGACATCATCCATCTGTGAAGGGCATTTTTTGGCCTCTGCCTTCGCCTTCTTGTTCCCCATAGGGCGATCATCAGATTGTGCCGGAGAGGGCGTGAGCTCTCCCAGCCTCCCCTCATTATCCAAATTCCTTTTGTTTGGCTTCATAATGTCCTCTAGTTGCACTTGCCACTTTGGTTTATCACGTAGAATCATCCAACAATACTTCAACATAAATGGACCATCTTTGTATTCCTCGTAAATAACTTGGGCCTTGTTCATCAGCTGGTCATCAGAATGACCACTAGGCCAAATTGATGTAGCCTCCTTCCATGAGCTGCAAAACCAATCAACCTTTTTCTTAATTTTCTGAAAGTGACCCTTCAGTTGCTTCGATGTTCTTCTTCTATTTTTGGGGGTGGTACTATTATACTCATTAGTAACATCCCCCCAATACCGGTCAGTCTTCTTGCAGTTCCCATTGATTGGATCATTTGAATTGTTCAACTATGCACTCACCTATATTGGTTGCAAGCAAGTCTAGTGTTGTTAGTCATGCAAGTCATGCACAAAAATACCAAATACAATAATATATGCAACTCACCAAGCGCACTTCCTCCTCCTTTGTCCATTGTAACCGTTTGTCAGTCCTAGCACCGTCTCCATCATCCTCGTCATTGTCCAAATTGATCAAGGGCTGGGATCGCAGATTAACTCAGAAACTGATACTGATGGGCTCCCTTTCCCTCTACTTCCATCAACTAAATGAAGTGGGATCGGTTGGGAAAGGGGCGGACTCCATGGGTTATTGAAAAAACTAAGGAAACCACTAGGTGGGCGATTATCCATCCCCTTGCAGATGGATAAACATTAATTAAGATTTACGTGTTCATATATCTAGTCAACAAATATCTCAGAAAAGTAACATTTCATCTACCTTATTTAAGGGAAGCATTTCATCTACCTATTTCAGAAAAGTAAACAACATATCTTGACATAGCTCCAATGATAGAACCAAGATTTTCATAACAAAACATGATTCTCGTGCCAAACTACTTTATTTTTCTATCGACAACGAACCTTGGACTTGTGCTGCAACCGCAAACTGACCCTTGGACTTGTGCTAGCTGGTTCTTTCATCAACCATTGGTTAACACAGTACATATTGCATACGAAAGGCATGGAAAAACTGTTGTTTGTTCACCTGGGCATGGTCAGTGATGCCAATTGTGGCCACAAAGCCATCATTCTTGACCCACCCATGAGAGGAAGTGTACTGCAACCCATCAAGAACTGCAACACACATGAAACATGACCATGGCTAGCTTACTCTACAGGAACTACAGTTACAATCTGCAGTGTTGAGACTAATTTACAGAGCAAGTATTCTCCTCTTTTGTAGGAGTTTCTATTCTAATAAGTGGAGAATTTTAAATATTCCTTCTCTTTTTTTTCTAGTATAAAACAAGACTCTAGTAACAATAACAACAACAGGGACCAGTCCATACATAATAAAAATACATATAATTAAAGAAGCCACAATGTCTTGAGTGCAAAGAGTTGGTCTGCAGAAGTTACTTAACATGACACAATGCAAGAATTAATGTACATGAACAAGAAAATTATATATATATATATGCTTTCTTCCAAAAAGAAAGGTATCTTATTGAATTCTGCTTCAGCTAGCAGAGCTATACCAGTAGAGAAGTATCTGGAGATAGAATAGGCAGGGGCAGCCCTGGCTCCACTACATGAAATCTTGAGGGCATTGGCAGCTGAGCTAGCCCACAGCCTCAGAGCCATTTTGTGCCAATGCTTGTAACCAAAGCAACAAGTATATTTGTGTTCTTCTTTCCCCTCTCCCGGTAGATTAGTAGCTAGTAGCTCAGTGGTAGTCGTAGTAGTAGTGGAAAGAAGCAGTGAGAGGGTAGGGAAATTTCTCGTGCCAAACTATTTTATTTTCCTATGCCAAATTGTGTAACAAAAAACCTCCAAACAACGAGAGGACTTCCCAGCTTTCCATTAACAAATTTGATCTAGGAAAGATGCAAAGATGTGTTGCGGTGTGTTACTTGCCATTCTTGCGATCGAGTCCATGTCATCCTTTTGGACTACTTGGCAAGAAGATGCTGTGCACCACCTGCTTGCTAAGCCTTGAGCCACCAAGTCTGTGTAGCGGAAGACATTGGCCTGACTTACGGTGGCAGTGGCGGACCGTACTACCAAGGGTTGGGAGTCTGAGACCCGGCATGGCTGCATGGAGCCGGTGGCACAGGTGAAACATCAAGCCGGAGGACCCTGGCGGCGCAGACGAGCTTGGGATGGGTTGAGGCGGTGGCGCCACCTCTCGCTTCGACCGGTGAGACATCTGATTTACTGAGGCTAGGGCTATTTCAGATGGAAGAACCTTGGAACAACTTATGGGGAGGACTTAAATCGTCACTGGAAGAAGGCGATTCGACTTCAGGAGGAGAGGATTTGGTGCGCCATGGTGCGGGGGAAATTGCTGTGGGAGGGAGAAAGGAAGTGAGGCGCACTGGATCGAGAAAGTAAGAGGCCCACAAAACGCATCCCTAATCGACAAGTTTATCGCCAAATCGGCTCTGGCGCATGTTTTCTAGTGTAGCAGCTCGACGCAAGATAAGTCGACTAGTTCATTCTCTCTCTCCTTTTCTCTTACCTTCACGTAGGATTTTGCTGAGTTGGCTTGGCTATAAGACAAGCTGAGGTGTATTATTGTACTTACTATAAGTGCGTACGACCAGGCCTTGGCTTTATTTATAGCAACATAGGAAAAGCAAGAACAACGTTGTCGGTGTACTTTGCACCGGGGTACCCTTTCACCGCATGATTAGTGGGCGAGAAGCGGCCTAGCCCACGTGGCGGCTGGCAGCGGTGGGCGGTCATGCCACTGCTCGTCGGCGGAAGCCCACGTGGTGGCTTGGCGGCAGGTGGGCGGTCATGCCCTGCTTGCCGGGCGGGAAGCCCACGTGGTGGCTCGGCGGCAGTGGGCGGTCATGCCACTCGCCGCCGGGGTAAGCCAGCGTGGCGGCCTAGCTGAGGCAGGTGGCGGTCATGCCACCCGCAGGCGTCGGCTTACGTGGTGGCCTGGCGAGCAGGTGGGCGATCATGCCCTGCTCACCGAGCGTCGGCTTATGTAGGGGCCTGGCGAGCGGACGGGCGATCGGGCCCCACTCGTCAGGCCATGAAGGCAATCAAAGGAATGAGGAGAAGGCTTCGCCTCGAAGTCTCCTTCCCCTGACACGCTGTGTCAGGGTCATTAATTGCGAAGAATTCTGCTATCGACACGACGATGGCCCATCCCTCTGACATCTCTCACCAAACCCGTCGCAGGAGTGTCACTTCCCAGGCGGACTGGGCGAAGCCATACAACGGCATTAAATGGGGTTTGAAGGACAAGGCTACAGTGACGGGTGTAATAAATGAGTCATGGGTCGGTGTGATAAGACCAGAATGATGGGTGTAATTAATGAGTTGTAGATCAGTATAGTGTCACCTTCTCACCTGCCCGAGCCAGCCCCATCTATATATGGGCGCTCTGGTGCATGGAGAAGGGGGATCCGATCCGATCCGATCCGATCCGGAAGTTGGACCGAAGACTCGTCCAAACTCGAGACCAGAAGAACCATTGTAATTACCTCCATATTTCCTCAACAAAGATTTAGCAGGACGTAGGGCTATTACCCGTGCTGGGGGCCTGAACCTGGGTACATCGCCACGTTCATTTATATGTTGATCCCTGGAATCCCTCGTGTGAGAGTCATTAGGGTTTCCAGCCACGAAGACGCCCTCTACCGAACCCTACCTTCCATCCTGGGAGTAGTCAACCCTGTCCGTTGACGGGATCCTATCCGGCGAAATACGCCGACAAACATAAAGCTTTGGCGTTTGCAGGCTAATGTTTTACATTAACTGGATAGTATTTTCTGTATTTCTCTCTAGATTCAACTAAAGGCACTCCAACATAATGTTTCTAACAAGGGATTTTACAGGAAGCTAAGGCATTTCCCTAATAAATCCTAGGCTAGATGTTTCTTATAGCGAAAGACTTCTGTTGGAGATAACTCAATATCTCAACTTACCATATCTTTTGATTCTATCTATAGTTTGTTAGGAGTCAAGTCTTCTACAACTAGGACTCTTTGGCTATATAAGCCAACCCCCTGTACTTGTAATCTTGAAGCCATATAGTGCATTGTTTCCCGTGATTTTTTCTTGCAAGGGTTTTTCCATATTAAATCTTTGTCTCCAGTTATTATGCCATGTATCTATCCCTAACAATTTTATGATTATTATCTTATGCACATATCATTAGCAGATTCTTAGAAATTTATTTGGCGTTTCATCGTCGATTTATCATTGGCAGTTTATTGGCAATTTTATTTGACATTTCATCGTCAAATTTGGAGAAGAAAAAAATAATGTCAGTTGAGGAGATAACCGCATTTGGTGTTTCATCACCAATTATTGAAATTTGGTGTTCCATCACCATTGTTTTGGTGTTTATTCACCGTTTTTGGATACATTGACCATTATGAAAGTTTTGGCAACGTTCATTTGGAATTTGATGACACCCTGATGGTAGCAATATACTCTTCGGAGTTTTTCTAGTGAAAGTTTTGCTCTAATGTCAATTTGAGATAAGGGTTTGAAGTGCAAGAAGGAGTAGTTTCTGCGTGGATACTACATCGTTCTTTTTGTTGTCTTTGCTTGATATGAGGGGTTTACTATAATTTATACTCCATTGATAGCACGACAGTTTTTTCTTCATCTTGGCATTTTTTGCAGGAGCAGTTTCAACCATATTATGGATTTTCAGTAGGCAGTTTGCTAAATTTTATGTTCCATATGGAGCATTCCAAAAGTCCATATTATGAGCTCTTCACTACATATTCAGCACCTTAGGTGATGTCTTGATTTATGCCATTTAATGATTGAGCATTTGTTTTAGAAAGTCAATTGCACAGACTTAGACTTTACTGGGGTTATAAATTGTTGAAGACCCAAATTCTTCATTTGCTTTGTTTATATCTGTGTTGGATTGACTATTCCAGTCTTTCTCTCGACCTTCTAGCAGTTTGCTCAATCTTGCTTCGTGAGAAGCATTTGGATTAGACTGTTCTAGTCTTTTATACCTTTGGTAGTTTTTCGCACTACAAATGTTTGGCTTGACTGTTCTAGTCTTTCTCGTTCAATAGTCCTTTGGACTTTTAACGCACTTGTATTCATGTACTTAATTACCTTAGGGTATTCCGGAAACAACTTCATTATAGATTTTGAGTTAAGGGGAGGTTTGTCGGAGATAACTCAATATCTCAACTTACCATATATTTTGATTCTATCCATAGTTTATTAGGAGTCAAGTCTTCTACAACTAAGACTCTTTGGCTATATAAGCCAACCCCCTGTACTTGTAATCTTGAAGCGATATAGTGTATTATTTCCTGTGGTTTTTTCCTGCAAGAGTTTTTCATGTTAAATCTTTGTCTCCAGTTATTGTGTCGTGTATCTATCCCTAACAACTTCAGATTTGAGCAGGTTTTTGGATGGCATGTAAGTAAAAAAGCATGGTAAAATCCTAAGACATCATAAGCCAAGCTAAAAAAACAAAAACAAAAGCAATATGTAAGAATTATCTTTTTTTTCTGTTTGTACCTTTCTTTGCAGCTCTATGAAGAACAGTGATGTTAGCTTCACTTTCTTGATGGAGATCAGCGCCACGATCATGAAGATACCTCACGGCAGGCAGGTTCCCACTGGCCATGGCACGCTCCAGGGGTGTCTTTTTACCTAGCGTAGCAACAAAACCACAGAGTTAATCCAGTTGAAGCTGTCTGCAAAGATCAAGGACAATTTAGGGTCTGTTTGGTAGAGCACCAGATTCCAGCTTCTCCTAAAATCTGAAACTTGTAGGCTAAAATAAAGTGAATTAACTTTATATTTTTGATCTAAAATGTAAATAAGATGGTATATCTAAACACTCTTAATATACTCACAGTTTCAGTTTCACGAATCTGGAGAAGCTAGAATTTTCAGTTTCACTAGATTCACGAATATGAAAAAACTGAATTCCTGCCAAACACACCCTTAAGTGGAGTGTCTTACTACTTGGAAAAGTGTCAGGCTTGTTGACGTCGATCTTGACCTTCTCAACTAGATAGCGGTAGATGAGCAGCTTGTCGAGTCCACCAGTGGCGTGGAGGGCGTCCATGCCACGGTAGGTTGTGGTGGCCACTTGTCAAGGCGTCTGCTCTGGTCGAGACTGAGTCACGCGGGAAGGCAGGGACAGGCGGGAGCGATGTTGATGCTGCGGGGGTGTAATGAAGGGTATAGATTTAAGTGCAGATACTTGGATGGTGGTTGATTGCTTTGTGACGGTAAACAGTGTTGTCGACTTGCTTTGTGACGGTAAACAGTGTTGTCGACAATTACTGTAGCTGTCAAACGGTTATATCGAAGTACGGGCTGTAGTTACCGATCGAGGAGGTTAGCGTGGAGGTTCTAGGTATAAAGCTGTGTATTGAGACAAAATGTGAATTGAATAGAAAAATGGAATGAATCTTCCTCCCCTTTCGTGTTCTTCCTTCTCCCTTCTAAATCTTACTCCTCCCTTACCTCATTTCTTCTCGCGATATCGATCTGTATCTGAGGTTCGCTGGTTTGACGCTCTAGGTCATCACAATCTTGGTATCAGAGCACTGTTCCGAATTAGCCTAGAGCTGTAAAATCCCTAGGTCTGGTTCGGGAACTCAGAATCGCCAACACACAATTCTGATGATCTTGGTAAAATTTCTCCACAACCCGGTTGGCTCGACGAAAATCGGACACCATAGCATCTTGAAGCCTCGGTGCAAACGCAGTTTGGTTGGAGGAATTTGTTTTTTGCCTGAACTGTAAAATCCCAGAGAGGGGAACGTCTTAGAGTGTGAATATGAGTTGTGTTTCCCTGATTTGTTTGGTTCGAGTAGAGGGATCATCACGACGCCACAAATGCCTTCCGTGCAGATCAGGATGGTGCTAGAAGCAATGGGAGAAGCAGCGGAGCAAGTAGATGCAAGATGGGAGCGGATAGATGAAAGATGGGAGTGCACTTGGTTGCCGCAGAAGTAATCGGGAGTGCACTTTCCACGTTTTGCTACGGTCCGTGTTGCTACAGTAGAATAATGGAGATTAATTAATAAATTTAAATAATTAACAATTTTAAATATTATTAAATTAGTGATTAATTAGTGGGGTTGATTCTTGCTATGGAAGGGGAGCTCGATAGGAATCTTAAAGTGGCAGGTGACCTGCCAGCTCCTCGAGCGCAGAAAATGACTCATATAGGGCTAAATTTATAAATAATTTTGAAGAGATGCTATATTTAAAGAAAAAACATTCATAAGAGAGCTTTTTTTTCGACTTCCTTGCAAATCTTGAGAAACCCAAGAGATATGCATTCTTGTCATACTTACGAGGTACCACTTGGTACCAGTATTTTTCCACTACATTAGTTTTAAGCTCTTGGTACTTTTCTATATCTTCATCTTTAAATTTGCTGTACCGCTTAGTACTAGGTCAATAAATAGACGATGCCTTTTAAGGTTGATAAAAAGTCTCTTTATCATTCATGCGGTGCAAACTAGGGTGCAGGCAGTGGCGAAGCAAGAATTGAAATAGAGGGTGGGCTCAAAGTCTATAGGAATAAACTAAATTGAGATAAACATAGCAATTATAGTATTGTACAATTAAAATTCATTCATAAAGAAAGGAAAAGCGTAGAAAAAAGCTAAAATAAACAATGAAAGTACCTCACGAACTAAAAGATGTCCCAGAAATATATGAATATGCGTCCAATCTGAAGCGATCTGTATATCAAAATTTGCAAAATTAGTGTTACAATAGTAATTTATAGTGTTACAATAGCATGCGAAGCGCCGGATCGGCAATAATTTCATTCGTATTCAATTCTAGTCGAAGCCTCTTTGGTTGAGTTGTGCTCTCGTCGGTTGGAGGAGTATTACTTGAATTACTTGTGAAATAATTGCGCAAAGTTCGCTTCTCCATTATTGCAAATCTACGAATAAATACAACTAGAAGTTAAGACCAGCATTAGCTTTTAGCATTTCGTCAGGAGTGCAATGCAAGACCATGACCTCTTTTTATTATTCAGACTAACAACTAATACCTTCAGGCTTCAGCCGACCATGACCATATATCTACAATCTCTATTCATTCATCATTTCATCTAATAGACTAAGTGACTAACAAATAGTCAAGTATATACCTTCACTTCAGCTTCACCGCTTGGCCGAATTAGCCCTCAGCCTCACAACACCGCCCAAATCCTCCGATTTCCATGCGCCCGAGCCCAGCTCCATCGCAGAGCTCCATCGCATGAGCTCACCGCCTGAGCTCCATGCGCAGCGGCGAGACGCAACGCAGCCACTTGGCCGAGGAGATCACGGAGGTTGTGGAACAAACAGTGGATTCGCCACAGACCTCACCGCCCGAGCTCCATGTGCGAGCCTGCGGCCATGACCCGGCGCCAATGCCGGCGACACGGCGCTTCTCTCCAAAGAAATCCAGACTTGGCATCCGGCTTCTCTTCACGCTGCATTTGATTGAATCGAGAGGGATTGAGATTTCTGATTGGAAATTTGGAATTAGATTGTGGATTGGGGATTGGGGAATGGGGATGCTGGTAGCGCCGTAGCGGTGGTGGGAGACTGGGAGTGAGACCACAGATGAGCCTTGTTGTGTGTATGTTGCCAATGTTGGGCCGGGGGGTGGGGTTGTTTCGAAAACTGTAGAGGGTGGGCTCGGGCCTGATGGAGCCCACCCCTTGGATTCGCCCCTGGGTGCAGGTCCTAAAGGAAAATGTTATCTACTTCAACACATGGCTAATTTTTTATGTTTCTATTTTTTCTACCACAATATAAATTAATTCGTAATATTTTTATAGCTACAAAAATCAACCAAGTTCTATCGCCAGTTGAAATAGCAACAGAGCTGGTGACAAATCCACTGTCATCAATTTCAGTGGCAATAAAGCCTTTGTTGCTAGTTCTAACGGTGACAGAGATCCTCATTGAACATCACATCAGCATTTAACCAATTCGATTGGCTCTGTCGCCAGTTGAATCGGTTATAAATGTATATTTCTGTAAATTTATTTATTGGTGTAATATTTCTATAAAATTATTTAAGATTTTGATTATTTAAAAAAAACGTCAACGCTGTATTAATTGTCGCTCACTTGCCGACCTTCAGTTTAGAAACTGAAGAGAAATGCATGCACAAACGTTCTCCTTCTAGAATCTTTATCTTCGTTATGATGTATCAGCGCTTTCCCACTAAATTACTTTTAAATTTCTTTTGTATCTATTGATATTTCTATCTTTAAATTTTTTGTATCTCTTAATGCTAGCTTAATAAATACTCCTCCGGTTTAGAAAAGCCTATCGGTTTAGGATACATATAGTCAAACTTTTGAAACATTAGCTATCGTTATCTTTTTAAGTATTTTAGATTCGATGCATGAAAATCACATATGTAGATTTATCTGAAAATGTACTTTTATAATATTATAATTTTATTGTATTTCTTAAATATATTACAATAGAAATTACCGGTCAAAGTTGAGTTTTAAAACCATATCGATGTCCAAAATAGCAATTATTTATAGGCGAATACTAGCGTCCGAACGTCCGATTTTTTTGTTTTCTTCGGACGCCTCTTGAAACATTTTTTGTCTACTCCTGCAACATTTGTTACCAACGCGTGTAACATTTTTTTGAACGCTTGCAACATCCATTTACTGTAGCATTTGTCGAAGGACAATGTTGCACACGTTGGTAGAAAATGTTGCAGGCGTAGAAAAAAAATGTTATAGAGTGTTAGGACGTCCGATGCCTAGCAAAACCGTTATTTATAACTAGAGGGAGTAGATCGGTAATTTCAAGGACACGCAGTGCAGACTGGAGTGCAGGTCCACGTAGAATTAGGCCCCCGTTTGAACATTCATCCATAGGTCCGCGAAGCACGGGGAAAGCAACCTGGTTTGATCAGAAAGAAGGTCGGTCATCAAGTTGGACGAGAAAGCACAGCAGGCCACATACGACTCGTAGGTGCCGGGGCGTGTGGTGCACGGCCAACGCAACACGATCCACTTTGACCGTGCATGCATCTTTCTCACGTGCAAGAGGTGAGCACTGGCCGGACCATTTTAGGTCGGCATGAGATATGTTTAGTTCAATCTGACTCACAGTTTAGCATGGGAACTGTTTTAAAAGGATCGGGCTAGTATGGTACGGTTGTTCGTACCGTACCGGGCTGTCAATCGAGCACGATGGGCGGCCCGGTCCAACCCAGCAGTTTGGACCGTGCTCGGGACAGCACGGCCCGAAACGGCCAGTGCGTGCCTGCGTTGTATGTGTGGATGAACAAATCAAGAAGTAAAGGAAGAAAACTCTGGATGGACTAGAGAAAAGGAAGGGAATGCATGCATGCGTTGTATGTGTGGGTGAGCAAATCAAGAAATAAATACATGGCTGCATGTATGTGACTGGAAGGAGCAACCGAATCAAGGAAATCGAGAAGAATAAACACAATAGGATTTTGTTTCGACCGGAGAAAAAGGAAATCCTAGATAGATAAAGAAAGAAATCAATTCGTGGTCATTTTCTCTCGTAGCAATAGTATAAATGGATCGGATCTGGACCGGCACGACACGAAGCAGACGCGAAGCGCAAATGAGACGTGTTTGGACTCGTCGAAGGCGGGTCAGACAAATGAGACAGTGCTTGGGCTCATCAAAGACGAGCCAGTCCAGCTCGGCACGGCGAGCTCGATAAGTTATTTCGGCCTAGTACGATTTAGACTCGAAGCACTATAGACCTATGCCAGACCGGCCCGGCCCAGCATGACTCCCGCCTCTACGCGCCGTGCCCTGCCTAATCATTTCATTCCATTACTAAGTTGCTGTAGCTAGGAAATTAAACTGAGGCGAGCGGTGCTCTAATCAACAGCTCGAATTATTTGCATGGACCTTTTCCTTTATCGACTCGAGAATTTCTCACTAAGAAACAAGTAGGATCGCACGAAGAAATACTACAACAAGATCAAGACGGTTCGTTTGCGCTCGGTTCAACTTTATTAATTGGTTTGCTCATCACAAACCCTGTTTTGTGTTCCTTGTAACGACTGCTAGCTAGATGTTGATCTTTGTCACTTGTTTTTTTGCTAAATGGTGGAGTGGAGTACAGCAAAGAGAACGGCTATTACACGTTGATCATCTCATCCTACAGCTTGTAAACCAGCTTAGCTTAACTCCCCCGGATTAAACACAGAGTTAAAAACCTTTACTTGTCCTGGCTAGCCTAGCTCCTATAGGAGGGCGCCGTTGCCGTGGTAGGCGTCCGGGCTGAGCAGCGGGAAGGAGCACCACGGCGCCGCGTAGAACTGCGCCTCGTCGCCGGCGCGCACGGCCACCGGCTGCGCCGGCGCCACCGCCTGGTGGTGGTGCGGCTGCTGCTGCTGGCTGGCCGGCGCGCCGGTGAGCCTCTGCACGAGGTCCCTGAACTCCCTGGGCTCCACGCGGTACACCTTGGGTGCGCCGGCCGACCCGTCGCCGCGCCACGGCTTGGGCGGCGGCTTCCGCACGGCCCTGAGCGCCGCCTCGTGGGCCGGCCCCCTCATGCCACCGTGCCCATGGTGCTGGTCCATTCCAAGAAACAAAACAGTGGAAGAAAGGAGATGGAAGCAGACGAGGATGAAGCAGGAGCTGAGCTATGGAGTGGAGTTTATACTGGCCGGGTGCGGCGCGCTTTTAGAGAAGAAGGGAGGCGGGCGGTCAATCGTGCTTGCCTAACCTTGCCGTCTCCATCTCGAATTCCTCTCATTCCTTCTTGGATCCGTCACCACCTGCGACCTGAATTCTTGTCCGCTTCCTAATACGTATGGCTGTTCAGTCTCGGAGATATTTAAGCCCAGAATCTTCTTGGTAAGTACCGGGTGTGTTAACTAGTTGAATTCTGACGGAATATACATCGCCATCATAACTGTGCAAGTCAAGGAAGTAAAATCAGTCACAGTCAAACATTATGCGCGTGGAACTGTCAAATACTATTCTCTTGTCGTTTCATTCTCTACTCTCTCTTTAATCTCTTTTAGGGGTACTCCCTCTTTAATCTGTGTGTGCATGGCAGCTGTCGGCGTATTCCACCGGACAGGATCCCGTCAACGAACAGGGTTGACTACTCCCAGGATGGAAGAAATGGTTCGGTAGAGGGCGTCTTCGTGGCCGGAAACCCTGATGACTCTCTCACGATGAACCCCGGGGATCAACAGATCGGTGGACACGGTGATGTACCCAGGTTCAGGCTCCCAACGCCGGTAATAGCCTTACGTCCTGCTAGACTTTTGTTGAGGAAATATGGAGACGATTACAATAGTTCTTCTTTCTCGCAACCTTCGACCTATCGACCGACCTCTCTCCTTCATGCACCGGGGCGCCCTTATATAGACGGGTTGGCCCGAGCAGTTGAGAAGGTGACACTATACTGATCTACGACTCATTAATTACACCCATCATTCGAGTCTTATCTTACTGACCCATGACTCATTTATTACGCCTGTCGCTGTAACCTTGTCCTTCAAGCCCAATTTAATGCCACCGTGAGGCTTCGCCCGGTCCACTCGGGATATGACACTCCTGTGACGGGTTTGGTGAGAGGCGTCAGAGGGATGGGCCGTCGTCGTATCGATAGCAACATTCTTTATAATTAATGGCCCTGACACAGCATGTCAGGGGAAGGAGACCTCGAGGCGAAGCCTTCTCCTTATTTCTTTGGTTGCCTTTGTGGTCTGACGAGCGGGGCCCGATCACCCGCCCACTCGCCAGGCCACCACGTGGGCTTACCGTCCGGCGAGCAGGGCATAATCGCCCACCTGCTCACCAGGCCGCCACGCAGGCTTCTCGCCCGGCGGGCAGGGCATGATCGCCCACCTGCCCGCTAGGAACACCCGGGTCCGTCCTGGAACACGCGCCAGTCCTTTTTAGTCCTCCTTTAATGTCGGTGCGTTCCTGGATGGACCCACCACTTCTGAGCACGCAACCGCCTCGGTCCTCCCCACTTCCGCCGATTTTCTCTTGGGACCCGAAACGTCGTGTCCTTTTGCCTGTTCACGAACCGTCTGCGTGAGGAGCATATATATATACGCGCCCCCAACCAGCAGTTCATGCCTTCTGATTCTTGCGCACATTGCTCTTTGCCCTTTCATCTTCCTTGCTCAAAGAACTTTGCTTCTGCTCCAATGGCGCAACCTCTTCTGCTTCCTTCCACTGTTGGCCAGGGTAGGGTGGATTTTCTCGCCAAGATGGCACCCGAGGGCTCCCTCCACCTTCGCCAGGGAACCCTCGTGCCAAGCTACAATCCAGGGGAGATCATCGTCTTCGCCTGGGGTCTTATGGCTGGCCTGGTGCCGCCATTCTCTGAATTCTTCCTCACCGTCCTTCACTTTTACGAGATCCATCATCTCCATCTCCCCCCAACTCCATTGTCATCCTCTCCACCTTCGCCTACCTCTGCGAGATGTTCGTAGGGGTGATGCCCAACCTTCCTCTCTTCCGCTACTTCTTCACCGCCGCAGCTCCTTGACAACGGAATTGTGGGAGCTGCCATCGCTCTCAACGGGTCAGCCCCGCCACATTCCCTTCCACCAAAATCCAACCGAAGACGTGGGCGAGCGATCGCTCTCGTCGGCGACAGCAGCGGGTCGACCTCCTCGGGATGCTCTCTACGCGGTAAAATCCGGAAAGCTGGAGCTCGCCCGTCGAGAGACAGTGGAGCTCGGCAATGGCGTACCGTATCAACCGATTATGGATCTGCCGATTGGGGCCGGTGGTCCGGACTTCGTGGCTCGGAGGATCGGCTTTTCCATCGTCGTCCCCCTCGCATGGCAAGATCTGGGACGCACGACATGACGCCAGACGTACCAGTATGTAAGTCTGTTGCCCTTCGTTTGAATGCATATTCCTCTTCGCGGTCACGATTAACTAATATTCCTGTTGTCGGTGTACTTTGCACCGGGGTACCCTCTCCGCCGCGGAATAGTGGGCCCAAGAAGCGGCCTGGCCCAGCTTGGCGGCCTGGCGGGCAGGTGGGCGATCACGCCCTGCCCGCCGGGCGAGGAGCTCAGGCCTGGCGGCGGTGGTGATTCGGTTACGCCGCCGGCGAGCGGCCGTGTGGTGTCTAGCGGCGGGCGTGGGCGATCACGCCGCCGCCGAGCGAGGAGCTCGCGTGGCCTCGGGCGGCGGTGGGCGACACGCCTTGCTCGTCGGGCGAAGGCCGTGTGGTGCCTGGCGCGGTGGGCAATCACGCCCGCCCACCGGTGTTGAATTAAAAGCGGCACAGCAAGTATGGGCGTCTGGGCCCCCTTGTCAGGCCACAGAGGCAACCAAAGGAATGAGGAGAAGGCTTCGCCTCGAAGTCTCCTTCCCCTGACATGCTGTGTTAGGACCATTAATTGTGAAGAATTATGCTATCGACACGACAACAGCCCATCCCTCTGACGTCTCTCACCAACCCCGTCTCAGGAGTGTCATATCCCGGGCGGACCGGACGAAGCCACGCAGCGGCATTAAATGGGGCTTGAAGGACAAGGCTACAACGACGGGCGTAATAAATGAGTCATGGGTCTGTAAGATAAGGCTCGAATGATGGGTGTAATTAATGAGTCATAGATCAGTCTATCGTCATCTTCTCACCTGCCCGAGCCGGCCCGTCTATATAAGGGTGCCTTGGTGCATGGAGGAGGAAGGGGGAGCAACACGCAAACAAAAACACAAGACTAGGAGAACCATTGTAATCGCCTCCACCTTTCTTCAACAGAGATCTAGCAGGACGTAGGGCTATTACCCACACTGGGGGCCTGAACCTGGGTACATCACCGTGTCTATTGATCGATTGATCCCCGGGATCCATCGTAGAGAGCCATTAGGGTTTCCAGCCACAAAGACACCCTCTACCGAACCATACCTTCCGTCTTGGGAGCTGTCGGGGACTGATGAATCTCTGATAGGTCAACGCTGCGAGCCAACAGAGGTCCTCACGGGCCGAGCAATGAGGACTTCACCACCACTGAATCGCGCCAAACCCCGCACGACCCCGAGCTTGGGGAGTGGAGGTCGAATCCCCGCACGACCTCGACCTTGGCTCGGAGGTGCGTGTTTACTCGACGGTTACCAAGACCGAGAATCCCGGAGTTAATGCGGACGTGGACGCCAGATCCGGGACGGTTGCAACACGTCTTCAATGCATGCCATGCACTACCCCAGGAATCTCTCCTGGCCGTTTCTGGTAACGGCTGGGATGGGTATAAAATCCCTTGAGGCAAAACAGCAAGAAGGAGGACATCAGCGCACTAGCAATAGGCCAATAGACACAACCAGAACGCTCAAGCTCGAGCTGTAATCCACTCTCAGACTCAAAGATAGTGAAGCCCTCCACCTCGGGGAGAAGAGGCGGAGTAGAGTCACATTACCCTCACGAGGGCTCGAACCGATATAAGTCGTTGTGTCCGGCTAAATCGACGCTTCACCCCGACCAACGTCTATACTTCCGTTGAGCGTAGCTCGTCTTGGGTCCCCTGTTCACACTAACCCCGTTTCACATTTGCGGTCAGGCGATCCCGATCATCGACAGCTGGCGCCCATCGTGGGGCCCGAAAGCTTCACTCATCCGGAAGAGAACCAAGACCTTCGAGGTATGGCATCTAATGCTGCAGCACATTCCGCGAGCTCGGGTTCGAATGCCGTCCCCGAGCATGGAAGCTCCACGTCCCTATTCTCCCCCTCTCCGCCGCTGCGTGATCAGCTTGTTCTCATGGCCGCTAGCCATGGCACGAGCGTAGAGGAGGGGGAGCGCAGCCCGAAGACCCCTGAAGACGCTCGTCGGATGGCACAAGTCGCCATCAACCAGCCATAACTGCCCTCCGGCGAGAGGAGCGCGAGAAGATCGGAACGTCATTAGGTCATTCCAAGCTCCCTCAATCGAAGCGAAGCGCGTGCGACGCCGAGTCATGACCGACTTCCCGCTCGTCGAAGTCGAAGTTTTTGGGCGAGCTCTTGCAGACGAGCTCGATAAGGCCGCCACCGAAGCTGTGCCGTCGTAGCACCATGGCCGCCCTTCTGGGTCCCAGTCCCTGAAGAGTGACGGAAGCTCCCGCGCGCCGACAATCCCGAGACCTATCTCGTAAACCGCCTCACCATCGCTCCTCGAGTACGACTCCGGATGGTGTGGGCGGCAACCGCCTCTGGCGATTTCGCTCTAGCAACAGCATGTCGGGCCTCTCCCCCGACGTTCCCCCAAGGCACCGCCGGGTCCACGAGCGCTTGCAGTACCTCCCGAGCGATGCTTGGGCCCGTCGTCAGGACCGGCGTGGTCGTAGGTCGGGCCGCCGCGGCGACCGTGAATTCGACTCCAGCAGCGGTGAACACCTCCCCAGGCGTGCCCTGTTCCGGCTAATGGCTACGCGGCGTACTCCGACGACCTTCGGCGTGTGCGCTGGCCATCTCGCTTCAAGCTCACCTTGATCGAGCGGTTCAACGGGACGAAAAACCCCGATGAGTTCTTGTCGATATACACCACCGCCATCTTGGCCGCGGGAGGAGATGAGTATGTGATGGCCAATTACCTCCCTACCATCTTGGACGGTGCCGCCCGCACCTGGCTCTTCAACCAGAAGCCCGGCACCTTCCGCTCGTGGTGCCAAATTTAGGGCGCCCTCCGTTCTAACTTCCAGAGCTGCTACGAGCGGCCCGGAAGGGAGAAAGACCTGGACCGGGTTATCCAGGGGAAGAATAAACCTCTCCGCAACTTCGTGCGACGGTTCATCCGCACCAGGAACCTGATCCCAAGTGTCTCCGACGAGACCGTGATCAAGGCCTTCAAGTTCGGCGTCTGCGACCGGCGCCTCACCGAAGACTTGGAGATTACGACAAGGCTCACCGTCGGCAAGCTATTTCGCATGGCGGAGCGCTATGCGGACGACGTGGTCCGTTGGAAGTACGACTACGACCAAGGTAAGCTTAGCGTCAACTCGGGTGAGGCTGGCCCCACCAACGCTAAGAGTGCCGACCAAGGCTCGACCGCCAAGAAGCGGAAGAGGGACCACAAGCGCGGTGATGGCTGACCTCGGGTGACCGTTTCGACGGACGGTCACCGCAAGGTCATGGAGGTGCAGGATTCAGCCCAGGAGGGGCCCCGTCCCCAACGAAATTGGCCACGACCTCAGTAGGCGCCGCGTCGACCTTGGCAGGAGGATCGCCGGTCTGGGTCACGGCAGGCCGACGGCCGCCCACACGGTCCTGAGGGGTGACCTCGGTTCGACGAAGACAAGTTTTGCCTGTTTCACAGGACTCCGGGCCACGACCTGCGAGACTGTAGGGCCTGGCAGAGCAAGTTGGAGGCCTTCTACGATGGGCGCGGAGAGATGCCCACGCTCCCGAAGGAGGGAGATCAGCCCGATAGGGTAAACGCCGGAGAGGACCAGGCCGACCTTGACCTGGATTTCCAATAGGGCGACCGCCGGATCGATGTCATCTTCGTCGGCTCGTCGGCGTATCAGTCCCGACGCGAGATCAAGGATGCCGCGCGTGTGGTCTACCAGGCCTCCGTTGGGAAGCCCGTGGACCAGCCCTACAAGTGGGCCGGGGCTACGATAACCTTCACGCAGGAGCATGCCCCCATGCTATGTCCAAGGATCTCAAGACTGCCCTGGTTGTGACCCCGACCATTAGTAACACCATGGTCGGGCGGGTCATGGTCGATGGGGGCAGTTCCCTCAACCTGCTGCTCCCTAGCGCGCTTGATCGGATGCAAATTCCCCGATCGAAGGTCAAGAACATCGTGATTCCATTCTTTGGGATCGTTCCCGGGAGCTCGACCACTCCTTTAGGGCAGGTGGTTCTGCCCGTCACCTTCGGCGCCTCGGACAACTTTTGCACCGAGCTGATTACCTTCGAGGTGGTCGAGGGTGATCTTCCTTACAACACCATCCTCGGGCGTCCGGCTCTGGTCAAGTTCATGGCGGCCAACCACTACGGCCACCGCTGCATGAAGCTCCCAGGGCCTAGCGGCATCATCACTATCTTGAGGCGACCTCAAGGCGGCACAGTTGCGAGACCGTGCTTTGGCCCTCGGCCGCATGTCGCCTTATAGCGGCCCCTGAAGCGACCACGAAGGTCGCTCGCCAGAAGGCGGTCATCTAGCCCAACGGGGCAACGAAGGCTGTGCTGCTCGTGGAAGGGGACTCATCCAAGTGCGTCCACGTCTCGGCCGAGCTGGGTTCCAAATAGGAACTTGAGCTCGTCACCTTCCTCCGCGCCAACAAAGACATATTCGCTTGGGAGCCGGCGGACATGCCAAGTGTCCCGAGGGAGGTGGTCAAGCACAAACTGCAGGTGCGGCCCGGCTTCTGGCTCGTGTGCCAGAGGTTGCGACGCTTCTCTCCCGAGAAGGTCGCCATAATCAAGGAGAATCTCGACAAATTGCTGAAGGCCGCTTCATTCAGAAGATCGACATTCAATGGCCGCCAATCCGCCATCGTGCGTAAGAAAGGCGGGAAGTGGAGGATGTGCGTGGATCACACGGGGTTGAACTCGGCGTGGCCGAAGGACAACTTCCCTCTCCCGCGCATCGACCAGATCGTCGACTCCACGGTGAATGCCAAGCTGCTAAGCTTCCTGGACGCCTATTCTGGGTACCACCAGATCAAGCTGGCGGTTGACGACGAAAGTAAGACGTCGTTCATCACACCATTCGGGATCTACTACTATACGACCATGTCGTTTGGTCTCCGCAACGCCGGCGCAACCTTCTAGCGTCTAATGACCAAGACATTCGAGTCTCAGATCGGCCGCAACCTCGAGGTCTACGTGGACGACATCATCGTCAAGAGCTCCGGCATTATTTTCAGGCTCACTCCGTGGTCGTCCCAAGTAACTTCCCTCTCGGGGAGATCTTGAGGAATCCAGAGGCCGAAGGTCGCATCGCCAAGTGGGCCATGGAGCTGGCCGTCTTCAACCTCCAGTTCGTGGCGCGCACGGCCATCAAGTCGCAGGTGCTTGCCGACTTCGTGGTCGAGCAGACATCGCGGCCGGCTCTCGAGCTCGAGGTCGAGGAGGAGAAGCCCTGGGTCATGTACTTCGATGGTTCAAGATCCTTCAAACACTCGGGGGCTGGGATCCTCATCCTCACCCCACAGGGGCAACAGGCTGAGGTACGTGGTTCGTTTCGGATTCCCGGCGACGAATAATGCAGCTGAGTACGAAGCCCTTCTGGCGGGACTCCGAGCTTGCAAGGCACTGGGTGTTCGCCGGTTGGTCGTCAGAGGCGATTCACAGCTCGTCATCAACCAGTTCAACAAGGGCTATCAGTGCTCGGAAGGTTCCATGGCCAAATACCTCGCCGAAGCACGCAAGATGGAGAAATTGTTTCAGAAGTTGTTACCCTCACGGGGGCTCGAACCAGTATAATTCGCTGTGTCCAGCTCGTCGACGCTTCGCCCCGACCAACGTCTATACATCCGTTGAGCGTAGCTCGTCTTGGGTCCCCTGTTCACACTAACCCCGTTTCACATTTGCGGTCAGGCGATCCCGATCGTCGACAGGAGTAGTCAACCCTATTCGTTGACGGGGTCCTGTCAGGCGGAATACGCCGACAGGGGCGCGCCAGGTAGGGGCTAGTGGTTGGCTCACCCAGCTCTCTTTCCGGCGGATTCCGGCCTTCCGTCCGCAAGGACCTTGCATTCGGTGATGGCGGATTCACACTCGCAGCGACAAGAGGTGGCGGAGGCTAGCAGCGCCCAGAACGGGTCCCGACACTCTCGTCGGACGAGGGATCGCCTCACGTCGCCACCATAGGAGGGTGGTGGCACCCCCACGGCAGCGGCCAAGCTTCCGGTTTGGCGTCGGCTGGCCATGGAGGCTGCCACTCCGACCCAGAACCTGCATGCGGTCCGTCTCCTCCTGGACCACCCTCCGGTGGAACTTGCAGGAGACACCTCGGCCACACCATGGTCGCGGGATATTGCTGGCCTCGTGGACGCGGCCCAGCTCCGCGTAGGGATGCCCGACCGTAGGTGATCACCCACCTGCTCGCCAAGCCGCCACGCGGGCTTCTCGCCCGGCGGGCAGGGCATGATCGCCCACCTGCCCGCCAGGACGCCACGTGGGCTTACCGCCCGGTGAGCAAGGCATGATCGCCCACCGCCACCAAAGCCGCCACGTAGGCTTACCGCCTGCGCGCAGGCATGATCACCACCGCCGCCAGGAGCGCCACGTGGGCTTTCGCGGGCGGGGGCATGATCGCCCACTTGCCCGCCAGGCCGCCATGCTGGGCTAGGCTGCTTCTTGGACCCACTATTTTGCGGCGAAGAGGGTGCCCCGGTGCAAAGTACACCGATAGCAGCCTGCTTGATTTGCCTAGTATCGTTTCTCCGGTGTATCCATAATCATATCCGCCAATCAAAATTTCACCTATGTTCGCCAGTCAAAATTTCCCTCACGATATATCCGTGAAGGGTGGCGAGCGAAGAATCTCATCTATGTCCGTCGCCCGCTGTACCTAATACTTGCAAGTATATCCGTTTACCCACCACCATCAATAGTTATTCCAACCAAAAAGCAGTAGGAGCTAATGAGCTATGGTACCGATACAATCACTAATGAGCTATGGTACCGATACAATCTTTTTAATGAAATTGTGGGAATTAACTACATCCTATATATTGAAAAATAATTATCAATGATTCAAAATTTCAAATACACATGAGAATAAAAATTAAAATAGCACATGCATACAAAGGATGCATAGATACTCAAGTTCAACAATTAAAATAAAAATAGTTCGTCAGTCATCACAAATACTCAAGTTCAGCAATTAAAATAGAAATAATTAATCAGTCATCACACATATCACAAATCGTCCATTACGGCATCACCAATCACAAATTGCTAATGTGAGGCACCACAAATTGGGGATTTGGGGTCAATTGGGTGCATGTTGTGGCTCACATGTCAGTACAAGATGACGGGTAATCGAACGGAATAGATACGGATGGAACTCTTCATACCCATATCTGTTTGCCCGATCAGACAAAGTTTAGCCTCAATAAACATATCCGCATGCAACAAAAGAGGAACATATCTACTTCTATTATAGTTTTTACCTCTAAGTATATGGATAATCGAGTAAAATTACCATCCTACTTAAAAATTAAGATGCTGTTCGCTCACGATTAAAAAAGATAAGTTAATCCCGGGTGCCTGTGGAGCAGGAGTAGCAATCCAGTGCTAGCTTTTGCGTTGTTTTATGTCACCAATCACGTATATAGCAGGGAGCATCATATCTAATCTACTCTATTCGTCTGTGTAGGTGACCTGCCTGAGCTGTCCTGTATGCTACTTGTGGAGTATACTAGTTATACTTAGCATAAGTCATAACGGAGCGACTAGTACACGTGTACCAGTAGCTACCAGCATGTAAATTATAAAACCGTCGTTTATCTAGCCTTCTGTATTTTTTTTCAAATCTAGTCATCCAACGTAATATTTATAAATTTCGCATTCTCCTCAACTGTGAAAGGTGCGATGAATGACACATATCACCTATCATGTCCGAGGCATACGGAAGATCATCGGCGTCCTAAGAGTTCAGCCGACCGCGAGAGCAATACATGCCCCACTGTGGTAGGGCTTCTTCGGTAATACCCAAACGCGGTAGCGATGCCGTGCGCTCTGCCACAACTCCTTTGTGGTCTCTCGCCTACAGCTGCACAAGTGACTTCTCGTGCTCCCCAAATGCAGCAAGAGACATATGTCGTTTGCCATGCTTTCTTCGTTGAGCAGAAAACCAAATTTGCAAATGTATGTATAAAATGAGGAAGGCAAGATTTGTATAAAAAGTAAGATATAGAGAGCTAGATAAGCAATGATTCCGTAATTCATCTCCTTCTTCCAAAGCTATCCATCCTAGCATGAGTAGTTCCTTCAAATTATCCATAGTAGCTAGGAGCTGCTTAGAAAGCTCCGCTTTAATTATTTATTTGAAGATTAACTTAGAGGGAAAAAATAAAACAAAAGATGAGATCCAAATTAGTCATATTATAAGAGCTAGTATCCCTACAAACATACAGAGTGGCAGGATCAAGGGACGGTGTATCTGGTAGGAACCAAGGTTCAAAATCTTGACGAAATTTCACCTGAGGATGAGATTCAAAGTCCAACTCAATAAGAAATTTGAAAAAAAAATCAAACTGCTATAGTGATTTTGGAATTTTCGGGAATTTTGACCAAATTGCCACAAATATGACTATTTTGTTGCTTTTAGGACTGGATTTCGCTTCAATTTTTTTATGGAGAATTGTAATGCTTTTTGTAAGGAATACATGCAAAATTTTTGCAATGAACTCACAACCCGGCTTTAGCTCTGTTGGTAAAGCGGAGTGTTGACCTCAGTGAGGTCCCTAGTTCATCACCAATTTTTTTTTTTTTTTGCATTGATTGCACTACTAGGGTTTGGTGAGGAGTTGGACATGTCATTAGATTAAAAAAAAGAAAGTGAAACAATTTAATATTTTGAGTGGGATTTGAACCCATGACCTCGGTCAGGACAAAGCCTTATCTGAGTGCCTTAGACCAACTTGGACCGATAACTTCATGGCCATTTCACAAGGCTGAAAAAATGTCTGAAATTTTGGCCAATTTCATCGAAATTTCAGTGATTTCAGCTAAACTTTATGGTATTTTGAATGGATTTTAATTTTTTAGTGGATTTGACTAGATTTAGGACAATACCTCTTAAGAATGTCATCTGCTATGATATTTATTTGAAAAACCAAATTTCTAAGATGTTTTATAAAAATAACATAAGCACTCGAGAATAAAACATGTACAAACTTAATCATGCTCTATAAAAATTTATGGTACTATCTTTAGTAGTCTAGGATTATATAGAATTTTTTTTAAATAGTTTAACTTCATTTATTCTCTTTGAAAAATAAAAAACAGAAGGAACATAAATGAGACAGTAACCTTGTTAGAATTTTATAAATTCTCTTAAGTGTGATCACGATTCAAAATTTATAGGAGAGATTAAGAATTGCCTCATCACCCTTATCTAATAGTGTAAAAAATTTTGATTACTCAATCAAATCTACTCAGCCAGGCTTTTATCATAACAGTAGCACTATTAGAATTTTTAAAACTAGATGTACACCAGCTCGTGTGTTGCTACGGGTGGAAAGAATCATTAAGATAGGTAGAGATTTTAATAGAAAGTGGTTTTTCGGTAATACCACTTAAAAAGAGAGGGGGGGGGAGTATTAGCACCATTGTAAAATTTTTTGGAAATCGCAAAAGTTCAATCATGCTTTAATTTTTTTTGGTAGCAAAAAATAGAAATACTATCAGTTTCAATAATTCTATTTTTTGGATTTTTTTCTAAATTTTTTTTTTGGAAATAATGTACTGTAGAAATATCATTTAATAGATATAGATACCGATCTTTGCTGTGGGTGATCCTTAAATTTTAACAGAGAATAAAATTGCTTTAGAAAATGGAAAAAGTAAAAAAATAAAAAATACTGTCAATTATAATGTTTTAGAATATATATATATATAGAAATATTCAATGCTAATGGTGAATTATTGCTAATTCCGTGCTAATGGCATGTAGAAGTTTTGAAAAAGAAAAATTACCACAAGAGGGAGTGAACCTCTACAACCCTGCAAAATTTGAAGATACTATTCAATCTGCATTTGTCTTTTTCATATCTTTCAAATGCGATTGAGTTTCATCTTCAAATTTTGCAGGGTTGTAGAGGTTCACCTCCCTACATGTGGTAATTTTTGAGAATTTTTCAAAACTTCTACATGCCATTAGCACGGAATTAGCAATCAATCAAGATTAGCACCTAATATGTCCCTATATATATATATATATATATATATATATATATATATATTGGTTTTTATTTCTTTAGGAAAAATATTTTTGAAATAATTTATTGTATAAATTTCATTTTAAAAGTCTTAAGAAACAAAAAATATTTGCAAAAAAATAAAACAAAATTGATTTTTTTATTTTTCTTAAGAAAACAAAAAAATATTTGAAAAAATAAAAATAAAAACTTTTTCCTATTTTTCTATAAAAATGGAAACAATGTTCACTGTGGCGCTACAATCGCCCGCATTGATATTTGCTACAGTGTTCTCCAAAAAAATTCTTGTGCTAGCGGGACTCGAAGCCTAGGGCCCAGTTTATTTTAGCTTCTGGATTATGGGAGAAACTGCTTCTGATTGTGAGAGAATCAGACTGGGTTGACGGCGACTCCTAGGTTCCAGACGGGGCTGGTGAGAATCAGTAAGAATTAGGGTTCGCAATACCACGGTTTTTCGTGCGAAAATCGCGGTTCTCACCCTAACCGAGCCGGCTCGATTTTGTAAACTGGTCGGTTTTCGAGGAGAATTCAAATTGAAATTCAAAAATTTCAAAAAAAAATAGAAAAATTTAACGAAAAAATTCCTAAAATTAGTATTAATTGTTGTATGGCCTCTGGCATAATTTTTTTTTGAAAAACAAATTTTAGAGATATTTTTGAGCCAATCACATGTGATGAAAATTAAAAATAAAAAAAAGAAAATGATGGCCTGTGGGCTTTCAGCCCACAGGCCAAACCCTATTTGGGCCGGCTAGGCCAGCCAGGCCCAGCCTGGCCGAACAGAGCCCACATGAATGGCATGAGCTGCCGAGTCACATACGCTGCCTGGGGGCACTTCCATTCTCACGCAAACACTTTCCCCACTCCAGCAGTAGCCTCCAACGGCAGCTCCTCCGTCCAAATCCGGTGACGTCGCACCACAAAACCGCCGGGGAAGATTCGATTTTCACTCGGTTTGTTTCAAACTTCAAAACCGTATGCGTTTTTGCGGTTTCATGAGAAGTTCAGTTTGACGCCAGCACTTACTAAACTCATGGTATGACGTGAATTTTTCGCTCGGTTTCATGCGGTTTTCATTCGGTTTTTGTGAAAATCGCTCGGCATTTGAATGAGAGAGTAAGAGCATGTATATTTGTATGTTCTTGTGTTTAGGGTTGTGAGTTTTGTGTTGCTAATTGAAACTAGGTATAAAAGACAGTAAGAGCATATCCATTGATTTAGTTGTATGAGTAGTTCCGCTAATTGTATGAGTAGTTGTACTTGTATGAGAGCATCTCCACTAATTGTATGAATAGTTCAAGTATGAGTATCCGTTGATTTAGTTGTATGAGTAGTTTAGGGTTGTGAGTTTTGTGTTCATGTAATTGAAGCTAGGTATAAAAGTAGAAAATGACAGTAAGAGCATATCATTGATGTAGTTGTATATTTGTATGTGTTCATGTTGAATGAGTAGTTGATGACTTGATGCGCTACTTGTTGGCATGATGTCCGTGGATTCACTGGAATACTAGATTGTGTTGTTTTGCCATGCAGTTAAATGAACATATATGTGTTGATTAAAGTTCGTACTTATCGTTGGATGATAGATGACGGTGAAAGTGACAAATAAATTGATACATGTGGGGATTGTGAATTTGTGATGCTGTGATTATTATCATTGTGGCTGTGAATTGTATGATCATTCTTTGAGTCACATGTGATGAATTTTACTCATTGGTTGCACATATAATGAAATTGGCTCACTGATGCATGCTTGTATGTAGTACCAAATACCAATAATTGTGCAAGTATGTAAAGTATGAACATTTGTTATCGTATTATTTGTTCAAGTACGAAATGGTACTATTTGTGCAAGTAGCGATATTTCTACGTATACTTAGTTTTGTTGTGTTGTTTTAACAGATGGCAGATGTCGATGTGGTGTGGGAGCACGGCGAGAAGGTGGGTGCTAGATTTCAATACAAGTACTATCTCAAAGAGAAGAAAGGAGGCGGTGCGACCCGATTCAAGCAGCACTTGGTAGGACGTGGTACGAGTGTCGTCCATTGTAATAAAGTTTCAACGGACGTTCACGAGTACTTTCAGCATGAGCTGGACAGGACGAAGGTTAAGAGGAAGGAAAGGAGGAAGAGATGATGAGAAAAGAAGAAGCAGTACCGGAGATTCCCACCGAGGCAAAGTGTATACTCGTGAGTACACGGTGATCTTGATGAGGAGGCCCAACGAAGATGTCATGGCTGCCTCGAGCGGAGGCGTAATTTAAGAAGCCGCAAGTGGAAGTACGAGCTCTGTGGTGACAGTGGCTCCTCCAGGGGAGCTGGAGATGATCGCGGTCTGTTATCCATGTTGTTTCGTAGTTCATCGCGTCGAGAAAGACCGTTGATGGTGGGAGATTACAACATTAGTTCAGCCCATGCCCTGGTACAACTAAGAATTAACACCCATCCGTGGACACAGAATGGGAAGAGTGGGAAGGATGTAGTCCATGGCGGGTGGGCCAGATGGTTTCTATCTGCTGGTATCCTAGGGCAGAAAGCAGATAGTCTGTATTTTGTTAGCGCCATACGGGAAACACAAAAATACGGTAAGTGAGATTTCAAATACTCGCCCAGTTGTACAGCGATTCATAGCTAACATTTATGTTTCATTTGCAGGCAAGGGTATCCCGTCCTCGAGTGGACGAGATATAGATGGAAAATATTTAAATGCTAACGAAGCAGAAATTAAGAAAAGCTTTGCAAAGTTCATGAAGGAATGGCCTACGTACGGAGTAACAATCATGTGTGATTCTTGGATAGGGTCGACACACATGAGTATAATAAACTTCATGATTTATTG
The DNA here is from genome assembly GCA_036346375.1 of Guadua angustifolia. NCBI lineage: Eukaryota > Viridiplantae > Streptophyta > Magnoliopsida > Poales > Poaceae > Guadua > Guadua angustifolia. The sequence continues at coordinate 1,942,928 of CM070511.1, read as the reverse complement.
TAAAAGCACAATGTTCTTCCACAAATCCGTCGATACCACCGGTGTCTCCCAGGATGCCTTGTACTTGAGAAAGGTAACTGGTTTTGTTTGTACTTTTCTAAAGTTAAATTAACGTACTCACAATGTAACTGTCGTATTTTGTTTTATTTGGTCACGCAGGAAATAGATTCCGTAGTCAACGAGGTGGGTCCGAGTAATGCGGTGCAGATTATGATGGATAATGGTGCGAACTATAAGAAGGCGTACAAGCTCATCGCACGGCAGCACCGCAATATAGTGTGGCAGCTTTGTGTAGCCCACACCATTAATTTGATGCTGAAAGAGATTAAAGAGCTCCCAGATCACACCGCGGCCATCGAGAGTGCAAGAAAAATCTGTCGATGGATATACAACCGTTCCAAGATACATGCTATGATGAAAAGTATATTAGAGGTGAGTTGGCCACTAACTATATGTTCTTGGATAGTTTCCTTCATCGCAAGGACAAGTTCCTGCAATGGATGGTTGCCGAAGAATTTCTACACTCTCGCTTTCTTGATACTACCAAGGGGAGGTACGTGTATGGCTGCCTCTCAAGCTTGGAATGATGAGATAATCTTCGATCTGTTGTGAAGTCGGTGGAACCGTTGTACGCCTTCTTGCGATTTGCCGATCAGGATAGAGTGCCAACATTGAGCGAGACGATCCTACGGTACACCATAGTAAAGCGGCAGAGTATGACAGCTTGTTCCATGAGTCTCCATCAATAAGAGCCATGTACATAGATGTGGTGGACCGATTTAATGGACGATTTAACGTCGTACACTTATATGAATGCGGTAATATATTCTTTCCTGCAACATATTACATTGCAGTTGTACATATATAATATACTTGCACTGACATGCTTCGTTTCACATCATACAGCTGCCACTTTAAACTCGCGGACTGTCTATGTTTACGGAACGACCAACACCTTCTTGCCAAATCTCCGGGATGCCTTCGAAGCGCTTACTGATGATACTGAAAATGCCACGCAAGCTCTTCATGATGCTGATATGTTCAAAAGGAAGTTTGAATCGTTCTCAACACCTCTAGCTGTGAAGATGGCACTAGATGGCAAAATATCTCCTGGTATTTTTCTTGCACCGTCTCAAATGTATACTAACTATTTTATTCGTTAATTTGCAGTACATTTGTGGGATATGTTCGGATCGGACACACCCACCCTTCAGCGGTTTGTCGTATGCCTCATGTCGCAATGTGGGTCTTCTAGCGGTTGTGAGTGCAACTGGAGTACATTTGCATTCATCCACACAAAAATCTGCAATCGCCTGTCATACAAGAAGCTACATAAGTTGGTGTACGTCAACTACGACCTTCGTCTTCGAATTCAAGTTGCAGAAATTCAAAAGCGTTCAGATGAAGACGATCCATTCCAGCGGCTTATGAAGCTAACAATATGCGACGATACAAACCCGATCCGACAGTGGATGGAGAAAGGAAGATCCAACGGTGAACCATTACTTGATGAGGAGGATACAAAGAGTGATACCCCTCTTCCATCACAGCTTATCACAGATCCGGTTAATCCTACTGAGCTAAGAAAGGACACGGGGGCTGCAACCATCTCCGAATGAGCAGAAAAGATAGTCGGGGACACTCATACAGAGAAAAGGAAGCACCAATCAGTCCTCAGAAGGGATACAACAAAAAGAAGAGCATCCTCTGTAGGTGAAACTCGTTATGTAAGGAGTGATGACTCTACTGAGGAGGGGGATCGTCGAAGCACAACATACCAAGAGTCCAGTGATAGCAGCTCCAAGACAAGCACTGATGGCGGTGGCGATGAAAATACCCCCAGACCTACCACGCACCAATCAGAAGAGTCTCAGCCCATCGAATTTACAAGGGAGTTGCAGTTCACTCATGCGACACAAGATAGAAATCATGGCGCTCCTCAATCACAAAGAACAACTGTTAAGGGGAAGGGAAAGGGAAAGACCGCACAAGCACCACAGGATAGCTGCGCACCACAGGACAACTATAGTTCCCATGGCGTCGCTGAGACGCAAGGGAGCTATAGCTCATATAGCAGCTATGACTACGCCATCCCTGGTGCTCATGCACAACCTCCCACGCAATGGGTCTACGAGTAGCACGACCCTGAGTTTTATACCATGTTATATCAACAATGGCAAACAACAAGTATATGGACGAGGTAAAGCTGGCACGATTACAAGGCAGAGTTGCTAGCTACACGAGGATTGGCCTTAATGTCCACCGAGGAATACAACGCGGCCAACCAAGTGTTCGCGTAACAATACTAGCCATACCCCCTAAGGTAATGTTTCATTTGCATATTTCATTTCATTGCAACTTGATATTATACTAACATAGCGTCCATACAGGTCCAACATGGCATTTGTGTGGGAACGGCGAAGAAAATATGCCGACCTTACAACATCAAATGGAAGATATCTAAATGTAAATGGTATTAATATTTCAATGCCTATTTTTTGCACTTGTTGGATTGATATGTGGTTGTTATTGAAATGAAAGGTTATTTGTTCACATATTATTGCTAGAGCCTAAATACTTAGTTTAAATCTTCATAATGTCTACAATGTAGCAAAGATCATGCCAAAATTTTGTTTCAATTGTATATTCGATTTCATTGCAAGTGAACTTTTGTACTGACATTCCGTTCATGTAGGTCGAACATGGCATTTTTGTGACAGTACAAGAATGACGAAGCTATGCCTACTCCACAACTTCAATTGAAAGGTATTATAACGTAAATGGTGTTGACAATTGAATGGTAATGATATTTCGCATGATTTTGCTATGTGGTTATGTAAATATGTATTTTTGCACTTGTGTGATTGTAATATTGCAATAAAAGATTATTTATTGACAAATTATTGTCAAATGTTTAATTTACAACTTCCAAATGTCTAAAATATAGCAAATATCATGTTGAATTTTTTCAAATTTAGGAGAGATCATTCTGGAGTTTTTTCATGTTTTCACATACCTTATTTATATATTTATTACATTTTTACTAAAATTTAGTCTTCCCAGTATTTTTACAATTTTTACAAGATTCTTTTGCATTTTTCCCTATTTTTGGAGATTTTCCCGATTTTCCTGGTTTTGACGTTTTTCCCACATTTTTCGCCGTTTTTTGCCGAAACTGCTCAGTTTTTCATCCAAACCGAGCGGTTTCGGTTTTCGCAATTTACCTCAAAAACCGCTCGGTTTTTCGCAAAAACTAAGTAGTTTTTCGTCAAAAACCACGGTTTTCTCGCGTGAGTTTGACCAAGATTCAAAATGGTTTGAAATTACAAACCGTTCGGTTTTTCGCGGTTTTTCGCGAAAATCGGTACCGCCAAGGGAGCGAAATTCGCGTTTGAAACGGTTTTGTGAACCCTGGCAAGAATCAGTGAGAATCAGGTTTCAACTGGATTCTGATTCCATGTAGATGACATCTTCTGATTGTGGGAGAGCCTATCCAAAATCCTCCCGTTCAGCAAATAACCCGCTTTTTTAAGCAAAAACTATGCAGAAGCTGAAACGAACGAAACCTAGACCAGCTGCTAGCAAGCTCGTGCCTTAACAACTGAGAACCAGAGGTGGTTCTATTGCGTGAGGAGCGACAGATATATGAATTGAAGGTGAAGGTATTGTAGTTTCTATAGTAAAAAACAACGCGTGTCGTGTAAACTAGTTATGTGTCAGGACCATCCACAAAAATTTGTAAAATTTTCTAACTTGGTTTGAACCTGATGAGGATTAAGAGCTTGTCACTTATTTGGGTTCTCAATTATTCGTGACTATACTCTCTAAGGGCGTGTTTGGCAGGGATTCAGCTTCACTAGATTCATGAGTCTGGTTAAGATGAAAATTCTAGCTTCACCAGATTCGTGAAGCTGGAGCTGTGAGTACATTAAGAGTGTTTAGATGGATCATCTTGTTTACATTTTAGACCAAAAATATAAACTTAATTCACTTTATTTTAGCCTACAAGTTTCAGATTTCAGATGAAGCTGGAATCTGGAGCTCTACCAAACAGGCTCTAAATAGGTCTGCAATATATAAAACCCATAATATGTAGAATGAAGCTCATCCTTCTTCAAACGATTAAGTTTTTGACTAGTTCAGTCAAGGTGGTCAAAACTTTGCTTTACGCTGGTTGGGGACCAGCGGTTACCCCCACACATATCTCCGCGCGGAGATTTGTCTGATGGGTATGCATAACTGCCCAGAAGTTACCTTTGGAAAAGATACCATTTGACGGGAAGACACCTCTCGGTTACACAACGCCCTCTTGGAGAACAACTGCCGCCCCTTCAATTAGGATAAATAGGGGGGCTAATCCACGCTATTGAAGGCATATGGAATCCAATCCAATCAAGCATAGCATAGAAGATTTGACTCAGAATAGGCAATAGACATTTGAAAATATCCATTCTGTAATTTGTATACTTTGTAAGAGCCGCTTGACTAATAAAGAAGCAATCCTCATTATCCTCATCTTGTTTAGTAGGAGCCCGCAATTATATTTTTGTAAGTTCGATTAAGAGATCTCAGGTTCTGAACATCGATAGAACTATTTTTTATTTGGTTGAAATTTGATAGTAAGGTTTTCATTAGGACATTAGAATTATAAGTATTTTTTTAAATCCTCTAGTTTGATCATTGACGAATATTTATACCAGAGGTACCCCGCAGCAAGGTCTCGATCGGGTCATGAGAGACCCTTTGTGTCATGATCCCGAGGGAGCGCTACGACCGTGCCATGGGTCGACTCCTCACGCCCACAGGAGCCGGTCGGGCTCAAAGTCTCGGACCGACCCACAGACGGAGTGCACGCGCCCGACCCGCCTGGTCGGGCCCCGCCAAGTCCCGCCCCAAGAACTCCGCCACGCCATCAATCGACCTCGAGGTTGGGCCACTCCGCCTAAACGAGACGATCAGGCAGGATAGGCGTTCCTTCCCAAAGCAGCACCAGGGCCGCGTCACGCAACGCCTACCTCGACAAGTGTACGGAGGATGAGCGCGCCGCCCAACGGCGCCGCTAGCTAACTCTACCAACAGGCATAGCTGGCTGGACGCCAACCCATCATGACATATATGGGGACCCATCACCAAGATCGCGAACCGGGATCTCCAAGGAATAGCGCGCCTCACCACTCCTCTCTCCCAAGTCTGTGTAACCCGCCTCTCCGCCTATATAAGGAGAGGCAGACCTTCGAGGAGGGGCTCGCTCAGGCTCGCCACTGCCATTTAACACAACTCCCTCATTTCTTCATATCCCATCTCGCCGCTCCCCGACCCGGCGATCGCTCGAGGCCCCGGAGCTTCCCCGCTCGGACGAGCACTAAGGGCCTGTCCTTAGCCCTCGTGTGTAATCTTCCATACTCTGAGCAACGAGATCCACCACCACGAACTGGAAGTAGGGACGTTCAGCCCGAACCAGTATACATCTGAGACTCCTCAGTCCGATTCAGAGTTCATCCGAGACTCCATGAGTCAACCATCAAGAGAGAGGAGCTGGCCCTTGACCTACAATACGTCTCACGGCTTTACTTAAACACCGACAATCATCATCTGAAAATTTATAAGAACATTAGTAATGCATAAGGACCATCCAAATTTTTTTTAAAAATTTTCTAACATGGTTTAAACTATTTTTTATTTGAAATTTGCCGATAAGGCTTTTATTAGGATAGTAATACAATCAGAATTTTTAAAAATTTCTCAAGCTTGATCATCTTCTTAAAATTTTATGTGAATATTAGTGATGCATCAGGACCATCAAAAAAAATTTCAAAATTTTCTAACATGATTTGAACTATTTTTCATTTGGTTAAAATTTGCCCAAATTTTGGCATTTTAGACCAAAATTTCAAGATTTTCGACTAAAATCTCTGAAATCCCGGTTCAAAAAATTCTGGATTTCAAATTTTCTTTTTGGATTTCATCCAAATTTCGTCCAAAATTTTTAGATCTCACCAAATTTTGGATTTTTGCCGCCTCCAAAATATAATCTGAAACCGAAATTTAAAATCTTGGTAGAAACTACCCTGTCTCTCTGTATGTATATGTATGAACACACATGCATGCTCATTTGATCTTTTTTCATGTGGATTTACAACTAATAATATACGTGCATATACACATGCATGCTCATTTGATCGTTTTTTTTTCATGTGGATTTACAACTAATAATATACGTACATATACACATGCATGCTCATACGATCTTTTTTTTTCCATGTGGATTTACAGGCACTCCATGCTGTAGTATTTTAATTATTTTACAAAAATAACAATTGAGAAAATAATAGAAAAAAATTTTTGTGGTCATTTCGATTTATTGCTATTTCAAATAGCGACAGAGACCTTACCATTGTTTCAAATGACGAGAAAAAAGTCAAATGGAGATAGAGACCCACGCCCAACTCGCAAGGCAAAGCAGGGAAGAAAAAAAAAGAGGAGATGAGAGGAAAATAGAGCATATCAGAGGACAGGCCCAAACCCTACAGACGTTGTGAGGCCTTCTAGTCATAGCCACCTGCCCTAGTAATGTGTTTGTCCTCTTTGTCTACGTTCCTTTGTGACTTAAAAACAAACGAATCACTCTGAAAATGTCTCGTACACAATGAATTATTATAAATCGTATCATTATAAATACTTTTTAGACCGATATGATAGTACAATGTCAATTACTGTTCATCAGGGGTGACACAACACACTGCCATCAGTTGTTCCTGATCGAGGTGACAATACACCGCAAATTATTTTCCATTAGGCATGATAACACAGTGTCAAATACTTTCAATCATATGTAACAACATACTATCAATTGTTTTTCATCAAACATGACAACACACTACCACTTATTATTTAGACCAACATGCCAACATCTCTATAAAACCCCAATTTTCTTGTGTCAAGACTAACTCCCACATCCGACCTGCTCTATAAGCAATCTTCGTGAATAGCCCATGCACTGCACACTAAATGAGTGTACACCCACCATGTTATTTTCACTCCGAAAGTCACACATGTAACATAGTTGTAGTGCGGTTCATTCGGTTCACCCATATACGCGAACCGTCTATAAAAACAGGACACTCTATCACCACAATCAACGTTTCATTAAGACAACTGTCACGACCAACACTTCACCGGTTTATTCAACACTCATGTGCTATGTCCGCTTTGTCTGGCTTGTTCAAACAAGAAACATCACTACACCTCCTTACATGCATGCAACGAATTTCTCGGTTAAGCGACGAAAAGAGCCGATTTGAAATTAAATAGCGACAAAGGCTCTGTCTCTATTTCGATTGACGACATAGGTCTATTTCTGCTATTTTTTCTAACTATTATTTTGAAAAGTAATTAAATAAATGGATTAATTTTTTTTTAAAAAAAGAAATGGGCGTTTCGTTGTAGGCGGCTTGTTTGGAAATGTCAGCGCTTGCTGACTCCCGGCTCCCGCACTCTAGCTACGACCGTAGTACAGGCGTGCATCACGCGGTCAACAAAACGCCGCAGCCTATTACAACTCTGCAACAACGCAGTCAATTTAAGACATCCATGCACACGCGCAATTCAGCCATTTTTTTTTTCCTCTATTAGCTTTTATTATATATATACTTGTGTAGTACACAAGTTTGTTGCCAAACGAATCGCTGCACCTTTCCTTTCCTTTCCTGCACGTACGTCAATCACCTGATGGAGCTGCGGCTGCTTCTCTGCTTCTTCTTCTTCCTTGTCGTTACACTTTTGTGATGATCTTTGCAAAATCTTCTATCTGTATAATGTTGAAGTATAGGTGAATTATTTATTTTTCCTCATCAGCTTAAACTTTTGGATGAACTGGCTGGTACATGTAACTCAATATAGTATCAGAGTCAAGAGGTTTCAAGTTCAAGACCTGGTTGATGTAATTAAAAATAATAATCGCAGATCATTTCTATTCCACGTACTAAGTCTGAGGGAGTCTATACGTGAGAGGAATGTTAAAGTATAAGTGAATTGTCCACTGTTTCCCATCGATTTAAACTTTTAGATGAATTTACCGATACATAGTTGAAGTATAAGTGAATTGTCTACTGTTTCTTATCAATTTATGAACTAACCGATACATATAACTTAACATATAAACCCTGCCCTCGGGACAAGAAAGAATGTTTGTATCTTTTCCCCACCTTATATTGACCGGTAATCTCTTCTTCTTCTTCTCTCTAGAGGTCTCCGAGAAAGAAATGAATGAATCAATCAACCTGTGTCTCCATCGCTCTAGCATAGGGCCCAGTCAGCAGCAGCCGTCCACGTGGAGCCCACCGCAATGGAAACAAAGAAACAAAAAAACAAAGAACAGCCTTTGCAACGAGGGAAGCGAACGAGTCCCACAATCTGACAACTCAAAGCATCGCCTTTTTTGCCTCCAGCCCCTTTGTCTATCCTTGAATTACACGAAATGCACCTCAAAAAGGAAATTACACAGGTTGCATCGACTTTTCATTTGAGACAGGAACTCGATCCTTAGCTATTACCAAGTCTTTGTTTTGTAGAGTAGCATCCACTTGGTACTATTGAGCAGAATATTTCGTCCGTCATACTTTCTTTACAGGCACGACGGGAAGAATCTACAACCAAGGGGTTCCACCCAAATAGGGCCAGAAGGAGAAAACCTGATGTTTGAGGGGTCACCATGAAAGAAATTCTCCCAGAAGAAACTCCCAACAAAGAAGAGAAACAGCTGAGGCTTCTTCATTCATGCCTCTGCTCCTGAAAAAGGCCAAACCGCCCTGCCCTGCTCTCCTCGAGTGTTGTTCATCCATTTCATCCTCCAATTTTGTAGCCACATCAAGGAGTAGGAGGAGGAGGATCTTCTTCTTACCACCTGCGTGATTCCTTTCTCGATTGTTGTCGTGCCGTCGTCTTCGTTTGCTGCTGCACCTGCTCGATTGGATTGGTTGCTCAGGGCCGCGCCCGCGCGGGAACAAGACGGCAGCTCAGGTCTGCAAGCTGGAATTGCCAATTGGAACTGGAGCTGGAGTACCTCCCCTCTCCTCGTTGAAGCAGATCCACAGTAAAAAGGTCTCATGCCTTCTTTGTCTCCTACGAATAGGATCGGTGAATCATTTATCTTGCACTTCCTTTTCAATATCTTCCTTATTGGATGCTGGCATGTCTTTCTCTGTCTCTCTCTCTCTCTCTTTTTCTCTGGCGATCTGCAGTTCTTGGCTTGACGCACTGGGTAAAGCTGTGCGTTCTTTATGCGTTCCTTGCCTCCCGGTGAAGGAATGAATCCTCGATCGCCTTGTCTATGCAGTGAGCAGAGCCGTTACTGATTGCTCAGTTAATTACTACCTCTGAATTCTCCCAAATACTCGCTGCTTCTCTTTGATCCCTCCAGCGATCAGAAACCGCTCTTCCTTGGATCAGTAACCGCTACTCTGCTACTCGTATGAGTCCAAAATTTCGATGTTTGGATTGGATTAAAAACCTACTAAACGCTCCCCGAATTCCCCTGTCAATTTCTACGTTCGCCCATGCGAATTTCTTTCTAAACCTTGGATCAGGAACAACACTTGCACAATCTAAAAATCTCTTCTTTTTTTGTTTTCTTGGGCTCGATCAGCATGCCGGGAGGAGGAGAACTAGTCGACGTCAACGGCAAGGACAGCTGCTGCAATAATCCCACGAGGGCGCCGTCGAGAACCCTCCCCCGGAAGCTCCTCAAGCCGTTGCTGCTCTCCGCCGTGCTCGCCATCGGCTTCCTCGCCGTCGTCCTCGTCCTCCTCGGCGTCGGCGGCGGCACCGCCTCCTACAGCCTCGGGAGGCTCACCGTCCCCGACGTCCAGGCGGCGACGCAAACGGCCAGAGCGCCGCCGTGCTCGCAGCAGCAGCAGCAGCAGGTCAGGCTGGAGCGGTGGACGCGGCCGCCGCCGGAGAGCGCGTGGCACAACATGACCGACGAGGAGCTGCTGTGGGCGGCGTCGTGGGAGCCCCGGGTGCAGAGGTACCCGTACAGGAGGGTGCCCAAGGTGGCCTTCATGTTCCTGACGAGGGGCCCGCTGCCATTGGCGCCGCTCTGGGAGAGGTTCTTCAACGGCAGCAGCAGCAGGGAGCTCTATTCCGTGTACGTGCACTCCACGCCGGGCTACCACCGGACTTCCCGCCGACGTCGGTCTTCTACCGCCGCCAGGTGCCCAGCAAGGTACGCGCCATTGCTAAGCTGCTGCACATCTTTGTAGTTCGCTTCTTTCTTTGTTTGCCGTTTAAAGCATGGCCTTCCGATTTTCAGATCAGATGGTCGTAGATGAGAGATGGAGAGGAATACTTCTAGTTTACGTCGAAATTTAAGCCTTTCAATCACAAGACAAGGCGCACTTAGAGCAACATAGAACTCTTTCATCTTCGTCACCGCAATTCCGTTCACAAATCAGTAAGACGATACATGGACGAAAATAACCAATACTTCTGCCCAATGTGCTGTCAAAGCCTAGAAACGGTTCTCCATCTTTTCATCGACTGTCCCTAAATTCGACAGCTGTGGTCGTCCGTTGCACGTTGGGTTCACATACCGTCGCTCCAACCGGACCAATCGTATCTTCCCACGAATCTCGAACAATGGAATCTGCAGTTGCTAGACTATCCACCGCCCTTTGGGAAAGGCGTCAAAACCCTAGTCATCCTGATTTGTTGGCAATGGTGGAAAGAGCGCAATAATAGAGTTTTCCGTATAGCATACGCAACCCATGAAAAAATTATACAATCGGTCAAAGATGAGGCTTCTAATTAGGTGTTCGCAGAAGCGAAGCTTCTCAGAAATCTGTTACACCGTCTTTCTTAGCGACCTCACTCTTTTGCTTGGTTCTTTTCTTTCGCTTCAAATCACTCGTCTCTTTGCATTGGGTGCATTATCTTGCACCTTGTAACCTCTAAAAGCGATGTACCTCTCTTCCTTCTCAACGTAATCACAGCTCGGCTGTTTAAAAAAACATGGAAGAAAATGTGACTAGTTTGGTAAGCCTTGAATTGAGTTGGGTTGGGTCCATATCAAGAATGCACTAACTACTAAGCCTACCCCTCCTGTGGTTTCAACGCCACTTGACAGGTGCAAAATTTGCTAGGAAAGAGGGGCTGAAAGCGATAGACATGTAGTATAAAAGTCTTCCCTATCCATGATGCCATTTCTAAGAATCGTCTTCTTCACTTGCCATAACCACAAAACTCCATTTCGCTTTCATTCTGCACCATGACCGTCTGAATTCCAGGTTCCAAACGCAAAACGTTAAACCGATCTCACCATCAGCTGCTGCAAACTCACCACTACTTCTCCCTCAATTTCTCTCTGCATCGGAACGTCATGTACTAGTAAACTCAAATGCATTATATGTATACTGTATTATACCGTTTGTGTGTATTAATGTACTGTGTGTACACCGTATACACAGGTGGCGCGCTGGGGCGAGGTTAACATGTGCGACGCGGAGCGGCGGCTGCTGGCGAACGCGCTGCTCGACGGCGGCAACGAGCGGTTCGTGCTCGTCTCCGAGTCGTGCGTGCCGCTCCACAGCTTCCCGGTGGTGTACCACTACCTGACCCGGTCCCGGCACAGCTTCGTCGGCTCCTTCGACGACCCGAGCCCGCACGGGCGCGGCCGCTACCGGCCGGGGCTGGCCCCCGAGGTGTCCCGCGAGCAGTGGCGCAAGGGCGCGCAGTGGTTCGAGGTGGAGCGAGCGCTGGCGGTGGAGGTGGTGGCGGACGCGCGGTACTACCCCAAGTTCCGGGAGCTGTGCCGGCCGCCGTGCTACGTGGACGAGCACTACCTGCCGACGGTGCTGTCCATCGAGGCGCCGCGGAGGATCGCGAACCGGAGCGTGACGTGGGTGGACTGGTCCCGCGGCGGCGCGCACCCGGCCACGTTCGGCGGCGCGGACGTGGGCGAGGCGTTCCTGAAGAAGGTGGCGCGCGGGAGGTGCCTGTACAACGGGCAGCCGGCGGAGGTGTGCTTCCTCTTCGCCAGGAAGTTCGCGCCCAGCGCGCTGCAGCCGCTGCTCGCGCTCGCGCACCGGCTGCTCGGCTACTAGTTAGTGCTACCTACCTAGCAATCTAGCTAGCATACTATGGTGGTGGTACCTACGGCTACCAGTGCATAGCTCATGCATGCTCGTACAGCCTCAGAATTTTTGGTGTAACTACTGAGACATCAGAGGACAAGTTATTTAGCATCTAACATTCTTCAAGGAGGGGTCCGACGTGACTAATAATACAAGAGGTTCTTTATCGATGATTCCTCTGTTTCTCTACTCTCTAGTCTCTACCTGCTAGGCTGTCACTCGTTGTCTACTCGTTCATCACTCTCAAACCATTCCGTCAAAGTCCATAGCATACCGGACCTCCTCTGATCTCCCGATCCCCCCCACCTCGCTTCCTCATCCTTACCCCCTTGATGGCTCACCAGTGCTGGAGGTCACCGCTGAAGCCTGCTCTCGTACGATGACTCCTCGGTTCGTGTCGGGTGCTTCGTCCTCAGGCAAACATTCTCACTCTCCTAATCCTTTGTTATTTCTCCACCAGAGTAACCGGCTCCTCCCCTCCTCTCACATTTTGCGGCTCGTGGGTGGCCGCAGCAAATGCCACCGGAGCCTGAAGCGACGCTCAGCCAGGGTTCAAAACTCATTTCGGAAATTCGGAGGCATTTTTCACTAGCCGGCGGTTTCGAATTTCGCAAGAAACCGCTCGAAAACCGGAAAAAATGAATAGTTTAGGAATTTAAACCGGTTTAAAATCTGATCAAACCCTGTGTGAAAACAGCGGCTTTTAAGCGAAAACCGCTAGAAACCAAGAAAATGGGAAAAATCCAAAAAAATTGTAAAAATTGCAAAAAGAAATGTTGTAAAATTTGTAAAAATACAGTGAAGGCTAAAATTTAGTAAAAATGTAATAAACATATAAAGAAGGCACGTAAAAACACAAAAAAATTCCAATATGATCTCTCCTATATATGAAAAAAAATTCGACATAACCTTTACTATATTTTAAACAATTGGAAGTTGTAAATTAGATATTTAACAATAATATGTCAATAAATAATCTTTAATTGCAATACTACAATCACACAAGTACGAAAATAGGCATTTGCATAACCACATAGCAATATCATTCACAATTTTACTACTATTCACATGTCAATACCATTTACATTATAATACCTTTCAATTGAAGTCATAGAGTAGGTATAGGTATAGCTTCGTCATTCTTCTATTTTCGCAGAAATGCCATGTTCGATCAACATGAATAGAATATCAATAAAAAATTCCACTTGCAATAAAATCAAATATACAATTGAAACAAAATATCGGCATGACCTTTGCTACATTTTAGATAATCTGAAGTTGTAAAGTAGGTAATTAGGTTTTAGCAATAATATGTGAACAAATAACCTTTCATTTCAATAGCATTCACATATCAATCCAATAGGTGCAAAAAAATGGGCAATCAAATATCAATACCATTTAATTTAGATACCTTTCATTTGAAATTGTAACGTCGGCATATTTTCATCGTCCTTCCCACACAAATGTTTTGTTGGACCTGCATGGACACTATGTTAGTATAATATCAAGTTGCAATGAAATGAAACATTACCTTCGGAGTTACGGGTAGTATTGTCGCATGTACACTTGATTGGTCATGTTGTATCTCTTGGTGGACATCAAGGCTAATTCTCGTGTAGTTAGCAACTCCATCTTGTAATTGTGCTAGCTTTGCCCCGTCTATGTGCTTGTTGTTTGCTACTGTTGATATAACATGACTGTCGACGATCGGGATCGCCGGACCGCAAAAGTAAAGAGGGGTGAGTCGTGTATGCGGGATCCTAAAACGAGCTTCACTCACTGAAGGAATAGGTTCACTACTTCATTGGTCGGGAAGAGAGAAAAAAGAGTAGAACATAGAGAATTATACTGGTTCGAGCCCCTATGAAGGTAAAAGCTCTACTCTAGTCTTGCCCTGAGACAAGGAATTTACTATGCTTGAGTACAAGTGTTTGCTCTCTAGCTTGAGCTCTAGTGAATGCTATATTGGTGGTGTCTATTGCCTTGTTGCTGGAATTGCTTGCATGTCCCAATCCGCCTCAGGGGGTTTTATATCCCCCCCGGCGGTTACCAGAAACGATCAGGAGAGATTCCCAGAGTAGTGGCTTGATGTGCACTGAATGTGGGTTGTAATCATCCCGGATCTGGCGCCCACGTCCACCTTAACCCCGGCATTCAAGGTCTTGGTAACTGCCGAGTAAGCGCACATCTTGGATCCTGAGATAAACTCCCCCGAGCGGGAGTTGAATCCTTGCCCCCAAGGTCGAGGTCGTGCTGGAGTTGAACCCTTGCCCCCTAAGCTTAAGGTCGTGCGGGAGCCGCGCAGCCTAGGTCGTGGATGGAGACCTTTGCGGCTCCACCCCGAGCTGGGGGCCCCGTTGACCATGCATTGACCTGTCAGATATTTCTCAGTCCCCAACAGCTAGCCCCCGAGGCTCAAGGTCGTGTCAGGCACTTGGGACGACCCCGAGCCTCACGATATGGATAGAGGGGACGGTCTTCTGGTCGCCCCGAGCTCAAGGCCGAGATTGGGCAGAGACCAATGAAAGGGCACAAGCATCGCTACACCTGGCACCTCTTGGACTTCAAAATCCTGGTACGGATACGATCGAGCAGCGGAACCGCCTGCAATGCCTCGATCCCGCCGCTCAATCCTTAATTACATCTGCCGAATCGCCACTAGCACGCCTTTTGAGGTGCCTTAACCCCCAACCGGTAACGAACAGGGCTTATAAAACCCGAGCCAACAGCGACCTTGAAAAAACTCTTGGCCTCCCTCAGTTTTTGTCTTCCAACCTTCTGCTCGAGCTCTTCTTCTTCTTTTGACCAAACACCAAACGACCTCCATGGCCAAGCTCGGAAAGAGTTCTCTATCAGCGGCGAGGATGAAGGAG
This sequence comes from Guadua angustifolia, assembly GCA_036346375.1. Taxonomy (NCBI): domain Eukaryota; kingdom Viridiplantae; phylum Streptophyta; class Magnoliopsida; order Poales; family Poaceae; genus Guadua; species Guadua angustifolia. The sequence continues at coordinate 1,927,927 of CM070511.1, read as the reverse complement.
CTTAAAGGCCAAGGGTTGCTGGACCCGGCGACGTGGCGGCTGCCAGGTGGAGAGACTGGGCCACAGCCACGGGACGACGAGTGTGGAGTATGCACACCACGGGTATCTGTAAGATAGGCCTGCGAGGCCCAACTAAATAAGACTGGTCCGGGCTGACTGCAAGGAAACAGAAGCTATCAAGGGTACGCTAAAATGTGCGAGATAAGGAAGCCTTGAAGATAGCAACCAATCCGGATTAGATAGGATGTAATCGTAATCTAAACCGTTGCCAAACGGATAGGTGTAGGAGATATAATCCCTACTTTGTATCCGATCAGGACTCTCTTTTGTAACCGCCCTCCTCTGCTATATAAAGGGAGGGACGGGGGAACATCATGATACAATCTCATCAGCAAATTAGCTAGCCACGTATAATTCCAGAGCGCAGGACTAGGGTATTATCTCCTCCACGAGAGCCCGAACCTGGATAATTCTTGTGTCTTGTGCTACCATCGAGTTTGGATCCAGCGTCTAGCCCCGTTTTCATTATTGCCGACAACAAACATTGACAGTTGGCGCGTCATGTAGGGGCTGCGTTAAGATGAATCCCATCAAGCTCAATGGCAATCCCTAGCGAAGTCATGGTCACCTTCGCCCCCACCCAGGTATGCCATTTCGGAAGCCTGGACTTCATCGCCGACGATCTTGGCAAGCTCGTTCTTTCGTATTTGGATCGGATCCAATCTGAAAGTAATTCCGTCGCTCTCCTAGCCGGGCAGCCACTCGGATTAGGGACAAGGGTATCTCGTCCCTCGACAAGAAGATAAGCGAGTCCATTCTTGATGCGGGCGAGACCACCAAGGACGAGCCCCGAGTGGTGAGAAATGCCAGAAGATCACTCGGATCTAAAGGTCAGCCAAATCTGTCTTATTGTTCTTCTGACTTAGAGAGCAGGGCAGGGGGTTCTCAAGGCTTTCACGGCATCTTCGTGATCGAAGATCCACAGACTGAGTCCCAGCAACAGAAAGACGCCGCGGACGCCGCAGAAGCAGAGCGCCTTCGTCGTGAGGCACAAGAAACCCGTGCGAAGTCTCTCCAAGCTAGGAGCCGCAATGTTAATGAAGACATCCTGCAAATGAAGATGGGGAATCAATTGGTTTTCCATACTCCTCAGCAGAATATTATCGCATCGAAGATACTCCTTGACACATTGGGACCAATGCTCGGTTTTGACGGCCCAGCTGCTCCGATTGTGGCCCAAGTTAAGGCCATGGTGACGGCAGCCGCGATCCAAAGAAGATCGAGGAACCGGGGAGAAAGAGCACTCGCATCAGCAGAAGTCACCAGTCGCAGCGACAATACAGCCCGCAGTCGGGCCATGCGTGGCCGACTTGAACTTTGACGAGGTGAAGACGCCAGGCAGAGCATCAGTCGTGATCTTCGTGTAGACCTGAATGCCAGGCGGTGAGATCGAGAAGATGAGGAACGCCGCCGGCGCAAAGATGACTACGAACGTTTCGGCATCCGCCATGACGACCGCAGAAACATACACCGCCACGACAAGGGCGATAGCGAAGACCGCCGAGTCAGATCGCCTTCTCAACGCTCTCCACGTCAGCGCAACGATGGGCCTATTGAAGGGATCCGGCCTACACTCCTCGGCTTCGCCGAGTGGTTTGGCCTGAAGGTTTCAACCCCAAAGGCATAACCAAATTCGATGGAGAAAGAGATCCAGAAGCTTGGTTGCAAGTTTATTCCCTTGCGATCATGCCAGCCGGGGGCTATCACAACGTAATGGCTAATTATTTGCTGGTCACGCTTACCTCTTCGGCTCAAGCTTGGCTCACAGGACTTCCAGCGAATTCTATAGATTCCTGGGGAGATCTTTGTGAGCAGTTCATCACCAACTTCCAGGGCACCTATGAAAGACCTGGGACTCAGTGGGACCTGTACCAGCTTCATCAGAGGAGGAGCGAGACTCTCCGGGAATTTATCCGACGCTTCATGCAAAAGAAGAATACGATCCGGGACATCTCAGAGGCCGCGGTCATCGCAGCGTTCGAGAAGGGCGTCAACGACCCCGACTTGATTAAGAAGATGTCCTGGAAGCCGCCGACCACGGTAAGAGAAATGTTTGAATTAGTGGACCATTACACAACAGCCTCGGATGCCTTGGTCGAGCATCAAGACGATCGCCCATGGCATAAGGACAAGAAGGATCACGCCGAGTCCTCCAGGCAGCGGAATAAGAAGCGAAAGCCCGAAGAACTGGTGGCAGTGGCCGAGCGAGGCCGACCTCGCGCGCCACGGAAGGACGATTACGACATGGTAATGGATGCAACTTGCCCTTTCCATCCCAAAGGGAAACATGCTGCGAAGGATTGCTTCACTCTGAGAAGGTTTGCAAAGAAGTCCAACAAGCGGACGACCAAGGGTGAAGCAAAAGACGAGGCAAAGAAAAAACAAGATCCTCCTGAAGATGACGAGGGCGACTACCAGAAAAGGGAGCGCGAACTCAACTACATATTCGGGGGCTTGGCTGCTTATGAGTCTAAGCGAAAGCAAAAGCTTACCGTTCGGGACATCAATGCGGTTATGCCAGCCACTCCCCAATACCTCAGATGGTCCGAAGTCCCGATTGCCTTTGACCGCTCGGATCATCCAGATCACATCCCATATCCAGGTAGATATCCTCTTGTTTTAGACCCTGTGATTTGCAGTGTTAAACTCAAGAGGGTGCTGGTTGACGGAGGGAGCGAACTCAACGTCCTTTTCTCCAAGACTTTTGACGACATGAAGATTCCCCGCTCGGAGCTAAAGCGGGGCTCGTCGCCGTTTCATGGGGTAATCCCTGGGACCTCGTCGGTTCCACTTAGGCAGATCACTCTGCTAATCACATTCGGGACCAGAGAAAATTATCGGACGAAATATCTTAACTTTGAGGTGGCTGACTTCGAGACAGCATATCATGTCATCTTGGGAAGGTCAGGCCTAACCAGATTCATGGCCGTGCCCCATTACACTTAACTCGTCTTGAAGATGCCGGGCCGAAGGGAATTATCTCCGTCCGCGGCGACGTCAGGCAGTCTTTCGCGTGCGACAGAGAGAGCTGCGAGATGGCCGAAATGTAAGAAGTGGCAACCGACAGGGAGAAGATCCGGCAGGCGGCTGCACATCAGCAAGATGAAGGAGAAGTCCCAGCCAAGAAGTAAGCCAAGACAAGTATGAAGCCTGACGAGGGGACTAAGAAGGTAATCCTCGAACCATCCAACTCGGCTCAGATGGCTCTGATCGGGACAGGACTTAGTCCCAAATAGGAAAATGCGCTCGTCACCTTTCTTCGGGCCAACCGGGACATTTTTGCATGGAAACTTCTGACATGCCCGATGTCCCTAGAGAGGTGATCGAGCACTCTCTCAATGTTGACGAGAAGGCGAAGCCCATCAAGCAGCGGCTCCGATGATTCGCTCAGGATCGCCGAGAAGCCATCAGGGAAGAAATCACTAAACTTTTAGCCGCAGGCTTTATAAAAGAAGTGTATCATCCTGACTGGTTAGCAAACCCAGTTCTTATTCGCAAAAAGAATAAAAGCTGGCGCATGTGTGTTGATTATACCGATCTTAACAAAGCATGCCCGAAAGATCCGCTCGGCCGCCTCAGATGACCGGTGGTAGATTCAATCGCAGTCGCGGAACTCTTAAGTTTTCGATGCCTACTCGAGGTATTACCGATCAGCCGAAGAAGAAGATCAGATCAAGACTTCGCTCATCACTCCGCTTGGAGCATTTTGCTACGCCACAATGCCGCTCGGTTTGAAAAATATCGTGCAACCTATCACAAGCATAATACATGGGTGTTTTCACACTCAAATCGGACGCAACGTGGAAGTATACGTGGATGATGTCGTCGTCAAATCTCGTGCGAAGGAGGACCTCATATCCGACTTAGCCGAGACATTTGAAAGCCTAAGGGCCTACAAGATGAAGCTCAACCCCAAGAAGTGTGTCTTTGGAGTTCCCTCAGGAAAATTGCTCAAATTCATTGTGTCACAGCGGGGCATCGAAGCAAACCTGGAGAAGATCAATGCTATCTTGAAGATGAAGCCTCCGGCTTGCTAGAAAGACGTCCAGAAACTCACGGGCTGCATGGTGGCACTCAACAGTTCATTTCGCCTAGGCTTATGGGATGCCTTTTTCAAACTTCAAGAAGGTGGCAATTTTCAAGTGGATCGCCGAGGCACAAAGAAGCCGAGGAACTCAAGGCATTCTTATCCTCGCCATCGGTATTGGTCTCGCCAATGCTCGAAGAACCACTTTTGTTTCTACATTGCCGAACGACTATGTAGTCAAGACCGCAATCGTCAGAGAGCAGAGGAAGCTGTGGCACTCCGTAAGGTCCAATGACCGCCTTTACTTCATCAACGAGGTGTTAGGAGAGTCCAAGGCACGGTATCCATAGGTACAGAAATTGTTGTATGCCGTATTGCTTACCTCTTGCAAACTTAAACATTACTTCCAAGAACATTCAATTTCGGTGGTTACCACTTTTTCGATTGGGGATATACTTCACAACCCGGAGGCCACCAGATAATCGCAAAATGGGCAATGAGCTCGAGATTTTGAAATCTCTTCAGTCACAATGAAGAAGAAAGTCTCAAGCACGACTTCACCGCCGAGTGGGTGGAACTCCGCACCCCACGACTCTCGAGGAGCTTAAGTATTGACAATGTATTTTAATGGTTCCCCATGCTCACGGTCAGGGCAGGGTCGTGGTGCTCATCTCCGACTGAGAGAACGCCTCAAGTATGTCCTTCGATTCCATTTCCCAAGACCAAACAACGCTGTTTAGCACGAGGCACTCATCCACGGACCAGATCGCGATATCCTCTCGTCGACAATCGGGTCACTCGACCGCAAATGTGAAATGGGGTTAGTGTGAATGAGGGATCTAAACAGAGCTCCGCCAATGGAGGAACAGATTCTTCGCGATGTTGGTCGGGGAAAACGATGAAGAGTGAGACACAAGCAGATTATATCGGGTTCGAGCCCCCTGTGAGGGTAATAGCTCTACTCCGCCTTGCCCCGAGGTGAAGAACTTCACTATTCTTGAGTATGTGAGATGGTCTACACCGAGCTTGAGCGCATCTTGGTTATGCTCTATCGTTCTATTGCTTGTGCGTTGATGTCGTGTCCCCTCAAGCACGCCGTCTCGAGGAGTTTTATATTCTCCCGCCGCTACGTAAACGGCCAGAGAGATTCCTGAGGAGTGGCTTAGGCGCATTGAAAGTGGGCTATAACTGCTCCAGATCCGCCGCCCACAACCGCCTTAACTCGTGATTCAAGGTCTTGCTAACTGCCGAGTAAGCGCACGCACCCTGCCCCGAGCTGCACCTCCCGCCAGAGCCGAATCCTTGTCCGCCACCGAGGTCGAGAGGGCCAGTAGCTTAGGTCGATTGGTGATCCGCGCCTTGAGCCCAAGCTAAGAGCCTTGTTGACCATGCGCTGACCCATTAGAGGTTTCTAAGTCCTCGTCAGGCCCCCGAGGCTCAAGGTCGTGTCAAGCACTTGGAACGACTTCGAGCCTCACTTAAATGGTCAAGGAACGGATTGGCCGCCTGAGCCCAAGGTCGAGGTCGGGTGAGGTCAATGGGAAGGTTCCCGCACGGTTACACCAAGCACCTTTGGGCTTCCAAAACTCTCAGACGGACACGATCTTGCAAATGAAACACCTAAGTAACGCCAACCCACCCAAGGTCATTAATCACGCCGAATCGCAACCCATGTGTCTTTTGAGGGATCCCACCGATGATGAGCAAAGAGTTATAAAACCGATCCAATAACACCTTTGGGAAGTTCTCGATCTCACCGCAATTCTTGCACCCCAAGCTTTTTGCCTGTGCCACCTTGTTCTCACTAACTGCATTCAAGCAATCCTCTTATGGTCAAGCTCAGGAAGAGCTTCCTGTCGGCGGCGAGGCTGAAGGAACTCGAAGACCTTGGGCTACTGGACCCGGCGACATGGCGGACGCCGGGCGAAGAGACCGAGCCAAGGCCATGAGACGACGAACTCGTCAGCACCGAGCACTACATGCTCTTTGGCCTGCGAACGCCGGAGAGCGATTTCATAGCGTCGGTGCTCGCCCAATGCGAGATTGAGCTCATCAACCTGGTGCCGAACTCGATCCTCCTTCTCTCCATCTTTTCTCATCTGTGCGAGGGGTTCCTTGGAATCCTCCCCACCCCCTCGCTTTTCTTTCGTTTCTTCTCCTTGTTCCACTCAGGGAAGGACCCCGTAGTCGAATGTCTTTACTTCCGGCTACGGGCAGGGCTTCCTTGGTCCTTCCCTCAAGTCCGCGCTCGAGATTCCCTCGGATCGTGGACCGAGTGCTGGTTCTACTTGAAGAGGGGTGAAGGCGGCGGTGGCATAATGAAGGACTCCCATTATCGGGAAAAAAGGAGACTCGGAGGCGACGATTGGAGGTCGATCAAGAGGCCATCGCCGCCATCCACATCTCGCGCCATGCACGGCCTCACCGCAAGTGCCATCGCTAACGACTACCGCAAGAACCGGTGTTCCTCTGCGAAAAGGGTGCACCCATTCTACGAGATCAAAGGTCGTGGATTTAACCTAACTCGCGAGGGCACGCCGGTAAGTTCTTTTCCCTTGTGGCTTGCTCGAATTCAATCCTCGAATTTCTCTGACAATCTTGCCCCTCCAGTAGCGCCGAAGGAATCCTGGATCTTGGCCCGGATGTCCGAGATGTTCGAAAAAGCTATGAACGAATACACCATCTTGGCCCGGATGTCCGAGATGTATGGTATGTTGTCTGGCCTACATGGAGGTCCTTCGATGGTACCATTCACCAGAAGAGCTTTGGATAGGTTGGCATATGCAATAAGAAGAGATGAGAGCAGTGATGATGTGCAGAGAACACTAGATTTCTTCAAAGAAATGCAAAGCCAGAGTAGGAATTTCTTCTATAGTGTTCAAGTAGATGATGCTTGTCGTGTTAAAAATATATTCTGGTCACATGCAGTTTATAGGCTAAATTTTGAGTTTTTTGGAGATGTGGTGACTTTTGATACTACATACAAGACCAATAAATATGATATGCCATTTGCACCTTTTGTGGGTGTGAATAATCATTTTCAGAGCACTTTGTTCGGTTGTGCATTGCTTAGAGAAGAGACGGTTGATAGTTTCAAGTGGTTGTTTGAAACTTTTAAGCAGTGCATGCATGGAAAGGAACCAAAGTCAATACTAACAGGTATCAATAATGCGTGAGGCCTATATTTTTTAGCATATTCTTCGGTGTTTTATATTTGTAGTACAATTCAATTATGACTTTGTGAGAGTACATTCTGAAACTTATTTTCATGCATGATCAGATAATTGTCATCAAATGGCATTAGCTATTGCAGATGTTTATCCCAATTCATCGCATCGTATTTGCAAGTGGCATGTACTAAAGAAAGCAAAGGAAAATCTCGGCAACATTTTTAGCAAACGGTCTACTTTCAAAGAAGATTTCAACAAGGTACTCAATCAGTCGCTGACAGTACAAGAATTTGAGCATGCATGGAAGGAAATAATTTGCAAATATGGGTTGGAAAACACTTCGTACTTGAAACATATATGGGATATTAGGGAAAGGTGGGCATTTCCATGTTTTACTGACTTGTTCTATGCTGGAATGACGACTACTCAAAGAAGTGAGTCCGCAAACCATGTGTTTAAGATGTTTGTTACACCTTCATGCTCGATGAGTGGGTTCGTGAGAAGATATCAAAGATTCTTTATTGACAGATTGCAAGTGGAGGATGCAGAAGAATTCCAATCTGAAAATGTGAGTATGCTTGATATTGAGATGTGTTTTACTTGCTTTTATCAGTAGTTGAATCTGTATTTTTTATAAAACTTTGCAGAATAAGATTTCACCATGTTCAAGATCACCAATCGAAAGACATGCTTCAAAAATATATACTAGAGTGGTGTTTGATTTATTTAGCAAACAACCGGATGAGAGCTTATCGCTTATGGTTCAGCATACATCCGAGAATGAGAATGTTGTTAAAGTAATCTACTTGGGAGGAGAAACATGTGACATCTAGAGACTAAAAAGAGTTTGAGGTATATGCCGATAGTAAAAATGTGAATATTGTTGTGCTTGTAAGATGTTTGAGCATAAGGGCTTATTATGTCGCCACTTACTGTGGTATGCTTTATTATGCAACAATAAAATATAACATTTGTATTAAGTGTTCATACAATAGAGAAGTAACTCATAGGTGTTTTGTTAGGTCATGATTCAGCTTCGTGTTTGCCATATTCCGTAGCGCTTATATATCAAACATTGGACAAAGGACGCGAGAGAAAATGTACCACCAAATCTATTTGGATACAAGGATGATGTTGATGCTGTGAGCATCTAAAACATACAGCATGCAATGCTCCATAGATCATGTGCCGAGTCATGAGGCTTGGAAATACAAACATTGATACATACAAGAAAACAATGGATGTCATAGGTAAACTAGTGGCGGACCCGAAGAGGACATTATCTTTGGGGATGATGATCAAGATATGGCAACCCATAGGAGGTCTGAGCGGCAAACAAATTATACTCAACATATTGAGGTGGGTGGATATTTAGATACCTATTTATCCGGGGAAGACAATAGGGAGGAAATATCATGGTAGATAATGTACCTCCGTTATATAAACGCGGGGTAGAGGAAGGCCAAGGTCGAAAGAATAAAGTCTTGTGGAGAAGAAGCTTGCATTAAAAGATGAAGGCGGAAAAAAAGGCAAGATTAACAATACGCAAGATGGTGAAGCCGTTGGAGGATGGAGCGCATGCGCAGTAATAACGATGAAAGCATAATACCACCCGGTATCTCCAAGGTATTGTATGTAATGGTGGAGAAGGGCATAATGCCAAAACGTAGGGAAGCTATCTAGTTATGTTAGGAAGTATCAATACAAGTGATGATGCATTTGAAAGTGATACATACTTCGGATACTGTTCTATTCGTTGCAATCTTATTAGCTTACATTTCTTAGTAAAATTACTATTGTTACATAATTTTTGAAAAAAAATTTGGTACAGATTGGAGAATATATGAAGTTATTATCTTTCCTGTAAAAGATACTTGAGCAATATATATATTCTGATCTCATTGAAACCTCAAATGCATTTTGCTTGTACTGTTTAGATATTTAAACATCGTATGGCATGTAGTAGCATCTTCCAAAGAGATGTTCAAAATATTTTTATGTGATAAGATGGAGAGTTGAGTGAGTAATCAAAAATTTGAAATTTAGCAAAGACATTAAAGTAGTATGAGGTATTGCATACAAGCAAGAAACTTAGGTCCTGGTAGAGCTCCTGATTCCAAATTTCACCGAGATCTGAAACTTATAGGCTAAAATAAAGTAAATTAAGTTTATATTTTAGTCTAAAATGTAAACAAGATGATCCATCTAAACACTCTTAATATACTCACAGCCCAAATTTCATGAATGGTGAAGAATTTTTAGCTCACCAGATTCTCGTAACTCGAGAAGTCAATTCTACCAAATGCACTCTTAGTACCTGAATATAATCTTATTCAAAGCCGTTGGTACGTTGAATTTGGTATATCAAGATTTTTTATTGAAACAAATTGAAAATAGAAACTGACTTCGATAAAAAAATTGATACTGCGACATGAAACGCCTTGCACATTTTTGATAGTGAAATACCTCGGGTCTTACTTCATAAAAGGAGAGATACTTACATGTACAAAGCATAATAGAATTTTATTCCGAATCATTAAAGATACTTACATGTGCCAACCGACATCCAATAATTTATTAGAAAATTTTTACTTCTGTAAGATGAATGAACTTGGCATGTAGCTTAATATTGTGCAGGACTACCTTCATCATAAGTACTAACATATCTATTTATTGTGTAATTGTCGTGCTTCAGGCTACTACTTTCACATATACTTTCACATATTTAGGTAGAGCATTTCAGCAAGAAGATTTATCCCGTATTGCGTATGCACAAACAGGAAACTGAGAACCCATAATAGTATTTTATTCGAAATCATTATTATGTCAGATCCGTACATCATGAGCATTTATTGAAACAAACTTAAATAGAATCCGAATTTGGAAAAAAGCTATCGCCACATTGCACTTGACTATATTTAGACAGCTTAATGAAACCAGAGGTTTCATTGAGTACAAATATGGACTAATCTAGCTCCCGAGGAGACTAAGTTGCTGCTTGATGTAGCCTGGGAGAGTGGCTTCATTGTCTTTGAATGTCATCAGGTGCATCATGAATTGCTTCCTTAGCTCGTACGAATCCTGCTAGTCAATGAAGTAGAAGTAAAAAGGGATATTTAGTACATGGAAAATTGGGAAGTATCATATAGCATATGATAAGAACTGAGTGTGGAGTATATGATAGCACTGAAACATAGATTGCAACGTATTGGAAAGTGTATGCTCAAATATTTTTTTACGAAGTACGTTGAAACATATGTAAACACTGACGTTGGAGATTGTTTCAGCATATACTCTCTTATGAATGGCTAACATAATGTTGCATGAAGCTGGTAAACAAGTAAAAAGGAAATAAGGGAATAGGTAACTTAATTACCTCACTTATGGGATTTACAAGCATGACCATCCCAATTCCACATGTAGTTGAAGACAAAAATCCACAGCTTGACAATCGATAAGGAAAATAATTGTTGGTCAGAGTATATAATTTCTAACAAAAATTTGAAAAGGACTGTGGGGGAAATCGACCAAGAGTATCGCTTCCTAGATGTCCTCCACAATTTCATAGTCCCATGCTCTAAATCTTCATCCCACTGGATGGCTAGTCTCATGCATTGCATTAGGGCGCTACAAATAGTGATACTTATCTTTTCATGTCTACATGACTGGATTCACCAAGAGGTCCTCTTGCATTTAAGGAATCTAGGACCGATATCTTCTTATTCTCCATGTCAAAAGCATATAGAGTGTAGTGGTTGAAAAGGTGTACAGGTATCAATATCTGCATACATAACAAAACTTCAAAAGTATGTGGTGGAAATTATTGTTATGTTAAGATTGCTAGATTGGTGATACCCACCATGTGACAATTGGAGACATTATATACTATTTTTGGCCTTGTGAAATGAGCAAACTGATGTGTAGGTTGCCAAAATTCCTCTCCGGCCACTGCATACATCTAGATATATGTAGGAGTTAGCAAACAAAAAGGCATGCCTGCAATTATTATAGAGATCAATTGGAAATGGCTTTACCCCGAAGTCCTGGTTTATGAAATGCCTCCAACCCAAGTAATTTGTGTTTTTGAACCTCTCTATCTCAAGACGGCAGAGCTACTTAATTGCAAAATTCAAGCAATCGAATCCATGCGCCATTCATTGCAATCGCTTGGAGATCCCTTAGAGTCAATGATATGTCAACGGCCTGAGCTTTTGGGCCAAATTTCATCAGAGAAATTACATTTAATTTGCTATCAAGAAAAGATTGTAATAAAAAGGCATGTAAACAACAAGATCTTACCCTAGCAAGGACGTGTCTGATGCTGATGTAATATATGAATATAGTGAATCAGCCACCTTTTCATCATGCCTGCCTAAAGGGCAATACTTGGTCAGGAAGGGTGACATGAGTTTCTTGCTAGTTTTTACGATCCTCTTTGTTTTTTCCTTAAGAAGGTGAGAAGGTGGGTTCTCAACAGTATATTTCCGTCTCTTACAATCCTCATTTCCAAACTCTTCAAGTAGTAGAATCTTGCATTGATTAGTCATTCTTGTACCTGATCTTGGTGATATGATAGTGTCCTTTTGTTTGACGAATCTGTTGTGCACTTTGCTATAAGAAAAAAGGTGATAGATGATATAATGTAAATAAGTAGAATGGAAGTAGTACCAGCGAACATCTTGCTAGGATTTGATAGAGGAATCTGATTAATTGTGTTTAAAGGAATGGCAGGACCATCATCACTTGCCTTTGGAGTAGTACAATTGGCTTGATTCATATCAATTATTCCTTGAATTAGTGCAAGATGAGGACTATGAGCTTCATTTGCCTATAAGGTCATAGATATTACAAGCAAACATAGTAGTATGTAAAAAGTACCTGAGTAGGCAAACATTTGAGTAGGAGTTGAACAATTAGCCCTTGCCAGCGGATTGGTACAATTAGTTTGATTGTTATTAATTGTTTCTTGACTTATTCCAAGATCAAAACTAGGAGCTTCAATATCCTTTGCGGAACAATTTCGTTGAGCATATATTCCCTGAGTAGAGCACACTGACTTGTGATAATCATTTCCTTGCAACGAGTACATGGCAAAAAAGACATGCGTACTTGTCAGTGTGATTACAAAAGATTACAAGTTAGATTTGTATGAAGCAATTTAGATATGGATTTACCTGTTTGTTCATTCAACCCAAGAACATTGCGAAGTGTCGCCTTAACTGCTATCCTCAATACATAAAGAGTGGTTTCATCCATTACTTTTCTAAACCTTTGTAATGCTTCAGCAAAAGTTTTGTTGTCGCATATATTGACGAAATCTGATATATCCTCCAATATTAAGCTAAATTCACCATATGCATCTCCCACCACCTCGTTGATCAGACCTTGTGCCTTTAAACACAAACATTTGAAGAATCACTCAGGTCATGCATGAACAAATGAAATCGACAGTTGTCGGTGTTTCGTATAACCGGCAAGTAAATTTGTAAGTACAGGGGCAGCGCGTCCCCTCTCCTTGAATGGTTAGACTACAGGAGTCCCGGATGTATACTGGTTCGGGCGAAACGTCCCTACTTCCAGTTCGTGGTGGCGGTTTGTATTGCTCAAGATGCAAGGAGCTACGAGGGATTACAAGCAGGGCTAAGGACAGTCCTCTCGCCGTCCGAGTGGAGGTGCTCGAAGCGCTTGTTTCGGTCGAAACTCGAGCTGAATCACGCTGGGAAAAACCGACGCGCGTGGTTTTTTGTTTTTGGTCGCCTTTTTCGATGGCCCCGCCTCATTATATAGGCGGAAGCGGCAAAGTTACACGGGAGTTTGAGGAAAGGTAGGGGCATGCTATGCCCGTGAGTCCCGATCTTTGGTCTAGATGATAGACAGTTCCTCGCTTGGCCCATGCCGGTTAGACACAACGGACGTTGTTCGCTGGGAAGCGCGCACCGCCTCCGTCACACTGCCGATAGCGGACGCGAGGGGACGGCACTTGACTCCGTGACCCTCAGTCAAGATTGGGAAGGAGCCACTGTCCCAAGATGGTCGCCGTGTCCGTGGGGCGGTGACCAAATTTGTTGCCGACTATCGACGTGGCGGAGGTCGAGGAGCCGGTTGTCAGGGGGCCCTACCAGGGCTGTGCTCTGAGTTTCGGGCGCCGGACCAGAGGTCGTTTGAGCCGGCTGGATCGCTGCACTCGGTCCAGTCGGAGCCTTTTGGCGCCGGACCGGGGTTGGAGCTTCGGGCCGGACTGGGATCGCGGAGCCGTGGATCACCGTCAGGTCCAGGGGAGTCGGGACGCCGACCCGGCTGGGTCGGAGCCCTCTCCTTGGCTATAGCCGGGCCGAATCCTTTATCCCCGTGAGGCCTTTGACTAGAACATGGCCCAGAACGATCCGCCCTCTTTGGCACCACGTGCTGCCTCCAGTCTCGCTGCCATGCAAGAATGATCTTAAAATAGATGTATACCTTGCTGGGGGGTACCCCTGGTATGAGTATTCGTCAGTAGCCCCCAGGGCCATCCTGAAACACAGGCGTTCCTGAATGGACCCTTCGTCTTCGGTGGCACGGTTTCTCCGTACGCATGGTGACGCTTCGGCTTCCGACGCCCTCCTTTATTGGAGGCCGCCCGACTTTCGTGTCTTGAGTGGTCGACGAAGCTGGGGAGGATATCCGCCTGGCTTGGTCGTCCGGCCTTGTCCGTGTGCAAGACGAAGCGCATCGGTGGTGTAGCCCGAGAAAGGTGCTCTGAGAACTGGTTATGTCTCTTTAGCCTGTGTAGAGAATCCGACTGGGAGCGCGTGAGTGGATTAGAGGGTTGCCTTTGTTATGCGACCCGCCTAACCCGGGTCGGCCGGTCTCGGTCGGTGTATGCGAGCGCACTCGGCAGTGGTAGCCTCGAGCCCCGAAAGGTGCTCCGGGAGTGGTCGAGGGTTATATCGCCGGCTGAGTCAAACCGATTTGGTCGGGGGGCTTTTAGATAAGATCCAAGCGCTGGTTTTACGTCGAAGCTAGTCGTTGCCGTGGACGACCAAACGCCTTGGGCAAGGTTTAAGTGTCCGAGTGCTAGTTTTACGTCGAAGCTAGACGTTGCCGCGGACGACCAAATGCCTTGGGTGAGGTTTAAGTGTCCGTGTGCTAGTTTTACGTCATAGGTAGACGTGTTAGTAAGGCTGGTTTAACGCCGGAGCTAGGCGAGACTTTAGCCGGTAGGGATGCCTAGATGCCTTGGCGAGGTTCTGGTTTCCGAGCGCTTGTTTTACGTCGTAGCTAGACGACGGTGGCCTGGTTTAACACCGGCTAGGCAAGGGCATCCGCCCCAGTCCTCGCCCGCGAGGGCGCCTACCGGGAGTAGGCTGTTGTCGGTCCCACGATACGCCCCATCCGCAGTGTGGGACCCGAGGGGTGAGCAAGCGCAGGTTTACTATACGCCGGCCAACACCGTGCTCGTGGAGCTATTAACGGTTATCCGAGTGGGCCCCCGAGATCACGCGACCTCCGAGCGGACGATCCTCACGCTGGTGTCCGACCACTGGGTGACCCATAAAAACCTTTTTTACTCGATCCCCATCAGACATACCGTCTTCACGACCCAGAGCGCACTGGCCGCCACCCGCCGACGGTTCCATGGGAGAGCTTGAAGTATGGTCTCGGACACGAAGTTAGGGCGATTAGGTCGTCCACGACCTAACTAGAGACCCACCGAGGGTTCGCTTTGTCTCGCCGTGATGTTTTATTTACCGGGCGCTTTGGGATCCACTTGGTGAATCTGCCTCGACCTATTCACGCTTAGGCTTATTGCCATGCGTGAGCCATCGAGCTTTCGCCACCTCGAGGCCACCGTCCGGTAGGGACTTTTTCATAATTGCTTCGATCCATGTTGGCCCAGCCTGCAGGCGAGATCGAGAGGTCGTAGCGGTGTATCGGCCGAAGCGGTCTTCTGGCACCTCCTTTTATTCCAGCGGCATGGCGTGGCGGTCCAATGGGACGGACGACGCTTCATCTGAGAAGGGGTCCAGTTTGACTGGCGTCCGCCTACCGATGCAAGTAATTGACAAGCAGAGTGCCGGGGCACATTTTGCCATCGCCGCCGCTTTGCTTTTGCCTTTTCCCACTTTTTTCGCGTTTCGCCCCGAAGTCTCGTGGTCCGAAGCGTGTTCCCGATCGACTATGAGTTGCACTGCGGTACTTCTTCCACCAAGGCACTACTGAAGTCGTGAGCCGCTAGGGCGAGGCCGAGCACTTGGATTGGAGGATTATCGCAGGGAACCGAGTAGTCGGTCGGGTCATAGTCCCATGTGGGCGTAGGGAGCTGAAGCCCCCGAGCGGTGCGTGGGGACCAAGCTGTGGTCGCCGCACAACGCTCGAACTCGGAGGAGTAGGAAAACAAGGGCAAGGAGGAGAAGAAGTTTTAGGGATAGAATTGCCTTAACTTTTACTCCTCACGCTGGAGACGCCGCTACCATTGGCCTTGTCATTCGGCTTTCCACCAGGGTGGCGAGGTAATGGGCCTTTGGTCCTTTCTGGGGCTGCCTGCCGCTTCGCTTGTGTTGGCATCGACCGCCCAAACTTTCAGAGCCGAAACCGGCGGGTCGCGCCACGCCTTGTTCAAGCGCAGTCCTTCCACCCCATACCGCCCCGCCACATTTTAATGCGCGGGGAGAGGGAAGGCACGCCCCTGCCGTGGCGGACGTGGAGTTAGTGCGCCAGACGGCGCTTCGGCTGGGCGACGCCGCTGGCCGCCCGCCCCACCTCATATATAACATCATGGGCGCGAAGCGCAGACTCCAACCAATTGCTTTCGCCTCGCCGCATACCCCGCACTTCCCTTCGACACAAACAAGGGGGGCGGCTCCCGCGCTTCGAGTCGGCGAATGGCGAGCTGGTGGGACGACCGGAGAGCCGGCAAGCGGGAGGCGGCGGCGGACTCACGGGGCTCGGACCCCAAGGCCCCTCGCCGATGTTGGGTCCACCGCGCTTTGCGGAGGCAGATCACCGCCTCGCCGGCCTTCTCCAGATTAGGGACTCCTTATGGGGTGAGTCCCTTTACTGTGTCTCTGTGTGGCTTCGATTCTACCTTGCTGATGCCGAGTTGCTTTTTCTTTTTCTTTGGCCTCGCTCAAAGCTCGCGCCAGCCGCCTGTGGCGCTGTCGGCGGGCTGGGCGGGAGTGGATGCCGCCCGAGCGGCGTCTGGCGCTCCTTGGTCGCGGCGGGCGATCCCCCTGGGCGGGGAGCCCGGGCGGCGGACCTGTCGGCCGCATTGGCGAGGCTGAAGGCCTCCTTCGACGTCCAGGCCGCGAGGGCCGCTTCCCACGAGGCAGATGCGCTGTGGCAGCGGGCCCAACGCCGGGCCGCTGAGGAGGAGCTCGCGAAGATGCGCGAGGAGGTTCTGGCGCTGCGGGCCCGGGCTGAGATGACCGAGGAGGAGCTCGCGAAAATGCGCGAGGAGGTGGCGCCGCTGCGGGCTCGTGCCGAGGACACCGGGGAAGAGCTGGCCAGGCTTCATGCGGAGCGCTGGTCGACGCGGGAGAACCTCCTGTCCATGATCCGCCCGGCCTTCGAGTATGGGCAGGAGCTCGAGCCGTGTGGGTGAGAACCTGCCGGCCGGAGGATATCGCGGCCGCAAAGACGCTCGCTCACCCAGGCGACGGACGCCTTAGCCGACCTTCCCCGCGCCTTGCGTGAGCGTTCTGCCCGAGAGAGGCGGGAAGCTGCTGTTGTCGCGGCAGAATACATGCTGGCTTGCTGGGCCAGCCGTGATGCCTCCTTCGACCCAATGGCGCTGCGGCTGCCGGATCGAAGGTGACGCCGACCGGGCTCGCCGGTGCGCATCGGCGTGAGATGGTGGCAGGGCTAGGCGCGGTCGTTGCAGCAAAATGATAGCCCGACGATTTATGATGCTCTCCGCTGAGGATCTCATGAACGCCCGGACTTAACTTTTTGTTTTTTGTGTAATGCATATGTACGTTATGTCGTGGACTTCGGGGACTTTGCTTGATATTCCGTATTCCCTTTCTGTGATGAGCGCCGTCAACGATCAGAGCCTTTGGGAACCGCTGGGGTTGCTAGGGCATAGGCCAGAGCGCTAACACTTTGAACAAAATGCGAGAATAGCCAAGGACTTAGCGGCCTGGGGGCGTGTCCCCAATCGACCTTGGATCGCCTTGTATGGGCACTTCCCTCGACCGCAAGACGCTACTTTGCAACCGTAGCCGCTGGGGCGTAGGCCATAGCATTTGGGTCGAGGGGTTTCGCTATGCGACACGATGGTCGGTCAGACGCGACCCTAGCGGCGGGCAAGACAAAGCAGCCCGAAGTCGCGCGTGAGGACCAAGACGTGGTCGGCACGCGATGCTTTGAGTCCGAGAGTTTTGGCGGAAACACGAGGAAGAGGATGAAATTCAAGGGTAGAACCTCCTTAACTTCTCGATGTTCCACACGTTGGGTACAATGTTGCTCTTCGCGCCCTTGAGTCCAAAGGTGCTGGGTCGAGGACCTCTACTACGGAAGGGTCCTTCCCACGGAGGAGACAACTTAGGCCGCTAACGTTGGATCGAACTCGCACAGACCAGTCGCCAACGCCGGCGACCTCCGCGAATTGCTGATCGTGGTAACGCCAAGCAGCGATCTATCGACATTTGGCCGATCACAGAACGCCACGCCCGCGGCCTCGCCGAGCCTGGTCGATCGCGCCTTGTTGTGCTGTCGAGCCCCAAGCCTCATCGAAGGCTTGCGCCGGGGGCGCCAGACCCTGTCGGTTGGCAAGACGGTTTTGCGCAGTGACACCGTAGAAGAAGAATGGTGTAAATCCGGCCGACTGTGTCGGCGCGTGGTCCGTGAGGGCTCCAAAGGACGGGAGGGCGCTTCGCCGCCCATCGTCCGTGAATTTCTTCAATCGATCAAGATTCGAGGCTTGAGCCCTTGGAGGATCATACCGCTCGCCTGGCCGACCGCCGCTGGTCCGCTGGATGGGCTACCGCTGCCCGCCGACGCGATGTTGAAGTCATCGCAGTAACTCGAGGAACTCCTTCCCCGTGAATCGCGGCGCTATCGGGTGATGATGGAGTTCGACTCAAACCGATAAACGATGTCGCGAAGAAGTTGTCGCCAAGGCCGTCGGGTGATGATGGCGCACGGCTTTGCTTCTATCCACTTGGTGAACTTGTCGATCGTGACAAGGTGTGAGTCAAGCCCCCGGCACCTTCTTGTAGGGTCCGACCTGATCGAGTCCCCAAACGGTGAATGGCCACGGACGGGATCGCTTACAAGGCTTGCACAGGAGATGCGTCACGAGCAAAGAATCGACACCCTTCGCAAAGTGACAATTTGTTTCGACGTCGCCACGGCGGTCGCATTAATAGAAGCCTTGACGAAGGCTTTTCCTTTACGAGGGACCAAGGGCGCGTGTGGTGGCCGCAGATACCGCCATGAATATCGAAAGCGCAGCTTCGCCCTTGGTCGGCGGGATGCACTCGAGGACTCTGAGGGGCTCCTTTGTAGAGGCCTTCTTCGACCAGACGGCGATTTTGCCCACCGAAGCGAGGCGCCGGCCTCGGTTGGGTCGCAGGGAGCGATCCGTCACCACCGGCCGATGAAGGGCTTCCTCCAATGAGTCGGGTCGAACGAACATGCCACGACCCGACTCGATGGTTCCGCCGCTCCACCGCTCGGGGTCGGAGCGGTCGCACCGGGAGTCTACCGGTCGGTCATCGGCGTAGTCCAAAATGACGGAAGGTCGAGGAGGTCGGAGACGAAGATCCCAAAGGGACCGGTCTTTGTCGAGGCGAGGTTACTAGGTAGTCGGCCTCACCATTGAAGCGCTTGAGCTGGTGAAGCTCAAGCCCTTGAACCTTTCCTTGAGTTTGCGACCTCTGTAGTACGCCGCCATGCGGGCATCACGAGGCTCGAGGCCTTCATGACTTGGTCGACAACAAGCTTGGAGTCACCGCGGCACGAGAGTCGGCGCTACGAGGTCGGGCAGTGATCCGGAGACCGTTGACGAGTGCTTTGTACTTAGCGGCGTTGTTGGTCGCAATACTGGCGTACCGAATGGCGATTAGAGCTTGTTTCGAGTGGGGAAACGAGGACGCACCCAAAGACTGCCTGTTTTGGTGTAGGACTCCGCCGGTACATCGCCCAAGACTTCGGGTCTTCCAGCACGGCGCGCTACCGAGCTTCGTCCACTCGACGACGAAGTCGGCCAAAACTCGCGATTTGATCACCGTCCTGGGACGATGATATGTCGCGGGTCGTTGAGCTCAAGTGCCCACTTGGCGATTCTTTCGGAGGCGTCAGCGCTTATGCGACGATCTCCCGAGTGGCGAGGAGGTCACCACGAGACGGGTGCCGGCCGGGTAGTGGACCACTCCTCTTCGTGATGAGCACCGCAGATAGCAACTTTTGCACTGCTGGTACCGAGCCTTGACTCGGAAAGTACTTTCACCGATGAAGTACACCGTCACGACCTTGAGCACATGGCTCTCTTCGTTCGCTTTACGATGAGCGCCATACGACGACCGGTCGCGGGCGGCGTAGAGGAGGAGCGATTCTTCTAGTGCCGGAGCGACCAGTACCGGAGGTGAGGTCAGGAAGGCCTTCAGGCGGTCGAGGGCCTCCTGGGCCTCGCGGGTCTAGCTGAAGTGGTCGGACTTCTTGAGCAGCTTGTAGAGCGGCATTCCACGCTCGCCAAGGTGAGACACAAAACGGCTCAAGGCTGCAAGGCATCCGGTCAACTTCTGGACTTCTTTCAGGTTGGCTATCAGGCCCATCTTCATGATCGCGGATATCTTCTCCTCGGTTGGCCGTCTGCGTCGCGTTTCGAGATGATGAAGCCCAGTTTTCCTTTGGGGACCCAAAACGCACGATTTCGGTTGAGCCTTATGCAAAACCGCCGAGGTTTGCAAAAGTCTCTTCTAAGTCGCATGACGAGATCGCTAACCTTCTTAGTTTTGACGACGATGTTGTCAACGACGCCTCGACAGTTACATCCGATTTGTCGTCGAAACACGCTTGCATACATCGCCGGTATGTAGCACCCGCTGCTTTTTAGACCAAACGCTATCGTTCGACGTGAACAAAACGAGCCGAATGGAGTGATGAAAGAGGTCGCGAGCTGGTCGGACTCTTTCATCGCTATCTGGTGGTAGCTTGAGTAGGCATCCAGAAATGATAGGGATTCGCACCCCGCGGTGGAGTCGACAACTTGGTCGATGCGAGGCAATGGAAAATGGTCCTTGGGATATGCCTTGTTCAGGCCCATGTAATCAACGCACATTCTCCATTGCCCCGATTTCTTTTTTACAAGTCATAGGTTGGCTACCACCGGGGTGACGGACCTCTTTTATAAACCATGCAACGGCTTGGCGATCGCTGGCCGATGACCTGCGCCTTTCCTCGCCGAAGCGGCATAGCGTTAGGCATGCACCGCCTTGAGCCGGTCTGATGTTCAAGGAGTGCTCGGCGATTTCCTCGGATATACCGCATGTCGACGGCTTCCATGCGAAGACATCCCGATTAGCGTGGAGGAAGTCGACGAGCGCGCCTTCCTATTTGGCGGGAAGCGTGGCTCCGATCCGCACGGTCTTGGCCAGATCTTCGGGATCGACCGTGACCTCCTTGGTGTCCTCGACGGACTTGAAGGAGCCAGGCCCCGACTTGCTGGAGTCGGGGGCGGATTCGGGGGTTTCCCTCTGAAGGATTTCGAGCTCGGCGGATGCAATGATCGTCGAAGCCAGGTCGCAACTTCTTTGCTTGCAGTTGTAGGCGAGCTGAAAAGACACGGCCACGGTGATGACTCCCCACGGCCCCGGCATCTTTAGCTTGAGGTAGGTGTAGTTGGGGACCGCCATGAACTTGGCGTAGCATGGCCTCCCCATGATGGCGTGGTAGGAGCCAGGAAACTCCACGACCTCAAGGTGAGGGTTTCGTCCGAAATTTTCGGGCCCCTGAAGGTGACCGGCAGACGATCCGCCTGAGTGGGTAGGCTGCGCAGGTTAGGGACGACGCTGTGGAGAGCGCCATGTTTCGGTCGAAGACGCGGCGAGGATCCCTATGGCGCCAAAAGTCTCAACATAAAGGATGCTGAAATGCCGCCGCCATCCATGAGCACCTTAGACAGCGCCGACCCACGGGGGCCACGCACTCAGGATATCTCCCCAAAGTGCGGAACGTGGTCGGGGTGGTCGGCTCGATCAAAGGTGATCGGCGACGACCACCGGAGGTACTTAGGCACGCGGGCCGCTGGTGTGGACCTCTTGGCGCAGCTTGAGCCGCCGCTTGTTGGCATAGCTCGGCCGGTCGCCAAGATCATGAGGCGCCCGCCGAGTTCCGGAACTCGCGTCTGCCCCCTCCCGCATGGGGCTGGCGCGGTTCGCTTTTCCTTTACGCAGGGCTCCGAAATGAAGCGCTCGTGGTTTCGTAATCCTCAGTGACTTGTGCTTGACGGGTACTGTGGTGCGACACTGGCCGTCCATCGCCTTTTGAAATGGTCGGGTCCGACCGCACTGCCGCTTGGCAGGCGGTGCGGTCACGACCTCAGGCCTTCGTGGTCTCGCTTCCTTCCGCCTCGCTTGCTCCGAGCGGCTGGAGGGGCGCCTGTCTTTCTTGGCCTTCCCTTGTCGAAGATGGCCCCCACAGCCTCCTCGCCAGAGGCGTGGTTGGTGGCGATGTCGAGAAGCTCTTTGGTGGTTCTGGGCTTGGCGCAACCCAGCTTATGTACCAAGGCTTTCGAAGTAGTGCCAGATGAATGCTCCGGACGGCGTCCTGCGTCAGAGATGTCGGGAGCTCACAGCCTTTGTTGGGAGAACCGCGGATGTAATCCCGAGACTCTCCCTACTGGCCGCTTGCAGACTCTTTAGGTCTCAGAATTCTGTGCGCTTGTAGGTGCCCTGGAAATTGCCGACTAAGAGGTTCTTCAAGTCGGCCCAGTTCCTAATGACGTCTGCGGGCAAGTACTCGAGCCAGGCTCGAGCGGAGTCCGCGAGATAGATGGGGAGGTATTGGACGATAAAAAGATCGTCTGTAGCTCCCCCCGCCCGGCATGCGAGCCGGAAGTCTTCCAACCAGACACTAGGGTTTGTCGCCCCAGTGTACTTGGTTATGTTGGTGGGCGCCGAAACCGACGGGAAGTCCACATGGCGGATCTCCCGCCAAACGCCCGAGGCCCAGGCCGTCGTGGCTCGGGCACGGGTGGCGCCGCCATCGCCTCGCGCCCACGACGGGCCAGCCGCAAGTCTGTTACCCTTTTTTGTGCCTCGATGGTGCTGCACTGCCGCGGACGTCGCGGCTTTCGCCCAGGTGCTCACGTGCTGGAGTGCGGGAGGCCTGGGTCGCCCGAGGGCGGAAGGCCACGGACCCGACGATCCAAGGGGTCAAGGGCTTGGGTGGCTTGAGGAAGCCCCCGAGTGGGGGGAACCGGAAGCCTGAATGTGTTGAACGGCAACACATTCCACCAACCCCCGGAGGTTGTGGAAGGTGGCCTGGCCCCGGTCTCCTCGGCTGAATGTCGCGAGCAAGATCGCTGCCGCAATGACATTTTGGCCGGGCGTGAGGGAAGTAGGGAAGACCGTGTGCGACCTCTCGGCCAGCTGCTCGTGAACCTATCGTGCGCGCGCACTTGCGCTAGGCGTCTGACGAGGGCCCAGCCGACTCGCCTGTGTCGGCTCGAGTTTGTCAAGCTTGGCCTTTGGGCCTCCAAGCGCCACGCCGCTGAAGCTCAAAGATGGCGAGCTTGAGGTTTCGGCGCTTCTGCTGATTCTCCGCCTCGCGCCGACGCTACTGGGCGGCGGCTCTGAGCCGACGGGTGGCGGCGAATCCTCCACGCTCGACATGTTGCACTCCACGAGTACAACTTCGTCCGTAGTGTGCTCCGTGGTCGGAGCCGAGTCGTGGTCGGAGAGGTTTTCCGGCGAAGTCGTGATGAGGCCGACCGATAGCGCACCATCGCCACGAGATGCGAGCGGGCGGAGGCGGGTCGCCACCGCGAGCAAGAAGCTTGCGCGCCGCACGGGCAGCCGGTGTCCACGGGTTCCGCGCCGAGTCCGTGACGGGTCTCTAGCCGGAGGTTGCCGAGGGTGACGGCGATGAGTCTGTGCTCGTGGGCGAACGCCCGAAGCTCGAGGAGCGGCGGGCGTAGTATTTAACTCTCCCACGGGTGGAGACGGTCGAGAACCGGCGGATCAGCTCCTCGGCGCAGATGCGCCGCCGGCGGTGAAGAAAGCCATCAAGGAGGAAGATGGGGATCCGAAGATCACGAAGATGACGCGCAAAGGCCCCTACCTGGCACGCCAACTGTCGATGTTTTGTATAACCGCAGTAAATTTGTAAGTACAGGGGCTGCGCGTCCCCTCTCCTTGAATGGTTAGACTACAGGAGTCCCGGATGTATCTTGGTTGGTGAACGCCCCTACTTCCAGTTCGTGGTGGCGGTTTGTATTGCTCAAGATGCAAGGAGCTACGAGGGATTACAAGCGAGGGCTAAGGACAGGCCCTCAGCGCTCGTCCGAGTGGAGGTGCTCGGAAGCGTTCGCTCAGGTCGGGAAACTCGAGCTAAATCACGCGGGGAAAAATCGACGCGTCCGTGGTTTTGCTGTTTTTGGTCGCCCTTTTCTAAGGGCCCTGCCCCCCTTATATAGGCGGAAGGGGCATGTTACACGGGAGTTTGGAGGAAAAAGGTAGGGGCATGCTATGCCCGTGAGTCCCGGTCTTTGGTCTAGATGATAGACAGGTTCCTGTTTGGCCCATGCCGGGTTGGTAGACACAACGGACGTCGCTCCGTTGGGAAGGCGCTTTTGCCCTCTGTCGCTTTGTCCCGATAGCGACGACGCGAGGGGCGGCACTTGACTTCTGGTGACCCTCGGGCCGCATTGGGAAGGAGCCACCTGTCCCGGCATGGTCGCCGTGTCCGTGGGGCGGGTGACCAGCTTGTTGCTGACTATCGACGTGGCGGAGGTTGAGGAGCTGAAGCTCGTTGGGGGCCCCGGCTGGCTGGCTAGGTCTGAGCCTTGAGGCGCTGGACCTGGTCGGGTCGCCGGCGGATCGCGGACCGGGTCCAAGTCGAGCCTTGGGGGCGCGGACCGGGTCCAGTCGAGCTTCGGGCGCCGGACCTAGGGTTGGTCGAGCAGCGGGATCGCCGACCGGTCCAGTCGAGCCTTCGGGACGCTGGACTGGCTGGCTGGAGCCCTCTCGGTGGGCTAGGCCGGGGCCGGGAATCCCTTATCCTGGTGAGGCCTTTGACTAGAATATGGCCCAGAACGGTCCGCCCTCTTTGGCACCACGTGCTGCCTCCAGTCTCGCTGCCATGCAGGAACGATCTTAAAATAGATGTATACCTTGCTGGGGGGTACCCCTGGTATGAGTATCCGTCAACAGTGTTATGGTTTCTCATAGATTCCAAATACCTCGGTGCTAATAATTGCAGAAATTTTTTTTGATTTGAAACGTCTTTGCAAGAATTGAGAAATGTACGAGTTGTTGGTATGGCTACTAAATAAGGTTCCAATACTTGATTTCTAATCTTTGTCGCGCTCGTCTGGCGAGCATGTGTAGATTGCTCGTGGTGCATCCCGTAGCTGAAAATGTGCAAAAGGGAGTAGTTTAGGAAAATGATAAATTAAGAGGTACTGAATCTCAAATAACTTGCCATACCTTAAGCTTGCCATATCGAGGGAATGGGTACCCTAGGTTTTTTTTGCACACGAAATCTGCTTGGATCATCCTACCAACATTTTTGTTATCAAAGGCAAATATGCGTGGGTACATGTGGTCAGGAAGCTTATCTTTACCAAAATCAAGATTATCCAGATATAGTATCTACAACAATTGAAATAATTAAGTATGGCCAAAATAAATGAAGAGCATATAGTGCAAAATTGAGTAAATCATACCTGTAAGAACAAGATGCAACCATTTATGGATCCTTGAGAAGATTTTTGAAAACTCTTGGTCATTAGTTCAAGACATTTCTTTAGGTCATCAACAACAAATTGTGACCAATTATAGTTTCTAATATTGTCAACATTTGCAACATACTCAATATACCTTGTGGAAATGTTGTTAGCCAATGATTGTGGAGCAAACAACTTTGTCATCACGTATAGAACAAATGCAGCCTTAATACTCCTCTTCTCGTCAAATGTCATTGGATCTGCATACTTCTTCCTCAGAATTCCCTCTATAAATGTTATTGTCACTTTTGAAAAACATGGAATTTTAAATATTTCACACAAAATCCTTTTATTCATTTCAACCTCCTCCGATGAGCATGGATTTATTGATTTCCCTGTGCCTGGTAACCCAAAAACTATGCTAACATGGTTGCAAGAGAAGGGTATAGCCTTGTTATTGTCAGGAACAATGGCGCATATTTTTGGGTCCAATTTGCTAAGCAGTCATGCACCAAACTGCCTATTAAGTTTAGTAAGCTTCAAGTCAAAAAGGCCGTTAAACCCTATTTGCTGAACTAACTCTTTCTTCTCATCATCAAAATCCTTAATTATATTCACTACACACTTTGGCTGGCATCTGCAGTTAATTCTAAAATTTGTTCCATGGTCTTTAGCTAGTGATTTCAGAGACCTATTATGCCGGTATTTGCTTACCACACGGGCTGCACTCAAACACAGGATGCTTCTTCTGGATGGCGTTATAAGAATTGGGTATTTTGAATTAGCACTACCGATAGCTTTCAATCCCTGCAAAACAAATATGAGTACAACTAGATATTTACCATTTTAACAATAACATTAGTGCTATGCAACCAGAATTCTATTATACCTTGGTCAGACATAACTATTAAATAACCAACTAACTAGAGAATTGTGTTCTGTTCAGCGCATATGATGGTAAGATGCTTACTGAAGTTGGTGCTGAAGGTAACATGCTGAAAAATTTCATAAGATTTTTCTTCCACATCTGGACCTATCATTAGAGAAGATGCTAATAGTGTCGCTGGACCTACATTATAATGTGATTATATCTGACTTCAATTTTAAAGGGGGTAGACTTCTACGTTGATGAACTTCAAATTAAAAGGGGGGCACACTTCCACCATGGATTATTTGAAGGTTCCGCATGATAAAACAGCTTTCGTATGCGTACCTGGGGTGAACATTGGATGATACTTCTGCTGGGTGTGATGGGATTGGCAGGACAAACGTGAGGATTCTTCACTATCTCATTGCCAACTGGAATTGCCGATTGGAATTGCATCGCAGGGGAGTACGTACCCACCTCAGCAAAATGAGAGGAGCCTTGTTGTACCTCAATCTGAAATACACACGTTACTGGCAAGCCATCAAATCCATCTCCGCTGAAGGTTCGATTTCCGAGTCGAGCGCCGCCGAGACTTTTTGCCGATCCTTTGCCGACTCCTAGGAAAAATCCATCTCCGCTGAAGGTTCGATTCACAGGTGAGTGTAGCACCTCCGAGATCCTTTGCCGACGGATATGGGTATCACGAGTGGAGCACCGCCGAGATCCTTCATCGATGGATGTGCGTCTCGCGAGTGGAGCGCTACCGGATGCGGGTTTCCTGTGCAGCACCTAAGAAGAACGCAACAATACACGACGCCTCCGAGATCCTTCGCCGACGGATATGCGCCACTGTCGGCGTATTTTGCCTGACAAGATTTCGCTAACGGGGTGTCTACTCCCTAGATGGAAAATTTGGTTCGGTAGAGGGCATCTTCGTAGCTGGAAACCCTAATGTCTCTCGACGATGGATTCTGGAAGTTAGCACGCTGGTGGACACGACGGTTTACCCAGGTTCAGGCCCCCGGTGTGGGTAACAGCCCTACGTCCTGCTGGTTCTTTGTTGAGAAAATGGGGAAGTGTTTACAAGGGTGTTCCTCAGTGTCTGCTTCTCTATGCTTTCTGCTCTAGCCCACCGGCCCCCTCCCTCATGCACCAAAGCGCCCTTATATAGACGGGCCACCCCGGGCAGGAGAGAAGAGGGCGCTATACTTATCTACAACACATTAATTACACCCATCATTCAAGCTTCCACATCGACCCACGACTCGTTGATTAAACACGCCTCCGTGGCCTCATCCTTCGGACCTCATTTAATGTCTGCGAGAGGCTCTGCCCGGTCCGCCTGGGACAGGATGCCCCCGCGATGGGTTAGTAAGAGGCGTCAGAGGGATGAGCCGTCGCCGTGTCGAAAGCTGAATCCTTCACAATTAATGGCCCTGACACGAGGTGCTAGGGGGAAACTGGCCAAGCCTCCCCTTATTCTTTGGTTGCCTTCGTGGCACGACAAGGAGGGCCAGACGCCGCCCACTTGCTGCCGCCTCGGCTTCTCGCCGGTGGGCGGGCGTGGTCGCCCGACGCCCGCCGAGTGCCACGTGGCCGCTCGGCGAAAGGGCGTGACCGCCGAGGCAGCGTGGGCTTTTACGCCGGTGGGCGGCGTGGTCGCCCGTCGCCCGCCACGGTGCCACGTGGGCGCTTCGCCCGCGAGCGGCGTGACATTCGCCGCTTGCCGCCAGCGTGGGCTTCTCGCCCGGCCGGCCAAAGCACCTCTTGGGCTGCTACTTTTACGGCGAAGAGGGTACCCGGGCACACCAACCGACGATAGCCGGGGTCGTCCTGGAGCACGCGTGAGTTGCTTTTTAGACCTTATTAAATGCTAGTGCGCTCCTGGATAGGCCCACCACCTTCGCGCACGCAACCGCTTTGGTTTTCTCCATCTCCGCCGATTTTTCTTGGGACCCGAAACGCCGTGCTTTTGACTTGGTCGCGAACCGTCCTCGCGGGGGGTCTATATATGCATACACACCCCCACGCAACAATTCACGCCTTCTGCTTCCTTCACATTTTGATGTTTGCCCTTTCGTCTTCTTTGCTTGAAAGACTTCGTCTTCGCCCCAATGGCGCAGTCTCTTCTCAGACACGGGGGTGCCTCGGCTTCCCATGCCCACATTTATTCGAGAGCTACTTGGCTTCTGCGCTCTAAGCATATAAGAGTGGTACGGACGCTGGAACTGGAGGGACCACTCGCCTTACGAACCTTCTACTACGCCACAACATTTAGCCTCCCTTTCTTTCGAACCCTTGATGGCCTCTTCCTGTCCCTCTTCTTCCGATGACGAAGCTCCGCCGCTGCTCTTCCTCGCGGAAGAGCTGGCATTTGGCTCCGAGGGAGGTGGACCACCGGCGCCTATGGACGAGGAGGTCCTCCTCGCGGAGCTTTGGGCCGACTTCGAGCTCGCCATGGCCGAATGGGCCGAGCAAGACGCCGCCGCCCGCGACGCCGCCGCCGTCGACGTGCTAATTGACACCGTCCCGAAGCTCGCCGAGGTGAGGGATGCCATTATTGAGGCGGTTTGGCGCGCACACGGCGCTTAGTTTTGAACGCCATCCCGAGCCTCCCCAGCGAGCTTGCATGCTTGATCGCGTTACGCCGTCTTGATTTCTTCGGGTTAGGTCAATGCCTCAGTATTTCTAAGCTGTCATGATGCAAACAATAATTATATATATATATATATATATATATATATATATATCATGCGTGGTAACAACAAATAGAGCCTTAAGCCTTTACACACGATTGTCACTGGCTTTTGTCCTTTCGGAGCTTTTATCCTTGTGATCTCTGGTAGCCTAACCGCAGCATCGCGCGGCAAAGCAGCAGGTTCTTAGGGGTGGTACAAGGCTTGCGGCGCTCGCGGAGACAACCGGTCGGTGCTTCATTGAGCTGAACCGAGGTGTGCGGGCCGCGCTTGAGTCGACCGTGCCAGACTTGACCCCCTGATCACCCGACTTTGTACGATGTGAACACTGGGCGTCTCCTTTTACCAACAAGGAGCAGTTAGGTTTCCAATGCTAGCGACAATCGCGCATAACTCGATCCAACGAGGTGCAGACACAGAAAATAATAAGTCAATAATGCCCAATGCGAACAACTTATCTGATCATAGGCCACTGGGCAACCAGCCCCCGGCATAGCCACATGGAGATTCCAAGACGACACACCGCCTCGCATGTGAGCCGCATCAAGACCTTGGCCGAGCCACCGCCGCTTCTACTCGGCGTGCCTCGCCGGCGCGATTTGCCGACAAGATTCCGCTAACGGGGTGTCTACTCCCTAAACGGAAAATTTGGTTCAGTAGAGGGCATCTTCGTGGCTGGAAACCCTAATGTCTCTCGACGATGGATTCTGGAAGTTAGCAAGCTGGTGGACACGACGGTTTACCCAGGTTCAGGCCCCCGGTGTGGATAACAGCCCTACGTCCTGCTAGTTCTTTGTTGAGAAAATAGGGAAGTGTTTACAAGGGTGTTCCTCAGTGTCTGCTTCTCTATGCTTTCTGCTCTAGCCCACCGGCCCCCTCCCTCATGCACCAAAGCGCCCTTATATAGACGGGCCACCCCGGGCAGGAGAGAAGAGGGCGCTATACTTATCTACAACACATTAATTACACCCATCATTCAAGCTTTCACGTCGACCCACGACTCATTTATTAAACACGCCTTCGTGGCCTTATCCTTCGGACCTCATTTAATGTCTATGAGAGGCTTTGCCCGGTCCGCCCGGGACAGGACGCCCCCACGATGGGTTGGTAAGAGGCGTCAGAGAGATGAGCCGTCGCCATGTCGAAAGTTGAATCTTTCACAATTAATGGCCCTGACACGAGGTGCCAGGGGAGGGAAACTTTGAGGCGAAGCCTCCCCCTTATTCTTTTGGTTGCCTCCGTGGCCTGACAAGGGGGGCCAGACGCCCGCCCACTTGCCGTGCCACCTCGGCCTCGCCCGTGGCGGCGTGGTCGCTCGTCACCGCCAGAGGTGCCACGTGGGCGCCGCCGACGAAAGCGTGGCATGACCGCCAGTCGCGCCAGAGGGCCACGTGGGCTTTTTCGCCGGCGGGCAAGGCGTGGTCGCCGCCTACCGCCAAGGTGCCTCGTGGGCGCTCGCCCGAAAAGGCGTGACCGCCAGTCGCTCGCTAGGGGCAGCGTGGGCTTCGGCCCGTTAGGCAGCCTCCTCTTGGGCCTGCTACTTTTACGGCGAAGAGGATACCCCGGTGCGAAGTACACCGACAACCACCGAGATCCTTCGTCGATGGATGTGCGTCTCGCGAGTGGAGTGCCGCCGGATGCAGGCTTCCTGCGCTGCACCAGAAGAACACAACAATACGCGATATCTATCCCGATAATTACGATTCAATCTATCCCGAAGATTACGATTCAGTCAATACGGGTTCAACCCGATATCGCTAGTGAGGGGAGTACGTACTCTCGGTGGTATGCTTTCATTTTCCTATATATATATATATATATATATATATATATATATATATATATATATATATATATCATTCAAACCCTCTCCGTGACCGAATAAACAAATGCTTCAAAAATTTTTCTCTTCTTTTGACTTGTCAAAATTGGCTTTTTTAGGGACAAGACATCGCCACATGTCGATCGAGTAGAGTGGCTCGACTAAACCAAGCAGACGGGACAACGATCGAGCACGACCACACCTTCATAATGGCCTCTTGTCGGGAGCGATGCTTTGACTCTATTAAAAAAATTGGTCAAGAGCTTTGACTTTACACTTAGAAGGGAATGAGCACCAAGTAGGACGGGACAACGACGAAAGCACGATCGCCAATTGCCGTAGGCTCCGAGGGGCGGCGAGGCGGCCGCTCGGGCCCCCTAAACCATAGGGCCTCATCCCTGTACATGTACTAGTATTAGTATATTATATATATAACAGTATAATACATATAGTTAGTAGTACTTGGAAAACAAAGATTGATATAAATAATTTTTTTGGATGTATCTTAAGTGTTTATTGATAACACTTATTATTATTATTATTATTATTATTTAATGTCTCTAAAATCTCAGGACCGCCGCTGACGACCGCACCTTCATAATGGTCTACGTGGGGAACGTACTTTGACTCTTTTTTTAAAAAATTTGGTCAGAAGCTTTGACTTTACACTTAAGAAAGGAAAAAGCACCCGAGGCTAGTCTTGGACTCGAACCCCAGTGGGCTGAGCGTTTGACGCTGCTCCCTACCGACAGAGTTTAGTCGGTCCTCGTACTTTGACTCCCTTGTAATAACGCGTTCAGAATCCCTTCATGGTCAAGCGGCCTGCGCCAATCTTGCGCAGCCGATACGGCGGTAGTTTATTTCCCGCCAGCGGAAACCGCGTGAGGGCTACGGCGGCCGACGTCACTCACCGACTGGAGCCTTCCTCCCTTGACCGGAAGGTAGGTATCCCTGGCCGACATGGACACAACGAGACGATCAATGGCAGGTAGGTATGAACAGAAACAACAACTGCTCTATCACACAAACTTACTTCTTCCCTCTTGGTTAAGGAATCAATCGCCTTGCTAATCACTTGCCAGTCGCCCCATTTCCTACGAACAGCATCAGATGATTGTGCTTGCAAGATAACCCACATCGCTACAGACGCCGTTGTTCCTTTTTTTTACTGCACCATTCCCAGCCCAACTTTTCTTGCGGGAACAGCACAAAACTTACCAAGGCGTGGGTGGTGCCGTGTGGTGTCCATCTCATTTCTTCCGGCGATGCATACAGTGCAGTGCAGGTCATGTTTACTGTCCCAGTTTTTGACAGTCCCACAGACAAGAGTCCAAAACATAGAAACAGATGCAGAGAGTGGACAAACGCATCAATCAAGGTTCAAGACAAGCAGCAGCAGCAGGCAGCAGCAAATCAGCAATAGTAACTGATAGTTGGTGTCGCTGTGATAAACTGATAATACTACCAGTAGTTTGGTCCCTTCCCTTCCTCCCGTGTTTTGGTTGGTTACTGCAGGGAGGACTCTGCTGTGCTCTGTCGAGTTGAGCTTGCTCTGCTTGCCCGAGCAGCAGCAGCAGCAGCTGAGCAGCCCATAATGCCCACCTGACTACTCTCTTGTGCATAGGCCACGACAGCAGACCACGGAGTGCTAGCAGGAGTAATAGTCAGATAGTAGTAATTATTATTTCTTTAGAAAATGAATAATCAGATGATTCTAACCGAGGCATTACGCGTGAGGCGTCGATGGTGGTGAAAAGCCAGGAAGGGTACTTGCCTCCTTGGTCACTGGAGCTTAGCTTAACCAGAAACCAAGGCAGGCACAGATTCCTGCGTACTCCAGTAACTCCACTTACTCCATTTGTTTACTTGCGTCTTGTATAGTGTTTTTGTTTTTGTTTTTCGTAGCACCACCGGAGACCAGGGCTCTTCTATTCTCGGCCGTGTGCTGCACCTGTACTCAGGAGCGGCGTTTGAACAGGGCCGGTCCTGAGTTTTTTTTTTTTTTTGCCTGGGGCAAAATTATAAACAGAGACCCCTCTAACATAAATATTAAAATATTTTTATATTACCATGTATCAACTGAAAAGATAATATTTAGTGTATTATAGAAATTGTTACCGATAAATAAATAAAAGTACAAAAGTAAGATTATTTACCTCAAACATTTTATAGAGATCATCTTAGAAAATATCTTCTAACATTTCTAGATACAAATCATTAATTATGGTCTCAACATTAATGTCATCCAATAACTTCTTTTCAATACATAAAGTTACCTGACCATTTAACCTTTCTTAAGACATTGTAAACCTCAAATAGTTCTTCAATAATTTCAACTTTGAAAAACTTCTTTCAATTGATGCCACTGTTACCGGCATAGTAAATAAGATCCGATAAGCAACAGAAGTATTAGCATAACAATCCGCTTCCTTGACAAACTCAAAAATCTCCACAACAGACATTGGTCTATTTGGCAAAGTTATTTGCAATATTCTTAACTCAAAAATCAGATTATTTAATTTAAAATCAGATGAATCATCAATAGAGAAAGTTTTTGCCAACATAGTACAATAATTTTAAGTTCAATATAATCCAATGACTTCAAAATTGTTGAGCTCAAAAGAGACCCAAATATACCATTGAATACTTGGCGTTCTTCAAATCTATTTTTCAATGAACTGTTTGCCATATCAACCATAACGAAAAAGTAATTAACTTCAAAATCTTTCTCACCTTGTAGAATTGCTTCACTACTGCATGACGCTTTACTAGAAATGATGCCTCCACACCCATTTCAGACGCAATGCTGTTAGCAATGGTCATACCAGAAGCAAACCCTTCATTTCTGTACTTGTCAAAGTAACTCATTATATCTTCTATTTGCTCTAAGGTAGAGTCGAGGCATATGGATGGTGATTGCAACTTCTTACGCACAACATTTACAGCAAATAAAATGTTATGCCAAATAACCATACCAAGTATAAACTCAAAGGTACCAAGCAAGTCATACAAATTCTTTGCATCACTCTTTGCCATCGGATCGGTATCAGAAGCTTGATGTAACTCAAACAAAGCTGACCTTAGCTGAGGAGCTTGATATCTAATTGCTGTAACACTTTTTATACGACTTTCCCAACGAGTATTGCAAAATGATTTCACTGTTAAACTTGGCACATGGTTAAGTAAAACTTTCCATCTTTTGCTAAAACCCGAAAATAATGTATATATTCGTTGCACAATTCAAAAAAATGAAACAGCTTTACCACAAGATTTTGCCATATCACAAAGACTCAAAGAGTAAGATTAAGACTGTGACAAGCACATGGCATATACAAAGCTCTTGGATTCTTATCAAGCAACCGTTTTAGTACCCCCTGGTGTTTCCCTTTCATATTAGAATCGTTGTCATAACCTTGATCCCTTATATCATTAATATTAAGATCAAATGACTTCATGGAATCAAGCAATACAATGAAAAACCCCAAACTAGATGTGTCATCCACCTTTAAGAAACCCAGAAAGTACTCCTCAATCTTTATTTTTCTGCTAAACATATTGACACATCGAACTATTAAAGACATTTGTTCTTTATAACTCACATCTGAGGTACAATCAAGGATAATGAAAAAATATTTGGCCTCTTTAATAATCTTTATGATAGTATTGGTAATATCAGTAGTCAAAAGAGAAATCAACTCATTTTGAATTTTATGACTGAGATAATGGTAATGGATCTCCTTGTTTTCAATACGTCTAAGGTGATCTTGCATTACCAAGTTAAATTCTGCAATCATCTCAACACAAGCTAAGAAATTACCATTCTGTTCATTGTAAAGCTGCTCGTTGGATCCTCTAAAAACAAATTGCGTTTACCAAGATATTTCACAACGGCAACTATTCTGAATAAAACTTGTTTCAAGCGTTCTTTCTCCTTTGTGATTTGTCATTGCAAATCTTTATTAATTGTTTACTGTTTACTTAGCCTAGATCTCAATTCATTCCAAGTGTTCATGCTAGTAATATGCTCGACACTATTTTCATGTTTTTTCAGTCTCTCATTAATATGTCTCCAATCTCTATATCCATCATGCGCTAACGCACTAGTGCAATTATCAGATTTGAAATCTTACAAAAGAAGCAAAACACTTTGTCAACATGCTTTGAGTAAACTAGCCACTTTCTGTCATGTACCTCACCATTGCTCAATTTTCTAGAATAATAAGATTAAGAAAAATGTCTAGAGTTACCATCCAAATGGAACACAATATTTTGTTCTCTAATAGGTCCCTTCTTGACTAATATATCCCTTGCTTTGTTATCAAGATTATTCCAATTTATTGGATCATAAATATCTGTAGTCACTACTGGTGGTTCATCAACATTAACAGATTCTGTAGTAGATGAATGAAATATGTTCTCATGATCACTTACATTGTCTTCTGCAGGGTCTTGTTCTTCTGAATTCCCATCAACTTGTTCCTCCACTAGCTCCACAGCCACTATTGCCAATTCATTTGTGTTTCTCAAATCTCCTGTATTGCTCTTAAAAAATTTATCGATGGCTTCTTTCTGTGATTGTATCAAATCCTCTGTTTGTTTCCTTGTTTCCTTTTTTCACTACCAGATGCATATTTTCGAGGCGGCATGATGTCAATAGTCAATAATGTGCTGCAAGTAACAAATTTGGATATAGAATACATTAACAGATGTATCTAAGGGTGAAGGTATTAGGTATAAAAAATTGTAAGATCGATATACACTAATATAGCAATCCGAGGGTGGTGAATGATTGCATGGAAGCTAAAACCAATTTTTTTAGTAATTCTCAAAACACCCCTAAACAAACTATTAAAGATTGCTTTGGTTTCGACAAAAAATAGATTGACATATGTTTACTAAAATATTAATTTTTGAAGATCTCACCATTGGATTGATGTATAATTTGGACTGTAGAAACTAGATTCAATTTCGAAACTAACCCAACAAGAATCAGCTCAATTAAATTTACGGATCTAGAGTTATGACCTTCGCAAGTTGACTATACCAATAGATGACGAAAATTGATCAAACCCTAATTATGAGATTAATTAGAATTTATAAGAAATTAATCAATTAAACTTTTTAAATCAATCACTTGATACCCTATAAAAGTTTTGAATGGATCAAATCAAGCTTATCATGGTGGAACAATAAATCAATCTAAAAATCAAAATAGATTAGTACCAGGCCTGCTCTTTTGTCTCGAACTCTCGATCAATCAATAGTAGCAGTACCAAGGCGTCACGATGGACATGCGGCGGCTGGCCGTGGTTTCAGTGGTACTGGCCTTGGCTTCAGCGGCGATCAAGGGTTACAATATCACCAAGATCCTGGGGGAGCACCTAGAGTACTCGCAATTCAACAAGTTGCTGATGTACTAGTATGCCCAAGCCCAGCTTGATTTGTTTCCTGGGCGTGAGGGCTGAGGGCCCGGTAATTTGGGGGGCCTGGGGTAGCTACCCCGCCTCAGGGTGGCGCTGCGTTTGAAATATGGACAAAAATCGTGATTTTCAGCTGTATTGGACCGGCTTGAGTAATAAAAAATATCTATAAACTGGTCTAATTTAAATTTGAATTCAAAAAATTTAGAAAAAAATTATCCAAAAATTTCCTAAAATTAGTATTAATATATTTTTGACTTCAAGTATAAAAATTTATTGAAAACCCTAATTTGTGAGACGTTTTCTAGCAAACCTGAATGTAGATAATAGAAAAGAGAAAAAAAAAGAAAAACTTTCGTATATATGGATACGTATACATTCTAATTGTATATTTTAGATGCAATAATATAATATTTTGTTCATGTTATTGACCTGGGATGTTTTAACGAAATCGGAATTATGTCTTTGTTTCTAAGAAATGAACGGGGATAAAATAACTGGGATATTTTTTATATAAATGTGGTAGCAAACGTGATGAAAGAATGGGTTGTTATTAATACTATAAAGTGATCATTAATACTCAACAATATCAAGCAGACCAGTGACCAAAAAGTGGTTATTAATACTAGAAAAGTGGTCGTTATTTATTCACAATTAATGATAGCATACTATCTCGTTGTTAAAAAATTTTACGTGATCGTTAGTACTATGAACCGTGGAGCCTTTGACAACGGCTAACGACCATAATTACATGGTTGTTAGTGAATTTGAATGACTACATCTCGTGTCGTTAATAATTGATTTCGTAATAGTGCTAATCATTCATCGAATATCCTTGATTGTCCTGTAAATGCGCCAACCTTTTATCATATCATCACAAAACATAGCTTTAGTATAAGAGGTTATTGTTTTGAGTCTCACATTACTTTTACTTGAATATTCAGTATTTATTTCACCGCTGCTTGACCATTGTTAAAAAAACTTGCGTTCGGTTTCTATCGAGAGAGATTGTGCTTAGGAGGGCAAGGTAAGGTGTTGACAGTTGACAAGATTGCACTAGTACTGTAACTACAAAGTACAACCGGAAGACCGATTAGCGCCAGTTAATTTCATGCGTTTGCAAATTGCAACTTTAGGATCGTCGAAACATACACATCAATATGAACAGGTACATGCGTGTTTGGAAGTCTTTTATTAAGGTGCCATAACTGATTTTGCTGATTCAGAGCATGTGTAGTGGTACAGGGTTTAGGGTATAGATAGTGGTTGTTTGTAGGGTTAATTAGATATATGTCACTGCAGGAATCGGTTATTTGAGATTTGCCACTCTTCCTTTGCTATTTCTAAATTTGCCATTACGAAACCGTGTTTATTCTAAATATGCCATTGCAGGTGACACGTGCCCCGTCCGGTCAAACCGAGCGCCCGACTCACTGCCTTCAGACGATTTTGCCCCCCCGCACCCGAGCTGCCCGGTTCACAAGATCAGTGCCCTCGCCCATTCTCTCCCGCGCCACCCAAGAGCCAAGAACCCTAGAACGATTCCCCATTCTCTCCCGCGACGAGCCCTAGCAAATCCAGCGCTGTTCGGCGATTGCTTCCATGGCGGTGGCCTAAAGGCGCGTCATTCCCACTCCGCTTCGGCTAATTGGGTGCGGCAATGGATGCAGCTGTCGAACCTGGTACGGCCGCCGCATCGCGTGCTTTAGAGAAGTAAGTGCTGAGATTGTTGCCATGGTAGTTTTGACTTGATTGTTTGCATAGTAATTTAGCTTGGTAAATTAGATGTAGTTTTGACTCTTTCGGGATTTCTATAGGAGCGATGATTCGCTGGAAAAGTTTAGGGTAGTTATTCAGGTGGAGGCCTTCTCCACAATAGAAGAAAGCGGTAGGAAGGTGTACACTAGGTCAAGGAAGCTGACATGGTTAACTGATGAGAAGGATATTAGCTTGCGGTCACTGAAGCAAGGTTTGCATAGGCATATGACATGGGGACTCAACCAAAAGTGTCATTTGTACTACTATGACATGCGGTGCGGTGAGGATGCTGAATTCACTGAGGATACTGATGTCAGGAGCTTGATTGAGATGTACAACATTGAGAAGGAAATCACTTTTATATGTTTTGTTCTTGGTGATGGAGGACCAGATCCATTTGATAATGCGGAGGAGTATGTTGGTGTAGATGATGAAGACTTGTACATGGATGCTACAGGCACTGAGAACTTTGTGGTGGAACCCTCTTACATGGGTGAACCTAATAGCTTTGAGCCTGCTGAAGCAGAGATGGCAGATGACGATCCTGAAGAGCTGACAGTTACACATGATCTTAGCAACCCAACTATTGTCAAAGGGGCTATGTTCCCTGATATAGTTGCTTTTAGAAAGGCTATTATAGGCATTATGCAATCCTGAATGACTTTGAAATAAATACAATCAAGTCTGACCAAAGTAGGTATATTGGTGAATGCAAACATGTGGGTTGTTCTTGGAGAGTTCATGCTTCTAAAGTGCAGGATGGATATGCCATTATGGTAATTCACCTTCCTGTGTGTGTGTCTGTATTATATGTGTTGCAATGTGCTAACATCTGTGTTTCTTGTGTTTGTAGATCAAAACTCTTAATTCAAAGCACATTTGCCCTAGTATAAAGATGATGAAGGGGAAGATGGCTACACAAGATTGGGTGGCAGACAGATTAGGGGACTGGTTGAGAAAGAACCCAAATAAGGGGGCAAGAGAGGCTCAGAGGAAGCTGAGGATGAATACAAGATCAAGTTGGGCTATAGTAAGACATGGGCAAGTATGCAATTAGCACTTAGACAAATACATGGTGCATATGAGGATAGCTTCCAAATGCTTTTCAACTGGAAGGCTGAGATAGAACATAGGAGTCCAGGATCAATTGTAGAAATAGAACTGAAGAAGTATGGCAATAAGATGTGTTTCCACAGAATGTTTGTAGCATTTAAACCTTGCATAGATGGATTCTTGAGAGGCTGCAGGCCATACATTGGTGTGGATTCCACTAGCCTAAATGGTACATATAAGGGACAACTAGCATCAGCAACATCTGTAGATGGTCATAACTGGCTTTTTTATGTTGTTTATGGTGTTTTTATTCTGGCGAGGACAACTAGACATGGTTCATGAACCAGTTGAATAAAGTCAGAGGAAGTCCCGATGTTTTAGTGATATCTAGTGATGCATGTAAAGGGTTAGAGTCATTTGTAAAAATGTGTTTTCTAATCTTTGAGCAGAGAGTGCATGAGACATTTGTATAGTAATTTCATGAAAAATTCCATGGCAAGGTCTACAGATAACTTATATCCTGCTGCTAGGTCCTACACGATTCTAGATTTCAAATGGCACATGTCCAAAATTTTTAGCTTGCCCAGATGCTATAGATTATTTGCGAAGCATCACCATGGTTTGTGGTATAGATGTGGTTTCTTAGAGCTTAGCAAAGTAGACTACTTCACAAATAACATATCTGAGAGCTTCAATAACCAAATAAAGGACATCAAGGGCTGCACCTTCATGAACTTGTGGATAGAATAAGAGAGCGATAATGAGCAAGTTTCTTTGTTAGGAGGAGTATTGGCGAGTCAATGGAAGGAGTGATCCTTCCTAATGTGATGAAGGAGCTGTTTGTGGTAAGCAAGCAAGCTAGACTTGCTCATCCAAAGATCACCGGACTCGATGATCTTTGAGGCAGAGGTCACATTTGAGAATGAATTGTTGGATGAAGGCACTCGTGAAGTTACATGAGAGGTCCTGCACATGTAGGCAATGGCAAGTGTCGGGAAGCCTTGTAAACATGCAATGGCATTCATCTGTTCCATTCGTGGAGCAAGCATAGAAGATCATGTGGATAGCTACTACTCAGTTGAGAGGTTCAAAGAGGCTTATCAAGGTATTATCCCCACCATGACAGACATGACCCAGTGGAAGCATGTTGATGTTGGGCATAAGGTGCATCCACCAAAGCAGAAGAGGGTGGCAGGAAGGCCAAGGAAGCAGAGGCTGAGGAGTTTCCTGGATCCAACCAAGAGAAGGGTTAAGTGCAAAAGGTGTGGTGCCATTGGACACCTGCAAAAAATATGCAAATTGGAAGCCCCGTTTGATGCTGGCACTTCTGAACAACCTGAAAGCTCCATGAAGAGGTAATGCTATGCATGTCCTTTGGTGCATTATAGATGTCTTTGCTGTCTATACATGTCATGCATATAGTTGTTTTTTGCAGGAAAAGGGCTCCCACAAAAAAGAAGGCTGCACCAATTAAGAAGGCTAAGGGAGCAGAGGATACATTAAGCAACACACCAAAGAAGAGGGCATCTTCAAGGAAGAAAGCAACACAGGAGCCAGCAAGCAGCACACCAAGGAAAATGGCATCACCAAGGAAGAGGGCATCTGAAGATGTTGCAAGGAGCACACCAAGCAAAAGAACATCACAAAGCAAGCCATCATCAAAGAAGACCCCTGTCAAGAACAAGTGGGCAGAATGGCTAGATAAAAAATTCCTGTAAACCTAATGCATGCTCACTTTTGTAGTCTGTGTTCCCTGATGCATGCCAACTTTTGTAATCTATGGTCACATATTCATGCCAACTTGTTGTCAGTCATTACAACTTTTGTAAACTTGATTGCATGATATAACCATATATGAATAGGCTGATGCCCTTGCCTAAGGCTTCTTATATTCTTTATATGTCTCCTTTCTTTTACTTTGTTTGAAGAGATATGATCCTAACAAGTTGCTAGATTTCTGTGATGGAAAAAGACACGAGTTTCCCATTCCATCACCTTGTTCAATCTTGTTCAATTGGTTATATTTGTTTCCATTTTATCAGGAAGTTCTAATGTCCACACAAGTTCAGTTAGAGCAAGAACTACCATTTAAGACATTTGAAGTGTTCAGAACATGCCATCATTCACAATGTTAAAAAGAAGCTTACAGTGCTACAAAAAACTTGAAAGCTTACATTGCTGCAACAAACTAGGCCTACTTCAAAGAAACTGCTATAACTACTGACATTATGAAACAAAAGAAAAAAATCCACATTCCTACAACATTCTTCATCCAGTTTACAACTGCAATCAATTCTTCACTTTGCTTCTTCAATGCAGTGACATCGACACAAAGTTGTTTCAAATGCACACAACCTTCAATCGAGCCACATTGCTTTGTCAGATTTCGTATTCCACTCATTCCATGGCCACATGCAACAGATTCATCCTCCCACATGAAAAAGTTGCACACATCATTGCTCTGCAATCCTCAATAGCAACAAAATGCAATCAAAACACTGGGAATCAAATCAACAACTCAGCAAACAATCAAGTTGAAGACTAACCAGGCAATTGTTCTTGCACTTCAAGAAGTACCTACCAGGATTTCTTTCACTCCTGCTCCTTAGCCTAAGCACTGGAATCTTGCAACGCGGGCAGTCAAATGTTGCATTTTGAGGAACGTACCTCTCATCCCCGTACGACCCCGAAGACCAAGACCTTGCGGACTCCATGAGGCAAGCTACTCCGATGGAAGCAATCGCCGAACGGCGCTGGATTTGCTAGGGCTCGTCGCGGGAGAGAATGGGGAATCGTTCTAGGGTTCTTGGCTCTTGGGTGGCGCGGGAGAGAATGGGCGAGGGCACTGATCTTGTGAACCGGGCAGCTCGGGTGCGGGGGGCAAAATCGTCCGAAGGCAGTGAGTCGGGCGCTCGGTTTGACCGGACGGGGCACGTGTCGCCTGCAATGGCATATTTAGAATAAACACGGTTTCGTAATGGCAAATTTAGAAATAGCAAAGGAAGAGTGGCAAATCTCGAATAACCGATTCCTGCAGTGGCATATATCTAATTAACCCTTGTTTGTATTGTATCTCTATATCATCTATAGACATGACTCAAAATAATTTATATAATAAACTGTTTATTTGGCTGTCTGTAATATTCTCTCGTACAATTAATAGATTGTCTGTAATGCCATCTATCAAACAGTACATAGTATCTTTCTATCTCTACCCTATCATCGAAAATCCTATATAAAATTGCATGGAGTAAGTTCTTGTAAACCGCTGACATATACGGGTATACGTACCCTCCTGGTTGATTAGATCCTAGCTTGTTCATCGGTTAATGTCAAAATCGTTAAACCGATAAGACTATTAATCACCGATGCGGTCGATCCAATCACACTGAAATGATCCAAACACCATCTTGCTATCTTGGATTAGTAGTATCATTTTAGCTTCAGTTCAGAATCTATTCCCGGATGGCACGCATATTACCCATAAAGGTCAAAACTTGAACAATCAGAAAATGTTAAATCAGTCAACATTTCAGCTTAGAACAAGACACAGAAGCAATAAATAAGGTTTAAAAAACCATTATTTTTCTCTTGTAATCAGATGAACACTAAATAAAACACACCAAAAAAAAAGAAAAAAAAAGCTAAGCAGGGGGGTTTGATCGATTTGCTCCCATGCCAATCTCTTGTTGGTTTCTGTTTATTTCGTCCTCGTTTCTTTGCCATGCCTATGTACAAAAATATTACAGAAATTTTTTTGATCACCTCGCGCTCGTCTCATAGGTCCTTCCCATCGTACAGCGCGCGGGCGGCGGTGGCGCCGCCGTCGTCGTCGCAGACGCCGCGCTTGCCGTAGCAATGCAGGAAGACCCAGAGCAGGGCGGCGTTGAGCAGGGTGTTGAACACCCAGGCGCCGATGCCGCTGCACCCGCCGGCGACGCCGCCGAAGTGCATCCACACGACGCCGACGTGGCAGACGAGGTTGCACCCGAGCAGCGCGAGCTGGCATGCGAGCGCGACGGGCGCTCTCCGGGCGGCGGGGAGGCCGGCGCCGACCCAGAAGCGGAAGCCGAACGCGACGGCGTGCGCGAGCGTGGAGGCCAGGATGGCGAGCACCTGGAACGACTGTGAGAACTCGAGCCAGAGGAACGCCATGGCGACGGACGCCGCGTGCGCGAACACCCTCGCGGACGCGCCGCGGCGGCGGCACAGGACCGCGAACACCCCGCGCGGCGTGGAGGTAGCGGGAGAGGTAGTACGCGTAGGACCAGAAGAAGACGCGGCCCGAGGAGCGCGTCCCGGGCGGGAAGCAGAGAAGCCACCGGAACGGCGTGGTGCGGCTCCGTCCCCGCCACGACCACCGCGTGTCCCGTATCTCCGCGACGACCGACAGCAGCGTCCCGGAGAAGATGACCGCCGACACGGCCGCCATGAGGAGCGCGTGCGTGGCGGGCACGGGGCCCAGCGGCAGCGGCCTCCGGCGGCGGCAGAGCGCAAGAAACGCGTCGAGGGCGAGCGAGAGCGCGACGTAGGCGGCGAGGAAGCCCATGAGGAAGGCCCATGTGGAGAACCAGAGGTCGGTGGGGCTCCAGCGGAAGGCGACGATGGCCGGGTGCTCGGCGAGCCAGTAGGCGACGGCGCCCATGACGGACACTGTCGGATCGCGACCTGGAGGCGGCGGCGGCGGTTGCCGAGGATGGAAATGGATTGGTGCCAACGGAGGAGGCGACGGCGATATATATATCAGTGGGGTTGCTTTCTTCCCGCGGTCAGGCCAGGCTCCACCTCCACCAGCTCTCTCTCTCTCTCTCTCTCTGTTTTCTCTCTTGATTTTGTTCTTGTTTACTCGGCATCGGCCTGTCTGTTTTTCTAGATGGAAATGTGCTCGTGTAAAATTAGCCTCTTCTTCAGTGTTCACGCATGAAGCACGATCGTACGCCGTTGCCGTCTTTGCTACTGTTTGATTGGATCGGAGGAGGTTTAATTAACAAAGTACTGTTACCTATAATACTCTCCAGTAATCCATCCATCCATCCATCCGTCCTTGGATCGGAGTTGCTCTGTCCTTTGATGCACAGCCTCTGCGACTCTGCGAGCGCTTACAAAACGTACTGCTCTGCTGGACCAGACGCCGTACCGGACAAATCAAAAGCTATCTTAAATGGGAAGTTAAGTCACAGCAGAAATATTCATAAAAACTGTAGCTGCTGGAGATAAGCTTTTTAGCTGTGATTCGCTGGATCACTCCCACCTCGTGACAAACTGCTGGTCAAAAGTATATTCTAAAATTACATTCATTATATCTGATGCCCTTACATTCAGATCCATGTAGCTGTTGGAGATGAACTTTTTAGCTGTGGTTTCGCTTGACCACCTCTCACCTTAATCACTTTGCTGGGAAGATGGTCTAGCAGATATTACACAGCTGGTCAAAAGCATGCCTTGGACTTTGGAGTATACATGTATTATATCTGATCTGTGTGATCTATCGACCTACGGCCTGAGTTGGAAAAGGCAGACATGGATGGAATAAACAATCAGACATCTGGGTCTGGCTTTCAGCAAGTGCTCATCATTTGTCCTTTCTCTCTCGCTCTCTATTTTGGTTTTTTTTTTGCACTCACCACAGCACAAAAGGCCGTGCGTGTCAACTGCCGAGTCACTCTGGATTTGCATGAAAAGAAAAAAAAAACATGGAACAGTACTGGATCGTCAGGTGGTCGGTTCTTCGTTCCAACATCGTTCTAGATTTTGGATAAAGTTAGCTGGAAGATCACTGCAATACTGAAATCAAGCATTTTGGAATATTAGGTTGCTGATTAAAAAAGGCAACGAGTTAGATCGAACTAAACTATGGAAGCATGGAATAATCTGTATATTAAATCTAAAAGTTTTCTGATCTCGTGGCGCTATCCACGTCGATTTTAAACCGACGTGCTTACTCCGCGCTGCGCCACGTCGTCCGGCATGTGCACCCGTGTGGATGCCTAAACTAATTTCCCAGCTTCGGTGGACGCGACACCTCGCATGGCGCAACGGCAGTACGCTTCGCCCACAAAAAAACCGATCGCATGTGCTTGAGTCCCCACCCCTGCATGTGCGTCA
Source organism: Guadua angustifolia (assembly GCA_036346375.1). NCBI lineage: Eukaryota > Viridiplantae > Streptophyta > Magnoliopsida > Poales > Poaceae > Guadua > Guadua angustifolia. The sequence goes on along the minus strand of CM070511.1, from coordinate 1,883,079 downwards.
AGTGCGTGTGGCGCCGGTTTTTTTTGGCGAAAAAGGCCCTGGAAAATTTATGGAATTACATTCAGATCCATTTCTCCATGGGAAGATCCGAAAATTCCTAAATTAGTTTTTTTGCACAAAAACGTCTTGCAAATTCTATAATTACAACCGGGTCCTATTTTTCCCGAGAACGGATAACGCCTACCTCTTCAACGCATTTGCGCCCATGGGACAGCAGGTGATACTTCTCTCGGTCGATCGATTGATCTCGAATTATGGTGTTATAAGTTTACAGTCTCAAGTGCTGTGATGTTATTATTTAAGTTTGTGAAATTAAAGATAATTTTAAACTCGAGTTTATAGATATGTGTTTGCAATTTGTATGCTTCGATGAATTGATTTAAACATTTAACTATTGCACATTCAGAATGAATATTATTATTTAGATAAGATTAATGCTCTTTGTAAAACAATTTTTTTTATCGTAAATTGAGTTTTCATTGCAACTTACGGACACATAGCTAGTGATGCTATAAAAAAAAATCATACATATCACATGTCAATTAGTGATTCCGGCTAGTTGAGGATCGGTATCCACAGAACCTGGTCGTCGTTCTCCAGATGGAGGAAGCGTCTTGCACCGGTAGAGAATAATAGATAGTTCAGTGCTTAATTTTCTCCCCAATGACAAAACGAGCAAGGAAGATGTCTATAAACTTTGTAGCCGCTAGCCCATGATTGGCATGCAGTAGAATCGAAGGTTGAACTAATTCCATCTAGACGTACTGGTGCCGGCCGGCCGTCGATGGATGGAGACGTGCGTGGTCGTCCCTACGGAGCAAAACGAGGAAGAAAGAGGAAAAGCTAGCACGTCGACCGCGACGAAGAACAGGAGAGAGAGAGAGAGAGAGAATGAAAAGGGTGTCGACGAGACGATGACGACGATCGACTACGTACTGCTGAGTGCTGGCCGACTGCTGGCTACTGCAGCATTAATTGAACAAGACATTTCGGAGGTAGCTAGCTTTACACGATGGTGGATTATTCGACGTATACCATCCGTTCCGGTTCAACTGGCGATCGAGTTGCAGCCTTGCAGGTCGTCAAAGATACTAGATAAGAAGGCGGCAGCACGCGCCAGCTAAAAATAAATTTGTATTTTTTTCGGAGAAAAACGGACTACAAAACATTTTTTGGAAAAACGAGGAAAAGCGGATCGAAAACATTTTTCGGAAAAAATGAATTTTTTTCGGAGGAAAAGCGGAGCACAAAAACATTTTTCCGAGAAAAGCGAGGAACGCGAAATATTTTTCCGAGAAAAGCGGAGAAAGGACTTCGACGTAAAAGCGCGGACCTATTTGTTATATTTTTGGACCCGACCGCTATCGAAAAATTAGAAAAGGACTCGTTCGCGATTAGCATTTAACGGTGCATCTTTTAGTAAAGTAACAAACCAGGACCCAAAGCATAATCCGGAAAATTTTTCTTCACCTCACAAAAATTATAAAGGACCATTTTGTAAATTGGGACCTATCGTAATTTGGAGAAAGCGGATGGACTTTTTGGAAAATTGCCGCTTAACACGTGGACAAGCTCCTTGCGTTAACCTTGCAAGCTTTAATGGGGTATTATATGCAGATGCCCTACTAGTAATAATACCTTAAATAAAGATTGAAGGTTTCGTGTGTTCTCAGCGTTTTAAGCTGAGCTGCGTACGAGTCGGCTTGGCTCTTTTTGTTTTTTCACGTTTAGATCTCTAAAAATACGTAATTACGTGTAGGTCCTTCTAGCTGTTTTTTACGAAAAAAGAGCTTCTGGTTTAGAAAACTTACGAATTTTTCGTGAAAAGACTCTAAATAAATACCGAAAAAAGAGCGTAGTTACGTTTGAATCATTCCAGCTATTTTTCACGAAAATGATCTTTCGATTTAGCGCAATCGCGGATCCTTCGTGAGAGGACCTAGATAGATGCGAAAAAACGTGGTTGTGTTTGTGTCCTTCAACCATCAACCATTTCACGTGTTTTCTCGATAAATTTAAAAAAACACAGCCGAAAAAAAATTATTTCTAAAAAAACAATGTACACGGTGTATCACGCCGCAAAAACATTCATAGTATGTACTGCTCCTTACCGATCTATCTAGCTAAAGACGAGCAAGCCAGTGTTGGAGACAGGTCCAAAACTAAACGATCAGTCAAATTAATCAAGGAAGCTGCCATCATGCAACCACAGGATCAGCCTCCAAACTCGCCGTGTCCACTTGTTTGTTTGGTCTTGTGGCCGCGATTCAGTCTTTGGATCGGTCGATGACCAACTTAATAATAGTGCGAGTACAATTATATTGCATGCCGTCCATACATCACACAGTGATATGATCACACTGCTATCGCGTTGACCACAAGTACTCCTCAGAAGTTGACAGTGCTTATATATGTGATGCGAGTCTTTTTATGCTTCCCTTTGTAAAAACAGAACAGGCAAATAGTAGTACTGTATCTGAACAGAGCTAGAGATGCATTTGACAATGGTGTGTTTTTTTTCTTCTTTTCTGACGAATGACGATGGTTATTTTTTTGTCAGTTTCTTGGTCCCAGTCAATATTTTTTAATAAAAAGTGGATCCATATATTTCTATAAATGACTAAGCATACGTTTCTATAAGCCTCGACGAGGTAAAGTGGCTGGGACATAGACAGTTTACCACATGATTAACGTGATAGTAGTTATTAGAGTATCTGACAACTTATGATGGTTGGCTAAGAGACAGAACGTTAGATCAAAAGACACGACGGACGGTCAAAACCCGACGAAGACATATGTGTGAAGATAAAAGGTGCCTGTAGCAGTATAAATAGGGTGGTTTGTATGCCCAAAACTCATTAAATTTGTTCATGTAACATTTTTTTTTCTGTCGACAATATTAAATTCTCTGCCTGATTGTATTCTCTTATTATTTTATTTTCCGGTAATCTTGATAGGGACCTATGTCCCGACCATAGACAACTTCGACATGTCGAACATACACACGTGTTGGATTCAGGATCGACGATGGATCACTTTGTCACGAGCGTTTCATCGTCGGGGTTTTTGACTCAGGGGCAGAGGCTCGCTGCCCACAAGATCGACGTCGATCCGTGGAAAAGATTTCTGGAGCTAGTTCCAGTGGCCCTCATGATCTGCAGACCAGTTTTGACCGATGAGATGGACGAACTGAAGAAGAAGATCAAGAAGTGAAGATGGCAGATGGCTCGCCGGCTCTGTCCGGAACTCAGATACGTACGGCATGTGTCCTTAATTAATTTTACGTGATTTAAGAATAAAAAAAACCGTAAGATTTGTACAGAGGCAGAGATGCATGTGATAGTGGTGGTGATTTTGACATGATGCATGCGTTGCTTCCAGGAATTATTGGTTTGGTTTGAGACTAGGAATGCACATTCTATATATTCTTCCATTGTTTTTCAAACCCGTAGGCTGTGGATTACCATACGCACATATATAGAGTACGTACGTCTTTAAGCTAATTAAGCGTGATGAATACGGCATGACCGCCCGTTCCGCTCTTCTAGATCGAACGGATGGATGGAGCATTAATTCCGTCGTAAACTGCTGTCTAATTTCTTCTTCTCCTCCTGCTTTTCCACACTTCACTTCCCCTTCAAGTACTTTCTCACATTTGACGGCACCCGCTTCACTTTCCCATCAAACTTAAAAATACTTTTATTTACAAATTCCTCCGAAATTTTGAAGTGGGAAGTATTTTTTTAATCATTTTTAAAAGTTTAAATCGATATTTTTTTAATCGAAAGTTTTTGATTGAATTCATCCGAAAGTTTCGAAACAAAATTTTACGCGTCAGAGAAACGTTGGGAAAGAGAAAGAGAAGAGAAGTGAAATGAGGGGCGACATTTGTCAACAGTGTACGTGTTCTCAGTGATGAATCGGTAAGTAAGAGTAGCCTCAAATTAACAATACCTTTCTTTTCTCACGTTAACAATAAGTTTTAAAATAACGTTGACCCTAAATTTTGACTTTTGCTATTTATAACTTATTCGTGGCTTGACTTATACCTAAAAGTTGATTTGTTTGGAGGGCTTAATGTTTTTCTTTCCCCTTTGAACTGAAGTCTTTTGGATCATCTTCTTCGAAGCTTCTCGCTCGCCTCGCCGCCCCTGCTCTTCGCCGCCGGTAATCTCTCTGCTTCTCCCCATTCTCGGGCTAGCTTCCTCGCGATTCGCAGCTTGACTGCGCTCGCTTAGCCCAGATCGCTGGTTCCGCGCCCGACTGACCGTAGGGCTTGGCGTGCCGATTGGATCGAGATGCCTTATCTTCCCGTCGGCCCCGGTGATCTGTCCGTGGAGTGGCCGAGTGGGGGATTCTCGAGTTTTACATGCTCCTTGCCCCGTGAATTTTGTCGAATTTGACTTCTTATGTGTTCATTATCGCGTTTTTACTTGGAGGCGATCTAGGGTTGGTGGTACCAGTTCAGTTCAGTTTTGATTTGAGTTATTGTTCGATTCGTGCTGCAATCTCAATCTTCTAGGTGCTCTTGTTGAGCTTCATTCAGATCTCATAGGCGGTGCCGCGTCTCTGGGGAAACAAAGGGTTGGGGATTTTTCATTTCCTAATGTAACTAGCTACTGGTTTGCCCGTAAAAGTCAGTTAACTCACACCAATTTTTTTCTTCTTGTTCTTGTATATGATTTCATTCTTCCTAGTGCCAACCGTTCGAGTTTGACCTTCCGTTTATGAGATTGATTGCTAACCACAACCAACTGTCAACTCTTGACTGATCTCTCTTCTGTAGATTTGTTAGCGTTTTGAGCCTGTCTGAGCATAGATTTGTCAGTTTCCTATCCGGCATAGTGGATTGTACATTTATATTCCTGGTACAAAAATAAAAAAAAGCTGGCTATCTCTACTGATAGCCTACATCTGGCTGGTAACATTCATTACAGTTTACAAGCCGTTTCTTGTTTCAGCATGCCTACTCCGTGTTGCTGATGATTGCACTGATTTCATCCCTTGCAGTTCATCTTTGTTCCAACAACGCCCAATATGGCAACAAACGTTGGGGAATCGACAAGCGGCAGCAGCAGTGGCGCCGATGCTGGGGGGAGCTTCGAGTGCAACATATGCTTTGAGCTGCCACAGGAGCCTATCGTAACACTCTGCGGGCACCTCTTCTGCTGGCCATGCCTTTACAAGTGGCTGCACATCCACTCGCACTCACGGAGTGCCCGGTGTGCAAGGCTGTCGTCGAGGAGGACAAGCTTGTCCCCCTGTATGGCCGTGGCAAGGACCGTGTCGACCCAAGGTCAAAGAACGTCCCTGGGGCTGATATTCCGCACCGACCGGCTGGACAGAGGCCTGCCACAGCTCCGCAGCCTGATCCTAACAACCAATTCCCCAATGCCAATCCGAGCCCGTGGTTTATGGGCGGAGGCATCCCGTTGGCCAATGCACGGTGGGGGAATTACACATTCTCAGCTGCATTTGGGGGTCTCTTCCCGCTGCTGAGCTTCCAAGTGCATGGATTCCCAGATGCAACTGCCTATGGGCAGCCTGCTGGGTTCCCCTATGGATATGGATATGGCCATGGGCATGCTTTCCACGGCGGGCATGCTGGACACGCTCATGCTGCTCCCCGACATGGACCGCCTGGGCAGCAGCAGCAGCAGGCAGATGTGTACCTGAAGGCGCTGCTCATCCTGGTTGGCTTTCTTGTGATTGCAAGCCTCATCTCGTTCTAGGTTTGTTGATTTCATATTGCCATGGTCATCATAATAGAAACGATTGTCGTATTACTCTCGGATGCTTTGTGCTAATCCTGCCTCCTCCATAGACGACCTAATCTAAATCGAGTGGCGCGTTTGCGTTAAGTGTTCATAGAATCCCTGTATATACCTATTTAGATGTGGTCCTGTGGAGCATTTGTGTACTGCAGTTTTCTTGATTCATGAATAATTTGAAAGCACTGTTTGGATGAACTAGAACAATAATACCATGTATACTTTTGATTCGACGCTCATGAGGAGCGGGCTGTGCAATTACAGTATTTGGAGGCATCTGTTCTTCTGTGGTTTATATAATATGTTTGTAATGATGCCGGTAACTACGTCAGGGAATGGTCATGTTAGAAAAAACTGATGCATATCTTCTCTCTGCCTCAGGTCATGTAGGGTTGTTTGAGTTTAGAGAAAGTCATAGCCAGAGGAGTATCATATGGTCTGCGCCGTGCGTATTGCTGATTCTTACGGTTAGAACATTTGGAAATGTGGCGTTGCTTTTGTGTGTTCATCAGTCGATGCCCATTATATCTGGGGAGAGGCCTGATATGCTGTTCAACACCACTCGCATGATGTGAATGAAGATCATAGTATACTGCAAGAATGACGATGTTTGAAAAGGATCGATCATCTGAGAAACCTGTTGTAATCGCGACCGTCCAACACAAAGATCTTCAGCAGGATCCAAATAGACATGGAAAAGAGCCTACTCCTCTTCATATTTCTGCATCAAAAGGTATAAACTATAAAATAGGAGGACAAGATTAGATGTTGCCTTTTTATTTGAAGGAATAGTCAGGAAGACTGTCGAATGGGTATCATTCCTATACCCCGAGTTGAGTATGATATCTTGGTTTGGTCCCTGATGCTCCCTTAGGATATTACAATGTTGGTTACTCATCTGCCACTCATCCTGCTTTAACCTGAAGTGCTTAGCTGCAAGAAACATCTGGCCATCTTTTGTCAGTTGAATTAATTAGGGAATATGTTAGCTTCCTGTAACAGTCGTCACCATCGCCTTCCTTAGGGCATGTACAACAGTCTAGACACCTGTTGTCTGTAAGTGTATGCCATGTCGCATAAAGACAACAAAACAGACAACTTCTACAATGGCTTGTCTGTCAGGCAGTCTATAAACTAATTAATTTATGCATGGGCCCATAAATTACCGTGATCAAGCATAAGTATATAGACGGCTTCTTTCCTACAACGGGCGACGGAGCCGTCGTTTTGCATTGGAGCACGGGCCACTGCCGTCCTCTCGCGAAGAGACGGCAAGCGCCTCTCTCCTCATTAATTCTATGCCATATAGGATGATAAAGATTACGTGACAACTTGCAAACGGCTCATTAATTACTGTTGTATATGCCCTTATGTGCTGATAACTACCATGTAGCATCAGATTTTATGTCGGATGACCTTTAATGGGAAAAAAAACCCCAAGAGAGAAATGCAGACAACAACAGCTGACTTAATCAAGAACTAACAAGGCCTGTTGTAAAAGGTTAATGGTGTAACTTGTCAAATGTCAGACCGCACTACGTGGTCATTCCCCGTTTTTTTTTTTTTTTTTTGGGTTAAACACAAACCAAATCTAGCCTGGTCAGAATTAGTACACTCCTCATGTCCATCAGAAAGTGCGTAGTTAAAAGGTACAACATCTTTAACATATTACTTTGCACTTTCCTGCCCCAGCAATGTAAAATTCCATGTACTCATTGCAGAGTGATATTATTGTTTGTTGGCCATGTCATGTTTATTCTACCAATTGTCGATCTTCTATCAGAATATTTTTCATACATTCTTTTTCTCTAGCCATTGAAACTAGGTTCATCACAAAATAATTTGTTCATTCCGACCTTCGATTGGCTGTGTGCAATTGCAGAGGCTGGATTTATTCCTTTATCTAAAAAAAATTCCGACCTTCAGTTTTCCATGTGTTTTATTCAGGGAAATGTGAAACGACAGAATTGCTGCTTTCTAGAGGAGCTTATGTTGATGTGGGAACCAACCGTGGGGCACCACTGCATAGTGCTTGCTGCTCAAGGAAGACGAGCTGGTACTCCGAAGATTTTGTTGGACTACTATGCAGATGTAAAACTCAAAATATACACTTCTCTTGTCTCTCATTATGAATTCTGTTCTCTTTTATTTCCCCTGAAACCTCAAGCTCTGGGAGTCTCTTCTTCTAGTGTCATTCATGACAGTGAGACAGATCTGGGTATATCCAGAGTGCTTCTAGTCAGTAGTAAACCTTCATTTGATAGAGGAGTACTATGGTGAGCCGCTTTGTGTTTCTTCTGTCTTTTGCATGATTGTCTTGCAAAAATGTGCTGATAGGTTTATATGATCAATTACACTTATACTCTCTTGGCAAGTGATCGAGTATTCAATAGTTATTGCCTCGAATGCGATTATACCTAAATCGGGAGTTCCTCGTGATCGAATAAACTGAACTTCTCTTCGCAATTCCTTTTCATGCGATTCTTATTCCATGGTATTTGATCAATCAAACTGATATCTGAAGGACCGAAAACGGGGGCGGTTCAATAAGAGTAAAAAAAAAATTCTCCTAAAAAATTCAAGCCACTATTCTAGCTAAAAGAGTCAACCAAAAAGCTCAGTCAAGCCAGAACTGTGCAAAAGCACGATTTTAAAAACAAGAAGACAACTTTAGATTGGTTGAATCAAATCTCATTAAACTTTGCATGCACATTTTTATGGATGTCAGGATTAATGTCAAAGTTATAACCTTTTTAGTTTAAAGGAAGGTTGCACCAAGACTATAATAAACTCATAAACTTTACCCTGAGTTTACTCATAGGGATTTAGTGATCAAGATAATCTTCCACATGTCACAGGAAGTAAGAACCTCAAAGAAACACCCTTCAAACAAGTCAAGAAAAGATCTACCGGTTTCTCGAGAGAGTCTGAGATCTTGTTTAAAACTTGCCTAGATGATTGAGATATTGTTGATGTCTAAGACCTAGGATCCCTTAATCAATCTTACGAAAATATAATTGTAAGCTCCTAGTAAACAAAATGAGGAAAACAGTATATGGGGATTGCTTCTTTATTAGCCAAGAGGCTCTACAGAGTATACAAATTACAGAATAAATGCTCTCAGATGTCTATTGCTTATTCTGGTTGTGAGTCAGACAAGATGAGATCTCATATCTTTGATGGCTCAACAGCATGGATTGGTCCCCCCTTTTATATCGGTTGAAGAGGCTGCAGTTGTTCTTCATAAGGGCGTTGTGTAATCGAGAGGTGTCTTCCTGTCAAATGGTATCTTCTCACCTAAGGATGCCTTTTTCATAGATAACTTCCGAGCAGTTATGTATACCTATCAAATAATTCTCCGCATAGAGACATGTGCAGGGGTAACCGCTTTTCCCCGACCAGTTCACTAGTCGGAGTGACTATTTCACTAGTTGAAGATGACCAATGTGAAGCAAAGTTTATTAACCACTTTGACTAAATTAGTTGGAGACATAAGCGTTTGGATAAGTGTGGGGCTTTGTTCTATATATTATGGGCTTTATGTATCGTAAACCTATTAATAGAGTATAGTCATGAATAATTGAAGGTCCAAATAAGTGACAAACTTTTAATCCTCGTCAGCTAGACCCCAAGTCTTGAGAAATAAGAGTTTATTACTCAAGGCTTTTGGTCTTTTGTGACCTCATGAGGTTATGCGTCAATTATCTGACTATTTTAAGTACTAATAAACGAAAAATATGTGCACTTCTCTTGGTAACTGAACCTATATCGTCTTTAATGTGTAATACATATATCAGGGGAAGAAAGCCTCCTTTGTATACTTCATACCTTTAGATTTTTGAATCAAGGGAAATTACTTTCGAACTTTTTTAGTTGTTTAAGCTTTTCATTTCTCATCCTTATTAACTTCTTATCTCATCAATTGCGATGAAGAGTATGATCAGGGAAAGGAAGTGAAAATCTTAAATATCTAAAACAAAGTTTGAGGATAACATCTATGATATCTTCGAACTCTATTATTTTCAATCCTTCTTTTAGCTCTGCGGACTTTTCATCTTCCGTCATTTTTTTCTTCTCCCATCAGTTATGATGGAGAGTATGATCAAGGAAAGGAGGTGAAAAGTTTAAAGATCTAAAAACAAGTTCAAGAATATGAATCCGTTGTCAATTATTATTTATTTAAAAAAGGTAGTTTTCATCCTTTCTTGGAAATTGAAACGGTGTCCAAAACTGACACAGGTTAGGTTATATAAAAGGGGGTAAATCCTTTTTGATTCTTTATGCCTTTGTGGTCTTTGAGCTTAGAAGCAAGTTCTTAAGCCCTTTGCAATTTCTGAGCTCTTGCCTTCAATCCTTTCTTCTTCCCCAAAGTAATGGCCATGGACAAGTCGATCCTCACCGAGGGGAGGCTTAAGGAACTTAAGGATCAAGGTCTGATCCCTCCCCACGAAATGCTGCGATGGGACCTGATACGCCCTCCTGCCCTAAAGCTGTCTTTTTCTTATCATCTCTAGCGACAATATATAGTAATCTTACAGAGTCCGAGTACGACTCTAATCCATACTTTCCTATTACAATTGGCTGAAAATAAAGATCTATCTATAGAATACTAAGTACAAAGAACTTCTTCACGCTTCCTTTGTTGTGTCCTGATTGATTTGCTTCCTGAAGTAAACACGGTCCAAGACCTGACGTGTATCATTACTCCTCCCCTGAAAATTAAGCTTGTCCTCAAGCTTACAGTGAGGATACTCCCGACGCAATTCGATGGCATCAACCCAAGTTGCTTCTTCCTGAGTTTGGCCCGTCCAGTGCACCAAGAATTGGCGATGTCCACACAAAAAACGCTGCGCCAACAATTGATATGGTTCGGACTTAGCTATATCCGTTGCTAGAGCTACATCATCTGGCAAGGAGGAAACCTGCGCTGGTGGAGTTCCCTTGAAAGGCTTAAGAAGAGATACGTGAAAAACATTATGAATACGTGCGTCTGGCGCCAATTTCAATCGATAGGCAACCGGACCAACACGGCCTTCCACCAAAAACGGTCCATAGAAACGTGGTTCTAGTTTATGGGAGTGTTGATTGCGGACTAAAACTTGATGATCTTCTGCAATTTAAGCCACACCCATGACCCCACGTCGAACTGTACTTCCCGATGATGTTCATCATACTTTTGCTTCATTCTGCTTTTGCTTTGGACCAAATCTTTGTCTAGCTTGGCGAAGTATATCTCGATCGACCATCGACGATCAATAGAATCAATGACTGACATGCCTTGTTGATACGGAAGAAGAGATGGTGGTGAGCGCCCATAAACTAATTAAAATGGAGTCATCTTCAAACTGGAATGAAATGATGTATTGTAGCAAAATTCGGCCCATGGCAACCACTTCACCCAAGTCGAAGGATGATCAGCCACCAAACATCTCAAATACATCTTGATTGTGCAATTTACTACCTCCGTTTGGCCATCCGTTTGCAGATGGTAAGAGGAAGAGAACAGGAGCGTAGTGCCACTTCGCTGAAATAAATCTTGCCAAAATGAACTTAAGAAGACCGGATCCCGATCGGAAACTATGGACTCAGGAATCCCATGTAGTCTGATGACTTGATCAAAGAAGACCTTTGCCACCGAAACTGCTGTGTAGGGCTTAGACAGGGCGAGAAAATGCGCATACTTAGATAACCTGTCGACAACCACTAAGAGGACTGTTTTCCCTTGTGATTTAGGCAGTGATGTAATAAAATCCATAGAGATATCAGCCCACACCTACAAAGGAATTGGCAAGGGCTGAAGTATTCCTGCCGGCGACAATGTGATGTTCTTAGCTTGTTGACATGTTATACAGTGGGCCACAAACTGTTCCACTGTTCGACGCATGTGCTTCCAAAAGAAAAGAGGACGAAGACGGTGAAACGTCTTGAAACTGCTTTCATGCGTGAGAGTGTGCACTAACGCGATTATTGCGTCAATGAGTGGAGAGCCCTCTGGAACAAAAAGCCGATCCTGATAATATATGAGTCCCTCCTGGACTTTCGGTCGCTTGCCGCTTTTCTTGTGGAATTGATCCGTGCTTATGACAGAATCTCACGACCGACTGCGCCACGGGTCGGCTCTCAATGTCGTCCGCCATTCTTCGTGTGATACAACATGGGGAACTGATAATGCCGCACAGACCGGTTGTGGTTGAAATGCACTCGACAACGCATCCACAGCTTGATTAGATTTGCCCGGTTTGTATTCAACTGTAAAATCAAATCCCATCAATTTACTAAGCCAATGTTACTGAGGTGGTGTGATCAAAGCTTGTTCTAATAGAAACTTGAGACTGCCATGATCCGTTCGCACTATAAATGAATGTCCCCATAAATAAGGTCTCCAATGCCGTATTGCTTTGGATAATCCAATGAGCTCCCGCTCGTAGGCAGCGAGCTTCCTGTGTCGGTCTGCTAGCTTCCGGCTGTAATAAGCTATAGGGTGCCCGGATTGTTGCAACACGACTCCAATTCCCGTACCGGACGCATCACATTCAACAATGAAAGGTGCTGAAAAATCTGGCATCTGCAGTACCGGTGCCGTTGTCAACAAGTGCTTAAGAGTCACAAAAGCTTGTTCGGCAGGTGTAGTCCAGGAAAAGTTTTGACGCCGCAATAAGGCTGTCAAAGGCTCCGCTATAGATGCAAAATGCTTGATAAAACGCGATAATACCCCGTCAGTCTGAGAAACCCGCGCAAGGCGGAGACCGACTGTGGCCGTGGCCAATCCGACACGACTTGTAGCTTCAAAGGGTCGGCTGAAACACCATTGGGTGAGATAATATGGCCGAGATATGTAATACTCTGCTGGGCAAAGGCACACTTAGATTTCTTTAAAAAGAGTTGTTGAGTGCGTAGTTTATCCAGCACCAAACGGAGATGCTTGAGATGATCTTCCTTGGTGTGACTATAGATTAAGATGTCGTCGAAGAATACCAGCACGAACTTCCTGAGAAACTCCTGGAACACCTCGTTCATCAAGGACTAGAAGGTGGAGGGTGCATTTGATAATCCAAACGGCATCACCAAGAATTCATAGCGCCCGTGATGGGTACGAAAAGCCGTTTTATAAATATCTTCCTCATACATGCGAACCTGATGATAACCGGATTTAAGGTCTAACTTGGTGAAAAACTGAGCACCATGCAATTCATCCAATAACTCCTCGACCACTGGAATGGGAAATTTGTCTTTGATCGTCTGGGCATTGAGTTCCCGATAATCCACACAAAACCGCCAAGTACCGTCAGCCTTTTTCACCAAAAGAACGGGGGAAGAGGAAGGCAAATAGCTGGGCCGGATTATCCCTTGACGGAGCATCATCTCACATTATTTTTCAATTTCATCCTTTTGCTTAAAGGAGTAACGATAGGGCCGCACCACAACCGGGTTTGTGCCTTCCTTCAAGCAAATGCGATGATCACAAGATCGTTGCGGAGGTAACCCTTGTGGATCAGAAAAAACATCGCTGTAGCCATCCAAGAAATGTTGTATGTGCGAGTCTTCAAGCAACTGGGCGGACAACACATGAGGCTGACTTCCCGCCGCAATCCTCGAAGCAAAACTGGAACTCCATTGTGACTAAATGACATGGTGAGAGCGTCGAAGTTCCATTTGATCTCGCCCAAAGCGCGAAGCCATTGGACGCCCAAGACCACATCGAAGACCTCCAGCGGAATCACAATAAAAGGTGCCGCAAAGTTGTGGTTGTTTACTGAAAATTCGATGTCAGGCACTATTCCCAAACAGGGCAATTGACCCCCTCCTGCTACCCGCACATGAGCAGATGCTGATGGCTGCTGTTTCCATGTAAGCAAGGAGGCCACATAACTACTCACAAAACTATGGGTACTGCCACTGTCAACTAATCCATGCAATTGCTGGTCCTGAGTAGTGATGATCACTTGCATCGTGTCGCCTTGTTTTGGTCCCAAAACGGCCAACATTGACAAGGAAGGATCCTCATCCGAAGCTGGCTCTTCCTGATTCAAATCCTCATCTGCGACTTCCAATAAAAACAACCGCTTGCAGCGATGTCCCCGTGTAAAAATTTCATCACAATTATAACAAAGACCTTTTGCCCTGCGATCAGCGATTTCGTCTGCTGTCAAACGACGACGCACTGGTGGAAAGGAAGGAGGCCCGCTAGTTTTACTGGCTGCACTGGACCCGCTGCGCTCAGTTGGTGGCATGGAACTCCCGACGGCAGCTATTTTGTTCTCAGTACCTGGACCCCCTGTTGTTGGTTGGTGCACTGTAGCTGGTAAGGAAGTGGCTGTGCCTCTACTGAATGGTGGACGCGGCCGGGCTACCACTGTGGAACCGTGACGTGCTTCGGTCAGCCAGAGATCCCGGCGCATCTCAGCTTCACAAGCAAGGCTAATTGCTTCAGCCAAATCACGGGGCCGTTCCCTGCGCACTTCGGCGGCCAACGTAATTGTCAAGCCCACCGTAAATGTTTCAATCTGGTCTTGTCGTCGCATGCGGTGGGTCCGGGCAAGTAGTCACTAAAATTCCCGTGCATACTCATCGACCCTTGTTGATCCTTGTTTAAGATTAACCAGATCGCCCAACGGACCCATACTGGAATGTCGCGTGAAGCGTTGAACAAAAGAATCAAAAAATTCTTCCCAGGGAATCCAAGGGTCCTCCTGCTGCATGTTGTCCAACACTTCCAAAGCTTCACCACGGAGATGAATGCCAGCCACCTCGACATATTCGGACTCAGGAATACGGTGAAAGCGAAAGAACCGCTCGCACAACTTAAGCTTGCCCAAGGGATCCTCGGTACCATCATATTCCGACAATTCAAAACGAGGAGGACATGGGGTCCAACGGCGCTCCTCATCCTCGTGGTCACGCCCTGGTCCTGGACGGTGCCGATTGCCAACTGGAAAGCGCCCCGCTCCTGGATCGCGTTCACCCATCTGACGGCCATGCCGCTCCTCGCCACGAACGGGATGGCCACTATTGATCGCCGGACATGATTCGTCGCCCAAACTCCTAGTAGAGATTTGTTGGAGCACCAATTGCTGAGCTTCTAGTCGTTGGAGCACTTCATCCAGCAGTTTGTGTGTTTCCTGTCCCGTGATCTCGAGCTTAGTGACGCGATCCTCAACGAAAGCAGAAGTGGACATCTCTTGAGAACCGGATGAATCTGATACCAACTTGATACGCCCTCCTGCCCTGGACCTTCGAGGGATGCTCTCCAAGCCCGGACAAAGCCGAACTGAAGACGAATTGCTCTGCACGAACGAATGGGTCACCGGCCAGCGGCTTGAGGGCTCGCCGGATGACGTCATCGTGAATTCGCGAAGAAGCTGGATAGATCGGCTGTTAGTCGGAGCCACCGCCTGGAAAGTATTTCGACAAACTTCAAAGCTGTCTTTTTCTTATTATCTCTAGCGACAATATATAGTAATCTTACAGAGTCCGAGTACGACTCTAATCCATACTTTCCTATTACAATTGGCTGAAAATAAATATCTATCTATAGAATACTAAGTGTAAAGAACTTCTTCACGCTTCCTTTGCTGTGTCCTGATTGATTTGCTTCCTGAAGTAAACATGGCCCATGACCTGATGTGTATCAGGACCCCAGTGGGGAGGATATGAAGCTAGTGCCTCAGGAGGAGCGTCTTGCCCTCTTCACTGCTTTGGTGAAGTTAGGGTTTCGCCTTCCCAAGAGTGAGCTCTTAGCCGATGTGCTAGATCAATAAAAGATCGAATTGCACCATCTTTCCCTAAATTCTATTCTGATTTTGAGTATTTTCTCGTATCTCTACAAAGCTTTCCTTGGCATTGTAACATCCCAAATGTTGCCTTTTTATGAATTTATTATGATTTCTCCTTTTATTTGAATTTTTTGAGAATTTTATTTATTTCATTTGTATTTATTGAAATAGGCCATTTGCTATCTTTTATTTGTTCAGTGAAAAGTATTGATGATCTTCTGTTGGGAATATTTTATTTCAAACTTTGAATGGCTATATCTTTTGCATCTGAGCTTCGATTGAGGTGATTCTAGTTTCTAAAAATTTGTAAAACCAAGCTCTATTTAATGGTGAATTTTATTTAATTTTTAGAGTTGATTTTGCTCTCTGTTTTAAGTATTTATTGCTTTATCTCTCGTTACACGTAGACGTTGAGTTGCTCGGTGAGCTTGTCGTTGAGGAGCCAACGCTTATCAAGTTCTAGAGCAGGATTCAAAGCTCTTCGAAGGCAAGTTATGTTTTGATTATGTTGAACCTATGCTTTAAATATTATATTGTTTCAATGTACTACATGATATTTCAATTATCAATTGTTTTCCATATGTTGGGAGTAGTTAATCGTCCACTTGAATTATATCCACCTTTCCATATTGTATGTCATATCTTATTTGTCACCCTAGAATGATTTAATATTAATTGGTATCTATAATTGCCAATGTGGGTAGTTAGAATGCAAGTAGTATGCTTAGCCGTGCAACGCATCAACATTTTATGTGCAAATGATTAATCTTGCTTAATGATTATGGAACATGTTTATTAACTTGTGTGTCGGATGTTGTCACACAATGTTGGTATTGTTGATGGCACGTGGTGCATGGTAAATTAACCGGGTAGTAAAATGATTTAGACTGAGGCAAGTGGTATGTATTTGTGGTGGGCTAATGAGCACGTGGGCGGTCGCATTGCTTTTTATGACAATTGTGGTTTAAGGTTAAGATAATTTTTGGTTAGTCTTTCCTTGGTCAATTAAGGACTTAACCTTGCAAGAATTTGAATTGAGTCATTCATACAACCATAAGTCTGGTATGGAACAGACCTAGCTGATTAATTTGTTAAGTCTAAACTTTGGTACTATTATGGTGGTGTGAGGCCCTAGTAGTGGTAACCAGTCCTCACACGGGTTGGCTCACATGGTGCAAGAGAGGGGCCTTGGATGTGGTAACCAGTCCCACCAGTGTTGAAACCTTAGCAAATAGTACTAGATTTAGATAGACATTGGAAAGGCTTTGTTATAATCACTCACCTTTGTGGTGTATGATTATATCTTGTGGTAAAGTGTATAACTTCTGTAGAGTGTAAAACCTATTCGAATAGCCGTACTCGCAGTATTGAGCATTGCTCAGTGATTACAGTCAAGGGTTAGATTTTATCAAAATAAATGTGGAAATAGGATGTTGAAATGAGAAATAAGGATGTGAACTGGTTATTGAAAACAAATGCAAAAGTTATTATTGTTATTATTTGTTTTACTATCTTTTAATATATTTATGCTATTCTTTTATAAATGCTGTTTATGCAAAATAACCTTGTAGACTATCTTTTGTACTAAGCCATGCATAGTATATAGATTTGCATTCTGCACACGACTTGTTGAGTGCTTTATGTACTCACCCCTTGCAATAAAATATCATTAGTTAGAGAGGAAGCAACACTTGCTTTTGAGGAGATCCAAGAGGAGGTGAACAACTAGGGTGTGAACCTTGTTAGTTGCCTGTGGCAGTTGAAGGGTTTTCTACGTTTATGATTATTTCTGCTGCTGTTTACTTGTTTTTTTAGTATTAGCCCTGCGTGGCATTTTCATGTAAGATTGACCATATATAAGGTCGTTTAACAATTATACTTAACTCGATGAAGTCTATTTATATTATCGCTGAGTATGATTGTGATATTCATCTATGTTGAGTTTATATGCACTAGCGTGATCTTGGACTAGTATGACGCCGGGGATTTTTATCTTGATTAGTATGACACCCGTCGTGGGTCACTTGATGAACGACATGCGTGCTTACACGAGAGTGGTGATATCTTCGTTGGAGTACTCGAGCACATGGGATAAGAAGTCTTCGTGGACGTAGTCCACTGGCCTGCACCCTCAGTAACCCTTCCCCAAAGGCTAACCATGCACAATGTCGGTCTCTTTGCATGGAAATGTAACCCCACGTGCAGCCTCGATAGGAAATCCATCCTCCGTTAGGGTGGTGAGATAGCATTTGGCAGGTGCCTACAAGAAGTGCGCAACTTGAGGAAAAACATTATGGGAGTTACCCTCATAGCTTTAAGTCAGAAAAAGTTAATTATTACCTTCAACTAGGACCAGTCTTATCATTTTTGGAACCACAGCTGCTGGGTCAGGGCACAGGCTTCTCTACGAGTGGTGAGGGCATCTGGCTCTGACTCTAGAAAATCATTGCTATCATCTTAGCTCTTAGGTACTCCTCACGTGCTATCATCTCCTCCTCACGTGCCATCATCTCCTCCCTCAGCTGCTCCCTAAGTGTGTCCTTGAGGCGTTCCATATGTGTCTCCTATGATCTTGATCTAGCACTCATAACGTCATCTTGGAAGTAGGACTTCTTCGTATGCCTCGCCCCTGCGGCAAGCACCTGGCCCTTATGGTCGAGCTTCCCAATCGCAGGCGACAGAATGTCCTTTGACTCTTGACTCTAAAAGGTCCTCTACTCTTTTCGCTAGCTTACCTCCTCTTGCAATAAGTGAGTACGAATCAGATTCGAAATACAACAAGTTGGGTCAACTGCAATGTACTAAGTTAGATGTCTTACGATGATGAAGACAACATGTCGCGGTAGCGGGGTTTGCATCTACAAGCTGCCTGTTAGTGGTTTTCTTTGTCCACACTAACATGTGTCGCGTGCCCGTTCCTCACATATGTGGCAGTAAGGCATCGCCGTCCTGGAGTTCGTGCATTCCTCGGTTAGTCGTGCCCCTTTGCTTTCTTCCCTTCATAGCCACCTATACTGAGGTGGTACGGGTGCGTGTTATGCCTTTGGATAGCGGTGTTCCTCTCAGCTTCTCTGCCTCTGGCTCACGTGGCTCCTCCATAAATTGGCTCACATAACCCACACTGTAAGTGATGTTCGGCCGGGTGTGAGTTAGGTAACGGGGGCTGCTGACGATGCTCTGGTATTTGGTCACTTCCATGGGCGAGCTTGTACTTTGCTTGCTCAGCTTTACCCGTGCCTCCTTGGGTATTTGACATGGGTTGCAACTAGCTATGCCTTTGCTTTCTAGAATCTTGCGTGCATACATGCTCTGGTTGATGTCGATGCTATTCGGGCATTGGTGGACTTCGATGCCAAGATAGTAGCTGAGTCCAAGATCGCTCATCTTGAATAGATTACGCATCTCTTCCTTGAACTTGCGGATCATAGCTTCGATCGATCCAGTGATTATAAGGTCATCCACGTACACGTCGATGAGGAGTTGTGATGTTCCATCGCCACACCCATACACAGCATGCTTCGAGGGGCTTCGCTGGAAGCCAAGCTTGATGAGGCTCTCGTCCTGCTTGGAGTTCCACACCCTAGGTGCCGTTGCAACCCGTACAAAGCCTTTCGTAATTTGAGCACCTTGTGCTCATGACCCTCGTGGACGAATCGCGGCGGTTGGGTGATGTACACCACCTCTGTCAACTCACCATTGAGGAACGCTGTCTTTACGTCCATGTGGTGGATTTCCCACCCTTCATGCGCCGCCATTGCCAGCAGTGGGCGCACAAATTCCATGTCTACAACAGGGGCGAACACCTCATCGAAGTTGATCCCCTGGTGCTTCATGTAGCCCTTTGTGACTAGCCGAGCCTTGTGTCTGATGATAGCGCCATGTTCATCGCACTTCACCTTGAAGACCCATTTTAGCTTGATGGGTCGATGGACGATGGGTAGGTCGATGAGCTCCCAGGTGTCGTTGTCTTCGATCGACTTCATCTCCTCAAGCATCACCACACGCCAGCAGTGCTGCGGTTCAGCCTCACTGAACGAGGCCGACACATTAACTGTGGTGAAGAGCAGGTCCTCCGTTATGGGGGCTATTTCACGTTGTGCGATGCTAGGTACGATGCTAGCCTGATGATGTTGTCGGTGGTGTGAACCGGAGTGGTGCGTCGTCGTTGCGGTCTGCGTCAAGTACCTTCTCATGGCATGGTGGTGGTGAGGCAAACTCAACCGGTTGGACCGCGGATGTTGCCGTGTACTCACCCATCACCGCGGGTGCCTTGCCATGCCCGCCACTTGAGCCTCCTTGCTCGATCTCCCTGGTACATACAAGATCGAGTGTTTGATGATGAATGGCTCGTCGCAAACTGCCATACCTTGTTTGCCATGGGCGCTCCTGTCCCACTGCGCTGCCTCATCGAAGACAACGTCCCGCATTACATGTACGCGCTTGCCAAAAGGATCGAACACCTGGTATGCCTTGGACCCAGTCTCATACTCGACAAAGATCATCGGTGTACTGCAATCCTCTAGCTTCTTCAGGGGGGACTTGACCACCTTGACGTGCCCTAGGCAACCGGAGGTGCGGAAGAAGTGCACCGTCGGTTTCTTGCTATACTACGCCTCATACGGCGTCATGCCATCGACGCTCTGTGTCGGTGCGTGGTTGAGGATGAAGACAACAGTGGAGACGGTCTCTCTCCAAAAGATTCTAGGGAGGCACTTCACCTTCAACATGCTTCTCGCTATGGCCACCACCGTCTGGTTCCGATGCTCCAAAACTCCATTCTGTTGCAGGGAATATGGAGCCATTAGCTACCGTTGGACGCCGTGCTCGGCACAGTACTCACCAAAATCCACCGATGTGAATTCACCACCATGATCAGTGTGGAGAACCTTCAGCTTGCACCCAGACTCCACCTCCACCGAGGCCTAGAAACGCTTGATCACCGGCAGTGCTTGATCCTTGCTTGCAAGAAGACTGAGCCATATGTAACGGTTCTTGTCATCTACTAGTAGTAGGAAGTAGCGATTCCCGCTCGGCATTATCAATGAGATCGGTCCACAGAGATTGCCGTGGACAAGATGGAGGACGTGGTCGGCACGGTACTTGGCTTGATTAGGAAACAGTGTCCGCCATTGCTTCCCGGCAAGGCACCCTTCACAGATTTGGTCCACTTGGTCGATCGCTGGCAGTCCTCTTACCATTTCACGTTGGGCTAGCTTGCGCAATGCCTAGAAGTTGAGGTGGCTGTACCTCGCATGCCAGCGCCAAACATCTTCGGTGCTCCTGGCAGAAAGGCACACCGGTTTTGCAATGTTGAGGCAAAGCGTGTACAAGCAGCTCGGTGGGTGCTTGATTCGTGCTAGCAGTTGCTGCTCCTCATCTCGGATCCTAAGGATGCAACCGTCGATCACCACCTGGCAGCTGTTCTCGTCAAGCTGCCCAATGCTGATTATGTTGGAGGTGAGCCAAGGGATATGGTACACCCCTGTGAACATGCAGTGCTTCCCCGTCTTGCTCATGAACAACACGGTCCCACGATCTTCGAAGTTGACGATGGAACCGTCACTGAACTTCATGGTGCTGAGGACGATAGAGTCGAGCTCAAAGAAAGCAACGCAAGACCCAGTCATATGGTTTGTGGAACCCGTATCAAGGTACCATAGACTGGTGTCTCGCTCCTCCCCTCGATCCAGTTGGGCGAGGACCTTGGCCTTGACTAGCCGGAGTGGAGCACATCGTGACAGCGGTGCATCAGAGAGTGGCGGTGGAGAATCGGCGACGGACTGAGCCCTAGCCATCAGGAGTGTGGGCTCATTGTCCTCGCCCTAATCATTGCCTTGGATCAAGTGGGCCTGCTCGGCCTGCTTTGACTTGCCGCGGCAATTTTTGGCCCAATGGCTCATCTTGCCATAGTTGTGGCACTTGTCCTTGGCCACATTGCGGCTACCGCTGGATGAGTCGTCCTTGCTTCCTCCTACACTGCTGTTCTCACCCTTCCGCCGCGGTGATCTGCACTGCCTGTTTCTGGACTTGGAGCGGCCTGAGGATCCCTCCCATTACTGTCGCTCCTTCATGCGGGAGAGCCACTCCTCCTCGGTGAGCAGCAATTTCCCATTCATGCCAGCTATGGCTGCGTCTGGGAAGTGGTCCTCGACCACCCGCAGCCGCCCGGTCACCTCGTCCATAGAAAGAGTCAAGAGATAGAGCATGGTTTCAATCGACAAGGCGATTTGGGCAAACCTTGGGGGTACAACACGTATCAGTTTCTCGACGGCCTTGTGCGGTGGCTCCGGGTCACTGAGGATGCTGAGTTGACTCACAAGGCTAGTGAGGCGCATGGCGAAGTCGTCCACCATCTCACCGTTGTGGAAGCCAATATTCACGTACTCCCCTTCTGGAGCTGCTAGGCCTTTGCCTTTTGCACTCGATCGATGTCGACACGCATTGTCTCAATTGTGTCCCATGCCTCCTTTGCACTCTCCTAGACGGCGAGAGTGGCGATCATCTCCGGCGGGACAGTGCGCAGGATGGCCTCCAGTGCCATCCGGTCCTCCTGGTTCTGCATCGTCGGTCTCGATAACGTCCCAGAGACCACGCGCTTGTAGCATCACCTTCATCATCAATGACCAGTCGTTGTAGTTCGTCTTGGTGAGCATAGGGTATGCCGCCGACCCTCCAACCTCCTTCACAACATGCTACACAACGATCTCGTGGCCACCGGCATCGCGGTGCTGCGGTCGGCGCGGAGGAGGTGATGGCGAGCGCACCTGGCGCCTCCTCGGAGGAGTCTTGAAATCACAGGCCATAGGAGCCGACATCGCTCTGATACCAAATGTCAGAAATGCCGAACCAACAAACTGGGAAGAAAAATGAACATAGAGCTTTTCTGCTTTATCTCAATGCTATTTAAAGGAAAAACACACATGCAGTTACATGCTAATTAAGGCCATATATTAGAAACTCCTACATACAGCCATTACATGCTAATTAAGGCTATTAGAAACTCCTACATGTAGCCATTACATGCTAATTAAGACTATTAGAAACTCCTAGATGCAGCCTTTACATGCTAGATTAACACGCTAATTATGGCACAAGATTATGCTAATACGATTAACATATTTCTTGTGCACGCTTCGCTTCCGATTCGGTCCGGATGCTGACCGAAATTTGGCTAGGGGTTTCGATTTCGCTTCTGATGCTTGTTTTTATTTTTTGCCTAGGATAAAAATTCTTGAGGTAGTGTTTTTCTTGTGAAAACTAGGGCTTTGAGACCCAGTACTTGACGCCTTTCTGACAGATCAGTGATTATGCCTCTAATTTGGTTTTGGTCCAATATTCTTGTCAAGATTCCTCATTGAGATTAATGTTCCCTTTTGTGTGCTTGTTTGCATTAACTGAAGATATTGCAAAGAGACTGGACGTGGAGGGGAAGGGGATCCAGTTAGACTTAGGTAAATTGAAACATGAAACATTAGCTAGTCTAAATCATGATTACCGAAAATAATAATGCAGAGATAAATCGTTAGATCACTAACCCGGTGAAGATCAACTAGCCATTAGGGTTCTTGTTGGTGTAGTTCTTGAGTGTCGGTGAGGAAGAAGCACAGATGTAGATGCGCGGTAACACTGATGCGCAATGAAGAAACGGGGCACCGAGACGTTCCCAATGATGGTTCTGTTCTTCAATAACCTTGCGCCAAAACTCTTGATCGGAAGGGGTTTTTGGGTGGATGGCTAAACTCAAGATCAAAAGTCAATCACTTGAGTGCCAGTCTCCTCCTTTTTAATGTGGCGCTGGTTGTTGAGACCAAAACCAAAACATTTGCCTTCCTTAGGATTTCTGATGCGTCCTTAGGATTTCTCCTTGATTAATTGTTACTTTTGTTCACCGTAAGAACATTTGCCTTCCTTAAGTGCTAGGATTTATGAGAGAAATGCCCTAGTTTCACCTTTGCAGCCTTTACCATTGCCTTAAGTGCACCTTTTGTGTGCTGGACCGACCTACCGTGGAGCATCAGACATTACGTCCGAGAGCCTTTAGTTGAATCTGGAGAGAAATACGGACGATAACAGTTGATTTAATTAATCAAGAGCTAAGCAAGCCTAATATAAAACAGTAATGCAGTTATTACATTGCCTTCGCCAAATGCAAGCGCTCGATGGTGCTCTTTCTTTCTTTTTTTTTGCCATAAATTAAAACAAGCCTGGTCTTATGCGCTTTTCCTGTCCATCAGCGTCTGCATATCAATTAATGTTAAGAAAACACATTTGTCACATTAAATCAAATTTCCTGCCCTCAATTATGTAAAATTCCCTGTGTCATCATATTGCTGCCACTGTTTGCAGACATTTTATTTATCCGATCAATCTGCGAATCATCTTTCAGGATCCTTTACGTATGTTATTTTGTACGATAACTGTCTTTTTAGGGAAATTTAGTATAACTGTTGGTTTTCCGCATGTTTCATTCAGGGAAATGTGAACCAACAAAATTGCTTGAAATTTGGTTTGCCCAAAAACGGTTTGTTCATATATTGTTATGACCATCGGTTTTCCATCTGTCTCTTCGGGGCACGCTGAAATAGCAAAATTTCTTATTTCTAGGGGAGCTGATGTTAATGCTGTATCAGATTGTGGGACGCCACTGGGCTCTTGCTGCTCATGGAGGATATGCTAGTATTGTCAAGATCTTTTTGGAGCACAATGCAGACGTATTGTTCAAATTCCTTTTGATCTGCTGGCTTTCAACATGAATTCTGAGATCTTTTGCCCCAAAAGCTGTGGGTTTGGCTATCTTCTCCCATTGTCCCCGCTTGTATTCTCAGTTTCTCAAAGAGCCAGCCCAGGCATGGGACCGGTGATCCACACAACGGCAGCTCTGAAAAAACAGTGGGAGCAAGAAGGAACATATAAGCTATAGTCTTAGCAATAGAAGTTTCGGCTCTTTTGTCCCTTTAAAATTCTCTCTCTCTCTCTCTTTCTTGGAACTGTCATCATTTTGGCATGAAAATTAATATTCTTTGTTTCTTCCAGCCCAACAAGTCCAATCGTCCATTTGTACCTTTAGACCTGGCATTAAACTCCTCTTCCGTGTCCTGTGTGAAGGTACTAACTCATGTATGAGTAGTATCCTCTGCTTTGTACTGCTATTCATTGCATTAAATCCTCTATTTTGTATTGAAGTAGGATTTCTCTAAACTGATTGTTTGGTCTAGTTGTATTTGTATTAACCATCAATTTATATGGAAAAACCATATGATTGTGTTGTTGTTGACGTCAAAAACGTGAAGAGGGTTCCTGGCCTACAACACACCGGACGAACACCGGGTTCAATATGCGCGAGCGTGCCAATCGATTTGACCCTGCAATCGATAAGGAACAGAGTTGTGAGATGCAATCAAGCCGATCCTCGGGGTGAATCGGCTGAAATCGAGAATCAGTCAGAAAGTCGATTAGAAGGGTAAATAGATTAGTCGATTAAGACTAATCCGGGGGTAAAAGGTAGATCAATTCTGAAAAGGCGATGCGCAACAAGACAGAATAAACCAAACCTGAAGAAATCGATGATGACCAAACAATCGGCGATACGCAACTTTATTTGATCAATGTCGACTTACAGAGGAAAGATTACAGTGCTCAAAAGACTAAAGACTAAAAACTATGAAAGAAAAATAGCAGATGTGTTTTTGTTGTGTCCCCCTTCCAAGCAGCCCTAGCGCGCCTTATATACTAGCCAGCCGATCCGAGTCCTGATCCAACACGTCAATTAAATCCGAATCGGCTTTGTAGTTTCCTATTTGGACTCTGTTTCCAAATATCATCCATATATTTATCCAAATCTTTTAAGGCGCTTCGTGTTGTATCCAAACTCATGCCTTTCTGCCGATCCCTGTCGTGGTTCCCAAAAACTGGTGCAAACATATGCCCCCCATTTTTGGAAGATAACTTGTTATCTTTCAAAAATCAATCGGCTTCTTCATCTATCGGCTTCAATACCCATCGGCTTCTTCCTTGTTGTTTAAAGAACTGCTCCTGGTAACTGTTGTTTTAATTGCGCCGTCAAAATCTCGGTGCGGTTTAATGGCAGGTGTCGCCTAGAATTCATTTCCCGCCATTTTACCTTTTCACCGTGCTATATATATGCGGGTCCCCCTCGGTCATTTTCACGCTTTCCAGCTCTCGCAATTCCTGCAATCGGCTTTCATTCTTCGGTCGGCTTCTCTGCTCCAGACTTCACTGCACCAGCAATCAATCTTCCTTTTTCCCCAATCGGCCAAATGGACCCCTCTCAGGTACTGATTCCGATTCCTGAAAGTAAAGACCAATACTACCTAGGGCCGATAGGAAATTGGACCGCTGATACTGTAATCAACGAAGAAATCCCTAGACTTCCTCTATCGGCTAAAGATTACAACATAACAGAATGGGGTAAAAGCTTCAGGGCTTGGCCAACAGCTTTGAAAGGATGGAGAAGATGGTACATCAGGGTATCGGCTCAAAAAAGAGAGGAATGGGAAAGAATGGGTATATCTGAGTGCCTCCCCCTAAGTTTAGCGAACCCAGAAGCCAATGAGCCCCTAGTGGCCACGGCATGTTATTTTTGGTCAAGCACCTTCAACGCTTTTCTTTTCCGAGCTGGTCCCATCGGCCCAACACTCCTAGATGTAGCAGAATTGTGTTGTCTTAGGCCTGATGGTGACCAATTATCGGCTTTTAGTGGCAAGCCTCAGTATAAGTTGATCCGATCCAAGGGCGAAGGATGGGCAAAGTATATTCAGCATAATAACAAAGTGAATGGATGGTGTAAATTTGAAGAGCATCTGACCTTCTGAACCTATGGCTGGATCGATTAGAATCAGCGCATCCTCAGGTCCAACACAAGTGTACCAGGTGTTGGCAGAGCAGCTGGTGAACGGCCGTCGGCTTGCACTTGGAAAAATGCTTCTTGGAGCTATTTATCAAATGATGCACGTTATCAGGAGCCGGCTTTTCTCTGGATTTGGTCAGTTTGTGGTTGGCAATGTCGGCGGCCCATTGTGGTTCATTCAATTGTGGCTTTATAGCATCTTTGGTCGATCGTTGATCTCGGAGCACTTGGAGGACACAGCCTTTCCCCGTGAAGACTATCCGGAAGGCTCTACTCCCCAATACAGAGCTAGCCGATCGCTCGGGGAGAGACTAGTGATGTGTACCAGTGGCGATGTCAGAATCACTCCAGCCGATTTCAAGAAATATCTATCATTTTTTCTGCACTTGGACAACACAACCTTTGGTCAGCAAGATTTTTTCCCTTACAGTAACGCAACCGATTTCCAATGGCCTTCATTTCTTCACTTGGATGCTGATAGTTCCTCAATGCCAGCATCGACTTTAGACCTGTATCGGATTTTCATCTCACCCTGCATCTTTCATGTCGGCTTAAACTCCCGTAACAGAACATTCCAGCCGTCATATGAATTTTATCACCCTTCAGTATATGCCCGTCAATTGGGCTTTGGTCAAGTGATACCATCTTTGCCGCTCCTTAGTCGTCTTGAGCCCAGAGCTAAAGTGACAAACGGAACGGCAGCAGACTTGATTTTGGAGCTAGCCGATGAATTTCAAATTCTCAGTTTGCCGCACTTTTTCCTGAATTCTCGCCGAGCAAGCCATTTCTCTGCTTGGTGGACACTTATATCGGAGGCTCTTTACTTGGATCGTACACCGTCGGCCGTTATAGAAAAGTTCCTTCCTGACTTCCACGAGCCGACGATAGTACCTAGCAGCAGCTCTAGTGAAGATAGCTCAGAACCTTCCAGCTCATTAGGTTATACTAACTCATCCGTAGCTGTAGAGGTATCGGTCTGTTTTTCTTGCATTTTTCATACTTGATATCGGCTTTTTTGGTCATATTTCTAACCGCTTAGTCTTTGCTTTTTCCAGGATGCTGCAGCTGGTAAGACTGTTGCCGTTCCATCGGCCAGTGAGCCCAAAAGAAAAAGACCGCATCAAACAACAGGTTTGACCGGTTATTCTTCTGGCAGCCTCGGCGTTCAGAGCCCGTCACTGTCGGAGCTTGAAAAAGGCCGACCTTCAAGTAAGAGCGTAATCCGACGATCGTAAGTATTCCGGTCCATAATTTTCTTTTGATGCTGATAAGATTCGACTTGCAGAAAAACCCAAGTCGACGAAGGCCTGACCCGTCGACAAAAAGCGTCTGAGCAGAGTCTTGAGAGCTCCCTAGCGCGATCGGCTTTAGAGGTGAAGTATCCTTATGCGCCTAAGAATCGCTTAACCTTACTATACTAACCTTACCTCGAATCTTTTCAACAAGCGGTATCGGCTCGGTGGTCGGTATCTTGACCGATCTGCAAGACGTCCCTGCTGTCAATCATCCTGCGCCTTCTCCTCCAGCACCACTTCCTGCTGAATCGCCGCTTCAATTACCCCCCAATGCACCAGTCCTGCCTGTTCTACCTGAGGCCGTATCTGACAATCTGTCCAACCTTCTAGGTTTCACTTTAGACGAGCTGGTCGATCCTGAGGTGATGGCGACAGACAACTACCCCCAAGATATCCGCAATATCATAGACGTCTCCATGAAGGCATCGGCTTCAGTAGTCAAGTCAGCTCCCAATATGCAGGAAAAGTTGAATCGGCTGTTTTTTGAGATAACTCAGCCTGAAGCCTCTATTTTAGCCAACTGCCAACCTATCCGCGACGCAATGGCCGTTGTCGAGGCCGATCTTCCGGCCGCAGCTATGAGTGCTCTTCTGAATGTGTCATTTAGACGAGAAGAAGGCGGAAGTCGATGCGGCCAACTCCAGAATAGCTCGATGCCAGGCCCAAGAAGCCGATCAACACCTTTTGAACAAGTTGATCGCTGAAGCAAAGGCCGAGAAAAAGAAATATGATGACACTGCAGCGTCATTCATGGCTGCTAAGTCTTCTACTCAAGGACTGGAGTCGACTAAAAAGCGGCTTGAGGAGGATTTGGCTAAAGTGAACCAGCAATTGGCTGACAACCTTGCCAACACCAGTGCAATGGCCCAAATTTTGAAAGACCAGAAGATTAATGTTGGCCAAGCTGTTGCACGGGTTAAGGATCAGTCGGCCAAGGTTGTTCCGGTTCCTGGAGACGCTAAAGCTGATGAAGATCTTGTCTATGGTATCATAGAAACTTTGGGCAAGGCTGCTGCTGCGCTGTCTAGTCTCGGTGCTAGAATCCCAGGGTCTGGGTTGTAATGTGAGCGAATGTTGTTTTGGTGTAGCTTGTCCCAAGCAATTTGCTTGTTGTCACTTCTGCTTGCTATACTTTTGTAACACTTTTTAATCGGCTGTTTAACCGATTTATTCTGTTTTGTTTAATCGGTTCGTTTAACCGATTTGTTCCTAAATCTTTTATGCTGTATTTCAATTACGCACCGATCCAAACACTAGGGTGGTACTGTTTTAGATACTTTCCGTTAATCGCCTTTGGTAACACCAATCCTTCAAGCGTTTTGAGTATATACGCATTTCCACCAACAAGCCGATTTATCTTATATGGTCCTTCCCAGGTAGGTGACTATTTACCGAATCGATTATCTTTAGAGCCGATCGGCAATATTGTTTTCCAAACCAAATCGGCTTCACTGAAAGACTTGGGCACAACTTTTTTGTTGTAGGCTCTTGCAACCTTTTCTTTATTCTTTTTAAGCCGATTTAAAGTAACCAATCTTAGCTCTGCCAAGTCATCTAAATTATATAGGATCAACTCTTTGTATTCATTGGCCGAAAGATTATTCTGTCTTGCTACTCGTGATCGACTCAATATTTATTTCTCACAGACATCGGCCTCCGCCATATACCAACCGATCACGGTGACAATTTAGTTGATCCGTGGGCGCTAGCCGATAGGCCCATAAAGATTCCGATAATGTAGAGTGCCAAGTCCGAGGCTTTTCATCAATTTTCTCTTAATTAGCTTGATCAAAGTTTTGTTAGGCGACTTGGCTTGTCCATTAGCCCGGCGTATCTGGTGATGAGTTAAGTAATTTGATACCCGAGCTTCTGCGAAATCCTAAAATCGTTAGACATAAACACAGTTCCTTGATCGGTTGTGATAGTCGAGGATACCGAATCGATGGACGATGTGTTCATTAACAAAGCCGATAGCTTCTACTGGTGACCTTTTTGAGTGGAGCGGCTTCAACCCATTTTGAAAAATAGTGCGTGGGCTGCGAGGATGAATTTGTGTCCTTTGCTTGATCTTTGGGAATATTTGGCCGATTCGTCTATCCCCACCCTCTGAGCGGCCATGGTTTGATAATGGGGTATAAAGTCGATCTTTGGTCGAAGCTGCACATTCCCAAACTTTTGACAAGTTTGGCATCCTTTATAATACTTAAAACAATCTTCCAACATTGTCGGCCAAAAATACCGGTTAGTCTTAGGATCCATTTCATTACGTGAGCGATTGATGTGCTCATGATTCCTTCATGAACTTCACCCATAGCTACCTTTGCTTCTTCATTGCCTAAACACATGAGTAATCCTTCCAATGTCCGATAGTATAATTCTCCTTCTAGCACAACATACCTCGGTGCTTTTTGGCGAATATTTCGCGATGATGGGTTTGGATGGGTTCATTAGATAAGCTTTTATTTATGTTCTCCAATCGGCATTAGCAACGCACAGAACTGTTTTGTCGATCAAATCAAACGCTTCATATCGGCTTTTTTCCTTGTAGCCCGGTCGTATCGAGCCAATGTGTTGGCTTTGTCGTTCATTTCCCTAGGTATATGGCCGATACAAAATGACGTAAAAGTGTTGATGATATCAAGGCAATGCTGTAGATATTCTGATAGCACCTCATCGTTGCATTTAAACTCTCCTTTAACTTGTTGCACCACCAGCAATGAGTCACCGTATGCTTCCACACTACTTGCCCCGACACTGTCTATCAACTGCAGCCCTTTGAGCAGTGCTTCATATTCGGCCTGGTTATTAGAGCATCGGCTTGTAAGCCGATATGCAAACTCGATGTTATGTCCTTTTGGTGAAATCAGTACAATACCTATTCCACTCCCCTCTTGACAAACTGATCCATCAAAATACAGTTGCCACGGTGCTACATCGACTATTCCTGCCATGGTATCATATCCGGTTATGAAATCGGCTACTGCTTGGCCTTTAATGGCTTTGGCCAATTCGTACTGCAGGTCGAACTCGGTTAGAGCATAAGCCCACTTCCCAAGTCGTCCTCTCAAGATTGGTGCAGACAACATATATTTGATGATATCGTTTCTGCATACTATCATGCACGTTGATGCTAGTATATAATACCTCAATTTCGTACAAGCAAAATACAAGGATAAGCACAATTTCTCTATTGGTGGGTACCTGGTCTCAGCTTCCAGGAGTCGTCGGCTTAAATAAAATATTACTCGCTCTTTGCCATCGACTTCTTGCGCCAATACAGCTCCGATGGTCTCGTTTTCAGCCGATATATATAACTTGAAGGGAATTCCCTTTTGTGGTGCGGCCAAGACTGGAGGTGACGCTAGATACTGTTTTATATCGTTGAAAGCTTTTTGTTGATCGGCTCCCCATGTAAAATTCTGATCATCCTTTAATTTCAGCAATGGCGTAAAAGCTTGAATTCTACCAGACAGATTTGAAATGAATCGTCTTAAGTAATTAATTTTACCGATCAGTTTCTGCAATTCATTCTTACACGTTGGCGGTTTTGTATCAGCTATGGCTTTAACTTTTGTTTGGTTAACTTCAATCCCTCTTTGGTGAACCATAAACCCAAGGAACTGGCCGGCCGATACACCAAACGCGCACTTCAAAGGGTTCATTTTTAACCCATGAGCCCTTGTATTTTGGAATACCCTTTCTAAATCGGCCAAGTGTTGCCAGTCTTCCTTAGACTTAACCACCACATCGTCAATGTAAATTTCAACAATGTGGCCGATTAGGTCGTGAAAAATCAAATTCATGGCGCGTTGATAGGTGGCGCCTGCATTTTTTAAGCCGAATGTCATTACTGGCCATTCATATAACCCTATCGCACCAGGGCATCTGAAGGTAGTTTTAGGGACATCGGCTTCTGCTATGAATATCTGGTTATACCCAGCATTCCCGTCAAGGAAACTGATGATCTTATAACCCGATGCAGCATCGATAAGCATATCGGCTATAGGCATCGGATACTCATCTTTTGGCGTGGCTTTATTCAAATCTCTAAAGTCTACACACACTCTGAGTTTACCATTCTTTTTCATGACAGGAACAATATTGGACACCCATTCGGCGTACCGGCAAGGTCTTATGAACTTGGCTTCCAACAATCTCTCAATTTCTTCTTTTATCACACTGTATAGTTCCGGATTACAACGTCGCGGAGGTTGTTTATATGGCGATACCCGGCGATAGGTAGCCGATGTTCTACTAACTGTCGGCTTAACCCAGGCATCTCATAATATTCCCAGGCGAAACAATCCCTGCATTCTCTAAGTATTTTGACCAACTTATTTTTGTATTCTGGACCTAAGTTTGCACTTACAAAAGTTGGCCTTTTCCTGTCACCCTCTCCTATATCGACTTCTTCAAGCATATCGGCAGAAGTGAAACCTTGCCCCAATTTCTCGCTTTGGAAATCTTCAATAGCTTCGCAGAGTTTATCTGTGCCGATAGCTTCTTGCCTTGTCTGTAATGCTTGGATCATTTCGACCCCATCTCCTTAGAATTTCACTTGCACGATCAAGCGTGCAGCTTCACACTGATCGGCATCAAACCTGACTTCCCAATGCATATGAAATCACAATCATCTAGAGCTTTACCTGATATGCACTCCGCTTCTTCATGTGGCCAATTCGCATCGGAACTAGCCATAGCAATATGGGCCGATGTGTCGGTTGAGACGACCTCAACTTGATCTCCGTTCCACTGAACTAGCAGCTGATGCATGGTCGATGGTATGCAGCAATTGGCATGTATCCAATCTCGTCCAAGGAGCACACTATAGTTTCCCTTTGCTTCAATCACAAAAAACGCGGTCGGCAAGGTTTTGCTACCGACGGTTAATTCTGTAACCATTACTCCCTTTGCCTCAGTGGGGTCTCCTGTGAAATCATTAAGTACCATATTCGTCTTTATCAGGTCTTCATCGGTTTTTCCTAGTTTCCTGCAGGTGGTGAGTGGCATCAAGTTCACAGTAGCCCCTCCATCAACGAGCATCCTGAAAATCGGCTTTCCATTGATGTAGCCTTTCAAGTACAATGGCTTGAGATGCCGATGGGGATCTTGCGGCTTTTCGAATACGGCATCTTGCGCGCCTAAGCATAATTGAGCAAATGTGTCTTTAGCCGATTCAGTTTTAATTCTGAACTCGGCTGGTAGGGTGAATACCATGTTGATATCCATGGGAGGCGTGTCATCTCGAATCATTGGTGACAGCAAATCATCTGAAAAATCTGATTCATCGTCGGCTTGTTGTTTCTTCCTCCACTCCTTTGTAACAAGTTTCACTGGCCGCAACTCATTAAACGCTTGGTCTCTCTGTTTCTCTTCTTCGGCCTCTCTTATCTCCTGTGTTCTCAGGCGTTGAAGCCGTCTGCGTTGTGATCGGCTAAGTCCAGTCGGGCACCACCTGGGTTTAGGCTCCAATGGCTTGCGGATTTTACCGACCAAGTTCTCTGTTGGTTCCTTTTCCTTGTCTTGGTCTGGTGTGCCCAGTCTCTCTTTTATCGGCCTTCTATACCCTGGCTCGTTTCGATCCGGCATTGGCCTAAACAGGAGCTCTTTCACCAGTCGTTTCGGCCAATCCTTTTGCGGGTAATGTTCCATGGGGCATGTTTTCGCAGATGGTAGTGCCATACCCCTTTCCCAACAGAATTGCCAAAAAGGACATCTCTGGTGAGCTCTTTCCGCGTTGTCGGTGATACCAATTATTAGGCGAAACACGGTGTTTGGCGATGCGATTCACTGGTGGTGGCTAACGCTACGCCGATGGCTCATCCTTTCATATTTTTCAAGTGCTTGTGAGAAGGTTGGCTTGGGCTTGAACGCTGGTTTTCGTGGTGGAGTTCTTTCAGCTTTGTACCATCGTCCGACTTGTAATTCCCTTTTGGCTTCACAGTCCTAGAATTTTTCCCGTCTTGATCGGCTTCAATTTGAAGTGAGCCGATCGTTATCTTCAGTGTTTCTCCTTGTGAGCTTGACTCTATGTCGACTTGCCGCGTTACTCTGGGATTTTCGTCGACAATCTGCTTCCCTTTGCTGGAGCACTGGACCATGTTAATTGGGAAAGGATTGACATCGACTTCCATGGCCGGCTCTTCTGCAAACTTGAGCCGACCGTCTTCAATAGCTGCCTGTATTTGCTGCCGAAAAATGTTGCAATCGTTAGTGTTATGGGAAAAAGAATGATGCCACTTACAGTACCGTCGTTTCTTGATTTCGTCAGCTGACGGTATGGTATGCCCTGCAGGTAGTCGTATCAATTTTTCTTGTAACAACATGTCGAATATGCGGTCGCACTTGGACACGTCGAAAGCGTATTTAACCTCCGACTTACTCCTAGTCGGCTTGAGCCATGAACAGACAAGTGGTTTTTTAGAACCCTTTATCCATTCGGCTATATTCACGTCTGCTTCATCTTCAGAAGTTTCACTTGAACTATATTCAACCATGTTTATTTTAGCTTTATCTTTCCCATTGCCATTTAATCTAATTTTATCCTTGAATTCTTTACTCAAATATCGGCTTTTCTGTGCCGACACACGATGGAGCAGGTGACTTAAATCAGTGAACTCCTGTCCAGCAAGTTTTTCTTTCAGTGGGAGAATTAACCCTTGAAAGGCTAAATCGGCTAGTTGGTTATCAGGCAATACTACACTGAAACAGCGATTTCGCACTTCTCTAAATCTCCTAATATAATCCGAAGCCGATTCACCAAATTTTTGACGGACAGCACTCAGGTCTGAAATTCTTAACTCTAAGCTACCGGAGAAAAAGTATTCATGAAATCGACTTTCTAAATCGTTCCAAAAATGAACCGAATTTGGAGGCAGATTGGTAAACCAAGTGAAGGCAGTCCCTGATAGAGACAAGGGAAAAAGCCTAATTTTTAGCCCATCGGACTGAGCCGCTTCACCACATTGAGCGATAAATCTTCCAACATGCTCCAAAGTGGTAATTGAATCATCCCCTGAAAACTTCGCAAAATCGGGGATCCTAAAGTTATGGGGATATGGCATGCGGTCAATGTAATCTGGGTACGGCTTTCTATAGCCGATTGTCTTTCCTTTAGGCTGTAAGCCAAATTGATCTCTCAAGACTATGGAAATCTGATCAGCCCAATTGACGTTGTTAGCCAATGGAACACTAGGGTTTGGCCAACTATAATGGGTCTTATCCTGCCCCCCGAGTGCAAACTCGGCTGGTCGGCTTGTCCTAGGAGACGGGTACTGTTTTTCCCATGATTCGCACCCATCGGCTCTGGCAGCCGTACCCTCAGGCGATGGAACAAACGGTTCTGTGTATGTAACTACTTTATATGGGGCCGGATTTCTAACTTGGAATGGCCCTTGAGGTTTACAATTCCTCTCTAATTCAGTCGGCTGGGAAGCCGATGGAACGCAGGGAACACCTGACGCCGATGGATCTAACTTTGCGGCGTCGGTATGTGCATGGTAATGAGTAACTGGGTTTAGGCGAGGGTTTTTGCCGGTGCTAACACCGTGAAATGGATCGGCATTAGTGAGGGTGCGGGTGCCGACGCTTTGATTGTGTTGGCGTTTGGTGCTACAGAGTACGCAGGATATGTTGGGAGTGGCTGTAATGGGTCCAGCAATCCTCCGGACGTTGCCAACTCTCGTGCAATCGACTTCACGCTATTTTCAATCATCGGCTTTAAGGTTGTAACCAAAGCCGATGATTGATTGATTAAGGCATGCTGCATAGATTGCTCAATCATAACAGATAACTCAGCTTGAGCTGGCATGTATCGGCTTACCGGAGTCGATGCGACGCCTGCTTCGCCGAGTGGATTCAGTGTTGGGAGCGCCATCTTCTGCGTGACTCCTCGTCGGGTCTTTTGGTAGCAACTCAGCATCAATTCTTCCAAGGCAGCTTTCCGATCTTCGATTTTCTTGCGCTGCTCTGGGGTTAAATCGTCCAAGGTAGGGACAATTATGGCGTCAGTGTTCACGTCGGCTGGTGCGGTGGATTTGCCTGCAGTCATCTTTCCGATCGTGTCCCACCGGGCGTGCCAAAAATGTGTTGACGCCAAAAACGTGAAGAGGGTTCTTGGCCTACAACACACCGGACGAACACCGGGTTCAATATGCGCGAGCGTGCCAATCGATTTGACCCTGCAATCGATAAGGAACAGAGTTGTGAGATGCAATCAAGCGATCCTCGGGGTGAATCATTGAAATCGAGAATCAGCCAGAAAGCCGATTAGAAGGGTAAATAGATTAGTCGATTAAGACTAATCCGGGGGTAAAAGGTAGATCAATTCTGAAAAGGCGATGCGCAACAAGACAGAATAAACCAAACCTGAAGAAATCGATGATGACCAAACAATCGGCGATACGCAACTTTATTTGATCAATGTCGACTTACAGAGGAAAGATTACAGTGCTCAAAAGACTAAAGACTAAAAACTATGAAAGAAAAATAGCAGATGTGTTTTTGTTGTGTCCCCCTTCCAAGCAGCCCTAGCGCGCCTTATATACCAGCCAGCCGATCCGAGTCCTGATCCAACACGTCAATGAAATCCGAATCGGCTTTGTAGTTTCCTATTTGGACTCTGTTTCCAAATATCATCCATATGTTTATCCAAATCTTTTAAGGCGCTTCGTGTTGTATCCAAACTCATGCCTTTCTGCCGATCCCTGTCGTGGTTCCAAAAACTGGTGCAAACAGTTGTCTTTACTTACATTTGATAGGCTGGAGCTGACGCGAAAGGTGCTGGGCCTTGTAACAATCCTATGGTAAGGGCTGCAGAGAAAGGCATAACTGAAGCTATTAAGTGCTTGTTGGAAGCCGGTGCAAACCCAAATGTTCCTGACGAGGTGAGACTACTTTTTGTCACATTCTTGTGAGCTGCTTGACTTTGTAGCTTCAATAGAACTATCCAATACTAATATAGAACAGTGGTATGACATAAGTACACTAATACGATGCTATGTATTTTCTGAAAAATGCTCACATTGTGATAGAAATCTATATGTAAAGAAAAATATAAGTCTGTGGTATTACTCAGTTGCCTTTTTGCATAAGCTTGTTACTGTTTGCAATATTGCTTTTTAAACCTTTCATTGTTTGATCAACAGTTGGTAGAATGCCAATAGAGTTGGCTGCTGAGTATGGTAAACAGGAAGACGTTGAGATTCTCTTTCCTTTGACCTCTCCCATTCCAACTGTGGAAAAATGAGGCATTGATGGAATTATTAATTATGTCCAGTTGGAAATCAAGCAACTCGAGGTATGTCACTGCAGCAAATTTTCTTGTGCATCTTTACTAATTCTGGTCCATGTTCACTCTCTATCCAATGCTGTCAGCAACTCAGTGTTTAAACTAAATAAATCAAGAATTGCCCTAGTTTTCCTGTTTCCTGACTGTGCTTCTGTTTGCTTGCATCCGGATTGCTGTCTAAGCTGTCTTCCTGAAATATCTATTTGAATGATGCTTTCATTGATAACTTATTTTTCTCAAATGCTGATTCAGTGAGACTATTTATGTTAAAAAGAATAGGTAGACCAATTCATTTTCTTAAATAATGCTCTTACTTTGGAAGCAAGATTCTCAAACATTGCACATTTCTCTGTCTGGCCTAGCAACTGAGAACTGGGATTCTCAAATATTGTTGTTATTAAAACTGTTTCTCGCATCATTTCACTTCACCTTAACCTCTTGTTAAGAGTATTGTTTCTTCTCTACATGCGTAAAACCTTTGAACCTGTCTGACTCAAGTTACTGCGAGTTCCTTATGATGATAATTTTGTCAAAAAGAGAAAGGCTGACTTGAAACGACAAGGGGATGAAGCATTAATATTAGAGGCCTGAATAAAACAGGCAGGATTAATGGTTTGTCTGATTTTGTTCTTGAAAACAAATTAGACTTTGTAGGTATTCAGGAAACTAAGAAAGAAAAGTTTGAGGATAGTATGCTGAAAGCTATTAGGAGTGATTTTGATTGGAATTGGCTACCTGCTAATAATACGGCTGGTGGTCTTTTGGTTGGAGTTAGCTCTATGAAGTTTGAAGTGACTGCATGGCAGAACTTTAAGTTCTGCGTGTCTTGCATTATCAAAAATAGTTTTGATAACTTTAGTTGGAGATTAGTGGTTGTTTATGGCTCCCCTTACGAGGAGGGTAAACAAGACTTCTTGAATGAACTTCATTTTATTATGAGTAGTTGGGATGGCCCTACCATTTTTGGTGGTGATTTTAATATCGTGAGGAGCCAATCTGAGAAAAGTAATGGGGTGATTAATCACCATTGGGCTTTCCTTCTTAATGATTGGTGTAATAGTTGGGGGATGTTAGAGTGGAAGAATTCTACTAGAACTTTTACTTGGTGCAATAATCAGACTCAGCCCATTATGGCTGCTCTTGATAAAGTCTTTGTCACTACTTCTTTTGATATCCATTATCCTAGGGCTATGGTCAAAGCTGGATCTAAAGCTAGCAGTGACCATGTTCCCTTGATTCTTGATTTTGGTGATGTTCAGAGTAGTAGTCAAAAACTCTTTAGGTTTGAAAAGTGGTGGTTGTGTAAACCGGACTTCATTGAGATGGTTGAAAAAACATGGAATTCTCCCTGTCTTGAGACAGATCCTTTAGAGAGATGGCAAGTGAAGATCAGAAAGCTGAGAAAAAAAATTAGAGGATGGGCTTTGAATGCCAACTCGGATATGAGAAAGTATAAAGCTGATTTAATAAGAGAAATAGATATGTTGGACTTGAAACAAGAATCTTCTCAGTTATCTGAGAATGAGAAAAATAAGCTAAAAGACATGGTGGAAGAGTTGAATAAGATTTGGTGTTTTGAAGAGATTAAAGCTAAGCAACGATCTAGAGATAGGGATATTAAAGAGGGTGACCGTAATACTGCATACTTTCATGCAGTTGCTAACCAAAGAAGGAGAAAAAAACATATTAATGTTCTGGACGGACCTGATGGTCCTGTGGA
The DNA here is from genome assembly GCA_036346375.1 of Guadua angustifolia. NCBI lineage: Eukaryota > Viridiplantae > Streptophyta > Magnoliopsida > Poales > Poaceae > Guadua > Guadua angustifolia. Next base: position 1,844,364 of record CM070511.1, on the reverse strand, counting down.
GGATACTAAGGATATGTTAGTTCTAGCTGTGCAATTCTACAAAAACTTGTTTGGTGCTGAAAACACTCTTGATATATCCTTAAATGAGAATTTTGGGATCTTGATATAGTATTAAAGATGAAGAAAATGGGTTGTTGGAAGCTCCTTTTTCTGAATCTGAGGTCAAAGAGGCTGTTTTTGGCTCTTATGCTGATGGGGCTCCGGGTCCTGATGGTTTCTCTTTTATGTTTTATCAGAAGTTTTGGGATCTGGTTAGAAATGATTTTATGGCTTTGGTTCACTGCTTTGAAAATGGTTCCCTGAATCTTTCTAGACTGAATTATACCTTGATTACCTTGATTCCAAAAGAGAATGATGCTAGAAGTTTAAAGAAATTTAGACCTATTAGTTTGATCAAGCTGTAGTTTTAAAATTTTCTCTAAACTCTTGAATAATAGGTTGATTAAAATTGCGATAGAATTATTTCTCGAATCAAGCGGCTTTTATTAGAGGTAGATTTATTCTTGAGAGTGTCATGGCTGCTCATGAAATTATCCATGATGTGGTCGAAATAGAGGTCAAGGTGTTATTTTAAAATTTGGATTATGAAAAAGCTTATGATAGAGTTTTCGGCATTTCCTTATTGATATCTTTGAGAAGTAGAGGTTTTAGTGATAAGTGGATTGGTTGGGTCGGACATGTGGTGTTTGGGGGTTACGTGTGTATAAGAATTAATGAGGAAAATAGTTGCTTTTTCAAACCTGGGAAAGGTCTGAGGCAGGGAGACCCTCTCTCTCCTTTGCTTTTTAATTTGGTTGTGGATGTTTTTTTTAGAATGCTTAGTAAAGCTGCTCGTTCTAATTTGATTACGGGTTTGATGACAAGTGTCTGTGAGGGAGGTATAATTAGCCTGCAATACGCGGATGATACTGTTCTTTTCCTTGAAAATGACTTGGAGAAAGCTAGAAATTTTAAGTGGTTGCTCTCCTGCTTTGAGCATCTTTCTGGTATGAAAATCAACTACGATAAAAGTGATTTGATGTGTATTGGTTTGAATGGTAGGGAGCAAAATGAGCTTGCTAGGTTATTCTGTTGTAATTTGGGCTCTTTTCCGTTTAGATATTTGGGGGTTCCTTTGCATTATGCTAGATTGAGGAGAGAAGATATTCAACCCATTATTGATAAAGTGATTAAGAGAGTTGCTGGTTGGCGGGGTCGTCTTTTGTCTTACGGTGGTAGGCTGACCCTTTTGAAATCCTGTCTTACTAGTATTCCCATTTACTTGTTGTCAGTTATCAAATTTCCTAGATGGGCAATTGAGGAAATTAATTCCCAAATGGCTCACTTCTTTTGGAATGATGGTGATCAGAAAAAGCATTACCATTTAGCTAATTGGCAGTTGGTTGCTCAGAAAAAAGAGTATGGTGGTCTTGGGGTTCCTGATTTGAGCACTCTGAACTTATGTTTGTTGGCCTCTTGGGCATCTAGATATTATTTGAGAAAAGATAGTCTTTGGAGACGGATTGTGGATAATAAGTATCAGACTCGAAATCCAAACCTTTTTTGTTGCCCTGATACTAATACTTCTCCCTTATGGAAAGGTGTGATTTGGGCAGCTCGTGCTGCAAAAATGGGTTACCTTTGGAGAGTTGGTGATGGTAAGAGTATTAGGTTTTGGGAGGACCGTTGGTTTGGTAATTCTAGTTTAGCTATACAATTTTGGCCTCTTTATGTGATTGTTAATGAAAAGAACATCTCTATTCGGGATGCTTGGGATGGTATAAATCTGAGACTCACCTTTCGAAGAAGTGTCTCTCAGAAACTTATGGATATGTGGTATGAGGTTTTGGGTATTCTGAATCTATTATCTTTCTTGATGATATTGACTCTGTAGTTTGGCGGTTCAATTCTAAAGGGACTTACAATGTTCAATCTTTATATGCAGTGTTAAGTTTTAGAGGAGTGCAGCAAATCTATATTCGGCTCTTTGGATGATTACCGTTCCACCTCGAGTTCATATTTTTCTTTGGTTGTTGGCCCATAATAAATTACTGACTAGGGATAATCTCATCAAAAGGCAAAAAGTGGAGGATATTAGTTGTTTGTTCTGCTCTGAATCTGAATCTATAGTCCACTTATTCTTTGATTGTTGTGTGAGTAAAGTGGTTTGGCTTGCTATGGCTGATATTCTGGAGATGAATGTAGGTGACTCCTTTGAAAATGTTGCTCGTTGGTGGATCAGTAGAAAGAAACATGCGGTGGTGAATGTTTGCTCTTCCGCTGTGCTCTGGACCTTATGGAAACTAAGAAACGCTTTGTGTTTTCAGGAGGAACGTTGGAGAGATGTTCGAGTGGTGCTGAGTCAAATAGCAAAAAGATTAAAAAGTTGGTTGGTGCTGCTGAAGGAAGATCAGAAAGCTCAGGTGGTAGAGGTGGTAAAAGAACTGGAAAGAAAGGCGGCTGGTGTGCTGATGCTTGGCTGGAGTCCAGGTATTATTGCAAGAAGCTCAGGTCGGGTGGATTGTCAGATCATGACAGAAAAATGTGTGTTGGTGAATCGGGTCCATACTCGTTGCCTGGAAGAAAGTGAAAATCATGAAGACCTTGATAGTCAGTTTGCAAGATCTACACAATCTAGATGTAGTCGAAATGGCTTTGCTTTTGATAATGGTTGAGTGCCCTGCTGTTTGGGTCTGGAAGCAATCTCACTGAATATACGTCTGCATGATGTCCGGGGAGTAGTTTACTAAGTGAGCTGGTAGTGTTCTTTTTGCCGAAACAAGATGATGACTTGACCTGGCATGGTGCTGGAGCTTCGTTGTTAGCAGTCTAGCGTTTTTTGGGCATTAGCTTGGGTAATTTTCCTTTTGGTTTTGCCTCTGGATGCTTGTTTAGGTGAATGAAGGGATTTTCGTTTTCGGAGTCAGTCTGTCAAGAGGGTCCCTGTGTGGTCTTGGTGCTGCTTGTAATCACCACTGGATATACCTTGTGCTTGTTTCTTAATGGAAACTGGGTCATCAATTTGATGCCCTTTTGCTCTAAAAGGGGATGAAGCATTTAAGAAACAGGACTATCAAAATGCATCAGTGTTCTACACGCAGGTACATTCTTGGACAATTTTCTCTGTGGAGATGCATCCGTGAAACATGTTCCTCCATTACAATTGTTGTTGTTTGTGTATATATCCTTGTCTAATGCACTCAATGTGTGGTTGTTTTCCGTACTCTCACTGACATGAAGGGGGGAAAAACCTCTAACATGGCGTTTGGGATCTTAGGATGAGGGGGGATTTCATTGGGAATTTTTTGGATGTAGTTCAAATTTGAACTAAATCCGTAGGATTCCATAACAATCCAAACAGGCCCTAAGCAGTTCATCTTAGTTTCCTTTCCCTTCATGTAGTTGATCCTATTATTAGCTGACTTTAGCAATGCGTAAAAATTGTCCACTTTACTCGTTATATTGTCATGTCTGTTAGAAATTAAACTAGAACTATCATCTCCTTGCATATATACAGCGTTAGCTGAACAGTTTAGACTGGGAAATTTCGCGCCTAGAGCAAAAAGTAACAAAGATTAGCAATACATTGATATCTGACTTCCATTTCATTGGGAGGAATTCTGCGTGGGGATTGCTCTTTTGTCCACAATTTCAATTTTTCATTCCTTGTACAGTTGTACCTATGGAACAAATGACAATTCATTGGTCTAAACCTAGCTAGCTGTATTTCTGGATGTGGCAACACAGCAGGAAATTTGACACTGTTTGGTTCACTGCAGGCATTGAGGGTTGATCACTTTGACGCTAAGTTGCTATCAAACAGGAGTCTTTGCTGGCTTCGCATGGGTGATGGAGAAAGGTCTTATGAGGATGCATGCGACTACATGCAACAAGATGCGCCCGAAGTGGGCTAAGGCCTACTATCGACTAGGAGCAGCTTTAATGTTTCTGAAGGTGCATTAGAAGAGTTCAATCTGACAATTCGATTGTTTCTTTTTATATCTGTTATTTGATTTGGCGATGTGCTCGTCTTCCTCAGGACTACGAACTAAAGAGAGAGAGGAGAGCTCACGCAGAATGGGACGCTCTTTTTGATGTTTTCAGAGGTGGTGGACGCAAACGCTCTCGGTGGTTTGCTGCTGTTTTGTACATATACTTGGACCGTTGAACTTGAAATGATGGCGCCTTCCTTGTGGCATGTAATTCAAGGAGCGTAGTGACAGTCTAGAGCTCTCGTGTTTTGTGACATGATCTTGGAGGGGCTACCACTACATTCTGGCATCCTGTTTGTATGGAAGTATGGCAGGTAATGGATGATGAATTGGCTCAAAGTGTTTTGCTGAAGATGGTGATATTTTACATGGCTTACGTCCTGTGTGCTCCTTTCATTGTTGCTGTGCTTGTGTCGCTGTGTTGATTGATCGAACAGCAAGTGAACGGCTACGTTTTACAACATGTTATCAGCACGACTGCTCTTCATCTAGGTATGCCGTTCTAAATATATTGGCAATCAAATCAATTGCGTTTTCATGGTGCTAATCACAACTTGATCATTGTTGGGTGCATGTACTCAAAACAACGAATAAATCGGTATTGATCATCAATGCGGAGCCACGCCGGATCGACGGAAATCATGGGCGCCATGCCCATGCGCGTAGGATTGAGCACGCACGCGGCGTGCGGACTCGGTACCATCACGCGGTGCCCATCTCTGCTTCGCCGTGGATTCGATCTACCGAGCCCTAGTACTTGCACAGAAACGAAGAGCAGCCGCGTTACTTGCGTAGAGAAAAAAATGGGAGCCTGGCGGCTAGGGTTTCTACCCTAGCCTCCCTCGCATGGGCCGGCATCTATGCCGATTTTGGCCCAGCAGACCAAGCGGCTGGCCGTTATTTGGGCCGTGCGGTGGGCTGATAACCCACGCCGAATATATATATATATGAAAATAAGTATTAAATTCTGAATTTTTTTTCCAGAAATTAGTTTTTAGGTTATGGACTTCCATAAAATATTGATAAATTATTTTTTAGCACATCATTGGAAGTTCCATGCTCTGGATTTATTTTCTTGCTTTATTCCATGTTTTATATGTGCTAAAATTTGTTTTCCGTGATTTAAGTAATTTTAAAAAATTGCTTAGTAATTAACAGAAAATGCTAGAAAATTAGGGAAAACATGTATGACCCATTGCTCTGCGCCATGTTGCTAGATTAATTTTGTAAGCATGCTTTTCATGATTATATGTGCTGGACATTTTATTTCCTACTATTCAATAACTCTGAAAATTACTTGGTAACTAACAGAAAAACATGAAAAATGCTATAAAATTCTAGATATCATTTGAGAGCTTCATGTCTCTAAATTTATTTTTCTTAGCATTAAGCCATGATTAATTCATAATGAAAGTTATTTTTTTGTTAATCAGTAATTCTGAAAATTGCTTAATGTTTAGTAGAAAGGTATGAAAAATTGGTAGGAAAATTTTAGATAATTATCTACTGAATAGATATAGATCAAGCTTTATTGATTGAAGAGTGAGCATGCAATATAATGATTTTACCAGTAGTAAAAGTAATTTTGCATAAATAGAAATAGGATATGTGGGACATCGTAAAGAATGAAATTATCAAGTTTGCCCTGCATAGCAACAATTAACTTACCCAGACATGAATATTAAGATTAATCTAATAGCTCGATCTTTTGGAGCTACTGTTTCCCTAGCATGAAGCTAGTACCTCTGCTCTTCCCGAAGCCACCAGATGTACGGCTTTGCACCTCCTGAGACACCATCTTCATACGGACTTGAAGACCAAATAGTTGATGGAAGATGACTAGCTGGTACTTTTGAATTCCCTAAAGAAAAAATATATAACCAGCAAAGATCGCTCCTGTTGCCAAAAGCACAGCGCAAATGGATCCTCCCACGCTTTCAAGATATGCACCTTCCATCCCAATATGAGGATACTGCAGTAATAGTATCGCCATACTCAGTACCAGAAGTACTTCGAACTTATATGAATTTTGCTAGAAGCAGAAAAACATGATGAACTCCTGGCGAAGAATCATCATGCAATTCCTAATAGGAGTCTTGCAGTGCCCGAAGCACATGCAAATGCTCAATAGGCTAGTAATAGCTATGGCCGCAGAAGGGGCCAATAGAATAAAGGGGATAGGGGGAAGAGGCAATTCATAGTGGAAAAGTAAAGATAAATGGTCAGGGACTTCCAGAAGTAAGGCTGCAAACTCTGAATAACCCTAATTTAGGTATGAATGCATTGACCATTGGTCATGCAACTATTGCATCCCGAAGCATGTGGTAGACCTTTACACAAAATATACTGGAAAAGTCAATAAGACCCAGGGTAAATAATGTTGAATCATACTTCACCGTTCAACCTGTTGTTAACACGTGTGCTGAGAAGTGTGAGGAGTCCCAGAAGGACATATACAACTCATATGGAGACCTGGATTAGTCTCCTAAGTATTCTTTCAGTTTGTTAGTCGATGTCACATATTCCTTATAAGTCTCCTTATTAGTTTAGCCTAGTGCCTGATTGAACACTTGGTCTACACTCCCGTTGAGCGATTATCATTCAAAATTGAATAAATTGATATTTCTCAAATATTTGTTTAATTGTACTATGTTTGTTCTATATTCTGCAATTTGTTCCTAATACAACAATTGTTTGATTGATAAATCATACTTCTAATATAGAACAAAGTATAATCCAATAGCAGAGGAGAAAACCTATCTAGAAGACAATTGTACCACACTAAGTGAATTTAAAATATTATGACTATCGCTAGAAGCGATACTGTCACAGTTGGCACTGGAAGAATGCCATATTATACCCTAAATCTAGCCGTACTCCCTAAAGTTTTAAAGATATTGGTCTGAATCGTTTCCTTACGGAGACAAAGAATGAGGATGGTACAGAATACCTACTCATGATTAAGTTTAATGGGTGTAATAAATGTGTGGTTAAAAAACTTCATTCATTATCCTCCAAGTTATACTATGCATATATAAAACCTGAAGTTTGTGTTGCGATGAAAACCCAGAAATATTTAAGATCTAGCAGATTGACTGGGTTATCTTGAGTTGAATATTATGAGAAGAATAATTATAATTCTGCTGGCCATATCATAAAGACTTTCCTAGACCTAAGGCCTTGCCAAAATCCACAATTCAAAGATGTGTTAAAGGCATTGGAATAAGAAGACTTAGAGAGATGTAAAGTTTAGGAGGAGTAAACCCTTGAACTATAACTCTTATTGTGATCCTAAAGATCCTAATATAAATCCAGAAGATTATAAGTTGCACACTTTTTCTCTTAGTGAGTTTTCCTGAAGTTTTCTCACATTAAGGTTTTTAACGAGGCAACTAATGCAACATAAAGTGTGAGTGCAATATACTTTTTCTCCATCTCCTTTTTCTCACTGGGTTTTTGAGTGGAGTTTTTGATGAGGCATATGCTGTTGGAAGGTATGTGTGTTTGGTTAGGATCTTTACGTGTCAGCTGCATCTGTTTGTTGGATTCACCATGCATCACCATCTCGTTCATCGTCTCCATCGTGTCCGTTCAGGACTCATCATCGTAGCTGCCGTTGAAAGTGCATCTAGGCCCCTAATTGTGTTTTGGATGATTAATGACAAACGTTTAAGGGACTAATGGCTTAAATGAGTATATGAGCAGGTAATAGTCCCAAAAGAAACGCATCTACGGACAATGATGACCCTCAAAAGAGAAAAGAAGAACGGTTGAAAGTGCATCTAGGCACTTATGTTATTTTGGTGATTAATGACAAACGCATATAATGACAATCTATGTAATTGTGTAAATGCTTAACTTAGTGCTTAACAAATGACAAACCTCTAATATGATTATATTGCTATGAGACTAACATGTTATTGCCTAGTGAATATTAGTCTCATCTATTTAGAGGAAAATCAAGTGGATGGTTAGCAAAGATAAGGTATGCAATCTCAGATCTCTTCTATATTTGTTATTGCATTCCTTTTGAGCAAATGCATAGTGAACTCCAAGTAGCATGTTGATTATATATGCACATTGCTTCATGTCATATTTATTTGTGCATATATATTCATTTGAGTTTATTATGTGCTTTGTTTTTAGTATGCATGTATTAACTGGAGTTAAACTTCACATTGCTATAGATTGAATTGGTGCATACATGTTTTAGTTCGTGATCTTCTCATGCACTTCTCTTAGTGAAGTTTAATCTAGAGTTAGATCACATATTTACTCTTGTTAGAATATTAGTTGCACATGTACAATTAGTGTATATTCTTCATGTGCTTCATTTAAAGTAAAGATCGTGATCCTTGCCATGATTTAATTAATTCATCATATCGCAATTATCTCTAGTGCATATAGATCAATTACATATTCATCATGATGCACTTAGTAGAGAATATTTCTTATGTCAAGTGTTTCCATTTATATTGTGATTCCTCATATGAAACACTTGTTGTAATCAACTGCTCACAAATATCAATCTCTTCATATCTATTGAGCTTTTGGGACTAATGCTTTTCATGAGTGGTTTGGAAAGAATTAGGTCCGTGTGTGTATGATAACCAAGGTATCGTGGAGGATGATCGTTAAGTCGAGGTCAACAAGACGCGGTGTCACCAAGAGTTGAGGACTAAGTCAAGATCGACTTGGCTTGGAGATCGCCGGAGAGGATGATCAAGTCAAGGTTGATAGGACGAGAGTCTCATGAGGTGAATCGAGTCAAGTTAGACAAGGCGAAGACGTCATCAATCATTTGGTAAAAGACATCATGCACATTGCATCCACGGAGAAGACGGCATGCGGATTGAATGTAAGACTTAGATTTCTCGCTTGAATTTGAGTCTAGGATTGCCGTACTATTAAGAGGATGCTCCATTGAATGACTTTTAGATGTGTCAAGTGCTCAAATGATCCATCCTTGTGAAACTTAGAGAAGGAGTGGTATTGGTGGTACGGAAAGTGAGAATTGTAGGTCTCTCTTGGATTCTTTGTGAAATCTGGATTTATCCTTTGATATTTGGGTAGTGAGACCTTGTTAGTTGTGTAGCCCTTGTTCTTAGCTTTCAATAGAGTCCAAGATCACTTAAATCGAGTCCGAGTCAAAAGTTATGCCCGTGCTGGCTTGCTGATCAGTTCTACTCGGACTATCCGAAGTTGGACTCGGACTATCTGAAGTGAGTTCGGACTATCCGAACATATTTTCGGATATTCCGAGCTGGGTCTCTCTGTTAGCCATGTCTAATGGGTTGGACTATCCGAACTTGAGCTCGGACATTCGAATCGAGTCGAACGCTTTGAAAAACGGCTAGTTTTTTGAGCTCTATTTAAACCCCATCCATCCCCATTTGTGGGGGCTGCTACTACAATGGATTAGAGGTGTCATACCCTTGTTCTTGAGCCCCCAAAACACCCCTCTACCCTTAGATCTAAGTGATCCCTTGTGTGAAGGGTTGGGAAGAGTGTGAGGAGTGAGGTGTTAGGATTGAGTTGGATTTGAGTTTGAGCACTTGATTTCATCTCCAAGCTTGTTCTTCGTGAGCATTTGTTACTCTTGGAGGTTGAGGACTCCTAGACGCTAGGAGGTCGCCACGAGCCACCAAGATTTTGTGTGGTTGGTCGTGGGAAGTTTGTGAAGGTTCGATTCCGCCCAAGGGAAGGAATCAAAGAAGTGAAGACCCATGAGTGCATTTGTGCAACACCGGAGGAAGAGGGTTGAAAGAGACCCCTCAAGCGCCAAGGAGTTGAAACCGGCGAGTGCATTTGTGCAACACCGGAGTAAGAGGGTTGAAAGAGACCCGACTCAAGTGTGTGAGCCGCCTCAATCGAGACGAGGATCCTCAAGGATCCGAACCTGTGTGAAAAATCATTGTCTCCTAGTTTGCTTCTTGCTCTTGTTTTAGTATTTGATTTTGAATCTTGAAATTGCCGATCTTCTTTTCTAGTAAGTTTTCGGCCAGATCTTTATTTGCTTCAAGTATTCTAGACTAACTAGTTTAATTTGGTATATTTGATATCCCCAAATAGTCTAGATATCATTTGCATAGCTATGTGTTTCGAGCATTAGGAATATCCGAATAGAACTTCTGATACTCTCAATAATCTTTGACTATCCGAATATAATCTCGGACTATTCGAACCACTCTGACAAATTCAAGTATTATTCTGACATTCAAGTTTTGTATTCCACGCATTTTAAGTTTTAAAAGTTTAATTACTTATTCACCCTCTAGGCTTACATCACCGTCCCTTTCGTCGACTTAGCATAGATTTTTCATTTAATTGAGTCGATAGAATCGCCGTACTATCAAGAGGGATGAGATGTAGGTGTCTTAGAAATGGTCTCTATGCTCAGATGAACTACATTTACAAAATTAGTTTTGGAAAACATCAAGCACAACACTCACATCCAGTTGTATTTTTGCTGATATTATCGGATAGTCCGATCTTGGATTCGGACAGTCCGATGTTATCGGATATTCCGTCGTGAGTGTGGTTTTAGTCTTGGTCCTCTCGGGAATTATCGGATTGTCCGATAGTTGATATCGGATTGTCCGATGAGGACTGAAAGTTTTTTTAAGGATTTGAAAATGGAACTCTCTGGAATTATCGGATTGTCTGATGCTTGATATCGGACATTCCGATATGGACTTAGAAAGTTTTTGAAAACTTCTTCTTCATTGAAAACTCTCTGGAATTATCGGATTGTCCGATGTCATATATCGGACAGTCCGATATACACTTAGAAGATTTTCAAAGTTACTGAGTTCTTTTGAAATCTCTCTGGAATTATCGGAATGTCCGATGTATGTAATCGGATAATCCGATATGTATTCCGCTCAAAAGAATTTGAATTTATGAGGTGGAGTCGATCTAGAAATTTGCACATATCGGATAGTCCGATGACATGTATCGGACAGTCCGATGTGGGCCTGACACAGTGCAGAATGGCTAGTTTTTGTGTCTTGGCTATAAATACTCCACCCACTCCCTCATTTATGGAGATAGACCTTGTGCTGAACATTTATTGCTTCTAAGTCTTTCTCTTGCTCTCTCTTGTGTCCTTCCTTGAGATATTTGTTGAGAGTTGAAGCAAGTTGATTTCTAGTGCTTAGATTTCAAACCGTGAAAGTTCATTTGAGCACTAGAGCGATTTTCAAGAGCGGATCTACACTCTATTTGTTACTCTTGGAGATTGAGGTCTCCTAGACGGTTAGGAGTCACCGGGAGCCACCAAGACGTTGTGTGGTGCGCCTCGGAAGTTTGTGAAGGTGTGATTCCGCCTCCGCAAGAAAAGGGATCAAGAAGTGAAACCGGCGAGTGCTTTGTGCAACACCGGGAGGAAAAGGGTTGAGAGAGACCCGGTTCAAGTGTGACCGAGTGCCTCAAGCGGAGCGAGGATCCCTCAAGGATCCGAACCGGGAAAAACCAACCGTGCATCGAATCTTTGGTTTGGTCTTTTCTTGTTGTCTTGATTAAATTTCTCTTGAAATGCTTCTTTGTATCTTGCTTACTAGTAACTTGCCTTCTACTCATTTGTTGCCTACCCTAGCTCTGCCTTAACTCGTGATAGATCATGCATCGTTCTCGCTCGATCGGATAATCGATTGCGGTATCGGATATTCGATACATATCGGATAATCCGATACCGTAAGTCGAGACGATCCGATCTTTCCACTGCAAATTAGAATTTAATTTTATAATCGCCTATTCACCCCCCCTCTAGACGTCTTTATCAATCCTTCAATTGGTATCAGAGCCAAATCTCCGTACCAGAAGTCGGACAGTCCGATCTTTCTGCTGCAAATTAGAATTTAATTTTATAATCGCCTATTCACCCCCCCTCTTGACGTCTTTATCGATCCTTCAATTGGTATCAGAGCCAAATCTCCGTAGTTTGGCTTAACCGCTTAGAGAATCTAGGATGTCGGAAATGGAGAAGATTAGAGAAGGCGTAACCAAACTAAGTGCGGGCTCATTGAGTGGGGTTACAATTCCATATGAGTATCCTTCCTTTGGTGTCTCAAGCTCCTCATCTTATGTCTTCGTGCCCTCGAATGGCGCCTCATTTCGATGGCACTCACTATGCCGCATGGAAACATAAGATGAAGATGCATTGAGATCACTTCACCCTCTATTTGGAAGATTGTGCAAGCAGTGTCAAGCCCGTTGATCCGAAAATCTCACTCCCGAAGAAGACAAAGCTCAACATTTCAATGACTTGGTCGTCAATGCCTTGTTCAATGCATTGAGTGATTCTGTAGGATCGAAATATACTAATGTAGCAATCAGAGGGGGGGTGAATGATTGCGCGGAAGCTAAAAACAAATTTTCGATCTTTTCAAATACCCCAATTTAAACTCAAATTGCTTGAAGACCAGTTTACGAAGTCAAAAGACCAGATTCTGAATTGGGAGACCACCTCACGCTTGGGAGAGTTGGGAGACCGATGAGCACGGTCAAGAGGACGATCGACAGTTAGAGCACTTAGGCGACGAAGAATCACACAGGCGAGCAGGTTGGACACTGGCGACCAGTTTGGGCACTGGGCGAGCGATGAGGACACTGGGCGACCGGTTTGGGCACTTGGGCGAGCAGCGCCTTTGTTGGGCGACCACGCAGCGCTGTTTGGGCGAGTAGACCAATACATGTCTACTAAAATATTAATTACGGAAGATCCAGCTGTTGGATTGATGTGAAATTTTAACTGTAGAAACTAGACTTAATTACGCAGCTAAAACAAAAAGAATCAAGTCAATCGGATCTACGGATCTAAAGTTATGACCTTCCCAAAATGACCGAACTTGGGCGACCACGCGAGCAGTCGGGCGAGCAGGACATCAATCTGGGCGACCACAAATTACAGAAGATCTAACCATTGGATTGATGTGAAATTTTAACTGTAGAAAGTAGACTCAATTCCGAAGTGAACAAAAAAAAGAATCAGGTCGATCAGAGCTACGGATCTAAAGTTATGTTCTTCACAAGATGACTAAACCAATTAGCGATCTACTGTTTGGCGACCAGGTTAGCAATCTGGGCGACCACTAATTACCAAAGATCTAACCGTTGGATTGATATGAAATTTTAACTATAGAAACTAGATTCAATTATGAATCAAACCCAATAAGAATCAATCCAATCGGATGTACGGATCAAGAGATATTATCTTCGCAATTAGACTAATGCATCTAATGACGAAACCAAATTTCACCTTCAAGGTCGTGATGGACCAAACACGAGAGGGCTTGGTTGCCACGGATCAATCTTCTAATCACGAAGCAAGATCATGTCCAGATCATCATCTATCTTCTAGTTGACGTGATGCGAGCATGCTCGATCAATCTTGATTTGTTTTCTTCACCTTTGTCTTGTTTGTCAAAACTCACGCAAGAAAACTCATCCACAGAGATACTTGGATTGCTAGATTGATCTTTATTTCTTTTGTCTAAAGTACTCCCACACAAGAGTACAAACCTAATACTGAGCGCTCAAGAATAAGCAGGGACACATCCCCTATTTATCTGAGCAAACACACGAGATTGAATACAACTCCACTTCCAACATGGAAAGAGTTCAGTATCTATCTCAACTTTATTAACATGACCAAAAACAACTCTTGCGCATGCAAGAACAGAGAGATTGAATACAACTCCACTTCCAACATGGAAAGAGTTCAGTATCTATCTCAACTTGGCCTAACATGGCCAAAACCAAAACTTTGCACGCATGATCGGCCCTACTTTGCACATACGTGACTAACCGACCTTCATATGCATGTTCTCTAGCCCGAGCGTCCCGCATGACATCCTTGACCACTAAGACCTCGATTCCTCCACGAACCTAGTCTCGAACCTCGGTTCCTCCATGAACCTAGTTCGGTCCGTCATCGACCACGTTAAGCCCTCGAGCAACACACGCACATGAAGTAACAAACAAACACGTCCGAGCACAAGTCCACGACTTGACTCAAGATTAATCCATGCAACCACTCACATGAGTGCATTGCATTAAGCAAAACTTCATCATGCTATCACCGGCATGATAATCATCTCAACATAGCACATGCACAAGCACCACACATGCCATAACCAAAATCACTTTACAATGCCAATTTCACTATTCAACCAATTTTTCATCACATGATCTCACAATCTCCCCTTGATGAAAACATTGGCAACACCATTTGAAGCGAACATTGGCATTTTCCTCACAATGGCAACACCATTTTTAAAAGAAGTAAAGTGACCAAAAGACGTAAATAGAAATCTCCCTACAAAGAAGAACAAAAATCTCCCTTATCTAAAAAGAAATCTCCCCTATCAAAAGAAAGACTCCCTAATAGAAAGAAGAAATGTGTGTGTGAATGTGCAATGTGTGACCAAAAGTTTCTCCTTTGACTCCAAACTTTCTCCCCTTTGACAATGGATTCATCAAGAATGCAAAAGAGAGCAAAGAGAAACTTCTCCCTTTATGTTGATGTTTTTTATGTCTTGAGCATTATGAATCATGCACAAATGTAACAACTCTGATCACCAAGTCATGCTATCAACAGTACTTGCACCCTCAAATCTACACATAAACAATATAGAGTAAGCATAACTAGAAATCAAGTACTATTAACGATTTTTTGCATGACATGATCTCCCTTTCTCAACAATCTTAAAATCTGAAAACATTGAATTTTTGTGCACTTTATTTGTGCTTTGAAAAACTGATTCATTACTTTGATTGCAACAATAACAATTACAAGGAATTACATGCACCATCAGCCTTACTTTTCAACCATGCCAAGCAATCACAAGCTTAAGGTTTCATGGTTTCGGTCATACACAACCTCTTCCAAGTTCATACCAAAGTGCAATGATAAGCAGTCTCGTAAAGAGGAAGTGCGACAGTATATAACCTTGTTCTTGCATTTATCAACAATCACTCTTTTACTTTAGCACTTAACTTTCATATTTAGCACTTTTGAGCGCGATCAAGATCAAGAAAGTTCAACCATGACAAGAGAAAGTTGTCATTCCATTTAAAAGTCATGACATAAACTACACCATATATGTATAAGCAGAAGTTGCAAAGACCTTGTAGCATAAACATGGCTTCAAATGACATATGTGTGTGAAATACAATGCTCGATTACTTTTCTTTGTTTTTTTTTTGTTTTTCATTTAAGAAACACACAAAACAAAAGGCATATTACACAATATTACAAAAACTTCAAAGAACTCCCCTCAAAACAACCATCTTAAAAAAACTTCTACTGAATATCACTTGAAGGATTAAATTGAAAACAAAAATTTGAAAGAACAAACCTCCCCAAAAGCAACCAAAAGAAACTTTCACCAAAAAGCATTAACTCCCTCAAATGGATAACCAATGAAATCAACAGAGAGGAGATGATGATATACATGTGCTTGAGTTATCATGATATGTTCGATTAAGCATAAGCATGAATCATGACAAATAAGTTCGAGCATGAAAGGCATGATATAAGATATAACACTATTGAACACGCCAGAAGATACAAATGAGCATATGAACAATCTTTTCATCTCATGCCACAATTAAATATCTGTGAATGTAAAAGACATGAGTGTATCAAATAGCTCACAAAGTAGATGAAGAATTATTGCACATGCTTCTTGAAAACCATCTCAAGGGTGAGAACCATCCAAGTCTTGATCTCATCTTGCAAAAGACCAAGATCCACTAAACTTCGTTCTCCAACCCATTCTGAAAAACTACATAGCACAAGAAGATGTCGAGGTCTTGCTCATGGGGTTAGAAATGAAGCATTTAGGAATCGATCTTGAGACACACGACAGTAGGCACAACACAAGTATGCTTGTTCACAAAATCAGATTTGCCCTTTCAGTGTTTCTTGCAACAAAAGATGTTTGCATCACCCTAGGCACAACACGAGTATGCTTGTTCACAAAATCAGATTTGCCCTTTCCGTGTTTCTTGCAATAAAAGGTGTTTGCATCACCCTAGGCACAAAATGAGAAGTGAAATGTGCCTTCTGAAATTAGACCTAGCCTTAGCCTTTTCTTTCTTTTCTTTGTTTGGCTAGCCTAAAGCAAAAATCTACTAAATGTCCATCTTTACCACAATGAGTGCAAGTGTACTTAACATAATGTTTAGCTTTAGGAATGTAGTAACATTTGCATTCACCATAGTAGAAGATAACACACCATGAGACTTGAAAACAATTTTCTTAGGCTCATTGATAATTTGAATTTTCCACTTTCAAGTGTCTTCTACAGTTGGAGCATGTGATTTATGATGAGCATAAGAATCAAAACCTAAACCTTTGTGATGAATCTTGACTTTTGATTGATCCAAAATCATGTTTAGGTTTTTCTTTCTGAAGTGAACCGTTCTAAAGATTTTTCCAAGTAATCAACCTTTAGAAAGAGTTAAGCAGTTATTACATGGAGCGTCCACTTTTCCTTTCTTTTGCGACAAGTTGAGCATGAGAGAACTTCATGAGTGAGCATAGCATCTGTCATGTGAAAAACCCTAGCATTTGCATCATGCAACTTCAATTCGATATAGCACATTTAGAACAATGAGTTGTATCATGCAAATCAGCAGTTGAGCGACTAGCGTTTTTAACATGTTTCTCATTTTCTTTCTTTTCGGCATTGACTTGTTCTAACAAAGAAACATGTTCTTTCCTAAGCACGATAAGCTCATGTAAATTAAGTCACATGATTTGCAAGCATCATCATCGAGGAATCAAAGATTTAAGTCTAGCAATTTCACATTCAAAGATTTCACAAGAACATCATGTTTCTTAATCTTCTTGTCGCGTTTGTCAAGCAATTTTCCAAGACGAACAATGACAATAGTTAATTCATCGTAAGAAGGTTCTACCTCATTGCAATATTTGTCATGATCGTCCTCGGTGAAACTTACATCACTCCTAGCCATGAGACACAACCTGTCAATTCATGTTTGCTTGGAGTTGTTGTATCATCTTCAACGCTCTCCGAATCCACATCACTCAAATTGACTTGTTCAAGAGCGGAAAGGACCCGGTGGACAACTTTCTCTGTTGATGAAGCTCTTTTTCTTTCTATTGCTTGGAGAGAACTTCTTCTTCTCTTTTCTTTTGTCATTGTCCTCTTCTCTTGATGTTTTTCACGCAAGTTTAGGACAATTTAGGCGAATATGGTTGAAATCACCACACTCATAGCATCTTGGAGGCCACCACCAACTCTCTTTCTCATTCTCACATTCGCAAAGCTTTATTAAACCGAGAAGAGAGTGATGCCAAGTCTTCTTCAGGAAATTCCTCAATCATTCATCGGTTAGTGAAGACAAGAAGGACAAAGCAAAACTTGAAGAATCATTATTTTGAGACATGCTAGCTTGAGAGGTCAATGCAATTGATTTATGATCGATCCTCCTAGCAAGAACATCCAATTCATGAGTTTTTAGCTTAGAGAAAAGAACATCTGATAAGGTCACTCATGACAGTTGATTCTCTAATGGATGTAACTTTCATCTCCCAAATAGACATGTCTAATGCACCAAGCAATTGTCTAGCATTAGTAGCCTCATTAAAGAAAACTCCAACAAAGACGTAAGTTGCTAAGAATCTTATTGAAGCGTGCAAAGAAATCATCTAGTGACTCACGGGCTTCCTCCACGAACCTAGTCTCGAACCTCGGTTCCTCCATGAACCTAGTTCCGGTCCGTCATCGACCACGTTAAGCCCTCGAGCAACACCTGCACATGAAGTAACAAACATACACGTCCGAGCACAAGTCCACGACTTGACTCAAGATTAATCCATGCAACCACTCACATGAGTGCATTGCATTAAGCAAAACTCCATCATGCTATCACCAGCATGATAATCATCTCAACATAGCACATGCACAAGCACCACACATGTCATAACCAAAATCACTTTACAATGCCAATTTCACCATTCAACCAATTTTTCATCACATGATCTCACAATCTCCCCCTTGATGAAAACATTGGCAACACCATTTGGAAACGAACATTGGCATTTTCCTCACAATGGCAACACCATTTTTAAAAGAAGTAAAGTGACCAAAAGATGAAGAGAAATCTCCCTACAAAGAAGAACAAAAATCTCCCTTATCTAAAAAGAAATCTCCCCTATCAAAAAGAAAGACTCCCTAATAGAAAGAAGAAATGTGTGTGTGAATGTGCAATGTGTGACCAAAAGTTTCTCCTTTGACTCCAAACTTTCTCCCTTTGACAATGGATTCATCAAGAATGCAAAAAGAGAGCAAAAGAGAAACTTCTCCCCTTTATGTTGATGTTTTTTATGTAATTGAGCATTATGAATCATGCACAAATGTAACAACTCGATCACCAAGTCATGCTATCAACAAGATACTTGCACCCTCAAATCTACACATAAACAATATAGAGTAAGCATAACTAGAAATCAAGTACTATTAACGATTTTTGCATGACATGATCTCCTTTCTCAACAATCTTAAAATCTGAAAACATTGAATTTTGTGCACTTTATTTGTGCTTTGAAAAACTGATTCATTACTTTGATTGCAACAATAACAATTACAAGGAATTACATGCACCATCACCTTACTTTTCAACCATGCCAAGCAATCACAAGCTTAAGGTTTCATGGTTTTAGGTCATACACAACCTCTTCCAAGTTCATACCAAAGTGCAATGATAAGCGGCCTCAGAAAGAGGAAGTGCGACAAAGATATAACCTTGTTCTTGCATTTATCAACAATCACTCTTTTACTTTAGCACTTAACTTTCATATTTAGCACTTTTGAGCAGATCAAGATAGCCAAGAAAGTTGTCATTCCATTTAAAAAGTCATGACATAAACTACACCATATATGTATAAACAGGAAGTTGCAAAGACCTTGTAGCATAAACATGGCTTCAAATGACATATGTGTGTGAAATACAATGCTCAGTACTTTTACTGTTTTTCTTTTTTTGTTTTTCATTTAAGAAACACACAAAACAAAAGGCATATTACACAATATTACAAAAACTTCAAAGAACTCCCCCTCAAAACAACCATCTTAAAAAAAACTTCTACAGAATATCACTTGAAGGGATTAAATTGAAAACAAAAGGCTGAAAGAACAAACCTCCCCAAAAGCAACCAAAAGAAACTTTCACCAAAAAGCATTAACTCCCCCTCAAATGGATAACCAATGAAATCAACAGAGAGGAGATGATGATATACATGTGCTTGAGTTATCATGATATGTTCAGTTAAGCATAAGCATGAATCATGACAAATAAGTTCCGAGCATGAAAGGCATGATATAAGATATAACACTATTGAACACGCCAGGGGATACAAATGAGCATATGAACAATCTTTTCATCTCATGCCACAATTAAATATCTGTGAATGTAAAAGACATGAGTGTATCAAATAGCTCACAAAGTAGATGAAGAATTATTGCACATGCTTCTTGAAAACCATCTCAAGGGTGAGAACCATCCAAGTCTTGATCTCATCTTGCAAAAGACCAAGATCCACTAAGCTTCTGTTCTCCAACCCATTCCTGAAAAACTACATAGCACAAGAAGATGTCGAGGTCTTGCTACTGGGGTTAGAAATGAAGCATTTAGGAATCCAGTACTGAGACACACGACGAGTAGGCACAACACAAGTATGCTTGTTCACAAAATCAGATTTGCCCTTTCCCGTGTTTCTTGCAACAAAAGATGTTTGCATCACCCTAGGCACAACACGAGTATGCTTGTTCACAAAATCAGATTTGCCCTTTCCGTGTTTCTTGCAATAAAAGGTGTTTGCATCACCCTAGGCACAAAATGAGAAGTGAAATGTGCCTTCTGAAATTAGACCTAGCCTTAGCCTTTTCTTTCTTTTCTTTGTTTGGCTAGCCTAAAGCAAAAATCTACTAAATGTCCATCTTTACCACAATGAGTGCAAGTGTACTTAACATAATGTTTAGCTTTAGGAATGTAGTAACATTTGCATTCACCATAGTAGAAGATAACACACCAAAGAGACTTGAAAACAATTTTCTTAGGCTCATTGATAATTTCGAATTTTCCACTTTCAAGTGTCTTCACAACAGTTGGAGCATGTGATTTATGATGAGCATAAGAATCAAAACCTAAACCTTTGTGATGAGTAATCTGACTTTTGATTGATCCAAAATCATGTTTAGGTTTTTCTTTCTGAAGTGAACCGTTCTAAAGATTTTTCCAAGTAATCAACCTTTCGAGAAAGAGTTAAACAGTTATTACATGGAACGCCCACTTTTCCTTTCTGCTTTGCGACAAGTTGAGCATGAGAGAACTTCATGAGTGAGCATAGCATCATCATGTGAAAAACCCTAGCATTTGCATCATGCAACTTCAATTCCGAGATAGCACATTTAGAACAATGAGTTGTATCATGCAAATCAACAGTTGAACGACTAAGCTTTTTAACATGTTTCTCATTTTCTTTCTTTTCAAGATTGACTTGTTCTAACAAAGAAACATGTTCTTTCCTAAGCACAAGAAGCTCATCAGAATTAAGTCACATGATTTGCAAGCATCATCATCAGAATCAAAGATTTAAGTCTAGCAATTTCAGCATTCAAAGATTTCACAAGAACATCATGTTTCTTAATCTTCTTGTCGCGTTTGTCAAGCAATTTTCCAAGACGAACAACGACAATAGTTAATTCATCGAAGAAGGTTCTACCTCATTGCAATCGCCTGTCATGATCGTCCTCGGTGAAACTTACATCACTCCTAGCCATGAGACACAACCTGTCAATTCATGTTTGCTTGGAGTTGTTGTATCATCTTCAACGCTCTCCGAATCCACATCACTCAAATTGACTTGTTCAAGAGCGGAAAGGACCCGGTGGACAACTTTCTTTGTTGATGAAGCTCTTTTTCTTTCTATTGCTTGGAGAGAACTTCTTCTTCTCTTTTCTTTTGTCATTGTCCTCTTCTCTTGATGTTTTTCCGCAAGTTTAGGACAATTTAGACGAATATGGTTGAAATCACCACACTCATAGCATCTTGGAGGCCACCACCAACTCTCTTTCTCATTCTCACATTCTCGCAAAGCTTTATTAAACCGAGAAGAGAGTGATGCCAAGTCTTCTTCCGGAAATTCCTCAACTGCTCATCGGTTAGTGAAGACAAGAAGGACAAAGCAAAACTTGAAGAATCATTATTTTGAGACATGCTAGCTTGAGAGGTCAATGCAATTGATTTATGATCAGTCCTCCTAGCAAGAACATCCAATTCATGAGTTTTTAGCTTAGAGAAAAGAACATCTACAGTAAGGTCACTCATGACAGTTGATTCTCTAATGGATGTAACTTTCATCTCCCAAATAGACATGTCTAATGCACCAAGCAATTGTCTAGCATTAGTAGCCTCATTAAAGAAAACTCCAACAGCACGTAAGTTGCTAAGAATCTTATTGAAACGTGCAAAGAAATCATCTAGTGACTCACCAGGCTTCATCTCAAATCGCATATATTCTTTCTTGTATATGTCTTGACGAACCTCTTTGATAGTGTTCGAACTCTCATGATAATCACAAAGAGATTTCCATACCTCATATGCAGACTTGAGATGAATCACACGGTCGAAGTCACTTCTTCCCAATCCTTGGATGATCAAATTGCGTGCTCTGCTGTTCGCTTCAACATGTGCTTGATTGGTTGCATTGACTTGATCATTATCAGGAACTTGATATGGCTTGTACACCTTCTCCCAGATTGCAAAGCCTTGAGCTTGAATGTACGCCTCCATCTTCGCTTTCCAAAACTGAAAATCAACACCATCGAAAACACAAGGTTTTGTCGAATACCTATCCATCACTACAGTTTCTAATCACCGGTTAAGATTAATTAGAAAAACCATGCTCTGATACCACTTGTAGGATCGAAATATACTAATGTTGCAATCAGAGGGGGGTGAATGATTGCGCGGAAGCTAAAAACAAATTTTTGATCTTTTCAAATACCCCAATTTAAACTCAAATTGCTTGAAGACCAGTTTATGAAGTCAGAAGACCAGATTACGAAATTGGGAGACCACCTCACGCAGTTGGGAGACCAGTAGACCAGTCTAGACGACCAGTAGAGCACTTGGCGACCAAGAGGACACCAGGCGACTGGTTGACACACTAGGCGACAGTTTGGGCACTGGCAGCAAGAGGACACCAGGCGACCAGTTTGGGCACTTGGGCGAGCAGTAGGACACTGGGCGACCAGTTTGGGCACTTGGGCGAGCACGCAGCCTGTTGGGCGACCACGCGCGATCTGGGCGAGTAGACCGATATACATCTACTAAAATATTAATTACGGAAGATCTAGCCGTTGGATTGATGTGAAATTTTAACTGTAGAAACTAGACTTAATTATACAGCTAACACAAAAAGAATCAAGTCAATCGGATCTACGGATCTAAAGTTATGACCTTCGCAAGATGACTGAACTTGGGCGACCACGCGAGCGATCGGGCGAGCGGGACATCAATCTGGGCGACCACAAATTACAGAAGATCTAACCATTGGATTGATGTGAAATTTTAACTGTAGAAAGTAGACTCAATTCCGAAGTGAACAAAAAAGAATCAGGTCGATCGAGCTACGGATCTAAAGTTATGTTCTTCACAAGATGACTAAACCAATTAGCGATCTCTGTTTGGCGACCGAGTTAGCAATCTGGGCGACCACTAATTACCAAAGATCTAACCGTTGGATTGATATGAAATTTTAACTATAGAAACTAGATTCAATTATGAATCAAACCCAATAAGAATCAATCCAATCGGATGTACGGATCAAGAGATATTACCTTCGCAATTAGACTAATGCATCTAATGACGAGGAAACCAAATTTCACCTTCAAGGCTGTGATGGACCAAACACCAGAGAGGGCTTCAGTTGCCACGGATCAATCTTCTAATCACCAGAAGCAAGATCATGTCCAGATCATCATCTATCTTCTAGTTGACGTGATGCAGGCATGCTCGATCAATCTTGATTTGTTTTCTTCACACTGTGCGGCTGTCAAAACTCACGCAAGAAAACTCATCCACACAGAGATACTTGGATTGCTAGATTGATCTTTATTTCTTTTGTCTAAAGTACTCCCACACAAGAGTACAAACCTAATACCTGAACGCTCAAGAATAAACAGGGGACACATCCCCCTATTTATACAGAGCAAACACACAGAGATTGAATACAACTCCACTTCCAACATGGAAAGAGTTCGTATCTATCTCAACTTGGCCCAACATGACCAAAAACAACTCTTGCACGCATGCAAGAAGAGAGATTGAATACAACTCCACTTCCAACATGGAAAGAGTTCAGTATCTATCTCAAGTTGGCCCAACATGGCCAAAACCAAAACTTTGCACGCATGATCACCCCTGCTTTGCACATACGTGACTAACCGACCTTCATATGCATGTTCTCTAGTCGAACGTCCCCGCATGACATCCTTGACCATCAAGACCTCGATTCCTCCTCTGAACCTAGTCTCGAACCTCAGTTCTTCCATGACCTAGTTCCGGTCCCGTCATCGACCACGTTCGCCCTCGAGCAACACCTGCACATGAAGTAACAAACAAACACGTCCGAGCACAAGTCCACGACTTGACTCAAGATTAATCCATGCAACCACTCACACGAGTGCATTGCATTAAGCAAAACTCCATCATGCTATCACCAGCATGATAATCATCTCAACATAGCACATGCACAAGCACCACACATGTCATAACCAAAATCACTTTACAATGCCAATTTCACCATTCAACCAATTTTTCATCACATGATCTCACAGATTCTGAGTTCAACCGAGTAGATGGACTCGAGGAAGCAAAGGCAATTTGGGACAGACTCATGGTCACTCATGAAGGAATTTCAAGTGTACGAGAATCTAAGATAGAGCTCATTATTGGTGAGCTAAGCCGTTTCACATTGGAAGAAGGGGAGTCTTATATAAGAATGTTTGACCGCTTGATGGTGCTTGTGAATCAAGCTAAGGGTCTTCGGTGCACTGATCTTACTGACAAAGCCGTCGTCAAGATCATCCTTCGTGTGATCACCCCCACCAACCGCAATTTAGTTCAACTCATCCATGACCGGCCAAACTTTGATACTTTGACGCCTCATGATGTTATTGGTCGGCTAATGATGGATGGGATGATGATCAAGGAGGCGGAGGTTGTGGAAGAGCTTAAGTCTGGAAAGAAGAAGGGCATTGCCTTGAAGGCTGTCAAGATTGTGCGTCAAGCAGAAGAAAGCACAAGTGAGGATGAAGAGTCTTGTGGTCCGTTGACAAATAAGGACATGGCTCTATTCGTAAGAAGGTTCAACAAATTCTTTAAGAAGAAGAACTTTAGACAAGGAGGTCAATCTAGGAGCTTTGGAAGAAAATCAAAGAGTAGACACTCCACAAGAAGATGCTATGAATGCGGTGAAACCGACCACTTCATTGCCGAGTGTCCGCACAAGGAGAGCAAAGATGAGATGCCTCATAAGAAAGACAAATACCGGGGCAAAGACAAAGAAAAGAGCAAGAAGTTAAAGCATTACAAGCACAAGGGGCAAGCTCACGTTGGAGAAGAGTGGGACTCAAACTCCGACTCCGACTCAAGCTCCGAGTCCGATGAAGAAGGAGGAATTGCCTCCGTCGCCATCGCCGTGTCTTCTACCTCAACAACGTCGAAGGGCCTCTTCGACAACTTAAGCGATGACGATGAAGACGCTCCAATGTGTCTTATGGCAAAGGGGCACAAGGTATCATCAATTGCCTCCTCTCCCTCTATTGTTAATGATTGTCTAGATGAGCACGATAGTGATAGTGATGATGATGACGTTAATACCGTGCTTAAGTCTATGAAAAACTTTGATATTCATAAGTTAGATTTGCTTTTAAAAGATATTAAAAAATTGGAGGAAGTCGTAGAACAAAAGGAAGCTACTCTCGAGGCTCAAGAGGATTTGCTCATCCTTGAAAAGGAGAAAAATCGTGAGCTAGAGAAGAGCCTATCTTTTGAAAGAAAGAAAAATGAGGAATTGGTCAAGAACTCGAAATTGACCAAATCCGAAATGACTAGTCTTGAGATCACCAATGCTTCACTTAAAGAGGAACTTGCTAAGGCAAAGGATGCTTGCAAGGCTCTTGAGTTGAAGCTCGTTGATCTCAAGAATAGCCCTCCCATCACCTCAACCATTGACTCCAATTCTTCACTACCTTCTACTAGCAATAGATGTTCTAGATGTTACAACGTTAATATTGATGCTTGTGCCACTAACCTTGAGACTTTGCAAGTATTAGCTCATGAAAATGAGAAGCTCAAGAGAATGCTTGAAGATGGACTTTAAAAGTCCAATAAGGCTAGCAAGGGATTAGAGGAGTTCCTCGGTAAGCGCCAAGGTAACCCCATGAAGCATGGGCTTGGATATGTCCCTCCCAAGGGCAAAGGAAACCACATTATGGTTGCTCCCTTGAACAAGCCCATCCACTTCGTTAAGGGGGAAGCAAACTCTAAGTATAAGGCTCAATCCACTTTCTTTGCTTCTTATGTGCTTAAAAGGACTAGCCTTGGTAGAGTAGTTGCTTGTCATATTGGGGGTAAGCCCAAAAATGCTTCTTACGTGCGATCTATTTGGGTCCCAAAGTCACTCGTCTCTAACGTGCGTGGACCTAAACAAGTTTGGGTACCAAAGAGCAAAATCTAAATTTCATTTTGTAGGCCTACATCTCCGGTGGATCAAGTTGGATCTTGGATAGCGGATGTACACACCACATGACTGGAGAAAGGGCAATGTTCGCTCATTTGGTGCACGAAAGGCCTAGCAAGTAGCTGACGTCCTCAAGTGTCGAGGCCATCTTCTTGCGTGGGAGGTGAAATGTGTGTATCTCCAATCGCCAATGATTGACGAGAGCCATCAGAAGGCACCTGTTGTACGAAAACCTTCTGGAGACACCACGTTTGTCCTATGCATTGGCAGTAGTCACCTCCACCATCGGTGCAAAAGGATGCAACCCTACTGCTCTCAACCTACATGAATACATTGTTAGTACGTTCATGCGATATGTACGCCACATCCTAATGCAACTATGAATTGAGTGCACTCACCTTAGGATCCACCGCGTGTCGATCCGCCATGCCCTCATTAGGGTGTGCAAGTGGAGGGAGCCAAGCTCGATCAACAGCTAACCCTCCATTGGGGCCAAGGTGGGCAAGTGGCTACTGTGTGACACATCTGTCGCTAGGTCTACCAACTCATACTGCAGCTACGCACGTGCCTCGTCCCCCGCCATATGTGCAATTCAAGTGTGCACTGTTAGTATGACAAAAAAATGAGTTCGTAGTTACCAAATGGAGGCAATACAAATTGAACATTCCAAACCATAACTAGTAATGGCACGCAAAATGAGTTCTTACATAGAAACGTAAACATAAAAATTTGGACATTCACGACGAACATGTAATGACCCAACATTACTATGAAGTTTTTGATCTAATGCAATTAGACAATTATCCGATCTGATATAATCTGACATATATCTAATCCATCCTAAGCCATAACAATAGTACTGTAAATTTACAAATACATATATATGTACATAACTATTACTACTGTACACAACTACCTACATATGAACACGCCTAAATACTTACAAATCTAATTAATCTAGTCGACAAATCATGTATCTACACAACTATTGCTACTCTACACACCTAATTACTTACAAATCTAATTAATCTGGTTACTAAGTCATACATCTACACAACTATTGCTACTCTACATAGCTAATTACTTATAAATCTAGTTAATCTGGTTGCTAAGTCATGTATCTACACAACTATTGCTACTTTACACAGCTAATTACTTATAATCTAATTAATCTGGTTACTAAGTCATGTTTTGAAATGTAATTTGATATGAAAAAAATCCATACCTGCGATATTGCAGACAATCTCCTCCTCTTACTCCTCCCTTTCTTCTTCCTGTCCTCTTCCCCTCCTCTTTCTTCTTTTCTTCCTTCTCTTTTCCATCTCCCTCACTTTTTCCTCATGCGATGGATGTTCTGGCTGAGCTGGGCTCAACCAGCGTTATAAAATGCCTCTGTTGCCATTTGGATTCGCGATAGAGACTCTATCGCCATTTGGATTCGCGATAGAGGCTCTGTCACCATTTAGAGTCCAACTGTTGGCGACAACTCTCTGTCGCCAATATCAAATAGTTATAGAAGGGTATTTTTGTTATTTTTATTTTGGCATATTATTTCTGCAAATATCATTAAAAATTATATTATTTAAAAAATTCAAAGAATAACAAGAAGCAAAAGTACTCACCATGTAGCACTGTATACCGGCACATTCCTAAAAAACCATTACTTTATAATATGGTGCTCAAATCACAAGCTTTTACACGTATAGTAATGTTTTTATCTTTACAAGATTTTTTACCCTATCACCCCCAGCACCTAAAGCTTATATTAGCTTTCCTGCTATACCTCCTCTGTATCAAATGGCGACTAATAGCTACAATCCCATGCTCTTTTAGGCATGTTATTCTGCCACTAGGAGTTACAAAGGCTGCCTCCCCCCAAATCTTGTGTCCATGATCCTGATGTATGAGCGTTCAGGCCACAAAATCATGCAGAAGAGGCGAATGCTCGAACCGTTGCCGCTGATCCATCTGGTTCATCGATTCATAGTCTGAAGAAGCAACGGCGACACCAAGAGGAGCAGTAGCATCGTAGATGCCATCGTCGTTGACACCGGGGAAGTTTGGCTGGGCATTAGGAGCTGAGAGGCTGCTGCCAGAGTGCTGCAAGCCCAGCGTCAGCGATACATTGCCGTTGCCGTACCTCCCAAGCTCTGCCAAGTGGTAGGCCATGAACCGTGCATTCTCGTCTGAGTGCTGTGCGACGGCGTTGTGAAGGAGGAGCCCGCCGTCGTCCGCCTCACCCGATCGTTGGTCCTTCATCATCAGGTTCATGAAACTGTCGTCAGGGTTGGCCTCATTCTGGAAGCCAACAGGCGTCGCACCAACATTCATAGTCCCAATGCTGGCTCTAGACTCGCTCAGCTGGCTGGTTTCACAAACTCGAGTCCTAGCGCTTTTCAAATCCTCCTTTTCTTCTGAAGATGCCACCTTGTCTTTGCTTCTTGGCACATTGTCAGAGGAAGAGTTGGAGTCTTGCTCTAAATCACCGATCTCTTCTTTGTACATGTCTTCAATCATTGGTTTCCAAAGGCGGACACGAGCGTTTATGAACCAATTCGAAATCTGGAGGAGAATGAAACAGTCAAAAGATCGAATTGTTGAAGAAACACAAGTAGCTTCTATGGAGCGAAAGGTAAGCAAAACTTCTGATGTTTATGCTGTGCATGGACAGAAGCAGTAGCGCTGTGTAATGATAGAAACTGCGGAGACAAGGAACATTTGCATTCAGGTTTCATGCACACCAATGAAAATAATTACATGATGCTAATACATCCATACAAATTTGAATATCATATATGGATCAATGATTCAGTGCTGGAAAAGACAAACAATATTACCTGACTCCTTGTCAAGCCAGTCTGCCTTGCTAGCATCAACTTTTCAGAATCTTTTGGGTACCTGCAAAGTTGTTACGAAGGACGATAAGAAACAAGAACAGAGGGATTATTGGAAAAGGCTGTATGCAAAGGAAGAAACTTACGGGTGAAGGAAGTGTTCGAAAAGCCAAGCACGAAGAATCGTAAGAGAGTTTTCAGGCAGTCCCCTCTGTGGTCTCCAAGCGTTTTGTGGGATCATACCATACTGCTGGAAAGCTCGCTGTTGCCTTAGCTGCTGATCAATGTACCTGAGACGAGTTAATTTGCCCTCCTTGCCGGATGAATTTTCCTCCTCGCCAAGCTTCTTCCTGATAACATTGATCTGATCATTGATAGCATCCTTCAAGCATCGGAAGTGTCGTGAGATTGTCTGAAGAGCAACTGCAGTGTAAGGCTTGGCAGATCCGGGCCCAGCTACCACATCAAAAGATGAAACCACAGTTTGCATTTGGTGGTAATAGTGCTTATATTTCCGGTCCACCTGAAATGTATTTTGCACAATGTTAAAATGATTTACTACAAGACCAAAAAAAAATTTCTGTACAAAATATAAAGCTACATTCTTACTGGATAGAAGATTTGTCAATCTTATACAAAATCTGCCATAAATTTGCTAACATCACTGTGTTATAAGTACACCTAATCTTTTAGACATAGCTCTTGTGGAACTTTTCTGGCAGACCATTGACACAGTAATTGTGAATTAAAAACGAATTGGTGTTGCACTTTAATTTCAGCAGAAAAGTACAAGACAGTAGACTAACAGAGTCACCCACCTCATCTAACATCGCCATCAGTTTTGCCATCTTGTTCTGAAGGTCTTGCTTCTCAGCAGTGGAAATCTCAGGTGCTGCATTAGCGCCAGATTCTTGTGGGTTAGAAGATACACCCTCACTTTTTGGCCCTATATCAGTCTCTTTGCCTTCTGCTCTTCCTCCTTCAGCCTTTTCTTTCTGAGCTTTCTGTTTTATACTCTTCCAAACATTCACGACTTCGTCGAGCACTTCTTGTGCCGCTTTCAGATACCTTGAGTTCCGGATTGCGCGTGAGGCCTCATATTGCATGTTCTTCATCCGGATGTCATCAACTCCAAGGCTGTCGTGGTAAGAGTGCGGCGTCAACATGTCTGGTTTGATAGACCAGTACGGTAAGGAAGGTGCCAAGATTTGCGTGTTGAGGCTCAGAGATAGCCCTTGGCCTCGCACTGACGGAACATTGGATGAGCCGTGGTTGTTCAGAACACCAAATTCAAGCTGTGCACTACTGTGGGCATCGTCATGGATGAGTTCAGCGCCACCGCTTTGTGCTCCATCCATCATACGCATCAGCATCTCATTTTTCATATCTTTGACAGGGCCGATACAGATTTGACCCTGGTGGGAAGCAAGCATGCCAGACTCCCTTGCGGATGAGTCTTGGGACATTGCTGAAGGATGACCAGGGCCAGGCATCTCCATGCAATGCTGCTGAGGCTGCAGAATGCCGCTGAACTCCGTATATGGTCCAGAAGATGGATTATTCAGATAAAGCAAGTTGCCTAGAGCCGATGGCATTGGATAGGACTCACTGCCCGGGTCTCTCGAGTACATGTTTTGCGAGTCTCTTTCACTACCAGGGCTCGAGTAGTAAGTAGCCATCTCACAGTTCTGAACACTTACTGATCGAGGTTACTGCAATAGCATATACGTGTATGCAGAACCAGCTTTGATGTTGACTCGATCAAGTTTCAGCAGAAGACCAATATTTACCAGATTAAAACTTTCTCTTACAACTCGCCTGCAATTGAGTGAGATGAAATGGATTTATAAGAAGCTCCAAAAAAAGTTTAAAATTGAAGTGAATGTTTTCTTCTATGAGAAAGGAAATTGCACACTGATGCCAAGAGATAGAACTGCAAGTGCTTGTAAAGCAGTTCAATGAAAGATGTTCAAAACACACTGCACACAAAAAGTTTAACAAAGCAACTTATTCTGTAGGTGCAGCAGAAGCACTCAGAGGGCAGTCAAAAGTGAGAAATCAGGATTGAGGTTCAGGCTCAGTTTTGGCAGGACCTAACCCTGACTGGTTGAAATGCAGTGTTCTGCAAAATTTTGCTCCATAAGTGGGACAATATAGGAACTGCCAATGTGACACGTCGATTTGCAGATTAAAGGCACAAGTGGTCCTTCAACTTTCAGATTGGATCAAGAAAGTTTTGGGCTTTGTGCTCCTCCTTTGTTATCAAGATAACAAGAATATGTGCTTGTGAATTTTTCTTGTCATACCAAGACAAATAATCGGACAACACAAGAAACCAAAATCAAATAAGTGCAGCGATAATTTTTTCTTCCAGAAAGCACAAGGATAAAACCATGTTTCTGGGGAAACCACAGTACTACGATAAAAGAAAATTGCATGGGTAATTTGGGTTTGAACAAATGACTCTTGAGTGAGTGCTGATCATTTATCAGGAGTACCTTGTTGAACCAATAGACTGAGACTCCTCAAAGATGCTTCACCAGCGCGTAATCCATACGAACGCAGCTTCCTAATTAATCTGCAAAAAGAGATAAAACTACTTAGCCTACATGTTTGCAGTTTGAAAGAGATTCTGTTTGAAAACTAGATTTTATGATATGAAAGAGGTGGAACCAGCCTTGTTTCAAAACGAAAAAAAAATAAAGAAGGAAAGAAAGAGGTGGAACCAGGAGAAAACTCCAAGGCAACAAGTGTGCTGTTTACAGGCTACAGAATAAAGCAAGTGCTTAAATTTCTATGAAAAAGAGATAAGTTTTCCATAGCATAAAGCATCTACTATAGTGCAGTAACTCAACACAAGAAATATCACAATAAGGTAACAGGAAACAGAGCTTTTAAAGAGCTTGGCTTTCATGCAAGCATCAAAGGAGGAAAGAAAAAGGCTTTTGAGAATTTAGTCAGCTATCACAAAGGCACCTCAATTTATAAGCTCAGATTATAGCCAAGAAACCAATCTAAGCTAGCTGCTAATTTGAGAAGAAACACACAATTAAAAGAAAAACAGCCATGAGTTGTGAACCCAAGAAGAGAAGATCTTCGCAAGCGTCTATACACCAATAAAGGCAAGAATTTTGGTGAGTACATGTCACCTCAAGGTAAAAAAGAACCATCTTTTCTCCTGAGCTTTAGATTCCTCAAGAAACCAGCCCAAGACCATCTCACAAGTCATACCCAACTAAAATCCCCAGCCACCAAGGGAAGGAGCTCAAAATTCAGAGAGAAATAGCTGTACCATACTTAACTAATCCAAGAAAGCGAGAGCTGCTAAAAAAATCCAAGAAAGCCTTGTGCAACAACACGAACAAGAACACCATAATTCAGTAAAATTTCATCATCGAACTGAAGCGAAGGACAAGAACAGTAAGCCATACATGCAGGGAATAAGCGAGCAATGCTTTGCTGCTGCTGCAACAAGGAGCAGAAGGTACAAGGCAAGGTAATAAGAAAATGGGAGCAGAGACCTGAGGTTGTGCTCCTCATGGGGGGCAGGCAACAAGGCATGGATTGCCACCACATCACCAAAGCTGATTTTCAGACTATGGGGAGGGAGAGGGGAGAAAGATAATCGATCCTCCCGATATGGGGACAAAATGAGATCCCGGGATTAAAATAACAATCTCAAGAAAGGAAAAAAGCAGGTCTCTCCCTCTTTCTTTCCTTTTCCACCTAGCAGTTAGCAGCAGCACACCATCGTCTCTCTTGCCTCTGTTCTGTAGTCTCTCCTCTCCCTTGCCCCCTTCCCTGTTGCCTAAATAACGAAGCGCAGACCACCCACTAACAACAGCACCAAATATGGAATAATCTGTGCCTCCAAAAGAAATTGTTTTGCTCCTTTATTAGTTGCTGTTGAGCAGGATTATACTGACCGGGGAGGCATTCTTTAAATGACCTCCTCCTGCTCTCAACTGTTGCTGCTTGGAGTTATTTGCTGGTGTAACTACCATAAGTTTTGGCTACTTGTCGAGTTGTTTCTTTACGATAAAACCTATGCATATACTAGCTAGTGCACCTTGTTCTGCTAAACATAAACATATTAAAAGCAGTAAAGAAAGGTTCAGAGTTTCTTCGGAGATGGAGCTGAAAATTTACTGTTTTGTCTTGCTCTCATCGACCACCCATCACACGCCACTGCATTGCAAATTTTCAATGCTATGAAAAACTGGAGTACCACTTACTAGTGAGTGCGTTTGGCTTTTGATTTGATGCCAGCTAATGGCGAGATATGCAGAATCATGAAATCATTTGAGGACAAAGACATGGAGGCAAAAGGATTTATCACGTGTGACATCAACTCCCCAATGAGAGAAACCCCAAAACAATTAGTGGTGGGGCACAGGAGCGATTTCTCTTCGTTGGGTTGGGTGGTTCATGTGGTCCACGAGCTTACGCGATGGCACGGATCCACCAACCAGACCTCCTCTCTTCCTATTTCCTTGCTTCTGCAGATTGGATTGGAGTTGGGGAGCTGGCTGGCTTCAAGGGGGGGTCCTGGTGTGGTGTTGTCTTTGAAATGAAGGCCTTGAATTCCTGAACTGAATTCAAGCCTTGCAACTACAAGTGAGCAATGCAATGACACCACCCCAGCAACAGATTTGTTTATGGCAGGTGCACAAGAACATGGACAGACAGAGGCAATATATGCACAAAACTAAAGTTAATGCTGAACGGTCCAACATACAAGCCAAAATCTTGCGCAATTGTGTGTTAGTTAGTATCTTTACATTCTCGCTAGCATTCCATTTTCACACGCACTAAAGTGTTCGGTTCGCATCGGACCATTTGACCCCATCTTTTATTGAAATGAAAGGCAGGAACTCTGCCATGCGTTAAAGAAGGAAGTAGCAGAAACAAAAGCAGTATGATTACATGACAGAGACACCCAGATGAAAATAAGGTGTTACTATATTGGCTTTATTCCCTTCTCTTCCTCATTAGGCCTCATATTCATTCCTAATCTATAAGACTTTTGTCCAACCAACGTCCGGTCTCAAATCCCTTATGAAGGATGCATGGAAATTGGGTGGTTCAGGATGGTATGCGAGAGATATTACAACGGTGAAGTACAGTAAAAACAACAACAATATCGTGATAAAAAAAGAACTAATCTTTACTGTCTCACACCTTACGGTGAAGCTACGGTGTTGCTTTTTTTCATGGTCACCACGTCGCTATAGCCAGCGTATACTTTATGACCTCAGTACATGCATGTGATCCGTAATTTATACACAAACCTCATGTATCCAATGAATCAGGAGAGAGATAGCGCTAATTAAGTATGCTTGCTAATGGCGTTTAACCTGGTAACCTCTCTTCAAATCAAAGGTAGGGAGGAGGAGGGTGCATGCATTATATTGGTGCAGTGCAATGGGCCGGCTTGATGTGCACACATTGAGGTTGGGAGTGGGTGCTGTGGTTAGGGATGGATGGATGGATGGATGGATGGATGCCCTCCATCTCCTAACAACCAGTGGGTGGACCTAAATCAATCCAACCTTGCTGCTTGTCTTGCACTTTAAATTACAAATACATCCCTACCTGCTGCTGCTGCTTTCTACTTCCTTTTCATGCTACTGCTATCTAGTATCTACTACCCCTCTCTTCTTTATCCTTTTTTTACTTTCTTGTAACCACCCACTGATCTGTTTTCACTTTTTTAGCTTGTGAGGATAGCATATTTTAAGCATGACAGTTCGATCAAAATGTATAGATTGCAAAATTTATTAATTATAGGGAAAATCAGAGCTCATATTTTACATCCTAATATCAAGGTGAAGAAGATGGTATATCTATGGGTATTTGTAGTACTAGCAGGACACATAAAAAACTGGAAAAAAAATACAGTAATAAAATAAGTAAATGATTGAGTAATGTGTAATTTACATGGCAAATCTTACGGTGCCGTGTTAGATAAGAATAGATACACACTTGCATTGACTGTTTTGTTTTTCAGAGCATACATTACCGGAGGAGCTTCCTCGCAAGTTGCAGTTCTAGCAAGCATCCATTGTTGATATCATATTAAAATGGGTGGGTTTAAGATAAAATAACTGGCATGATTAGTTTGATCGGTAAGTTGTTCTTTGGCCGCCTTGGTAAGCTCTCCTCCCCTTGGTCTAACTAATGGCCGTTTCATGCTAAACAAGCTCAACCTGCCATCTAACTCCCAACCACAGTAAATTACTCGGTCTATATGCACAATAAATTGATTTTTTTTTCTCTAATGATAAGACATGGCGATAGAAACTAGTTATCCAAGAGTTATTACTCTACAATAGTGACAGTTTATTTTATTTTACAAAATTGCTCCTAACTTTCACCTGCAACTTAATTTCGATACTCACTATTGCAAGAAGAACTGTGCAACTTGTGAGGACGTGATATCACC
Organism: Guadua angustifolia; assembly: GCA_036346375.1. Lineage (NCBI taxonomy): Eukaryota > Viridiplantae > Streptophyta > Magnoliopsida > Poales > Poaceae > Guadua > Guadua angustifolia. The sequence goes on along the minus strand of CM070511.1, from coordinate 1,809,333 downwards.
TAGTACCAATTTGTAATTATATTCTTCTGTTGGGACGAAGAACAAGCTCATTGCATGTCTAGCTAAGCTGTTGCTGAGGTAGGAGTGACGTGTGCTGATTAATTAATATTAGCCTGCAGACAATTGTAGGGGTCGCTGTCATGGTCCTTGAATTTAGCGTGGGGTGCTGTTTCTGCTTGCTTACTCAGCTTTCCTCCCTAAACTATTTTTTTCCAACGCATTTGTCGGTATGATATGCATCTTTTTCCTTGATTGCTTTCAATCACAGAAGCTTCTCTTTGAATTAAGTGTCCGGAATGCGCCACGTGGCCACCGCTTACTGGGCAAATTAATCTTGGCTGTCAACCTTGTGAGCTGCTTTTACACTAGGCACAATATTAAAGCCTGTCTGGGGCTTAAAGCTAGCTTAATTAGTTTTTAAGCGGTTTTTGGTATAAACTGAAAATCATACATATAACTTGTAAAATTCAAAAGCTAGATGGGACTTGCTTTTGCAGCTTATTGCTGAGAGAAATTAGTGGTTTGTCAAACGGCGTCTTATAAAAAGTTACGTTTACTTTTCAGTCTAGAAATTAAGCTAATAAACAGCTTTTTAGAAAAATTATGACTCCCCCAAACATATCCTAAAACTATCAAATTTCGCTTACCAGCTCGATCAGGACTCGTTTGCATGAGATTTTGTTTCCATGTGCGAAGCAAATCTTGTTCCACGCTTCAGACAGATCTGCAGAAAGTATCACATATAACCTAAGCATACATAGCGATTTGTTTCCTTATCTAGGTTTGCAACTATATTTTACTTACTGTAGAGGTGTGGACGTGTGAATTTTTTAAAAAATAAACTTGCTGTAGACTGTGGAGAGGAAACATAACTATGCTATGATTATGGTTATTCGGCCATTGGCATGCAATTGTGTGTTAAACAAGAGTGTGAAAAGAAAACATTTACATCGTTTGTTTCATGCTTTGTCAGTTTGTAAATGACTAGTGATGTGTAATCCACTGTATAGACAATGGACATTAAAAATCTTGAGATAAAATCCAAAGTCCACATATGATTTAACTTAAATTGACTTAAACAACTAGATCACCATGAAGTTAGTATATGTTATTGTTGTCTCAACCATGTCATCATCCAAACTACCAAAGTTACATATTGCGAGAAAAATATAATGGCTTGCGGCCCAGAGGATTAGAAACATCTAAACAATGCACTGATTGTGCTCTTATTTTATCTACACCTGGACAAACAAGTCTTGTCAAATGTTGACTAAACAAATACTTAAGTGTTTGTGCCACACAAGCAAGATCCACTTTTTTATTTGCTTCTTATTATTTATGAGGGAAGTTTCAAAAGAAATTAATCGTGTTGTTTAATTCAGCTTGACAGCTACAGGTGAGGGTATATCCATCTTTGAATATGCAGAGAGCTATCGGGGATCTTCGACTGTGTCAAACCCTAAAGTATGTCCAAACCAGGGATCGATTAAAAGAAGTAAAAAGAAACATCAAAAGGCTATTTGGTTTACAGCTTTTCATCCATGCCAACTGTGGTGGACCCAGGATCAAATTATACATGTGCTTGCTGGCTTGCCAAATGTCCACCTCTTATGTCGCTCGACTCGTGCATGCCCACCGCCCACCTCTGTAGCTCGGCGTCCGCCACTGGCTCGACCCTTGCGAATACTCAATAGATGAATTCATGAAAGATGAAACTAAAATATTGAATCACAATTTGTTTTAAATACATGGGCTCTCTCTAATCCCTGCCCACCACCTGTCAGTGCCACTCCACCCTAGCCCCCTGTTGGTGGCCCGGTGCCGATCTACTGGGCCCCTACCTGCCCTCATGCCGCTCTGCCCAAAGTGCCTATAGCCTGAGTACCGACTGCCCCCAACTCTGCCTTGTGAGGTTGCCCCTTTTGTTTCCACTGGTCACCCACCACCCTTGCCCCTCGGACCTCCTCAGTTGTCCGCCGCTCTCACCGCTCATGCATCGCACACGCCCGTCACTCGTTCCTTTCTGCTTCCACCTGACCAGCAGCCTCCTCGCCACTAGCTCATCACTCACCCAAGCCCGTCAGTCGTCACTGCCCTCTCGCTAGCTAGGGCAAACCTTCCTCGGTTGGGGATTTCTAGATCTAGGATGGGGAATAGGGATAGGGCGTTCTTCTACCGCCAGAGTCCATTCTTCTTCTACCTCCAACTCCAATCTTGATGGCTTCCATGTGTGGTGGCATCCCATGGTGGGCTGGAGTGCTGAGAAGGTACTCATGGTTCTGTCTGCAATAGGGTGTGCCATAGCCCTCCTTGACTCACTGTTGAATCAGCTGCTGCATGCCAATGATACTAGGATATCTACTTATTTTAATTTCTCCTTCCTTTCATAATTTATCTATCGATGAACAAATGATCATGTCCCCCAAAAAATTCTAAAACTGAACTCCAACTAATTAGTTGGATTAGGTTCAAAATTTTGGCAAGGCATTCATTCCACCAACTTTTAGCATCTATTAATAAGTTGTGATATGATTCTAAGCATTTGATTAAATAAATTACTTTGTTTAGCTTTTGCCAGAAAGTAAATTTGCTACACTTGGAAATTGTCACTGTTAGAAATTGTACTTGTATTCATCATAAGGCCAGTAGGCTAAAATATATAGATGTACAAGTGGGTGCAAAAGGAAAACCTATACAAGGCAATATATGTCTTAATGCCCCTCCTCAAATGTAAGGCATGTGCAATAGCATTGCATTTGAAAGGGTTTACACTAAAATAAAAAAAATCCAAAGTCCTAGTCCTCAAGTTGTTGTCGTAGCGTTCAGCTCTTGAAAATGTGATCTTCTCCTATCCAAGGTCACGTGACAACCCATAAAATCACAAAGTGCAAGGGTTGAGAAAGTAGGAGCAACCAAATAGCACTAGTGACCAGTAGCATCTAGCCACAATACACGCCTAGATCTGGGGATCCAACGATGGAAGGTAGACACCACGGGGTTGCATAAGGGGATGACTCATCACGGTCAGCTTTGACCTTCATGCCACCAGTGATGTGGCCGACCGTCTCCCTCGCGGACAGATCCGTCACATGGATGATGGTGTCGTTGAAGGACGTGAAGATGTGCGTAAAAGAAGGTGGTAGTCGGAGAGGTAGTCGGCTAGCGGTGGTGCAGTAGTGAAGGCTGATGAAGAATAGCCTTTGCGATGAAGCTGAAGGCCGGTGGGACCCACGGGGCGAAGCGGCAGAGCGAGCGGGCCGATGAACGGTGGACGTGCAGCTTGGGATGAGCGGCGACCATGGATGAGCAGTGGCCACGGACTAGTCACTTGGGAGGCGAGCAAGAAGAACTCACGGAGAGAAGGTGGTGGATGGTGCAAGTGCAACACCGGTACATCCTAACCCAGAAACCTTACTTTGATACATTGTTAGGAATTGCACTTGTATTCATGATGAGGCCAATAGACTAGAATATATAGATATACAAATGGGTATAAAAGGAAAGCCTATACAAGATATATAATATCTATATCTATATCTGTGCACAAATATTTGGTGAAAATCTGGTGCACACCAACTAAGAAAAGTTTCAAAAATTCTGAAAAAATCATGGATGTACATATCACCCCAATACATATAAAATTTCATGATCAAATTCGTTTGTTTTGTAACTTCTAATATAAGATGAACTTGATCATGATTTATATGTAGATAGTTGATATGTACATCATGTTTTTTTCAGAATTTTTGAAACTTTTTCTGGTATAGCACCATGTTTTCACCAAATATTTGATACGTGATACGTTGCCAATATCTATATAAGGCAATATGTACCTTGACAGTCACCATCTACTTTGTTTACCCTCTCAAACTATTTGTGAAAAAGAGAAGCAGATCTAGAGACATGCAAGGCTTGTGTCCTTTTGATGCCTTATGACCAGTCAAGTATATTCGATCGATCTATCCATAAGTTAGTTTCCAGATGTTAAAACAGCTAGTACATATCATGGTGCGTGTACATGTCAATCATCAACGAAACCGACTTAACAAATTCGGCGTCTCTGTCGATCGCCACCAGATCATACATTTTGGGCAGAAAAAATACATGGAAAGTTCCCTCTGGAAAGAGACCAACGTGACAAGTTTGGGCAACTCATAGGCTTAGACGACAACAGCTTTCGTTGCATCGACGGAGATAGATGCATGTAAGCACAAACAACTGAAACATCAGACAAATATGCACGAGTAGAGCTATCCTTGTTCATATCAGTCATGCACCCAAGAATATATGGATGGCCGATGACGAAGTTTTGTGACCGAGACATCTCTCTGTGTCTTCCTTAATTTCTTTCTTTTTGAGAAAACACATGCATCACATTAATTATGGATATATGCACTTTCATGGTACTACTGTAGGTCATAGTTTATAACAAAAGAATTTCACAATCAAGAAGGTTTACTTGTTCAGTGTTCTCCTAGCTATAGCATGCATTTGTCAATGTTATTACTTCTTTCCATTTTGTGAAAGAAACATCTAAGCACGCACGCATGGTGTATGTGTTTTCAAGTCAAATCAAGACTCTAAGGTTGCAGTACATGTCATTACACACAAATTTTATTTGTATATTTGATGTGTACACATACCACTATATATATATATATATATATATATATATATATATATATATGAGCACATGAGTAAATGGAGGCAACTGCCCTGCTTGAATTGCATGTATAGTAGTACCATGCATGTCAAGGACAAGGAGCAGAGGCCTTTTTCACTTTTGCATTAGCTTTTCTCTTTGTTCAGTGCCTGGAACCCTATTGGGATTCTTCGCCTTTTCAGTGGGAAATACACTGTGCATGTATACACCAAGGAGAATAAGATGCCACTGCTGTTCTGCCCTGTCAACATTTACTTCTCAACAAATTTGCCCATTGGTCTGGCCCTTTATCTGGTGCCTAGTGATATGATTAACCACATAGCCTTTTGGAGGAAATCTTTCGTTGGTTCTTGCACACATTTGGCACCTAGCACAGAACAGAACTCTGAACGAAATTGAGTTCCATATGTGCAACTGAATACCAAACCTTTTTAAGTTCTGATTATGGAACATTAACTCTTGTCTAAGGAGTTAGACAAGGAGTCAAGGACATTCAACAATACAGACAACTTTCCTAAAAATCCAGGAGGAACAGGGCACCGAAATTCAGCTTGATCCACTGGATATTTAAACGCCACTGTTTCAGTTGATCTAATTCTAGTTGTTTTGAAACCATTGTTCATTCTATTTAGAATAAAAACCTAATTATTGTGCCTTACTCTCAAGTCTCAACTGACTGGGATCTTTATCTTTCGGACTGAAGGGTACACAGGCCCCAATTTCTCAATGAAACCAGAAACAAAGCTTTTACAGGGCTACAGGAAAACCATGGATATTATTTGTGGGCTCTTCAGACCTTTCCAGGTCCATCAGTACTCAGATGACCAGGAGGTGCAGATGCACTTAAAATACGTTGCAGCTTTGCTCTGTTCGCCACAACATTCTGTTAAGAAGGCAAGATAGGGGTTGCAGCTATCAATTGCAAACTGGAAGCAGGGCAGAAAAAAGTTGTTGATACAGAGATGCTGCTGACTGGTTCACAGGCCCCATAGACACAATGAATGGGTCCAAATTGATCTGAGCACCCAGCTAGAGGGCTATGTAGGCAGGCATATATAGCTTTAGCAAGACCAGGTACCGTTGCAGTTACATGGATAGGTTCAATGCATGGGTGTAGTAGTAAAAAAAAAGGACACAACCAACAAACTAATGGACAACTGCTACAGGGATCAACTCTCGGACGAGAACACAGAGAAGTTGATAGTTTCTCTAGAATTCTACAGTGGAGACTGCGATGGATCATCTTCCCAAATCATCGTCACTATATTAAAGATGGCAAGGTTCCTTCCTCTTCACCTATGCCACTTGTCAAGCCCCCACCAATATCTCTTAAAAATATATATAATTACATTTAGGTCTTTTCCATAGTTTTTTTATAAAAAAGACCTTTTGATTCAACAAAATCGCGAATTTTTCGTGAGAGGACCCTAAATAAATACCGAAAAAGAGTGTAATTACGTTTAGGTCCTTTCAACGGTTTTTTACGAAAAGGACCTTTTGGTTGAGCAAAATCGCGAAACTTTTGTGAAAGGACCCTAAGTAAATACGGAAAAAGAGCGTAATTATGTTTAGATTGTTCCAACTATTTTTCGCGAAAAGGACCTTTCGATTTCGCGCACTCGCGACCAGTTTAAAAAAAAACACCGCCAAGAAAAACGAAATTTTATTTTTTTTGGAAAAATCTGGATCAAATTTTTTTTGTCGAGCGCGGCATCGCCCGCCTCATGTCCTCCGTCCACGAGCGCCCCTCAAAAAAATATAATTACATATAGGTCCTTTCAGTAGTTTTTTACGAAAATAGCCTTAAAAAGGACCTTTTGGTACAGTAAGATCACGAAACTTTCGTGAAAAGACCCTAAATAAATGTAAAAAAACGTAATTATGTTTAGATCATTCCAGTTATTTTTTGCTAAAGCGACCTTTCATTTTAGCGCAATCATGAACGTGCACGGCGTGTCATGCCGCAAAAATATTTCTAGTATTCAATTATATGGAGCGGCAGGTGACCATTACTAAAGCCGGCCTTGAATTAGATTAGATGATGTCTTGTATTTTGCAATTGGTTAGTTGCCTATTACGTGTTCAATTCAACAAGAGCAGGGGTATCTATTGGGCATATGCTTATATATCATGTTACTCTTTACTCATTTCTTTGGATACTAGCTAGGTTAGGTTTTTTATTGTCCATTTGTCTCTTTTGTAAACGGAGTAACTACCATACATAGGGAGGTTAAACGGCGTGGCTTGAAAGGGATTAGCGTATTAGGGCATGTACAGTGGTATAGACGATGACTATCTATAATACACCTTTATGTCATCTATAGACAATACTAAAGATAACTCATATAATAGATTGTCTATATAGTTGTCTGTAATGATCTCTTATATAATTAACAGATTGTCTGTATAATTAATTGTATATACAGTATAAAGTTGTCTACAAGGCTATCTGTTAAATAATATACATCATCTTTCTCTCTCCGCCACATTATCCAAAATCTTATGTGGCATACTCTTATAGACAACATACATGTACCATTGTACATACCCTTAGAGGAGGGAGACAGACATAGATTGAGATGAGAGAATATTTAGGGGAGAATAGATTGTTTATTTCTTTTGCTTGATTCCATTTGATGCTTGCACCCTCTATCTAGAGGTGTCCTTAATAGAATATGCTAGAGTTGGACTACTTATACTACAGAAGACCAGATCTGGGTATTGGGCCGACTCGCGCACGACAAACAAGGCACGACTAAGGCACAGTACTGCATGCATATGCACAGGCTGAACCGGCATGGCACTTCATGAAATAGGCCCAATGGGCCAAGCAGGCATGACACGTAGTAGCACCTTTTGCCATGATATTGCGTTATATGTTTTGGCTCGCTCTATGACTGATACCTTTTGCGGTCCTCGTATACAGAGAAAGGGGAGACAATAAAGATGCTAAAAGGTGGAGAATGAAGACTGGAGAGTACATGCTCACTAACATCGAGTATACACACTAATCCGTTCCGCATTGAGGTACCACTATTATAGAAAGGCTTATACAAGACGTCTCATCACATATGATTTTTAAAACCATCTATGTTAAAACTAATCACAGACGATTTTATTAGCACGATAGTCAAAATTAGAGTACCATCTATGATATTGGCTTATCACAGATAGTTTGTTAATTGAACCATCTGTGATAACATTTCCATATTATGTATTGTACTAGGGTTTATGCGCACCATATTATTCACCAAACAAAATTTTACAGACAACGATTGGTCTCCTTCCCGAGCCTATCGTCGGCGGCCTCATCCCCGAACCTGTCACGCGCCTTTTCCTCTAGCACATTGCCATCGCGTCCCCCAAGCCCGTCACCGCCTCCTCCCCAGGCCCGTCGTCGCCTCCTTCCCAGTCAAGCCCTAAGGTACCTGAAGAGTGCAAATAGGAAAGAAACTTACTTCATGACATTTTGTGATAGCCATCGATATAATAGCTTGAAATATAAATAAGCAACTCTCATGATAAAACAAGAATGCATGATGTAACACAAACCAAAATTAAGATGTTTAGGCTTTCATAAGAGAGACTATGTTTGCGTATCACATTGGCTACCTGCTGTTTGCCACAATATAAGCAGCATATACAATGGAAATAGATGTAGCCCTAATCACATGATGAAAGGTCCGTCAATTTAGCAATTAAGCAATGTATGATGATCGCAATTCATAATATAATGTCATGGTAATTCACATTGCAGAACAAGCAAAAGTAATCAAAATTCATATTACTTACCAAAAATAAAGACGGTTAAAATATACAGGTACACATTAAGTATAATATTTAGGTAAATTAAAGTACAAACTAGCATAAATAATTATAATTAGAGAGATAAATTATCATCTTGGACCAATTGACAATGAATTTCTAAAGCAACTGATAACCTATCAAACTGAGTAGATCTAAAGATAATGAGAACATAGTTAGATAAATCGAGTGCTCTTATCTACTTCTAATTTTAGATGTTGCTCTCAAACTGTTTACTAATTTGATTGTCTCATTTAAATATTTAATTCATACATATGTTGTCCAGTAGCTCAATACTTAGTTTGGATTTGGATGTTTAACTGATCGACTTCTATGTCTTGCATCATAGACTACATCATTTTGATCACATATCATTATATCAACAAGTTTGTTTGACTGCTCGATAATTCAAGTGCATAGCCTCTAATTATGTCCCGTTGACTTCAGATTGTGCACATAATATGGAGCCTAGAAACAAGATAGACGACATGAAAAAGTTGTTGGATGTTAAACAAAAACTTGATGTGGAGAAAGACAATTAAAGGGCAAGTCTGAGTTAACAAAAAATATTTATGATATGAAACAAAAATTGAAAGATATAGATGATAAATCAAAGATATTGATTCTCTTAACAAGTTACTCATCATTAAGGAGTGTAGGGTGAATGCAGAGCTGGAAGGAGCCAAATTTGAGCTTATAGAGGTAATATAAAGGTTTCTAGTATTTAATTCGATGTGGTTACTGATAATATATCAAAATACCCTTTTCACAACAATATGATCACTTTTGTAGGGATTAAGAGATATGACTAGAAGTCAATAAGTTATTGGTGTCAAACAAATAGGCACTATGTCAAAACTGTGAAACTTTAGGGAGAACAGAAAAGCCTCTATTGTGGAAACTAGGACACACATGATGGCAGATATGGAAAAACCCTAAGGTCTCCTTGTCTTGATTTATCAAATAATTAAAACTGTTTCTCAATGTATATTTGTTGATATTTGAGGTATCATATCTTGTCAATATATTGTCATCTAAAATTATCCTTAATATTTGCTTATCTTGAATCCAATGATTGAATAATGTCTTGCTTGTTGGAACCAAAAGTTTTTCTTCATCTCTTGATAGAACTTTCATGAATATTATTTGTTGTTCCAAATTTTCTTCTTTTAGATATTCCTACAATGGCATTTACAAGGCATAATCGGTTGTATATTTTGTAATTGAATATCTAAACATCCTAGATGCATCGAGGCACACCTTGTCTGATCGAGATCATCTTAAAATATGAATATTTGTATAGCACTTTTATCTAATTTTTTTATTCTAATATTGATGGATTCCATGGCAAAATCCAATTACATCTACAGTTCATCCTAAAAGTTGTCATGCATTGATTTATTGCTTTCACTTTATCCTCTTCCCCGTATTAGAATACTATAGATAGCCTACTTTCACTCTGGTTTTGTGCAAGAATAGGATCATTCTGGTCTTGTTCCTGCACAAGACCAGAGTGAAAATATGCTGCTTGTGGTATTCTCATTCGAGGATGAGGATGAAGTGGAAGATAAATTAGAACATAACAACTTTTAGGACAAACTGTGGATGGAATTGGATTTTTCATTTGAATCCATCAATATTAGAATAAAAAAGTTGATGAAAGTGCTACAAAGGTTCATACTTTAAGATAATCCTAGCCATACAAGTTGTGCCTCGAAGTATCTCAAATGTTTAGATATTCAATTACAAAATCTATAATTGGTTGTGCCTTATAAAAATATTATTGCAGAAATATTTAAGGAGAAAAAAATTTCAAACAATAGATACTACTCATGAAAGTTTTGCTATGAGAGGTAAAAAAAAATATCACAAACGGTTATTGGTAAAAATGGTCTGTGATAATCTCATATCATAGATGGTTCTAGATAAAAGCCGTCAATGTTAGACACATATCATAGATAGTTCTTGATATATACAAACTATATGTGATACGTGTTTCACAGATAGTTCAGAAATCGTTTGTGATGTGCCGTATTATCACTAACACATGCTTAGAGACGGTTAAGAAAAACATCTATGGTGACCTTTTTGAACCGTCTATTATAGCCTTTTCGTAGTAGTGCACTCCAAATTGGGTGTAAGGTTTTAACTCTGTAATTGTTCAAGAATGATTAAAATTTAATACTTTTCCCCTCATATTTATGTCCACTGCCTCAGCTCCGTGCGTCTTCGGCTCCTTTCCTCTCATCGCAATAGTGTGCATGGGCGGATCTGGGTCGACACGGCACAAAGCCGGTACAAATTGCAAATAGACAGTGCTAGGACTAGCTGAAAACGAGCCAGACCGGCACGGTTCAGCAAGCCGTCCGACGGGCTCGTGCCGTCATCTACAGAAGACTAACATTACTGTACAATTCGGACGCTTAATTAACTCAAGACCATGGATTCTTAACTTACGGACTCAATTGCAAATTAACTAGGACGCTCCCTATGCACCAGCTCGTCCTGCTTGCGGCTGAACCATCTTTGGACGACGTCTCCTTTGGCACTGCATGTCCCAATACGTACGAGTGCACAATCCTGGATGTCTTGCCGGCCGGCCGCTAGTATTGTCTCCTGCTCATGCACGTCTTTGCTGGTACATATAATATAGTCGGTAGGGATTATATTGGATTTTGATATTGCCAAAAGTATATGCACTGGATGAGCTCGGTGGAAACTTGCATCAACACCACTTGCCGGGAGCATTCGTCGTCTTTAATTACTATTAACGTGTAAAAAATGTTTTGCGTGTTTTTGCAAGGGAGACAGCCGCCTCACGTCTTTGCTAACCGCAGTTCTTACAGCTTTTTTTTTTTAAACAAAGAAAAGTTCTCACAGCTTTTACAGGTGTATACTTTTCTGTTCTAAATTAACCACGACTGAAGAGTTTCGTCAAATATTTGCAAGTATGTATATATGTTGAGAAAGCTTGTGTTTGTAATTTGGTACCCTAGCTACCAGTGTATGATTAATTTCTGGGTAAGAATGCAGCTAACTCAATCAGCTTTTAAATCCCAGGACAAGCAGCTGACACAATACATTCGTCAGCCTCTGTGACTACACACGAATAATTAACGGATGCTTTTGGCACCGTGGACTGCAGGATCGATAATGACGTCTCACCTGTAATGGTAGCATTTTAATTTCAGCATGAGCAGAAGGCATCACTGCTTAGGTAGTTAGAGGTTGGAGGCCGGGGAATTACTATTTCCTCGTGAAAAATATGCTTTGTTTTTGATGTTATTTTATCGCATTGACTTCAGACCAGGTTAGGTTGAAGTTGATCACAGATTTATGAGCTCGATCGTACATGAATGCATGATAGATGATAGACGCACTGGTCACAAAAAGATTGTCTGCTTTTTTTTTTCTAGGACTAAGGACAGTGTCTACTATTAATGAGGAAATCAGATTATCAGTACGAACACAATCACAAGTACAACAACTGGGAAAGTTACGTACTAGTACTACGTACACGAGAAGACAGACAAAAGCCCGCCCATACAGGCAGCTCGATCGATGGTCCAGCCGTTGGTGATTAGCCGATCCTAATTTGCTCAACACACTTTACTTATCATTTAATTGTTGTCAACTTTTTCAGGGCCTTATGATGTCTGTTAAGCCGTAAGTTGACTATGATGATAACATTATTGCATCCATGGAACCGATCTGTGCGTACAAAATTTTGTGTGTTCAGTGATTGTCTCAATAATTAACAAGCATCTTGCTGCACCAGAACAGAAGCCTCTTTCTCAAGGAAAAGAAGAAAAGGAGAGGCAATGGTCAATCTCGGATCATCATGCTCATGTGAAGTCTTAAAGCCCATCTGGCCCACTAAACCCCGAATCATCATATTTCATTATTCTTTCTTCTTTTTTTCCCTGGCTTTTACTTGTTCTTTAGTAGATTATTATTTCATGTTCTGTGTTTTCACTTTTGGTTATGTTTGTGTTGTGTTTGCCATCCTTTCAAGGCTAGCAGAAGCAAGGCAGATGCACTGCTACGATGGCAATCGTGATGACAGCTAGCAGTACGTGCACACATCGTGTATAAGTCAGTGACGTTCTTTAATTATGGTATTGTTTGTATCAGAATTGGGCAAGATATGACTAATTTAACAGGCTTGAGATTAAAAAGATATTTTTAACTGATATCGGTTAAAAAAGAAAAAAAGCTAAGTTAAAAGATAGAAATATGACCGATATTGATTCAAAGATTGAATTGTATCTAAGCCGATACGGGTCATGGTCGGCAACGCATTGAAGAAGGATATGATCGGCCGATATACTATAAAAAGGGATCAATGATAAGTAAAAGAAACAACACAATCAATCAAACAGCTCTCATCTATTTTTTATCTACTTTCCTATCAATTAGGAGTAGCTCTGTAATTTAGAATCTCTTTTGTAATATGATTTTGATCAATAAAGTTACACATCGCCGATTATTAGTTATCCTTGATTACACTAGATTTGATTTTCTCTGATCTTATTGTGCACCGCCTTTTTTTAAAAAATCTACCTTTTACCATCTAATCAGCCTTATCTGGCTGTTTAGACTTATCGTTACCTTTAATCGGTTTTTGGTAGTTGTTTAGATCTTTACAGATTATCGCTTTAGATCGGTTTTGGCCGTATATTAATTTTTCTAACTATCTTACTGATTGCAGGATCAAATCGGCTGCCACATCACGAACCAATCTAAACTCGATGTTTTTGTGTTTTTGAGCCGATCAATCCTTCACTGCATTTTTAGCACAACACACTTTTGGCATGCCTAGTGGGACAGGATGTCTTCTTCTAAAAAAACAAAATTTCGCCGTCAGATCTCAACACTAAAGCTATAATTGTCCCAACACTTGACAATTTGACACCAGAACAGGGCAAAGATCAAAGATTGGAAAGCTGCGCTAGCTCAAAAAGATGATGTGAAGCTATTACCAGAAAACCCGACATTGTGTCACTCAGAAAACCACGTTGCCAACAGTTAACTCTCTTGGCGATGCAGGGATTACTAATGCATTGGTAAGTCAATACATGCCTGCACAAAATGAATTATCTACTATGATTAATCAATATATGCACTATACTGTGATTAATCAATCATCGGCTTTAGTTACAACTCTCAAGCTGATGATAGCCAATAGCGTAAAGACTATAGATCAAAAGTTGGTATCGGTTGGAAGCTTACTTGGTCCAATACAAACCTTGTCGAATTACCATGTCTATTCGATAGCACCAAACACGCAAATAGCTGATCCTAATATAAGCCATCGGTTATGACTCTACCTCTCACCATGATGACAACCTAGTCTACTATAATACTACCATGAGATCCTCGTACAAGTGGAGTTGTGCATTATCAGGCATATCCGATGCCACTAAGTTGGATGCATCAGTCAGCTTACCACTATCAGCTCCATTTTACGCCTTTCCCCAATTGGCACCATAGCTGATTGAACCTCTTAGGCGCTTGTAGTGCGCTGAGCCAATTCCACAGAGGAATATGGCTCCATACAAGGTTATAATATATGTACTCGGAGCCCTTCGTTCTAGTACCAGAGCCAATTGCTAGGAAAAACATGGGTTATGAGCAATCTAGCTTGTTCCTGTCGGCTCAAGCAGCCTATCATCCTGAGCTTACACTCAGGGGGCAGAACACTAATTATGAGCGTAATTGGTAAGCTCGTACCGCTGCATCGGCTAATGTAGTAAATTAGGCCGATTAGATATCCGTCATATTGAGAGACCATTAGGCATATAGCCCAAGGGGAATGTTATTAGCTGTCAAAAGCCATACCCTGATTATATTGATCGATGCCTATAACATCCAAAAAAATGCCTCTTCATTAATTTATTTAATCTAGAATTGATTTGGAACCATTTTTTAAGTCTTCTTTTTGGATAATTACAGTTTCACTAAAAAGAATTTCTGCAAAAATTTAAAAGTTAAAAATTCTGAAAATAATTTTATTGTGTTCTAAATATTCTAAAGTATTTTTGAGAATTTTTCCAGGATTTTTAGAACCTTTTTACTATTTTTTACTGTCGTGCTTTTCTCTCAGCTCAAGAAAAATCCGAAAATGGGGCCCACCGTCAGAACCTTCTTCAACCTTGGTTCAAGGAAGCCAGAACAAGTTTCTCCCTCTCTCCTTCATGGAAATGAGTCTTGAAGCTTCAAATACTCATGATTTCTATAGCATTTCTTTCCAAAACTTGGGCAAATCAAACCCCGTTGTCTTCTCAACCTTCCAAAGCAATTTTCCCCATCAAATCCCCCTCATTTTGCTCAAAATTTTGCGAAAAACTTCCTTTTTGGCCACTGCCATTCTCACCGCAATTGCTCCCTCCTCGGACCTCCTCCCACCCTATAAAAGGAGAACCGGGTGTTTTTCGACGGGAGCAACCCATTTTGCTACTTCTCCCGAGTCATTTCGTCGTTTTTCGCGAGGTAAGAAGTCATCACCGCGCCGCTCTTTTCTGTCCGTTCGCCACCATCCAACCGCCTCCGTCGCCGTCGCCATCGCCGGCTCCGCCGTGCTACCGGTACACGCCGCCCCAGACCCGGCCGGCCGGCTGCCCCCGGCCCCGCCCTCCTCCTTGCACTATTGATGTCCAGGGAGCTGATAGATCTTCAGAGTGAACAGTACTCGCGAGTGAACAGTATCCAAGCTACAGTGCCATTTCTTTTTTTTTTTAAAAAAAAATCTTCTTGGTGCCCGTTTTCGTCCCGTTTGAACTCCGTTTTGCTCCTTTTTTCTTTCTAAATTCATCTAAAATCTCAAATTACTTTATTTATGCTAGTTTGTTATTTTATTGAATTTATTTGGATTTTATTGAAATTGGTTGTTTTTCACGATAGATGGTTTTTGGAGAGTCGAGGCAAGTCACACCCTTGAACATGTTGTCCCAAAATTTATCTCAAGCATCAACCCTTCATCCGAGGTAAGTCACACCCTTAAACATGTTGATCCTAGAATTTAAAAATTATATTTTGATTTAAATTATTGCATGCATAATTTTATCAATATAATTTAAATCCCGATTTTAAATTATTAGTTACTCCTAATTGTTATGACCTCAATTGACTTTGAAATATTCATTCCTTGTCAACTTTGAGCAAAATATCACTAGTTGATACATTATTGTGGTATTAACTAGTGCTATATAGTAAATGGCTTAGACATGCTTAGACATGAATTTTTGACTTTTGGGGGATTTATGCCAAAACAAAATTTATGTTGAAAATAAAGTTATACTTTGGTGTCGGTGCAACATGGGATGTTATAAAAGATGATGTTATTCAAAAGAAAGTGAAAATGTGATTTAGACTGGGCGAGAATGGTTGACTAGTGGGTGTGTGAGGCACAAGGATTGTGAAAGCTCGCCTAGTCAATTAAGGACCGGTCTGTGTTACGTTGAATGTAAAGCCTTACCGTACTACCATAAGTTTGAAATGGGACGGACTTGGCTATCCGTATGGCGACATACTATGGACAATCATGCCATTAGGTTGAAAGTGGCAGTGAGTGTAAGGCTGCTACTCGACGCAAGAGGGGGCTTTTGGACTAGGTGGTTTTAACCCTACCAACGGTGGAATCTTAGAGGGCATGACTACGTGGATGGAGTTTTATAGGGGCCTTGTCGTGATTTTCTCTACCGACACACCAAAGGAAGTGTGTACTTGAGCGAAAGGAGATAATCATGTCTTGTGGGTAAAGTTGTACAACCTCTGCAGAGTGTAAAACTAATCGATTAGCTGCGCCCGCGGTCATGGGCATGCCGAGCAAGCCTTTCACGGACTAGACTTTGGATTTCAAAATGTTTTTCAGAAAAATGGTTTATATGTGGAGTCCACATGGGAAAACTTGGGATGAAACTCCGGGTTGGAACCCGCGCTGAAAATTGAATTAAAACTCAGTTTTTATTTTATCAATTATGCATTGAAAATTAATTATTGTATTTAAAATATTGCTTTATGCTCAAATGAACCATATTATGCCTTCCTTTTTAACCTTTCATTGATACTGCATTTACTATGTGACTTGCGGAGTACTTTTGTACTCATCATTGCTTACTCTATCTTTTTAGAGGAGTATCTCTATGAATGGTGAGGACCAAGATAATTAGGTCACGCCGCTTAATTCAGCTTAATTACCGTGGCAAATTTATTGGGTTCTACTATTGTAAACTTTGGTTTTATTTTGCTTCCTTGTAATCTGTTTTTTTATTTGGCATAATGCCTTACCCTAATAATTTGCGTGCCATAATTATTGTAAACTTTGATTATTAATAAAATACGTTGGATATGTTGTGATAACATTTTTGTCAACCTTTGTGTATACTAGCTTTTCTGGACTAGTCTGACAGATACACGAGAGGATTTTCAAGTGTTTTTCCGGATCCAACAATGCCTTACCCTAATAATTTCAAGGATCTTGATTTTGTGAAATTCTTAGGGGATGACTCTGTCACTACTTTGGAACATGCCAGACTACTTATCGCGTAATATGGTGAAGTTGCTTAGTTCGATGGATTAAATATTAGGTTATTCTTGTTATCTTTATTAAGAGCTGCTTTTACCTGGTTCACAAACCTACCCCCGAATTTAGTCAATTTTTGGACCGATTTGGAGAGATGATTCCATGAGTTCTTTTCTCTGCAAGTCTAGAGCTTAGAATTTCGACTTGAGTTCAAACGAAATAATTTTAAAAATGGGATCAATATGGTCAAAGCTAATAACTTGCTCGGCCCTTGCAATTTTTATTATTCTTTACTCTTTATCTTTGATCCTTGATCCTTCACCAAAAATTTGAAGAATTGGTAATAGATTATATCAAAAAATTTAGAGAAATAAGAAATTAGTGTTTTAGTGTCACTTTACGTACCATCGGTACAATGGTAGGGCAGCGATAATCAATTGACCGATTTAGCCTTCCAATGGTTAATTCCTAGCTAAGGAAAAAATCGATGAATAAGAGTTTACCAATTTAAGTCACGATGAGTCTACCACAACAATTTCACGGTCAAACGCATAAAAACGAGGGAGAACGGGCTCCAAGAAGATTTGATCTTTGGGCGGCCGTAACTTTTGATCTCGTGGATAAAATTGCACCAAATTTGGATGGAAGATAGAGGGTACCATAGAGCACACCATGGCGAAGACGGATCTTGAAAAGAGTCGACGAGTTGACAGGACGCGCCTCAAAGTTCGGCCGACGCGGGCGGCGTTTGGATGATGAGGGATGGATTTCTAGGGTTTGGGTGAGTTGATCTGAGGTGAGGACGTGGGAGAGGTCATGGGAGGTCTACTAGGGTTTGGGGTGGCGGTTAGGTCAAGAAGAACCAAGAAAACGCAAAACCGGCCTCACAGGCATTTATACGAGCAGTTGGCGTGCGCTGCGCAATTGGGGTGACGTGGCGCATTCTGGTGCGTCGGATCGGAATCGGAGGGCTGTGGCGGCTCGGCGACGTGGTCGAACGAGGAGTAGACACGTGGCAGCGCGAGAAGGAGACACGTGGAAAACAGAATCCGAATTAAATTAGTTCTAGAAATTCATTTAATTCAAGAAAAATAGAAAAATTATCAGGAAAATTCCAGAACAATTATATAAAATATTTTGAGACATTTTGAACTCAAATAAAATATTTTCAATAAAACTTTATATAAGTTTTTCCAAATTTTAATTAATTCCATAAAGGACTTAATTCAAATTAATTCTTTTGAGGCAATAAAAATACCAGAAAAATTCTAAAAAATTCTAGAAAATATTTTGGGACATTTTGGAACTCAAATAAAATATTTTCAGAATAACTTTGTTTTTTTTTGAAATATTTAATTCTTTAAGTAAAAGGCTTAGTTTAAATTAATTCGAATAATTCCAAATAAATTCCAACAATTCTAAAAAAATACAAAGGAAATCCTAGAAGCACAAGGAACCCAAATAAAACTGAATTTAATTTAATTGAGGTTTATATTAGTCAATCTAAATTACTTTGACTTTAGAAAATTCCAGATTAAGCTTTAATTAAGCGAGAAAAACAGCAGAGATTTTTGAGAAGCTAATCTTCACAAAAGATTTTTGAAAACCCAAATTTTGGGATGTTACAGAATTCTTAGGGAATGACTCTGTCACTACTTTAGAACATGCCAGACTACTTATCGTAATATGGTGAAGTCATGAGTTCGATGGATTAAACATTAGTTATTCTTTATCTTTATTAAGATCAAGCATTCGGTTCACAAACCTAGAATTTAGTCAATTTTGGACCGATTTGGAGAGTTGATTCCATGAGTTCTTTTCTCGCAAGTCTAGAGCTTAAATTTGACTTGAGAATTGGTAATAATTTGAAGAATTGGTAATAGATTATATCAAAAAAATTAAAGAAATTAGTGTTTTAGTGTCACTTTACCTAATAATCAATTGACCGATTTAGCCTTCCAATGGTTAATTCCCTAGCTAAGGAAAAAATCGATGAATAAGAGTTTACCAATTTAAATCATTTGTTGCATAGGGTATCGGACGCAAGAAACCCGTTTTATTGATAACAAAAGCTTTAGGGATAAATTCAATGCTAATAATAACAATAAAGACAAAGATAAAGCCAAAGTTAACATTGTTGAGTATGGCTCAATCGATTCATCTAAAGACGACGAGGCTGAAATAAATATAGCCGAATGGGTTAATAGGTTTAAGAAGTCATTGGTTTGTTCTTTGCTCAAGCTGATTAAAAAACAAGTCGACATAAAATATGCTTTTGATATCTCTAAATGTGATCAGATTTTTGATCTATTGTTACAAGAAAAGATTATACAGTTGCCTGGAGGAGATATTATGCTGTCGGCTGACGAAATCAAAAAGCGAATGTATTGCAAATGGCATAATTTTTTCTCATAATACTAATGATTGCAATATTTTTTGATAGCAGATATAATCGGCTATAGAAGATGGCTAGCTAAATTTGCATGGCTGGCTAAAATTTGAAGAGGAGCCGATAATGCAGTTGGATGCTAATCCTTTTCTAATTAATATGATTTAATATTTTGGAAAAGGAAAAGAGCCAATGCAAGATGTAGGGTCAAAAGTTGCACATCATATTGACATTCAGTCGAGCTCTAGCGATAAGGAGACCTCGAAGATCACGGTCGGCTCACTACAAATAGAAACTGACTGTGAAGGGAGAAATTTGCAGAGGAGCCGATAATGCAGTTGGATGCTAATCCTTTTCTGATTAATATGATTTAATATTTTGGAAAAGGAAAAGAGTCAATGCAAAATGTAGGGTCAAAAGTTGCACGTTATATTAACATTAAGGAGACCTCGAAGATCACGATCGGCTCACTACGAATAGAAACTGACTGTGAAGGGAGAAATTCAAGCACTGTCAAGCCAAAGAAAACTTGTAGATTGGCAAGTGGTACAAGGCTGAAAGAGCATCGCCACCACATAAGCCGATTTATAAGCCAAAACTAACTTTTTCCCGGTTATAAGAAAAGTATGAAAGAAGAAGCAACATGCCGTGTTATCCTGCACATCGGACAAATAATATGTATTGGCCTGATAACTTGGAAAAAGCTCACCAACGATACCCTTTCTAGCAGTTCTGTTGGGAGAGGGGGCTAGCTTTGTCGCCACCATATATATGTCCAATGGAACATTATCTTCTTCAACGTGACTAGCAACGATGATCAGTTAAAGAAAGAATATCTGAGTTGATGCAGGGCCGTCATGAAATCCAAAGAGGATCGATCTATCAAAGAAATTCTAGGCCAATCCAACCGCTAGAGCGAGTAGAGGAAGGGTCAAGTTCTACAAGCCATGTCAATCTAGTAGGAAAACTACGTGAGCCGATTGAACCAAAACCCAGTGGTGTCCTCCAGGGTTTAGTCGATCACAATGCAGGTGACTTCAAAGACTAAGGACCCAAGAGATGAGAGAGGATGACCAGGAAAAGTAAAGAGATAAAGAATTTAATGAATTCGGTCAATTAAAATTGCTAAGAAAGAGTGGAGGAGAAAAGAATTGATTGAAGAAGAATTTGACTCAGCCGAGGATCTAGATTCATCTGTGATTCGAGATGGTTCTCCACCTTCGATGGACATCAACATGGTGTTCATTGTGTCAGCCAAATTCAAGATAAGTACTGTATCGGCCAAGAAACATTTGCTCAATTATGTTAGGGGGCTCAGGACGCAGTTTTTGAAAAATCTCAAGATGATCATTGGCATTTAAAGTAATTGTATTTGAAAGGGCATATCAATGGCAAGCCAATATCAAGGATGCATGTTGATGGAGAGATAACTGTCAATTTAATACCATATACCACTTGCAAGAAACTAGGTAGGTCCAATAAAGATCTTATTAAAACTAACATGGTTTTAAGTGATTTCACAGGCGATCCCACTGAAGCAAGAGGAGTTATGACAAGATGGTTGCTGCTTCTCATTCGTGTTTGACCCAAGTTAGCAGCCATGATCTCATTCGTATTTTTCCCAAACTCAAAATGGTTAAAGACTTAGTTTGTTCTCCTTGCCGGCATGACAAGATGGTTGTTGCTTCTCATCCAGTCATTGTTTTGATAACTGATGCACCAGAATAGCTTCTACATATAGACACCATTGGTCTAACTAGAGTGCAGTCAGTGGGTTGAAAGTGGTACGTTCTTGTCATTGTTGATGATTTTTTAGGAATTTTTAGATGTTCTTCATGGCTTCAAAAGATGAGTCTTTTACCCTCTTCAAGTGTTTGATCCTTAGGTTGTTTATTGGGCTCCAAAGTGACTTATGAGATATAAGTAGTGATAATTACATGGAGTTCAAGAACTCCTACTTTGAGAACTTCTGTGAGTTAGGTGTTGAGCATCAGTTCCTTTCTCTATACATCCCTCAGTAGGATGGCATAGTGGAAAGGAAGAATAAGACCTTAGTCGAGATGGCCAAGATGATACTAGATGAGTATAGTACTCCTATAAAGTTTTACTGAGGCTGTAGCTATTGCTTGCTATATGTTCAATTGAGTTTTTTTGAGAGCACACTTGCACCACACTTCATATGAATTGAGGTATTGGTAAAAGCCTAGTATTGCACATTTTTGTGTTTTTAATTACAAGTGTTTTTTATAAAGTCTGGGAATCTAGATAATAGGGTGAAAACGGCCTGTAATTCCCGAGCCGTATCCCAGATCCGAAAGAAAACTATCCAAACATATGGGTAGTACCCGCATCAAAATAAACGGTAGTATCCGCACTGCATCGGATCGATGCATGCGGTACGGTAGGATACTGGATGAGCAAGATCCAGTACTACCCGAGATAAAACGGCCTGCACGGCACCGATCTTTTGCATTTTCGCACCGACACTCGTAATGTAAAGTCAAAGAAGAGGTCCGCCCAATAGGCAATAACCCTAACTCCTTCTCCGGCCCCTACCCCTAACGCGGCGCTGGTCTTGACTCTCTCGAAACCCTTGCCCTACCCCCATTCCCCAACGCTCGAAAGACAGAGTGAAACCCGTGTCCCCGCCTAAGATGAGTGGAGGATATGATGATACCGAAGCCTTCCTCGTATACAAAGCAGGACTAGCTAATGATATTTGCATGAGTCATGATATTTTAAGTTGTAGCATTGGGGGAAGTGGGAGAATGTTGTATCCGGTAGTTCAAGCCCAAGAATTTCTTATTCTACCTATTTCGCAGACTATCCGACAAAATATCCGATACTCATTTTTTACCCGCCATAATACCCTTGCACTCGTTGTTTACCCATTCCAGAATATCCAGATCCGTGACCAGATCCGTCCCAGATTTTCATTACCCTGCACTCCATCCCGCAGATCCGAGAAAAAAATATTAGGGTAGAATATGGGATAACCTACTACCCGCCTGTATCCGACCCGT
Organism: Guadua angustifolia; assembly: GCA_036346375.1. NCBI lineage: Eukaryota > Viridiplantae > Streptophyta > Magnoliopsida > Poales > Poaceae > Guadua > Guadua angustifolia. Next base: position 1,786,930 of record CM070511.1, on the reverse strand, counting down.
TTTCACCCCTACTAGATAAGTTCGAGTCACGTTCTTCTCATGGTATATTTTTAGGTTACTACTCGATTTCTTCTTGTAGCTATAGTGTCTAGAGTTGTAAAGCGAGTAAGATTATAGAGACCTATGAGCTGTGAGGTGACCTTTGATAAGGCTAGTCTAGGAACTAGATCCACTATCTCAAGTTCTTCTCTCTCTGAGACCATCTTTGTAAAGGATGAGGATGATAGAGATGAAGGAACTCTACCTGATCTACTCCTCTCTGCATATGAGGTGCCTCCAAATTCTATCTCTACACCACATGGAGATTATCCCTTACCTTCAAACACTTATACAGCTAGTGGCTTTGCTCCAACCTCTTCTATAGATGAAGTAGAGACTATTGCTTCTAAACCCCTCCCGTCACATTCAACAGTGTTGTTGTGAGAGCAACGACCGCCCCCTGCAGCCCAACAGAGGGCCAACACCAAGCACCAAGTGAGGCCAAGTTGTGGACTTGTCAGCAAAGGGGGTCAACCCCTTTGGCATAACTCCAAGGGGTCAAAACCCTATGTCAAGGGGGAGCCCTCCTATCCATGTCCCGAAGGGTCCACGAAGATGCAGCACCCCAAGGACAAGCAGGCAGGGGATAAACATGTCAGGAAGGAAGACCCTCCGGACCGGAGCTTCTACGGGAGTAGCCATCATGAGGTCTATAGGCTAGCTAGCATAGGGGAAAAGCACTATGGGGCCCTTACTAGCCTAGGGGTCTCGTAGGGGCTTACTTCTAATATCACCCCGGGTCAGCAGAGGCCTATAAATACCACTTGTAACTACCTTGTTAAGGGCAGAGAAAAACATTAAAAAAATTGGCAATAAAGAATAGCATCTACTTGTCTTCCCTTCATAGCTTTTGGGTCTTCGAAAGCACCCCTTGGGATGACCCCCTTCCCCACATAGTACTATTTGGTCCTCGTAACCACAATAGTTGGTGCCATCTATGAGGAAAAAGTAAGATGGCACTAAGAAAGAGGACAACCTCAACATGTGCCTCCGCGGTCGAAGACGCTGCCATGGCCACTAGCCGAAGGGTACCAAGAGCCAAGCACACAAGCTCCAGTGACCACGGTGACCACAACCGTCACAACCTAAAGGATCGAGATGGTGACCAGAGGGGGGTGAATGATCCCAAAATAAATTTTATCCCTAAAGAAACCAAACCAAAACCCTTAGAAATCAAAAGAAGGCAAAAGAGTCAATTTTCACAAATTTTAGCCTGAGGCCGGCATTACCGCTTTCTGGGATGGCACTACCGAGTTACTATAGCTACAGTAAAAACAGTTGAACGAACAATGATTCCAGTACGAGATCAAAAAGAAAATTAAGAAATTTTTTGATCCGCTGATCCAAACTTAATGAAACTTTGAGGACACCTTCCTATGGATGTCAAAAACCTATTCCAACCTTCGATTTCAAGAATCAACGTCAAAGGTCCGACCTTTTTCAAATTTACAAACGAGTGCTCAAGAATGGGTTCAAGAATGAAAACTTAGTTCTCAGCTAGCTCGTGGGTTCTTGATGATCAAGATGATCCTAGATGGCTACCCATATGTCATAACAAGCTAGAACACAAGACAAGAATACCCAAAAACCTAATCTTCCAAAATTGATCATCTCAAGAGCAAAAATTGATTTCTTGTAAAGAAAAATACAAGACTTGCCTAGATGATTGAAATATAGTCTGAAGAAGACTCATCCATCAATCATTCATCCTTGGTAAAAGATCCACAAGTATTTAGAAGGAGGGGAGGCAAATCCAAATGTGTGGAAAGTAAATTGCGAAATGTAAATACGGAAAGTAAATTGCACGAATTGAGAGAAAATTAAATTTGCATTTCTAGAAAGAAGATTTACAAAGCCTCACAAACAAGTGTGCAAAACTTAAAGGAGCACAAAAACCTTAAAATTTTCAAAGGAGAAGGGCTACCCCTACCCCTCTATTTATACTACTCTTGAATCATCCTCCACCCTTGGATGAGTTCCTTCTTCCATAAGGATCACCATCAAGGGTTAGAATTGATTCACTCACTCATGCATGGGCTAATCCAAAACCCAACAACATAACGGGTCTTGCACGCTTTTCAAAGAAAACTAACTAGACCCACTACTCTATCACCTAGACCGCGATCCAACGGCCCTACTTGATCCAAGCAGCTCCTAGTTAGCATCTCATCCATTCTTTGTCTTCTAGGTTCGCACGACTCTGTCTTTGATCATCTTTCAGCAATCCTTGACCATTTGGACCTTCGACACACCTCGCCTAGTCCCGGTCATCCTCCGCCTCACCATGACCTAGCACCATCGCCCTGCAACCATCAAAAACAAGGAAAACCCATCACATAGCAATATCCAAGCAAATCTTACTCAAATTCAAAATTTAACCTTTTGATTTTGCTTAAAGGTCAGGCACTATCGCTTTTTGGGGCCGGTAGTGCCACTTTTGCCAGCACTACTGCTCCTACAAGGCCGGTAGTGCCGCTCCGATGAAAAACCCAGCAAATCCCCTCTTTGAAAAATAAGTACCACCCCAAACAAATACATCGCTGATTTTGCAAAGACTATCGCCCTCTACTACCAGAGTGCCGATCCAAGCAGAGATTCAATTGTTTCAAATTGAGAATCCAATTCAAATCAAATTTAAACTCAAGCACTTTAAACTTTAAACATAGTCAATAACTCATCACAACCAAAGTTAGACCTCCACATGGTCTTTCAATCTCCTCCTTGATGAGTATATTGATAAACACCAAAATAGTATAAATTTGAGTTTGAAATAGAGAGAAAGAAATCTATTTAAATGCAAAGCCAAACTTAGTCTAGAGTGAAAGAAATAAGAATATGACCAAGTTGACTAGAAGGATTTTTTAGAGCAAAATATAAGAAAGAGTAAGTTTTTCACAACGACTCTAAAATCCAAAAAAATTCACAAAAGCTCAAAAAAGTTGTTAACAAGATCATAAGAATCGTAAGAACCAAAGTGCATTACATTTTTATCTTTTAATGATGCCTTTTCTCTATTTTCTTCCCCTTTTGGCAATATAGGCATCAAGATGGTGTTTTCTCCTCTTTACACATGTATGCATGAGATGCATCCTAAAAGAGCTTTGAAAATTACCCAAGTGACCACAGGATAAGATCTGATACTAAACTAGTTAGTGACAAATTAGACTAAACGAAGACATGTCCAAGTGCAAATAACAAATTTTGCTAGCAAACTTAGTTTTGAAAATGTCATGTTTTGCAAGATTTGACATGAGCAACACTTGGCATTAGTTTCAAATCTAGAGGCAAAGCCACTCAAAGAGTCAAATGGAAAATCCAGAGTTCAACCTACTCAACACTTTGGGGAATCTAAAAATGCATACAAAATCCTTCGAGTTTATTTTTTAATTGATGTAATATTGGACTTTAAGATCTTAAGAGACATAGCGGGGTGCAAATGTTTGACATAATTTGCATTCTTTACCGACATATGTTTTTTTTTATTATTTACATTTTGCAAGTGTTTGACTCAAGCCACTATCGACCATCTCAAGAAGAACTCTTAAGAGAATAGTCTTGGTCATACACGATACATTTCAAGTTCATCCCAAGTGTAACGAAAAGCAGTCTTGTGAATATAAAGTGTTGAGATCAATTTGCACAAAAAGAGCCAATTTGTCTTGTTTTTCATTTTAAGCACATATGAACAAATGAAGGACTCAGGTATGAATCAAACTAGTTACCCAAGTTGATATAGGGACTCTAGAGAACTCTAAAATTTTGCAAATCATTGCAAATACACCTAGAGAAGAAACTTATCAAGTAAACACAACATGTTTCCTTAAGTTTTTGCTTTTAAAGCTTATTTTTCAATTTTTGCAAGATTAGCAAGATAAATGAACTTGGACATATCTAAGTTAGTAATTTTCTTCATGTAATATACCATGGTGTATAGCATGAAGAATAGGTCATTTGCATAATAGACAAAGCCCATAAAATAAAAAATAAAGTCTATATGCAATTCATGAAGCAGATTCTTAAGCTCCCCATCAAATAAAAAATAAAGTCTATACGCAATTCATGAACTAGTCTTGGCCAATAGTGTCCATCTTTTGTCCACGATTAGAACGTGTAATAAAGAGTGTGATGGACTGTATCGTGCTTTATGCAATTGTGATACAGGCATCTTATAAAAACTATTTTGTTTTAATCGAGAGCTTTGTTGGTGTTTCTTTCCTTTGGTTGTTGTTCTTGCCTTGGTGGATGTTGTTTAGCCCCGATTCCTTACCTTTGCTTTTCCCTCTTTCCTTGTGTTTTTCCCTGTTCCCGGTTTCAGATGGAGAACCCTGGCAGAGGTCGTGGCAGAGGAAGAAGAGGAGGCCGCGGTAGAGGCTGTGGTCGTGGTCGTGGAAGAGTTCAAATCCAGGATGAAGTACCGGTGGAACAACAGCAGTATCCAGTTGATAACCAAGTACCCCCACCTCTGGCACAGCAAGGACAAGTGCCACCCCCACCCCCGAATCAACCTCCGAACATGGAGCAAATGATGGCCATGCAGCTTCAAATCCTGCAAGCCTTAGCACAAAATGCCCTCCATCCACCTCAACCAAATTTCACCAACCACCCCAGCCTAAGTTTGGGGAGTTCATGAGGACTAGACCCCAAAGATTTGTCGGATCGGCCGATCCGCTAGAAGGCATGACCTGCTCAAAGAAGTTGAGAGGAAGTTATACTTGGCTCAAGCAGTGATGAATATGAGAGTGTTTTATATGCCTCTCATCACCGAAAGGAACCGCCGCAAGTTGGTGGGAAAATTATCTCACGCCCACGAGGAAGCCTAGAACATTATTTGGGATGAGTTTGTTGAAGCCTTCCGTGCTACTCACATCCCTAAAGGGATTATGGAAATGAAGAGGCGTGAGTTCCATAAGTTGCAAAGAAGAAAACCTATCCGTGTCGAATACTTGAACCGCTTTCACTCAAACTTTCTAGATATGCTATGGAGGATGTTGCCACCGATGAGGCAAAAATCGGGCGCTTTATGGAGGGTCTTGACCCTAATATCAAAGTGCAACTGTGTCAAATGATTTTCCTTCATTCCAAAGACATGGTGAATAAGGCCTTGATCCAAGAGGATGCTCGCCACTGCTTGAATCAAGAAAGAGGAAGATGATGTTTCAAACGCAGCGTGGTGCCGTGAGCTCTAAGCCCTGCTTTTTCCAAATTTCAAATTTCCAAAGAAGCCAGCAGCCCCCAATGCTTCTAGGACCCCAATGTCCACACCTCGTCAGATTGCTCAAGCCCCTGCTAGCAATGCATGAAGTCAAATCCAGAAGAGTAACACAGCAACTACAGGAGTCCAATGCTTTAACTGCAGGGAGATGGGACATTACGCTAGTAACTATCCCCAGAAGCGACAAGCGGTAACCCCTGTTCGGTTCACAACCCGGGACTACACCAGGCCAGCTACCGCACCAAATTTCAAGGAAAGGAACACCGAGACGCCACAGACTTCTCGATGATTGGAAGAGGACGTGTTAACCATGTCACTGCTGAAGAGGTCTAGGACGCACCTGACGTGGTGTATGGTAAGTTCTTTGTCAACTCGGTACCTGCCTCAGTTTTGTTTGATTCTAGTGCAACACATTCATTCATATCAGAGTATCTAGTTAGAAAGCACGATTGGGAAACAGTTCAACTTAGAAACCCCTTATTAGTTCAATCCCTAGGAAAAGAATTAAGAACAACTGCTGTTTGTCCAAAAATGGAGATGTGATAAATGGGGTAAAATTCCTAGCGAACTTAATATTGTTGGATACCAATGGAATAGAGGTAATCCTAGGGATGGATTGGTTAACCAAATATAAAGGTCAGATAGACTGCGCTAGTCGAGCTATCACTCTTACCAGTCCTAAGGGAATTCGTGTAGAATTCCTATCAAATCTTTCCTCAAAGAAGGGCGGTGCCCTGAATCGTCTGAAAGGGGTATCATTAGAGAATGTGCCTATAATAAATGAATACCCAGATGTGTTCCCAGAAGATTTGTCTGGTATGCCACCGGATCGGGATATTGAATTCATCATCGAGCTTGTTCCTGGAACCGCTCTAATCTCAAAAAGACCTTACCGGTTACCTGCCAACGAGTTAGCCGAAATGAAGAAGCAGATTGAAGAACTGCAGGAAAAAGGATTCATTAGGCCAAGTTCATCACTTCGGGGTTCACCGGTAATATGCGTTAAGAAGAAGGATGGTAGTCTGAGAATGTGCATAGACTATAGATCACTAAATGAGGTGACAATAAAGAATAAGTATCCTTTGCCCAGGATAGATGATTTGTTTGACCAGCTGAAAGGAGCTCAAGTCTTCTCCAAAATAGATTTGAGATCAGGATATCATCAGCTCAAGATAAGAAAAGAAGATATCCCGAAGACAGCTTTCACTACCCGTTATGGATTATATGAGTTTACAGTAATGTCCTTTGGTTTGACTAACGCACCTTCCTATTTCATGAATCTGATGAATAAGGTGTTTATGGAGTTTTTGGACAAGTTTGTGGTAGTCTTCATTGATTACATTCTTGTCTATTCCAAGAGTAGGAAAGAGCATGAGGACCATCTGAGAATATTCTTGGAAAAGCTAAGAGAGCATCAGCTTTATGCTAAGTTTAGCAAGTGTGAATTTTGGTTAAAAGAGGTTGCTTTCTTGGGTCATGTGATCTCGGCTGGAGGAGTTGCAGTTGATCATACTAAAGTGAAATCCATGCTAAATTGGGAGCAACCCAAGTCCGTTCCAGATATCAGAAGTTTTCTTGGTCTAGCAGGATATTATTGGCGTTTTATTGAAGGTTTTTCTAAGATAGCGAGACCTCTCACCCAGCTACTGAAGAAGGAGAAGAAATATGAATGGACCAAGTCCTGTGAACAGAGTTTTCAAGAGTTGAAGAAGAGGTTAACTTCATCACCCGTACTTGTACTGCCGGATATTCATAAGGATTTTGAAGTTTTCTGTGATGCTTCAAAGCAAGGTCTTGGATGTGTTTTGATGCAGGAAGGAAAAGTTATAGCTTATGCCTCAAGACAACCGTGACCCCATGAGGAAAACTATCCAATGCATGACCTAGAGTTAGCTGCAGTTGTGCATGCACTTAAGATTTGGAGGCATTATTTGATTAGGAATCGATGTGAGATCTATACAGATCATAAGAGTTTGAAATACATTTTCACTCAGTCAGATCTCAATTTGAGGTAGAGAAGATGGTTGGAATTAGTTAAAGATTATGATATTGGTATCCATTATCATCCCGAAAAAGCTAATGTTATTGCGGATGCTTTGAGCAGGAAAAGTTATTGCAACAATGTTATGGTTCAGGAAAGTCAGCCAACACTTCATGAAGAGTTCAGACGCCTCAACTTGGAATTGGTAAATGAAGGTTGCATTTTCAATGTTGAAGTGCATTCAACCCTGGAAGATCAGATCAGAGAGGCTCAAAAGAATGATAGTGGTATCATAGACCTAAAAGATGGTATGAAGAAAGGAAAATCTCCTGAATTTTCTGAAGATGAGAAAGGTACTATTTGGTTCGGGAAAAGAATAGTAGTCCCTAATCAAAAAGAGATCAAGGATGTAATTTTGAAGGAGGCCCACGATTCGGTTTATTCTTTTCATCCAGGAAGTACCAAGATGTACGCAGATTTGAAGGAGAAATATTGGTGGTCCAATATGAAAAGAGAATTTGCTGATTTTGTGGCACGTTGTGATATTTGTCAGCTTGTTAAAGCAGAGCATCAGAGACCAGCCAGTTTATTACAACCTTTGCAGGTTCCTGTTTGGAAATGGGAAGAAATAGGAATAGATTTTATCATCGGACTTCCTAGAACTAAGTCCGGATATGATTCAATATGGGTTATTGTGGATAGATTAACTAAGGTTGCACACTTTATTCCTGTGAAGACAACCTATTCTGGTGATAAACTTGCAGAATTGTACATGGCTAAAATTGTATGTTTGCATGGTGTGCCAAAGAAGATCGTGTCGGATCGAAGTTCTCAATTTACCTCAAGGTTTTGGCAGAAGTTGCATGAGGTTTTGGGTACAAATCTAAACTTCAGTACAGCTTACCATCCTCAAACAGATGGTCAAACGGAAAGGATAAACCAAATACTAGAAGATATGTTGAGAGCTTGTGCTTTGACATATAGAGGTTCTTGGGATCAGAATTTGCCTTATGCGGAATTCTCCTACAACAATAGTTATCAGACAAGTTTTAAGATGGCACCTTTTGAAGCTCTTTATGGGAGAAAATGCCGAACACCCTTATATTGGAAGGAGACAGAAGGAGGACAAATAATTGGACCTGAGATTCTGAAAGAAGCCGAAGAGCAAGTCAGAGTAATCCGTGAGAATTTGAAAACAGCCCAGTCAAGGCAGAAAAGTTATGCTGACAACCGACGCCGGGAATTAAGTTTTGCACCTGGTGATCATGTGTATCTTAAGGTTTCACCTCTCAAGGGAATGCGTCATTTCAGAGTCAGCGGGAAGCTTGCACCTCGATACATAGGTCTCTTCCCTATAGTAGCCAGAAGAGGAGAAGTTGCTTACAAGTTGGAGCTTCCACCACAATTGTTAGATGTGCATGATGTCTTCCATGTTTCTCAGTTGAAGAAATGTCTCGTATCATACGTAAGAACGGATGACTTTTGAAAAGTTGGATTTAAAAGAAGATCTGTCGGATCCATAGTATCCATCAAAATCTTGGATGAAGCGAGAAGCCGAACCGTAAGTCGAGTAATCAAGTTTTGCAAAGTTCAAGGAGCAACCATTCTGAGAAGGAAGCAACCTGGGAGCGAGAAGAGGATCTTCGAGCCGAGTTCCCCGATCTTTTTCTTTCTCCTTCCGAATCTCGGGGACGAGATTCTCTCTCAGGGGGGTAGGTTTGTAACATCCCCAATTTCAGTCTCTTGCCTAAAGTTAATTTAAATTAATTAATTTTAAAATTTGGTTTTTCCTCGGTGTTCTAATTAACCTGGCATCCATATCCTTCTGAAATTAAAGTTCAATCCTTTACCGTCCACAAAGTCAGAATTCCCAATTTCGATCCTTAATCGAAATTTCACTCGAGCTTCAAAATGCTCCAAAAATCTCAAAATTCATAGAATTAGGTTCCAAATATTCTAAAATGATTTTAGAAATTTTTCCAAAAATTATAGAAGCCCTCTGGTATTTTATCTCTCGTGCTTTTCATCAAATCCATTATTTTCGTCCCGAAATAATCTAAATTCCAAAGTTCATCCAAAAATAGTGAAACCAATTTTATTGGGTTCCATTTTATTCTTTAGGATTTTTAGGATCTTTTCTGGTATTTTTAGATCTTGTTAACTATTTTATCTCGCGCGCTTTAAAAATAGCACTGTTCATCTTCCCCATTTGTCCAGCACTGATCATGTTCTAGCTCTTTGCAAGCACAAACTTCAAACCTTCGTATCTTTCAATATATTGCATCAAATCACGTGAGAGCTGAAGCATCGCGACGGCGTCGTAATGGAGAACAAATGCCATGCCGTTACCCATCCTTAATCCGAGCGAAACGGCCGAAATTAATCGTTAATGATAATTTATTGCTCGACCATTATCTCGGGCGTTTCTCCATCTCCCCGGACGTGCGAGCACTCAAAAGTTGCGTCTTGACATCCTCTATCCCATGCTCACCTTGCCCCATCGATTCAGTGCCGTTTCCTTTTCCAAAACTCGAGAAAACCGACGCTCGGCGTTCTCCAAAGACACCGGTGAGCCATCTTTTGCTCCGGTGAGTTTCTAGGTAAACCAACCGCGTCACTTTGTGCCTTTTGCTTCTGTCATCATAACCACTCAATCGGATTTGATTTTCGTTGCAGTTTGACCACGCATTTCGAGTTTGTTCGTCGTCGGTCGTCGCTCCATTCGTTGTTGATTCCTCCCGTTTGGGTACGATTCAATTCAATTCCTTACACCCATAGACTCCCCTTGAGGCTAGCTATCCCGTGCTCATCTTAGTTTTGAGAAATGTCACGTTTTCGAGTGTTTTTGGCCGTCGTGCCACTGGCTCGTTTTTGGCGTCGCGGTTTTACTCACCGCTTGTTGCTCCTGCTTCCGTTGCTGCTGGCGCTGGCCGCCACCACTCCGCTCACCAGACCCACTGCCCTTGACGCTGCCTGCTTCCGCCTCCTGCATACAAGGCCTCAAGCACTCGCAGTGGCATGATCGTCCCACCACCGTCGCAGGCCGCCAAGCCTCACCATTGTCCCCTCTGCTTCAAGCAAGCCCCTCCTCCTCGGCCATGTGAGCTCCTACCCTTCCCTTTGGTTGATGCCATTTTTCCCCGCCTTGCTTTGTTCTCGTTTGCTCATTTGGAGAAGAAGGCTAATAGTCTATGACGCGTGGGGTCCGCATGGAAGAGACTCAAGAAAATTAGGAAAATGGAGAAAAGAAAAGATGCTAAAGGAATATTCCCGGATTTTCTATTTTTCAATCTGACAGAATTCAAACAATTGCTAAATTCATCCTCTATCTTCCAGTATTTTTATTATAATTTTTAGTTTCTGTTTATTTTATTTTATTCATTTCGTGCTCTGTTTTGCGCGTAGTCGAGGAAGCGGTTGTCGTCGCCGATGAAGGAGAAGATCTTCAGTGCAGCGCATCGCATCTCGTCGACGAAGGCAAGTCTCCTTGACGCACGTTGATCCCATTGTTTATAACTGTTTTATAAAATATTTACAACTTGCATGGCTATTACATAAACTGATGATGTTAAAATGTAGGTTGTTAGTTATACCCATTTCGAAATGACATCCTTGCTGTTTGATTATCATGCCTTTGTAATCTTAAGATTTAATCATGAAATCATGTATTATGTGATTAACCTTGTTTAGTACGATAGACTGTGCTTAGGATTGATGTTGATCAAAAATGCCTATAGTGGGATAAATTCTAAAATGTTGTTGAAATGTGTTTTATCAAAACTGTAGCAAGGTGATTGCTGCTGTGATTGTAAAATAAAAATAAAATAAAAGTGGTTTAGATTGGGGCGGAATGGTTTGTTCAAGGGTGTGGATGGAGCACCGTTCGGTTTGTGAAAGCCACCTAATCAATTTAAGGACCGACGCTTATGACTGCTCATTCTAAGCATTACTGCAACCACATGTCTATAATGGGTAACGACCGCTGAATAATTTGTAGAAACCTAACTTACAAGTTGGTGGAATGTGGGTGCTTGGGATGGAGGCAAGTCGATTTCCCACACTAAGCAAGAGGAGGCTTCAGATTAGGTGGATGGAACCCTAACAGCGGTGAAACCTCAGCGGGTGGGTCGGGTTAGGCGTATACATTTAAAGGCCTTGTCATGATCTCTCAGCCGGCACACCAAAGGAAGTGTGTTAATAGCTTGGCATTAAGAGAGGATCATGTCTTGTGGGTAAAGTTGTACATCTCTGCAGAGTTAAAACTATTCGAATAGCCGTGCCTACGGTCAAAGGCAAAGCGAAGAATGCTTTCTTACTGATAGACTTGGTTTTAGTTTTTAAAATAATTGATGTTTTGGGATTCGGGAGTGGATAGAACTCTCGGATGTTTATTTGGCGGATTGAGCCAATCAGGTAGATGGAACCTATTTTGATCATGACGGATAGAGTCATGAGTTGTTTTACCTTAATCTTTTAAATGTGGCGGATAGAGCCTTTATACTAGTGATGGTGGATAGAACCTTCACTAGAATAATAAATATATTCAATTATTAAAATATTTGTTAAAATGTGCATTGTGAAAACTATTATTAAGTATAGTTTGATGAAACTTGGCTTTATGCAAAAGAATCCTATTAAGCCTTTCCTTGGAAAGCTCTACATGTTGCATAATTTCCCAGACTTGCGGAGTACGTTTGTACTCACATGCTATACAAATTTTTCATCAGATAATTACCGAGATGCAGTTGAAGGCAACGAGTTCTATGACGAGGAGTTTGTTGAAGATTGCCAAGATAACTAAGCGTGCGCTCCTAGTCGTCGCCTGTGGTGTCTTTTGGGTTTAATCTTATTGTTATTTGTTTCCGCTGTTGTGAACTCAGGTCATGTGACCGGAAGATGAAATAAATAGCCATGTGGCTGGTACTTTATATTTATGCTATTGTTTCGTTAAATTCTAGTTATGATTATCACTGCTTCACTGTGTGTACTAACAACTGATCTGGGACTAGTACGGTTATACACAGGAGATCCGGATGGTAAATCTGGGGTCTCACATCTGTTTATCTTGATTTAACTATTTATTTCGGTACTACCAGACTCTGGACTATGGTAGTGCCGCCCTTGGATGATTTTCTCTGAAAATGTATTTTTCTACTACTTCTTGATGAAGTGAGGTTTTTGGTTGGCTCTTTTTTATCCAGTGAAGAGGGGAAAATTGTTGTTGATCATTCATCCCCTTCTGATCGCCTAACTCGGTCCTACAAGCTAGGATAAGGATAACAATCGGGCGCAGCAAGCACGGATAGTGCTCGCCCATATCCATGCTTGCCGGTCAAAATCTCCCCATAGACATTCCCATAAAGGGTGGCAGGCAAAGAATCTCGCTCATACCTGTCGTCCGTGGGTATACCCGTGTGCCCGCCACCACTTCATACAACCAATATCTCATCATAAAGTCAATGAACATATTAAAAAACAAAGAGTAGTTTAACCTAGATTGGTGATGAGGATTAAGAGCCATACTCTGCTTTAGACCTATATAACTTTATTAGAAAAAGTTCATAAAGAAAAATAAGGCCCACGATCAGTTACTTAGTTATAGCTCCGACTAGTTTTTTGATGTGCTCTTTATTAGCTTACACTGGTCCACCTCGACCAGTAATTCGACTGCTTCGACTAAATTAAACTGGTTAGGACATGCAGTTAACTCTGGATAAGAATAACATGCGGACAGTTTTCTTGATAGGTACAAATAATTGATTGAATGTTACACCCGAAAAGGTACCTCCTGTGAAAGACACCTTTTGGTAAGAAGACACCTTTCAGCTAGAAAACATCTTTTCAAGCATAACTGTCACCTCTTCGTTCTATATAAATAGTAAGGCCATTTATATCATTTGGGGCATCCATATCTCGAATGATTTAGACATCTAATCTCACGAAATCGCACTCAATGATACTTGTACTCTGTTAAACCACTTGGTTTATAAGAAACAATTTTTTATCCATCTTTCGCACTCTCTGATCTTAGAGGCTTGTAACTATTTTCTTTCTTAAGCTCGATCTAGAGATCTCAAGTTTTGAACATTGATAGTTAGTTCCTACTTTCTAGAATCGACATCTAAGAAACATATAATATAGTTTACATATTTCGAGGCGGGAAATCATGGACCGAGAAGGGTGGAACTGGGGATGCCTCTAGGGTTTTTTAAATATGACCCACTTGTCACTGTTTATTATTGGGTAATCAGGTAAAATGAGTATGGGCGAATCTCCCTGTACCCATGCCAATTTGCCCTCATGGACATATCCATGATAATAAAGTAGGAACACACAAACCTCTACTAAGGTTTTTACCTATTGTTTCCTAGTTAATCGGACAAAATTACCATCCCTAATGATCCTAATCTAGGACTCAGACACAAGATACCGAATGGAGTATTAAAAGGGTCCTAGGTGAAAACGATCGTGCAATACGTTCTTCTACTTGATCCTGTTTGTTTGGATTTTTTCACCGGCTTAAAAATAAAAAAAGCTGGCTTTACTAACTATAAGCCAAAAAGTCTAAACCTAAACAATTAAAGCTTTAATCTATGCCGCACAGCTGTGATCGGACGTGTCACGGAGACCAGCAGCCGGATCCAACGAAACGGCCGCCGCTCGCCGTAGATCCACCTCCATCGCCGGCCGCCTCCTGGATGGTTTGGGATCGTGGCCATGGCGGTCAATGCCTCCGGCCTCCTTGCCGTGAACGGAAGGGACGTGGTCTTAAGGCTGCTCCTCCCGTCCCCTGCGACAAAAGGCGAGTGTCCCAGCTCGTCCGGCCGGCTCCGCGCGCTGGCCATGAGACTAGCCAGAAAATGGATGCGCTTGCGACGTCCCGTCATTGTGTCGGTTCAGCCATGGGTGTTGCATCGTGCTTGATCAGATATATATTCAGATGTCGAAGAAGTTGTTCGTTTTTCTGTCACTGAAGAAACTGAAACAATTCAATACCTGCTCCTGTCAAGATTCAATACCTGCCCCTGTCAAGAGGTCTCAATGTCGTACTAGTTCTTGATTGGACATTGAATGGAGTTATTACTTGAACTTTAGCCTTAAGTCATCCCTAGTACAGTCTGACAAATGCTATGCATTGCACCTTGTGTACCTGCCATGGAGAACTATCTATTCAGAAGCTTCTTTAATTGTCCTGTGTATCATGCATGCATGCTGACTTTAACCCAATTTAACATTCAGCTCATGTCAGAAGCCATTGGCTGGGAGACGTGCACGTAAACACATCAAGCACCTGGCTCCAAGCCTGGATATAAACATCTTCGCTCCCAATGTTAGAGCAAGCCGATCTTCCCTGAGATCCTCTTCAAAGTTCAGACAATGGCGACCGGACTATACTATCACTACTATAAAACAGCACATAGGTGATGCCCTATTTATAGCGGTTTTTTTGGAACCATTACAAATACATGAATCAGTGGCGGTTCTAAATAGAAATTGGCGGAGGACCATTTCGGCGGTTTTTGTTGGAACCGCCACAGTATAATATATTATCTGTGGCGTTCTTATTTGGAACCGCTTATTGATAACGCATTTAAACTATCGTGGCGGTTATTAGCTGGAACCGCCACAGATAATATTTTATCTGTGGCGGTTCTTCTTTGGAACCGCTACTGATAACGCCGGGACTATCTGTGGCGGTTTGTTTCTGAAACCGCCACAGATAATTCATTATCTGTGGTGGTTTGTCTTTGGAACCGCCACTGATATAATTATCTGTGGCAGTTTTAATTTAAAACCGCCACAAATAATGTTTCCTATAAATACCCACTGTTGCCTGTCGCTGGTCATCTTCCTCTCCGAGAAGAAAAGGTAGCCTTTTGATTTCAGATTTCGTTTGGCCAAGATCTTGTGCTTCTACTTTCTAGAATTGTTCCAAGGTGTGTAAAATATGTCTCCTCTCTTCATTTGTACTGTAAAATTGCAAGTAAAGGTTTATTCCTAGCTTAATTAAGGTTTAGATGCAAGGTCTACATTTAGTTTGTTTTTTATTTACCTAGCAATTTGTAGATGATGAATTTATTACCTTGTTGTATTAGATTAAGTTGTCTACCTTATTTAGATGATGAATTTTTTGTCAAGCATATATCAAATTTATGTAATTACGATTATTGGATATTAATGAAAAATAAATTATAGTTAATATGATATATGGGTAATCATGAAGTTGCTTTGTATTTTGAGATGAGGAATTTATTATGTTGCTCTTCCGGAGGATATATTTAAGTTTGGCTAGTATGCAGTATATATAAAAATTACGTAGTTAATATTTTTTTTCTTAGTTACCATTAATTTTTACGTTAGCGCGTACATATACATCTTGCTCCATTAGTGGGTCTTGTTAATTAGTGAATTTTTATGAAGCATATAAACCCAATTTATGTAATTAAGATTGTTGGATGTGAATGATAAATAAATTTTAGTTAATATGGTAGTTGGGTGATCATGAAGTTTTGAGATGAGGAATTTATTATGTTGATCTTCCGGAGGATACATATAATTTTTGGTTACGTATGAGTATATATTAAAATTAATTAATTAAGTTTGCAACATTTACTTAGCATTAATGTTGTCTCACAAGGATATTGTTGAATATTAGAATAACAATTTATTTAATTAAGATTTTTGGATATTAATAATTGCTTAAATTAATGAACTGTAGATGGACCGGAGATGGATGTACGATGCGAACTGCTGTAGCCAAGAATATATCAACAAGCAGTATCTGTTTTTCTAAGGGCCACGAGAGAACAAATTTTACAAAAGAAGACTCGAGTACATACATTGTCCATGCATTGATTGCAAGAATGAGAAGATGTTTTCGAACAGAAATCATATCCATTTGCACTTGATCCAGAGGGGTTTTGTACCTGGCTATACAAGTTGGACAAGGCACGGTGAAGAGGAGATCATACTTCAACGTGATAACGGCGACGATGATGGAGCTGGCAATGTGGCAGCTGACATCAGTTATGGATCCAATGAGGATAGGTTGGTCGTCGATGACGACAATAATCTGGCTCAAATGTTGCGCGATGCATAAGAGAACTACACTAGTCGAGAGAGTTTAATCAATTCAAGAGTTTGATGGAGGATTCAAGAAACCTTTGTTCCTGTGTTGTAAGGAGGAATACACAAAATTGCACACTGCGGTGTTCTCGCCGCTGAAATCGGGTGCAATAGTTGGTCCAACAAGAGTTTCACGGCGTTGTTACATCTCTTAGCGACATATTGCCTAAGGGAAACGTGTTGCCTAAAACCACGATCTAGCTAAGAAGGTTGTATGTCCCTTGGGATTGGAAGTAGAAAGAATACATGCTTGTCCAAACGATCAGATACTCTATCGCAAAGACTATGCGCATATTCATGTATGTCCGGCAGCAAAGCATCGCGATACAAACGTAAGGGCGATGACAATGGGTTATCGAGGTGAAGAAAGGAGCTCCAGCTAAAGTGGTGTAGTATTTGCCAGTAATACCTCGTTTGAAGCATTTATTTGGAAACAAAAAGCATGCCAAATTGATGCAATGGCACTCGAAAGACCGTAAGAGGGATGGAAAACTGAGACACCCGGCTGATTCTGCCCAGTGGAGAACCATCGATAAACTCTTCAGGAGAACTTCGGAAATGAACCGAGGAATGTAAGGTTTGGCTTGAGCACGGATGGAATGAATCCTTTCGTAACATGAGCAAAGATTCATAGCACTTGGCCTCGGACTCGTGTAGATATAACCTTCCACCCCGGTTGTGTATGAATAGAAAGTACATTATGATGTCGCTGCTTATTCAAGGGCCGAGACAACCTGGCAACGATATTAATGTATACCTACAACCATTGGTGGAAGATCTTGTGATACTGTGGAACGAAGGTGTACAGGTATGGAACGAGTACAAACGAGAGTACTTCACTCTACGCGCATTGTTGTTCTCGCACCATCAATGATTTTCTCGCGCTTGGTAACTCCGTCAAACCGCATAATAAATGGAGCCAAAGCATGCCCCCAAAGGCATGGATGAAACCGCTAGTGTGTGGCTCAACAACTCGAGGAAAAGCAAAGGTACATGCATCACCAGAGGTTCCTTCACAGAATCATCCGCATCCGCAATATAAAGAAACAATTCGACGGGACAAAGGAGGACGGTTTAGCTCCAAGGCGTCTTCATGGGGAAGAGGTGTATGATATGGTTAGGGATCTTAATGTTGTACCTGGAAAGGGGAGTACTGGTAATACATCGATGTCCCATACTGAGAAAACCATGTGGAAGAAGAGATCCATCTTTTGGGACTTACCCTACTAGAAGGACTTGGAAGTTCGACACTGCATCGACGTCATGCATGTAGAGAAGAATGTATGTGATAGCGTGGTTGGTCTTTACTTGAATATTCCTAGCAAAACAAAGGATGGATCAAGGCACGAAGGATCTAGAAGACATGAAAATCGAGCCGAGCTACATCCTCAAGACACCGGAAAGGCCGGCTTTACATTCCCCGCCTTGCTACACTTTGAGCAAGAAAGAGAAAATGTAACTCGCAAGTGCTTGCATGGTGTGAAAGTTCCGTCCTAAGCATACTCGCAAACATCAAGAAACTGGTATCGATTTATAGATTTGAAGTTAATCGCATGAAGTCTCATTATTGTCATGTGATGATGACACAAATGCTCCCTATTGCAATTAGAGGTATTTTGCCCGACAAGGTCCGAGAGGCAATCACGAGGTTGTGTTCTTCTTCAATGCGATTTCACGAAGGTCATCGATCCCGCTGGACTTTATGAACTTCGTGATGATGTGGTAAAGACTCGTGCCGCCTAGAGATGTATTTTCCCCATCATTTTTGATATCATGGTTCATCTCATTGTTCATCTTGTCAATGAGATAAATATTTATGCCCTCAGATTCTTGCATCAGATGTACCCATTTGAAAGGTATTTGGATGTTCTGAAGAAATATGTACGTAATCGATCTCGGCCGGAAGGCTCCATTGTAGAAGGTTATGCAATTGAGGAGGTTATTGAGTTCGTGTTGATTACATGGAGGAGGTCGAACCCAGAGGGAGTGCTCAGATCTCGCCATGGGGGTAGGCTAGGTGGGAAAGGTGTAATAGGAAAGAAATCTACAAATTCTTATGATAATATTTTGTTCTTAACAAGCCCATTTCACAAGATTGCAACAATGGTTGATATGTACCCGATATGGACATACACAAGGGTAAGCTAAGGGGAAAACCGAGGACGCTTGGATAACAAAAGAGCATAATCGCTTGTTCACCATTGGTTCGAGGAGCACATGTCTGGTGAAGAAACGAGTGTTACATTGAGGTGGTTGGCAAAAGGGCTTTTAGGTACAATCACGACATGGCAAGGATGACATCAATGGATATACATTTTACATGAGAGCTCAGGATAGCAAGAACACTTACCAAAACAATGGTGTCCATATAGATGCCTACGACAACACAGGCAGTACGAAGAGCAACTACTACGGGTTCATAGAGGAGATTTGAGAGCTGGACTATTTCATTTTCAAGATCCCGGTGTTTCGATGTCATTGGGTACAACTCCCGAAGGGTGTCAAGGTGGACAAGTACGGCTTTACTACTGTGGACATCGAACATGTCTGATACAGAGATTTAACCATTCATACTTGCTAATCAAGTAGCACAAGTATTCTACATAATCTAACTCGACAGATAAGAAGCGCCATGTAGTTTTGTAAGGAAAAGAAGGATCGTTGGAGTTGAGAATGTCGTGGATGAGGAAGAGTACAACCCGCTTGATGAGTTGCCTCCTTTCAGAGATTTACAAGATCAAAGCCCGAGGAAGAAACCACTCAAGAAGTTACTTATCATCGCGATGATCACAACGAAGGCCAAATTGTGAAAGAAAATAATTAGCTAGGAGTAATGGCAACATGTCGCCATTTATATGAAGTAATGGAAATATGATGTAAGAAATGTACATTTATGTGGAATTAATAGGAAATAAATATGCATGATTTTGATGAGAAAACTTAGAATATCATGATTATATTTATTGATGCTTCAGAAATATGAGTTCCAAAGACATCTCTAACATCCTCAGAAATTAAAATAAAGTAGAAAATTGAATTTTAGAATTTAATACATGAACTCTTACGAAAAGGTTTAGAAAATATGAGTCCTTTCGATTCATGCTACAATGTGTTGAATTGGATTCTGATAATATGCTACAATGCGATTACATCTTAAATATTATTTCTAGTTTGATCTACATAGAATTCGAGACTTAGATGAGATGTTTTATAAACCGCGAAAAGGCTTAAGTGGTCACAAAGCATGTGTGGAGCAAATTTCATCGATCACTGTGATTCTCTCTCGGAAAAAGTTGATACCTATACACTTGATCCAGGATCAAAGAAAATCCATTATCAACAAGTTTTTGGTACAACTTCTAAATGCACTTGGTTTCAGTGGTTTAATAATTGGCCCTCTGCATACTAGATCAATAACTGGCCCTCTGCGTACTAGTTTAATAATTGTAGCTTATCTGACAACTTCTCTGGTATACAAAAACTAAGAGCTCTATATACATTGTTTGAACACCACCAATCATTTGTATCTATGGCGGGGTAGACTGTATCTGTGGCGGTTAATAATAATAACCGTCACAGATAACGGTTATTATCTGTGACGGTTATTATTATTAACCACCACAGATAACTATTATCTGTGACGGTTATTATTATTAACCTCCACAGATACTCCCTCTATATATGCTAAACCTAAGCCCACCTTCTGCACTTTCGAAATTTCGTTCGCCTCGCCTCAAGACACTGCATGTCCTTGTAGCCAGACGGTTAAGCCACCTAGCAGCCACCACTCCAAGCCGTGGCAATGTAGTCCGTGGTCCCCGTCTCCAAGCCGTGCCGCCGCCACTCGAAGCCGCCGCCACTCCAAAGCCGTGCCCGCGCCGCCACTCCACAGCCTCTGGTCCAACGCCGCCGCCACTCCAACACAGGTACCTCTTCCCCGAGCTTCTGTGTCTTGTTGATTTGTGGGGCTTCATTCCTGGAAATATGTGTGGTTTGATGCTCTGATTAGTTCGTAGTTCTAATGTGGCCACACCACGCCTTGCCCTTGTCTGAACACTTGTTAGAAAGAATTGATTTATTTTTCTGGTTTGCACATAATTTGACCAACAGTTCTAGTTAGTGTTCTTCAATTCACTGACTTGGTTAGTTGCTTAATTTGGTAGTGTTCTGTAACCTGGTTATATTAGTAATCCTGTTACTGATCTGAATTAGTATGCTTGTTCATTCGGTGAAGTTGCTAGCAAATTGATTTGGACCTTTTAAGTTTAACTAGCCAAGTTGATGACTTGTTGATCAATAGTCTGCATGCTAGAAATACCTTGTTGCTGATCTGAACATTAGCAGGTTCGATTAGATATTTAACTGTTTGCAGGACTAAATTTCTCCAGTTAAAATTCTGTCACTGTGGTCACTTTACTGTCAGTAAGTCCATTTCTTGATGTTGGGTTATCACATCAGTTAGACCTAAGTTCATTATGTGCTTAGGTGTTTATAATAGTGAATAAAACAATCATTCTGTGCTTAGGTGCTTATAAG
The DNA here is from genome assembly GCA_036346375.1 of Guadua angustifolia. Taxonomy (NCBI): domain Eukaryota; kingdom Viridiplantae; phylum Streptophyta; class Magnoliopsida; order Poales; family Poaceae; genus Guadua; species Guadua angustifolia. The sequence goes on along the minus strand of CM070511.1, from coordinate 1,766,036 downwards.
TTCATTCTTGGAGTATTGGGGAGTTTGAGGATATAATTTCCAAACCTCCATTTGTGACTCAAAATGAGCCATGGACAAGCACTTTATGGATCTAATATAGTCCTCAGTTAGTACATCTTCTATCTTATTCCTGTAAAATACTTGTATGTGTATTAGTGATCAAAGTTAATCGTGTATCTACTATTATTGTTTGCTATCGGGCGATGTAACGTTTTAACTGTCATTATTTACTTTTATCATGATGCTTTCATTGAGTTATGTAATGTTTTTCATGTCATAATTGGAATAATCAATAGAATGTTAATCAGCTTATGTCAATTATGCTTCCATTGAGCTTTGAGTGCCGCTCTTCTCGTAAGTATTTCAGATTGTTGCCTTGTTGCCTTTAGGTCTGAGATTGGTGTGCTCTATGATGAACTTGGGTATAGGAATGATCGTAACATTTATCCCTATGGTTTAGGCCTTGAACTATAGTCCTAATGCTAGAAATAATTGCTTGTTTAATCTGTCCAAATTATACATGACCGATAATCTATTATTGCTTATTTCGCTTCTATGTCGAGAATTGATATTTTGCTAGCTCTTGCTTTGAATCACCACCAATTAATCTGATTCTTGTTCGGTCTTGATTAATGTGCATCTGCTCGATTAACACTACCCGATTATTCTATGTTTGTTTTGTAACGACCCCCATTTTCGCATCTAATGCCAAACGAAATCTAATGTGCTTGCAAGATTAGTCCTCGGATCAAGAGCTAGCACGCACATTTCAACAATTGGAATCACAACCATACAACATATTAATTAAACGGAAACTAATAATTACATAAATATTACAACTCGAGAGAATATAGCAAAGAAAGAAGCAACATCTTGTAGTTTGCCCAACCGACCAAGCAGTAACCGACAAGGTATAAACTCCGATAAAACACGTCAAGAAGATCCGCAACTCGTGATGAAAGGAGACTCAAGCCTCGCTAACTCATCCACCTAAAATAATAATTATAAGGGTGAGTACTTTCAGATTCGCAAGACTTTGGCAAAACCTATAATATATGCAGCTATTTCAAAGGAAAGGCTACTACGCTTAATTTGCATAAAGTTTAATTTGAATTTGTAAATCCAAGTTATTTGCAAATGGAAATTTTTAAGAGCATTTGATTGATAACAAATAAGTAAAGCATAATAACACTCACAGTCCTCCATGACGTGAGCGACGAACCAACAAATCCTGAAATCCATCAATGTCAGCCCTTCGACATAAGCACAGTTGCAAAAACAAATGGAACCAACCCTTTTGAAAATAATAAAACATCTAACATTGGAATGACTTCACCAAGTGCCCATGATCATGCAAGCCGCTAATCGATTAGATTTAAACTCTGCAGAGGTGTACAACTTTACCCACAAGTCATGATCTTTCGATCATACATAGCCGTTACATTACCTAGACATGGCTTTGATCCAGCCCGGGACGTTAACCCCTGCCATAGAACTAGAAACACACACACAAGTCGTGGATCCACATTCACACCCAACACAACGTTTCTAAACATGGCAGGGCGTGCACCGTTGCATGGGTGGAAACCCTTCCAAGCAGACCTGACCGGAATGCCTGTGCTAGCTCCCGCCTACCAATGAACAAAGCCAAGTGTAAATAAATTAATAGGCTAAGGCTACCCCATTCTCACCCTTGTGGTTGCACGGAAATCTTGGATCAATAGCGCCCCATTGCTCGGTCCTTAAATTGACACGGCGACACTTCACCCTACACTACGGCAATTCCTTTTCGACATCCGGCTATTGCCAATAATCGCCGCATCAAAACATAGTTTTATTTTGGGTTTTAAATCAAAGTACCCACACCAACAAAGCCATTTTCAAGGTTTTCGTGAAACAAATATTGATTTGATCATGTACATCGCCGATTCTAAAGCATGGCTACATGAATAATATGAACGATATTCCCATGATGACATTAAGTAATGCCTATCCTCGATCTATGGTTATCAAGGTTCACATTTTCATAATCATCAAGGAGATTCACGTGACAACAGGTATATCTACCAATACCACAAAATAGCAGATTTATATAAAATAAACGCATGCATGAAATAATTTGATGAACAAAAGGAATATAAAATACTGGGATCAATATGGTCAAAGGATGCTTGCCTTGCTTAATCTTTGCTTACGGTGGAGACAAGGTTGCGATTGACGAAGATGACGACGAAAACAAAGAACGCCGGTTCTACACGCCGCTCAACGGAAAAATAAAGCAAATACCAAACTTTAATAAGGGGCAAAAGAAGATAGACATAAAATCCAAATAAAGAATCATTGCAGTAAAACAGAACAACCAAGAGTTGGATTAAATTATTTCATATTGCGGTTTTAGTTGATTAAGCGCGACAAAGCTAACATCTTGCGTAAAGAATAAAGCATGATTTCCTTTATGGATCAACTATCCTGTTTTATGAATTTTATAATTATAACTTCAAATACAAGATGCAAAATTGGTTAGATTAATAGAATTAATCATTAGTTGCAAAGTTTCATTGATTTACTATTCATGATATGAGTTTCGCCAATTCTTATTACTTATGTGTTTTGCTCTATTAGTATTCGTGAGTCAAAGCAAGATAAATTAAGGATATTTTCTTGATTATCGCCGATTAAATCCTAAAGATCATTTTTGGGGTATTTGAGAAGGTTCTCATACAAACAAATTTCGTAATTAAAGTCCAATTGTTCTTTCTACCTAATTCATGAATATGATTATTTAGGTTATTTAACCTACAAGATTAATATGCAACCCTTAGCAAATTGAGATTATTTTTCCATAACAGGTAGACTACACTTTAAAGAACATTACTATATTAGTTACACAAGTTTTAGGATTTGGACAGGTTATTATTTTCATCAACGAAAAAGCTTAAGTGGCAACTTTTGTTTATAATACACGGAATCAGCCAAAAAGTGAATCGCACGATTAACGATTAAAGGCTTTGGACTAGCTAGATTTAGATGAAAAGCATTCTAAGAATGAAATATTTTTCTAGAATCTAGTAGAACAAACTTTGTAGAGCATTACTAAATAGGTTTCATAGATTTTAGTATTTGGATGAGTTATTTTATATACTGCTGAAGTAGCCTAAATGACCACAATGAATAACGCTAAATCGGCCAACTTTATATTGAGATTGCAACTACAATATTCGTGATCTTTAATTCATTTTTCAGACATAAGCAGGGTACAATCCTAGAAACATTTTAAAGTTGAATTTTTCATTGTTTTGACTTAAACTGCAATAGGTTTTCTATTTGATTATTGTTACATTTGACATTTCTTTGTGATAAAAGAATTCAAATTAAACTTTATTCCAAATATTTTTACATATATATGGCCTCACTGTTTTTAGGAACTTAATACAAATTACATTATCATTTTGTAAGCCATTATACTATTATTTTGTTAATGGCCATAACAAGGTTAATTAATGATTATGAAGCAAATAATTTAAACATGGTTCACAATTTGAATATTTCGCATATTTGAATATCTCAGGTCGATTCACATATAAGAATTTATTTTATCATGTTATAATTTACTATGCATAGATTTGCATTAAAGACCATAATGGGATACTAACCAAAGTTTAATTCAATAATAATTTCAGAGTTCAGAATTAAATACTTTTGCATATTTGGATTCTTCTTGATTTTAGATGAATATAGGAATTTGTTCCACTGGAATTGAATTAAAATTACAGAAGATATTCAAGTCTCGATTATCAATCAGCTGGAAATTGCTAGAAAAAGGAAAATACGCTTTGTTGAGAGGAAGGCGCCTTTTACCAATGCACTGGAGCTTGGCTGAGGGACAGACAGAAGGGCCCCGCGCGCCATAGACAGAGAGCAGAGCAGCGGCTATGGCTTGGCAGCGACGGCACTCCGGCGAAGATCCGGCGAAGGCGACCACACCAGGAGGAAGAACTCGGCGAGGTGAGTCTGGAAGTGGAACCGATTCGGCCGGAGAGCTTCCAGAGAGGTGCGCCCACGAGGAGGGGCGGCGGCGGCCATGGCGGTGACCATACGGGGGAGACAAACAGGAGCATTAGGGTTTGAATCAGTAGCATTGTGAGCATCAGGGCGTTGAGAGGAATCCATTTTCGAGTTCCTTCGGTTGAGAGAGTATCCGAGCTGAGCTCCCACCGGCGGCGCTCATGGAGGAAAAGGGCGACTGCAAAGAAGACAATTTTGCATGGAGAGCTCACGAAATAAGTGAGGGGTTTTGATGCTGGAGGTCTGATGATGCTCTAGCCCAAAGGGATTTGGAAATGGTTGGGTGAATCAGAAGAATCGCGAGTGGCTTTGAGCTTGGGAGCTCCCTGTTCATGGCGGAATTGGGAGGAAGCTTTCATGCGACTCAGGCTGGGAAAGGGAAAGAAAGGTAAGGGGAATGAGGAAGAGGTCCATTGCGGTCACCGAGGCGCGATTATAGCCAAGGATTACAAATAATGAGTGGGCTTCGTGGCGTTGATCGAGCTTGGTTGCGCTTCGAAGCCGGAGACTTCTCTCCAAAGGGACCGAATCTGAGGTTGACGGAAACGGTTCAGCAGATGGGTTCGTGGACCATTGTCATGGTGAGGATTCCACCATCGCGCCAACGGAACAGGACAAGATCGTTGGCTCCATACGGCGTTGATTGCAAGAAATCGCCTTAAGGATGGACTCTGCAAGTGCAATGAACTCGCATTAATTTCGCCACTAATCTTCGACAGAGACTTTTCATACTTTTGTATACTCTCTCTGGCGCACGATGAGCTCTAGATGAAAGCTGGGGTTAAAATACTTAGTATAAAAATTATTAAAATTCGACATTGTACAAAGATTAATCGAAGTTTCCATTTCTGTATTTGAATTGCTAGATGATTCAAATCTTTTGTAAGATTTTTGAAACTTTGTTTTTAAAATTAATTTGGGACAAGGATTCTTATGTAAAATTTTCAGCTCAAGATATTGCTCCAGTAAATTATAAAAATTCTGACATTCTATTTTTCAACTTTTGTTGCTTTCTGTTTTCAAATTATTTGGAGACTTATCCCATCTGATAACTTTCTGAGATTTTTACCAGTGGTAAATACTGTATCAAAGGTAACTTGGTAAATTTTTCAGCTGGAGATAAGCTCTGGATATTTTCCATGAATCCGAAGGTGCAATCGCTTTCTAGCCAAACCAATTACCCGCTTTCATTTTTAATATTCGATTGATATTCACATATTTCTATCGATTGCATAATTTGGTTTCTCCACAGATTTGGATTCAGAAAATAAATTATTCCCAACTCTTCTTTTGTTCTTTTAATTTCTCCTGTTTCCTTTTATTGTCTTTGCAATTACAAGATCCAAGAAATCAATTCGTAAAATCATAAATTCCATAAAACTCAAAAATACTCAAAACACAAATTCACATTATAGCATTTCACTGTTTTAAAATTTTCAGGATGTTACATTTTGATACTTGCGCAATATTGTTTGATCAATTTATGTGTAATCTGTACAGAGAGCTAAATTGATGCAACTGGTATACTTGAATCTAAAATTCTGAATCTCTGATAGTGGTGATTGATTGTAGGCTAATAGCAGTAGTTGACTGGTAGAATTTGCATTCACTTGCTGATCTGAAAATACTGCCCTGTTTGGTTAGCAAGCTTTAAACTCTTGTTATAAATTGGACTGTGTATATTCCTTGACAGTAGAATTCTTTATTGTGTATTTTAAGGTGGTAAGAGTTCAAGGCCTAATCCATTGAATAAATTGTTAGCCCATTTGTGATTGAGGTGAAGATTCTTATCTTCATCCATACTCTAAGTCTGAGAGCACAATAAATAATTCTCTCTTCGAGGTAAAAGGCATAATTCATATGATGGACGACTTAAACTTGTTTAGTTTCATCTTGTTTATGTCATATTGGTTGTTTATGGATTATGTATTCTCATATATGTACTTATTACTTAATAATGATTAAAATCTTGCTCTTATACTTGCATGCTTTTCAACATTAGGTGATATATATAAAAATCCGGTGTATATATAAAAGTCCACAGTATCGTGTTATATATGTTGTACGTCGCCAGTGCAATTAGACAATATCTCAACTATTCCATATCCATATGTTCTCTTTCCCTCTCAAATATCTCCTTTCTATTAAGTAATATTATTGAGTGTATAATTGATTTAAAATTATGTTTTGAATTAATCAGTAGTTCTAATGGAGCCCAAACCGAGCTTATAATGGAGGAGAGCCCCAGGTACCTTACCCTCCACCCAACCACCGAAGGTGCCGAGGCCACCATTTTGCAGATGATGCTCTGTTGCAAGATGCCGAGGACGAGGAAAACTAAGAAGCTCAAGGCCTTCAGATACCATCTCGGAGGTCTCGATATCTGGGGCCCCTGTTGCACCAAGAAAATTAGCAAAGAAAATACAGGTCAACATGCGTACATCGTAAGGATAAAGTGCCAATCACCTATTTGGATTGGCATAAAGTGCCTCGAGCCACCAAAGAGGATCAGAGACAAAGCTCAAAGAAACCTTCAATTCCTCAAGGAACCGAAGAACTTGTGCGCCGCGATGCATTGATGACCATGGATGCGCGTGGAGAAATTTCAAAGCGAGGTGAACGAAATTATGTGAAGCAAAACCGTCACCATCGGAGAGTACCCAAGATTAGAGCCATATTGGGATGAGTTTGTGGCACGGCTAATCAAGCAAAGAAGGAAATCCAATGAAGACCACATTAGCATCGCAAGAAGGAATACTCACCCCCACAGACTTGGCACGAGTGGGTACGTGGGTAAAATTGCTCGATGGGAGAGGCAGGAATTAGAAGCGGTCCAATTGACTGGCACAAGTCCCTTGATCGGATTACCAGACCGAGTGAAGCACTACGTGCTAGTGAGGGCAGATATCTTGTCTACTGGGAGTTTATCTTTCAAGAGTAGCGAAGACGAAGCAATGATGCAAAGAGTTCATGAGTTTTACGCCCGATCCAATCAAGGATCTTTCCACCTGCACGAGGGAGAAAGACGAGCTAACAAATGCCCTAGAAACAAAGAGCACCTTGGCCGACACGAGGCGTCGGGGTCAAGGTTCCATGGAAGATGGGATTCCCTAAGCACACGAGACTCTTATAGGAGTCAGAAGAGAGCTAAAGAAGAGCGAGTTGAGCAAGAAATGGAAAGGATGAAGGAAAGGCTTCGCGAGAATTACAAGGCACCATTAAAGAAAAAGTTGAACGACAAGTACAACAAGCCTTGAGCCAGCGCAGCCCACAACGCTTCTCCAAATTTCAACAGTCGTCGCAGTTAGCTATGCGGTCCACGCCATTGGCGTATGACAACAACCATTATCCCGTGGACGACATATAGGACCCCACACTCGTCACTCAACGTGCCTGATGAACATATTTCTACAGTCGCCATCGTAGTTTATTCGTGCCAAGAAGGGGTGTCCCGCACAATACCCCGATAGTGCTGTGTTATGCAAAGGTCCAGTGGACACGGTACTTGGAACAGCTTTGGTCGAGATCGGGCTAGAAAAAACCATCAATGACGAGATAACAACTCTAGGAAGTGTCGTCCACTCATTCATCCAGTGGCGCAAGCGTGACATCATCTTGGACCATGCAGTGCCTGTCTCTCCTGCAGTACAATCCATGCATCCGTCACCAACACATGAAAGTGAAACGGTGAAGAAGCAAGATGAGGTAGAAAAAAATCCATTAAGGACCCCATAAAGATGGCCACTGTTAGTACTCCAAAGCGTAAACCTATAACACACGGTACTTCAAAAGACAAACCTAGAACCCCGATCCCAAAAATGGCACATTAGACAAGCCAGATAGCTGATCAAAGTAATCCAGACCGAGTATGATGTCGTGCGAGAAAAAGTAAGGGCAAGGCTAAGTCGATGACCAAGATAATCAACAAAGATTGAAATTCGAGGTAGGGAAGCCCTTAGTCACCGATTCGAAGTTAAAAAGTCTAACACCCATGATGCAGTGATTACATGCATGGTACATGGATCGATCCAACCAAGTCGTACTCCCGAAGGTGATCACTGCAATTTTCCATGAGGAACATTTTCACCATGCGCGATGGCTACTTAATAGAATTTGATAACTTGCACAACTTGTTCTATCACGACGCCCTCGACATATGTTTTTGAGATGTTGGACATCGTAAGTGTCTAATATATCAATCTTGGTCTACATTCACATAATAATCGATAAATGTCATGTCTAACTATTTTCGTTATATAGATACAAGATGATCAAGCACGAAGAACCAAGGGCCATGGGATTCTCGACGAGAACGGTTTGCCAAACCGAAATCATGAGAGTACCAAAGGAGGTTGAGGAGTACGATATAAAGCTTTGATTAAACTACAAGACAAGGAGTTTATACTTGTACCATACCATTTTAAGTAAGTTCCTCACTAGCTAGTTAAATTACTCGCTGATTTAGTTATTTACTCCGATGTAAGGACTAATGACTATGGCATCATGCATGTGTATGTAGCTTCCATCGATTCTCGTAATAATTCATCCAGAGAAGAGCAAGATGTCGATCATGGATCCTTCGGATAAACCTAAAGAAGACTTTGAAGTGATGACACATTTAATGAATGAGGCGCTCAAAAGATATTGTCAAGAGCACGAGACACCGCCCATACCGTAAATCCCTTACAATCCGTACTAACTTTCCTAAGACGCACGCAAGGAATATTCTTATATCGTATTTCATAGTAAATAGCTCCTTCGACGACATCTTAGTTCATTCGATTTTTGCAGTGTCACAAGCTATCGCAAGGAACAAATTTATGTGGGTACTTCGTGTGCCAGTACATGCGCCAAATCTTAGGTTGCACAATAAAAGACAATGACATGGAGGTTAGTCATGCTGACATGACACATTGATTCGCACCACTCAATTTCTATATACTCTCTTAATTTTGTTTTTCATACTTACAGCGCCTCAAGTTGTCTACGGTAGGACTGCTTCGTTCTGAAATCCAAGCCATTCAGGGCTAGCTCGCCTACTTTATCATGAAGGAAGTAATCAACAAAAAAGGCGAGTTTTATGATGAAGACAACAACGATCCACTCCTCCATACTCATGTCTCACATTACGTGTCTCCAATCTCCGAAGACCCGTAGGCTTCTAGTTTAGAAAACTAGTTTAGGCTTTTGTTACTTCAATTTTGTTTCATTACAAAGTGTAAATAACTCTTTGTTCCTTTGAAATGGGAACCCCTTCTTTTGTCAATGCCACTTATTTTGTCAGTGGTTGTGCTAGTGTAGCATGTACGTTTGTCTTCTTCAGGAGCACACACACATGCGAGTGACACTTCTAAATATTTCATGTGTTTGCCTTACATGTTTAATTGGTGTTGAACATGTATTTTAGCTGCATTTGTTGTTCCTGGACATCATAATTAGTAACTTTTCTGTGGTCTCGACCTTCTGATCTAACGAGATTTACCAATCCTGAGTTGTTGATTAGCATTAGGGGCATGCAACACTGTGGTTGACTGTGGTTGTTTAGATTAGTGTCATCCAACAATCAAGATCAAAGTGTAATAATGACTGATGGTAAACAAAGAGCTGATGTAGAAGAGAATTTGGGTGAGAGTGAAGTGCGTGAAGCCCATCTAGCCCAATCCTTGTATTTTATAAGGGTTGGGGAGAAGGTATATATCTACTATCTTCTACATAGTTTAAGTTGTCGATGCATATTTTGAACATTTTAATCTTGTCTAAATAACCAAAATTTCAGGAAAAAGCACTGGAGCAGCTTATGGGTTGTTCCCCTATGATACATTCATCTTTTACACTGTCCTTACAAGTGTTATCTCATTGGATCGTGTATCTCTAAAACAAAAGGTATTAATTCATCTTTGCCCATTCAGGTCCGCTTTATCGGCTTGGATGTCACATTTATTAAGGATCTTGATAGGTTGTAGATGCACCGAGATCCTCGGCGTAATTGGCAAAGTGCCTCACCTCTCCGAAGTTTCTCAACTCCTCTACAATTGCCAAGACAAGTCATTTTTGTTGCATTCTCATAAGTAACAAAATCACATTATTCTGTCATGATCTTACATTTGTTCTCGTGATTAGTAATGCTCGTATGACTCGCTATGTTGGGGTTAGCTCTCTTTGGTTTTATAAAGATCTCGTCTATGTTTGTTTGGTGGCTTGACGATAGAAGCAATGGTCACGATTTGGCGTGATGAGTTGATTTCATAGACCAAGAAGTCTTGCCACTTAAATTTTGTTGATGTTATTTTGACGATCTGGTGTTTACATTGTGCATGACCATGGGGTGTTGCTAACATTTTCCTTTGATGCGAGGAATTGTCACACTTCATTGTTCGGGAAGCTTCACTCTATGGAGTTCTTTTCTTGTTCCTGTCCAAATAAATACTATAGATTTTGATGGAGCCTCAATTGTAGGTCTTGGGAACAAAATTCCAAAGCAAACTTCTTGAACTAATAGATGCAAGGTACACATTTCCATTTAGAACTGTTTATTATAGTTTCTTAATCGTAAGGACTTTGTCCTATTGCCTTAAATTGAATACACTTTATTTTGTTTTTTATAGCCAACTTCCTGAATTTTTGGGGGGAACATGCACTTGTGTTGCTGAGGGAGGATGTCTCAAGTCTAACAAAGGTCCTTGGAATGATCGTAACATTATGAAGGTAAAGTTTGTCGAACTGTTTCTGTCGACGATCAGGATCGCCTGACCGCAAATGAGAAGAGGGATTAGTCAGATCGGGGGACCCAGGAATGAGCTTTACTCAAACGGAGGAGTCGGCTTGATGCAGTGTTGGTCGGAGCACGACGACAACGAACGGGACACAGAGAGTTATACTGGTTCGAGCCCCCGAGAGGGTAGCAGCTCTACTCCAGTCTTGCCCGGGGGCGCAGGACTTCACTATTTTTAGGTATGGAGAGGTTTACAGTTTGAGCTCGAGCCCGAGGGCATGCGGGATCGAGCTCTTGGCTGAGGCAAGCTCTAGGTCGTGTGGGATCGCATGGATCAGGTTGTGGTCGACACCCCGAGCAAGGGGCTCGTTGACCAAGCTTTGACCGGTCGAAGATCGCCCAATCCCCGTCAGCTAACCCCTGAGGCTCAAGGTCGAGGAAGACACCTGGATCGACCTCGAGCCTGCAGCTGTTGGAAATAGACTTCCGGACTCCTTGAACCTTCGGTCGAGGTCGAGCGGAGATCACCAGGAAAAACTTCAGCTCCAAGACACCTGGTGCCCCTTGGACTTCACGATGCTGGTACGAATCCGATCGATTAAAGGAAGTGCCTGCAACGCCTTGAAACCGCCGCCCGATCTTTAATTGCTCCTGTCAAATCACCAACAGCACACCTTTTGAGGCGTCTTAGTCTAAAACCAGCGATGATCCGGGCCTATAAGCCCAAGCCTTCCACGACCTTCGAAAAAACTCCCGATTTCCTCACGCTCCTCGACTCCTAGCCTTTTGCTCGTGCAACTCTCCCTTCCTTGACCAAGCTTGAAAGCAGCCGCCATGGCAAAACTCGAAAGAAGCACCATGTCGTTGGCGAGGATGAAGGAGCTTGAGAGTCTGGGGCTGCTCGACCCTGCGATGTGGCGGTTGCTAGACGGCGAGACCGAACCACATCCTGTGGATGACGAGCCTGCTCAAGACCGAAGCACTATGCGCCTTCGCCCATGGACACCGGAGAGCGACTTCATGGCGCGCGATCCTTGCCCACTGTGAGATAGAGCTCATCAACTTGGTGCCCAATTCCATCCTCCTCCTTTCTATGTTCTCACATTTGTGCGAGGGTTCCTTGGAATCCTTCCCACCCCTCGCTCTTCTTTTCGCTTTCTTCAATCTATTACGCTCGAAGGACCTCGTGGTCGGATGCCTTTATTTCAGCGGCGGATGGGGATCCCATGGGCCTTCCCAAAATCCGCCGGGACTCCTCGTCCGCGGGACCGAGCAAAGGTTCTACTTGAAGAAGGGCCGACCGCCAATTGTCGTTCGACGGAATCCCCATCATCGGGAAGAAGGAGACCCCGGAGGCGGACGACCTGGAGGTCGACGAAGAGGCCATCGCCGCCATACACATCTGCGCCGCGCGCTGCCTTACGGGAGGCGATCGTCATGATTTCTAAGCGAGTAACCGGTTTTCCTTCGGAAGAGGGAACACCCGTTCTACGAGATCAAGGGGTGCGATGACATGACCCGCGAGGGTACATCCGGTGCGTCTTCTTGCCCTGGGGACTTGCTCGAATTCGACCTTCAGTCCCTCCTGACGGTTTGCTTCCTTGCAGCGCCGAATGAATCCTGGGTCGCCGCCAGGATGAACGAGATGTTCGGGAAAGAGGCGCACGATTATACCATCAGCGACCCTGTCCCAAAAAACATACTGCGCCGGAAGGCCGAGGTAGGAACTTTCGGTCGTTTCTTCACCAAGACACCACCGCCTTCCCCGACTGCTCACAGTACACAGACCATCAAGAGCCGCTGAGACAAGAAGGACGATGCCCATTGCCCGGAGCAAGAACAAGAAAGGAAAGAAGCCACCCCGCACCAGCAGACGGCAACGGAGGTGAAAAGCCCCACGTTGAATGGGCCAACCGCGCAACGGTAAGAACCCCCATGGTCGAGCCCCCGAGCTTATGCTTATGCTTCCTCGTCTTCTGACATGTCTTTCTTCTACAAAGAGTCTTGCGGCGGCCGCTAGGACTTCGAGTCCTCAGGCTGCCCAAGGGTCCCAACCGCGGGGCTCTAGGACCTCTGCCGCAGGGGACTTAGAGCCACCGTGAGCCTTAAGGTCCTGCATCGGGGACCCGAAGCGCGCGCCTTCAACCTCGGGGTCGTGGTTCTCGCCAAACTTACTACGAACGGAGATCGCCGACCTGTAGGTCTCCAACCCTTCATTTGCTCAGCCCTCCTTGTGCCTTTTTAGCTTAGTAATCGCTCTTAATCGCAGACCTTGAGCGCCCGAGCTCAACACCTGCCCGTATTGACAATGACTATTGTCCAGTATGAAAGGGTCCGAAGAGGAAGAGGAAGCCAACCACGTCCGGGCGCCCGCCGATCTTTGGGCCAGGGGTGCATTCCTTCGAGCTCCCAGAGCTGGGCTCCGGCCGGCGAGTTCGACCAAGGGCTCGACGGCCCGGACGAAGAAGAGGTACTCCCCGTGACCAGCGAGGATTATGCCACCGGCGAAGTGGATGCCGAAGACGACGTCGACCCACCCGAGGCTGCCAAAGGAGATGGCGCTGGGGACGCCCCAGCCACGACCGCCGAGATCGCTCCGACCGTGGCGGTCGGGACTCCTCGAGCCGCCGATCCTAAAAGCGTCCCGGACGCGGCGAGCACGGAGGACCGAGCCGCGGACCAGGCCAGGACCACCGCAGGGGAGGAGGCTAGAGACCCTCCAGCTCTGGGGGACAAGGCCGAAGCCGCCACCGGGACAGAGTTTGGGGGAGGATCGAGCTCCCTCGAAGGGGAAGCTCGAGACGCGGCCTCCCACGACAAAGCGCCCGAAGGCCACACCCCCGACGACCCAAAGAAGAGTGGATGATGCCGCCTGTACGCGGCAAAGAAACCCACCGGGTATTCCCGTGTAATCTTCGAGGACCGTCTTGCCCAGGTACTTTGAGTTTCTTCAAACCCCGGTTCAAACGCACACCGACGCGTTGAGGGCCTTGCTCGATGTGTTGGAGGCCCGGGAGACGACGCGCTCCAGGCTCGTGGAGGACCTGCAAGCCAAGCGGGAGGAGGCCACACAAAAGGAGGCAGATGACTCCAACGAGATCTTCGGCCTCCGCAAGGTGGTGAAGACGCTCGAGGCTTCCCACAAGTCCAAGCTGGAGCGGGCCATCGCCTCGGAGCGGGACCACACATTCAAGGCCGTCGAGGATGAGCACGCGAGGTCGGCCAAGGCGCTCGAGGCCGAGCGAGCCAAGGCCGAAGAGCTAAGCAAGGCCGCTGCGGACCAAGCAGCCACCGCATCAAGGGCCTCCTCTAAGCTCGAGGCCAAGGTTCAAGAGCTTGAGGAGAAGCTGGGCAGGACGAGCAAGGCGGCAAAGAACGCCTTGGCCCAACTTCAAGAAGAACGATGCCGCACCGCCGAGGTCTCCACCAAAGCCCTCCGACTCCAGGGCGAGCTGTCGACCTTGAGGGCCAAGGTCGCTGAACTTGAGCAGGAGATGCTCGCGCGTGAGATGGCCGATCTGTAAATAGGGCTAGTTTCCCTGTAAGCAAGACCTTTTGTAAGACAAGAAGATTTTAATGACAATATTTTGGCAGAAACAGTTTAATGTCTTGGTTTGCTTTATCATTTCTCGACCAAAAGATTTTTCCTCTAATTATGCACCTAGCCTTTCTCAGTCATGGAATATCTCGTCCAGCCCCCGTTGGGCTCAAGGTCGAGCGACGCCGGCCTTGGGCGCAAGTTAGAAACCTGCAGGGAGCATAACATAGGCGCACGAGGAAAAACTTAGGCCCTTGAGAGTTAGGATCGTTTTTCAGGCCAAGCCGCTCGAGTCCCGACAACGATTTGCGACTTGCCCGTTGGGCCTGGGCACGAGCTTAGTTCGAACCTTGGCACAGGGGGAGCGGTGATACGAAGAGATTCGGCTTATAAACAGCTCGACCACTGGGGTTGAACGTTTAATCCCCCGACACCCGGGCCAAGAGTAAGCATGCTCGCCAAAGGACTCAAAGAAATCCCAAATTCGAGTCAACACAAAAATATAGAATGTAGAAAAAAGGGCGTGTAAACATGACAAGTAAACAGCAACTTTTATTGAAATATGAGGTAAAAAGTTGTTACACGTAGAATTTTCGAAGCTAGTCAATGTTCCACGAGCTAGAGAGCTCTCTGCCATCGGGCAGCGCTAGCCGATAAGCCCCCGTGCGATCTGTTGAAACAACTCTATAGGGGCCCTCCCACCGCGGGGATAACTTGTTGGTGTTGGACGGAGCCTGAATCCGTCTTAGGGCTAAGTCCCCAACAAGGAGCTCCCTAGGTCGCACTCGACGAGACGCATGTCCGCGAAGAGCTTGCGGTGTAGTGCACCGATCGTAGCGATTACGCGCATCTTACTTCTTCCGCCAGGGTAAGGTCAAAGGACCGTTCTTGCTCGAAGTCGATCTGGTCGACCAAGCTGACCCTGGTAGAGCCCAGCGTGACCTCTGGAGGTAGGACGGCTTCGGTACCAAACATGAGCCGGAAGGGTGTGGACCCCGTTGCTCGGCCGACTATGGTACGAATAGACCATAAGACGATGGAAAGTTCATCCACCCAGGTCTTGCCGAATCGTTCGAGTTCATCTGAAACTCGCTTTTTGATGCCTTGAACGATTTGTCCGCTATGCTGCTCCATCGCTTCCATTTCTCGTGGATGGGCCACCGGCGTAGCATACCTTGGTACCGATGTCCTCACAAGATTCTCGAACAACATCGGTAAATTGTGTTCCATTGTCAGTGATAATCCTGCATGGAACCCCATACCTAGTGACCACGAACAAGCGGAAAAACTTGACCGCTGCACGAGCCGTGATGGTTGAGATAGGTTCGACTTCGATCCATTTGGTGAAGGTATCGATGGCGACGAATAAGAACTTCTTCCCCCCGACCGTCTGCGAAAAAGGGCCGAGGATGTCTAGCCCCCAGGTCGAAAATGGCCAAGCTAACGGAATGGTCTGGAGCGCATAAGTAGGCTGGTGCGACTTTCGAGCATGGAACTGGCAGGCTTGGCAGGCTCGGATGATGTTGCGAGCATCCTAGAGCGCCATAATAATAGAACCCCATGAAAGCTTTCCACCATGGTCTCGAAGAAGAATCGCCCCACGAGACCTAAATGAATGTCGTTTATCAGGTACTTTCCCTCCTCTGTGGTGACACACTTCGTCAGGATGCCGGAAACGTTCCGACGATAAAGCTTGCCGTCCACAAGTCTATACGAGCTCGCTCGGCGCTTGACTCTGCTCCGCTCAGCAAGATCGGTCGGAAGCTCTCCCTTCGCCAGGAAATTGTGAATTGGCTCGACCCACGAAGGAATGCCTTCGATGAGGCCGACCAAGGCCGCTTGGTCGGAGATTGAGGGCGACGCCAGGGTCTCCAGGATCACATCTGGGGGAACCTCCTCGTCGAATGACCCTAGCTTGGAGAGGAAATTTGCGTCGGAGTTGTCTTTCCGCGCCACATGCGTGATCTCCAGGTTTTGGAACCACTTCTCCATCTTGCGCGCCTCAGCGAGGTACTTGGCCATGGAATCTTCCGAGCACTGGTAGCCCTTGTTGAACTGGTTGACGACGAGTTGTGAATCGCCCTTGACGACCAACCGGTGAACACCCAGTGACTTGCAAGCTCGGAGTCCCGCCAGGAGAGCTTCATATTCCGCTGCATTATTTGTCGCTGGAAATCCGAAATGAACCACATACCTCAGCCTGTCGCCCTGCGGGGTGAGGATGAGGATCCCAACCCCCGAGCGTTTGAAGGATCTTGAACTGTTGAAGTACATGACCCAGGGCTTCTCTTCCTCGACCTCGAGTTCGGAGTCGGCCATAAGTTCCGCCGACTCAAGTCGCCGAGCACCTGCGATTTGATGGCCGTCTGGCGCCACTTAACCGGAGATCGAAGACGCTAACCCATGGCCCACTTGGTAATGCGACTCCGCCTCGATTCTCAAGATCTCCCCGAGCGGAAAGTTGCTCGACGACCACAGAGTGAGCACCGAAATAATGTGCCTGAGCTTGCGCGAAGCCATGAGGAGGGCATACAGTAATTTCTGGACCTTGGGGTAGCGCTCCTTTGGCCCGTGGAGGACCTCGCTGATGTAGTAGATCGGTGCTACGTGCATCCGCTGCCACCAGAGACAATGACGATACTGGGTGGTGGCCACGAGGTAGAGCAGCAATTTTTCGCCTGGCTGCGGGGTCGTAAGTAAGGGTGGGGTTGACAGGTATACCTTCAACTCATCGAAGGATCGCTGAACCTCGGGCGTCCACTAAAGCCCCCGTGGCGGCGCAAGGCCTTGAAGAAGGATACCCTTCGCCGAGCCTCGAGATGAACCGGCCGAGAGCGACCACGCGGCGGTGAGGCATTGCACCGCCATCAACTCGGGGCCATCTTTTCTATTGCCTCGATCTTCTCCGGGTTCGCCTACCCCCGAGCCCCGATCATGTAGCCAAGCACCTTCCCGTGAGGCAGCACCAAACACGATTCTCCGGATTGAGCTTGATCTTGTGCCTGTTCAGGTTGGCGAAAGTCTCCCCAAGGTCTCGGACGTGGTCGGCCTCATCAGAGCTTTTGAAGATGAAGTCGTCCATGTAGACTTCGAGGTTGCAGCCGATCTGAGGCTCGAATGTCTTGGTCATTAGGCGCTGGAAGGTCGCGTCGGCATTGCGGAGACCAAATGACATGGTCGTGTAGCAGTAGGTCCCGAACGACGTGATGAACGACGTCTTGCTTTCGTCGTCAACCGCCAGCTTGATCTGGTGGTACCTAGAATAGGCGTCCAAGAAGCTTAACAGCTTGGCATTCGACGTGGAGTCGACGATCTGGTCGATGCGCGGGAGAGGAAAGTTGTCCTTCGGGCATGCCGAGTTTAACCCCGTGTGGTTCATGCACATCCTCCACTTCCCGCCCTTTTTTTGCATGATGACGGGATTGGCCAGCCATTCGGAGTAATCGATCTCACGAATGAAGCCGGTTTTCAGTAGCTTGTCGAGGTTCTCTTTGATTATGGCAACCTTCTCGGGAGAGAAACGTCAGTAATTTTCGGCGACGGGGCGGCGAATGGGTCAAGACTGCGATCAGTGCTCGACCACCTCCTCGACACCCAAAGATGTCCACCGGCTCCCCTGCTTAATATATCTTTGTTGGCGCGAGGAAGGTGACAAGCTCGAGTTCCTATTTGGAACTCAAACCGGCCGAGACGTGGACGCGCTTGGATGAGTCCCTCCTCGAGCGGCATGCCTCGTGAGTCCCGCTTAGGCCGATGATCGCTTCGGTGGGCGACCTTTGTGGTCGCCAGGCCCTACTAAGGCAAAGATCTTGGGCGAGGGCCAAGGCTCAGGTCTCGCACTGCAGGCCGTGTTGAGGTCGCCCAAGACGGTGATGACGCCACTAGGTCCTGGGAGCTTCATGCGGCGGTATAAGTGGTTCGCCGCCATGAACTTGACCAAAGGGCGGCGTAAGGATGGCGCTAGGAGATCTCCTTCGACCACCTCGAAGGTGATCACTCGGTCGTGAAGTTGTCCGAGGTGCCGAAGGTGACGGGCAAGACCACCTATCCCAAGGGGGTGGTCGAACTTCCAGGTACGATCCCGAAAAATGGAATCGCGATATTCTTGACCTTCGACCGGGGGATCTACATCCGGTCGAGTGCGCTATCCAGCAGCAAGTTGTGGGAGCTGCCCCCATCGACCATGACCCGCCCGACCAAGGTGTTACTAATGGCCGAGGTCATGACCAGGGTAGTCTTGAGGTCTTTAGACATACCTTGGGGGGCATCCTCTTGCATAAAGGTAATCGTTGCCCCGGCCCACTTGCAAGGCTGGTCCGCGGGCTTCCCGACGGGTTCGATAGATCACAAGACAAAGATCCTTGATCTCGCCTCGGGACAGACACGCCAAGAGCCGCCGAAGATGACGCCGATCCGGCTGGCCGCCTCATTGAAATCCAGTCGAGGTCGGCCTAGTCCTCTCTAGCGTTAACCCTATCGGCCGATCTCCCTCTTCGAGCACGGGCATCTCCGCGTCCGTCATAAGGCCTCCGGCATTCGCCAGCCCTACATACTCGTAGTTATGGCCGAGTCCTCGTGGAACAGAATTTACCTTCGTGAACCGAGGCCGCCTCAGACCTTGCGGGCGGTCATTCGCTGCCGCGACCTGCATCCGGCGATCCGCCGAGGTCGGCGTGGTACTCGGGGCCGTGGTCGATTTCGCTGAGGATGGGGCCTCTCCTTGGCTGAGTCCCGCACTTCTATGACTTCGCGGTGTCCGTCCGCTGAAATGGTTACCCGAGGTCGGCCATCACCGAAGCTTGCGGTCTTCTTCCGCTTGGCGGTCGGGCCTTGGTTGGCACCTTTGGCGTTGAGGGCCCAACTCGTTGAGTTGACGCCAAGCTTATTTTGGTCATAATCGCTTCCAACGAACCGCATCGTCGCGCTGTCACAGAAGCGCCCGCCATGCGAAATAGGTTGTCGACGGTGAGCCTTGTCGTAATCTCCAAGTCTTTGGTGAGGCGCGGTCATGATGCCGAACTTGAAGTCCTTGATTACAACTTTCGCAGAGACACTTGGGATCGAGTTCTGGTGCGGATGAACCGCCGCGACGAAGTCGCGGAGAGGCTCGTTCTTCCTCGATCACTCGGTCCGATCCTTCTCGCTGGCCGCCAGAATGAGCCCGAAGTTTGAACGGAGCGCGCCCTGAATCTGGCGCCACGAGCGGAAGGTGCCAGGCTTCTGGTGGAAGAGCCAGGTGCAAGCGGTGCCGTCCAAAATGGTAGGGAGGTAATTGGCCATCACGCACTCGCCTCCTCGCGCCAAAATAGCGGTGGTGTAGATCGACAGAACTCATCAGGTTCTTCGTTTCACAAATCGCCGATCAAGGCGGGCTTGAAACGAAGCCGGCCAGCGGCACACCGCCAAGGTCGCTTGAGTATCGCCGCGCAGCCCATAGGCCGTAACAGGCACGCCGGGAGGTAAATGCCGACGAGGCTTTCGCCGCCGCCGACTCAAGGTCGAGGATGCTCGGCATCGACCTTCGGCGAGAGCGGTCATGGTGCCGAAGCGCGAGTCACCGAGATATCCTCAGCGGTCTTGGACTTGCGGCGCTTAGCGGGATATCCGGAAAAGAATCCTGCACCCGCCATTGTTCAAGGTGAATCGACGAGCAGCTAACGCCAAACACCACTCGGGATCGCGTCAGGTGGGGCGCGACGAGGTGGAGTCGAGGACACATCCCTGAGTTGTTGGCGAAGGTACCTCCGCCGGGAGGCGACGGTGAGCGTGTTTGTCGGCGCCGATAAGTTATCGCTACTTCGTGAATGAGTCCTCGAGCGGCGACTCTAGTGTCTGCGGAGGTATGACCTCTGTCAGGCACGATCGAGCTCGCCGCCGTAGCACGGCCGAAGAGTTCCGCCTCACCGGTTTGGATCAGCCATGACCTGGCGATAGCTCGAGGCGCTCTCCGAGGGAGGGAGCTCGATGGCCGGGACGAGGCGCCGCTTTTTCTGGTCCTCTCACCGGAGGGCGATTATAGCTCGTTGATGGCGACATGCACCATCCGACGAGCGCTTTCGGGGGTCTGGCGTCGCTCACCTCCGCCACACCCCACGTGGTCGTCGCCATGAGGACATGCCGCCGTCAATGGGTGAAGGTGAAAACAGGACGAGTTGTCGCTTTCGGGTCTACGTGCGTCCGAGCCCACGCTGAGGAACGTCCCTCGACGGAGTGCGCCATGCTCTTGAGACCTTGATCTCTTTCCTTCGAGTGAGCGAAGCTATCAGGCCCCACGGTGGGCGCCAGCTGTCGACGATCGGGATCGCCTGGATCGCCTGACGGCAAATGTGAAGAGGGATTAGTCAGATCGGGGGACCCAGGAACGAGCTTTACTCAAACAGAGGAGTCGGCTTGATGCAGTGTTGGTCGGAGCACGACGACAACGAACGAGACACCGAGAGTTATACTGGTTCGAGCCCCCGAGAGGGTAACAGCTATACTCCAGTCTTGCCCGGGGCCGCAGGACTTCACTATTTTTAGGTATGGAGAGGTTTACAGTCTGAGCTCGAGCTTGTTGACAATGGCTATTGCCCTATTGCTCGTGCAAATGTGTGTGTGTATTGCTTGCCGATGTTCCTTATCTTTTATACGCATGCCTTGTGAGATCTTATATACTCCCGGACGCTGCTTGTAACGGACGGGAGATTCCAGAGTAGTGGCCTTGTGCGCATTGAAGGTGGGTTGTAATCGCCTCGATATGCCGCCCACGCCTCGCTTTAACGCCACCATCAGTGTCTTGGTAACCGAGTAGGCGCACTTTATGACCCGAGAGAGATCGCCTGAGCAGAGCGATCATGACGCCCCGAGCCCGAGGGCGCGGGATCGAGCTCTTGGCCGAGGCAAGCTCTAGGTTGTGTGGGATCGCATGGATTAGGTCGTGGTCGACACCCCAGAGCAAGGGGCGTTGACCAAGCTTTGGCCGGTCAAGATCGCTCAATCCCCATCGCTTCCTAGCCATATCTATCCTTCTTCTTAGTGAGGTTGTTCTATCGGTGTATAACAAATAATGATTTAAGCTTTAGATTTTTCACTTAAGATTTTGAAGATTAGAACCCCGATAATGCCAAGTTGATATAGATTAGTAATAATATATAAAGTCCCCTGACATGTTTCGCTAGACATCCATAAAATCTAGATTGAATAAAAATATATATTCATTTAGGAATTTGTCACTTAATATGTTGGACAACCATATGAATTTTCTTTTGAACTTTAAGATGAATATTATGTATGCAATTCATGGTGCATTTCTCATCCTAACATGCCACTAAATTTGAATATCATCTTGTTTAATTAAAATTTTGCGTAAAAATTTTATGACAATTTCAAGATCATGTCTTTCATACGTGTTATATAGAAGTATACAAATGTAATTCTCAATCGCAAGATTTTGATTGGTTTCTTGTTGCTTGCACATTACATTGTTGATCCCTGCGCAACCATCGGTAAGGCTAAACCATAGCTTGAATGCCACATCTGCGATTTGGGCATTGTATCTCTAAACCGCCTTCTTCCGTGGCACTTGTGGTGGCTCTAGGTTTTCTCGATAGCAATCGGCATTGCGCTTGCCCTTGTCTTCGAATAGCTTTGAGTGCTATTCATTCAATTGAGTACTTTCGCTCAGATTACTTTTCTTCTTCAATGAGATTGGTGTGCTTTGTGATGATCTTGGGTAGTTGAATGAAAATGATAATTAATCTTGTGAGTTAGGCCTTGAATCACTAGACTTGCATGCTAAGATTTGTATTATTGCTTCGTAACATCTTACCGATATCTTACAATTAGTTATCACCGGTAGCTATATCATTACTTGTATTAAGTTCATTGATACCCGCTTATCTCGCGGTTGTTGTTTCGGCTGATTCGGTTAGTACTGATTTGCTAACGATCTAAAATTGCTTATTGATTGATTAGTACTTTAATCGATGCTCGCCTTGTTAATACATTGATCCTATATCGATCTAAATGTTGTCTATTGATTCGATTAGTATTATGGTGTATTGCCGAGTTGAATCTCATGGTTCAATTAGCTTATCATTTGAGTAATCGATATGAACTTTAATATCTAGAATGAATGCTAGCATATTGTAGGCTGATTTGAATTTAATCTGAGTATAGAACAACTAATCAGTGAGCAAATTATCATTATGCATGTTTAAGGAAGCTAAGGGTTTAAGGCTTAACTTGCTAATTAATTGTCTAGCCGATTTGTGATTGGATTGAAGATCTAATCTTCAATTTCACCCAAAAATCTGAGAGCACAAATTATCAACCAAACCTTTTTTGTAGAGCAATTGATATTAGTATCATAAAGTTATTCATCTCAATGATTATGTGATATTAGTTAACTGGCATTTTCATTATGCTCAGAGGGCATGGCTAGCACTGCCTGAGGCTAGTCACAAATGTCAATTTTTTATTTTTGTGTGGGATTATCAAGAGCGGTTTTGGCTACTATCGTGACCAGTTTAGTTAAAAACCGCCATCGATACTAGTCTTGTCATGGCGATTTAAGATACAACCGCCATCGATAGTTGTATCGCTGGCGATTCTAGTCAAAATCGCCATCGATACAACTATCGGGTCGTTGTATCTAAAACCGCCATCGATAGTCCTAGTATCGATGGCGTTTTTGGCCAGAACCTCATCGATATTTGGGTATGAGTGGCGGTTTGAACAAAAACCGCCATCGATATTTTGACTATTAGTGGCGGTTTTTGCTCGAACCGCCACTCATACCCTAATATCGCCGACGGTTTAGCTAAAAACCGCCACGATATAATGTTATCGTGGCGGTTCTAGAACCGCTACTAATAATCCTCGATTATCGGTGGCACTAAATCTATGGCGTTCAAAACCGCCACTAATGACAGTTATGAACCGCTACAGATGACCTTTTTCAAGGTAGTGTATGCAACGAAACAACGACGATTTGATCATACCATGTCAAGGAGGACAAGAAGACCAGCAAACTTGATTGCTAATAATACC
Organism: Guadua angustifolia; assembly: GCA_036346375.1. Lineage (NCBI taxonomy): Eukaryota > Viridiplantae > Streptophyta > Magnoliopsida > Poales > Poaceae > Guadua > Guadua angustifolia. The sequence continues at coordinate 1,742,691 of CM070511.1, read as the reverse complement.
TTTACTAATGTTGGAAAAGTTCCGCCTATCCCGTGCAGCCGGCTCGGCTCAAATTTTTTTTTCGCGTTTAGATCTCTCCCAAAATCCGTAATTACATATAGGTCATTCTCACGGTTTTTTACGAAGAGGACCTTCTGATTCAGAAAAATCACGGATTTTCCGTGAGAGAACCCTAAATAGATACCCAAAAAAACGTAATAACATTTAGATTATTCTAGTTATTTTTCACAAAAAGGACCTTTCGATTTAGCGCAATCGCAGATGCACTTGTGTCCTTTCAACCGTTTGTCGCGTTTCCTCCACGATTTAAAAAAAACGATAGAAAAAACGAAATTGTTTCCGCGAAAAAAAAACAACGCACGGTCGGCCGGCTCGACTCGTTTTTTCTTTTTCACATGTAGGTCCTTAAAAAAATACGTAGTTACGTGTAAGTCCTTCCCGTGGTTTTTTACAAAGAGGACTTTCTGGTTCAGAAAAAATCGCGAATCTTTTGTAAACGGAACCTAGATAAATACCGAAAAAACGTAGTGGCGTTTAGATCATTCCGGCTATTTTTCACGAAAAGGACCTTTCGATTTAGCGTAATCGCGGATGTGTTTGTATTCTTTCAACCGTTTCGTGCGTTTTCTCGGTGATTTTTTTAAAAAAATACACTGACGAAAAAAACGAAATTATTTTCGCGAAAAAGACAACGCATGCGGCGAAAACTTACCTAGTTGCCATCAAGACATAGAAAATCCCCAGCTGAATGTACAGCAGCAGCAGAATCAAGACGTTGAGCTCAAGGCACTGTCGGACTGTCTCTGTGCATCGGATCAGCTGAAATCACAACAATCTGAAGAAACCGAGGAGCACGAGACATCACAGCAATCTGAAGATGCCAAGGATCGCAAGACGTCACAGAAATCTGAAGATGCAGAGGAGCACAAGGCATCACAACAATCTGAAGAGGAGGAGAAGACACAGCGGCAGCAAGCACTTCCAAGATAACACACGCCGTCTTTCTCTTCAGGAGCTGATTGATGAGGCCAACAATGGCGAGAAGGACGCTGCAACTGGAAGCCTAGAAGAGAGTACTGCTGCTCTTCATGAAGTAGCAGAAGCAGCTGCTGCAAGTGTAAGTGTAACAAAGCAGCCTGAACATGTGGCAGGAAGGATGATGATCGGAATGATGCGCCGATACGTCAGGGTCCGTTCCATCAGGCCCAAGCGAGCACCGGAGAAGAACGTGGCGCCTGTATATCGATGAGGTGAAGTAAATTGAAACGATTTTCGCCTACGATGTTTACATCTTAAAAAGCAAACGAAATTATCCAAATGAATTGAGTGCCAACAATTCACAACTCTTGAATTTTCTGTCTTCTGTTTAGTTGCTATCAAATGTGACAAACTGTCCAAATATCATAACAAGAGAGAGGGACTTCATCAAACATCACACATTTTACATGCTCTTTTATTCCAAGAAGAGCCAACAAATATGGCTAGCTAGCTCGCCCTCGCTTATTCAAGTACACACAGAAGTCTACGAGCTTCGTCATTTTCTGTTAAGAAAAGCTAAATCCCACAAATCTAGAACCATCTTATATCTTTTTTTCTCAGGCCTGATTAAGACTATCATCATGCTCATGCATCCTCACCAGCGAACTTGTCAAAGTAGGACAGTATCTCCGAGTTAACTCTCTCGGGCTGCTCTTGCTGGAGGAAATGGTGACCTTCGATGACGACAACCTCAAGATCTGGAACATTGGACTTGAAACCCCCACTCTTGATGTAGGCCTCGGTTCCGAAGGACTGGACACCAGTGTCCTTGTCAGCAGCAATGAACTTCGCAGGCACTGAAATTTTCGCACCTTGCCAGGGAGCAGTAAGCTTCCAATTCCTGCATTTGCTACATATTAGTGCAGAGCTAAATCAAATAGAAATTAGAAGGCATGCACAGAAGAGAAGGTAAGCAATTTACATCCCCATCATGCGGTAGTAGTTGAGTGGCCCGGTGAACCCAGATTTCTGAAACTTTTCAGCATACTGGTCCAGTTCTTCCTCGGTAATCCATGGAAGTGGTGACGAGGGTGCCTCGAGGAAGTCTATGATCTCTACTCCAGGAGGAGCAGTGAGGTCATCTATTTCAATAGAGTAGAACTTCTTTAGAACAGTTGCAACATCATAGCGAGCAAATGCCCTTTCAGCTCTTCCAGGTTCCTGCAGACATGAGTTTTTCAAGTAACTTTGCTCTGTTTCATCATCTACGGACCACGGTGATGGCGCTAAATATAGATCAAACTGTACCTGTACCCATTTTGGTGGCACCCTGAACATGAAATTATAGGTTTCGAGCAAAGAAGACCAGCTTGGAGTTTATGACTAAATTATTGAAATCTTTGGTCCTAAGTTCATACAAAAGATAAGGACGATGATCATGATTCAGAATGTCACTTAAATTAAAATTTCTCCGGGGTGTCTGAGCACAGTGCTTATGAAGAATCAAGCAAACCTGTAAATATTTATTTCTACTCTTCATCATATGAACTCATGATATATGCCATAAACAAATTTAAGCAACAAAAAAAAACTATTGACAACATCCGCTGTGAGATTGTTAAAAAGTTTCGCAGAGAAAATTGCAGTTTGTACGCATCACAGCCTTCCAACAGTAACGCCTAATTCTAACAGGAGTGGTGCAAGACAGTGCCTTTCACTACAAAGAATGCTTTTATTGCCCTCAAGAATAAAATCGCGCAGATCTTAGAGGACTTCTGATTAGTGGTTACTAGCAGGATGGAGACTAGCCCCTCAAATCTTCACTTGCTTTGGTTCAGGAATTTCCATTTCACACAACTCGAGCTCTGCGTCCATGCACTAGTCCGATGGCAAGAAGAAGAATGGATGCTAAAATTAAATCAGAAGACACAACTAAGTATCACCACCTGGAACTGCGTAATGTAGAATCCGTCGCCACGCGCCCCAAAAAAGTCCATCACCGGTTGGGGACTGCGGGGGAAGAACGGCACCCCTATGGCGACGACGGCGCGCACCCGGTCCGGCCGGAAGAGGCAGAGGTGCCATGCCACCTGCGCGCCCAAGTCGTGCCCCACCACCAACACCTGCACCGTGCACCACGCCTCACGCACGGTGGCCAAGGAACTAAGAATTGGATAGCATGGGCAAGAAAAGGCCGCACCTTGGGGAGGCGGAGGTGATCGAGGAGGGCGGCGATGTCGCCGATGATGTGGAAGATGGTGTAGGCGGCGGGGTCGGCGGGGGCATCGGAGTCGCCGTAGCCGCGGAGGTCGGGTGCGAGGGCGCGGAAGCCGCGGGCGGCGAGGGCAGCCATCTGGTGGCGCCACGAGAACCATAGCTCCGGGAAGCCGTGGAGGAGGAGCACCGCCGGTCCGGCAGCTGGGCCCTGCTCGGCGACGTGGAGGGAGACGCCGTTGACGTCAGCGTTCCAGTGCCTCACCTTGCCTGCGCCGCTGGCCTCCATGGTTGACTAGTCGTGTGCTTACCTCCTCTACGTCAGTGTGTGTGCGCTGCGCTAAACTGTTGTTTATTACTGAGCTTTTTCGAGCCGAATTTATTGTTGGCATGGGATTAGAGCCCGTAAAAATGCTCGAGGTTCGCGAGTGACGTATCGAGCTGCTGGCTTGAGTTTCCTTAAATCGAATTTTCTCGAGTTTATTACTGAGCTTTTTCGAATCGAATTTATGTGAGCTTGTTACCAAGTCTATCAAATTTACCAGAATAACCGAGCTTACTTGATCATATCAATCTTACCGAGCTTACTTAAGTCGAGTTTGAACCGAGCCGAACTCGAGTCTGAATCAAGACTCGAACCCCAACTCAAGCTCAGCTCAAGCTCGATTCAAACCTTACCGAGCTCAAACCTAGAGAGTCAGACTCGCTCGAGCTCGTTTCGTTTACAACCCTATATGGAATGCAGAACAAAGTATGTCCTTGCATAATGTTTGATAAACCTTTAAATCAAATTTTACGGAAAAAATATGACATAATAAATATCAATAATGGGCGTTTTGAAATTTGTGCATTCTAAACTCAAGTGTTTTTTTTTAGATCGCATTATTTATAGGAAGATTGAATTTTCCTGTTTTAAGTACGATAGATAAAAGCAGGATTTGGAATAGCATTACTCTATTTTCTGTAGGTAAGAATACAGCCAAAGAAAATTTCATTTACTCGTGATAATAGAACAGTCACCAATCATCGCCACAGCCACAACCAATCAACAGCTTCACTTACACAGACCTTCAAAAAGAACAATTATACAGGCCATATCAACAGATGCATCCTTGCACATTTCACTATGATTTCAGCGAATTCGTAAGCTGACAGATAGGAAGAGAAATCTACCAAATTCATCACCAGACAGATAGCACCACCCTGATTTCAGAAAATTCACGACCAGACAGATAGCAGGACAAATTTAGCAAATCATAGTTAAATCGGTATTTCTTTTTGGGATTTGATAAACATCAACCGGATGTTTTTTTTTGTTGTAATCACCCAAATCTAGAATCATTGGATCATTGTTGAGATTTGAGAGTATCGATTACATCTGATCCTATGATTTGATCCAACGGCCTGGACCGATCCTATGATTTGATCCAACGGTCCGGTGAATTTGGATGTTAGATCCAACGACCGGTGAATTTGGATGTTAGTTAAGATAAAAACATCCGGATGATACCTATACACTCCCTTTCTTTTTTGGCTTACATCAGCGAATCCACACAGTACACTCTTGCTTATTCTGCATATATACCATTGATGGCGATAATATATTCACGACAAGACACATGTGTGCAACTCATGTACAAACCACCACAGCATGTTAAGCCTTATGTTCCAATAGAAGGGTGCGTAAAAATTGTTAGATTAGGATAATCACTAAGTCTTAAGTCTAGCCTAGGTCATGATCACACATATGCGGAAATCAGTAGTGAGTACTAATCCGGTGAGGAGAGATTCGCCCTTGGTTTGGTAGTCGGTGAAGTAGGAGGATGAACGCCGGTACTCCTGCGTCGTCCTTGCGTGTGGTAGCGGCGGCCTTCGGGACACCACCTACACTGACCACGAACAGCCCTTCGAAATCCCTTCAGCGCCGGGAATGATCGGTAGATGAATTAGGGTTTTGGGTGGATGGAAAACGTACATAGATCGTCACCTATGGACGTGCTCACCACATCCTTTTATTACGCGCCGAGGAATCGGGCGTGCTCCATACATGGAAGGCGCCTCCGATCATGGCGCGTGGTTCATTAGGAAAGTCTGCTTTAGGAAATATTTGGCTGTGTGGGATTTGGGTGGTATCTTTCCATATCACAGCCGAGATCAACCAACATTCTCCCACATGATCGAAGGCTATCATAATGTATTCACTCTTAGTAAAACAGTAGTCCAAGGTAATGTGTTATCAGCAGCAAAACGAAAACGCCATTGAAACAACAGTACCTATAGTCCACCATAATACCTCGACAGAATACTAGCTTAGTCATAACGGGTGTTGATTGCTTTAGTCCCCCTATATCCAGGATCATTATCAAAGGTCCTCCAATAATCCCATGCCGGCAGTATGTTCTTTAAATAAGTTAGGAGGTAAACCTTTAGTGAGCGGATCCGCGAGCATTGATTTAGTACTGATATGCTCAACTTTAATTGTTTGATCCTGGATTCTATCTTTCACAACGTGGTATTTAATGTCAATGTGTTTGGCAGCACTACTTGACTTGTTGTTACTCGAATAGAAAATTGCGGCCTTGTTATCGCAGTATACAGTGAGTGGTCTTGCTATGCTGTCTACCACTCTCAATCCCGGGATAAAGTTTTTAAGCCATACGGCCTGCCCAGTTGCTTCATAACATGCTACAAATTCTGCCTGCATTGTCGACGATGCAGTTAAGGATTCTTTGGAGCTTTTCCACGAAATCGCTCCTCCAACTAGGGTGAAAATGTAGCCTGATGTGGAATTCTTAGTGTCTACACACCCTACAAAATCAGCGTCTGAATAACCCAAAACTTCAAGGTTATCAGACTTTCTATATGTTAGCATGTAATGCTTAGTGCCCTGCAAATAACGCAGAACCTTTTTAATAGCCTTCCAGTGGTCTAGACCTAGGTTAGACTGAAATCTGCCAAGCATCCCGATACTTGAATGCCAAGTGCGACGCGTCATGGACTTGGCGCACATAAGCTTCCGACGGTAGAAGCATAAGGAATCGTCTTCATTTGATCTGATTCTAATTGATTCCTCGGGCTTTGGAATAATCCGAATTTGTCGCCCTTAACTATTGGAGCAGGCGTGGTAGAGCACTTACTCATGTTATATCTTTCAAGTACTCTGTCAATGTATAACTTTTGAGATAGTCCTAGTACTCCTTTAGACCTATCTCGGTGAATTTCAATGCCTAAAACAAAAGCAGGCTTCACCGAGATCCTTCATGTCAAAATTAGAGGATAAAATCCCTTAGTTTCATGCGGCATAACTTTATCATTTGCTTGCTAATAATATATCATCAACATAGAGTACTAGGAAAATGAATTTTCCACCCTTACTCTTGATATATATCTGATTATCCACCTCATTCTCCTTAAATCCGAAATTTCTAATTATTTTATCGAATTTAAGGTACCATTGTCTCGGCGCTTGTTTAAGTCCATAAATGGATTTCTTAAGTCGCACCCCATATGTTCTTTGCCTTCCACGACAAAACCTTGGGTTGTGCCATGAAAACTTGTTCATGCAAATCACCATTAAGAAATGCGGTTTTAACATCCATCGATGGAGCTCTAAATCGTAATGAGCAACAAGCGCCATGATGATTCTAAATGAATCCTTTTTAGAGGCAGGGAAAAAGTCTCATTGTAATCAATTCTCTCTTTTGTAGGAAACCCTTTGCTACAAGCCTTGCCTTGAATCTTTCAATATTCCTTTAAAGTCATGCTTAGTTTTGTAGACCCATTTCTGACCCTCTTGTTTTGACTCCATCGGAATTTCTACTAAATCCAGACACCATTAGAGCTCATAGACTTCAGTTCATCTTCCATGGCCTCAATCCATTTAGATGAATACTCACTTGTTATGGCCTCTTTGAATGAAGTGGGATCATCTGCCTTGCCAATGTCTTCTCCAATAAAGACTTCATAAAAATCTGGTATGGCAGACCTCCTCACACGCTGTGATCGTCTTAAAGGTTCATTAGAGATCACTAGCAATTGTGGAGGTTGTTGAGGCACTTCTTCAGTTACCTGTTCATGAGATGCCACAGAAGTTTGTTGAGGTTCATTATCTGGCTCATTAAACTCCTCAACAATGGGTGTTGCTCCAGAATTTTCAGTTGGAGGTACTACAATCTGAGGCACTGTATGAGGAATAGGGCAAATATACTCTTGAATTGTTGGTAATGGTATATGAGCCCGAATTTCCTCAAGGTCTATCTCCCTTTGTTGTGAGCTCCCACTGATTTCATTGTCCTCTAAGAAGACATCGTGTCTAGTTTCAACGAATTTAGTGACATGATCTGGACAATAAAACCGATATCCCTTAGATCTTTCTGGATATCCAATGAAATAGCAACTCACAGTCTTAGGGTCTAATTTCTTTAGCTGTGGATTAAATAATCTGGCTTTAGCACGACAGCCCCATACACGTAAATAATTAACTGTTGGTTTCCTCCCAGTCCATAATTCATAAGGAGTTTTAGGTAGACTTGCTAGGAACCCGATTAAGTATGTGGGCAGCTGTTTTAAGTGCCTCCATCCACAAGCTAATAGGCAGACTAGAATGACTAAGCATGCTCCGTACCATATCCATAAGTGTACGATTGCGCTTTGCCACTCCGATTCTTTGAGGTTCTCCGGGCATAGAGTATTGAGCAACTATGCCATTTTCTGAAGGAATTTGGCAAAGGGCCGAGAATTTGCCCATAAGGAGCATGTCTCCCATAATATTCTCCCCCACGATCCGATCTTACTACTTTGATCTTAATATTATGCTGATTTTCGACTTCAGCTTTATAGATTTTAAATTTATCTAGTGATTCAGAACGATCACGAATGGGGAAAATATAACTATAGCGAGAGAAATTATCAATGAATGTAATAAAAGAATCATAACCATCCACTGATGTCATTAGGAAGGGTGCACAAATGTCAGTGTGAATTAATTCTAAAAGACCCGTACTCCTAGTGGCTCCTTTCTTAATTTTCTTAGTGAATTTACCTTTAATACAATCTAGACAGTGGTTCACATCTGAAAAATCTAAGGGTTGGAGTATCTCTTCTTTAATGAGACGTTCCATTCTCCCCTTAGAAATATGGCCTAAACGACAATGCCATAATTTCGATGACGTCTCACATGTCTTTTTATTTGCAATAGTACACAGATTCATCCATAGAGAGTAAATAAAGTTTGTCTTGCTAGAAGGCAAGACCAATAACATTATTATTTAACTTGATAATGCATTTGTTGTCCAAAAACTCACATGAATAACCTGTTTTAGTCAATACAGAGACTGAAATTAAGTTCCTCTTAACACTAGGAACATAAAGAACATAAAAAAGATGAAGACTGAAGCCGCCTCCTAATGCGAGTTGAAGGGTTCCAACTGCCTTGACTTCAATCTCTATTCCATCAGCGACCCTAAGACTTCGGTCCCCTCTTCTTATGGTCGATCACGGAGCATAATCCTGTAATGAATTAGTAATGTGCACAGTTGCACCTGAGTCAATCCACCATGTATTAGAGGTAAACTCAGTAAATAAGGACTCATCAACATGAGAAATGGTTTCATTACCCTTCTTTGCTAACCATTGCCTGAATCCCACACAATCCTTTTGTGCATGCCCAGGCTTCTTGCAAAATTTGCAAAGAAAGTTCCCTGTGGTTGGTGGTACAGGAGGTGCCTGAGCAACAGCTTTTCCCTTAGCATCATTTTTAGGAGGGTGATAAGGCCTTTTATTTGCCTTAAACCCACCAGACTCCCCCTGATTCTTCCTTTTGCCATTGCTGACAAGATGAGCTTGTTCCTTGATCTCTCATATACGCCTCTCTTCTTCCTCAACAGAGTGGCTTATAAGCTCAGCTATGGACCACTTCTCCTTCTGAGTGTTGTAATTGATCTTGAAGGGTCCATACTCAGGTGGCAAGGAGCTCATGATGAAATGCACAAGAAAACCATCAGAAATGGCCATGTCCATTCCCTTCAGTCTAGCCGCCATGTCAGTCATGCTCATGATATGCTCCCTCACACCGCTATTACCATCATAGCGGGAGGTGAGCATGCGCATGATCAGGGTACTAGCATAAGTCTTGGAAGTTCCCTTAAAGTTATCCTCGACATTAGCCAAGTATCCTTTAGCATTTTCGGAATCAGGGATTCCTCCCTTAATCCCGACAGAAATGCTATTCTTAATGATCATTAGTGACATGCGGTTAGACTTCTCCCACCGCTCCGCCTTCTCATCATATTGCTTCTTGAGATTAGCGTAATTCTCAACATCAGGGGCGGGTGTGATAGGAGCATCCTCTCATAATGCTAGGTCAAGGTCCAAGACCCCTAGCGTAATGAGGATCTTATCCTTCCACGAGGGAAAGTTAGTGCCATTGAGCTGTTCAATGCCATTGATCTGAGAGGCAACATTGTTAATCGCTGAAAAATAACAACAAATTGTAATCAATAATTGCCATATATGTAATTAATCCTACGTTGGTCTGATTAAATACATATAAATGACAAAATATCATAAGTTTTCATTTCGCATCACCGTTGGGCAGAAAACGAAACAAAATTTAACAGTAAATTAAATCCTAAGTTGTATCTCCGTTGGGTAGAAAACAACATAGGAATTAAATACATGAGAAATGACTTAAAATTACTAATAACGTTGGTTATACATAATTTTAAGCCAAAACTAATTCTCTAATTAAATTTCGCGTTGGTTCCATTTAATCAGAGATAATATGCAGAATAATCATCATGGAAAAATTAATTGACAGAGGAAATTAATCGTGAAATTAATCATAACATTAATGCTCGAAAATAAAGTAATTAAACAATCATTAATTCTGAAATTAAACAAGATTAAATTCTACTGATCATCCGGGCTGAAAATCTCTTGGTTGGAACAAACCGAAGCCCACATCATTCGGCCCAGCAGCGAAAGCATTCGGCCTGGCGCCCAACCATCTCAGCCATTCAACGAATCGGACGGCCGAGATTAATCACGACCGAAACAAAAACCAGCGCAAAAACCCTAAACCTAATTCCTTTGCCCTTTCCAAAACCGGCGGGCTTGCTTGTGAAAAAAAAATGGCGGTCTTGGCGAAGCGATCTTGGCGAGCGACGTCTTGCATGACATAAGCGAGGCGGCCGGGCGCTAAGGGGCGTTGAGGCGTGAACAGCGCAAGAAGCGCTCGAGCCGACGGAGCAAAAGCCGTGGCCGGAGCACGTGTGACGGCGCGATCTGGCGACCAAGCCGGACAATGAGCGGGCGAGAAGCGGCGCCGCGCGCGCGATGCCGAGGAGACGATGCACGGACGCGAGGGACAAACCAGCCAGCGCTCAAAGAACAAAGATAAGTGCTAGACCTCCTAATGCCATAAATTGTTGATGATTCTGAGTTCTTATTTGGGGATTTTGGGTTCGAGATTTAGGGGATTAGGGGATTAGGATTCCCGATCTAAGCTTCTCCCCTCCTTCTCAATGCTAACCCGAGCCGAAGAACACCAAGAACACTAATTACCGATGAATCAAACAAATACTGATCAATCATGTCCTTCCGGTGAGGAGAGATTCGCCATTGGTTTGGTAGTCGGTGAAGTAGGAGGATGAACGCCGGTACTCCTGCGTCGTCCTTGCGTGTGGTAGCGGCGGCCTTCAGGACACCACCTACACTGACCACGAACAGCCCTTCGAAATCCCTCCAGCGCCGGGAATGATCGGTAGATGAATTAGGGTTTTGGGAGGATGGAAAACGTACATAGATCGTCACCTATGGACGTGCTCACCACATCCCTTTTATTCTGGCGCTGAGGGAATCGGGGGCGTGCTCCATACATGGAAGGCGCCTCCGATCATGGCGCGTGGTTCATTAGGAAAGTCTGCTTTAGGAAATATTTGGCTGTGTGGGATTTGGGAGGTATCTTTCCATATCACAGCCGAGATCAACCAACAAATATAAGCCTAAAACATCTCATGTCCCCTTGGAAAGAGATCTCACACTAAGGAAGGTGGCTATGGCGAGGGGTGGCGGAAGAGCGACCAATGCCGTTACACTTTGTCATCATGGAACCACCATCTGGTCTCCTTGGTGACCTCCGTTCTTGACAATTCCTCACATAGTGGTCATTGTCTGCTGGGCGTTCTTGCAACCAACAACGTAGCTAGTTAGATACCAAAAAGGATGAGCATTTTTTATAAGTCGAGAGAGTGAGTAGGTGTAATGTAACCTTTGCTTGGTGAGCTTGACAACATGGACAAGATCTTGTCTGGTGAACTCACGGTCATCATTTGGTGACCACGAATCATACAATATATCTGCAGATGAGAGAAGCAGTAGCAGCTGTTATACCATAGTCATTACATTACGCAAATCAAGCAGCAATATTGTAGCCCCATGCCCATCAAGGCTACACCAACACTATTTTTTACCCCATTCACAATCACAGAAAATCATAGTAGTAGTAAAAAAAGTTGGGAAGTACATCTATTTTTGTAGAACTTCCGAAAGCAAAACAACGAGGCCAAATGCTCCAAAGATGAAAGCAAAGGTTAATATGCTTCCTTTTAGGAATAGCTCATGTTTTTAACGTAGGAGGGTCAGATGACAATTGATCTTGCTGGTTTAAAAGAGGTGCTACAATGACGAACAATGGAAGTACTTTGGATGCCTGTATAGACATTTTCGACTACCTAAACTAGGTGGCCTCGGTTATCTTGGATCATAATTTCATATTCAATGACCTCGATTACCTAAACTAAGTGCTTGACAGAGCATCGATCTTGTAAATATCCATAGCCATTCAGTTAACCATTCACTTCCTCATCGATCGCTAAAACAGCCAAATAACATTAGAAGGATTATCTGGGTCAATAGTCACCTATATAATGTAAATCCTTAAGTAGAGCTTATCATGACAAACTAATGATAGATGCAATCGTAACCATGCCCCACCATAACTTGCATGGTCCGCATAAATTTTAAGTTTTTGTCTCAATTTGGACTAGTTAACTTCAACAAAACAACAGAACTTAAAATTTGGAGTATTTTGCAAAGTTGAGCAAGTAGTAAAGGACCGAAGAGATCAAGGAATCAAGAAACACGTGAAGCTGTGCGGTGAATCTACCCCAATATTCACACGAGACACTTTTGTCTCTAATGTGGGCTAATGTGAGTTGAAAAACTTAAAAGCGTGTTGCTTTGGTCCTATGGTGCAAGGTTTAAATTTTAGACATTCGACAAATAATAATGTAATCTCCTTATGCCCATCACCAAGTTAAAAAGTTAGCAAAATTAGAATGCAATAATTAAATCACCTCTACTTGTTTCCTTAGCAAATGACCACAATGAAGAGGAGGAGCACAAGGCATCACAACAATCTGAAGAGGAGGAGAAGACACAGCAGCAGCAGCACTTCCAAGATAACCTACGCCGTCTTTCTCTTTCGGAGCTAATTGATGAGGCCAACGATGGCGAGAAGGACGCATCCTTTGGAAGCCTAGAAGAAATCTTCTGCTCTTCATGAAGTGTGACATTCTTTGCAAGTGTAAGTGTAACAAATGACTGAACATGTAGCAGAAGGATGATGATTGGAATGATCGCCGATCGTCGTGGTCCGTTCCATCTGGCCCAAGCGAGCACCGGAGAAGAACGTGGCGCCTGTATATCGATGAGGTGAAGTAAATTGAAACGATTTTCGCCTACGATGTTTACATCTTACAAAACCAAAATCCGAAACCCCCTGATAAAAGGCAAACGAAATTATCCAAATGAATTGAGTGCCAACAATTCACAACTCTTGAATTTTCTGTCTTCTGTTTAGTTGCTATCAGTTCGGCTTTTGAATTGCTGCCGGTCCATTATGGTGTGCATCGCCAGTGCGATTTGTCTTTGTCTTGAGTCTTTATTGACAATCTGGCGAAAAACTTTATGCTTTGCCTCGTCGTATCTGCAGATGCTCTGTAAGAAGAATTACATTCTGCTAATACTTCTAACAAGGCTATGGTGCACGCTCTTCAAGCTGGTGGAAAAAATTATTGGTTGGGAAGAGTTGGAGTTGTCTCCTACATTTGAGACATGTGTTCTGCATGTAGATCTGAGAAAAGAATTGCGGCCCGTGGAGATGGAGAGTTAATGGAAAAGGCGAAGTATTTAGCTGCTAAGAAGAATCTGGAAATTCCATCTCATCCAGGTAATTTATCCTTTACTTCTATGTCAGATGCTACTATCTCATCTAGAATTACCAATATAGGGGTTTCTATGGGTAGAGATAATTGTGTCATTGCTTCTTCTATTGCTTCTATTAAAAATATAGAACTAGATAGGCTCAGGGTTGCAGCTAAGGAGAGTAAAAATAAGGTTAAATCATCCTCACCAAATATTAACCTGGTTGAGGAAGATGAAAATGAGGTAGATACACGGCTCACCTACATTACAGGCGCTTATGCTGAGCAGGTGTATGAAGAGGGATATGATCACATTTGTTGTGAACTTAATGTGGTCCCTCGTAGAAAGAAATATAATCCAGTAAAAAAGAATAAGGTGGGTATTATGCTTAAAAAACCCACTACTCCATCCAAAGTGAGTCTCAAATGAAATGGGTCTTCTGAAATAGCAGAGGTCTTGGAGACTTGGCTAAACATGGGTATTTAGCGGATATAGTAAAAGAGGAGCAAATCGATTTCATTGCTCTCATGGAAACCTGTCGGGATCAGTTCCCAGATGTGACCCTGAGGAAACTATGTGGTGGTCGGGATTATATGTGGCATTGTATGGCACCTCATGGAAGGTCAGGGGGTATACTTCTAGGAGTCGATCTGACTACATACGATATTGGAGCCATTGATGAGGGTGACTTTTATGTGAAATTCACGCTCCGAAATAAAAATGATGATTTTAAGTGGGTGTTGTATGCAGTTTATGGTCCTGCACAACAACACCACAAAGAAGCTTTTTTAACAGAGATGGCTCTTACATGCAGCAAAGTATCACTACCATACATTGTTGGTGGTGATTTTAACATATATGTGAGCTCGAGGACAAAAATAAAGATAACTTTGCGATCAAGTGGTCGGAATTATTTAACATGGTTATCCAATCTCTTGATCTTAAAGAGATAGAAATGTCTGGTCGCCATTACACTTGGGCTAGTAGTGGAGATGATCCCACTTTAGAGAAGTTAGACAGGGTTTTAGTAAGTACAGAGTGGGAACAAAAATTTCCTTTTACGACAGTGGAGGCTAGAGATAGAAGCCTTTCGGATCATTCACCCTTGCTTTTGAACACTGGTGCGTCTTCTCATAGGCATCACCAGTCTCTTTTCAAATTTGAAAGGGGTTGGTTACTTAGAGATGGATTCTATGATTTGGTTGCTAATGTATGGCAATCAGAAGGCTGGGGTCAAACGGCCATGGAAAAATGACAGAATAAAATACGAACCCTAAGGCAATATTTGAGAGGATGGGCCAAACACACTGCTGGCCATAATAAAAAAGAGAAAAAGAAACTAACCACTATGATTGATTATATTGATAAAAAGGTAGAAATAACTATCCTTTCTGATGAAGATATTAATATGAAACATTATCTGAAGGAACGTTTACTTCATTTGTTGAGGGAAGAGGAAATAATGTGGTATGAAAGGGCTAAAGTTAAAACCTTTTGGAAGGGGATGATAATACCCACTTTTTCCACTTGGTTGCCAATGGTAAACATAGAAAACAATGAATTTTCAAATTAGAATAGGAAGATGGAGTAGTAGTTGGTGATGCCCAATTGAAAGCATATATCACAAATTATTACAAAGGGCTTTTTGGTCCACCAGAAGATAATAATTTTAGTATGATGGAGGACCAAATAGTCGATATTCCACAAGTGTCTGAGGAGGAGAATAGATTTCTTACCTCTCCTTTCACGGAGAATGAAGTAAGGGAAGCAGTCTTCCAAATGGAATATAATAAGTCTCCCGGTCCCGATGGATTTCCTGCTGAATTTTATCAAGTTTTTTGGGATTTAATAAAAGGGGATATGATGTCTCTTTTCAATGATTTTTTAGAAGATTGTTTACCATTATTCAGCCTAAACTTTGGTATTATTACTCTTCTCCCAAAAGTTAAGGAGGCTACAAAAATCCAGCAATATAGACCTATTTGTCTACTTAATGTTAGTTTTAAAATTTTTACCAAGGTTGGCACTAATAGACTTTGTGGAGTAGCTAGGAATGTGGTATGTCCGTCCCAAACAGCTTTTATGCCGGGTCGAAATATCATGGAGGGAGTAGTCATTTTGCATGAGACTATTCATGAATTACACGTTAAGAAATTGAATGGTGTAATCTTCAAAATTGATTTTGAAAAAGCCTATGATAAAGTTAAACGGTCTTTTCTTCAACAAACATTACGTATGAAAGGTTTCTGTCCGAGGTGGTGTAAATGGATTGAAAATTTTGTTTCTGGAGGTAGTGTGGGTATCAAAGTTAATGATGATATTGGGCACTACTTTCAAACGAAAAAAGGTCTTCGACAAGGCGATCCTATATCGCCTATTCTCTTCAACATAGTC
Organism: Guadua angustifolia; assembly: GCA_036346375.1. Classification (NCBI taxonomy): domain Eukaryota; kingdom Viridiplantae; phylum Streptophyta; class Magnoliopsida; order Poales; family Poaceae; genus Guadua; species Guadua angustifolia. The sequence goes on along the minus strand of CM070511.1, from coordinate 1,726,899 downwards.
GTAGATATGCTCGCTATTTTGATAAAGCGAGCAAAAGAAGATGGCTAGATAAAAGGGGTCATCCCTCATCTTGTGGATAATGGTTTGTCTATTTTGCAATATGCAAACGATACCATTTTGTTTATGGACTATGATTTGGAACAAGCAAAAAATATGAAGTTATTGCTTTGTGTCTTTGAACAATTATCTGGTTTAAAGATAAACTTTTATAAAAGTGAAATATTTTGTTTTAGTGATGCAAAACGATTTGAGGATGATTATCTGTAATTATTTACCGCAAAATTGGTGCATTTCCTTTTCGATATTTAGGAATACCGATGCATCACCGTAAACTCCGTAATATAGATTGGAGTGCAGTCGAAGAACGCTTCAAGAGGAAATTAAGTACTTGGAAGGCTAAGCTTTTGTCCTCTGGGGGTCGCTTGGTCTTACTAAATCCAGTACTTAGTAGTTTACCAATGTTCATGATGTCCTTTTTTGAGATTCCAAAGGAAGTTTTAAAAAAACTTGACTGTTATCGGTCAAGGTTTTTTGGCAAGGTAATAATACTAAGAAAAAATATCATCTTGCTAAATGGGACATTCTTTGCCGCCCTAAAGATCAAGGAGGATTGGGTATAACAAATCTCCTAATCAAGAATAGATGTCTTTTAAGCAAGTGGCTTTTTCAACTGCTCAATGAAGATGGGACTTGGCAGTCTTTGCTTAGGAATAAGTATTTGAATTCAAAGACCTTGTCACAGGTTCAAATTAAACCTAGTGACTCACATTTTTGGAAAGGTCTGTTAAAGGTCAAGGACCAGTTTCTAAGTTGTGGGACTTTCAACGTAAAAGATGGTTCACAAACTAGATTCTGGGAAGATGTTTGGGTCGGTATGAGACCTCTGAAGGAACAATTCCCTAACCTCTATAATATAGCTCTTACTCCTCATAACACAGTGGCACAGGTTCTGAGTCATGTGCCACTAAATATTTGTTTTCGTAGAGCGTTAGTGGGTGACAAATTAACTAATTGGCACAACCTAGTAGCTAAAATAGCTCATGTCCAGTTATCAAGTGAGAAGGATATTTTTATCTGGAATTTACATAAACATGGACAATTCTCAGTCCGCTCTATGTATCATTATAAGATGAACCAGGGAATTCCGTTTTACCATAAATTCATTTGGAAGTTGAAGATTCCTCTTAAAATTAAAATTTTCCTTTAGTACATTCAGCGTGGAGTTATTTTGACAAAGGATAACTTGGCTAAGCGAAATTGGGTGGGAAATCAAAAGTGTTGTTTTTGTGATCATAATGAAATGATACAACATCTTTTCTTTGATTGTCAGCATGCTAGGTCTATTTGGAGAATTATTCAGATAGCTACTGGGTTGACACTACCTACATCTATGACTCATATGCTAGGGGATTGGCTCACTGGCATAGGAAAAAATAAGAAACAACAGATCTTTATGGGTTTGGCTGCTATTTGTTGGGCTATTTGGTGTTGTCGAAATGATCTTGTGTTTGTAAGAAAGCGATATGCTTCTTTTATGCAAAGCGATCTTCAGGGGAACCTATTGGCTGCGATTCTGGGCATTGTTGCAGCGTGAGGAAGCAAGGGAGAACATTCGTTCAGTGTGCACACGATTGGAGGTTGTTGCAATGAAGTTTTTTGCCTAGAACGGATGGAATAATTACAATAGACTTTGCTATCCTTAATTTTTTGTTTCAATATTCATGTAATGTTTACTCCCCATTAATTCAGCTAGATAACTGAAAACTATGTAATAAAACCGGGCTGTGTGCTTATGTAGAGGCCGGAGATGAATCCATTGTCAAAAAAAATGTGACAAACTGTCCTAAGATCATAACAAGAGAGGGGATGGTAACACCGTGCATCTACAAAAGGTTTAAAGCCTGGAACTGCATAATGTAGAAGCCCTCGCCGCGCGCCGCAAACGAGTCCATCACAGGGCGGGGGTAGTACGGCACCACCAATGTCACGACGGCGCGCACCCGGTCCGGCCGGAAGAGGTAGGGGCACCCCAATTGTGCCCCCACAACAAACATGAAACACCCCAAAATTTCAAAAATTTTGTTTATTTATTTTATTTGGATTTTATTTGTTTTTTTCGGAATTATTTTGAATTTATTTGAGCTCCATTTGTTTTCTTTCCCTTTCGGGAAGATTTTTCCCAAAATCCGCTTTCCCTTCTGGGCTTTGCGCTTTCCTCTCCTTGGCGCCTTGACCGTCGCATTCTTTTCCCTGGCCCCCCGAGCAGCCCATCTCCGCGTGGCCTACTCGCCGTGACACCACTGACCCACCTTCTCCTCCCGCTCGGCCGGCCTCCTCCTTTTTCCACGCGGGCCTCGCTCGGCCTGCCCCCGCGTCGGCCCGACCCACGTCAGCGCTTCACTTCCCCCTGTTCATCTTCCCCGTGACGCCTTCCGCCCGGTCCGAACGTGGCTTCGCCGTTTTCCTCGCTCTGCTCGGACCGAAGCTAGCCTCGCCATGAATCCCGCCTCGCCTGCAGCGCCAATCCCTTCGCCATTGAAACCCGTCACCTCGCCGTCGCCGACGACCACGAATCCCGCCATTTCCCCCGCTGAAAATTGGAGCCATCTCTCTCCTCTGCCGCTCGCTCTCTCTCTCCTCCCTCCGAGCTATAAATAACCCCTCCGCCCTCCATTTCCTCGCCCCGAACACCGCAGTAAGCTTCCCCATCTCCACGTGCTCTTTCCCTTCCTCGTGCTTCCGATCACCCGCTCCGTGTTCTTCTTCCTCGGCCCCGGTGCCCGTCCGCCGCCCCACCTCTCCGCTTTCTCTTCCGCCCGTTTCTTCCTTGCTCCGAGTCCGCCGTGTGCTTCTCTCCCTTCCCCGCAAACCCATTCCACTCCCGGAGCCCTCATTCGCCCGCGCAGAAGTCATCTTCCTCAGCTCCGGCATTTCCCCGCCACCACTCGCCTTTCCGTCGCCCCCTCTCTCTGCTGTGCGGGTCTCACGCGTCAGCTCCCCTCCCAGTCGCTGCAGTTGGGCCCCGCATGTCGGCCGACATCCCCCTCGCCCTCTTGCTACCCGGCAGGCCCGCCCCGTCAGCAGGCGTAAGCCTTGGGCCCACCTGTCGGCCTCGATCCTTCGCCTCCATGCAGGGGCTGTGCGCTCATGGGCGCATGGGCGTGGCGTGGATCGCGTCTTGGCGCTCAGACCATCGCCCATGGGCCGTCTTGGTAGTCACGCAATCTTGACCCGCCCGGTTTTATTTTTATTTTAATTAATTTCTGGATTTTAATTCCCGAATAAATCCGAAAATTAGTTAAAAATTCAAGAAAATTCCCAAAAAAATCCAGAAAAATCCCAAAAATTCCCAAAAATCCAAAAATAGCAAAAAATACACATTCTTGATCAACTCGAGCCGTTGAGTCCAAAAATGATCTCTGTTTCACCGTACCAAGTCCAGAAAATTTCAAAATTGCCCTTGAGCTCCGTTCCGGCCATTTTTCTCCTCGGTTCTTTCTCCGTTTTTCTTTCTTTAGTTGTTTTTGTTCGTTTATTTATTCGTTGTGTTTTCTCGCGTTAGATCCAATGTCGGAGCAACTCTTAGAGCGAAACCCGAGTCGGAGCAGTTCTTGGGCGTGCAGAGAGTAAGCTACTGTTCGAGACCGATACCGACATCGACTACTCTCTTTTAGGAGAAACCTCGACTCCGCAAGGCAAGCCACATGTAACATCCCAATTTTTGAGTTTTTATTTATTTAATATTATTTTATTGTAATTTATGATTTTTGTGAATTTTCTGAATTTATTTGGATTTTTGAAATTTATTTGAATTATCTTGAATTAAAATATAATACCTTTTGTCAAGAAATAATTATAAAAAGAAAAGTTTAAAATAAAGTTTTACCAAAAATATTTCATTTAAGTCCAGATTGTCTCAAAGTATGTTTGAGATTTTTCTGGGAATTTTTAGAGTATTATTACTACCCTAAATAAATTAATTTATTTTCTCGAATTATTTTAATTGGGAAAACCCGGAAAATCCTCGTGAACGAGATTGGGCCGGCCCATCTTTGTCAGGCATTTGAATTCGAGAAGCGTTAGCGTGTGCCGTTGATTAAAATCCAACGGACTTCATCAAGCCACGTACTGTGTGAAACCCTAATACATGCGAACCATTGGATCTTCATCGCATGGTCATCATCAACCCATACTGGTTTGGAGTTACCTTTTATTCGAGCCGTCGGATTAAGATCGGACGGTTGTTAGCCATCGTCTCTGAGTCGGACTCCGCGCCGCCGTGTCAGAATGCAACTCCGCCGCCGCCGCAAAACCTTCCTTGTTTTCCGCGCTTGGCCGGGTATTTAAGGCACCGGACCCCCTTCCCGAGATTCACCTCGAGCCGCCGCACAATTCCTCTGCCGCATCATCGCTCGAGGAGCATCGAAGCCTCCGCGAAAGGTCACCGAGTTCCGTGGAGTTGCGCTGCGTTTTTCGTCGCCGCCAGTGACTCATCCGCCGAGGCAAGGCCGGATCCAAGTTGGTCACGTCACGCCGCGTCGGATTCGCTAACTCTTCTTCGCTGGGAAGCACCAGAGCGCCGTCGGGTTGGTCGTCATCCCTAGCTCTGGGAAGATCTCGCCGCCGCCAGCCATTGCCGTTCGGGAGAGATATCGGCTGTTGGATCGTCATCGCACGCCCGGAGATTGTCCACGTCGCGGAGGAGAATAGTGCATCACTAGGGTACGCTCTTTGCCGTCGGATTTGAATCGTGCGATTGCGATCAAGCCACAACGCTTCGAACCGGTAAGCGTCTGGTTAAAACATCGACCGTAGGATCTTAGATGGACGGTTAGATTTGAGCCGCGTTACTTAAGTGCACAGTAAACTGCACGGGTAAATATTGGCCGTCCGATTTAGATCGGGTGATGGATATTTAGCCACGTCACCGATTTACCGATAGCCGTTAAATTGGTATCCAATGGTCCAGATTTCACCACGTGTCATCTGTACAAACCAGGCAGGAAAATTCATATTTTTCTTTATAAAAATAATTCGATTAATTCGGATTTTATGATTTTAGGGATTTTTCAGGATTTTAAAACTTCAAAGTGTTATAACTTTTGCATACGAACTCCGATTAAGGTGATTCAAATTCCTAAAAATTTGTAAAATTGAGATGTTTCTAATGGTGGCTTTTATTTGAATTTTTGAGTTCATTTGATCTTTGGTTTTGGTGTTTATTTGCTATTTCTTCTCGATTCGCGTAGACGTTGAATTGTGCGAGGCTTCGGAAGAGGAATTTGCAACCCAGGAACAATCTTTAGACCAAGACCAGGAGCTTAAGTAAGGCAAGTTGTGCTTTGATCATGTTGCACCCATGTTTGCAAAATTGCTATTTTGATTTACTTTATTGCATGATATTTTATGTGTACAAATGATTTCAACTTAACTTTGGGATTAGTTAATGTACCCTTTGAATTACACCCTACCTTGTTATTTGTATACCATAATCCACTTGTTACCTTAGGTTGGTTCATTATAGTTGGTTAATAATGAAATCAACATGGGATGGTTAGAACGGAATAGAATTGCTCAGCCATGCCACGTCATCACATGTACATGAAATGTTGATTATTAATTTTGACTAATGGAATATGGAACAATGATGTTAACTTGTGTGTCATGTGTGGTCACACAAAGAGATTGAGTTGTCGTGGCTAGGAGGTCACACAACGATGTTGATTTGTGAGTAGCACGTGGCGCTTGGTAATCAACCGGGTGGTAATCACTTTATGATTGAAGCAAGTGGAAGGGGAAAGTGTGCCAGGGTGGGCTCAGAGGAGCTGAGGGTATGTGTATGTCTTGCTTTAATCAATCCTAAGGACTTAACCTTGCGAGCCTTTGACCTGAGTCAATCATGCAATCACATGTCTGTTATGGGGCAGCCTAGCTGACTAATTTGTAAATGCTTAACTTGAGTGCTATCGTGGAGGTGTGAGTCCGAGGGTATGGAGAAACTCACATGGCGCAAGAGGGGGGGCCTGTTGTGGTGATGTAACCCTTCAGTGTTGAAATCTTAGAGGGTAGCACTGGGTTAAGAGGATGCATTGTAAAGGCTTTGTTATAATCATTCACCTGTGTGGTGCATGGTTGTATCATGTGGGTAAAGTGCATAACCTCTGCAGAGTGTACAAACTATTCGGATAGCCGTGCTCACGGTATTGAGCAATGCTCGGGAATTACAGTCAAGGGGTAGTTAATTAAAATGGATAACTGGAAGGGATGGCAGGATGCCATGTGGATAATGGAACTTGATTTAGGATGGAGAACTTGGGTTTATTTGAGAATCACTGAATCTATTTACTTGCTATTATTTGTTTTACTATCTTTTCAACCTATGTATCGTATGTGTTCTTAAATGCTGCTTATTTGCAAATGAACCCTTAGCCTTTCCTTTGGAATAAGCTTGCATATAGCTATGATAGAATTGCATTTTGTGCACAACTTATTGAGTACGTGTTGGTGTACTCACCCTTTCTTAACAATCAACAACAGTGGAGGAATCATCGTCGTTATTGGAGGAGGACTTTCAGGTGGACGCGTGTCACTAGGCCAATCCTTGTCAGTCGCCTGTGGTGTGCTGATGGGACATCTACGTCTTCTACTGTCTTTCCGCTGCATTTGTTCAAGTTACTTTCAGTCTAGCCCATGTGGCTGAATAATTGTAAGTGATCATAAGATCATACACTAGTTATATTCAATAAATAAAGTCTTATTATTCTTATCGTTGTGTATGATATAATGCTTACCGATGTTAAGCTGTGTGCACTAGCGATTGATTCTGGGACTAGTGCGGTAAAACACAGTGGATTCGAATTGGTGAATTCGGGTCCTTACACCACACTCCTTGAACATGTTGATCCCATTATTCCGTATAATTATTGTATGTATGTAGTTATTGCATTTGTTTGTAAATAGAGTAGAAATCTAAAAAGGAGCTAATTTGGAATGACTTGACTAGTTAATACCCACCCCTTGTTAAGACCATGTTGATTATGCCATATTCAATTGTTAACCCTAGGTTATCATTAATGAACCACCGTAGGTTAGCTATAATAAATAATCATTTCTTTTCAATTACTGCTCAAAACTCGCTTTCAAAACCTGCTACGGTTTGGGGAACAGTGTTGGGTGGACCACGGAAGGTGGATGCTGGCCCAACCCCCAACCGATGACAAGCCCAGTGTAGTGTGGTGTGGGTGACGGTACTAGTGGTGCGGTACGCGTCGGGTTGTGTCTTCGGCAGTTAAGGATCAACCCCTAGGCAAAGTAAATAACTCAGTCCTCTCTCAACCATAAGTTGGGTCGGTCAGTTCTGTTGGCCTGATCCACTTAACCTGGTATATTGTCTTTCCCCTTGGAATGCCTACAAGTGGATTCCCATTCTCTGTGGAGGAATGGATCATGTTTTGGTTTCGGGTGAAACGGAATGGTATGGGACATTCGTCGATTTTCACAACAGTAGGCTTCCTCGGTCGGTCATATCGCGCAGCCCGCTTTGGCTAGTGGGTCCTGGAGGCTGAGGATTTGCACCACCTACTGGGTAGGAGCTAAAGAGGGGAAATTCAATGAAAAGTTATGTTAATCTCGGTCCGGCCACATGCATAAAAGTTGCATGTTGTTCTCGAGTGGCATCAACGACCGTAGATATCTTGTGGGTAAAGTTGAGTAGCTCTGCAGAGTGATCTAAATGGTATTCGAATATGTCGTGCTTCCGGTTAATGAAGCTGGGTTAATTTAGGGTGATTCTGTAACTGAGCTCGAGTAGTTTTAATTACAAACTTGTCGTAATCTGGATTTTGTTAATAACTCAGTGGTGGTGTTGTGATGATGATATTGATTGATGATTTTTGTTTCTTTGTACTATACTTAAACATAAGCTCATGCATCCACCAAATATTTCAACTAGTACCAATTCCTTGAAACTCCGTCCATGTAATATTCAGAATTTTTCGTGTGGTTTGTTGAGTACGGTTGTGTACTCACCCTTGCTCCTAATCCCCCTTTTAGATTTCAATGAAGCTGACAAATTCTAGAAGAACGTAGATGGCGATGATACTTGGTTTTTAAGGCCTTGATCTATCTGCTCAAGCCTTTCCTGTGGTTGTTTTTGGTAATATATCTAGTGCTAGCTGCACCTCTTGTAAAACTCTGGCCGTTAGGCCCTTAATTTATCTATAAAATATTCGCATTTGTTATTATGTCCGGCAATGTACACTTGGTTACCTATAGCTAAATTCCTGGGTAGCTGTGAAGGTATTTATACGCATCCCCCCTAAAAAGGGCGGTCCGTTACAAGTGGTGTCAGAGCCTGACTTGACCAGTAGATCAAGACCTTAAAGTGGTTTACAATCCTTTTCAAAAAGTTATTTAAAACTTACACAAAACTGATTACAAAAATATATAAGCATATTAGCCATCTTCTCCTCCTCTCACCCCTTCTGCCTTACCTAAATTTCTATTTGCAAGAGCTGTTTTAAGGTTTTCCAATCTCAACCTACTTCAAAATTTCCGTAAGTTGCGGATAGCGCTCTGAGTTCTCTCATCCCCAGTAGTTCCAGTAGTCGCTTTTAGGTGGTGGACCTGATCCATCTCGATGACAGCAAGGAGTTTCCGCCGTAGTAGATCGCTAGATTTAGATCGCACCACTTTTGTAATAGGTCTTTTGGTAGTATAAAATGAGTTGTACCAGACCTTAAGACGGTATTGGGTATGACTCCATAAATATATGAAAAACTATGTTCCCTAATTTCTGATATTTTGTGTTGTCCTAAAATATCTATATAGCCTTACCAAACTCAAAAAGCTCCTTCCCTTCGTCTGAGCCTCTTATCTATTCATTCTACTCTTATCCTATACTCTAGATCTTACTTACCTTCTGCTTGCCCAAAACCTACGGCAAAACCGAACAAGAATCAGCTTTGGCAAGGATGGTGGGAATTAGACCATACTAGCATTTTAGCGAGGAAGCAGAATCAGCAGAAAACTCAACCAACCTGGTACGAATGTTAGCTATAATGGAAAGGAACAGGCATCAGGCAGAGATGCACCAGATGCAGCTGATGGACAAGGTCATGGAACGGCTAGCCACCAGAACCCGAGGACAAATCCACAGACAGGATGAACACATTAGAGGACAAAATTCTCGAACTTAGCAAGAACAGCTAGCAGCGGATGATTGGATCAGGAACATTCAGTGGAAGCTCGACACGAGATGAGTGAGCAGACTGAGAGCGAGTATTATATGCCTCGCATCAACTACAAGGACAAACCGCCGCCTAGTGGATGAAACTTCCAGGAACAGAAATTGGGACAGAAAACCTCGTGGTTAGAATTCGAAAGAGCATTCAGAAAAGCCCACATTCCTACAAGATTAACGGTAGCTAAAAGGAGAAAAATTCTGGCTCTGCGCCAAAGTTGGAGGATAGTTTTGGAATACCTACACCAATTCAACCAATTGGCATGATATGCCCCAGGAAAAGTAGACACTGAAGCAAAGAAGATGGAAAGATTTTTTGAAGACCTCCAAAAAAGTTTGAAGTTCCACATCATCGCGCTCGACATCAAAGACTTGCCGACAGTGGTGGACAAGTTGATAATTACAAAGAAGACCCGCAATGACTAGAGGATACTCGAAAAGAGAAAGGCATAACAACTCAAAATACAGACTCCAGAACCAGTAGGATAGAGGATGCAAGCCCACATTCCCGGATTTCTCACAAAGAGGCAAGCGACAAGCAGACAAAAACTAGCTCCCACCACATCGCAGTCCACCGCGGTGTGATGCTTCATTTGCAACGGAAATCACTATGCAAATGATTGCCCCAGGAAACAAATACGTTGCTTTCACTGATTACAAGTAAGACATGTTAGACATGATTGCCCAAGACAGTATCTACCAACAGAAGTGACTCAGGTACAAGCAACGGACTCCATTCTAACCAATAGGCAGATGGTCCCCTACCAAACGCCGCAACAGTAACAAGATCTGCTACAAGGAAGAAGGTCAGAAAAATCAGAACAGCACTCCAGGGGCAGAAGCCAGGACGCCCCCAAGAAATTTTCAAAGGAAAATCAATCATGTTTCTGCAAAAGAAACAATAGGAGCAGTAGACGTCGTCATCGGATGTTCCAACCACCTGGAAGTTGGGTAACAACTTGGTTCAAATATAAGGACCTAAAATTGACCTTTCAAGAAATTAAAGTCACGGCCAGTTCGCTGATAATAAAAATGGAAGAGCTGGACATTAACATATGAATGAATTGGTTATCCCGGCATAAGGCAATTGGGATTATGAAAGAAAGATGATCGATCTTGCGGATGACCAAGAACAACCAGTGACCATGCAGACAAACCCCGAGGTAGCGGAAAGGAAATTCAACATCGCTCTCACCTCAGAAATATCCGAAATGCTAATCATTCAAGAATAGCCAGACAAATTGACATGGAAAGTGACTTAACCTATCATGAGGAGCCAGTTAGAAGTAGAAAGAAAGAAATAAATAATAATATCTTGATCTACAAGTGGTGTAAAATCCATACACTCAGTTGGAATCCTACTGGATCTTTTAGACCAGAACAAGTCAAGCGGGAAGATGAAGAAATTCAACAGGGTAGAAAGAGAATGACAGATACCATCCCCTCAAGAACTTTTGCAAGATAAACAAGGGATATTACACCCTATAACTATATATGTAATAATAAGGATATAAGAGGAGATTTTGACACAAGGCTCACTCATCCCCACTCTCCACGCATTCCGGAAGTACAAGATGTACCAAAGGTTTAAGGAAACGAATACCGGTGAAAGGGTATGAAAAAGAATAGCCGAGTATGTACTAGGCTATGGTACGTGTCGGAAGGATAAGATAAAGCACTAAGGGACCACCTGTCTACTACAGCCGCTTCGATCACAGACAGGAAATGGGATGAGACCAGAATGGACTTCTCAACAAAGTTCGGTACTATTTGGGGTGATAATTGACAGATTAATCAGAGTAGCCTACTTCACCCCGATCAAGCAGACTTTTTGCAAGGATAAGTTGACAAAATTTTACCTAACACAAATAGTAGGTTGCATGAAATCCCAAAGAAATTTTTTTGTCAAATCGAGAAGCCCATTTTCACATCCAAATTATCAGAAAAGTCTACAAGAAGCAATAGGGACAGAGTTGACATTTAGTACAGACCACCACCCGCGGACTGACGGACAGACAAAAAGAAACAACCAGATACCGGAAGACATGCTAAGGGCATAAGCTTTGACCTACCAAGCCTCTTAGGCCACATGCCTACCATTTGCAGAACCCTCCTATAATAACAGCTGTCAGGATAGTTGAGGAGGTCACCTTTTGAAAGCCCTTTTATGGAAGAAAGTGCAGAACACCATTAAGTTGGACAAGGATAAGAGAAAGGCAACGCTTTAGGCCACAGGTTATTCACGATACAAAAGCCGTATGGAAGTCAATGGAAAAGATCTAAAGGCTACCCTAGAGCAACAGAAAAGTTACGTAGACAACAAGCAGAAAAATAGCAGCTACCCGACTGAAGACAAAGTGACATACTTCGAGCCAGTGCACAGATTTTGAAATTAAGAAAAATTCACACCAAGATATATTGGACCATATCCGGTCCCCAATAAAGTTGGAGAAGTGACCTACAATTCACATTTGTGTTCAAGATCAGCCCAAATACACAACGTACTCCAGGTACCCCAGTTAAGGAAATACCCTCAACAACCAATAGACCAAAAGCAGATGAAAGGAATTGACTTGCAAGATGACTTACCCTATCACAAGAAGCCAATCCGGATCATCGAGACAACTAAAAGTCAACTCAAAAATGAGAATGTCAGAGGATGCAGAGTATTGCAGAAAAATCACTTTGGAGGAGCCCACTTAAAAAAAAGGAATCGAATTGCAGCAGAATTTCCCAACCTGTTCCCCTAGGAGGAGTAAATCTCGGGGACGAGATTTATTTTAAGGGGGGTAGGTTGAAACACCCCAAAATTTCAAAAATTTTGTTTATTTATTTTATTTGGTTTTTTCAAAATTATTTTGAATTTATTTGAGCTCCATTTGTTTTCTTTCCCTTTCGGGAAGATTTCCCCCAAAATCCACTTTCCCTTCTGGGCTTTGCGCTTTCCTCTCCGGCCAGCGCCTTCGGCCCATCCTCATTCTTTTCCCCTGGGCCCCGCCCCGAGCCGGCCCATCTCCCCGCGTGGCCTGCCTCGGCCCAGCACCCCGCAGCCCACCTTCTCCTCCCGCTCGGCCGGCCTCCTCCTTTTTCCGCGTGGGCCTCGCTCGGCCTGCCCCCGCCTCGGCCCAGCCCACGTCATCGCTTCACTTCCCCCTGTTATTCTTCCCCGCGACGCCTTCCGCTCGGTCCAAACGTGGCTTCGCCATTTTCCTCGCTCTGCGGACCGAAGCCAGCCTCGCCGTGAATCCCGCCTCGCCTGCACCACCAGTCCCTTCGCCATTGAAGCCCGTCACCTCGCCGTCGCCGTCGACAGCGAATCCTGCCATTTCCCCCGTTGAAAATTGGAGCCATCTCTCTCCTCTACCGCTCGCTCTCTCTCTCCTCCCTCCGAGCTATAAATAGCCCCCTCTGCCCTCCATTTCCTCGCCTCGAACACCACGGTAAGCTTCCACTTCTCCTCCATGTGCTCTTTCCCTTCCTCGTGCTTCCGTTCACTCGCTCTGTGTTCTTCTTCCTCGGCCCCGGTGCCCGTCCGCCGCCCCACCTCTCCGCTTTCTCTTCCGCCCGTTTCTTCCCTGCTTCGAGTCCGCCGTGTGCTTCTCTCCCTTCCCCACAAACCCATTTGAAAGGACAAGGGATGTCGCCTAGAGGGGGGGTGAATAGGCGAATTAAAATTTAAAACTAAATCGCAGCGGAAAACAGAAGCTTCGGAATGTCCGAATAATACTCCAGACTGTCCGAGTAGTTCGGATAGTCCGAGGTTGTATTCGGATACTCCGAACTTATTCGGATAATTCGAGAATCAATTCGGATATTCCGAACCCTCCAGAGCACACAGCTCGCAAAATAGATCTAGGCTATTTGTGGAATATTAAACATATCAAAATCAACTAGTTAGCCTAGAATGCCTTAGACAAGTCAAGATCTAGCGGAAAACTCAATAGAAAAGTAGATCGGGTAAGTTCAATATTCAAAATCAAATACTCTAGCAAGAATAAAAGTAAGCAAGTAGAGAATGATTTTTCACCCGAAGTTCGGATCCTTGAGGGGATCCTACATCTCCGTTGAGGCGGCTCGATCACACTCAAGCCGGGGTCTCTTTCAACCCTCTTCCTCCCGGTGTTGCACAAATGCACTCGTCGGTTGAGGCTTGGTCACACTTGAGCCGGGGTCTCTTTCAACCCTCTTCCTCCCGGTGTTGCACAAATGCACTCGCCGGTCTTCACTTCTTTGATTCCTTCCCTTTCGGAGGCGGAACCGGCCTTCACAAACTTCCCACGGCCAACCACACAAAGCTCCGGTGGCTCGTAGGCGACCTCCTAGCCGTCTAGGAGTCCTCAACCTCCAAGAGTAACAAATGCTCACGAAGAACAAGCTTGGAGATGAAATCAAGTGCTCAAACAACTCAAATCTCACTCAACCTAGCACCTCACTCCTCACACTCTTCCCTACCCTTCTCACAAAGGGGATCACTTAGATCTAAGGGCAAAGAGGTGTTTTGGGGGCTCAAGAACAAGAGGATAGCTTCTCAAATCAATGGGGTAAGAGCACCTTCAAAATGGGGGAGGATGGGGCTATAAATAGAGCCCACCAAAAACTAGCCGTTTTCCTCAACGTTCAGGTCAGTTCGGACAGTTCGAGCTCAAGTTCGGATAGTCCAAACGCATCAAACTTCGAAGAAACAGAGAATTCACTTCGGATAGTCCGAAAATATGTTCGAATAGTCCGAACATTCGAATAGTCCGAGATCATCTTCGGATAGTCCGAACGGCGGCGAGCAGCCCGATTTAAAACGAGCATAACTTTTGACTCGGACTCGATTTAAGTGATTTTGGACTCTATTGAAAGCTAAGAACAAGGGCTACACAACTAACAAGGTCTCACTACCCAAATCTCAAAGGATAAATCCATATTTCACCAAGAATCCAAGAGAGACCTACAATTTTCACTTTTCGGCATCACCAACACCACTCTCTCTCTAAGTTTCACAAGAAAGGATCATTTGAGCACTTGACACATCTAAAAGTCATTCGACGTCGCATCCCTCTTAATAGTACGGCAATCTTTAAACTCAAATTAAAATGAGAAATCTAAGTCTTACATTCAATCCGCATGCCGTCTTCTCCGTGGATGCAATGTGCATGATGTCTTTAACCAAATGATTGATGACATCTTCGCCTTGTCCAACTTGACTCGATTCACCTCATGAGACTCTCGTTATATCGACCTTGACTTGATCATCCTCTCCGACGATCTCCACGCCAAGTCGATCTTGACTTAGTCCTCAACTCTTGGTGACACCGTCGTCTTCTTGACCTCGGCTTAACGATCATCCTCCAAGATATCTTGTTCATCATACACACACGGGACCTAATTCTTTACAAACCACTCATGAAAGACATTAGTCCCAAAAGCTCAATAGATATGAATAAATTGATATTTGTGAGCAGTTGATTACCACAAGTGTTTCATATAAAAAGGCACAACATAAATGGAAACACTTGACATAAGAAATGTTCTCTACTAAGTGCATCATGATGAATATGTAATTGATCTATATGCACTAGAGAGATAATTGCCGATATGATGAATCAATTAAATCATGGCATGGATCACAGTCTTTACTTTAAATGAAGCACATGATAGAATATACACGAATTGTACATGTGCAGATAATATTTGGAATAGGAGTAAATATGTGATCCAACTCTAGATTAAACTTCACTACGAGAGGTGCATGAGAAGATACACAACTAAAACATGCATGCACCAAGACAATCTATAGCAATATGAAGTTTAACTCCAGTTAATACATGCATACTAAAAACAAAGCACATAATGAACTCAAATGAATATATATGCACAAATAAATATGACATGAACCAATGTGCATATATAATCAACATGCTACTTGGAGTTCACTATGCATTTGCACAAAAGGAATGCAATAACAAATATAGAAGGGGTACCGAGATTGCATACCTTATCTTTACTTACCCATCCCACTTGTTTTTTCTCTAAATAGATGAGCTAATACTCAACTAGGCAATAAACATGTTAGTCTCGTAGCAATATGATCATATTAGAGGTTTGTCATTTGTTAAGCACTAAGTTAAACATTTACACAATTATCTAGATTGTCATTATATGCGTTTGTCATTAATCACCAAAATAACATTAGTGCCTAGATGCACTTTCAATCTCCCCCTTTTTGGTGATTTATGACAAACCTATTATCAATTGCACCAAATGACACTATTAAGATATTTAGCATTAAAACAAGTATGAAGAAACAATAAGATATCATACTTACAAATTATCCCTTTTTGTCAATCGATTAGGGAACAATTGATAAAACCATAAATTCTCCCCCTTTTGTCATTAATCCCAAAAAGGTGCTTAATAGATCCTTATTGTTCATTCAATAAAGTCTGTTCTCCCCCTTGATTGCACAAACAAAATAAAAATAAGGAGCTAGGAATAGGGCAATGATATTAAGCTCCCCCTAAATCTAGGCAAGATATGATACCAATTATATCCAAGATTTAGGTAAAGAATGTTTTCAATGATACCAATTTAAATGTAGTCATGGTTCACAAGATGTAAGTGGAGCTTAAAACATGACACATGAATATGATTCCATATGGCAAATTGAACATGCTCATGATCATATAGCAAATTTATACAATTGAAGCACATGCTTATGATCAAATTCAATTCTAAAAATCAAGATCATATAGAGAAGATTACACAGGAAAGAATTGCTTATATGATCACAAGATGTATACAAGATCATGAATCAAAATTGTATAAGTAAAATGCGCTTTCATGATCAAGAATTTCACAAACTTATCAAGAGCATACCTCTTTGCAATTTGTCACCCATATGTACCTTTTTATTTCTTCATAATGCCAAATGCAAGTTAGATGACACTTCAAAACAATTTAGGATTAGAGAATACCTCTTGAAAGATACCAATTAATGATACCAATTTGAAAGGTACAAACCATTTAAAATGAGACAATTGAGCATAATGGTGTGCAAAGACATTATTGAATGTGGTCAAAAAGAAATACGTCCCTTTGTCGGTTCTTGTCCATCGCAAGTTCGTATCGGTCATGATCACCGCGCCCGGCCTTAGATCCCTCGGACAATGGAGCTCCTCTCCATTTCCTTCATTCCACTGTCGAAGATGATCCCTTTTCCAATACCTTGAACATCAATAGACAAACACACGATTTCCGGGAACAAATATCTTTTAATTTGACCCAAGTTAGTTTGATAATGTCTAAGTACAACATGCACGATATAGATGATATACAAGACAATACTCTTTGCACGTAATTTGAAAAAAATTCAAGATATCAATTGAAGATTTTATTACACCAATTTACAATGAAAATATTTGAAACTCATTCAAATTTAATCTTGACATCCACTTGTAAGAGAGACAATGGGTAAAACACATTCAAACTCACTCTTGAACTTACAAGGGAAATTTTCTCTATTCCATAATAAACTCCGAGTTATGCAAGAGAGGAAACATTTTGAAGCTAAGATACAATTAAATCCAATTTCCAAAAGAAATTAGCCAAAACATGCACTTTTATTAGAATGAAAACTTAAATTGATATGCTCCACTTTGAAGCTTAGAGCAATAAATAAGTTCACTTAGTTTTCATCTTGAAAGGCTTGCCAAGACTCCAATTTAAAACTCTCAAAATCTCAAAAGATGCAAATAGCAGCACAAAATCGATTATAACTTTTAAACCATTGCTCAAATGTAAACATCATCAACGCAGAAAAGATCCATCTCGAAATTATCTTCGAGGGCTATAAAGACCGAAAAATCATTTGAGCAAAGAAAAACCCCGAAAACTTGAAAATAGAGAATGTTGAACTAAAGGTTTCAGGAAAAGAAATCTCGCTTTGAAATGGTTCTGAGGATGAAAGCAATAGCAAATGAGCTCCCAAATAGTTTTAGATGAATCATGGAGTAATAAATTGAGTTACCTTAGTTTTCATCACAAGGAAATACTCAAATCATCTTAAATGTAGGCAAGATTTCAAAAGTGTAATGTGCTGAAAAAATTCAGTTTTGACATTCTATTTAAGCTTTTTGACAGGGCTGAAAGAAGGTTCAAACAAGATTCATAAATTCTGAAGAAATTAGACATTGAAGTCCAACTATAGAGGATCAAAACATGTCATAAGACTTTCCTCTGATTATGAACCCATTTGAAAATACAAAAATCACAAAACAGCCCCACAATCAGCCTAAACCTCGGAATGTCCGAGTAGCCCATCTCTGTAGGAACTAGAAAATTTCCATTCGGAATGTCCGGCTAAATATTTGGAGTATCCGAGTACTTCGGACTGTCCGAATGTATTTTCGGACTGTCCGAGCTCCAACTGAGCATTTTGAAATTGGCTCAAAGCTTTATCAAATGAAGTCCAATAGCCATGAGATTTTGCAGAAATGTTCCAAGGACATCCAAGAGACTTCTCCAAAAAGAATTTCTCAAATATCACCCTCCAATCAAAAATTAGATCAAAATGGGCATTGGAGGTTTGATTTTGACACAAAGTCAAAAGAAGTCAACAATCTTGCAAATGAGTTCAAATACATTTGAGAATTTACAGATATGAACTCCATATGCGAGAGAAGGATTTCCAATAAAAATTTTCAATAAATCAATTTAAAGATATGAAAACCACAAATATTCTATGAACTAGAATTTCAGATTTTCAGATTTTGACATTTCATTTAGGCTTTAAAAGAGGGCTGAAAAACAGCACAAATGAGGTCTAAAAAATATGATAAAATTTATCATGGTAGATCAGCTACTGAAGATCAATTCTTATAAAGGTGGTCCCCTCAAATTATGAATTAATTTGGAGATACAAAAATCACAAATCAGCTCAAAACCACACAAAAGTCTGAATTTTCAGCCTTTTGATCAAAGAGAGAAAATGCCATAACTTTTTCAAATGAAGTTTAAATTATTTGAAATTGTGCAAAAACATACTTTGGACTCCTGAGAAACTTTTCTAAAAAGAATTTTTCAAAAAGGAGTCTCCAATCAAAAGATATGCCAAATTTTGCTTTGTTGGTATGATTTTCAATCAAAGAGAAGAAAAGTCAAAACTTTTTCAAATAAAGTCAAAATGATTTGAAAATTTCCAGAAATGAACTTTGAACTATTTATAAGGTTTTTCCAAAAGAATTTCCTCAAAAGAAATTTTCTTTCAAAAGATATGACTAATTGCGCTTTGTAGGCAAAAAGAGAAGTTCAATTTGCACCGAATGCTCAAAATGCAATCCGATTTGGATTTCATGGAGATTTGAACTTTTATGGCTTTGTTTGAGTTAGAAATACTATTTCAAGCTAAGAATCACAAAGAAATCCATCTCAAATATCAAAACCCACAATATGCAAGAATTGGTCATTTTGGGTCAAATGAAGAATTTTGATCAAATTCAAATAGCTATAACTTTTGAACAGTTGGTCGTTTGGAAAAACTTTGAACTAAAGAAATGCTTGAAATGACTAACCCTACGAGTTTCGTATTGACCACTTTTTCAAAAACTCAATAGATTTCAACTTATGAAAATATTTCATTTAATTCAAAAACAAGATCATATAAGATCTATTTGAGGCCAAATTTGCTATTTTGTTTCTAAAATAGGAATTTTTACTCCGAAAGCATTGTAAAACATTTGAAATACACATTTGAGAACTTTTATAAAGATTTTCACAAATATTGGCCTTTTAAACAAAAATTTTGACTTTTGACTAAAGAAGCTCATATGAAGGATATGCATGCATATAGTTTTCAAGCTTATTCCACAAAGTATCAAATAAAGAAAACGAGAAGATATTTGATTGAAATTGGTATGTATGAGTTTAAAATACCATTTTAAACCAAGATATGGCTAAGAATTTGGTCCAAACGAAGAAACTCACTAAGTGCAATAATATGACCATTATGGGTCAATTATAGTTTTTCGGTGAGTTTGGAAATCAAATAACTTTTGCTAGGTTGGTCTTTTGAAAATCTTTTGAACACAAGAATTGTTAAGAATGACCAACTCTAGGTTTTTCATTTTAGAATTACTTTCAAAATCATTTTACATATAATTCTATGAAAATTATAAGTTTAAATCCAAAACAAGATACTACTATCTAGATTTTGGGGCATGAAACTCATTTTCTTTTCAAAATAGATTTTGTAAAGCCAAAACCTTTGAAAAACGTTTCAAATATATTTGTATACATTTTGCAATTAGTTTTTCACAAGAATACTAATAGTATACAAAATTTTGACTTTTGGCTAAATAGCTTGATTTTGAAAACATATATTAGCACTTATATAAATATAGGCACATGTAGGGATGTAATATACATGGATATGAATTAACACTCCCCCTTAATGTGCCACTATCCCAAACTTGCTCAAGATTGCAATCAAAACAACTAATAAGCATGAGCAAGCATATAACAAGCAATCTAAATTGATTTTCATGAATAATGCAATATAACCCACACAAGGCTATAAGTTATAAGAATAAATTTAAATACTTGTTACCCGAGATGGCATTGGCTCAAGATTGGAAGCGATCGTCTTTATGCTTGGCTCTATTTTGCAATTGATGAAGTCCTCTTCCCTTTTTGAAGAAGCCAACCGTCCAATCCATCTCATATTACCTAAAAATCTTTTAGGCAGTTTTTGGTACCCAATCCTTGTTGGGTCCAACAATGTTAGTCACAATAGATTTTGGAACCCAAATGGTCCTAATGTTAACATTTTTGACAAGACTAACATGACTAGGAATAGGTTTGCGATAATTATTCCTCCGAGGCAATTGATTGGCATTTCTATAACAAGGCTTAGGAGGACAATGATACTTTGCAAAACTATTTCTAGTTTGATCTCTTCTAAGCATATGATTATTAAAATTATGCATTGGCTTAGAGGATCTAGTATATCTAGCAAATGTTTTGCTATCGTTATTTCTCCTAAGCAATATATTTGATTTGCTTTGAGTAGGCTTAGGAGTCCTAACAATTTTAACAAACCCATTTCTAGATTTACTCTTCCTATGCAATTGAATATTATCATTTTTAGCGGGCATAGGGGACTTGACAAGCTTGGCAAATGCATTACCATTCTTGTCCTTCCTAAGCAAATAATTATCATTAACAATAATAGGCTTAGGAATGATACCTTTGGGACAATCCTTACCGATGTGCCCCTTTTCCCGACAATTGTAGCAAGTATGCTTTGAACGTCTCTTTTTCTTGACTTGCTCTTTGCCGGTTTGCCTCATGGTTGATGCTTGTGGCTTGATCTCCACTCTGTTTGGGCACACGGAGGCGAAGTGGCCCTTCTTGTTGCAAGCAAAGCACTTGATGGTCTTTGAGTATCTTGTGTTGTGCCTTGTCTTGCTAGTCTCCCTCTTGGAGATGTAGCCGAGTCCTCGCTTATCTTGAGGCGCCCTTGGCTTGCTCAAGATCTCGTCAAGAACGGCTTTTCCTTTTACGCACCGCTTCAAGTCATTTCCTAATCTAATGACTTGAGTCTTGAGCTCTTTATTTTCCTCTACAAGGTTAGTCTCAACATGCATAGAGGAAGTAGTAGCAATAGGATTTGAGCAACAAGATAAATCATTGCTAGAGGTGGATATGCATTTATTTGATGAATTGTTTGTATTAGGAAATGGGCAAGGCAATTCATCAACTAAATTACATTGAGTAACAATATCCACTCTAGACTTAGTGAATTCCTTGAGAAGGAGTTTTTCATGATTTTCTTTTAGAATATTATAATTATTTTGAAGTGAGTCATGCTCCAACTTCAAAATTTTATACTTCTTTTTCTCCTTCCCAAGAGATTCATTGAGCTCCTTTAACATATTCATAAATTCATCACAAGAGAGCTCATCATCTCATCATCACTTACCTCAATTTTACCTTTTGCCATGAAGCAACGGATTAGTGATGAGAGTGAATCTTCATCGTCGCTTGAGGCAGAGGTTGAGGTCGATGGAGATGTTGGTTCTTCATCACTTGATGTGAAGCTTGAGGTTTCATCTCTCGACATCTCTTCCTCAATGCAATCCTCAATGGAAGTGGATGATTCAAATAGTTCTTGAAGCTTTATCCATATTTCATGAGCGCTCTTGAGATTGCATATTCTATCAAAAATTTCATCGCTAACAACACAGGATAAAGCATAAGTAGCTTGAGCATCGAGATGTATGCATTTCATCTCTCCTTCAGTTAGATTGATTTCATTCAATGGAGAGGAAAAGCCGACATCTACGATCCACCATATTTGGGGGCTCATGGCTTTAAAATGAGAAGTCATAATTAATTTCCAATGAGCATAATTTGAGCCATCTAGCACAAGTGGATCATGTGAGTGCACTAATTCTCTAGTCGACATCCTTTACTCTCTAGACGGTTAAGTCTAATAAAATGAGAGACTAAGCTCTGATACCAATTGAAAGGACAGGGGATGTCGCCTAGAGGGGGGGTGAATAGGCGAATTAAAATTTAAAACTAAATCGCAGCGGAAAACAGAAGCTTCGGAATGTCCGAATAATACTCCGGACTGTCCGAGTACTTCGGATAGTCCGAGGTTGTATTCAGATACTCCGAACTTATTCGGATAATCCGAGAATCAATTCGGATATTCCGAACCCTCCAGAGCACACAGCTTGCAAAATAGATCTAGGCTATTTGTGGAATATTAAACATATCAAAATCAACTAGTTAGCCTAAAATGCCTTAGACAAGTCAAGATCTAGCGGAAAACTCAATAGAAAAGTAGATCGGGTAAGTTCAATATTCAAAATCAAATACTCTAGCAAGAATAAAAGTAAGCAAGTAGAGAATGATTTTTCACCCGAAGTTCGGATCCTTGAGGGGATCCTACGTCTCCGTTGAGGCGGCTCGGTCACACTCAAGCCGGGTCTCTTTCAACCCTCTTCCTCCGGTGTTGCACAAATGCACTCACGGTTGAGGCTTGGTCACACTTGAGCCGGGTCTCTTTCAACCCTCTTCCTCCGGTGTTGCACAAATGCACTCACCGGTCTTCACTTCTTTGATTCCTTCCTTTTGAGGCGGAACTGCCTTCACAAACTTCCCACGGCCAACCACACAAAGCTCCGGTGGCTCGAGGCGACCTCCTAGCCGTCTAGGAGTCCTCAACCTCCAAGAGTAACAAATGCTCACGAAGAACAAGCTTGGAGATGAAATTAAGTGCTCAAACAACTCAAATCTCACTCAACCTAGCGCCTCACTCCTCACACTCTTCCCTACCCTTCTCACAAAGGGGATCACTTAGATCTAAGGGCAAAGAGGTGTTTTGGGGGCTCAAGAACAAGAGGATAGCTTCTCAAATCAATGGGGTAAGAGCACCTTCAAAATGGGGGAGGATGGGGCTATAAATAGAGCCCACCAAAAACTAGCCGTTTTCCTCAACGTTCAGGTCAGTTCGGACAGTCCAAGCTCAAGTTCGGATAGTCCGAACGCATCAAACTCGAAGAAACAGAGAATTCACTTCGGATAGTCCGAAAATATGTTCGAATAGTCCGAACATTCGGATAGTCCGAGATCATCTTCGGATAGTCCGAACTGGCACTGAGCAGCCCGACGAAAACGAGCATAACTTTTGACTCCGGACTCCGATTTAAGTGATTTTAGACTCTATTGAAAGCTAAGAACAAGGGCTACACAACTAACAAGGTCTCACTACCCAAATCTCAAAGGATAAATCCATATTTCTCCAAGAATCCAAGAGAGACCTACAATTTTCACTTTCCGGCATCACCAACACCACTCTCTATCTAAGTTTCACAAGAAAGGATCATTTGAGCACTTGACACATCTAAAAGTCATTCGACGTCGCATCCCTCTTAATAGTACGGCAATCCTTAAACTCAAATTAAAACGAGAAATCTAAGTCTTACATTCAATCCGCATGCCGTCTTCTCCGTGGATGCAATGTGCATGATGTCTTTAACCAAATGATTGATGACATCTTCGCCTTGTCCAACTTGACTCGATTCACCTCATGAGACTCTCGTCATATCGACCTTGACTTGATCATCCTCTCCGACGATCTCCACGCCAAGTCGATCTTGACTTAGTCCTCAACTCTTGGTGACACCGTCGTCTTGTTGACCTCGGCTTAACGATCATCCTCCAAGATATCTTGTTCATCATACACACACGGGACCTAATTCTTTACAAACCACTCATGAAAGACATTAGTCCCAAAAGCTCAATAGATATGAATAAATTGATATTTGTGAGCAGTTGATTACCACAAGTGTTTCATATAAAAAGGCACAACATAAATGGAAACACTTGACATAAGAAATGTTCTCTACTAAGTGCATCATGATGAATATGTAATTGATCTATATGCACTAGAGAGATAATTGCCGATATGATGAATCAATTAAATCATGGCATGGATCACAGTCTTTACTTTAAATGAAGCACATGATAGAATATACACGAATTGTACATGTGCAGATAATATTTGGAATAGGAGTAAATATGTGATCCAACTCTAGATTAAACTTCACTACGAGAGGTGCATGAGAAGATACACAACTAAAACATGCATGCACCAAGACAATCTATAGCAATATGAAGTTTAACTCCAGTTAATACATGCATACTAAAAACAAAGCACATAATGAACTCAAATGAATATATATGCACAAATAAATATGACATGAACCAATGTGCATATATAATCAACATGCTACTTGGAGTTCACTATGCATTTGCACAAAAGGAATGCAATAACAAATATAGAAGGGGTACCGAGATTGCATACCTTATCTTTACTTACCCATCCCACTTGATTTTTCTCTAAATAGATGAGCTAATACTTAACTAGGCAATAAACATGTTAGTCTCGTAGCAATATGATCATATTAGAGGTTTGTCATTTGTTAAGCACTAAGTTAAACATTTACACAATTATCTAGATTGTCATTATATGCGTTTGTCATTAATCACCAAAATAACATTAGTGCCTAGATGCACTTTCACCATTCCACTCCCGGAGCCCTCGTTCGCCCGCGCAGAAGTCATCTTCCTCAGCTCCGGCATTTCCCCGCCACCACTCGCCTGCCGCCTCTCTCTCTGTCATGCGGGTCTCACGCGTCGGCCTCCTCCCGATCGCTCACAATTTGGGCTCCTCATGTCGGCCGCCGTCCCCCTCGCCCTCTTGCTGCCCAGAGGCCGCCCGTCGCCAGGCGGCACCTCGGCCCACTGTCTGCCTCGATCCGCTTCGCCTCCACGCCTGGTCGGCCAAGACGCTCATGGGCGCGTGGGCGGTATTGTGGATCGCGTGGCGCCGCTTCGACCATCGCCCATGGGCCGTTGAAGTAGTCACTATGCCCGCCCGGGTTTTGTTTTTATTTTAATTAATTTCCGGATTTTAATTCCCGAATAAATCCGAAAATTAGTTAAAAATTCAAGAAAATTCCCAAAAATTCCAGAAAAATCTCAAAAATTCCCAAAAACTCAAAAATAGCCAAAATACACATTCTTGAATAGTTCGAGCCGCTGAGTCCAAAAATGATCTCTGTTTCGCCGTACCAAGTCCAAAAAATTCTAAAATTGCCCTTGAGCTCCGTTCCGGCCATTTTCCTCCTCGGTTCTTTCTCCGTTTTTCTTTCTTTAGTTGTTTTTGTTCATTTATTTATTGGTTCTATTTTCTCGTGTTAGATCCGACGTCGGAGCAACTCTCGGAGCGAAACCCGGAGCCAGAGTAGTTCTTGGAGCCGTGCCAGGAGCAAGCGCCGTTCGAGACCAGACACGACATCGACTACTCTCTTTTAGGAGAAACCTCGACTCCGCAAGGCAAGCTACACTCCTTGAACATGTTGATACCATTATTCCGTATAATTATTGTATGTATGTAGTTATTGCATTTGTTTGTAAATAGAGAAGAAATCTAAAAAGGAGCTAATTTGGAATGACTTGACTAGTTAATACCCACCCCTTGTTAAGACCATGTTGATTATGCCATATTCAATTGTTAACCCTAGGTTATCATTAATGAACCACCGTAGGTTAGCTATAATAAATAATCATTTCTTTTCAATTACTGCTCAAAACTCGCTTTCAAAACCTGCTACGGTTTGGGGAACAGTGTTGGGCGGACCACGGAAGGTGGATGCTGGCCCAACCCCCAACCGATGACAAGCCCAGTGTGGTGTGGTGTGGGTGACGGTACGGTGGTGCGATGCAGCGTCAGTGTGTCTTGACAATTAGGATCAACCCCTGGGCAAAGTAAATAACTCAGTCCTCTCTCAACCACAAGTTGGGTCGATCAGTTCTGTTGGCCTGATCCACGTAGCCCGGTATATTGTCTTTCCCCTTGGAATGCCTATAGGTGGATTCCCATTCTCTGTGGAGGAATGGATCGTGTTTTGGTTTGGGGTGAAACGGAATGGTATGGGACATTCGTCGGTTTTCACAACAGTAGGCTTCCTCGGTCGGTCAGATCGCGTAGCCCGCTTTGGCCAGTGGGTCCTGGAGGCTGAGGATTTGCACCGCCTACTTGGTAGGAGCTAAAGAGGGGAAATTCAATGAAAGGTTATGTTAATCTAAGGTTATGTTAATCTCGGTCCGGCCGCATGCATAAAAGTTGCATGTTGTTCTCGAGTGGCATCAACAACCATACATATCTTGTGGGTAAAGTTGAGTAGCTCTGCAGAGTGATCTAAATGGTATTCGAATATGCCGTGCTTCCGGTTAATGAAGCTAGGATAATTTACGGTGATTCCTGTAACTGAGCTTGAGTAGTTTTAATTATAAACTTGTCGTAATCTGGATTTTGTTAATAACTCAGTGGTGGTGTTGTGATGATGATATTGATTGATGATTTTTGTTTCTTTGTACTATACTTAAACATAAGCTCATGCATCCACTAAATATTTAAACTAGTACCAATTCTTTGAAACTCCGTGCATGTAATATTCAGAATTTTCCGTGTGGTTTGTTGAGTACGGTTGTGTACTCACTCTTGCTCCTAATCCCCCTTTTAGATTTCAATGAAGCTGACAAATTCCAGAAGAACGTAGATGGCAATGATACTTGATTTTTAAAGGCCTTAATCTATCTGTTCAAGCCTTTCCTTTGGTTGCTTTTGGTAATATATCTGGTGCTAGCTGCACTTCTTGTAAAACTCTGGCCGTTAGACCCTTAATTTATATATAAAATATTCGCATTTGTTATTATGTTCGGCAATGTACACTTGGTTACTTACAGCTAAATTTCTAGGTAGCTGTGAAGGTATTTGTACGCACCCCTAAAAAGGGCGATCCGTTACAAAACACGTATTTACGGTGGCGAACGCGTCAGCCATGTCTCAGTGACCAAGAATTAACCGACCTTAAAGAAATAATATAAAAAAGAGGTAACTTGGGATACATTTGCCATGGAATGTTTGTCGTACGAAAATGACACAAATATATTTGCCATGGAATGTTTTTTTTTATTATCGCAATTATAAGTTTTTACTAATATCTACAATTATAAAAAGAGATCTTCCCCTTTATATCTGTTGTCAACGACGGCGGGAGAATAGCTTGAGCTAAGGATAGAAACTGAAGTCTAGCAAATTCTTCTGGACCATCATGAGATCATTTGGAGAAACCAAATTGGAACGTTTACAGGACTTCATCAAACATCACACATTTTACATGCTCTTTTATTCAAAGAAGAGCCAACAAATGGCTAGCTAGCTCGCCCTCGCTTATTCAAGTACACACAGAAGTCTACGAGCTTCGTCATTTTCTGTTAAGAAAAGCTAAATCCCACAAATCTAGAACCATCTTATATCTTTTTCTCAGGCCTGATTAAGACTATCATCATGCTCATGCATCCTCACTAGCGAACTTGTCAAAGTAGGACAGTATCTCCGAGTTAACTCTCTCGGGCTGCTCTTGCTGGAGGAAATGGTGACCTTCGATGACGGCAACCTCAAGATCTGGAACATTGGACTTGAAACCCCCACTCTTGATGTAGGCCTCGGTCCCGAAGGACTGGACACCAATGTCCTTGTCAGCAGCAATGAACTTCGCAGGCACTGAAATTTTCGCACCTTGCCAGGGAGCAGTAAGCTTCCGATTCCTGCATTTGCCATATATTAGTGCAGAGCTAAATCAAATAGAAATTAGAAGGCATGCACAGAAGAGAAGCCAAGCAATTTACATCCCCATCATGCGGTAGTAGTTGAGTGGCCCGGTGAACCCAGATTTCTGAAACTTTTCAGCGTACTGGTCCAGTTCTTCCTCGGTAATCCAAGGAAGTGGTGACGAGGGTGCCTCGAGGAAGTCTATGATCTCTACTCCAGGAGGAGCAGTGAGGTCATCTATTTCAATAGAGTAGAACTTCTTTAGAACAGTTGCAACATCATAGCGAGCAAATGCCCTTTCAGCTCTTCCAGGTTCCTGCAGACATGAGTTTTTCAAGTAACTTTGCTCTGTTTCATCATCTACGGACCACGGTGATGGCGCTAAATATAGATCAAACTGTACCTGTACCCATTTTGGTGGCACCCTGAACATGAAATTATAGGTTTCGAGCAAAGAAGACCAGCTTGGAGTTTATGACTAAATTATTGAAATCTTTGGTCCTAAGTTCATACAAAAGATAAGGACGATGATCATGATTCAGAATGTCACTTAAATTAAAATTTCTCCGGGGTGTCTGAGCACAGTGCTTATGAAGAATTAAGCAAACCTGTAAATATTTATTTCTACTCTTCATCAGATGAACTCGTGATATATGCCATAAACAAATGTAAGCAACAAAAAAAACTATTGACAACATCCGCTGTGAGATTGTTAAAAAGTTTCGCAGAGAAAATTGCAGTTTGTACGCATCACAGCCTTCCAACAGTAACGCCTAATTCTAACAGGAGTGGTGCAAGGCAGTGCCTTTCACTACAAAGAATGCTTTTATTGCCCTCAAGAATAAAATTGCGCAGATCTTAGAGGACTTCTGATTAGTGGTTACTAGCAGGAATTTCCATTTCACACAACTCGAGCTCTGCGTCCATGCACTAGTCCGATGGCAAGAAGAAGAATGGATGCTAAAATTAAATCAGAAGACACAACTAAGTATCACCACCTGGAACTGCGTCATGTAGAATCCGTCGCCACGCGCCAGCCGCCGAAGATGACGTCGATCCGGCGGTCGCCCTGCTGGAAATCCAGGTCGAGGTCGGCCTGGTCCTCTCTAGCGTTAACCCTATCGGGCTGATCTCCCTCCTTCGGGAGCACGGGCATCTCCCCGCGTCCGTCATAGAAGGCCTCGGCTTGGCTCCGCCCGAACCCTGACCTCGTAAGTTATGGCCGAGTCTGTGGAGCAGCGAGTTTACCTTCGTCGAACCGAGGCCGCCCCTCAGGACCTTGCGGGCGGTCATCTGCCTGCCGCGACCCAGACCGGCGATCCCCCTGCCGAGGTCGGCGTGGTGCCTGCTGGGGCCATGGTCGATTTCGCTGAGGATGGGGCCTCTCCTGGGCCGAGTCCCGCACTTCTATGACTTCGCGGTGTCCGTCCGCCGAAACGGTTACCCTGGTCGGCCATCACCGAGCTTGCGGTCTCTCTTCCGCTTCTTGGCGGTCGGGCCTTGGTTGGCGCCTTTGGCGTTGGAGGGCCCAGCCTCGTTCGAGTTGACGCCAAGCTTACCTTGGTCATAATCGCGCTTCCCACGAACCGCATCGTCCGTGTCTGCGTAGCGCTCCGCCATGCGAAATAGGTTGCCGACGGTGAGCCTTGTCGTCATCTCCAAGTCTTGGTGAGGCGCCGGTCGCGGACGCCGAACTTGAAGGCCTTGATTACAGCTTCGTCAGAGACACTTGGGATCAGGTTCCTGGTGCGGATGAACCGCCGCACGAAGTCGCGGAGAGGCTCGTTCTTCCCCTGGATCACTCGGTCCAGATCCTTCTCCTCTTTGGGCGCTTCATGAACTACTCGGAAGTTTGAGCGAGCACATACGAATTTGGCGCCACGAGCGGAAGGTGCCAGGCTTCTGGTTGAAGAGCCAGGTGCGAGCGGCGCCGTCCAAAACGGTAGGGAGGTAATTGGCCATCACGTACTCGTCTCCCCCTGCGGCCAAAATAGCGGTGGTGTAGATCGACAGGAACTCATCGGGGTTCTTCGTTCCGTCAAATCGCTCGATCAAGGCGGGCTTGAAACGAGCGGCCAATAAGACTCGCCAAGGTCGCCGAATCGCCAGCGCGGCCGTAGGCGAAACAGGCACGCTTGGGGAGGTCGTCGGCGGCGAGGCTTTCGCTGCTGCCGGACTCAAGGTCGAGGATGCCTCGGCGCCCCGACCTTCGGCGAGAGCGGTCATGGCGCCGAGCGCGGGAGTCACCCGGGAGATATCCCAGGCGGTCTTGGACTCTGCGGCGCCTAGGCGGGATATCCGGGAAAAGAATCCCACCGCTTGTTGTTGAAGGTGAATCGACGAGCAGCTAACGCCAAACACCACTCGGGACTGCGTCCGTGGGGCGGTGACGAGGTGGAGTCAGGGACACATCCCGGAGTTGTTGGCGAGAAGGTACCTCCTACCGGGGAGGCGATCGGTGAGCGTGCTGGCGTCGGCGCGATAAGTTGTCGTCACTTCTCAGGGAATGAGTCCCTGAGCGGTGACTCTAGTGCTGTGGAGGTATAACCTCTGTCGCGGCACGATCGAGCTCGTCGGCCAGAGCACGGCCGAAGAGTTCCGACCTCACCCGGTTTGGATCAGCCATGACCCGGCGATAGCTCGAGGCGCTCTCGAGGGAGGGCACAGGATGGCGGACGAGGCGCCGCCTTTTCTGGTCCTTTAGCCGGAGGGCGATTATAGCTCGATTGATGGCGACATGCACCATCGACGAAGCGTCTTGGTTCTGCGGTCGCGTTCACCTCCGCCACGCCACGCCGTGGGCATCGCCATGAGGACATGCCGCCCACGCACGGGGTGAAGGTGAAAACAGGGCGTAGAGTTGTCGCGCTCGGGTTCGCGCCCGAGCCCACGCTGAGAACGTCCTCGACGGAGTGCGCCATGCTCTTGAGACCTTGATCTCTTTCCTTCGAGTGGCGGCTTATCGGGCCCCACGGTGGGCGCCATTGTCGACGATCGGGATCGCTGACCGCAAATGTGAAGAGGATTAGTCGGATCGGGGACCCGAGGCGAGCTTTACTCAAGCGGAGGAGTCGGCTTGATGCGGTGTTGGTGAACACGGCGACAACGAGCGGGACACAGAGAGTTATCTTGGTTCGAGCCCAGAGATAACATGACTCTACTCTAGTCTTGCCGGGGCCGCAGGACTTCACTATTTTTAGGTATGGAGAGGTTCTGATCGAGCTCGAGCTTGTTGACAATGGCTATTGCCCTATTGCTCGTGCAAATGTGTGTGTGTATTGCTTGCCGATGTTCCTTATCTTTTATACGCATGCCTTGTGAGATCTTATATACTCCCGGACGCTGCCTGTAACGGACGGGAGAGATTCCCAGAGTAGTGGCCTTGTGCGCATTGAAGGTGGGTTGTAATCGCCCTGGATATGCCGCCCACGTCTGCCTTAACGCCACCATCCAGGTCTTGGTAACCGCCGAGTAGGCGCACCCCTTATGACCCGAGGAGAGATCGCCCGAGCAAGAGCTGACCGCATGCCCTCGAGCCCGAGGGCGTGCGGGATCGAGCTCTTGGCTGAGGCAAGCACTAGGTTGTGTGGGATCGCATGGATTAGGTCGTGGTCGACACCCCCGAGCAAGGGGCCCGTTGACCAAGCTTTGACCGGTCGAAGATCGTCCAATCCCCATCAGTTTCCTAGCCATATCTATCTTCTTCTTAGTGAGGTTGTTCTATCGGTGTATAACAAATAATGATTTAAGTTTTAGATTTTTCACTTAAGATTTTGAAGATTAGAACCCTGATAATGCCAAGTTGATATAGATTAGTAATATTATATAAAGTCCCCCAGACATGTTTATGCTAGACATCCATAAAATCTAGATTGAATAAAAATATATATTCATTTAGGAATTTGTCACTTAATATCTTTGGACAACCATATGAATTTTCTTTTGAACTTTAAGATGAATATTATGTATGCAATTCATGGTGCATTTCTCATCTGAACATGCCACTAAATTTGAATATCATCTTGTTTAATTAAAATTTTGCGAAAAAATTTTATGACGATTTGATATCATGTCTTTCATCGTGTTATATAGAAGTATACAATGTAATTCTCAACTGCAGATTACTTTGATTGGTTTCTTGTTGCTTGCACATTACATTGTTGATCCTCTTGACTCTTGGTAAGGCTCCTTGCTAGCTTGGAATGCCACATCTGCGATTTGGGCATTGTATCTTCGGAAACTGGCCTTCTTCCCGTGGCACTTGTGGTGGCTCTAGGTTTTCTGGGACAGCAATCGGCATTGCGCCTTGCCCTTGTCTTCAGAATAGCTTTGAGTGCTATTCATTCAGTGAGTACTTTCAGTTCAGATTACTTTTCTTGCTGTGGGGCTGAGATTGGTGTGCTCTGTGATGATCTTGGGTAGTTGAATGAAAATGATAATTAATCTTGTGATTTAGGCCTTGAATCACTAGACTTGCATGCTAAGATTTGTATTATTGCTTCAGAACATCTTACTGATATCTTACAATTAGTTGTCAGTCGGTGGCTATATCATTACTTGTATTAAGTTCAATGATACCAGTTTATCTGCTGGTTGTTGTTCTGGGCTGATTCGGTTAGTACTCTGATTTGCTACTGATCTAAAATTGCTTATTGATTGATTAGTACTTTAATCTGATGCTCAGTTCGGTTAATACATTGATCCTATACTGATCTAAATGTTGTCTATTGATTCGATTAGTATTATGGTGTATTGCCGAGTTGAATCTGTTGGTTCAATTAGCTTATCATTTGAGTACTGATATGAACTTTAATATCTAGAATGAATGCTAGCATATTGTAGGCTGATTTGAATTTAATCTGAGTATAGAACAACTAATCAGTGAGCAAATTATCATTATGCTTGTTTAAGGAAGGTAAGGGTTTAAGGCCTAACTTGCTAATTAATTGTCTAGCCGATTTGTGATTGGATTGAAGATCTAATCTTCAATTTCACCCAAAAATCTGAGAGCACAAATTATCAACCAAACCTGTTTTGTAGAGCAATTGATATTAGTATCATAAAGTTATTCATCTCAATGATTATGTGATATTAGTTAACTGGCATTTTCATTATGCTCAGAGGGCATGGCTAGCATTGCTCGAGGCTAGTCACAAATGCCGCTTTTTATTTTCGTGTGGGATTATCGAGAGCAGTTTTTGGCTACTATCGGATTTGCAGTTCTAGCCAAAACCGCCATCGATACTAGTCTTGTCGATGGCGGTTTAAGATACAATCGCCATTGATAGTTGTATCGATGGCGATTCTAGTCAAAATCGCCATCGATACAACTATCGGTGGCCGTTGTATCTAAAACCGCCATCGATAGTCTAATATCGATGGCGGTTTTTGGCTAGAACCTCTACTGATATTTGGGTATGAGTGGCGGTTTGAACAAAAAACCGCCACGGATATTTTGACTATTAGTGGCGGTTTTTTGCTCGAACCGCCACTCATATCCTAATATCAGCGACGGTTCTAGCCAAAAACCGCCACAGATAATGTTATTTGTGGCGGTTCTAGAACCGCTACTAATAATCCTCGATTATCAGTGGCACTAAATCTGTGGCGGTTCAAAAACCGCCACTAATGACAGTTATGAACCGCTACAGATGACCTTTTTCAAGGTAGTGTATGCAACGAAACAACGACGATTTGATCTTACCATGTCAAGGAGGACAAGAAGACCAGCAAAATTGATTGCTAATAATACCTTTACTAATGTTGGAAAAGTTCCGCCTATCCTGTGCGGCCGGCTCAGCTAAATTTTTTTTTCGTGTTTAGGTCTCTCTAAAAATCCGTAATTACATATAGGTCATTTCTACGGTTTTTTACGAAGAGGACCTTCTGATTCAGAAAAATCACGGATCTTTCGTGAGAGGACCCTAAATAGATACAAAAAAACGTAATAACATTTAGATCATTCTGGCTATTTTTCACGAAAAGTACCTCTCGATTTAGCGCAATCGCAGATGCACTTATGTCCTTTCAACCGTTTGTCGCGTTTCCTCCATGATTTTTTAAAAAAAACGACAAAAAAAACGAAATTGTTTCTGTGAAAAAAAAACAACGCACGGCCGGCCAGCTTGACTCGTTTTTTCCTTTTCACGTGTAGGTCCTTAAAAAAATACATAGTTACGTGTAGGTTCTTCCCACGGTTTTTTATGAAGAGAACCTTCTGGTTTAGAAAAAATCACGAATCTTTTGTGAACGGACCCTAGATAAATACCGAAAAAACGTAGTGGCGTTTAGATCATTCCGGCTATTTTTCATGAAAAGGACCTTTCGATTTAGCGCAATCGCGGATGCGTTTGTATTCTTTCAACCGTTTCGTGCGTTTTCTCGGTAATTTTTTTAAAAAAAATACACCAATGGAATAAAACGAAATTGTTTTTGCAAAAAACAATGCACGCGACGTGTCGTGCCACGAAAACTTTCCTAGTTGCCTTCAAGACATGGAAGATCCCCAGCTGAATGTGCAGCAGCAGAATCAAGACGTTGAGCTCAAGGCGCTGTCGGACTGTCTCTGTGCAACGGATCAGCTGAAATCACAACAATCTGAAGAAACCGAGGAGCACGAGACATCACAGCAATCTGAAGATGCCGAGGATCGCAAGACGTCACAGAAATCTGAAGATGCAGAGGAGCACAAGGCATCACAACAATCTGAAGAGGAGAAGACACAGCAGCAGCAGCAGTTCCAAGATAGCCCACGCCGTCTCTCTTCAGGAGCTGATTGATGAGGCCAACAATGGCGAGAAGGACGCTGCAACTGGAAGCCTAGAAGAGAGTACTGCTGCTCTTCATGAAGTAGCAGAAGCAGCTGCTGCAAGTGTAAGTGTAACAAAGCAGCCTGAACATGTGGCAGGAAGGATGATGATCGGAATGATGCGCCGATACGTCAGGGTCCGTTCCATCAGGCCCAAGCGAGCACCGGAGAAGAACGTGAAGTAAATTGAAACGATTTTCGCCTACGATGTTTACATCTTAAAAAGCAAACGAAATTATCCAAATGAATTGAGTGCCAACAATTCACAACTCTTGAATTTTCTGTCTTCTGTTTAGTTGCTATCAAATGTGACAAACTGTCCAAATAACATAACAAGAGAGAGGGACTTCATCAAACATCACACATTTTACATGCTCTTTTATTCCAAGAAGAGCCAACAAATATGGCTAGCTAGCTCGCCCTCGCTTATTCAAGTACACACAGAAGTCTACGAGCTTCGTCATTTTCTGTTAAGAAAAGCTAAATCCCACAAATCTAGAACCATCTTATATCTTTTTTCTCAGGCCTGATTAAGACTATCATCATTCTCATGCATCCTCACTAGCGAACTTGTCAAAGTAGGACAGTATCTCCGAGTTAACTCTCTCGGGCTGCTCTTGCTGGAGGAAATGGTGACCTTCGATGACGGCAACCTCAAGATCTGGAACATTGGACTTGAAACCCCACTCTTGATGTAGGCCTCGGTTCGAAGGACCGGACACCAATGTCCTTGTCACCAGCAATGAACTTGAGGCACTGAAATTTTCGCACCTTGCCAGGAGCAGTAAGCTTCCAATTCCTGCATTTGCCATATATTAGTGCAGAGCTAAATCAAATAGAAATTAGAAGGCATGCACAGAAGAGAGGTAAGCAATTTACATCCCCATCATGCGGTAGTAGTTGAGTGGCCCGTGAACCCAGATTTCTGAAACTTTTCAGCGTACTGGTCCAGTTCTTCCTCGGTAATCCAAGGAAGTGGTGACAAGGGTGCCTCGAGGAAGTCTATGATCTCTACTCCAGGAGGAGCAGTGAGGTCATCTATTTCAATAGAGTAGAACTTCTTTAGAACAGTTGCAACATCATAGCGAGCAAATGCCCTTTCAGCTCTTCCAGGTTCCTGCAGACATGAGTTTTTCGAGTAACTTTGCTCTGTTTCATCATCTACGGACCACGGTGATGGCGCTAAATATAGATCAAACTGTACCTGTACCCATTTTGGTGGCACCCTGAACATGAAATTATAGGTTTCGAGCAAAGAAGACCAGCTTGGAGTTTATGACTAAATTATTGAAATCTTTGGTCCTAAGTTCATACAAAAGATAAGGACGATGATCATGATTCAGAATGTCACTTAAATTAAAATTTCTCCGGGGTGTCTGAGCACAGTGCTTATGAAGAATTAAGCAAACCTGTAAATATTTATTTCTACTCTTCATCAGATGAACTCATGATATATGCCATAAACAAATGTAAGCAACAAAAAAAACTATTGACAACATCCGCTGTGAGATTGTTAAAAAGTTTCGCAGAGAAAATTGCAGTTTGTACGCATCACAGCCTTCCAACAGTAACGCCTAATTCTAACAGGAGTGGTGCAAGGCAGTGCCTTTCACTACAAAGAATGCTTTTATTGCCCTCAAGAATAAAATTGCGCAGATCTTAGAGGACTTCTGATTAGTGGTTACTAGCAGGAATTTCCATTTCACACAACTCGAGCTCTGCGTCCATGTACTAGTCCGATGGCAAGAAGAAGAATGGATGCTAAAATTAAATCAGAAGACACAACTAAGTATCACCACCTGGAACTGCGTCATGTAGAATCCGTCGCCACGCGCCCCAAAAAAGTCCGTCACCGGTTGGGGACTGCGGGGGAAGAACGGCACCCCCATGGCGACGACGGCGCGCACCCGGTCCGGCCGGAAGAGGCAGAGGTACCATGCAACCTGCGCGCCCCAGTCGTGCCCCACCACCAACACCTGCACCGTGCACCACGCCTCACGCACGGTGGCCAAGGAACTAAGATTTGGATAGCATGGGCAAGAAAAGGCCGCACCTTGGGGAGGCGGAGGTGATCGAGGAGGGCGGCAATGTCGCCGATGATGTGGAAGATGGTGTAGGCGGCGGGGTCGGCGGGGGCATCGGAGTCGCCGTAGCCGCGGAGGTCGGGTGCGAGGGCGCGGAAGCCGCGGGCGGCCAGGGCAGCCATCTGGTGGCGCCACGAGAACCATAGCTCCGGGAAGCCGTGCAGGAGGAGCACCGCCGGTCCGGCAGCGGGGCCCTGCTCGGCGACGTGGAGGGAGACGCCGTTGACGTCAGCGTTCCAGTGCCTCACCTCGCCTGCGCCGCCGGCCTCCATGGTTGACTGTCCTGTGCTTATCTCCTCTACGTCAGTGTGTGTCTGCTCAGTGGCGTATGCAGAAACTTACAAAGGAGGGGCTAAAATTAAGATTTCCAAACTAATATATATATATATATATATATTATTTTTTTAGAACATAGAACATGACAGAATAATATATATAATATAAAAATACCAACACTTATCTAACAGTCGCATATAATATAAATATGTAATATTACAAAGAAAAAAAACGTACCGATCATTACTTTTTAAGAGCTGATAATTGATATTTACGGGTTTTTATGTTTTGAAAACGTTGCAAAATATCTTCTATGTCTATCTTGAAAAATATGTCTCGCTCGATGTTGTATACCATAAGATCATTTAACCAGTCATCACTTATCTTATTACGCAAATCTATCTTGATAATCTTCATTGCCGAAAAAGCCCTTTCAACTGTAGTTGTACCCACAGGTAAAACTAATGCTAATTCAATAAGCCTATAGACTAATGGATAAACAACATGCTTTTTTGCTTCAACCATCATCACCGCGAAACTAGCTAGCAAGATCATCACAACTTGAAAATTTCTCTCTTCTCAAGTCATCAATGAATAAGTTAAGTTGTGCTTCTAAAACCACACGATCATATGATGAGAAATCATCTGAATAAATCTCTGAAAACCAAAGAAGCATACCATGTTCAAAATTTGCAAATGAATATCTTGGATCTAGACAAGCAATACAACTCAAAAACTCTATCGAAAATTTTACTGAACCGATTGTTTAACTCGGTAGCTTCCCTAAATTTGTAGATGAGTTTTTTCTAAATTTATCTAGCTTGGGGGGCACGGGTGGGGCTCCAGCCCACCCACGCCCCCCTGGTAAATACGCCACTGCTGTCTGATGTGCTAAGCTGTCAAATTGTTGGCATGGGATTAGGGCCGTAAAAATGCTCGAGGCCTGCGAGCTACTCGAGCTCGAACTCGCAAGCTTAACTGAGCCGAATTCGAATAGTTCAGGAGACTGAACCGAGCTTCTTTAAATCGAGCTTATTATCGAGCTTTTTCGAGCTCGAGTCTACTTAAGCCGAGCTCAAGCCTGTTCAAACTTGAACCGAATCGAACTCGTGCCTGGATCGAGACTTGAACTTCATCTCAAGCTCAACCCGAGCTCAGTTCGAGTCTTACCGAACTCAAGCCTAGAGAGTCAGGCTCGCTCAAGTAGGGCTGGAAACGAGCCGAGCCGAGCCCGGCGGCCGGCTCGGTCACGTGGCGAGCCGAGCCAGGCTCGGCTCGAGGTTGGCTGCATAATGGCTCCGTAGAGCTGGACCAATTTTTTTCAAGTTTTAGTATAAAACTTGAAATGACCAAACAGCATAGCTTTCAAGTAATAAAGTCAAGATATTACTAACAAAAAACAAAATTTCAACATAGCATATCACATGTCAGTCAAAGGAAAAGAAATTGCATTTGCATTCATTGTCAAGAGTCCAAGAAATTGCATTCAGAATTAGTAAACACTGACATTGCATTCATAATTAGTAAACTTAGAGATTCAATAGAACAATTAGTAAACAGAAACATTGACATTGCATCATCAAAAATTCAAAAATTCAGAATTCAGAACGTATCATTTAGGGTTTTGCTCATGTGAGCCAATTGGGCCGAGAAATGACGAGCGGCTCATGGCCTTCACTCGAGCGAGTTACCAAAACGAGCCAAAAAAATAGGCTCGGCTCATGCTCGCTCCGAGCCGCGAGCCTGGCCAAGCCGAGCCGAGCCTGACCAAGTCCGAGCCGAGCTGCGAGCCACGAGCCAAATTTCCAGCCCTACGTTCGAGTTCGGCTCGTTTGCAGCCCTACATGGGATTCAGACCAGTGTATGTCCTTGCATAATGTTTGATAAACCTTTAAATCAAATTTTACCCCAAAAAAAATATGACATAATAAATATCAATAATGGGCGTTTTGAAATTTGTGCATTCTAAACTTAAGTGTTTTTTTTAGATCGCATTATTTATAGGAAGATTGAATTTTCCTGTTTAAAGTACGATAGATACAAGCAGGATTTGGTATAGCATTACTCTATTTTCTGTAGGTAAGAATACAGCCAAAGAAAATTTCATTTACTCGTGATGATAGAACAGTCACCAATCATCGCCACAGCCACAACCAATCAACAG
The DNA here is from genome assembly GCA_036346375.1 of Guadua angustifolia. Classification (NCBI taxonomy): domain Eukaryota; kingdom Viridiplantae; phylum Streptophyta; class Magnoliopsida; order Poales; family Poaceae; genus Guadua; species Guadua angustifolia. The sequence continues at coordinate 1,688,151 of CM070511.1, read as the reverse complement.
CTTCACTTACACAGACCTTCAAAAAGAACAATTATACAGGCGATATCAACAGATGCGCCCTTGCACATTTCACTATGATTTCAGCAAATTCGTAAGCTGACAGATAGGAAGAGAAATCTACCAAATTCGTCACCAGACAGATAGCACCACTATGATTTCAGAAAATTCATGAGCAGACAGATAGCAAGACAAATTTAGCAAATCATAGTTAAATCGGTATTTCTTTTTTGGCTTACATCAGCGAATCCACACAGTACACTCTTGCTTATTCTGCATATATACCATTGATGGCGATAATATACAAGACACATGTGTGCAACTCATGTACAAACCACCACAGCATGTTAAGCCTTGTGTTCCAATAGAAGGGTGCTTAAAAATAAGCCTAAAACATCTCATGTCCCCTTGGAAAAGAGATTTCACACTAAGGAAGGCTGGCTAGCGAGCGAGGGGTGGCCAGAAGAGCCAGCCAATGCCCGTTACACTTTGTCATCATGGAACCACCATCTGGTCTCCTTCGGTGACCTCCCGTTGCGGCAGTTCCTCACATAGCGGTCATTGTCTGCTGGACGTTGCTGCAACCAACACTGTAGCTAGTTAGATACCAAATAAGGATGAGCAGTTTTTTATAAGTCGAGAGAGCTGAGTAGGTGTAATGTAACCTTTGCCGGTGAGCTAGACAACATGGACAAGATGCTGATACAGACTGAACTCACAGTCATCGCTGGTGACCACGAATCATACAATATATCTGCAGATGAGAGAAGCAGCAGCAGCTGTTATACCATAGTCATTACATTACGCAAATCAAGCAGCAATATTGTAGCCCCATGCCCATCAAGGTGTATCACAGAAAATCATAGTAGTAGTAAAAAAAGTTGGGAAGTACATCTATTTTTGTAGAACTTCCGAAAGCAAAACAACGAGGCCAAATGCTCAAAAGATGAAAGCAAAGGTTAAAATGCTTCCTTTTAGGAATAGCTCATGTTTTTAACGTAGGAGGGTCAGATGATAATTGATCTTGCTGGTTTAAAAGAGGTGCTACAATGACGAACAATGGAAGTACTTTGGATGCCTGTATAGACATTTTCCAGCTACCTAAACTAAGTGGCCTCAGTTATCTTGGATCATAATTTCATATTCAATGACCTCAGTTACCTAAACTAAGTGCTTGACAGAGTATCAGTACAGTAAATATCCATAGCCATTCAGTTAACCATTCACTTCCTCATCAGTGCTAAAACAGCCAAATAACATTAGAAGGATTATCTGGGTCAATAGTCACCTATATAATGTAAATCCTTAAGTAGAGCTTATCATGACAAACTAATGATAGATGCAATCTTAACCATGCCCCCACCATAACTTGCATGGTCCACATAAATTTTAAGTTTTGTCTCAATTTGGACTAGTTAACTTAAACAAAACAACAGAACTTAAAATTTGGAGTATTTTGCAAAGTCGAGCAAGTAGTAAAGGACCGAAGAGATCAAGGAATCAAGAAACTTGTGAACTGTGCAGTGAATCTACCCCAATATTCACACGAGACACTTTTGTCTCTACTGTGGGCTAGTAACAGAGTTGAAAAACTTAAAAGCATGTTGCTTTGGTCCTATGGTGCAAGGTTTAAATTTTAGACATTCCACAAATAATAATGTAATCTCCTTACCACAGGCCCATCACCAAGTTATAAAGTTACCAAAATTAGAATGCAATAATAAAATCACCTCTACTTGTTTCCTTAGCAAATGACCACAATGACTCAAGAATCAAGTGGCAACTCAGCTGGGAAGATGCATGTTGTACGAAAAGTCACAGGTTATATTCACGTTGGCAGGGTGGGTCTGGAATTTGGGGGTTGGGTGGGTTGGGTTTTGGGGTTTTCTTGAGAGCACTAGCTCCAATTATGAAGCTCATAATTGTCACAGAAAAAGAAACTAATCAGTCAGATGTTAGGAGCCGACGCAGAATGATGCGCAAGCTCGAAGGCTCTGGTCCCTGGCCGCAGCCCGGGTCGCAGGCAGGACGTCGAGGTACTCCTCGCCTCCGCCGGCGCCTTGGGTAAGGCTGTTTTCGGAGCCACCGCCTATTGCTTGATGCAATCTTCTGCCGAAAAGTCCTTCTCCTGATTGCCTTTCCTCCCTTTATTCTCCCCCCTCTGCCTGCATGCAATCTAGATCCTATTTTATTGCTCTAACGGCCGGTTGCCCTATCAAAGAGGCGCACAAATCATGCGGCCCGCCTGTGGGTTTCCTTTCCAACCAAAGGCCCACGGCGTCTTACAAATACCCTATCACAACCGGCCATAACATCACTCCCTCCTTCGAAACTAAGCTTGTCCTCAAGCACAATCAGGAAATGAACGCCGAAGAGCAATAGCATCCATCCATGTCGCTTCGTCTGCCGACTCCCCCATCCAGTGCACCAAAAATTGACGATGACCATCAACAAACCGCTAGGCCAGCAGCTTATATGGTTCTGGCTGATCTGGGGCTGTCGCCGGCAGTAGGTCGCTCGGAATGTCCACCACTTGCACCGGAGGGCATCCCTTGAATCGTTTGAGCAACGAAACATGGAATACATTATGAATTTGGGCACTCTCCAGAAGCTGCAGTTTGTAGGCCACTTCGCCGATCCGTTGGAGCACCTGAAAAGGACCATAAAAATGAGGAGACAACTTGGACCATGAAGATTGGCCGCGAGCTGAGTGCTGTCAGTGCCTCTACAACTTGAGCCACACCCACGACCCCACCTCAAACATCTCTTCTCTGTGATTGCCATCATAATATTGCTTCATTCAGTTCTGAGCATGCAGCAACTGGGTTTTGGCTTGCTGTAAAAGGACGTCGCGATCCACCAGGGCGCAATCGACTGAATCAATGCATGTGGACCCTTGCTGATATGGCAACAACGGGGGCGGTGATCTTCCATAGACCAATTCGAAAGGTGTGAGACGATGGGCCGAATGGAAGGATGTATTGTAACAATACTCCGCCCACGGAACCCACTGAGCTCATGATGAAGGATTAGACGCCGCCAAGCACCTTAAGTACATTTCAATGGTTCTGTTGACAACCTCTGTTAGGCCATCCATCTGCGGATGGTAGGCCGTGGACATCAACAAGGCCGTACCACTCCGCTTAAACAGCCCTTGCCAAAAAGCGCTAAGGAACACCGGATCACGATCGGAGATAATGGACTCTGGTATGCCATGTAACCTCACAATCTGGTCAAAGAATAACTTGGTGATGGCCGATGCTGTGGCTGGTCTGCTGAGAGGAAGAAAATGTGCATACTTGGATAGATGGTCAACCACCACCAGTAATGCAGTTTTACCTTGGGACTTCGGAAGGTCGGTGATGAAATCCATCGAGATATCCACCCACACTTGGTGGGGAATATTAAGGGGCTGCAATAGGCCGGCTGGAGCTTGAATGCTTGCTTTATGTTGTTGACATATAGCACATTTCACGATGAACTCCCGGACCGTCTCTTTCTGATGATCCCACCAATATAATGCACGAAGGCGATGAAGAGTCTTCTGACTGCCCTCATGCGTTAAGTCATGCACCGCTGCGATCATTGGTTCCACCAAAGAAGATGTTCGTGGCACCCACATCTTACCACTCCGGAAAACCAGCCCCCATCTTTAACCTCCCAGTGTATGTTGGGTTGTGTATGATCTGGGTGGAGACTATCCGCCTTGCTGGCCAACTGCTGCACCCTCTGTTGAACCTCCGGATCATGTTTCAGCACCTCCAACCATTGTTCGTGGGTCAAATCCTGCACCACAGACACGGCAGTACACCGCCCTTCTTCCTCCGGCGTCCTGGACAGCACGTCCGCAGCCTTGTTGTGTTTGCCGGGCTTATACTCGACGCGGAAATCGAAGCCCATCAACTTACTCAACCAATGTTGCTGCGGTGGAGTAATTAAGGCCTGTTCAAGAAGGAATTTGAGGCTTCCATGATCTGTCCGAACGGTGAACCCTTGTCCCCACAAGTAAGGCCGCCAATGCCGCATTGCCTTGGACAAGCCGATCAGTTCCCGCTCATACGCAGCAAGCTTCCGGTGGCGTTCCGCCAACTTGCGGCTAAAATAGGCAATCGGGTGCCCTTGTTGGAGGACAGCACCAATTCCAGTCCCTGAAGCATCACATTCCACCTCAAAAGGCAGGGAAAAATCAGGCATCTGTAACACAGGGGCGGAGGTTAACGCCCGTTTGAGTTGTATGAAGGCTTCTTTGGCTACTGTGTTCCATTCAAAACCATTCTTCTTCAATAATGCAGTGAGTGGATCAGCGATACTGGCATAATTCTTGATGAAGCGCCTGTAATACTTGGCCAAACCCAAGAATCCCCTCAACTCCGTTACTGATATTGGTCTAGGCCATTCTTCCACCGCCTTGAGCTTTACCGGGCCGGCCTCCACGCCCAAATGCGAGATGAGGTGACCCAAGTATCCAATCTTTTCTTGAGCAAAAGCACACTTCAACTTCTTTAAATATAAGCGATGCTTCCTCAGTCAAGCCAATACTGCTCCCACATGCTCCCTGTGCGCCTCCTCTGTCGTGCTGTATATTAAGATGTCATCAAAGAAAACCAACACAAACTTACGCAGGAAATCCTGAAGCACTTCATTCATTAGTGCTTGGAAGGTGGAGGATGCATTGGATAGTCCGAATGGCATCACTAAAAACTCGTAGTGACCATGATGCGTTCGGAATGCGGTCTTCATAATGTCCTCCTCCTTCATGCGGACTTGGTGGTAACCCGACCGCAGGTCCAATTTAGTGAAGCATCGGGCTCCTCCCAGTTCATCCAAGAGCTCTTCTATCACCGGAATCGGAAATTTATCCTTAATGGTCCTTGCATTCAACCTGCAATAATCCACACGAAATCTCCAGGTCCCATCAGTCTTCTTCACCAGCAATACAGGTGAGGAAAACAGTGAATGGCTCGGTCTTATAATTCCTTGCTGCAGCATCTGTTCACACAGTCTTTCGATCTCATCCTTTTGTCGATATGGGTATCGATAAGGTCATACTGCCACTGGATCGGTACCCGCTTCCAACGGAATTCTGTGATCGCAAGCCCGAGCTGGTGGTAGCCCCTGCAGTTCTGCAAAGACATCCGCATAGGAGTCCAAGAGTGCCTCAAACAATTGCTTTTCCTCCATACTGACAAGCATCACCCCAGCCCTGTCCTTCTTGCGCAAGCCCTGTAGCTTCACTACCTCTCCATTCTCCTCAAACTCCATGGTGAGTTCTCCAAAATCCCACTATAAATGATCTAATGTCTTCAACCACTGAACCCCCAAGATTAAGTCAAACGAATCAATGGGCAGCACCGTGAATGGGGCCATAAATCTTTGGTTTTGGATGAAGAATTCGGCTTCCAGACTGCCTAAGCAAGGTAAGTGCCACCCGTCGGCCACCTTGACTCGTTGGCTTCTCTTTTCTACAGCTCGCGCCTCACCTTCTTTCCCCAGTTGTCGAACAGCATAGGCACTGATGAAATTATGCGTGCTTCCACTGTCGATCAGCCCCAACCACTTCTTTCCCGCCATCTCGATCTCTACTTGCATTGTGTCGCCCTGTTTTGGCCCAACCGCGGCAATCATGGACAGCGCCGCCTCAACTGCAATTTCGGCCTCCAACTCCTCCCCTTCATCCTCTGCTTCCTCATCTTCTTCCACTTCCAAACATCTCCTTCAACTCCTGAATGTCATTCTTCACTCCTTTCATCTCTTCCTCAAGTCTGGCCACCCTTCCTTCCATCTGGTTTGCGCTGCAACTCCTCCTCGGATCGCCGAGCTCTGATACCAAATTGTTAGGAGCCGACGCAGAATGATGCGCAAGCTCGAAGGCTCTGGTCCCTGGCCGCAGCCCGGGTCGCAGGCAGGACGTCGAGGTACTCCTCGCCTCCGCCGGCGCCTTGGGTAAGGCTGTTTTCGGAGCCACCGCCTATTGCTTGATGCAATCTTCTGCCGAAAAGTCCTTCTCCTGATTGCCTTTCCTCCCTTTATTCTCCCCCTCTGCCTGCATGCAATCTAGATCCTATTTTATTGCTACCTTCCTAACTAACAGCGGTTGCCCTATCAAAGAGCGCACAAATCATCTTGACCCGCCTGTGGGTTTCCTTCCCAACCAAAGGCCCACGGCGTCTTACAAATACCCTATCACAACCGGCCACAACATCAGATTAGTAGATAAGGGCGAGATTATCATGTACAGGATGCAGTGAAAATGTATGGTGTAACATTGCTGACTGTAATGATGGAATAGATGAACAAATTTCTTTGACGTTGTGGTTATAAGAAAGAGGAGAAAAAATGTAAGCCGAAGCTGTGCTGGAGATACCATAAAGATGGAAACTTTTTGAGACTTGAGTTTGGATTTAGGGTTGCCAACTGCTTATTTTAATATCAGATTTAATAGCTTGAGGTCATTTTGTTTATGAAATAAGATAATAAATGGCACATTCAACATTGGAAGAATGCAGAAGAATTTAGTTATGTCCTGGTTACACATAAACAAGTATGCAAGTTTCGAATGTTACTTTCACAAATAGCATATTTGCTTAGACAAGTTATGATTTGAAGTAATATATGCATACAGCATAGACACAAAACTTATTGTATACTTCCACATGAAGTACACTGCCAAAAAAATCACATAGCTACTTGAAGTGCTCCATTTATTAGGCTATGACTAACTACTGTCACAATGCATTCACAGCAACTTTGATAATGGGAAATAATAGTGTTACCCAAGAAACATTAGAACCAATATTCCAGTCACAAAATAGTTAAATTAAATTGAAGAAGCATACTACCATCCGAGATATATCTCCAATTCTCCATGTAGATGTCTAGTCCCTCATGAACTTTCCAAGAGGTTTACTACCCCCCCCCCCCCCCCCAACACACCCACCACCACCACCACCAAAACCACACCACACACAAAAACACCTTTCCAAGTGTCAACCAACCTAACATGCTTGCTCACCCAAGGCATTATTACCTGAGATATTCTGCTTATTTTTACATAGATAAAGATGCATTCATATTTCAAGTTCAAACTGTAATCATTACTTACGTACTTCAGTAAGTCATAGTTAAAAAAAATTGTGATTTCCATCAGTAATATTTTTTTATTTACTTTCTAACTCTTCAATACAATGAAGTTAAAAAACAATATATTTGACCAAAAACATGAAATAGCTACTTCAATAGATTGACCCAAAAAAAGCAATTTTATGCATCTCAAAAGGGAAAGGGGAAAAAAAAGAGGTGTAGCAACACATATCATCTACAATAATACAGTTGGCGCAGAAAGAACATACATACATGAAGACAAAGGGCATTAACAAGTGCACCATCTACACAACTTAGAGATCAAATTTCAGAGGGAGGAGGGGTGAGAGCCAGAAAAGAAGAAAAGGAGTTATCACTCATCATTAGGGAATAAGACAGAACACAAGACTTAAAACTTTCCGCTAACTAACCGTTATTGAAGCATTCACGACAGCTATAATATTAGTTAGGAAAAAGAGACAAGCCACCAACATCCAAACATTATGAGAACTTAGAACTAGGCGGTGCAAGGCGCTAGGCTCCACCCTCCCGCCTAGCCCACCTAATCAGCTGCCCGACTAGCGCCTTGGTGAACACTGCTTAGGGCATGTACAATAAGGCCATCTCAGCTAACTCTTAATCTATCCACGTCAACTTTGTCCTATGCAGAAGAGTGAGAAAAGAAGAGAGAAAAAGAGCCAGAGAAGAGATAATTATTGCACAGCATCTAGAGCCAACATTTAGTAGTAAACATTGTACAGAAGCATAGGTAGATTAGTTATATACAAGAGAGAAGAGATAATTATTGCACAGCATCTAGAGCCAACCTTTAGTGGTTGCCATTGTACAAGCTGACTTTTAGCTTACTATTAGTAAGTAGTGGGCTTTGCTATCGTACTTGCTCTTAGAAGGCACAAGCTCGAAACACCTGCATTTAACAAGGTCATGCATCTAGTAATCCCATCAAGGTCGTCTAGCAATAGAATGAAAAGGTGGGTTGGAGCATCTCAATTGTGCAGCTACTCTAAAAACTGCAACAGCACATTTGGCTAAGGTGGTGGCTTTCCGCTAACAAATGGAATCTTAGCACCTAACTGACAGCTAAATTGAAGATTAGGTTAGGCAAACAACATTCCCACACACTATGCAGTTAATCAAAAGCATCAACATGGAGACATAAAGAAATCTCCTCCAAAGAGAAGAAGCATAAGGAACAGCTTTACCTAAACAGATGTGCCCGTTGCTGTAAATATGTGGATGCATCGGCGCCGGATTGAGAAAAATAACCTGGAAAAAGGACAAGATTATTGTTCAATCAAATCAAATATCTTGTCAATCAAATCAAATGAAAGGAACAGAAGAAAAGAAAAGAAAGTATTGAAGGTACAATCATTTTCACGAAACCTCACGGTCCTCACCTGAGGTGCCTCCATGGGATAATGCTCGGGGAAGTCGACCTGCAGCTGGTAAGTCTCGCCGGCGTAGAGGGTACCCGCTGCTCCAGTAACCTCGATTACCCACCTGTTTACTCATCCAAAGGAAATCCTTCTATTAGGCAAGTAGTCCAAATCCATCTCCACAAATAACAATTAGGAGAAACCCCCCGAAAAAATCTCTACAAATCGAGAACAAACGAGGGGCAAAAAAGAATAGTAAACCCATCTGAAAGATGGAAACATGCAATCCATCCACACCCAAAAAAAAATCGATCAGAAAACGTAACGAGGGAAATTGCAGGGATGCGATCGGGAAGGAGTCACCTTTGGAGGTTATCCAAGACTCTGTGCTTGAACCCGGCGGGGGACCGACCTGCCACTCGGCGAGCTCCTTCTGCAGCCGATTGCAAGCGATCTTGCTCAGCGCCTGCACACGCAAAAAAAAGGGCGAATTTTTAGCCAAATCGTGCACGAAAACAACCGTTGTGCCGCTCTCCGAGCGGCAAATCCTATGGATTGGGGGAAGGAGAAGATGGGTTTGGGTTTGATACCTTTCGGGAAGGAGACGAGGAGCTCGTCATGGTGCGGTGGGTTCTTGGGGGAGGGAGGGAGGCGAACAAGGGGAGGGGTAAGAGAACGGCTGAGCAGTCGGCTATTCGGCCTTCCTTGGATGCTTTTTTTTTTCTCCCTAATTTTCTTCATATCTTTCTAGCTTTTGTTTTCTTTTAAGAACAGATGGTGCTAAGGGCATATAGTATATGCATACTGTAGGATCGAAATATATTAACATAGCAATCAGAGGGATGAATGATTGCGTAGAAACTAATATCAAATTTTTAATGATTTTTTTACACACCCCCAATTTCAACTCAAATTAATTGGAGACCAGTTCACGCAGTCAGCGAACAGTCGGGAGACCAGTTCACACAGTTGGAGAGCAGTCGGGAAACCAGTTCACACAGTTAGAGAGCAGTCGGAGACCAGTTTCGAAGTTGGAGAGTAGTCGGGTGACCACTTTCGCAGTTGGAGAGCAATCGGGCGATCAGTTTCCGCAATTGGTGAGCAGTCTGGCGACCAGTTCACAAAAACAGTAATTTTCGAAGATCTAACCATTGGATTGATGTGAAATTTTAATTGTAGACACTAGATTCAATTGAGAAGCTAACCCAAACAAAAAGATATAGTACTCCAAACAAAAAGAGTACAAACCCTAAAACCTAGCTCACTATAAACAGGAGACGCCCCCCTATTTATATTGAGCAAACATTAAGAGATTGAATACAACTCTACTTCCAACATGGAAAGAGTCTGTATACATCTCAACCTGGTCCAACGTGGCCAAAAACAACTTTTGCATGCATGTACAGCCTACATACTGTAATTATGTGACTAACCAGCCTCCATGTGCATGTTCTCTAACCCGAACGTCCCGCATGACATCCTCGATCACCAAGACCTCGATTCCTCCCTGAATCTAGTCCCGAACCTCAGTTCCTCTATGAAACTAATTCCGGTCCACGACCACGTTCACCCTCGAGCAACACCTGCTCATGAATAAACAAGAAACAAATTCGAGCACAAATCCACGACTTGACTCAAAGTCAATCCATGCAACCACTCACACGAGCGCCTTGCATCAAGCAAAATCATCATCATGCTATCACCAGCATATCGAATAATCATTTGACACAGCACATGCACAAGCACCACACATGCTATAACCAAAACAACTTTGCAATGCCAATTTCATTACTCAGCCAATTTTTCAGCACATGATTTCACAATCTCCCCCTTGATTAAAACATTGGCAACACCATTTAGAATGAACATTGACATTCACCTCACAAGAAAATTTTTAAGAAATTTTATTTTAAAACCAAAAGGCAAAGTGAAAAATCTCCCCCTAAAAGGAAGAAATAATCTCTCCCTAAAAAGAAGAAAAAATGTCGTGAATGTGCAATATGTGTCCAAAACCTCCAAATTTCTCCCCCTTTGACAATGGATTCATCAAGAATACAGAAGAGAGAACAAAATCTTTTTGTTTATTTTTAATTTGATTTTTTTATGTACTGAGCATTATAAATCATGCACAAATGTAACAAATTCATCACCAAGTCATGCTATCAAAAATACTTGCACCCTCAAATCTATACATAAACAATGTAGAGTAAGCATAACTAGAAATCAAGTACTATTAACGATTTTTTGCATGGCATGATCTCCCTTTCTCAACAATCTTAAAACCTGAAAACATTGAATTTTTGTGCATTTTATTTGTGTTGGAAAAACTGATTCATTAATTGATTGCAACAATAACAATTGCAAGGAATTACATGCATCATCAGTCTTACTTTTCAGCCATGCCAAGCAATCACAAGCTTAAGGTTTTATGGTTTCGGTCATACACAACCTCTTCTAAGTTCATATCAAAGTGCAATAATACGCAGTCTCGTAAAGAAAAAGTGTGATAGTACATAACCTTGTTCTTGTATTTATCAACAATCACTCTTTAAGCTTTAGCACTTAACTTTCATATTTAGCACTTTTTGAGCAGGATTAAGATAGCCAAGAAAGTTCAACCATGACAAGATTTAATTCAAGTTTTCATTCCATTTAAATAGTCATGCCATAAACTACACCATATATGCATGAACATAAAGTTGCAAAGATCTTGAAACATAAACATGGCTTCAAATGATATATATGTATGAAATACAATGCTCAGTATTTTTTCATTGTTTTTCATTTTTTTATTTTTCATTTAAGAAACACACAAAATAAAAAGCATGTTACAAAAATATCATAAAAACTTCAAAAACTCCCCCTCAAAAATAACCCATCAGATGAACCAACCCAAGTTCTCCCTGAATAAAAGTAAAACGAGAAGAAGACAAAGGTTTTGTGAAAATGTCTGCCAATTGATGTTCGGTATCCACATGATGAAGCACAATATTTCCCTTTTCTACATGATCTCTAAGAAAGTGAAATCTGATCTTAATGTGTTTTATTCTAGAATGTTGCACATGGTTCTTAGCAATGCATATTGCACTAGTGTTATCACACAAAAGAGGAACACTATCCAAATTAACCCCATAATCTTTAAGTGTAGCTACTATCTAAAGAATTTGAGAACAACTAGCAGCAGCCACATATTCAGATTTAGCAGTTGATTGTGCAACAGAAGATTGTTTTCTAGATGACCATGCAATAAGAGAATTACCCAAGAAATGACATGAGCCAGATGTACTTTTTCTATCAATTCTACAACATCCAAAATCAGCATCAGAGAATGCTCTTAAACTAATACATGAGGAAGCAGAAAGCCATACGCCAAAGTCTTGAGTACCATGGAGATACCTGAAAATCCACTTAACAGCTTGTCGATGTGAAACACGTGGGGAAGTTTGAAAGCGAGTACACAAGCACACAGCAAATTGAATATCCGGCATTGATGCAGTGAGATATAACAGTGAACCTATCATGCTTTTATATTCCTTTTGATTAACCATCTCACCATCTTCATCCGGATCAAGTGTGTAAGTGCCTCCCATGGGTGTCATGATTGGCTTGCAGTTTTCCATCCCAAAACGACGAAGCAAATCTTTTGTGTACTTACTTTGATGAACAAAAGTATATTCCTTCGTTTGTTTGATTTGCAGTCCCAAAAAGTAAATTAACTCACCCATCATACTCATCTCAAATTTCTTCCTCATAGTTTCTGAAAACTTAGACACTAAAGTATGAGAGGAACCACCAAAGATGATATCATCAACATAAATCTAAACGAATAGTTGATCAGTGCCTTACTTGAGTAAAAAGAGAGTTTTGTCAACTTTTTCCATTGGAAACCCCTTTTCAAGTAAAAATGTTTTTAACCTATCATACCATGCTCTAGGGGCTTGTTTTAATCCATACAAAGCTTTTGACAATATGAACACATGATCTGGATACTTGGGATTTTCAAAACCAGGTGGTTGCTTAACATATACCTCTTCATTAATGTAGCCATTTAGAAAAGCACTTTTCACATCCATTTGATACAATATAAAACCTTTAGATGCAGCAAATGCCAAAAGAATTCTAATGACTTCAATTCTAGCAACAGGAGCAAAGGTTTCATCAAAATCTAAACCTTCAACTTGAGTAAATCCTTGAGCAACCAATCTAGCTTTATTCCTAACAACAACACCATCCTTACTTTGTTTATTTTTGAAAACCCATCTAGTTCCAATTATATTAAAATCAGGAGGAGATGGAACAAGTTTCCAGACTTTATTACACTCAAAATTCTCTAATTCTTCGTGCATGGCATTGATCCAAGATTCATCAGTTAATGCATGAGATATATCTTTGGGTTCAAAAGAAGCAACAAAGCAGAGTGAGCATGAGAATCAAGAGCAATAAACCTACTTTGTCATTTGTATGCCATGATTTATTGTCACCTTAGATTGGTTCACTATGGTTGTTTAATATTAAAATCAACATGGGTTGGTTAAACCGTATTAGTATGCTTAGCCATGACACATCATCACATGTACTTCAATCATTAATATTTAATCTTGACTAATGGAATATAGAACATGATTATGAACTTGTGTGTCAGGTGTAGTCACACGATGAGATTGAGTTGTTGTGACGAGGGATATCATGCAACGATGTTGAATTGTTGATGGCACGTGATGTGTGGTAATCATTTAGATTGGGGCAAGTGGCATTGTGCCAAAGTGGGCCGAAGGACAGAGGGTATGTGGAAATCTTGCCCTAGTCATCTTAAGGGCTTAACCTTGCAAGCTTTTAACCTGAGTCAAATATACAACCACATGTCCATGCAAAAGAGGTTTCTTGGATGTGGTAACAAGTCCCACCAATGTTAAAATCTTAGCGGGTAGTACTGGGCTAAGGTAGAGCTTTTGTAAAGGCTTTGTCATGATCTCTTTGCCGACACACTAAAGTAAGTGTGTTAATAGTTTGGCAACAAGAGATGGTCATGTCGTGTGGGTAAAGTGCATAACCTCTGCAGAGTGTAAATCTATTCGAATAGTTATGCTCGTGGTATTGAGTAATACTCGGGAATTATAGTGAATGGTTAGATTTTTGCAAAATAAACTTGGGATGAATGGCAGGTTGCCATGGGAGGTTGGAAACATGACTTAGGGTTGGAAAACTCGGTTTACATGGAAAATGCTAAAATTACTATTTACTGCTATTTGTTTTACTATCTTTACAACCTATTTATTGTACTTGTTCATAAATGCTGTTTTATTGCAAAATAGCCATACTAACCATTCCTTTGGAATAAGCTTTGCATATAGTTATATAGAATTACATTTTGTGCATAACTTGTTGAGTACTTTAAGTACTCACCCTTGCCAATATCAACATCACCAGTTGAGGAGTCTAGACTAGCGCTGAAGGAGAAGTACTAGGAGGAGACGAATGCTTGGGGTGTGAGCCTTGTCAGTTGCCTATGGTATACTGAGAGGTTTATATATGTTTTTGATTCCGCTGCAGTTTAATTTGTTATTCAGCTTTGTGAGGCATAGCCATGTAAGTTAATCATAAGGTCATTCAACTAGTAATATTTAATATATGATGTCTTTTATTTTGTTTCCGCTGTGTATGATTGTGATATTTACCAATGTTGAGCTTATGTATACTAGTGTGATCTTGAACTAGTACAGTATACACAGATGGTTCGGATTTGCGTATTTGGATCCTGACACAGCGAAAGCTGCAAGGCTTGAGAAAATTGAAATATGAGCAAAGATTTTATTACTGCCTGAACAATGGACTCCAGAGTCTGGGCTGGTGACTGCCGCACTTAAGCTGAAGAGGGAGCAGTTAAAGACCAAATTTAAAGATGATCTAAACAAGCACTATCACTGAGCCAGTAAGAGACATAACTTTGGCTACATTATCAGCAAAACCTATGGTTTCTGAAGCTCTTGTGTTGCCACTCCTTAATTTGCAGTTAATAATTGTGTATGTTTGCTAATCTGGAGTCTGTAAAGCTTGTATGCTGTGTTTCAGCTTGTAGCCAGATTCTTAATGTTATGACTGGACACAATGGGAACACGGACCACTTTATTTTTGCGAATTTCAATTGTTTTGGATTTCTTGAATTGGTGAGATTTGCATCCTCTCTTCTTCCAAACGATCATGGGGAAATATCCTCCCAAGGGCCAAGGGATGTGCTCCCACGGGGATCCCATGTGTCAAAAACAAACCCACTCAGGATTTCCCTGCCTTAGTATCAAAACAAGGCCTAAATGTTATTTTTTGCTTTTGTGGACAGTAGACAGTCCAATCGGTGTACTAATGATACTACACCACCTGGATTGAACAAGTATGTAGTAGTATATCATCATCATTATTGGCTGAACTGTGAGACTCAAGAATGTTATGCATGTTGCTGAACAAAGAAATCATACACTTTTCCACATCGACACTGGGATCATCGGGTTCTAGCCGAATTGCCGCCGCCGCAATCTCACGGCTAATCATCTGACACATTGGGATGGATGGATCATCAGTTGGAGTCGTCGGTGGGCATCCAATATCTGTTGGTGAGCCAGATGGAGTCGGCGACGGCCTTGGCACCGTCGTGGTTGCGGTGCCACGCGTAGTAGGCGTGCGTCCTGTTTTTTATCTCCAGCGTCGCGTGCCCAAAGCTCGCCTCCCTGAACGCAGAGTAGCTCGGTTGTGGCTGCGTGAAGCTGCATTTGCATAAAATTTGCGTGACAGAGGTCACAAGAGTAAAATTTACTCCAGTTGTTGGGAACCGCTTCAAGTAAGGGTTGAATTTAGAGTTCAGCGAAAGATGGATGCCCTACGTACTTGTTAGCGATGCCTTCGATGTTGCCTCCGTCGCCGATGTTGACGTAGATGGGCGCATCCAGGTTATGAGTAGGCGTCGACTTGCCATTGACGATATTGTACTCGATGTTGGAGAACCGGCGCTGCATGTATATCAGTATATATACGAGGAGAAGGAAGGAACAATTAAGCAGGAGAAACATATATACAAGTGTTAATTCTTCGCTCATCGAGAGAGATGTTTCTGACACATCAGTAGGGATGAATCGACGTACGCTGCGCTCGTAGGAGTGGACATGGCCTGCAAGAACGAGGTCGACCCTGGCGTCGACGAGCCACTGCTCGAACTGGACTCGCATGGTCTCGCCCTCCATGTAGTGGTAGCTGTTGCTGTTGTACCAGGGCGAGTGCATGAGCACGATGAGCCACGGCGTCTCCTTCCTGTCCACCCGTGTCGTCAGCTCCTCCCACAGCCACATCCACTGCGGCGTGTACTTGCCGTAGGAGGAGTAGGACGCCAGCACGACGATGTGCGCCGACGCCATCTTCACCGAGTACCAGAACGGCTCCGTGCTGCCGGCCGCCCTGAACGGCGTCGGGTACCTGTGCGTGAACGGCTTGAACGGCGTCGTCTCGCCCTGCATCGATCCAGTCACATCACGTCAGCCATGCATGGCTAAGCCTCCCCGGAGCTGATTGACAGCAGGCGAGTGTTGACGTATATACGATCTCCGGCGCGAAGTCGAGCTCGTGGTTGCCGGCGACCCAGATCCACGGCTGGTAGGCGACGCTGCGCTCGGCGAAGCGGGCCCACGTGTCCCAGCGGTTGTTGTCGTGCAGCGGGTAGTGGTCGGCGTAGGAGAGGTCGCCCATGAAGAGCACGGCGTCGCCGCCGTTGGCCTCGTAGTGCGACAGCGTGCTGTTCGAGTCGAACGTCTGGCCCAGGTCGCCTGCACGCGCTTGCACGTACGTACACATTGTTCACCACGACGCCCAGCTTAATTAATTATCAGTGCTAATTAGTACCGCTACTAATACATCATTCAGTACTCACAGGCCATCAATTCTAGAGTGTTTTTAAGTTTGTGTGCTTCATTAAGAGGGCTAACAAAAGCTTAAAATTTAATTATGGGAATTGCTAAATGGCACTAGCTAGAGTGTTTTTTAGTTTGTGAACACTCAAATTTTTTATCAATAGAGTACTTAAATGAGAACAGGGGAGATAAATTGATTCCATATCAATTGGATCCAGATTTAAAAGCTCAAAATTTGAATGTTATTTACCAAGAAACACTTAGAATCTTTCTAGACACCCCCACTAATTATTACAGAAACTAGAGTGAAGCACATAAGGGAGCAAACAGGCAGCCTTAGCCACCTGCCAGTACTCTTCTTCGATTACCTGCATCCTAAGAAATGATATTAAACACCTCTGAGTAAGGTCAATCCATTTGTGGCAGTGGCAGTTTTGGGAGGGACGGATGTACGTCGTCTCCGTCGGTAGTAGATGGCCGGCAGTACGCTCCTCTAGTCTAGTCAACACGGCAACGCTCGAGTCTTTTTCTCTTCTTTTTATCGATACTTGAGAGAAAAATTCAGACTTTGGTAGCTACCTGGTAGAGTGGTAGCAGTAAGTACTATCTAGTTGACGTGCGGTGGAAACAGTATGCACACCATACCAGTCAACAACCACTACTACAGGAGCTGGGCTGGCTTTGCTTTGCAGCTAAAATTATTGTGTGGCCTTGTGTTCTCCAAACTTTAAGAACATTAATTATATATTTATTTAGTTATTTCCCAAAATTTAAAAACATTGAGGAGCATTGGATGCCACGATTACAATGGCAATGCTCGATCCTGACGAGCCGTCTGTTTGTAGTCATATGCTAATGAAGACAGAGGTACCTGCATAGATTACACTGCCTAGCTTAAACATGAATAAATACGGTGCTAAATTCAGTCGTTGTTTCCTCTCCTCTCAACTCTAGAACCGAAGTACTAAACCATGAACGAAATTATGAGCAGTACGTACAGGGATCATACCATATGCAGCATATCTGCTTACTCTAGTCAATGCAAAAGGACAGAGAAGATCAAGGTGGTGGCATGGTCGACGTCCCTTACCTATGAGTCCAAACTTGAAGGGCACATCAGGGCCGGGCTTGGGAGGAGTCGTGAACCAGAAGGTCCTCACGGTGTGGCCGAACCCCATGGCGTAGTGGTACTTGGTGCCATGCTGCAAGGCACAGGGCATCGGTTTCAGTATCGGCGCCATGGCAGTCGTTCCTCTGAGCTCTCAAGTCTGATCGCCACCATCACGTACGTACCTTGAGGTGCTTGAGTGTGCAATGGTGGATGAAGCCGGAGGTGTAGTTGAAGTAGTCGTAGCGCGCGTGCGTGCCCTCAGCCCGGAGCTTCAGCTTGTCCCGCGCGTAGCCGTACATCACCGTGCTGTTGCCCAGCTCGTTCGCCGTCACCCACGACACCAGCATCGCCGTGCCCGTCTGGTCACCCAGCGTGATGTGCACCTAGAGCACCGAAGAAGACGGGGGAGATTTTCACATGACCAAGCTAAAGATCACACGACCACGGCGGGCGAATCCCTGCACCGACCTGCTGCGGAGCATTGTACCCCGGCGGCACGCGGAAGACGTCGGCGCCGAGCGGCATGTCGACGGTAGCCTCCAGCTTCCGCCGGTACTCGCTGGTGACCCCGGCATCGGCGCACGTCGCCGCGGCGAGGAGCACGGCGATCGCAAGAAGGCTCAGGTGCCGGCGAGGCCCCAACATGGTGCACCGCGCTCTGTTTCCTTCGCTCCCTCCCCTGTTTCCAACAAGTGCAGTGCAGGTGTTGCTGTTCAGGAACGGTGCGTCCACCGGCGACAGGTTACTATTTATAGTGTTCGAAACATTTTCTCTACTAATATAAATTTACAGTTGGTGGCAGCAGTCCGTTCTTCCTAACTCCCCGTCATATCTCCAAAAATATTCGGTCATTATAACAAATTATTCTTTTCTAATTTACAACTAGCCATATCTTTCTAAATATGGCTGATTATTATGGCAAAATCCCTGATTATTGCTGGTAATTAATAATGACCAATCATTCCTTTTTGTAAATCAGGAAAGAATAATTAGCCCTTTCTCCGAGGCGTGACCATGCGGCCATGGCATGCGTGGACGAAGTGGGCGGCGAGGAAGCGGACTCCTGACATGCTTGCTGCAGCATGGCGAGAGGAAGAGGCGTGAGTTGGTAATATAAATTGCAAAAAGGGATAAAAATAATTGATTGATTTTTGAGATTGGTAACATATATTGCTACGTATAATATATTTGGTTTTAATTTATACCGGAGAAGAAACCATAAAAATTTTTGTAATCGGGAGAAATAGATGTTTGTTTTTGTAGCACATTTTTTTTTATTGCTTGACCTCTATGTTTCGTTACCAATTTTATTTTTCGTAGCAACGCACGGACATTGATCTAGTAGTTTCTGAAAAGTAGGTTTTGAGTGTTTGACATAACAACCTGTTACTCTTTAAACTAAAGGCGATTACAGGTTGTGCCATTGGCATGGCATAAAGACCTCACTTTCTCATCGATTTAGCTCCGCCTTTTTCTCGAGGTTGCTGACGATGATTGAGATCACATACAACTAGATGGTAGCTTCGGCTTTCAAATTCAGTAGCCTTGATCTTGCGCAATCCCAAAAGCCGGCCCTGCTGCCAAGATTAGGATTTGCGGTAATCATTTAGTGGTTGACTAGTATTACTAGCACCTATTAGAGTATATCTAGATTGTATAGCTGGATATTGTTGTACATGCCTTTTTTAGCTCCTCAGATTGAGGTCTCTCTGTAACTTCCTTATCCTGGCATTGCCCAGCTATATATGAGAGGCCACCCCTCATCCAATGTGTGTGGTGTTTGCCCTAATATCTCTCTACATAGTATCAGTTTTTGTTACGATCCTCCACCCAGTCTTGCGGTGATCGCCTCCTCTACGACGTCGCCCTTGTTATTCTTTCCTCGATCCGATCTACTCGACGTCGCCATCATGTCGACTACATCCATCACGTCTTCAGCTCTTGCCGATGGCGCTCTCTCCGCGACTGGCCCCACCACCGTCGCTCCGGTCTTCCTCAACCCCTACGCCACTGTCGCCATCAAGTCGCACGTCCTGGTCACTTTGGAACTGAAGAACTCCAACTACAACAAGTGGTCCTCCTTCTTCCATGCCATGTGTGGCAAGTTCGGCCTCTGTCGACTTTGTCAGCAGCTCCGCCCTACCGCCTCAAGACCCTCGGTGGGCAGCCGGTCGTTGCTCCGCTCGGAGTTGGTTGTTTGGGTGAGATCGATGATGTCCTTGATCTTGCCATGGAACCTGATCAGGATGCTCGCACCCTTTGGGTCGCCATCGTTGATCTCTTTCAGGCAAACAAGGAGCCTCGTGCCATCTTCCTCAGCCACCAGTTCCACTCAATGACTCAAGGCGATGCTTCCATCTCGGAGTACTGTCAACGCATCAAAAGTGCCACCGACTCCCTCCGTGATGTTGGCCATGGCGTCACTGAGTCCCAATTGGTTCTCAACTTGCTACGCGGCCTCAACCCCCGTTACTCCAACACTGCCGACGACATCGCCAATATGCCTGTTCTTCCAACATTCGCCAAGGCTCGCTCCATGTTGGTGCTCAAGGAGCTAAACATGGCCAATGAAGCAAAAGTGGCTGCCGATACTGCTCTTTTTGCTGCAGGTTCTGCCTCCTCCCACTGCTCCGGTACTTGCAACTCATCCTCCGCATCTTCTGGTAGTAGCTCTTCGTCATCATCGCGTGGTGGTCGTGGCAACCATCGTGGCGGCCGAAGCCAGCACCAGGCTCCCTTCCAGCAGCTTCATGGATAGCTTCCCTCCAGCCCATGGGTTTGCTTCAACCCCTTGGCTATGCAACAGGGCGCGCCTACTTGGCGTGGCTCCGACTCGGTCCACATTCTCAGGCCAATGCCGTCTTTGCTCCCGCTCAGATGTCACCATCACCACCGGCCAATTCTTGGGACCAGGCCAGACTCATTGATGCCCTTAATCAAATGTCCATGCAGCCAACAAGTCCTTGGGTGATGGATACAGGGGCTACTTCTCATATGACCTCCACTGATGGTATAATTCGGTCCCGTCGCCCTCCATCTCATTCTCTTATCACTGTCGGTGATGGTACTACCATCCCTGTTATCTCTTGTGGTCATTCTGTTTTGCCTACATCATCCACTAATTTTACTTTAAAAAATGTCCTTGTCGTTTCTTCCATTGTTCGTAATCTTCTTTCCGTTCGACAATTCACTCATGACAATTCTTGTTCTATTGATTTTGATCCTCATGGTTTTTCCATTAAGGACCTCCGAACCAGGCGCGTGATTCTTCGCTCCAATAGTACCGAAGATCTCTACACCATCCCCATCAACCTCACCTCCGCTGCTGCTCAAGCCAACATCGCCCTGTCGACCACCCTCTGGCATCAGCGCCTCGGTCATCCGGGTCCCGCCGTCCTCACCACCATGCAAAATAAGGACATTATCTCATGTAATAAAACAGCACGCTCTGCTTGTCATTCCTGCCGGTTGGGCAAGCATGTTCGCCTGCCTGTTAGTTCTTCTACTTCTAGTACGTCTGCACCTTTTGAACTTGTCCACTGTGATGTTTGGACATCACCAATCACTAGCATTTCCGGCTACTCCTACTATTTGGTGTTACTTGATGATTTCACACATTTTTGTTGGACTTTTCCGCTTCGCCGCAAATCTGAAGTCTACCACCACATTGTCGCTTTTCTTCGCTTCGCTCACACCCAGTTCAGCCTGCCTCTCAAAAGTCTTCAGGCTGACAACGGGGATGAGTTTGTCAACAGCGCCCTCACCACATTTCTCGCATCCCATGGCATCATATTGCGCCTCTCCTGTCCACATACCTCCCCACAAAACGACAAGGCTGAACGGCTTCTCCGCACGCTCAACAACTCCGTCCGCACTCTTTTGCTTCATGCGTCCATGCCCTCTGCATATTGGGCCGAAGCACTCGCTACAGCCACCTATTTGCTAAACCGCCAGCCATCCTCTGCCATAAACAATGCCATTCCATACTCCCTCTTGCACGACAAAATTCCTGACCTTCATCATCTTCGCGTTTTTGGCTACCTTTGCTATCCTAATCTCACAGCCATTTCTCCTCATAAACTGGCTCCGCGCTCCACCGCTTGTGTTTTTCTCAGGTATCCATCTTCTCATAAAGGATATCGATGCCTGGATCTCACTACCAAACGCATCATTATATCCCGTCATGTCATTTTTGACGAACACATTTTTCCGTTTGCAGCTGCTTTGCCTCAACCTGCACCTGGTTCTCTCAACTTTCTTGCAGATGATACCGTTGAGCTCATGCCTGGCGCTGTGCTTCCAGTCATGCCTGCTCCGCTCCATGTGGATGTTGAGCAATCACGCTCTTCTGCGATAGCTCCGTCCCGTGTGGACATCGAGCAATCGCGTCCTTCTGCGACAGCTCCATTCCGTGTGGACGTTGAGCAATCGCGCTCTCCTGCGGGAGCTCCGCCCTGTGTGGACGTTGAGCGACCGCCTTGCTCTTTGGCAGCTCCGTCACGTGCCACCGATACGCGGCCGACTGTTGATTTGATCACCAACACCACGGGCGGGCCTCAGTTGGCCTCCGCGGACGTTGGGTCTTCTCTGCCCAGTCGGTTCGTGGCCTCGTCAGAGCCTGATGTTGTTGCCCACAACGCAGGAGCGGTGTTCGCGCGTCCGGCTCCCGGTCCTCACTTGATGGTTACTCGTGCCCGGTCCGGCATCGTGAAGCCCATCACTCGGATGAATCTTTCAGCCACACATGTCTCCATCTCTCCAATACCGACGAATTATCGTAGCGCTCTCACTGACGCCAACTGGCGTGGTGCGATGGCCGAAGAATTCAAGGCATTGGTTGACAACAACACTTGGCGTCTCGTTCCTCGGCCTCCCGGTGCCAATATCGTGACGTGCAAGTGGGTCTTCAAGCACAAATTTCACTCCGACGGTACCCTAGCCCGTCACAAGGCCCGCTGGGTCGTCCGCGGGTTCTCGCAACAACACGGCATCGACTACGACGAGACTTTCAGCCCAGTGGTCAAGCCAGCCACCATTCGGGTTGTTCTCAGCATTGCTGCCGCTTGTGCCTGGCCCATCCATCAACTCGACGTGAAGAACGCCTTCCTCCATGGCAATCTCGAGGAGACAGTTTATTGTCAGCAACCGTCGGGCTTCATCGACCCATCCGCCCCCGACAATGTCTGCTTACTGCAGAAATCTCTCTACGGCTTGAAACAGGCTCCACGGGCTTGGTACCAGCGCTTCGCCACTTACATTCAACGCCTGGGCTTCATTGCTTCTACCGCAGACACGTCACTTTTTATTCTCCAAGATGGAACCCATCTTGCCTATCTCTTGCTGTATGTCGACGATATTATTCTGACAGCCTCCTCCGACGGACTTCTCCAGCGCATTACCAAGCTCCTGCACTCTGAGTTTGCTATGACAGATCTTGGTGACCTTCATTTCTTCCTCGGCATCTCCGTCACCCGATCATCTGAAGGCTTGTTCTTGTCCCAACGACAGTATGCTCAAGATCTCCTTCAGCGCACTGGTATGGCTGAGTGTCACCCCACCTCGACATCCGTGGACACTCATGCTAAGCTGTCCGCCATTGCTGGTGCACCGGTTGCTGATCCCTCGTCTTATCGAAGCATTGCGGGGGCTCTTCAGTACCTCATGCTGACTCGTCCAGATTTGGCCTATGCCGTGCAGCAAGTATGCCTCTTCATGCATGACCCTCGCGAGCCGCACCTTGCGCTGATCAAGCGTATTTTGCGATACGTCAAGGGTACTATTTCCACCGGCCTCCACCTCGGCACCTCTTCGCCCACATCCCTCACTGCGTATTCTGACGCGGATTGGGCTGGCTGTCCTGACTCACGGCGTTCTACATCCGGATATTGTGTTTTCCTTAGTGAAAACCTCGTCTCTTGGTCCTCCAAGTGGCAAACCACCGTCTCCCGTTCTAGCGCGGAGGCTGAATATCGTGCCGTTGCTCATGTCGTTGCCGAATGTTGTTGGCTTCGCCAACTCTTGCAGGAGCTTCACGCCCTGGTTACTTCTGCGACCATTGTTTACTGCGACAACGTCAGTGCCGTCTACATGTCAACCAATCTAGTCCAACACCGTCGCACGAAGCATATTGAGATTGACATCCACTTCGTTTGTGAGAAGGTTGCTCTTGGCAGGTTAAGTGTCTTGCATGTTCCATCGGCGCACCGGCCATGCGAATATTATGACAAAAATCCGCCCGTTCGATTATTCACGGATTTTCGGTCCGATCTTTGCGTCCGGAATCCTCCCGCGCGCATTGCAGGCGGGCATTAGAGTATATCTAGATTGTATAGCTGGATATTGTTGTACATGCCTTCTTTAGCTCCTCAGATTGAGGGCTTCCTTATCCTGGCATTGCCCAGCTATATATGAGAGGCCACCCCTCTACAGCACCTTCGAGCCCAAATACTGCTGCCATCACTCAAATCATCCTTTCCTTTTCTGAACTGTTACAAGCAGTATTCTTGGACAGTTAAAATGCTAATATTTGCGATGTTAGCTGTTATGCTACAAAGTTACATACGACATGCATGTACGTAGCAGTAGCTATTACGCTAATCTTTTCTCTTTCATTTTCTGAACTACTACTAGTTTCTTTGCAGGAATCATCATCTCTGACGTGCCACCGCCACATTTCAAGCTCAACGGCATGGAGTCCTAAATAAACAGACGGCAAAATTTGACCGAGGTATGCAGACCACGATACTAATAAAGTTTTCATTCTGCTTGATCGCAAGATCAAAAAAAAAAGTGATCTCACATTCATTTTGGTACAATGAAAAGGGGGAGAGCTCTGCGATCCAGGCTGGTAGCAATCAAAGTTTCTTTTTTCTTCTTTTTTGTTTTGTTTAAGGGCTGTGTGCTTCTTGTTAAGCAGAGGTCGGGAAAAATTTTAAGGACTTGTATCATCTTGATGTAATGTTCTTGAAATTAATAAAATCTTCCTTCATCTAAAAAAAACATTCATTTTGGTATAGTCCGACCAGCCGTTTTGGCTACGCTGGATAGCAAAGCATATTCCCATCCTCATGATGCTGCAATTCCCCAGTGACCAAATGGATGCTTAGTCTCACGAATGAGAGATGAATGTGCTAGCATTCAGTTATATGCGGAAAAGATCTTAGGAGTTACTCCACAATGTCCTTCGACATGGCGACATGCTTATTTTGGCGCAGAAGAAATCAGACAGACATTTTGAGTGTGGAGTGAGTACCATTTCACCATGCAGGCATCTTGAAAGTGGACTGCCAGATCGTTTCCGTTATTCTTTCAGCGAAAACAAAGGAAAACTTTTCGATTTCCGAGCCGAAAAGATTGATTGGCCATGCGTATCTTCGTTCCTCTTTTCCTCCATCTTTTTGCCAAATTCCACTTGACAGCAATGAAGAGATCGATGCACGTACGTACTATTCAGAGATCGAGCCACATAAAGGAGCAATCCCAATCAAATCGCCACTGACTATTGAAGCACGGACTTCTTTTGTGGGCTGAAATGAAATTACACGTTATTGTACAGCGATATGCTTTCTGCCCATTCTGCTGCTGCATGGTTCTAGATTAACTCTTTCAATTCCATGTGTATGTGTGTGTATATATATATATATATATATGATGCAACATATCCGGTGCAACTCCTCCGTAAAACCATATTACCAACTGACTAAAAAGTTTCAAAAATTCTGAAAAAATCATGGATGTACATCTCAACTTACCCCACCTACATATAAAATTTCATGATCAAATTCATCCTATCCTAGCGGGTACAAAAAAACAAGCAGCAAAAATGAATAGTGATGAACAGTAAAAATCACTGTTTTTTTGTAGCTGCTAGTATAAGATGAATTTGATCATGAAATTTTATATGTAGGGTGTTGAGATGTACATCCATGATTTTTTCAGAATTTTTGAAACTTTAGAATTCAGTGCACGATATTTCACGAGAGGGTGATTGCGAGATATTTTCCATATATGATTTCATACTCTTAAGTATGCGTCGTACTCTCACCTTCAATATACCATTTAAATGATATTGTTATACCTCTTTATCCTTTTGAGTATACTCTAATACTAATTATAAGATACTCTAAAGTGAGTTCCACGAAAATTTTCATTAAAGTCCACCCTTTATAGCAATATTTATTTATATATTCCTTTTTACATATGGAAAAGGCTATGTAGTAAAAAATAAAAGGTTCTGATGAAATTTTTTTAACTATATTGGTTTGGAGTATTTTATAATTATTATTGGAGTATACGAAAGTGATAAAGGAGTATAAACCATTCATTTAAGTGGTACATTAGAGGTGGGAGTATGGAAAAAGCTTTATATATAGAGTAAATTGCTTATTTGCCACTGAAAATTGGCCGGTTCCCCAACCTGCCATCGCGAAGATTGTCTTCCCTCCATTGCCATCCGATCTCAAATTGCCTTCCCAAAATGCCACCGCCGTCCATTTGGTCGTGGAATCGACCGCTTTCGGCACTTGAAAAAGACCGAAGTTGCCCAGTGCTAACTTGACGGCGAAATGAATTCAAAACATTTAAAAGCCTAGAAATATTTTATTTAAATTCTAAATAACCCAAGGAACCACTCCAAAAAATTTCATAAATTTTTGAATTTATTTAGTGCTTCTAAAAAATCAAATAAGCAACTCAAGGAACCACTCCAAAAAGGAATCGCTAAAAGATTTTTCCAGAAAATCACAGAGCTGCTCATGCTCTCAAATTTTTACAGAAATGTTAGTACTCTCTTAATATCATCTCCAAAAATTTTCATAAAATTCTAAACACATTTGATAGATTTAAATTAGGCAATTCTTTCATTAAGACAGAATCACTAAACGATTTTTCCAGAAAATCATAGAGTTGCTCATGCTCTCAAATTTTTACAGAAATGTTAGTACTCTCTTAAAATTATCTCCAAAAATTTTCATAAAATTCTAAGCACATTTGATAGATTTAAATAGGGCAAG
Organism: Guadua angustifolia; assembly: GCA_036346375.1. Classification (NCBI taxonomy): domain Eukaryota; kingdom Viridiplantae; phylum Streptophyta; class Magnoliopsida; order Poales; family Poaceae; genus Guadua; species Guadua angustifolia. The sequence goes on along the minus strand of CM070511.1, from coordinate 1,661,666 downwards.
ACACTCAAAAGGAGGGCAATTTAGTCTTTTTCAGTGTCAACTAATCTGGCCAGTTCACAGCCAAATGGACGGTGGCATTTTGGGAAGGCAATTTGAGATCGGATGGCAATGGAGGGAAGACAATCTTCAGCGATGGCATTTTGGGGAACTGCCAACTTTCGATGGCAAATAAGCAATTTACTCTTATATATATATTGGGACATATTCGGTGCAAACCATTCTTACAGTGAAAACTCCGTGAAAACCATCTATAAAAGTTTTAAAAAATTCTCAAAAAATTACCATATGTAGGGGAGGTGAGTCTCTACAATCCTGCAAAATTTGAAAATGAAAACTTAATCGCATTTGAAAGATATAAAAAAGACAAATTTATCTTTTTCATATCTTTTAAATGCGATTGAGTTTCATCTTCAAATTTTGCAGCATTGTAGAGGCTCACCTCCCCTGCATATGGTAATTTTTTGAGAATTTTTCAAAACTTTTACGAGTGGTTTTCACGGTAAGGGTGGTTTGCACCATATATATGAAAATGGTTTCATACACCTGGGAGTACGTACTCCCACCTTTAATATACCCCTTAAATGATATTGTTATACCTCTTTATCGTTTTGAGTATACTTTAACATTAATTATAAGATACTCCAAAATGAGTTTGATAAAAAATTTAATCAAAGTCCACTCTTTATAGCATAATTTGTATATACACCTTTTACATAAGGAAGAGGGTATATAGCAAAAAAATAAAGGGCTTTAATGATTTTTTTTCAACCATAACGCTTTGGAGTATATAAGAATTATTATTAGATTATACCGAAAGTGATAAAAGAGTATAACACGTTCGTTTAAGTGGTATATTGGAGATAGAGTACGGAAAGGCTTCATATATATATATATATATATATATATATATATATATATATATATATATATATATATATATATATATATATATATATATATATATATATATATATATATATATATATATATATATATATATATATATATATATATATATATATATATATATGAATGCTCTTTGAGCACGGATCCTTCAGGTTTCTCATGATGAGTTTGCAAAATCCGTGATAAAAATATTCAATCCGAACTGCTCATCTTCTTCATCTTGTTGAAATGTAGCTATAGACCAAATTTCGTATTTTTTTGAATTTGTTTACTATTTTTTTTGCATTTTCTAAAATCAGCGATTGAACATTTTTATCACGGATTTCGCAAACTCATCGAGAGCACATTAGCATTTCTCTCTCTCTCTCTCTCTCTATATATATATATATCTTGCATAGGCTTCATATATATATGTCTACTAATATAAATTTGCAGTTAGTGGCAGCGGTTCGTTCTTCCTAGCCCACCCACCCCCCGCCATATCTCCAATAATGATCGGTCATTATAGCTAATTATTCTTTCCTGATTTACAGCCAGCCATATCTCTCTAAATATGGTTGATTATTATAGCAAAATCCCTGATTATTACCGGTAATTACCCGCCATATCTTCAATAATGGTGGTCATTATAGCTAATTATTCTTTCCGATTCTACGCTAGCCATATCTCTCTAAATATGATTGATTATTATAGCAAAATCCTTGATTATTCTTTGTAATTAATAGTGGCCAATTATTTCTTTTGTACTCTATATATGTTGTACAGTTTTCACAGAATCAATCAAGAGAATTCATTCAAGACCTCCCATGTCGAGAGGAAGAGGAACATGAACCGGTAATATAAATTGCAAAAAGGGATAAAAATGATTGATTGATTTTTGAGATTGGTAATATATATTGCTACGTACAATATATTTGATTTTAATTTATACCGAAGAAATCATAAAAACTTTTGTAATCGGGAGAAATAAATGTTTGATCTTGTAGCACAATTTTCTTTTATTGCTTGACCTTTATATTTTGTTACCAATTTTATTTTTCGTAGCAACGTACAGGCATTATCTAAGTAGAATCACACCGACATGCAGCATCTCCCATAACAGAATCATGGCAAACTGGCAACAATAGCCGCCTTATTAGCTAGCAAATGCACACTGTCGTACTTACATCCATCACATGATTCTGCTGCACATTAGTACATATATCAACATATATACATGCACGCATGGCGATGAAAAGAAACGAATCGATATCACCTACGCGCGCTTGGTGGAGCCGGAGTCGTCGTGGTTGGGCATGTAGTACCTGTTGGTGAACCACATGGTGTCGGCGGCGACCTTGGCACCGTCGTCGTTGCGGTACCAGGCGTAGTATGCGTGCGTCCGGTTCTTGATGTCCAGCACGGCGTGCCCGAAGCTGGCCTCCCGGAACGCCGAGTAAGCCGGCTGCGGCTCCGTCATGCTGTCGGCGAGCCCCTCGATGTTGCCGCCGTCGCCGATGGTGATGTACACTGGCGCGCGGCGGTCCCTCACCGGCGTGCACCTCCCGTCGGTGATGTTGTACTTTATGTTGGACACCCGGTAGCTGCGCTCGTATGCGTGGACGTGGCCGGCGAAGACGAGGTCGACCCTGGCGTCCACGACCCATTGCTCGTACTGCACCCGCATCGGCTCGCCCTCCATGTAGTGGAAGTTGTAGCTGTTGTACCACGGCGAGTGCGACGCCACGATCAGCCACGGCGTCTCGCTCCGGTTCACGCGCTTCAGCTCCTCCTCGAGCCACTTGTACTGCGGCGTGTACTTGCCGAACGCCGAGTAGGACGACAGCACGATGATGTGCGCCGACGCGAGCTTCACCGAGTACCAGAAGGGCTGCGACGAGCCGCTCGACCGGTGCGGCGTCGGGTACCGGTGGGTGAACGGCTTGAAGGGCGCAGTCTCGCCGAGCTCCGGCGCGTAGTCGACCTCGTGGTTGCCGGTGACCCAGATCCAAGGCTGGTAGGCGACGCTGCGCTCGGAGAAGCGGCCCCAGGTGTCCCAGCGGTTGTTGTCGTGGAGGGGGTGCTTGTCGGCATAGGAGAGGTCGCCCATGAAGAGCACGGCGTCGCCGCCGGTGGCCTCGTGGTGGGTCAGCGTGCTGTTGGAGTCGGGCGTCTGGCCCAGGTCGCCGATGAGGCCGAGCCGGAAGGGCACGTCGGGGCCGGGCTTAGGAGGCGTCGTGAACCAGAACGTCCTCATCGTGTGGCCCAAGCCCATGGCATAGTAGTACTTGCTACCATACTGCAAATCATGCATGCAACGCGCGCGCAAATTAACCACCACTCAAAACATGTACATCTTATCTTGTGTATATGTCAGTATATCCTCTAAAACAAGTACGTCAGTATATACGCTTAGCACTAGTACACTGTTGTATGTGGCAGAACTAGAAAATTTTCATTGAACATATGCACTTCTATATACAACTCTGTAGTTTTGTAGAGTGATTTAGTAAGACCATAGATCCAACAAATATATTTAAATTTTGGCGAGAACTAGCATCGGACGTCTGATCTCAGCATGTTTCGTCGGATGCTCGGCGCAACATTTTTTTTTCCAATATCTGCAACATTTTTTTCACGTGCACATTTCTACTGTTATTGAAGGAAAATGTTTCACACGTAGAATGTTGCAGCGATCCGGATCGATATTTCTACTGTTATCGAAGGAAAATATTTCACGTATAGGAAAAAAAATGTTTTACAAGTAGAAAAAAAATGTTGCAGCGTCCGGAAAATCGGACGTCCAACTCCTAGCAATTCCGTTAAATTTTACTAAAAGTACAATACAAATAGTTCTAGTTAAGATCTTAAAAATTCCAAACCATTAAAATTAGAATCAATTTCATCAATAAATTTAGTTTATTGAAGAGATAATCATGTAGCGCAATGTTATACGAATGCACAGTACCTCGAGGTTGGTGAGGGTGCAGTGGTGGATAAACCCGGAGGTGTAGTTGTGGTACTTGTATTGCGTGTGTGTGCCCTCGGCCGCGAGGTCGAGCTTGTCCATGGCGCGGCCGTACATGACGGTGCTGTTGCCGAGCTCGTCGACGGTGACCCAGGACACGGTCATGGCCGTGCCCGCCTGGTTGCCCAGCGTGATGTGCACCTGCTGGGGCGCGTTGTAGCCTGGCGGCACGGCGAAGACGTCGGCGTCCAGCGGCATGTCCTCCGCCGCCTCCAGCTTCCGCCGGTACGCGCTCGTCATGCCACGCGCCTCGACTTGCACGCCGACGAGGAACACGGCGAGCAGTAGTGCAACATTCAAGCGCAGACGAGGAAGGCGAACCCCCATGGCCAAACAGCACGAGACACACAAAGGGAGGGAGAGAGAGATATATATAGAAAGTGATGCGAGCTGGAGAGAGATCGAGGTAACCACACGTACCCGGCCTTAGCTGGTGTGGGCATTTGGTAAACTCTATTTTTTCGATTCGGTTTTTTTTCGGTTTAAAAATATTTTGGTTTGTAAAAAATAGCTAGCAAAATTTTCGGTTCAAATCCTTAAATCGAACCAAATTAACTGAAAAAATTCAGATAAGTTAATTCGGTTTTTCCAGTAAATCGAATTTCAGAACCATGATCAGGCTAGATGATGCCTAGATTTCATGACCTCCTAAGTAAAGCTCTACTTAAAAAGGAGTAAAGCTCTACTTAAAAAGAGTTTGGCTGCTGGCTGATAACAGTTAACATACAAACCTTGTAAGCACCTCTCAGCACATAAACGTTCACTAGCTTCCGCTGATCCATGCACCAAAACCTGGAAAAACATGAGAAGAGCTTCAGGATGATACAACAATTTTCTACACACAGGGCAATTAGCACTTAAACAAGCATAGCAACTGCAGGTAACTGAAATCACACTCACTAAATCACAATAAGGATCATCACAAAAAGGATAAACCACATGTCAGAAAAAAATATGCTAAACATGGAGCAATTATAAGTCGTCAAAACTGCAATTTTCAACTGAAGCCTCATACAAGTTTCAGTGGGGCCACATGGGCATGCGAGTACTGATTTTACAGAACGCCCTTCAGACCGACCTTCGAAGTCCATGACTGGAATTACAACTCCTGCGCATTTATCCTTGCTTTCTTTTATCAAGCATCCAAGCAAAGCCCAAGGAATCATATAAGGAACTGACCAAGAAGAAACCTGACCCTGGGAAATTGAAACCTTTATTACAGTTGGAGGGGGCTTCTTTTGAAACGAAGTAATTAAGCTGGAACAGAGTTGCAGAAAAGGATCGGAGAGATCAAAAATTCATAGTACAGCATGGAATATGCCAATTGTGTGTGTGTGCATACTGCATATATAGATCATCGTATCCATGGATATGATCAATTGAACCATAACGTGGGTGAAATTCAATTCATAGCAACTCTGGGACGACGACGACGACGACGGCCATCGGCGCGGATCGATCGATGGGGACGGCGCCGGTGTCGATTACATTACCCTTAATCAATGTACGTGGTCTCTTAGAGAGCGACCTGTCTGTTCTTTTCTCTCTCACTCTCTCCCTCTCCAGAATACATGCATGCATGATCACTCTCTATATATACAGACACACTTATACAGCGCAAGCCGCAGGCCACGTACCAGACGGTCCGTGTGTGTCTCTGTATAATGTCTCCTAGTCTGGGTGTAGTTACTCACCTTCCGATATACTACATAAACAAATTTGATATACTCTTTTATCATTTTGGGTATGCTTATAAACTAATTATAAGATATTCTAATATTAACAATATGAATAAATTACAAAGGAGTCAATAGTTTTAGCATATCTTGCAAATATTTTCATATATGTACATAAAAAGAAGTATGCCCTAAAAAATATACATACCATATCTAACAAGATGTACAAACCACATAGATGGTACGTATTATATATATAGCCATCAGGAAATCAATCATTCACACTAGTTCAGTACCCGTGCGTTGCTACGAAAAATAAAATTGGTAATGAAACATAAAGGTAAAGCAATAAAAGAAAATTTCACTATAAGATCAAACATCATTTCTCTCGATTACAAAAGGTTCTATGGTTTCTCCTCCGACATGAATAAAAATCAAATATATTGTACATAGTACATAAGGCATTCATGGTATTTGAACATATTAGAAATGATATTCTTGGTATACATTCTGGAAAATCTGAAAATAAAGTTACATTGCAACACAGCTTGGAGACAATGACTAAAGAAAGCTACACCCTACACGCACTGAAAAGATTGGCTTATATAGCAAGCGATTCTAGTTCAAAAGACTGGCTTCCAATAGAAAATACATTATCCTTGTAAAATAAAATTATCAAATCTGGCTTCCAACAGATATTACAATTATCTGATAAGTTCAGTTGTAACAAACTGAGAGATTGACAGAGAGTGTTATAACCACGGTCGATGGTGGGCACCCTGGTGGCCATCTAGATCGGGGCGCCTGTGTCCTCCTAAATCGTGTTCCTGCCGCCACCGCGCCTCGCCACCCTTCTGGAAGCTAACATCGGAGAGGACTCATGATGGCGGATAGGCGGCAGCAACCGAGCGCGAGGGCTCAAATGTGAACGTGAACCCATGCCAAGAAAGCAACGAGGTCGTGGATGCTACCGCGAGAAGAGGCTGGAGGATTGAAGCAGAGAGGATAAGGTCCTGCAGCTATGCCCGCCTTGTCACCGCCTGCCCCCGCCGCCCCCTTCAGAAGCCACAGATACTAGAGAGGAGTCTCGCGGATGGCGGTAGGGCCGGCACTGAGCGTGAGGGCTCGGACGTGAACGTGAACCAGCGCCAGGAAAGCAGCGCTGCTAGCCTATCTCGCCGCCCACCACCGACGACATGCCCCTACGCCGCATCGACGAGATCAGGAAGGTCGCCCATTACCTCTGCTCAACGGATAAGCTCAACACATCTGCAAGAGAGGCAAGAAACAGACGGGTTATATAGATTCAAAAACCAAAAAGATATCTATAGAATCCATATTAAGAAATCGTTGAATAAGGAAGGCAACAAAAGGGAAAGAAATGAGAAGAGACCCAACTCCGGGAATTGGAGTTCTGCTTCCTTCGGAAGGGAATCAATTAATCCAATCTGGAAAGCACAGGGAGCAATCGCCGCCGATTCGAATGCCAGATCAATGGGAGAAAGGAAAGTAATAAATGAGTCATACATATTTATTTACCTTCTGCGACGAGATGATCTAATCTAATCTACCGGGGTGGCCACTGCTTGCTTCCCACTCAGTCATACAGGTGCGCACACGTGTTGGGGTGAGGGTGGAAAACGGATGTACCACCACTAACTCTTAATTAGAATTAGTAGAGATAGAGATAACAAACTTATCTAGTCACGTCATGCATGGCCGTGCGCATGCTGCTGGCCGGCCGGAATCAAGTCCATACGTGATTCTTATTTACACATGCAAATAAATATTTAATGGTAAAGATGCATATGGTAACTCAAAAGTACATAGTAACTCAGAAGCTGTATACGTGCAATATATGGGAAAAAATCGGCTGTGTAGTATTTGAAAATAGAATTGGCTGATTGAGATATCACGCATGCATGCATATCCAACCGAATTAAAATATTTTCCGTTTGCTAATGTATAGAAGATCGGGACAATGATAGTTTTCAGTATGCTCATGAGGAGGAGAATGCATCACCACCACCAATTCGTAATTAGAAGTAGTAGAGATGAGCTAGCCGTCAAGATTTGCAATAATAAGGCAGAAAGCAGTGTACGTAGCTCTGACAATTATAGCGAATTATTTCTTAAATAATACGTTTTCTAAATAACTTTACAATAATACACAAAAAAAAATACAAAATTGTAACGGTGACACAAGCCTCAGCCTTATCGACCAAATGAATTCACAATAAAATAATCCGTCGGCTAATCCAATCCGAGACAAAACATGCCCTGTCATGTAAATTTTTGTAATTTTTTGGGCGTATTATTTTTGTAAAATTATTTAGAAAATATGTTATTTTAAAAAATTCCAAATAGGCAAGAATCTTTTTCTGATTTTTTCCCTATGTGTGGACAGTTTACAGCCAAGATGAGTGGTGCATTCCTTCCCCCCCAAAAAAAAGAGTAGTGCCTATATTGTACAGTAGCTGATGCATTGAGTTAGTGAATGATTTGAGCCACAAATGTCAGTATCCAAGTATCTATCTACCTCTATATCTTCCTCACATATTGTCACGTGGAGGAATCGAATTGAACGCTATGATCTGAGAAGATAGAGACCGAGGAGAAAGATACATGGAGGCCCACTCGATCGATCTTGGGTGCTACCGCGTGAATGAAATGCAATATAATCTTCGTTGAAAAGGGGATCGATCGAACGAACACCGAGTTCTGGTTGAATCTAACCCGTTCGTAAATAAAAATACTGAACAAGTAGCGTAAGATTGGAAGCAAGTAGCAAGATTCTTAATTTTTTTTTCCCTGGGCCATACGCCGAGTGACAAATATCCTTCTTTAGCAATGGGCCTGCGTCCTGACTAGCCTAATTACTGTTCCTAATCCAGTTGTTTTTGCGGAACAACTGGGCCGGGCCGGCCCGGCCCATGGTGCTGACCAGCCCAGCCAGCGGTGCCTCATCCATTCGGCTAACCGTAGCTCTCTCCCTATCTCCGATGTTTTCATATCGGAGACGTTCGGTGGCGCGTGAGATGGAGGCGTAACAGGGGGTGGCCTGATTTTGCGATAACGAATAAGATAATTTGGATCTGTGAATCCTGATGAATACTGGTGTTAGTCACCGTCTCGATATGGCAACATGCGATAGCATTTAGGTCCCTTAATTATTTAATTTTGTGTTAATGAGTTGGCTTTCGTGTTGATGATTAAATCAATAGTATCTAAGCTATGAAAAATATTAGTTGGAACATCAAAAGGTCTACTGAAATGACAAAGTTAAGGTTTCCTGTTATTAGTTTTTGGTTTGGGAGACGATTCAAACCAAGTAGCTAGGGTTATTTTAGTTTGGCCGTACTATAAAAGGGGACTGTGCACAAGTTAGTCAATTGGTTCACAAGGCTAAGGCAAATTAGACTGCTTGGAGTTAAAATTCCTTAGTTATTCTGTCTTTAAATCAAAAACCTCTCCCTTCTTCATATTTAAGTGTTTCCCTGGACTAAACTTCACTGTTTGTTTCTTAAGTCTGGTGTAATCTTAGCCAAAACCCTCTTATGCTGGACCATTCCTTTGTTCACTTAAGATCTTCTGTCCGGCTCCCAAAATACTCAAATAAAACTCTAACCGAGTGCTTCGCTTTCATGCCGGACCGATTTTCGCTTTCTCAAAGTTTAGTCCAGCGCTGTTGTATTCCTCTCAATTAATCTTCCCTTGTCCCAAAAGGTCCGCAGGTATGAACTCTTTGGAAATCCTTCTGCGGACCAAAAATATCTTAGTAAAATTTCATACTGAGCGCACACCATTCACGCCGGACCAAAACTTCCAAACTCATAATTCAGTCCGGCGCAAAAACATTTCTCTCGAGTAAATTCTTGTGTTACTTCAAAAGTCCGTTGCCATAAACTTCTTTGAAATACATCTACGACGGACCAAATTATTCGGTCCGGCGCAAATGTGTATCTCACATTTCTTTGACGAACCAAATCTTTCAGTCATCCCATGTACGACGGACCAAATTTTTAGTCCGGCGTAAATAGTCAAAATTGGTCTAGGGTACATAGGACTAGTATCGCTAGATTATTTTGCTAAGTCCGTAGCAAACATGTTAAGCTGAATTTTGACACTCTGACACGTTACAACGGTCACAGTGGTAGGTGTAACGGCTATTTCCTGTTCAAATGCCTATATAAGCATTTCCTGAGCCATCTACCACATAGTTTTTTTATCTCCTTGACATTCTAGCATTCTAAAAGCTCTCATTCCAGAAGGAGACTGTGCTTCACTCTCTACTCTTAAAAACTTAACTCTTTTTGAGTTTTTGGCTCCAAGCTTAAGTCTAGTAGTGCTGTTGTGAGTGAACCAAGAAACAGGGTTTGTGCAGAGTCTATTACTCTTGGGTCTTAGTGATCCTAGACGGCTTAGAGGCAGTGTAGGTGCGACCTGTCCTAAGGTGTTTGTGGAAGGCCATTTTGTTGTGAAAGGTTTGGAACTCATCTCACCGGAGTGGTGGAAGAGTTGCCATAGTGAAGACCAAGACTACTGCGACTAGCTTTGGAGAGCTATACTTGAGGAGAAGTGCTCCAACGTGGAGTAGGAGGCAGGCTCCGAACCACGGGATAAAAATTCTTGTGTATCTTGTGCTCATTCTCTTGTTAACTTATTTGTTTTGTTGCTATTCATTGTTTGAGCTTTACATTCTATCTTAGCACTTTGGTTAACTCTTCCTCAAGCTAGTAAATAATTCTGTAACTAAGAAGATTAAAATTTGTAAAAGTTGCCTATTCACCCTCTAGGCCAATTTGATCATTCAACATGCGATACATGAATTCGTCCGAGAACACGCTTCAATCCTCGCTTACTTGACCACGCGAAAGTAGACGCACGTTTTCTTGCAATCACCCCAAAGAAGTTGCAAGAACAACGGTGATAATTTCAGATTGAAACTCTTTATTCTAATAGGGCATTGGAGCATAAACCATAGAATCAAGAGTATATTTTGTCTGAAAATTCGTGGTTCTCTTTACAATGGAGGGAGTACACATATATATACACATATGAGAGGCCATAAATAGTAACTGAGATGAACAATACTCAGATATGAACAGTGTTTCAGAATTGAACAATAGAGCATGAACAGTACTCGCACAAAAAAATGCCATGTAAAGAGCACTTCTTTCTCTATTATGGTGATCACCTTCTTTTATAGGAGATTGCTGAAATCTTTTCTTGCCAAGTATGATGATCCCTTTCCTTACTTGAAGATTGCCCATATCTCTTGCCTTGTCATAATATGATATCTTTCCTTACTCGAAGATAGCTAAAATCTCTCTTTCTTTTTCTTCTTTTCCTTCCTTCTTTCCTTTCTTCTCTAATGATATATGAGGAAGTTTATGTAGTACATGAACAATGTGCGTGAATAGTGTCTTCATGGGGCTCCCGTCCTCTCTCACCTCCCTCTGAGGTCCACCATAATACATTCACGCAAATTGGTTTCAATATTGATTTTTGTGCAATCTTCATATCTAATAACAAGACAGCACCATCTATTAGGTAGTATAAAATTCTCGTGGAAATATAATAAATATTGCTTAAGGAAATTATTCACCTATTGATATTTGATACGGCTTAGTAATTCTTTTTAGTTAATTAAAATATTAAAATGAAAAGTACTAGTCATGTGTATATCTGCATCATCCTCCCCTTCTTCAAGAAAAGCCGTCCTCGGCTTTTGCCTTGTTTTTAGATATTCTAAAAATATACTAAACAAAGAGGGCAACGCATATGCATTGTATATGTATTCATCATCAATCTTGACATTTCCTAGAAGGGCCGCTTCTCCAGGCTCGGATCCAGTTCGCCATCGCAGCATCTCCGCCTCTGGCGGCGCTGCGCACTCAGACCGCAGGAGGCTTCTAGTCACATCGCAGCCAGCTCGAGCCTCGGGACCGCCCGAGCAATCGGATGAACATCCGCAGCAAATTTCAGCCGTGCCCGCCTCGCAGAGGGCGGTCATCGCGATCATGGCCGACGGTCGGTTCGATCCCGAGCTAGAAGCTCTGTGATGAAGAAGGAAAAGCTCGACGCAAGAAGACGGAATTAAAACCATCCCGACATTAAGCGAAGGAGCTCACTCCGAAGAGGATCCTCGATGCGAAGGTCGACGGCAAGATGAGTCCCCTCTCTCGCATGCGAGGACGACCGGGCGAGGGAGCGGGATCTCTTGGGGTCCGACCCCAGGGGATACGCTACCGCCTCCCGCTTCTTAAGCCCTCCGATCGCCGCCCCCGCCGCCATCACCACTTGAGTTTTCGCCCTTCCCCTCCCTTATCGCGAAGAGGCAAAGGGAGAGTAGGAAGAATTGCTATGCTCGGTTGCGCCTCGCCAGATTTATTTGTGCGGGCGGAGGGTTGGCTGGCGCGCCGCAACGAGTCAAGACGCCAAGATTAACTCCATCGCCCCGCACGACAGACGCGGTCCAGTCCACGTCTCCCGCCTTGCATTGAAATACAACGGACAAAGGGCGAAGGACCTGCTTCGGCCAGGAAGGCGCAGCGCGACTCTTCGATTTTCGGCCCCAGGTTAGGATGGGTACGCTGACAGCTGGCGCGAACCGTCACCCGTCTGGGCTGCCCCGGCCCAAGGGCCGAGCAGAAGACCCAGTCGCCGCGACATCTCCACCTCGCGGGAAAAAAAGATAAGGCGAATTGTTTCTCTAAGTTTTTCCTTATTCCCGTGCGTTTTCCCCTTTTTCCGAATTCAAGCGCTGCGTGGAAACCGCAAGCTTGGTTCCCACGCGCCGCTCGAGGGCTGCAGATCCGCACACTCACACGGGTCAGTGGCTCGACCGGTCGCTCGACTCCACCTAACGGTAACCCTCCCGGCCCAAGTGCTACGGCCTACGCCCCAGCGGTTATGGTCACGAAGTGGTGCTTCGTGGTAAAGGGAAGTGCCCGTATAGTTCGAGCCACTGCTGGTCGAAGACACTCCTCTCCCGTGATGAGTGCGGGCGAGCGTTTTTTGCTCCTTAGGCCCTTGTTTTTGAGCCTTTCCAAAAGTGCTAACATGTCGACCTACGCTTATGCAATCTCCGCGGTTCCTAAAAGCTACGGTCATCGAATGTTCATCATCTTTAGGAAAGCACAAAAAATAGAATCAGACCAAAATGAAACTTCAGTTCATTACAAAAACGAAGTTTTTACCAAAATCAAAATGTTTAATTTTCCTCCTATTTTCGGTGGAGTATGCCCTCCGGTGGTATTCGGCTGGCGATCGCTGCGGCAAGATGGTCGTCACCGTTCCCTGCCTTCGACTCTTCGCTGGTCCGGTTCACCGCGATTTCATCACGACAACGGCAAGGTCGATGCAGAATGGGAAAGGGCGAAGACCAACGCCGAACAGCCCCGAGCTCGATCCTCGCCATCGAGCTCTTGACGCAGCTTTCGCACGCTCGCAGCGGGCGGCGAAGCGAGCTTGACCTTGCCCGCCGTCCCGAGCACTTGATCACGGATCTCCTCACGACCACGAAGGGTCGCCACTCGGCGGCTTTGCGCTAGCAAGTCCTTCTCCGCCATCTCCTTCGCCGTCAAGGCCACCGCGTGGACGCCACCGGCGCATCACGCCTCCACCGCCAACTTTCGCCTCCATGGCATCGCCGAGATCCTTCCGCAACTCGCGCGACGGAGCGGTTAAAAGAAGGTTCAACGATCCGCGATCGCAGAAGGCCGGACCAGGATTGGTTTACTTACTAGCTGTGGAGATCTCCAGGTGCTGGAGGTCCTCCTCGGCCTTAGCCCGCCTTCGCCGCGAGGCGCCCATCTCGGGCGAGTCGACTACCGAGCTTGGTCAAGATTTCGCCTTTGAAGGCGCACCGCCCGATCGTCGCGACCTTTTTCGGGCGATCAAGAAGCAAAGATCTCGGCGCTTGTTAGGCGCCGCGAAAGTGTTTCGAGCTTGGATATCCTCATCTCCTGGGATTCAGTTATCCGACGTTTCTCGAGCAGCTCCCGTCGTGTCTCTTCCGCCTCCGCCCGCTCGCGCGTCAAGGCTTCCCGAGCCTCGCCGACGACTCGAGTCTTGGCGACTATCTTCCTTGGCGGCATGCCGCCATCCGCCAGGCAAAATGGAGGGACACCGACTTCTCTCTGATCGATCCTTTAATTGTTCTAAGAAGGGCTATCTCTCGTATTTCTTCCGACAAAACACGGAACTAGTATTTCACACTGAGAAGAACAAGTGAGGGAGATGTAGAAGAAAAACAGAGGATTTCTTTTTGGTGTTGTTCCTTTCAAACACCACATTTTCTCGACTTTTATAACTCAAAATTATGTTGTACAAGGAAGTAAATGAAAGATATCAATCAGCCGTGATTTGTAATCAGCCCTTTCCATATCTCGTATACACATACTAAAAAACAAAACCGAGACTAACCAAAAACATGGAAAAATACTAAACTTGGAACCTGACGCTAAACTTGGAACCTGACCATGCACTAGGATTACCTGACAATCTCCCCCTAATTCAGTGCATGATCAGTTTAACTTGATGACTCCGATCTTCTCCCGAAGTTCCTGAAAACGAAGTCTTCCCAGCGGCTTCGTAAGGATATCCGCGAGCTGCCCTTGAGTCCCCTCAAATTCCAGACTAATGTCTCCCCGGTCGACACATTCACGAATGAAGTGGAATTTGGTGTCGATATGCTTGCTCCTGTCGTGGAGTACCGGATTCTTGCACAAAGCGATCGCCGACATGTTGTCCATCTTGATTTGTGGCGGCGAAGTCTTGGCTCCGGTGATGTCCTCCAGCAGTCGCACAAGCCAGGTCGCCTGGCATGCTGCTGCTGCACCCGCGATGAATTCTGCCTCACAAGATGACAGCGCCACCATTCGTTGTTTCTGCGAGAACCACGAGATTGGGCTTGTGCCGAGGAAAAACAACACCCCCGTCATGCTCTTCCGATCGTCGACGTCTCCGGCCATGTCGCTGTCGTTGAACCCTTGGAGAATCAACTTGTCCTCTTCATTTTCACGACATGCAGCCTCAGAGTCAACCGTCCCTGCGACGTAATGCAGCAGTGCTTCATGGCCGCCATATGCTCCTCGCTCGCCCTTCCATAAATCGCCAAGTATCCAACACCGAACGAGAGCTCGCCGAGTGTGTAGCGTGTACCGCAAGCTCCCAATCGCACTTTCAGACATGGTTGCGCCCATCGCAGTGAAGTGCTTCCTTTGGACAGCTTCAACTTGACCTCCATTGGGGTTGCGCATGATTGCAGCTCTTCATTCCCGCCTTCTCCGTGCTTCACAACAGATGCACTCCGGGCGCAGCTCAATGCCACGCTTTTCTTGCTTCACCTCTATCCCCAAGTAGTAGGACAGAGGACCCAGATCACTCATTCGAAACAGCTCCTTCATTTCACCCTTGAAGGACATGATCTCCGACTGTTGCTCCCCCGTGATGAGCAAATCGCCCACATAGACTCCGACACGAGCCCATCGCCTCCTTTTGCTCTCGTCGTACAAATCTGCGGCTCAAGACTTGTTTCTTGACGGCTAAGCTCAGGCAGACTTGCATTCACTTTTATGCTCCAGCGCGAGTGCTTGGCGCAGACTATAAAGAGCCTTGTGAAGCTTGAGCACCTTCTCCTCGTGCTCACCGCGCGGAACCCCGGAGGTTGCGCCACGAGACTTCTTCTTCAAGCTTCTCGCTGAGGAACGCCGATTTGACGCCCATATGGTGCACGGACCAGCCATGTAGCGCCACACGCCAGACCATGCGCACCGACTCCATCCATGGCATAGGCTAACACCTCCTCAAAATCAATGCCTGTTTACGCACATACCCCTTCGCGACAAGTCGAGCTTTGTGCTTGATCACTCACCATGCTCATCCCGCTCGGCTTGAAGACCCACTTCAAACCAATTGCGCTGGTGCCTCTCTGTAGCTCCACCAAAGACCACGCCTTGTTCTTCAATAGAGGCCATCTCTCCAAAGATGGCAAGGCGCCATTCCTTGCTTGCCTTTTGCTTCATCCACCGTGGTAGGTTTCTTCTCCAATCGCCGCCAAGAGCTCTCTTCGTGAGCTCCCGATCGCCAAGCTGTGGCGATCCGGTCAAGGATATTATCCAAGGTCCGAATCGGAGCGGTGCATCGTCGCGGATCGTTGTCGAGGTCGAGCTCTCCTGCGGGTGGAGTGGCAAACTCAATTGCCGCGGTGTCACCGAGTCGGTGATGCTTCGCCGGGCGCGGCGGAGCTCGTGACCAAGACGTATGCCGCCGCCTCGATGCGTAAACCGGTGTGGGTAGCGTAGGTGTTGCTGGTGCTGACCCTTGCTCCCTTGCCTCCTCGTCCTCATGCCGCGGGCGGAGCTCGACGCGACGCATGCCGCCGCCTCCCCGATGCACGTAAACCGGTGGGTAGCGAGGTGTTGCCGGTGTCGACTTGCTCCCTTGCTCCTCGCCCTCGCTTGCCGCCTGATGATGGAGACGAACTCGACGCAGTAAGGGCTTCGTCGCCGTTCGGTCCAGCTCGCCGACGCCCCACCCCCAGAGCGATCCTCCTCGAACACGGCATCCCACGACACATGGACGCGCCGCGAAACCGGCTCGTAGAAACGCCATGCCTTGGTGCCCGGCTCATAGCTGACAAACACCATTGGCGTGCTCCTGTCTTCAAGTTTGGTGAGCCGCCTGCTCCCCGCTTTCACGTGCGCCACGCACCCAAACGTGCGAAGAAAATGGACCGGAGGCTTGTAGCCATGCCATACCTCGAATGGCGTCTTCCCTTTGACGCTCTAGGTGGGTGACCGGTTCAAGATGAACACCGCCGTGGTCACCGCCTCCCCCCAGAACCATCCCGGCATGGACATGGCTTTCATCATGCTCCTGGCCATGCCCATGACCATCTGGTTGCGTCTTTCTACCACGCCGTTTTGTTGTGGCGTATACGGCGCGGTGAAGTGCCTTTTGGATCCTTCCTTGGCGCAGAGTCGGCGAAGGCGCCGCACCGTGAACTCATCGCCCGTGATCAAGGCGCAGGTTCCGGCTTCCTCCTTGCTTCACCTCGCCCACCGAACGTGATGAAAGCCACCCCACCGGGTCCTTCATCCCCAAGAAGATGAGCCACATGTAGCGCTTAAGTCGCCGCATCAGAGGAAGAACAATCGGTTCGCTTGGCGTGCTGCGGTGTCACGGGCCACGGAGATCGCGTGCACGAGCTCCAACTTCAAGGCCAAGACGATACTTGGCTCGACGGAACGCCACCATGAGTGCTCCCGCGAGGCAATTGTCACGATACTTGGTCGACGTGGTCGAGCCGCGGCGCCTCGCGACCATCTCCTCCCGGGCGAGTCGACGAGGCCACGGTTGAGGTGGCCTGTACCTCGCGTGCCACCGCCACGCCAGATCATTCCCTCCTTGCGCCAACACACGGCCGCCCGATGTCGACCTTGAGGACATAGAGACGATTCGCCCCCCTTGCGACCTTGGCCATCAGCTCCCTCCGCTGATTCCGACGCCGTTTGTCCCAGATCTTGATGAACCCATCTTCAAGCAAAATCTTGAAACCTTCTTCTTCAAAGTCGCCGAGGCTCCAGATGTTAGCCGTGGAGCCGGATATGATAGACGCTGCGGAGAGCTCTGCGGTTTCGCCTTGCACTTGAGAAGCACTGCAGTCGCCCTCGATCCCCACCATCGAGCCGTCACGAATCGAACGAATCCACGATGCCGGTGTCGAGCTCTAAGAACGCCAGACGCACTTCATTATGTGATTGGTGGCGCGCGTGTCGAGGATCCATCGCGCTAGCCGCTTTGACTCTTCGCCGCCGAAGCCGCACGAAGACCTTGCTCGCCGACTTGGATCCTCGGGCGGATTTGGGGATGGCTCTGGCACCGCCGAGGTTTGGGCAGAAGAGGTGGTGTGAACCACTGCCGTGGCCACCAGTAAGGTGGGCTCCTCTTCTTCTTCGGTTTGGGCCACATGGGCCTGGGCATCCCGCTTCCTCTTGTTGCACTCACGGGCCCAGTGGCCTTTCTTCCCACAATACCTGCATTCATCGTTGACAACGTTCCCGCCACCGCGATTTGAACGCCCGCTGCTGCGTCCACCGCCGTCCCGGCCGCACTCACGACTTCGGCCCCGCCTGCCACTCGATGAAGACTCCTTGCTGTGCTCCGTGCCGCCTGAGCTCGAGCCGCCACCTTTTCCACCGGTGAACTGCAGCCGCGACGACAGGCGTGCGACCAGCTCATCCTCGGTTAGGTTCAAGCCGGCGATGGTGCCGTGCCCCCAAGTTGTAGCGCCTCTCGGCCTTCAACTCCGCCAATCACCATCCACGGAGACCTCGCCGAGGTCGAGCAAAGGTGTCTCGATCGACGGCGATCCGCTCGAACTTGTGAGGTAGCGCCGAGAAATTTTCTTACCACCTCTTCCTGAGACGGCGCTCCCGAGCACCGCGAGCCGGTTCATGATGCGATTGATCCGGATTCCGGTCGCCCACTGCCTTCGCCACGGAATTTGAGCGCCACAATTTCGACGGAGCGTGTTTCTTCACCTTCCGCGACGCGCCGACGCCGACGCTCATCACCGGATCGAGTCCCACGCCACCTTGGCCGACGCTTTGTTGGCGATCGCCCCATCATCTCCGCCGGACGGCCTTGGTGAGGATCTCCAGCCGCCATCCGGATCTTCGGTGATGTCGATCGCCGAAGGCCATCGCGATCCACGTGCCCTCGCCGCAACATCACACGCATGAGTGCGCCCAATCGAGTAATTGGTCCGTGTCGCCGCCGGAAGGATCCAGCCACGCCGACGCCCTTCATCACTCAGGATCACCAAGCTTCCATCTCTGCCCTCACGCCCGATCCGCCGCCACCACCGAAACCGCCCCCTCCATCGCCCTTTGCTCTCCCCGAAAGCGCTTGCCGAGGTGTGGGCGACATCGATTGATGGCGCAGCATCGTCAACCGTGGCTCTAATACCAATTGTTCGGTAAAGGGCTATCTCCTGTACTTCTTCTGACAAAACACGGAACCAGTATTTCACACTGAGAAGAACAAGTGCAGGAGATGTAGAAGAAAAACAGAGGATTTCTTTTTGGTGTTGTTCACTGAAACACCACATTTTTTGACTCTTTTATAACTCAAAATTATGTTGTACAAGGAAGTAAATGAAAGATATCAATCAGGCTATGATTTGTAATCAGCCCTTTCCATATCTCAGACACATACTAAGAAACAAAACCGAGACTAACCAAAAACATGGAAAAATACTAAACTTGGAACCTGACGCTAAACTTGGAACCTAACCATCCACTAGGATTACCTGACATTAACGACTGCAAAAACACGGGCATTACATTCAGCCTCCTGACCGCTAAAGCAAGTCAAAGGTCAAGCTAAGCTAGCTGGAAGAGCTTACCCGATGATCGGGCGAGTGATGCCAGAGATGACTTTCGCCTCGTCACCGAGCTAAGGGCGAAAGGCCGACAGGTCGAACTGCTCAGTGAGCTTCCACCAGCGCCATCTTGGCAGCCCCACGATTTGGCCTCTCGCTCGATGTCCAAAGACGAGCAACGGCCATCGACGGATCACGGTTCGGCAAAGGTTAGCACGGGCCGGGGGCTGGTCGTGGTGGACGGCGTTGCCTCCTTTCGCGACTCAAAGATCGACCACCTCCAGTTGTCCGGATCACCCTCCGACGGGCCCCGTCCCGACGCTAAGATCGCAATAGCGCCAGATGGCGCCACCGCACAGTTCCGCGGCGGCAGCCGAAGTTCTCTTCATCTCTCAGGCCTTCGCCGACTCGACCGCCAAAGGGCGCCATAATCCCCTCGCGCCTTGACCCCTCCTTAACCTCCGACGATGGTCCCGATTCTATCAACGGCGACGGATCGGCGTTCAACGCCCCAACCGCCACCGGAGGCAGATTCGGCGCCGGATCCCGCTGAACCACCTCCGCTTCCAGAGCACGCCACCGCCGAAGCGAGGGAACGGCAAGCAGAACAAGGCCTCTTCGCTGCCTCCCGGTGGAGGCGACCGCCTCCGCTTCCCCTCAGGATGTTTCTCCTCGGGGACCTACTTCGACCCGACGATGGCGGCGCTCGGGCTGACGCCCTCAATGGGCTTGTCGATGGTCTGCGGCCCGAGGAAGGCCTCATACGGATCGTCGAGGCTGTTGCCACCACCATCGCTCGAGGACGACTCCGCATCGGCCATACTGACCGCAGTCGACACGGAGGTCTCTCTCGCCACGCTACGACCTTAATCGCGCGCTCCTCTTCTTCTTCCTTTCCTCCCCGCCATCGCTTGCCGGATTCTTCGGCGCTCATGCCTAGGCTTTCTGCTGCTTTTCCTCGGCAAGAGCGCCGACACCATTCGCCCACTCGAGAGCACAAAGGCGCCGATCAAACCGCACACTAAAGGCCAAGGGATGGAAGGAGAAGAAGAAAGGAACTTTGGCTTACTAAACCGGGTTCCTCACGAGAAGGGGTCTGGCCACCACACCGCCACTTGGCGCCCCGACCAAAGACGACGGCCACCCCTGCCTCAAGCTCCGACAGCAGAGTTTGGCCAGGACTATCCTCATGGTGCGGATGCCCAACAGACGAGTACATCGGGCGACCTTTCCTTGAGTGATGAAGTCCACAAATTTCATTTAAATTCAAAAGAACTTACGTCAAGAGGGCGGCGAGAGACAAGAGGAGTTAGAAGAAATCATATCGCACTGCTAAGACAAACCCTCGAAGTCGCACGGTGAGGCCCAAAGGACTCCATCGCTTGGCGCCCGTGCTCGGCGGCCTTCACAAGTCGAGGCACCCGAGTGAGTTCCTCTAGCGATGGTCGACCTCGGCCAAAGAACAACCTCCGCACAAATCTCTTCGTCCACTTGAAGGCCTGATTCAGCCTCGGGCTCGACTCCTCCGAACAGACTAGCCCCGGCCTCCATGGTCAGGGTATCTTCCGCCTCTTCCCCAGCAGTGGCCCCTGTCGGGTCTTCGGCTTGGTCCCCCGCGATGGTTTTGGCCAAGGAATCATCGGCCTCGGTGGCTGGGATCGTCCCGACCTCGTACTGTAAACGACCACAACAGATCACCTGTACAGACTCGACCTCGACGCCGAAGCACCTTGAGCTTTGCTCCCACGTCACAGCTTTGGTGGGGAGAGATTGGCTGCAACCGCGGTGTCATCGGCCTCCTCTCCACCGGCGGCGGCTTAGGCTACGTCTTCACCCACATCGGCGAGTCCATGCTCGGACTTGCCGGTCGCAACCCATCCATGGAGGCCCACAAAGGCGCGATCCTTGCTCTGGGGCGTGTACCACTCAATGAGAACTCCTCCTGACTCGGACTGCACAGACAATGTACCATTGTCAGGGGATGTTGGGGGTGAGTTCGAGCACTCGAAGTATGAAGCAAGGAAAGATTACTGAGCTAAGGCGAAAGGAAACTTTACTACCAAAGAAGAAGTCGAGGTACCTGAGTCACGAGCCTCTGCCTTGGGGAAGGCTGTCGAGAGTCTCGGCGCCCCGGGGGTGAAGAGGTGTCCCTTCTCCGAACACCTCGTGCTGGAGACCTTGGAGCACGCGGAGGCTTCGGGTTTCCCGTGGCAGCAAACCTAGGGCCCTACAATCGGGACCTTAGGGTCATGGTGCTTGAGGTCCTAAGGGTGCCGCACTTTTTGTCATGCGAGAAGGAAAGAAAGAATCAGAATGGGGCGAAAAGAAAGAAACACAACTTCAAACAAGATTCAGGCTCAACTAAGGGTAGACTTACCATCGAGTCGTTTCCACTCGACGCGGCCGCTTTTTCGAGGCTCTATCGCCGGTGTCTCGAGGCGGTCTTTGCTCGCCTTTCTTGCCCTTGCTCACTCCGGCAATGGCAGAGATTCGTTCGCCGCCTCGAGCAACTCTTGGCTCCGCAAGCACAAACAAAGGTCAAGACAGCCCAAACGCTCCCAGCCAGGCCCCGACTCAAGATATCTTACTCGCCGCCCTGCTCAGACGCTTTTGGGACAGGGTCGTCCATGGAGTAGTCGAACGCTCGCTTCCCGAACATCTTGATCATCAAGAACTGAGACTCTTCTTGCTTCCGCCGAAAAGCAAGATCGTTAGATAACCCCGAGCTCGAGCTTGAGCGGTTTTCGCTCAAGAAGACTTACTTCGGTCGGGCCTCACGGTGAGGTCGTCGCATCCCTCGATCTCATATAACGGATGCAACCTCTTTCGCAGAGGGAACACTCGGTTCCGCAAAAAGTCGTTGGCGATGGCTTGACCGGTGAGGCCACGCGTGGCGCAGATGTGGATGGCGGCAATGGCTTCTTGGTGAACCGCCAGGTCGTCCACCTTAGGGGTCTGGTGCTTGCCGACGATGGGCGCTCCATCATATGTGAGCGCGCCGTCCTCGCACCTCTTCAGGTAGAACCACCTCTCGCTCCATGGATTGAGAGGGTCCCAAGCATGGAGTTGGGGGAAGGACCAAGGAAGTCCCGTCCGCAACCAGAAATAAAGGCACCTAACCACGGGGTCCTTCCCGATGCGGAACAAGGAGAAAAAGTGAAAAAGAGAGGGGGTAGGGAGGATTCCCAAGAACCCCTCGCACAAATGAGAAAAGATAGAAAGAAGAAGGACGGTTCGCACTAGATTGATCGCTCGATCTCGTGATTGTGCGAGGACCGATGTTAAGAAGTCGCTTCTCCCAAGGCGTCTGTGAAGTCAAGAGCATGTATCGCGGGTCGACGAAGCTCGCCTTCCGGGGCTACTGCTTGCCTCCGCTGGCAACCGCTTATGTCGCTAGATCCAAGAATTTCAGATCTTCGAGCTCCTTCATCTTCACCAGCGACAAAGTGCTCTTCCCGAACTTGGCCATGAGGTTAGTTTGGTGCTTGGTCGGGGGAAGAAAAGGCGGTTTGGACAGAAGACTAGAAAGTCGGGATCGCCAAGAATTCGAGGAAGTTCAAGAATTTTTCAGAGAGCCGATGGTTCGGCTTTATAAGCCCCGATCGATGACAACAATGGGGTCATACCTCAAAAGGCGCCACGGATTGCACTTTCGACAGCACATTCGTGGATTTGGCAAGGAATCGATGCGTCGCGAGCTATTTCACTGCTCTTCCATGTCCATACCAAGACTTCCAAGCACAAGGGTCCTCAGGCGTAATTGCGTTAAGTCCCTTGGTTGGTCTACGTCCGACCTCGAGCTCGAGCATTTCCGAGCTTGGTCGGCACCGTAAAGCCCGAGCAAGCCAGCGCATTAAGTCAAGACCCCGCTTGCAGTATTAAACTCGACCTCGAGCTTGAGCAACTCTGAGCATGACCAGAAGTCCGTCCCCTTCTCCAGATCATGAGACTCAAGGTCATCCTAGGTGCCTGGATTACAACTTGAGCCTCGGGCTAGCTGCCTGGGATCAAGAACCTCGCCTCGTCAACGGATCACCAACTAACCCTAGCTCAAGCTTGAGCTGTGAAGCCTCTGACCACATCGTTTACCACGCAGCTCCCGCTTGACCTCGAGCTAGGGGGTAAGGAGCTAGCTCCCGTCCGAGGGGGTCGAGCTCGGGAATCTAGGTCTAACATTCACGCCAACAGTTACCAAGATCCTTAAATGATGGAGTCAAGCCAGATGTAGGTGACAAATTTGGGGTGGTTACGATCCAATTTTAGTGCGCATGAAGCCACTTTTCCTAGAATCTCCCGTCGCTTTTGGTAATGTCATGAGAGGCATAAAACCCCCGATGAACACAGGAGACAAAACACACACACTCAGACGCTCGAGCTAGAGAGCATCCCTTGTACTCAAATATAGTGAATTTCTCCGCCTCAGGCAAGATCGAGTAGAGCTATTACTGTTCTAAGGGCTCAACCAAGATAATTTTCTGTGTCTCTCTTTTTCTCTTTCCTCTCGACCATCGGAGTGGTGATTCCATTTCGGTGAGCGGTTAGCTGGTCCTGATTCACATCAACCTCCATACACTTTCATGGTCAAAGCGATCCTGATCGTCGACATAAAGCTTCTACAAAATAATAAAATTTTAGGTGATTGCTTTTGAGAAAGATGGATTTGAGGTAACATTGGTACTACGAGGAGGTAATTACAGAATACGTAAGTTACATCAGGACGAAAAAGCCGAAAGTGATGGGAGGTAATCGAAGCATACATAAGTTAATACAGAAAAATATGATATCTGGAGGAGCTGGGAAAGACATCCGTGACCAACTCTGTCCCCTCTTTAGGAAATGAACTACTTTGCAAGAATAGCGTACAATACAAGAAGGATAGCCACAGACACAATCTTTTCTAACCATTTGATATGATCTAAAATGCGCTCCATCTTGAACATCAACATGTTCACTTCGCTAAGCATAGGGTCCATCCTCTCCTCCATAGAAGGCTGCATCCTCTGTGGTACAATGGTTGTAGGACGCTCCGTCGAGGTGTCTATGGTGTCTGCTCACTGGAAATATTGGCACCCTGCAGCCTACGTGATGAGGTGAACAAGCTTTTAGGCCATGCGAAGAATGGAGATCTCTCAGAACAACTACACAACTCGAACAGAAAAAAGGGCATTTGTAGAACACCCGCACGTTATTTTCCTGAGTGTTGGCGTAGAACACATTAACTTGCACATGGCAGTTAGGACAATCGACTTGCTTTGCATTGGCAAGCACACGAGTCATCCGATTTCCAGAGCTCGCCGTTTGAGACATGGCCTTACGAGGCAAGGAACGGGATGAAGATGAGGATATGTGGTAGCGGAGGTGGTATGAAAGCCTATTTATAGAGGAAGTGCATACGTTCGGCTGTTACAATGGAAGCAATCAGAGACACGCAGGGGCAAGTTGGTATTTTCATGCACTAATGTTTCATTTTCATTAATTACAGTGTGTAGTAAAATCGGTCCGACAAAGCTAGACTTGTCGGTTAGGTCACAAGTTACATATTCGTGCTTTTTAGGAAGGTTCCGTGATACAAATACGCTATTTATTGATTTTTCATTTATTATAAGTTCGCTTACTCATATTACGTGATTTTAGGAATCGTAATACTTAGAGTTATTTAGTGATAGGATTTACATGCAAAGCATGGTGAAATGAGATTATTTCTTGAGCTTAAGGTAGTCTATACTTTGGAGAGTATTTCTATATTGAGGACTTCAGAAATGTTAACACTTAAGGTTATTTCGTTGACAAGATTAATATGCAAAGCATGATGAAGTGAGATTCTTTCTTTGGAATATGGTAATGTGAACTTTGTAGAGTGTTTCTAAACTAGCTTTACAAGTTTTAGCATTTAGATGAGTTAGTCTACAGGCCGTTGAAATTGCTTAGTTGGTTTAGTTTTCTACGCGACTATTTGTGAAAGTTATGACTACTCGGACTCTTTAGTTATTGAAACTTCGACTACTAAAAATTTAATGCTAACTATAATATGGTTCATATGTTATGAAAGTAACATACCATATGGACATAGTAATATGGATTATCATTCTTAAACCACTGCAAAGTAGGCTGAATACATACATCAATCACACATACGAACTTCATTATAGCAATAGAACCGGTCGCTTCGTGGAAACCTCAACTCTAATCCTGTCGGCACTTTCTTGTATGCCGGACTTGGTCTTCTGGGTATGTGAACCGGTCAGGTGCATGCGTCAGGTTCGCAAGTCGATCAGATGTCCTATGTTCCACGAGGGCATCATCAAGTTGGTCTGGTACTAGGTGGGTGGACAAGATTTCTCCACCCACAGAGCAACAGATTGGTACGCACTATTATTGCTATGGCCAAAAGTGAGTGCAATAAGAATATACAATACAACAACACTTACCGATGGCGGCAGCGTGTCGCCGAGTCCTCGTGCCCACTAGGAGAACTCCGCCCCTAGAAACCTACATCAACGCATTGTTAACATGGCTCCACGCTGGGAGTCACTTAATCGACAAACATACTCGCCATGGCGCACGCATAGATGATGACCCCACACCATAGTCATCCATGGAGTATGGGGTGTAGGTATGGCCAAGCCAACTTTGATGATGTGGGTGGTCCGGTAAGCGTGTCGGCGTGAATGCACCCCATTCTGAACTTTTCAATGGCAAGTCCTGCTTGGGGGTGTCGAAGTCCTATAGAAGAGCATGATACCAATGCGAATGTTAGGCACGTCAAATGAAGGTATGTTGCATAGCACATAATAATTTAAACGAAAGAGAGTATACCTGACGTGGCGTCACAGAGATGAGGTGCTCGTGATCGAAATCATGCATGCCGTGGGGGGTGTACGTCTGCCTGAAGCCAAAATCCTACGGAACGATCGACTCGATGTACCCCACCCAGAATTTCTAGGCGGCAAGTCCTGATTGGCGGTGTTTGTGTTCACCTCAGCATCTGTACATGTGGGCAACGGAGTGGTAGATTCATCGTGGTGCTGAGAGGACGATGGCAGGAGAGACCGATCCTTGCATGCACGCTGCAAAAGAACATGGCATGGCAAACAAAATTACTTGCATAAGTAGTACAAAGTATTCGAATGAAATATATATGTCGTACATTCATATCTTGATGGCCGTGATGAGTCAAGACCCGAGCTAAGCTTGATCGCTCTCGCCACACTCAATCGCGATTTACCTAGAGAGATGGGTTGTGTCCTCAAGAACACTGCACGCATGACGCCGCTATGACTACTGTAACATCCCAATTTTCGCTTTTCAAATATTAAATATTATTTTATGCAATTTATGATTTTTGTGATTTTCTCGATTATTCGGATTTTCCGAGATCTCGTCAAACTATGTGAATTTAAAGTATCTTGTCTTTGTTAAAGAATTATTTTATAAATAGATAATTTCAAAGTAAAGTTGTGTCAAAATATTTTATTAAGCTCATAGGTCTCAAAGTATTCTCTCGAAATTTTCCCGGTGTTTAAAGGGGTTCAAATAAATCAAATACATCTGGGTATTTCTAAGAAAGGAAGGACTCCATCGAAATAACATTGGGAGAGTGCAAGGTGTCGGTGCTCCAATGAGGATTGAGAGCCAACGTGACCTGGGGAGTTCGATCAAAGTTATCGAAAGAAACGCAGCCAGGCGACGTGTCCGTGTAGGAGTCCTGCTGCGTGTGATCGTGTAACATCCCAAAATTTGGGTTTTCAAAAATCTTTTGTGAAGATTAGCTTTCCAAAAATCCTCATTGCTTTTTCTCTTAAATAAAGCTTAAACCGAAAACTTTGCTGTCAAAACAATTTAATTTGACTAATATAAACTTCAATTAAAAGAAATTGAGTTTTATTTGGGTTCCTTGTGCTTCTGGGATTATTTTTGTATTTTTTTAGAATTTTGGAATTTATTTGGAATTATTCTAATTAATTTAAACTAAGCCTTTTACTTAAAGTAATTAAATATTTCAAAAAAAATAAAGTTATTCTGAAAATATTTTATTTGAGTTCCAAAGTGTCCCAAAATATTTTCTAGAATTTTTCTGATATTTTTATTGCCTCAAAAGAATTAATTTGAATTAAGTCCTTTATGGAATTAATTAAAATTTGGAAAAACTTATATAAAGTTTATTGAAAATATTTTATTTGAGTTCAAAATGTCTCAAAATATTTTATATAATTTTTCTGGAATTTTCCTGATAATATTTCTATTTTTCTTGAATTAAATGAATTTCTAGAACTCTTCTCGCGATGCCACGTGTCGCCTCCTCATTCGGCCACGTCGCCGAGTCGCCGCAGCCCTCCGATTCCGATCCGACGCACCAGAATGCGCCACGTCACCCGGTTACTATTCATTATCCGCCAACTGCTCGATTAAATCCGTTTTGATCCGAATTCGATTTTTCTTATTTCTCCTTGTACAACACGACTTCCCTAGCCTATATAAGGGTTCCTAGACCCTCCCACGCAGCCCTAATGTCCAGATCATCCCCAAACCCTATATTTCTTCAGATCAATCTATTCATGCCATCCTGCGTCGGCCGAACTTTGCTTCGCGTTCCCCGTCAACTCGTCGACTCTTTTCAAGATCCGTCTTCTCCACGGCGTGCTCTACGGTACCCTCTGTCTCCCATCCAAATTTGGTGCAATTTCATCCACGGGATCAAAAGTTACGGCTGCCCAAAGATCAAATCTAGCCGGAGCCCGTTCTCCCTCGTTTTTGCGAGTTTGACCGTGAAATTTTTATGGTAGGCTCCTCTTGATGTCCCCTACACGGTGCTCACCTTAACTTATGGTTTTGCTGGAGGGATTGGCGCAGAAAAATCAATCTTCCCCGATCAGACTGCTATGGACGGCTGAAACTTCGTCGTCGTTCCCTCGCTGATCCAAAAGGTAAAACACATATCCGTTCGCGTCACTTTGTGCCAAATGATCCCAGATAGCTCTCTGTAAAATTTGGTTAGGTTTCATGCAGTACTTTAATAGTTATGACCGTTTGATCTATTAGCCCGAGAGCCGCTCATCGGCAGTTTGTGATCAATCCGTGGGTCGCCGCCAAACCGCCTATATTGTTGAGTTCGCCTCATCGCTTCTACGTGATGGACACTTCCTTTGCTGTTGCATCTACCGAAATTTTTTATTCGTCGTCGCCGCCGTCGCCGCTGCCGCCTTTTTGCCGCCAACCATCTTGGATTGTCGTGACCATGTCATCCTGTCCGTAGGTCCATACCCTACTGTTTTAAGCCATCCTTGGAGTTCATTTGATCTCCGTTGCCGCCAAAGCCATAAACTAGTATCTACCCGCCGCCTTTCGCCTAGTCCGCTGTACCGGTTCGCTTCGGTTTGCCATCCTTGGTAATCTCTAATCGCAGAGCCAACCCTACCATCCTACCCTATGCCAAGTGTATCCATCCTGAATCGCTTCGCCAAACCCGGACTTAACCTTTGGTCCAATTTGTCGCTAAGGCCACGACATGTGTACCGATCGCAAATCAAACATGAGCCATGTCATGACCTCGCTACCCTATCATTGTACCGAGGGTCGCCATCCTGTAATCTCAAAAGTGTTTTGTTAACGCTTCAGATTCATCGCACGTTCCATCGCTAACGCCCGCCGCTGACGCTTCGCGCTAACGCCCCGCCGTTAACGCGCTGCTCATCGCGTGTGCATGCAAGTAAAGGCCCTAGTGTGATGTCCTTACCTTTTCTATCGCCATCGTGATCTAACCCAATCATATGTCAATCTAGCCTCACCATGATACCGTCTAGTGGTCCAATCATAACCGCATTCTTGGACCGTTTGATGAGCTAAGTTCATCGTGAGCCGGTGATCGATAATCGCGATACCACTAGTTGGTCAATTGCGTCAACCCTAGTTTATGTTATGTTCCAAGTCATCATCGGCTATCCAATCAAGATAATAACTTCGAAGAAATATTCTTCGATATTATTCTTCTTTCCCGCTTATTAATCTTTCTCCTGTATTTTCCTAAAGCCGTTTCTTTTGTCTAATCATCGACCTAATCCATTCAAGTTCCTAATTTAGTCTAAGCCACAGCCCAATGCTATTCGCTTTAATTTGGAGTTTACTTGATTTGCCTTTGAGTTTTGTTGTATTTGTGTTGGTTTATCGTTAGACGCTAAGGTTTTAAGTCGCGTCAAGGAGCCGAGAATCAAGCAAGTGGAGATTGAGGATCGAGGATAAGGATCAAGATAAAAGAGTAAAGAATAATAAAATTGCAAGGGCTGTGCAAGTTGTGCTTTGACCATATTGATCCCATGTTTTAAAATTATTTCATTTGAAATTATTGCATGCTAGTTTGAAATAAACTCGATTTCAATTAATCGGGATTAGATAATCAACCTACTTGTTATTGCCACCTTGTCAATATTATTTGTATGCCATGATTCATTTGTCACCCTAGATTGTGGGTTAATAGTTGGACATTAATAATTTGCCAACATGGGTTAATTAGACCGTATGTAGTGTGCTTAGCCCCGCCACGAGATTTGTCATGATTTTGGAAAAATTAAAGTTAATATTGACTTAATGAGATATGGAACGGTTTTTGAGAATGTGACATGTGTTATTGAGTTGATGATGGCACGTGGTGCATGGTAAAGGATTGGGGTGGGAAAGTGATTTAGACCGAGGCAAGTGGCAAGATTGTTTTCGGGCCAAGAGTGGCAATTGGGCGGTCGACGGTATTATGACATGTTGATGTGATGAACTTTTGGTTAGTCTTGCCTCGGTCAACTAAGGACTTAACCTTGCAGCCTTTGACCCGAGTCTTTCATACAACCACAAGTTCCGGAATGGGACGGACCTAGCCGAGTAAACTGTGAAATCTATTCTTTGTATCTGCTGCAGGTGGTGTGAGGCCCGAGAAGCGGAATGAGAACTCACATGGCGCAAGAGGGGGCCCTGGTGTGGTAACCATCCCTCCAAAGGTTGAAACCTTAGCGGCAAGATCTGGTTTAGACGGATCTTTGGAAAGGCTTTGTTATGATCGCCATTCGATACTCTTGTATGGCGTATTCACTACCGACGTGGTGAGTTGATCATATCTTGTGGGCGAGTGTATAACCTCCGCAGAGTGTAAAACTATTCGAATAGCCGTGTTTCACTGTGATTGAGCATTGCTCGGGATTACAAATAAGGGTTAGATTTTGATAACAATGAGGTTGGGAATGTGGATAACGTGATATGGAACTTGGTTAAGGATGAGAAATGCTTCACTTGAGAATGATTATGAAATTTATTATTGGTATTACTTGTTTTATCGCTTATCTATTTATGATTAATTGTGAATGCCGCTTATTGCAAAAGAACCATTCACCATTCCTTTGGAATAAGCCATGCATGTAGTAATAGAACTGCATTCTCGGCATGACTTGTTGAGTACGGTTGTGTACTCACCCTTGCTTTAACAAAACATCACCAGCTTGAGGAGAAGTCTTTGTCTTCAAGAAGGAGAAGTTCTGCAAGAAGGCGATTATCTAGGAGTCGAACCTCGCCGATGCCCGTGGTATATTGAAGGGGTTCACCGACGCTCTTCGCTCACTGCTACTTATTTGGAGTTGAAGCCCAAGGCCTCACATGTGTAAGGTTGACCTTAAGGTCGCTCAATAGTTTATATTTTATAATTGTGTTACCTTTATTATTCCGCCTGGTATGATTATGATATTCATCTATGTTGAGACTGTGCACTAGCGTGATCCTCGACTAGTGTAATACACAGAGGGTCCGGATTTGCACATTCGGTCCCGACAGAGGTGGTATCGTGAGCCATACCGACCGTAGGTCTTGACCCTAGATAGATTGGCCGCTCTTTAGAACTTCAAAATTATTTTCTAAAAGAAAATTTTAACTTGAAAGAATGATAAGTTCTTGACTTGTCTTATTCTTCTATTCTTTCCTCCTTGTCAAAATTTCTATCTTTCCCCGTTGTTTTAAATGAAGATCTTATCTCGAGTTATTCCAAATAGTTATCGTTGTTTCACACTTAAGGAGAAAGCTACGGTGTTGCCGCCAACTCAAGGTCGTGAAGACAGAATCGTTAACTCAAGAAAAGTGGATCAATGAAGTGTTCCGTGGCTAGAAGAACCAAGGCTTTCAGAGCAGCTGAGACTCATGTGTGAGAGTCGGTCTGCCTAAGATAGAAGTATTACCTCTTATACGGTAGATTATTGTGTGTTTAGGTTAATTTGGTTTTCCTTGTTTGTCGAGTGTGCAAGATGCGCTATGTGAGCTTCTAGGCTTGGATAAGCAACCATACCAAGTTATTAATAATGTTTGTATAAGTTTTTGGGTTAAACTCGTTCTCGCACTAGGATTCATGAACCTCATCTATGCTATTCCCTTTTACCTAAACCCTGGAGTGGTCAACAGTTGGAAAGGATCGACCGCAGCAGAGACTCTGGGGCAGTTCACGTTAGTTCGGGCTTACTACTAGTGTCATATAAGCAGAGATAGTGACCAAAGAATCGTCCATCGTACCAAGCGTGACAATTCAAAACTCGGATCAGTTGTTCACCGCTTATACTCTGCTTATGCAGACAATGATGTAATAGATGAATGTTATCAGTGCCAACATCAATCTCTCCCCAATTGGAGTCGCAACCCCTATTCAAAGTCAAAGATTACCTCGTTCATGAAGACCAAACCGCCCACGTTTGATGGATCAGCCACTCTCAGAAATGTAGAAATTTGGCTTCGCATCATAGAAGAGAAGCTGGCTTTGGTGCAATGTGAAGATAAAGAGAAAGTTCCCTACGCTACGTGCCAGTTAGAAGGAAATGCATGAGTCTCGTGGAAGAGTTTCTACGCCACCTCTAAGGATGAACATACCATCACTTGGTTAGAGTTTACCACCGCCTTTCGGCTCTTCGCCATCTAAGACAAGTGAAACCACAATAAGACAAGGAAGAATGGTACCTCCACAACCGATACCATACCGACGTTGTTCTTTGAAGTGTGTCAACCAAACCAATCAAGACCGTACATGCATCCGCTAGGCTAAATAGGGCACACTGCTGATGAACATGCAATTAATTGTTCTAGCTGTGAAGGAAGCCACTAACTCGGAGAATGTCCTATAACCAACATCACCGCTATCTATGTGAAGGCTAAGATCATTGTCCATTTCACCGCCCCTAGATCCAATAGTGACCGCCTGTGACTAGGCATTAGCGAGAGAAATTTCGAAAGCGCTATTGCTCAAGAGTTAGCGAAAAGAGAAGGATTGCCATCCGTACTTGCTATGCCACGTGAAGAAACGAAGAAGAAACATGTCAACCCTATCTGTCTACCTCAGGAAATCAGTGATACTTGGTCACCATGGAACTGTTTCTTGTGTGATAAACGAGGACACTAGGCTAGAGAATGACCTAGCAACCCAGCACGATGACCAAAACATTTATGTTACAACTGTGGTGAGTTAGGTTATTTTGTTAAGGAATGCCCACAGAAAGATCAAACAATTTCTGAAGCCATGATCATTCCAGAAATTTCTTTGGTTAAGTTTATAACCTCAAGAGTGAGTGATAAGACTACGGGTGCAACTTGCTCAAGAAGTCAGTTGAAACAAGAAGAGCTGGTTAACAAGACCCTTGACCTAGAAGATGAGTGCAAGGAATTGGAAGACAACCGCAAGCGTTAGAAAGCTCGTCAAGAAGGACCACTGCAACAGCGAATAAGGAGTGCCCCTCAACAACTCGGGCTTGCTTGATCTTAGACTTTGTTCGACACCTTCACCGTGGTTCGCCTTGATGGTCGAGTTTCCATAACACCACCCCAAAGGAAAAGTCCGCAGGAAGAAGCTTATCGTCTAGAATTTGCTTTACTTGTCGCCAACCAGACATCTCGCTAATAATCGCTCGTATGAAGTGATCATCGCGGATCGTGATCAATCTCGCCTACCCCTACCAAGATTAGTGCCATGTCAAGAGGAAGCCAACAGATGTCGGGAAAGTGTTGCTTCAGATGCAATGAGCCGGATACTTTGCCAATAGTTGTCCCAGAGAAAAGGTGTTATACCTATCCACTTAAACCCTAGTCCTCCACCCACCGAGACACTTGCGCCGTAAAGTGAAATGTGAAGCGCTTCAAGATGAAGCCATGCCGCAAGTGCCAAGAATGTATCGTCGATGGTTAATTTGTCCATTGTCAAGACCAAGTTTTTAATAAAGCTTATCATATTGGAAATCAATGCTTGAGATGTTTATGCTCGAGTTAAATTAGTTACCCATGTGCAAGATGCTTTGGGTCCATGGTCGAGATGTAGTCGCTAAGAGGAGCTAGAGTGTTCCCGAGATAAAGTTGTCATCAAAGTTAACTTTAGTTTGTTGGAGACAATGAGGACCTGTCTATTCCATTATGGTTGAGTCAAGAAAGTGGATGAGCCATCACATCGAAGAAAGACTTGATGTGTATGTTTAATAACTACACAAGATAATTGTCCTCCTCAAGAATTACTCTAGCTACCGCAGTATGCCAAAGAAACCAATACCATTACATCAAGAATAGTTGAAGCTTGAGTCCAATGTGAAGGAATACCCATTGAAATAGAGTTCAAGCCAATACTCGAGAGTCAAGCCGACAAAGATAGTGCAAGACAAACCGAATGTCGTTCAAGTCTCTGCTCAAGACCGCAGAATTCAAGTAAGTTTCATCGTCCGATGCAGTTTTGTTCGCTTTCTACGAGAAGGTAAAATCAAGTGTTCAGAATGTATAAGGAAACTTGTCAATGGGGTTGCTTAAACGCCAAAGATGGATGTGTGATGTGTTCCAAGAGCCTTAGCAGAAGAAGTGCTTTTAGTGTAAGAAAATCGACCCTATGGGAGTCGGGCCTAATTGCAAAAGGATTTTATTACGAAGAGCAACTGCAAATTTTGAATGTTATCAAGCGCTTGCTCAAGTAACCTTGTCCAAAGGTGCAGCTTGTTTGAAGTTCGAGGAAGTCTCAAGAGTTGAGTTTCCTCGACCTACTTATAATCACTTTGAATCTCTGGGACGAGATTCTGTTAAGGGGAGGTTTGTAACATCCCAAAATTTGGGTTTTCAAAAATCTTTTGTGAAGATTAGCATTCCAAAAATCCCCGCTGTTTTTCTCTCTTAAATAAAGCTTAAACTGAAAACTTCGTCGTCAAAACAATTTAATTTGACTAATATAAACTTCAATTAAAAGAAATTGAGTTTTATTTGGGTTCCTTGTGCTTCTGGGATTATTTTTGTATTTTTTTTAGAATTTTTGGAATTTATTTGGAATTATTCGGAATTAATTTAAACTAAGCCTTTTACTTAAAGTAATTAAATATTTCAAAAAAAATAAAGTTATTCTGAAAATATTTTATTTGAGTTCCAAAGTGTCCCAAAATATTTTCTAGAATTTTTCTGGTATTTTTATTGCCTCAAAAGAATTAATTTGAATTAAGTCCTTTATGGAATTAATTAAAAATTTGGAAAAACTTATATAAAGTTTATTGAAAATATTTTATTTGAGTTCAAAATGTCTCAAAATATTTTATATAATTTTTCTGGAATTTTCCTGATAATATTTCTATTTTTCTTGAATTAAATGAATTTCTAGAACTCTTCTCGCGATGCCACGTGTCGCCTCCTCATTCGGCCACGTCGCCGAGTCGCCGCAGCCCTCCGATTCCGATCCGACGCACCAGAATGCGCCACGTCACCCGGTTACTATTCATTATCCGCCAACTGCTCGATTAAATCCGTTTTTGATCCGAATTCGATTTTTCTTATTTCTCCTTGTACAACACGACTTCCCTAGCCTATATAAGGGTTCCTAGACCCCTCCCACGCAGCCCTAATGTCCAGATCATCCCCCAAACCCTATATTTCTTCAGATCAATCTATTCATGCCATCCTGCGTCGGCCGAACTTTGCTTCGCGTTCCCCGTCAACTCGTCGACTCTTTTCAAGATCCGTCTTCTCCACGGCGTGCTCTACGGTACCCTCTGTCTCCCATCCAAATTTGGTGCAATTTCATCCACGGGATCAAAAGTTACGGCTGCCCAAAGATCAAATCTAGCCGGAGCCCGTTCTCCCTCGTTTTTGCGAGTTTGACCGTGAAATTTTTATGGTAGGCTCCTCTTGATGTCCCCTACACGGTGCTCACCTTAACTTATGGTTTTGCTGGAGGGATTGGCGCAGAAAAATCAATCTTCCCGATCAGACTGCGCTATGGACGGCTGAAACTTCGTCGTGCGTTCCCCGTTGATCCAAAAGGTAAAACACATATCCGTTCGCGTCACTTTGTGCCAAATGATCCCAGATAGCTCTCTGTAAAATTTGGTTAGGTTTCATGCAGTACTTTAATAGTTATGACCGTTTGATCTATTAGCTCGAGAGCCGCTCATCGGCAGTTTGTGATCAATCCGTGGGTCGCCGCCAACCGCTTATATTGTTGAGTTCGTCTCATCGCTTCTACGTGATGGACACTTCCCTTTGCTGTTGCATCTACCGAAATTTTTTTATCGCCGTCGCCGCTTTTCGCCGCCGCTGCCGCCTTTTGCCGCCAACCATCTTGGATTGTCGTGACCATGTCATCCTGTCCGTAGGTCCATACCCTACTGTTTTAAGCCATCCTTGGAGTTCATTTGATCTCCGTTGCCGCCAAAGCCATAAACTAGTATCTACCCGCCGCCTTCGCCTAGTCCGTTGTACCGTTCGCTTCGGTTTGCCATCCTTGGTAATCTCTAATCGCAGAGCCAACCCTACCATCCTACCCTATGCCAAGTGTATCCATCCTGAATCGCTTCGCCAAACCCGGACTTAACCTTTGGTCCAATTTGTCGCTAAGGCCACGACATGTGTACCGATCGCAAATCAAACATGAGCCATGTCATGACCTCGCTACCCTATCATTGTACCGAGGGTCGCCATCCTGTAATCTCAAAAGTGTTTTGTTAACGCTCAGATTCATCGTTAATGTTCCATCGCTAACGTTCGCCGCTGACGCTTTCGGCCGTTAACGCCCCGCCGTTAACGCTTTTTTCATCGCGTGTGCATGCAAGTAAAGGCCCTAGTGTGATGTCCTTACCTTTTCTATCGCCTTACCGTGATCTAACCCAATCATATGTCAATCTAGCCTCACCATGATACCGCTCTAGTGGTCCAATCATAACCGCATTTTGGACCGGTTTGATGAGCTAAGTTCATCGTGAGTCGTGGTGATCGATTAATCGCGATACCACTAGTTGGTCAATTGCAATCAACCCTAGTTTATGTTATGTTCCAAGTCATCATCGGCTATCCAATCAAGATAATAACTTCGAAGAAATATTCTTCGATATTATTCCTTCTTTCCCAGCTTATTAATCTTTCTCCTGTATTTTCCAAAGCCGTTTTCTTTTGTCTAATCATCGACCTAATCCATTCAAGTTCCTAATTTAGTCTAAGCCGCAGCCCAATGCTATTCGCTTTAATTTGGAGTTTACTTGATTTGCCTTTTGAGTTTTGTTGTATTTGTGTTGGTTTATCGTTAGACGTTGCTTTTAAGTCGTCAAGGAGCCGAGAATCAAGCAAGTGGAGATTGAGGATCGAGGATAAGGATCAAGATAAAAGAGTAAAGAATAATAAAATTGCAAGGGCCAGCAAGTTGTGCTTTGACCATATTGATCCCATGTTTTAAAATTATTTCATTTGAAATTATTGCATGCTAGTTTGAAATAAACTGATTTCAATTAATCGGATTAGATAATCAACCTACTTGTTATTGCCACCTTGTCAATATTATTTGTATGCCATGATTCATTTGTCACCCTAGATTGTGGGTTAATAGTTGACATTAATAATTTGCCAACATGGGTTAATTAGACCGTATGTAGTGTGCTTAGCCCCGCCACGAGATTTGTCATGATTTTGGAAAAATTAAAGTTAATATTGACTTAATGAGATATGGAACGTGTTTTTGAGAATGTGACATGTGTTATTGAGTTGATGATGGCACGTGGTGCATGGTAAAGGATTGGGTGGGAAAGTGATTTAGACCGAGGCAAGTGGCAAGATTGTTTTTTGTGGGCCAAGAGTGGCAATTGGGCGGTCGATTTGGTATTATGACATGTTGATGTGATGAACTTTTTGTTAGTCTTGCCTCGGTCAACTAAGGACTTAACCTATGCGAGCCTTTGACCCGAGTCTTTCATACAACCACAAGTTCCTAATGGGACGGACCTAGCTGAGTAAACTGTGAAATCTATTCTTTGGTACTGCTGGTGGTGTGAGGTCCCGAGAAGCGGAATGAGAACTCACATGGCGCAAGAGGGGGCCCCGTGTGGTAACCAGCCCCTCCAAAGGTTGAAACCTTAGCGGCAAGATCTGGTTTAGACGGATCTTTGGAAAGGCTTTGTTATGATCGCTCATTCGCATACTCTTGTATGGCGATTCACTACCGACGTGGTGAGTTGATCATATCTTGTGGGTAAAGTGTATAACCTCCGCAGAGTGTAAAACTATTCAATAGCCGTGTTTCACGGTATTGAGCATTGCTCGGGATTACAACCAAGGGTTAGATTTTGATAACAATGAGGTTGGGAATGTGGATAACGTGATATGGAACTTGGTTAAGGATGAGAAATGCTTCACTTGAGAATGATTATGTAAATTTATTATTGGTATTACTTGTTTTATCGCTTATCTATTTATGATTAATTGTGAATGCCGCTTATTGCAAAAGAACCATTCACCATTCCTTTGGAATAAGCCATGCATGTAGTAATAGAACCGATTCATGCATGACTTGTTGAGTACGGTTGTGTACTCACCCTTGCTTTAACAAAACATCACCTTGAGGAGAAGTCTTTGTCTTCGAAGAAGGAGAAGTTCTGCAAGAAGGCGATTATCTAGGAGTCGAACCCCGCCGATGCCTCGTGGTATATTGAAGGGGTTCACCGACGCTCTTCGCTCATTGCTACTTATTTGGAGTTGAAGCCGCCAAGGCCTCACATGTGTAAGGTTGACCTTAAGGTCGCTCAATAGTTTATATTTTATAATTGTGTTACCTTTTATTATTCCATGTGTATGATTATGATATTCATCTATGTTGAGACTGTGCACTAGCGTGATCCTCGACTAGTGCAATACACAGAGGGTCCGGATTTGCACATTCGGTCCCGACAGAGGTGGTATCGAGCCATACCGACCGTAGGTCTTGACCCTAGATAGATTGGCCGCTTCTTAGAACTTCAAAATTATTTTCTAAAAGAAAATTTTAACTTGAAAGAATGATAAGTTCTTGACTTGTCTTATTCTTCTATTCTTTCCTCCTTGCTGAAAATTTCTATCTTTCCCCGTTGTTTTAAATGAAGATCTTATCTGAGTTATTCCAAATAGTTATCGTTGTTTCACACTTAAGGAGAAAGCGCTGGGTGTCGCTGCCAATCCTGAAGGTCGTGAAGACAGGAATCGCGAACTCAAGAAAAGTGGATCAATGAAGTGTTCCGAAGCTAGAAGAACCTAGAGCCAGAGCAGCTTGAGACTCATGTGTGAGAGTCGTTCTGCCTAAGATAGAAGTATTACCCTCTTATACGGTAGATTATTGTGTGTTTAGGTTAATTTGGTTTTCCTTGTTTGTCGAGTGTGCAAGATATGCTGCAGAGCTTCTAGGCTTGGATAAGCAACCATACCAAGTTATTAATAATGTTTGTATAAGTTTTGGGTTAAACCTGTTCAAGACTAGGATTCATGAACCTCATCTATGCTATTCCTTTACCTAAACCCCGAGTGGTCAACAGCTGGAAAGGATCGATCGCAGCAGAGACTCGCGCTTCACGTTAGTTCGGGCTTGTTACTACTAGTGTCAAGTATAAAGCAGATAGTGACCAAGAAACTGGCCCACTGTACAAGCGTGACAATTCAAAACTGGATCGCTTGTTCATCATTATACTCGCTTATGCGATAATGATGTAATAGATGAATGTTATCGTACAACATCAATCTCTCCCCAATTGGAGTCGCAACCCTATTCAAAGTCAAAGATTACCTCGTTCATGAAGACCAAACCGCCCACGCTTGATGGATCACCACTCTAGAAATGTAGAAATTTGGCTTCAGATCATAGAAGAGAAGCCGGCTTGGTGCAATGTGAAGATAAAGAGAAAGTTCCCACGCCACGTGCCGCTTAGAAGGAAATGCATGAGTCTCGTGGAAGAGTTTTACGCCACCTCTAAGGATGAACATACCATCACTTGGTTAGAGTTTACCACCGCTTTTCGGCTCTTCACGCCATCTAAGACAATGAAACCACAATAAGACAAGGAAGAATGGTACCTCCACAACCGATACCATACCGGACGTTGTTCTTGAAGTGTCGTCAACCAAACCAATCAAGACCGTACATGCATCCGTTGTGGCGAAATAGGGCACACTGTTGATGAACATGCAATTAATTGTTCTAGCTGTGAAGGAAGCCACTAACCTGGAGAATGTCCTATAACCAACATCACCTGCTATCTATGTGAAGGCCAAGATCATTGTCCAGCTCACTGTCCCCTAGATCCAATAGTGACCGCTGTGACTAGGCATTAGCGAGAGAAATTTCGAGCAGTCATTGCTCAAGAGTTAGCGAAAAGAGAAGGATTGCCATCCGTACTTGCTATGCCACGTGAAGAAACGAAGAAGAAACATGTCAACCCTATCTGTCTACCTCAGGAAATCAGTGATACTTGGTCACCATGGAACTGTTTCTTGTGTGATAAACGAGGACACTAGGCTAGAGAATGACCTAGCAACCCAGCACGATGACCAAAACATTTATGTTACAACTGTGGTGAGTTAGGTTATTTTGTTAAGGAATGCCCACAGAAAGATCAAACAATTTCAAGCCATGATCATTCCGTAAATTTCTTTGTTAAGTTTATAACCTCAAGAGTGAGTGATAAGACTACGGTGCAACTTGCTCAAGAAGTCGGCTTGAAACAAGAAGAGTTGGTTAACAAGACCCTTGACCTAGAAGATGAGTGCAAGGAATTGGAAGACAACCGCAAGCGTAGAAAGCTCGCCAAGAAGGACCACCGCAATAAATAATAAGGAGTGCCCTCAACAACTCGGGCTTGCAGATCGCTAGACTTTGTTCGACACCTTCACCGTGGTTCCGCCTTGATGGTCGAGTTTCCATAACACCACCCCAAAGGAAAAGTCCGCAAGGAAGAAGCTTATCGTCTAGAATTTGCTTTACTTGTCGCCAACCAGACATCTCGCTAATAACGCTTCTCGAAGGAAGTGATCATCATGGATCGCATCAATCTCAGTTCTACCCCTACCAAGATTAGTGCCATGTCAAGAGGAAGCCAACAGATGTCGGTCGAGTGTTGCTTCAGATGCAATGAGCCGGGATACTTCGCCAATAGTTGTCCCAGGAGAAAAGGTGTTATACCTATCCACTTAAACCCTAGTCCTCCACCTACCGAGACACTTGCGCCAAAGTGAAATGTGAAGCGCTCAAGATGAAGCCATGCCGCAAGTGCCAAGAATGTATCGTCGATGGTTAATTTGTCCATTGTCAAGACCAAGTTTTTAATAAAGCTTATCATATTGGAAATCAATGCTTGAGATGTTTATGCTCGAGTTAAATTAGTTACCCATGTGCAAGATGCTTTGGGTCCATGGTCGAGATGTAGTCGCTAAGAGGAGCTAGAGTGTTCCCGAGATAAAGTTGTCATCAAAGTTAACTTTAGTTTGTTGGAGACACGGAGGACCTGTCTATTCCATTATGGTTGAGTCAAGAAAGTGGATGAGCCATCACATCGAAGAAAGACTTAATGTGTATGTTTAATAACTACACAAGATAATTGTCCTCCGAAGAATTACTCTAGCTACCGCAGCAGTATGCCAAAGAAACCAATACCATTACATCAAGAATAGTTGAAGCTTGAGTCCAATGTGAAGGAATACCCAGCTTGAAATAGAGTTCAAGCCAATACTCGAGAGTCAAGTCGACAAAGATAGTGCAAGACAAACCGAATGTCTGTTCAAGTCTCGCTCAAGACCGCAAATTCAAGTAAGTTTCATCGCCGATGCAATTTTGTTCGCTTTCTACGAGAAGCGTAAAATCAAGTGTTCAGAATGTATAAGGAAACTCACAATGGGGTTGCTGTAAACGCCAAGATGGATGTGTGATGTGTTCCAAGAGCCTTAGCGAAGAAGTGCTTTAGTGTAAGAAAATCAGACCCTATGAGAGGGCCTCAATTGCAAAAGGATTTTATTACGAAGAGCAGCCTGCAAATTTTGAATGTTATCAAGCGTTTGCTCAGAAGTAACCTTGTCCAGTGTGCAGTTGCTTGGAAGTTCGAGGAAGTCTCAAGAGTTGAGTTTCCCTGACCCTACTTCTATAGTCAGCCTTGAATCTCGGGGACGAGATTCTGTTAAGGGGGGAGGTTTGTAACATCCCAAAATTTGGGTTTTCAAAAATCTTTTGTGAAGATTAGCATTCCAAAAATCCCCGCTGTTTTTCTCTCTTAAATAAAGCTTAAACTGAAAACTTCGTCGTCAAAACAATTTAATTTGACTAATATAAACTTCAATTAAAAGAAATTGAGTTTTATTTGGGTTCCTTGTGCTTCTGGGATTATTTTTTATTTTTTTTTAGAATTTTTGGAATTTATTTGGAATTATTCTAATTAATTTAAACTAAGCCTTTTACTTAAAGTAATTAAATATTTCAAAAAATAAAGTTATTCTGAAAATATTTTATTTGAGTTCCAAAGTGTCCCAAAATATTTTCTAGAATTTTTCTGGTATTTTTATTGCCTCAAAAGAATTAATTTGAATTAAGTCCTTTATGGAATTAATTAAAATTTGGAAAAACTTATATAAAGTTTATTGAAAATATTTTATTTGAGTTCAAAATGTCTCAAAATATTTTATATAATTTTTCTGGAATTTTCCTGATAATATTTCTATTTTTCTTGAATTAAATGAATTTCTAGAACTCTTCTCGCGATGCCACGTGTCGCCTCCTCATTCGGCCACGTCGCCGAGTCGCCGCAGCCCTCCGATTCCGATCCGACGCACCAGAATGCGCCACGTCACCCGGTTACTATTCATTATCCGCCAACTGCTCGATTAAATCCGTTTTTGATCCGAATTCGATTTTTCTTATTTCTCCTTGTACAACACGACTTCCCTAGCCTATATAAGGGTTCCTAGACCCCTCCCACGCAGCCCTAATGTCCAGATCATCCCCCAAACCCTATATTTCTTCAGATCAATCTATTCATGCCATCCTGCGCTCGGCCGAACTTTGCTTCGCGTTCCCTGTCAACTCGTCGACTCTTTTCAAGATCCGTCTTCTCCACGGCGTGCTCTACGGGCAGCAGCAATATATGACTAGCGAATCACATGGTAGTGTCAATCAAGAATATATTGACATGTGCAACTCGAGCGCGATAGTCGAGCCAGCAGAGACTGCACTGCGCACTATGATCAAGACACATTGGCTCAAACTTCAATATCTTACATTTCATCAATTTCATAAATATAGTATTTATCAATTATTTGATTTCTGTATGATTCGAATGATTCTAATGGTTTTAATCTTGTAAAATTTAAAGATATTTCTATTAAGTGTCAAAATATTTTATGTAATTTTCGAAAGTTCGAAATCCTCCAGTAATTAAGGGTGCTTCAAATAATCATACATAGATGTTCAAAGTGAAAGCTGTATCAAATTAAATATTTGGTCTATAGTTAAGAAGGATATTTCATCTAAATTGAATAGTCCATCGCAAGCAATCTATAGACATCAAAATGATTGGTCTTTATAGATTTGGAATTATTTCGAAAATTCAAATACTAATTTTAAATTAAACTACTGTATTAAAGTAAAATCAAATATTTAATTGAAATAATTCCAAAGATGAGTTTTAAGTTTGATAGATTCTAAGTTAATTGAATATTTTATTTAATAATAAACTAATTCAAATAATTGATTTTAATTCTGAAGATTTCTGTTAATAATTTAAATTATTCTGAATATATCTAGAATTATTAAATAATTATAGATTCCAAATTACAAATGCAAGTATGAAAGTTTTTGAATTCCATGATCACAAATTTGATCTATATATTATCTAATGATTCCTTTGATGTTCATTTTATCTGAAAATTCTAAACTTTTATCTAATAGAATATTTAAATTCATATTCAATTTGATCAAACTTCTGAATTCCAAATATGTTCAATTCTAACGTATTATTTTATATCTGTAATCCTGTTTCTCGAATCTATTTCCATTGTTTCGCCTCAAGCACTCATTAATCTCCGTATCCATCTACATTACCTGAAATCAGTACCCTATATTTCCAATTATTATCTAACTGCTGTTTTGAATCGATTTAGAATTTTCATATTTTCTGAACTTCATGCTATTTTTGCTCCAAAGATTTCACTCAGACAATTACCATCAGTCCAATACCATTTCATCGTATTCAACTATTCAGTGAATTTCTGACTCCAAATGTCCATTTGACTTTCCAGACGTCTCGCACCTTAATCGTTTCCTGCAGATTAATTTGAATCTAGATCTCCTATACAATTCTGGATTATCCACGATTCATAATTCGGCCTCCAGTCAGTCCGATCTGTGTCCAGACCACATGGTTTGGCAATCCATGTATCTCTATGGTCCAACTATCTTCCCACCTATATGTTTGCGCGATCCATATATCTCCGTCGTCACCATCGTGATCGCTCCTACTTTCGTGATCTCCCTAATCCGCTCTACTTCGCACGTTTTGCTCACCATTCTACTGTCATCGCACCTTGTCTCGCATATCCGATCCATCGACCAATTGACTCGGTTCTGCATTATCCGCTATCATGATCGTTCATCCGTGGTCACTTTACCAGAATTCCTTTGTTCTATTCCTTTCATCGGCACTGCTCTTGCCTAGCCGTGTCGCCGTTGCCGTACCCTTGCCGAACTTCGCCGCACCCATCCATCCAGATCTTCAGGCATGATCCATTCCGTCTCGTATTAACCCAACTTGTCTCAACGCAGTCCTACCATTCTTCGCTGGCATTTGGTCCTCGACCACATTATCTTCCCTATCAGTCCAAACTGACTGGCTGACTTCCGTATCTGCATCCAGCAACTGTCTTATCCGTCGTCCTTTGTCTCATGCATTGGTCCAATAGTTTCCAATTTCGCTACATTTCATGTCCATCTGTCTACCCATCATGACACGTGCATCGTATCTCAAGTGTTATTAGCTCATCGCCGTTTCGTTAATCCTGTTGCCCACTGTGATCGCGTGACCTACGCTTGGTCATGCTGTGCTGCATAAGCCCTAGTGGATCTATTATTCACGCTTCGGATCGAAGCACCCAATAGTAATCTGCACGCCTCTTTGCTATTAACCCTTCTTGACCGCTTTCACTACTTCATCGTAGAGTCCAGTAGATCTAACACTGATCTAGTGCCAACCTGATATCCTATTGATTGCCATCCCAGTACTTATCCTGTTGCAGTCATTGTACTGACCATAAGTTAATACTTCCAATGTATAGACCATTCGCTACCAGTTTCTGCTTCGT
The DNA here is from genome assembly GCA_036346375.1 of Guadua angustifolia. Taxonomy (NCBI): domain Eukaryota; kingdom Viridiplantae; phylum Streptophyta; class Magnoliopsida; order Poales; family Poaceae; genus Guadua; species Guadua angustifolia. Next base: position 1,617,097 of record CM070511.1, on the reverse strand, counting down.
CTAATGCATCTATGCCTTAATTCATAAGTTTTCTAAACGCCGATCTATGTCTTGCATTTGAGATCTTGATATGGCGTACGATTTGTTAAGTAGTCGTATTGAATGTTGTATCTGATCAGGTGAATGCAGTACGTTGATGAGATATGTCCAGTTGCATCCTTATCAATGATGATATATTTTAGCAGCTTGAGTCTACCAATGCTAGCCTGCTATTCGACATATTTGACTAACCAGTCGTTAATTAGAACTCTGATGGCACTTAGGTAGTCTCTGTTATTGAAACTGAATTTGACATCTAATGTACATTGACTACTACTAGTCGAGTTGCATGATTGCACATAGCATGTTGCATTAGTATGATCGTTATATGACCGGTCTATCGAGTTGATCATGTGATTGTGTGCGGTAATGATTCCTCCTAGATTGTAATGAACTTTTCGCTAGTTAATGACTAGAGTATCAACGCATTCTGGATTGAACAATTATTGATACTATGCGGCTATGCGATTATTGGAGTTGATGATCATTCATGCAAGATTAGTTATATGTACTGTCTAATGCTAGTCATTGATTTGTATCATGGTGTGAGCCATCAGCAATGTATTGATCAATAGGATTAAGCCTTGTTTGTAATATATGACTAATGGTGCTCTGAAGCTAGTTGCGTTATCTAAGACTCCTGTAAGTGTGTGCAGTGAAATGCAGGTAGTTGATAAGCGTCAAAGTGATAGAATGGACCCGTATGATCCTGAGTTGACTAACTAGCTGATGCATTGATTATTGACCCATTGTGTTTATATTGTTTGAATTACTTGCTATGCATGAATAACCGATAATGTTGATTATACCGATGATTAACCTATTTGGAGTACTTATAACTATATTGTTAATAGTCAACTAGGTGGAATGCTCGCATATGCATATAGTGGAATTCAATTGAACGATTTGATGAATGGTCGGTAATGATGAGTCACGTGCAATGTTATCGGTTCAAGCGAATTGCTTCACGTTGATATAGATATGTAAATTATTCTTAGTAGATATTGTTTCTGTAATTTTTATGACAACGTCTAGTGCCGTTATGACTAGATCTTCAGGTCCATTGATTGTCGCAAGAATTAGCAAGACCTCAGTTGCTTATGTTACGTTTAGTTAAAGTTTCAATTATGTTGTAACAAGATTGACTAGGTATTATCTTGCTCGAATGGTGATTATGTAAAGTCTACTAGGTATACTAAGTCGTCATTGAGCCTGATTTAGCGCGTTAACTCAAATTGGGATCTTACTAGACGTATCAAATGATATTATTTTAACATTGCAGATACTTTGTATATAAGTGGTCGATGATAAATGTTACACTATCAGTTATTGCAATGGATTCAACGGTTCTAATAGTTGATGCATGATGATCTGTAGTGGTATCACGTCGGTATAATGATGACACTGTTGGAATGTTCAACTCAGCAATGCTAAGTCAATACCTATTAATTGAGCTTTGTTCGGAATTTCTAGTATTTGTCGTATGAAGATTGAACTGTACCTCGGATAGCAGCGTGCAATTAAATACTGTTGCTATGATGCTATATTGCAAATGATGTGATACTCATTTACAATATGTCGCACTATCAGATGTTATCAAAGCAATCAGTAGGTCCATAATGTGTGTCGTAGTTGTAGCAAGATGTCAAGTTAAGATCTTGACAGACTACCGTCGCTAAGAAAGATAGCTTGGATTATGCTAGACTATTGTAGTGTATCAGTCAATTGAAGTTTACACTTTGGTAGTAATAGCAAGTAGATACGTTCAGCACGTAGACGATCACTAAGATGTTTGCATATTGCAACGTCGTGAAGGTTTGACATCGCTCGATGTACGAGTTCACTGACCAAGACTATGTCATGTTAAGGACCTTAAGGACAGTCCTAACTGAGTACGCTATACTTCGCTACTAATTCAAGGAATACGATCGACTCCATCAACGCAATCCAACGTCGTTGAAGATGTCACTTACCGTATCCAAATTCAAGTGTACATGATCCGAAATGGCATAGGCAATCAGATGAACGCATATATCGAGTATGCTAGAAGTAGCAAACCATCGTTAGAACCTTCAAATCGCTAACTTATGAAGGAAGTCTGTCATTGACCCTAGTTCCTGACGACTGGCTTAGAAGAATGTCATCGTCAAGTATTTCATGAGTCAATGGATTAGTATCATGACTAGGATTCATGGATTAACCACGAGCCTTACCATCCGAAATCAACGTTGTAATAACTAGATTCTGAAACGAGTCAATGTGATTGACAGCGTAAACTGAATGTGTTAACAGCACAAGACGGCTAGAGTAGAGTAACAATCTGTGAAAGCTGGTGCAATAGTTACCTAAGGTGTAATAAACTCGGGATGTCTAGTTAACTTGTAGATGCCTTATCTTGAAAGAAATAGTACAATTTATAAGCTGTAACCAATGAGTGAACTATGTCGATTAGCTCAATTCATAAGCAACACTTGCTACAAAGTCAGGAAGTTGCTTATCTTGACATTCCTTACTATGTCAAGTGAAGTTGAAAGCACGACCAGAGTAAGATCTGATAGCGAATGCCTACATGACAAGATGATCCACCTAGGAGGATTCACTAAATGCGACAACATTCACTGCTTAATGAGATGTATCCTATTTCCTACGAGAATCCCAAGAAGTCATAATTCACCTACGATACCAGATTGAAGTTAACCCCACGATCTGAGTCGTAGACTGTCATATTGGAAAGTGTTATTGAAAATATTTTATTTGAGTTCAAAATGTCTCAAAATATTTTATATAATTTTTCTGGAATTTTCCTGATAATATTTCTATTTTTCTTGAATTAAATGAATTTCTAGAACTCTTCTCGCGATGCCACGTGTCGCCTCCTCATTCGGCCACGTCGCCGAGTCGCCGCAGCCCTCCGATTCGATCCGACGCACCAGAATGCGCCACGTCACCCGGTTACTATTCATTATCCGCCAACTGCTCGATTAAATCCGTTGGAAAATTCAATAAAGTGGAAATAAATATTTTAAAATTGAAAATATTTATTTCTGAGTTTCTTGGCATTATTGAATTTTATTTGGATTTCTTTGGATTTATTCTTTGCATGAAAATCCAACAAATAGAAATAAAGAATGGAAATCCTCCAAACATTATCTGAATCCAAGAAAATTGCCACGAGAACTCTGATCATTCAATTAAATTATTTCAGCCAGCAAATTGAAATGTTATGCCCAAAATAATGAAGAAGTAAAATGAAAAGATAACTTTTAAATCCAAAATCATATATTGTCGAAATTCACATAAAATAATGGAATCACAAATGGAGTTGGAAATTTTACATAAGCATTCCGAGGTCGAATACTTTTGAAAAACAAAGTTTGAAAAATAATGTGCTTCAATTGATTTCAATCAATTGTTTGAATTAAACCGAAATTGGTTAGTCGCCGACGTGGGCCATTTGTTAATTTCCGTGCTCACATGCAATGTTGGAACTCCAAACCATCGACATAGGACCCAGATCCCACTCGCCAGCCTTCTCCCCAACCCCGCTCCTTCCTCTCTGTTTCTTCCATCGACGAAGTCCCGGCTAGTGGCGCACTACGGCGATGATCGCCACGAATCCCACTCCCACACCGCAATCTCGCTATAAGTTGCTCCTTCTCGACCGCAATGAGGCCCTCCTCACTCCCCCTCGCCTTCTTCACTTTCTTCAAGCCAAGGCGCAGAAACCCCCAAATCGCCATAGCCAGTGACCTCTGCCGCCAAAAGCGAGGCGAACCGAAAGTAGCAGGTACTCCATTCTTAAATCCAGCTTGAGGTAGAGCATCACCAAGCCACGAGCATCAAATCCTCAAGAATAATCAGCTCCTCCGCGCGAAATGTTGCCGCCACAGTAGCCTCTTCTTCCTTAAGTCCGTGGCCGTATGAGCAATCCGATGAGTTTTCGCCTGGGTTCGACCATGAGAATGAAACCCTAGTACCCTTTAATGCTTAAATGGCCACCGACTCAACCTCTAATGCCCTTGCTTGTCTTCTCCACCGAGCCGCCATTGAAGCTCGCTACCAAGCTTCATTTGCTGCACTGCTCCGCCCTCTCCCGTACCGAATCGGTTCCAGGCTGTAGCATCTCGCCGAGCCCTATCTCCTGGTGCCATCGCATTCGCGGACCATCACGAGCAGCGTCGCCGCCAGCCCTAGTGGATGCTCTGCTCTCTCTCACATGCTAGCCACCCATGTCACCAAGCAAGAGTCTCCAAAGAAAGGGGTAAAGGCGCTTTCATTGTTCAAAACGATTATCATGTCCAAGGCATTTCCAACTCAAATGAGTTCATTCTTGTATATCTTGTGTAATCTTAATTGAAATTCAATGAGATAAATTTTAATATTCATATAAAACCATAAAAGAACATAAATATGTAAAAACATCTAATTCTTGATCTGCAGAATAATTATTTATACTAAACTTTGATTATAATGTTAATATGGTTTATAATGGAACCTTGTGAATAATAAGAACTAAAATGATAAAATAAATACTGTGGTGATTCTAAGTCCGTAATGAATTCAAATATATATAAATAATTAATTTATGAGTTATAGAACAATTATCGAAATCAAGAAAGAAACGAATACACCATTATGGACACTATTGCTCATATAGACAATATAATTCTTAACATCATTAAGTAGATCTTTATGTGTCTCTCGAATCATAATAAACCCAAATATGTAAAATCATTTAATGTTGAACTCAATTTAACACATTTGCTTCATGATCCCTAATGAACCTTGTTATGGCTATTTAACAAAATAATAGCATAATGGCTCAAAGCAATGATAATGTAATTAGTATAAGTCCCTAAAAACAAGAAAGGCATATGTGTATGAAAATAATTGGAATGAAGTTTAACTTGAATTCTTTTAGCATAAGGAAATGGCAAATGTAATAATAATCAAATAGAAAACCTATTGCAGTTTAAGTTAAAACAATGTAGAACCAACTTTAAATCACTTCTAGGATTGCTTATCGCTAATGCCCGAAAAATGAACTAAAGATCATGTGTATTGGAGTTGCAATCACAATATAAAGTTGGCCGATTTAGCGTATTCATCGTGATCATTTAGTCTATTTCATCGATAGATAAAATAACTCATCCAAGTACTAAAATCAAGAAATTAGTTTAGTAACACTCTACAAAGTTTATACTACCATATTCGTAAAAAGAACCTTATTCCATTAAGGTTTGCATATTAATATTGTTAGTTCAAAACCCTTAAGTGTTAACCTTTTGTTTCACTTTCTCCGCCGATTCGATTATCGTTAACTTTACAATGCCACTTAATCCTTTTCAATAATGAATATAATATCTCGCCTAAATCGTAAAACTTATGAAATTGACCCGTAGCACTCTCCAAAGTGTGTACTACCTTGCTATGAAAAGATAATCTCATTTTGCTAAGGTTCGTGATATTTATCCCAGAGGTTAAATAACCTTAAGTGATAATTGTTAGCTACTCACTTTCAATTCGATTTCTGTAATACAAACCTTAATATCATATTAGCATTTTAAGCAATGAATATAATGTATCGCCCAAAGCCTAAAACTTATGGAATTAGCTTAGGATTGTTATGCAAGGTATAAATCATCTCATTATGAAGAAATAACCATACTTCCTCATGTTCTCGCACATTAATCTTAATAGTGAATAACCCTAAGTAACTACATAACTTTAGACCTTAATGCTAATGAATACCCTTTAGGTAATAATGAAGGAAACCTGTAGTTAAGTTATTTTTATCACCGTAACCTTCCCAAATATCGTAAGTTAGTCCAAAGAGCTAAATCAAGAGATCTATCTTGCATGAAGCTAATTCTAAGCAAAATTATTTATAGATAAAGAGCTAATCATTCATACTCTAACATGATCAACCAAGCATTTTCATTAACTCACAAAGCAACTCATCTAATCTGAAATTGGTAAAGAATAATCTAGAATTGATCTTTAAGTTATGATCTGCAGTAATCTAAGAAAATATCCTTAATTTATCTTGCTTTGACTCCGAATCCTAATAGAGTAAAACCCCTAAGTATTAAGTATTTGCAGAAACTCATGTTGTGAATAGTAAATCAATGAAGCATTTCAACTAAAGCTTAATTCTATTAATCTTAACCAATATTTGCATCTTGAATTCGTAAAATAAGACTAATAAATCCATAAAGAGCAATCCCTGTTCTTGTGAAGATTCCTTGTTTATTTTTCTATCTATGTTCTTTTTGCCTTGTAGAAGTTAGTTTATTGCTTTGCTTTATTTCCGTTGTTCGACGTGTAGACCCGACGTCTCTAGCTTCGTCGTCGCCGCGTCAACCGCAATCCTCGTCCTCGTAGAAGCAATAATTAAGCAAGGCAAGCATCCTTTGACCATATTGATCCCAGATTTTATATTCTTTTGTGCATCAAATTGTTTTATGCATGCGTTTACTTTATGTAAATTGCTAATTTGTGGATTGGTAGTTATACTGTTGTCTTATGATCCTCCTTTGATGATTATGGAAATGAGAACCTTGACAACCATAGATTGAGGATAGGCACTACTTAATGTCATCTTGGGTATATGCTCATATTATTAATGCTTAGCCATGCTTTAGAATCAATTATGTAAATGATCAAACCAAGAATTGTTTCCAAAACATTGAAAATGTTATCATTGGTGGTGGGTAATTTTGATTAAAACCCAAAATGAAACTATGCTTTGATGGGCGATTATTGGCAATAGGTTGCCAGTGAAGTAATTGCACGTAGTGTAGGGTGAAGTGTCGCCTGTGTCACAACTAAGGACCGAACGTCGTGTTGTATGATCCAAGAAAAATCCGTACAAACCACGAGGGTGAGTATGGGTAGCCTTAGCCTATTAAATTGTTTAGACATGGCTTTGCTCATTGGTAGGCGGAGCTTGCACAGATTCCTGCTTGGTCCGCCTCGACGGGTTTCTACTTGCTAATGCAACTGTACGCCTTGCCATGGATGAGACGTGGTGTTGGGTGTGATAAATGTGGATCCACGGCTTGGGTGAGTGTCTCTGCTGTATGAGGGTTAACGCCCCGGCCGGGTAAAGCCTTGTCTAGGAATTTAATGACTATGTATGATCGCTCATTCGCATACTTTTGTATGGCGATCCACTACCGACGTGGTGAGTGGATCATTCCTTGTGGGTAATGTTGTACACCTCTGCAGAGTTTAATTCTAATTGATTAGCCGCACTCAGGTCATGGGTGTCTTGGTGAACTTGCACGAGTTAAATGTTTTATTGTTTCCAAAAGGGTTTATTTTACAAGTTAGCTTACCCTACAGATGACCCAATGCTATACCTGTGGGCAAGTATTGAATCATTTGTACAGTTCTGTGGACAAAGAATCGGATATATGCCATGCGATGGCAAGGTTTGATTCGTCGCTCACGTCATGGAGGACGGTGAGTGTTATTTATGCTTTACTTATTTGATATCAGTTAATCTTGCTCTTTTAAATTCCGATTGCAAATAACTTGGTTTCCAAATTCAAATTCGCTTTATGCAAATTAACTGTAATAGCCTCCTTTGAAATGGCCTGCATGTATTGTAGGTTTTGCTCAAGTCTTGCTGAGTATGAAAAATACTCACCCTTGCCTAATTATATTGTAGGTGTGTGCTAGCGATCTTCGAGTCTCTTTTCGTCGCAGGTTGCGGGTTCTTCTTTGAAGCGTTTTATTTCTAAGGAGTTATGCTCGGTGGGTTGTTCTTGGGATTGGATGGGCAAACTGCAAGTTATTGCTTCCTTTGCTGCCATTTATTCTCTGAGTTGTAATATTTAATTGTATAATCGTTTCCGCTTAATTAATTAATGTATGGTTGTGATTTCCAATTGTTGTAAACATGTGAGTGCTAGCTATCGATCCAGTGAATAGCACAAGAATCACATGGAGGTTCCTGCTCATCAGAACGGGGTCTCACAGAGTTGGTATCAGAGCTATACTGACCGTAGGATAAACCTTAGATAGAATAGTCGTTAGCATTGGAATATGAGAATTCAAAATCTTACTTCCAAAAGTTACTATATTTGCAAAATGTAGAGTTTGCTGTTCTTTCCTTGATCATAAGATTCTACTCTTACCCCTACATTCATTTTGATTTGTAAATAAACTCTTCTTCCCTCTAAAAGAAATCCTTGCCATGGTTTATTTTGCTGTTGCTGTATGAAGACGTCCGAGATATGTTGCTGTCGTTTTTCATGCCAACCAAAGAAGCCTACAATATCTACACCAACATTTCAAGGAAGTCGGACAACGCTTCACTAACCTCAACAAAACAGAAGCTCAACTTGAAGACTCTACTTCACGAGAAACAAATTTCACCGGCAGGAAAAGGTAGAAGGTTAAGATATATTAGGATCAAACTTAAGGTAAGAACCCTCACGCAGTAGCATATTATTCCGCCTAGTTATAAAGAGCAATGTATGTTGTTGTTCGTCGTGCTACTTGAAATTGGTTTTTATTTTGATTTTGAATGCCGGACCGATTTATATGTGAGCTTAACCTCCAAGTTGAAGTTTCACAATAAGTGGTCCTCATGTATGAATATGGAAAACTCAACCCATAGGATAAATGAGCAATTATAAAACAGCTTATCTCTTCTTTATAGAACTTCTCACCAAAGGCAACCATTAGGGTTATTAACCTTCCTTAAAATTTGATCTTACCCAGATTAGTAATATAGTCTCTATTACTACTCTTAGCTTTGCTTGAGATTACCACATTAGTAACACTAAACTACTTATGCTGCTTTAGGCTAGTTAAAAACTTAATGTTCCAGTAACAATTTCTAACCACACCACAAAAACTCACCTCATTGCTTTGCTTAAATTATGTACCATAAAGTGACTCTGAACTAGAAATGTTCTATGCTTCTGAATGGTTGTTAGAAGGAAAACTGCAAGAATTGAAAACCCCATCTTTCCTAAAAGAAATATAAAAAGGATAGTATCAGTTATACATACTCTTTCCTCATTTATAGACTTTAGTATCTTTATCTATGTGTTCATTTCTCTGCAGAATATTCTTCCTCCGTTCCTAAATTATTCTTTCTAGAAATATTTCTCTCCTCATCTTTTTGCGAAATGGAAATCACCAACAAATCCTTTTGAAATAATTTTAGAAGCAAGTCAACATTGTCGTAATGTCTGCATCAGCAACTTCAAGAAGATGAAAGTAACGAGCAGCACAACCTCTCCAACTTCATAGAAGCCTCGGAAGACTAACACAGCAAATGGTGCAAGGATTAAAAGAAACTCATCATCAAATAGTCTACTTTGAAGGACAATATTATTTAGATTATACGCTATGCCAGTTATATAGTAAAACCTTTATACATAAATACATATGGCCAGTACAAATAAGAACCATAGTACCCTTCCTATGTACTAAGTTGAATATATGCATATTACTTCTGTGTCATTGAAGTTCTGTTGTTTGTCTTTTGTATTTCTTCTGGGTTACTCTCGTGAATGTTAAACCACTAGGTTGAAATTTACGATGCGTTAACCCTGCTTAACAAGAAAATTTTAATCAAAAAAAAGGGAGAGTTATTATCAAAATCCTAACGATATTCAAAATGAAATTCATTGTAACCTCGTAGGATTAGTACAAGCCTTGGACAAACGTTATCATCAGAGTTGCGCAGCAAAAACGTAGTAGGCCGTCTCAATTTTCATTTGCTGAATATTCTAATCTAACAACACAACCTCTGTTATCTTCTCCCTATAACCAATACCCACTCTTTCTATTTTCTTTGCTCAACTACGCCAAAACTACCTCTTCCCTGTACTCTTTTTATGGCAATAACAAGGACTACCTAAGAAAATGTCACCACAAGTTGTTGTAATCAACAAATTCTAATGCCAACCAATCTTGCCAAATCTGTATGCCAGAACTTAATAAATGTCCTTATTACAATCATGCCACATGCCGGCACTTCTTGCCCTCAAGATTCTCAAATAAACTAATGCCATAAAAACTACCTCTACTACCTTCAGGAAGTATTTCTATTGCAGAATTTTTAGTTGAACCCCTTGATACTAGAATGGAAGACATGACTATAAAGTAGTAGGTTAGTGTAATAAAACTTTGTTATGACATAAGAAAATGTATAGTTATATAATAAATAAAGGTGTGTTGCAATTTCATTAATTAAAATTTTGGTCTATATTATTATTACGAAAAACTCTCGTAATGTTTAACCGATAGGTTAAAGGATTATAGTAGGATGACCTAAAACCATATAAGCAACCCATAGTTATGGAGCAATTAAAAATATAAAATATTATCTTAGAAGTATAAACCTTCCAAAGATTTTATATATTGCACAACTAGGGTTATGGTACAATCTTTCCTTTCAATCAATCCCTTTAATATCCAAATTATCATGATGACATCCTTCCTTCAGAATAGTTACTAATAGACAAAATGAAAACTAGAGTGATACTGTAAAAGAATTAGCTACAAACTTTAAACATGGAAACTATGTACTGTAAGACACAAAGTAAACCCATATAAACCAAGAAATTGAATACTAGATCATAATCATGTTGGCACTCAAAAGGAAAGTTAAGTTCTACGTCACTACGTGAAGCATCAAAACAACACAAAGTTCAACGTTATCCAAGGATCTGGACATAAGGTTTTTCGCTAAGTACGCAAGTTCGCGACATTGACATGGATGCCCATGTTCATGCGTACAAAGTTTGCACAAGACATCAAAATCCATCATCAACAACCGGATCAAAACACCAACAAACAAGCAATCGTCAAAAGTATTTACAACCAGCTACCCCAAGAAGTTCTTCACCATTTCCTTTAACAATCTGTCATGAAGAATCATATATATAGAAATTCTAAACCAGAAGAAATAAGATCCCTTACTATGAAATCTGAATAAGGATCTTAAATAAAAGACTTCTCTAATCAAATAACAATTAGTTAACCTACAATCACATGAATCCTCAAAATATGCAGACTTAAAACTATATACGGAATCACTAGTGATTAGAAACCCTACAACTCGATATGATAATCGACATTATAATTGGTGTTCTTTAAATTCTTGATTGAAGAGTACCTTGTATTGTCGGTTGGATTACTCTCGTAAGAACCTTTCGTCGAAATTCATAATGAGTCAATTCCTAGGAACGATAATAATAATAGATATTAAACTTTTAAAGAACTAAACGTTGCCTTATAAACCAAACCGAAAATTTCATGATCGCATAGAAACCGCAACTAGAGTTAATTGAAAGAATCAAATATTACTACATAATATAGACAACTCTTATCGGACCATCTTTCTATGATTCCAACATCTTATCAAGTGTGGTTGCAAAATGCCCGAAACCCAATGAATTTCACCTAAATAACCTTATCTTAATAAATATCGCTGCGGGATGCGTGACGAGATCCCTTAGCAAAAAGCTTGGAAGTAAAATCCTACCGTGCCTTCAACCTCAAGTGAAGATCATATTCTAGCTCTTGCCGAGAGAACAAGTTGTTTGGATCAAAAGCCCTCCTACATCCTATTTAACACCTAAACATTATTCCTTAAAGTATCGCCACCAAAGAACTCCAAGCCCGTGCTTGCATTCATTGTGGAGAAATAGGTCACACCGATGATGAGCATCCAATCACTGTTCCAGTTGTGAAGGAAATCATTCTCTTGGAAAGTGTCCTATGGATAATATCACTTGTTTTCTTTGTGAAGGTCGAGATCATTATCCGCCGCAGCGTTCCCCTTGATCCATTAGTCTTCTTTGCAGATTCAAAGATCAACGAGAAAAACTTCGAGCCTTAGTTGCTCAAGAGTTGGCAAATAAAAGAAAAGATATGCAAGAGAAGTCGCTGAAGAACCAAAGAAACAACACTTCAATCATAACAACTTCCGCCCGAAAGCGAAGAATGGCCATCACTATCAAAGATATTTCTTATGTGAAGAAGAAGGTCATTGGGCTAAGGAATGTCCTAAGAAGCAACAAACCGAGGCTAATAAGGAAGAAGAAATTAATCGGGCAATTAATCGTAACCAAGTGTCACGAAGAAACAAAAGTGCTACATTTGTCGCGAGATGAGTCACTTTGCTAATCAATGCCCCGGGAAGAACAAATACCTCTGCAACTATGGTTATGCCCGAAATCATCTTTGCCAAGATTATAGCTCCAAGAGTGGGAGAAATAAGATCCAAGTGACCTACCCAAAGAATCGATAAAGAGAAGACATTTGAGCAAGGATGCTAGTCTCCGGAAGAATTCTACACAACTCTGCGTGCCATTTCAACCTTCATCTGCTCATCCCCTAGCCAAACCAATGAACAATTCTTCGGTGCTCAAAAACGAAAGCTAATGTTGTTTGCTTTTGTTGTGGTGGCGTGGGCATTATGCCAATGGTTGTCCAAAGAAAAGAAAGCCCTACCACTTTTCCAAATTTCGAGAAGCTTAGACCTACCAGATGCAAGATCAACTTGATAGCGTCGTCCGCATCAGCTGAGAAGGACTTGGATACCTTGTTTACATCTACTCAAGAAAAGTTCTACTTTCCCTTGTCAAGAAAGATATTAGTAACTTCTAAACTATTTTGGAGACCTAGAAAACATTAAGTGCTCATGTCCACCCTGCCTCAACGTTAGACTCTGAATGTAAACATATTCCTTATATGGTTGTAATCGACTATTAATATGGTATTGAGTATGTCTTTTGTGTATTCAATTCCTATAACCAATCCTTTGGTTCTGTACATTTCATTTCTTCATAATTGCGGATCCAAAGAAAATCAAAACCTTCTATTTATTAAAATGATCAAACAAGTTAAATCATCAGAATCACCTTACAATCTTTTTACCTCAACCTAATACTTGAATTATCTCTACCTTGTTTTCAATCTAAGGTCAATCCGAAATGATGATTATTCTCGACTCATTTCAGCAACCAATGTCGGATTGTACAGATCAACCATTGTATTCAAATACCCTTCCCGGTATTAAACATTCGGTTTTTCCAAATGAATCTAATGGCAATGCAATCTTTCTTTTGCCTCAAGGATTCTAAATATACCACATGCCACTCTCTAAATTGAATTATCCTTATAAACAAGACTAATTATTCAACCAAAAGAAATATATAGAAAGTATGAGTATCTCTCGTCTACTTACCTAAAACCCAAATAGATTTCTTCTCTATTTCTTTGCACGTCGACTTGGAATCACAAGATGAAGGTCCTGTAAAGCAACAGCAATGAAGACGAAGTGTCAACCAAACGACAACGTCACCTCCGAAAAAGAATTCCTAAGACTATCTCATCCTCGAGAATTTTAAGGTTTGTGGTATTCACTGTTTCCACATCTGAAGTAAACTGGCGCTACGATATATTAGGCCATTTCATATCATTAAAAAGATGCAAGAAAAAACAAGCATATGAATTAGAGTTGCCATCTCAGCCATCCAGTGTTTATCGTATCTTCTAGGTATCGCAATTAAGAAAATGTCTTCACTATCCTTTTGAGCCCATCCAGCCAAATGGAATCGATCTATAATCCGAACTAACTTGTCGGAAGCATCCGACTAAGATCTTAAAAGAAACTTAACGTCACACTCGTAATAAATGCTGCAAGATGATCAAGATTCGACGGAGCAATCCTTCTGAAGAAGAAGCAATTGGAAAACGAGAAGATCGACTCAAGGAGAAGTTCCTGACTTTTTTAGAAATACTTTTCCTTAGACTCCACCAAATCTCGGGTCGAGATTTACGTAAGGGGTAGATCTCAGAACATCTGAAAATTCAATAAAGTGGACATAAATATTTTAAAATTGAAAATATTTATTTCGAGTTTCTTGGCATTATTGAATTTTATTTGGATTTCTTTGGATTTATTCTTTGCATGAAAATCCAACAAATAGAAATAAAGAATGGAAATCCTCCAAACATTATCTGAATCCAAGAAAATTGCCACGAGAACTCGATTATTCAATTAAATTATTTCACCAAAGAAATTGAAATGTTATGCCCAAAATAATGAAGAAGTAAAATGAAAAGATAACTTTTAAATCCAAAATTATATATTGTCGGAATTCACATAAAATAATGGAATCACAAATGGAGTTGGAAATTTTACATAAGCATTCCGAGGTCGAATACTTTTGAAAAACAAAGTTTGAAAAATAATGTGCTTCAATTGATTTCAATCAATTGTTTGAATTCGAAACCGGAAATTGGTTAGTCGCCGACGTGTGGGCCATTTGTTAATTTCCCGTTCCGTTGGCGCAATGTTGGAACTCCACCACCGACATAGGACCCAGATCCCACCGCCAGCCTTCTCCCCAACCCCGCTCCTTCCTCTCTTCTTCCATCGACGAAGTCCCGGCTAGTGGCGACTACCGGCGATGATCGCCACGAATCCCACTCCCACACCGCAATCTCGCTATAAGCTGCTCCTTCCGACCGCAATGAGGCCCTCCTCACTCCCCTCGATCTTCTTCACTTTCTTCAAGCCAAGGCGCAGAAACCCCCAAATCGCCATAGCAAGACCTCGCCGTCAAAAGGAGGCGAACCGAATCCAGGTACTCCATTCTTAAATCCAGTTGAGGTAGAGCATCACCAAGCCACGAGCATCAAATCCCCTCAAGAATAATCAGGCTCCTCCGTGCGAAATGTTGCCGCCGCCGTAAGCCTCTTCTTCCCCAAGTCCGGCCGCCGTGGGCGGAGCAATCCGGTGAGTTTTCGCCCGGTTCGACCATGAGAATGAAACCCCTAGTACCCTTTAATGCTTAAATGGCCACCGACTCAACCTCTAATGCCCTTGCTTGTCTTCTCCACCGAGCCGCCATTGAAGCCTGCGCCCAAGCTCGGCTGCACTGCCTCAAATCCTCTCCCTACCGAATCGGTTCCAGGGCCAGAAGCATCTCGCCGAGCCCTATCTCCTGGTGCCATCGCATTCGCCGGACCACCGCCGGAGCAGCGTCGCCGGCCAGCCCTAGTGGATGCTCTGCTCTCTCATCTTGCACGGCCACCCATGTCACCAAGCAAGAGTCTCCAAAGAAGGGTAAAGGCGCTTTCATTGCTCAAAACGTATTATCATGTCCAAAGGCATTTCCAACTCAAATGAGTTCATTCTTGTATATCTTGTGTAATCTTAATTGAAATTCAATGAGATAAATTTTAATATTCATATAAAACCATAAAAGAACATAAATATGTAAAACATCTAATTCTTGATCTGCAGAATAATTATTTATACTAAACTTTGATTATAATGTTAATATGGTTTATAATGGAACCTTGTGAATAATAAGAACTAAAATGATAAAATAAATACTCATGTGATTCTAAGTCCGAATGAATTCAAATATATATAAATAATTAATTTATGAGTTATAGAACAATTATCGAAATCAAGAAAGAAACGAATACACCATTATGGACACTATTGCTCATATAGACAATATAATTCTTAACATCATTAAGTAGATCTTTATGTGTCTCTGGAATCATAATAAACCCAAATATGTAAAATCATTTAATGTTGAACTCAATTTAACACATTTGCTTCATGATCCCTAATGAACCTTGTTATGGCTATTTAACAAAATAATAGCATAATGGCTCAAAGCAATGATAATGTAATTAGTATAAGTCCCTAAAAACAGTAAAGGCATATGTGTATGAAAATAATTGGAATGAAGTTTAACTTGAATTCTTTTAGCATAAGGAAATGGCAAATGTAATAATAATCAAATAGAAAACCTATTGCAGTTTAAGTTAAAACAATGTAGAACCAACTTTAAATCACTTCTAGGATTGCTTACTGCTAATGCCTGAAAAATGAACTAAAGATCATGTGTATTGGAGTTGCAATCACAATATAAAGTTGGCCGATTTAGCGTATTCATCGTGATCATTTAGTCTATTTCATCGATAGATAAAATAACTCATCCAAGTACTAAAATCAGTAAAATTAGTTTAGTAACACTCTACAAAGTTTATACTACCATATTATGTAAAAAGAACCTTATTCCATTAAGGTTTGCATATTAATATTGTTAGTTCAAAACCCTTAAGTGTTAACCTTTTGTTTCACTTTCCTGCCGATTCCGATTATCGTTAACTTTACAATGCCACTTAATCCTTTTCAATAATGAATATAATATCTCGTCTAAATCGTAAAACTTATGAAATTGACCCTGTAGCACTCTCCAAAGTGTGTACTACCCTGCTATGAAAAGATAATCTCATTTTGCTAAGGTTCGCATATTTATCCTGTAGGTTAAATAACCTTAAGTGATAATTGTTAGCTACTCACTTTCAATTCGATTTCCTGTAATACAAACCTTAATATCATATTAGCATTTTAAGCAATGAATATAATGTATCGACCAAAGCCTAAAACTTATGGAATTAGCTTAGGATTGTTATGCAAGGTATAAATCATCTCATTATGAAGAAATAACCATACTTCCTCATGTTCTCGCACATTAATCTTAATAGTGAATAACCCTAAGTAACTACATAACTTTAGACCTTAATGCTAATGAATACCCTTTAGGTAATAATGAAGGAAACACAGTAGTTAAGTTATTTTTATCACCGTAACCTTCCCAAATATCGTAAGTTAGTCCAAGAGCCTAAATCAAGAGATCTATCTTGCATGAAGCTAATTCTAAGCAAAATCATTTATAGATAAAGAGCTAATCATTCATACTCTAACATGATCAACCAAGCATTTTCATTAACTCACAAAGCAACTCATCTAATCTGAAATTGGTAAAGAATAATCTAGAATTGATCTTTAAGTTATGATCTGCAGTAATCTAAGAAAATATCCTTAATTTATCTTGCTTTGACTCCGAATCCTAATAGAGTAAAACCCCTAAGTATTAAGTATTTGCAGAAACTCATGTTGTGAATAGTAAATCAATGAAGCATTTCAACTAAAGCTTAATTCTATTAATCTTAACCAATATTTGCATCTTGAATTCGTAAAATAAGACTAATAAATCCATAAAGAGCAATCCTGTTCTTGTGAAGATTCCTTGTTTATTTTTCTATCTATGTTCTTTTGCCTTGTAGAAGTTAGTTTATTGCTTTGCTTTATTTCCGTTGTTCGACGTGTAGACCCGACGCCTCTAGCTTCGTAAATCGCCGTGTCAACCGCAATCCTCGTCCTCGCCAGTAAGCAATAATTAAGCAAGGCAAGCATCCTTTGACCATATTGATCCCAAGATTTTATATTCTTTTGTGCATCAAATTGTTTTATGCATGCGTTTACTTTATGTAAATTGCTAATTTGTGGATTGGTAGTTATACTGTTGTCTTATGATCCTCCTTTGATGATTATGGAAATGAGAACCTTGACAACCATAGATTGAGGATAGGCACTACTTAATGTCATCTTGGGTATATGCGTTCATATTATTAATGCTTAGCCATGCTTTAGAATCAATTATGTAAATGATCAAACCAGTAATTGTTTCCTGAAAACATTGAAAATGTTACTGTTGGTGGTGGGTAATTTTGATTAAAAACCCAAAATGAAACTATGCTTTGATGCGGGCGATTATTGGCAATAGCCGGTTGTGCAGAAGTAATTGCACGTAGTGTAGGGTGAAGTGTCGCCCGTGTCACAACTAAGGACCGAACGTCGTGTTGTATGATCCAAGAAAAATCCGTACAAACCACGAGGGTGAGTATGGGTAGCCTTAGCCTATTAAATTGTTTAGACATGGCTTTGCTCATTGGTAGGCGGAGCTTGCACAGATTCCTGCTTGGTGCTCGACGGGGTTTCTACTTGCTAATGCAACTGTACGCCTTGCCATGGACAGAGACGTGGTGTTGGGTGTGATAAATGTGGATCCACGGCTTGGGTGAGTGTCTCTGTTGTAGGCGAGGGTTAACGCCCGGTGGGGTAAAGCCTTGTCTAGAATTTAATGACTATGTATGATCGCTCATTCGCATACTTTTGTATGGCGATCCACTACCGACGTGGTGAGTGGATCATTCCTTGTGGGTAATGTTGTACACCTCCGCAGAGTTTAATTCTAATTGATTAGCTGCACTACGCGGTCATGGGTGTCTTGGTGAACTTGCACGAGTTAAATGTTTTATTGTTTCCAAAAGGGTTTATTTTACAAGTTAGCTTACCCCACGATGACCCAATGCTATACCCCTGTGGGCAAGTATTGAATCATTTGTGTTCGTGTGGACAAAGAATCGGATATATGCCATGCGATGGCAAGGTTTGATTCGTCGCTCACGTCATGGAGGACGGTGAGTGTTATTTATGCTTTACTTATTTGATATCGATTAATCTTGCTCTTTTAAATTCGATTGCAAATAACTTGGTTTCCAAATTCAAATTCGCTTTATGCAAATTAAGCGTAATAGCCTCCTTTGAAATGGCTCGCATGTATTGTAGGTTTTGCTCAAGTCTTCTTGAGTATGAAAAATACTCACCCTTGCCTAATTATATTGTAGGTGTGTGCTAGCGATCTTGAGTCTCTTTTCGCCGCAGTTGCGGGTTCTTCTTGAAGCGTTTTATTTCTAAGGAGTTATGCAGTCGGTTACTGTTCTTGGGATTGATGGGCAAACCGCAAGTTATTGCTTCCTTCTTTGCCATTTATTTTTCGAGTTGTAATATTTAATTGTATAATCGCTTCCGCTTAATTAATTAATGTATGGTTGTGATTTCCAATTGTTGTAAACATGTGAGTGCTAGCTACTGATCCAGGGAATAGCACAGTAATCACATGGAGGTTCCTGTTCATCAGAACGGGGTCTCACATCACATTCCCTACATGTGCAATAGTTTACCTTGGGGCCACCAAACGCTATTTCCTAACCGGATAGTTATAAAGGTAGCTTTCATATTTGCTATGAAACATGCAGAGGGAAGTGAGCAGTCAAGATGGAATTTGCCACTTCGGTGTAACGGAGATATATGTCTAGGCCACTCGTGTGATATGATTAAGGAAGTGCATGGCCATGCCGTGATTGAGAAGTCAATCACAACTTATTAATATATCACGGATACGAGAGATGGATTGAACTGTCAAAGGATGACATACTTCTCGCCTTGAGTTCGATCTTCATATAGTTTGGCAAAGGGATTATTACATGAGTACTTTTGAAAGGTTCTATCTGATTTGATCATATGCGTTTGGGAGTTGGCATGCTCGCAAGGAACCGCTACTAGCCTATTGGATTGGAAAAAGGGTTTTCCAAATCTATGTCCAAATGTACATGAACCTCTGGTCACACACTTAATTTGCCGACGCATTAATTCGGATTGGATCCGTAATTAATGGACCTCGTGGGCTTAACGCTACCGATGGGCCCTGGCTTAGGGTTTCGTGCGTGGCTATATAAGGAGAGAAGAAGGGTGGGCGGCATGATGTTGTTCACGCCCGTAACCCTAGCCTCCACCTCTCATTGCCCTCGCCGAGCGACACGGTGCTTGCATCGCGACGCACGGCGTTCCATCCCGGACGTGTGGATCTTGCGTGGTGACGCTGCGCTCTTTGCGGCGTGGTGAGGACGAACCGCAGCTAGAACGATCCGCAGCGAGGACGATCCGCATAAGGACGATCCACTACAACGCGCGAAGGATTCCGCAACTGCGCGTCTAGTGGTAATCCAATCTGTGATCCCTTTCTTGCGAGTAGCTTTTCTGGTTATGCAGTAGAAATTTTAATTTGTGCTAGCGTAGCATACCGCGTTCCCCAACAGATGCATCACTCCCCAGCCGCTACATCCTCATGTAGCGCCTGCCAGCCGCTGCTTCCTCCTGCGCCGCGCCTAGCAGCCGTTGCCTCGTCCCCGTGTCAGCTTCACAGGTTGCAGCGCTCCCTGTCCGCGAACACGGTGCCCATTTTTGCAATTCCTTCGCAACAACATCTGATACCGTAAAAACGTGTTTCCAAAGGGCCAAAACAGCGAAAATTTCGTGCTGGATGGGGGCACTGCACCCCTCCTTTTTGCTAGCTATTGGCCAGGGTGTTGGTAGCAGCGCCCCAATGCGCTCCCACGGGCAGCAAGCAAAGTAAGGACAAGGCTAGTGTACAAGGAAAGGAAGGGCTGTTCCAGCTAAAAGGACCCTGGTCAGTATGGGAGTTTTGCAGGGCTGTGCAACGGGCAGGGTAGTTAATGCCCAAGAAGAGACCTCCCTTCACATGAGCGCCCGGGTCAAAGGCTGAGCATGGGTGTTGGCCTCCACGCCCATTCTAGGAGAAAGCCATCACAAGTTGGTGAAGGTGAATTAGGAGGATGCACCTTGCGTTTGCCATTGATAGCCAGGGGAATATATGGTACAATGTCTAACCAATTATGGTTAGGATACACATGATTACATGCCATAGATAGCAACGCTAGACATGGAAACAAACTACTGATAATCCACCGTGCTTATCCAGCGGACTCCTTGCCATGCATGCGATATGACTAACACCCCCTCGGTTTGGACGGAGCTGCATTAACGCTCAAGCGGAGCAAAATTCTTTAAACAGGCTAGTTGGAAGACCCTTTGTGAATACATTCGCGTATTGAGATGATGTCGGGACATGCAAAACTCGGACTTCCCCAAGGGCGACACGTTCCCGGACAAAGTGAAGATCGATCTCAACATATTTGGTCCGTTGATGCTGGACGGGATTAGTTGAGAGATATACAGCACTGATGTTGTCGCAGAAAACAACTGTCACTCTTTGAAGTGGGAGTTGGAGCTCGGCAAGGAGTTGACGAAGCCAACAGGACTCGATGACGGCATTGGCGACGGCACGATACTCGGCCTCGGCACTAGAGCGGGAGACCGTCGGCTGGCGCTTGGAGGACCAGGAGACAAGGTTATCAAGAGAAAAATAGCATAACCAGAGGTGGGCTTCTGGGTGTCAGGGCAACCAGCCCAATCAGCATCAGTATATGCAATAAGAGACGTCGGCGAAGTCCTGTGAAGCTGAAGACCATGGTCAAGGGATCCCTTGAGATACCGAAGAATTCTCTTCAGGAAGTTGGCATGTGGCTCCCGAGGGTCATACATGTGAAGGCACGCCTGTTGCACTGCATATGTGATGTCAGGGCGTGTAAAAGTGAGATACTGGAGTGCGTCGGCGATGCTGCGGAAGTCAGTGGCGCAGGCGATGGGAGGACCAGCGGAGGAGAGTTTGGTGCTGGTATCAACCGGTGTGGAGCAGGGTTTACAATTGCTCATGCCCGCTCGAGCCAGGATGTCTTCGGTGTATTGGCGTTGGCTGAGGAAGAACCCTGAAGATGTGCGCTGGACTGAAACACTGAGGAAGTGATGGAGAGTGCCCATGTCTTTGAGGGAAAACTCATGATGAAGCAAATCGATGAAGCGGCGCAGAAGTGTGGTCATGGATGCTGTCAAGACGATGTCATCGACATATAGGAGGAGGTACACCATGTCGGTGCCGTGGTTGTAGATGAAGAGCGACGGATCAGCCTTGGAGGCGACAAAACCCAAAGTCGCAAGGAAATTAGCGATGCGACTGAACCAAGCGCGAGGGGCTTGTTTAAGGCCGTAGAGTGACTGGTTGAGGCGGCAAACATGGTCAACCCGGCTGTTGTTGACGAATTCGGACGGTTGTTGACAGTAAACGACCTTATCAAGTGTACCATTGAGGAAGGCATTGTTGATGTCGAGTTGATTGACTGGCCAGTCGTTGGAGAGTGCAATGGTGAGGACAGTGTGCCCTGTGGCTGGTTTCACAACCGGAGAAAAAGTTTCACCAAAATCCACGCCAGGACACTGTGAGAAGCCCCGGAGCACCCACCGTGCTTTGTATCGGTCCAAGGAGCCATCAGACTTGAACTTGTGCCGAAAGATCCATTTTCCTGTAACAATATTAGCATCAGGGGGCCGAGGAACAAGGTCCCAAGTATTGTTAGCACATAAAACATTGAATTGGCACCAGTTGTTATCATTTAGTGCAGCACGATATGTTCGAGGGATGGGGGACAGAGTGGTTGCATGCAGGTTGAGACGCTCAACAGGAGAGTGGAAGCCACGTTTGCCCCTGGTGATCATGGGATGATTGTTAACAATTGGAACAGCTGGAGCAGCTGTAGGTGGAGGGGCGGTGTTAGCATCAATGGGAATTGCAGGACCATGCAAGAGAGGGGCAACCGACAGGGGCGCCGCCAGCGTGGCTAGTGTTTGCGGTATGGAAGTATGCAAGGGCACTACCGAGCGGCCGGGCATGGGCGATGCAAGCTGCCAAGGTCCGATGTCTTTGGCATGGGCGCATGCAATGACTCGGCTGGTGTTGGCGCAAACATAGGTGTGACGGGCGCAGGTGCAGGGCGTCGAATAGAGGGGGAACTAGCCGGTGTGACATGCGATGCAACACTAAGAAAATCAAAATCGGAAGGTGCTGGAGAGGTGTGCATGGTAGAAAATGGAAAGGAGTTTTCATAAAAGATGACATGACGAGAGATGATTATTTTGTGCGTGGTGAGATCAAGGCAGCGATATCCTTTGTGATGTGCCGAGTAGCCCAGAAAAACACAGGCCGATGATCTGGGTGTGAGTTTGTGAGTGGTGGTAGCAGATAAGTTTGGATAGCATAGACAACCGAATACTCTGAGATGAGAGTAACAAGCGGGGTCCCAAAGAGATCCTGATGAGGAATCCCAAAACGAAAAGTTTTGGTGGGTAGGAGATTGAGAATGGTAGTGGCTGTGTGAAGAGCTTCACCCAAGAGGGTCGGGGCATGTTTGGCTTGAAAAAGAAGCGAGCTTAATGGCATTGTTTATGGTGCAAAGGATTAATTTCGGCCTTGCCGCTTTGTTGATGTGTGTGGACATGACATGCGGAGAGCGATGCCATGGGATAGCAGGTGAAGGCGCATTGTAGTATTGTCGAATTCGCCACCGTTGTCACACTGAATACTGCGGACGGTGGTGGAGAACTGAGTTTTGATGTAGGCTAGAAAATTGTGAAGTATATCAAAAACTTCAGATTTAAAGCGAAGGGGAAAAGTCCACAAGTAATGAGTGAAATCATCAAGGATAGCAAGATAGTACTTGTAACCAGAAATGTTAGGGACAGGTGACGTCCATAAGTCATAATGAATTAATTCAAAAGCAGTACTAGTGCGACTGGTGGAGGAATAAAAGGGAAGGCGCGTATGTCGACCTAGTTGGCATGCATGACATAAGTCGGCATCGGCAATATTATTACAGGAAATATGGGAGGCACTAGTAAGCTTCGACAAGGCGTGAGCACCGGGGTGGCCTAGACGGCGATGCCACAAGGTGGAGGAGGGGCACATGACGGAAAGGGCATGATGTGCTGATGGTGGCCAATGAAGAGGGTAGAGATTGCCGTTGCTATTGCACCTGACGATCTCGTTCTTGGTTTGAAGATCCTTCACAGAGAGACCAAAAGGGTCAAATTCAATGGAACAATTATTATCAATAGTAAATCGACGAATGGAAATGAGGTTTTTAATGAGAGAAGGTGTGACGAGAACATTTTTAAGTTGAAAGGAGTGAGGGGAAAACAAACAACAGTGGTGCCGGTATGAGTGATGGGAATGTGAGATCCATTACCGACAATAGCATAAGAAGAGGAATGAAGCGGCACAGGAGATGACAAAGAGAGGTTACCCTGATCCGAGGTCATGTGAGTAGAGGCTCCGGAGTCCATGTACCACTTGGAGGAGGGGGGATTCAGAGTCATAATGTTGAAAGCTTGGAGGAGCTGATTCTGATCCCAGGATGGAGGTGGTGTAGGAGCGACAGGAGGGGCAACAGTGTATATTGAAGCGTCGTTGTAGCCGAGGGGTGGTGCAGCCACCAAAAACACACCAGGAGCTCTAGGCCGCGGACCAAGAATACCTTGTTGAGGTGGCCGTGATTAGGGGTGCAACTGGAACGGATATTTTCCGATCAATCGAATCAACCGAAGTCAATTCGGATAGTGATTTGAATAGTTTTTCTGATATTCAAGAATTTTCCTGATACGGATAAAGATAGTTATCTCGGATAAGGATACGGATCTGAGATAGTAATTATCCGACGGATACAGAATATCCGAGTTTATAATCGGATAATATCCGGATATAAAATATGGATATTATCCAAAACTTTAAAGACTTCTCCAAGACTGTGAGTCTCAGAACTCTCCAATCAAAGAGCACCGGCCACCGAGTCTGGAGGCACTAGTACCAGCAGTACCAATACCACTCTTGGTACTCTACGCTGCCAAGCGCCAAGTGCCAAGTACCAACTACCATTCTACCAAGTGCCACACTACCACTCTACCAAGTGCCACATCGCCACGCTAAAGTGCTAACGCCAAGTGCACCACAGTGGCATGGTGCCAAACCAAAATTTATCACAAGGCTTCAGACTTTCAGAAGCTTGTCCATTGGCGCCAAAGCCAAAACTGAAGGTAATGTGACACTACCACGCAGCAGACCTAAAACCAAAAACATAAAATCCCCAATCCATCATTCGTGCTCTCTTTCTCTATCTCTATTCTCTACTAGTCTGATAGTCTCTCTCCTCTAAAATCCCCAATCCAAACAAAACCTAGCTGAGCTGAGTGGCTTGAGTTGAGAAGGCACCGAGGTGGCACCGGTGGTCCGGCGCACTCCTAAGGTGGTGCCGTGGACAAGTGCGAAATTGTAACATCCCAAAATTTGAAGTTTTGGAATGTTTAAATTCAAAAGTGAACCATTTGCATTTTCTTGAATTAATTACAGCTTAATTTGAATTTTCTAATTAATGAAAAGATTTAATTAGATTAATCTAAGCTTCAAGGAATTTTTCTATATTTTTGGAGATTTTTTTGAATTTATTTGCTATTTATTTGAATTTATTTGCCTTTATTTGAATTTCTGGGATTTTTCTAAATTCGGAAAAGGTTTTAAATTCTCTCTCTCTTGGGCCGAATCTCTCGGCCCATCATGTTCAACCGCCTACCATTTCAAGAAAAAAACCCTAGTCACGGTGGTCCTCGCCAAGATGCCGCCTCTTGCTTTCCGAGTTTTCCCGCCCCGAGGCTATAAAAAGCAACACGCCTTGCCCGAGGTTCACCACTTTCTCCCGCACTCCGCCTCGTTCTCGCACGGAGACCCATCCACCGTGTCCTCGCGAGCTCGCCGAACCACGCCACCGCACTCCAGCACTTCCTCGTAGTCATTTGCCCTCTCCGGCCATCCTCCGCCTCCACCGTTGCACGCTGAACTCACCTCGAAGCCTTCTTCCGGATCCGCCACTTCTTCGCCCGATCCGACCAGTCCTCCGTCGCGCCCGTGTCGTCTTCTCCGCCTCCATTAGGCTGCGCCGCCCTCGCCGAAGTTCCTTCACGAGCTCTCCGCCGTCCGATCGCCTCCGACGTCTCGGATTGCCGCTCATCCCGCCAGATCTTCATCCTGTGGCCGTCCGATTCGGATCCGACGTTCGGATTTTGCCGCGTGGCTAGCCCACGCTGCCGCCACGTCACCAAGGCCTCACCGCCATGTGTTCCGCCTGCGTGGCAAGCCACGCCGACCTAGTACCGTCGCTACCGCCACTCGGCCCTAACCGCGTGGCATGCCACGCCGACGCCGGGTCTGCCAGATCACCGAAGGTCGCCTCGGTGCTCTTGGTCTACCATGGATCAGTGCCATCGACGTAAGGGCCCCACCCGCCGAGGGAATTCTTTTTCCTTTTTTCTGATTTTCTCGAAAATGAGAAATTCCAGCCAATCAGAAGCTGACACGTGTCACCCTTTCCGAAATTTTCTGATTTTCTCTGAATTAAATCTTCCGAAGGCCCGTTCTCCTTCGTCCGAACTCCGATTGAGCCGATTCAAATTTCTAAATTTTTGTAAAATCGAGATCTACATTCCAGAACCATTTATTTTCAATTTTGAGCTTATTTTCTCCTCTGTTTTGTATTTATTTGATTTCATTGCTTTATTTTCCGGTAGACGCGAATCCCGAGGGAGTGAACGGAGACTTCGAAGACCAAGAATCAGCACTTGAACAACAAGGCAAGTCGTAGACCTTTGATCATATTGAACCCATGTTTGCAAAAGTACTTTGTTTTATACAATTGCATGCTATTTGTGTAACAATGCTAGTTTATGGGAGTAGCTATTTACCTGTTTGAGTATGCCCCTTTGATTATTGGAATGCCATGTATCCTTTGTTAACCATAGGTTGGGACATTATTAGTTGGACATAATCATAGTACCAGCATTGGGTTATCGTAGCTATGCTTAGCCATGCTTAGTTGTCCGATGGGATTCATATCACCGTGAGCTAATGTTAATTTTGACTTAATGAGATATTGAATTGTGGTCATTGACCATGTTGTAAAACTTGTTGTACCATGGCAGGGATGCCATTGGTTTTGGGTTAAACAAAATGTTTCCCTGCAATTGATCGTGCAAGAAAGGAGGTCTTTGTTTAGCACATTGGGATGTGGTTGTCTTGCTCGAGACAATTTAAGGACTTAATCTTGTGCGCCATTGAACTGGCCTAACTGCAACCACAAGTCCGGTGTGGGACGGACCTAGTGATTAATTTGCAATGTCTAGACTTGAGTATTGCCAGTTGTTGGTGTGGGGTCCGAGATGGACGGGTGGACTCACATGGCTCAAGAGGGGGCCTCAAGGGGCGAAACCTTAGAGGCAAGATCTTGGGTTTAGACATGCATTGTAAAGGCTTTGTAGTGATCTCTACCGACACACAAAAGGAAGTGTGTTCTTAGCGCTTGGCACTAAGGGATGATCATGTCTTGTGGGTAAAGTCGCATAACCTCTCGCAGAGTGTAAACTATTGAATAGCCGTGTCCGCGGTCATGGACAAGCCCGGGATTTCACACGGGGTATAGGGTATTTTCTTGAAATGTGGAATGGTTGGGATGTGAACGGGAGTTCACCGTTGTTTGTTGTCTCAAGCTATCTTGTTGAATTGTGTGGTTGATACTTGTTTCGAATGATGTAGGGTGATGCCTCGTCATTACGCTCATGTTGTCTACCATTGATTTACCGCTTATTTATTATTGTTTTTATCAATCTGCATTCAATCTATTTATTGTATTTAAATTCAAGTTATTGCTTTTCTGCAAATGAACCATATAACTATCCTTTGTCAAGCCGTGCATGAATATATTGCATCATTTCCCTACGGCTTGTTGAGTACGCTTTGTACTCACGGCTTTATGCCCTCGTTGTTGATTGTCGAGGAAGGACCGTAATGAGTATCAAGAGGAGGAGTACTATGAAGACTACGTCGACTAGGAAGGCGTTTTTCCCAGACGATTGCCTGTGGTATGTCGAATGGCCCAAGTTATTTTATTTCCGCTACAATAGTTTATTTGTTTTCTTTAGCCAAGAGGCATTGGTGTATGAACCTTGACCATAAGATCGTTTGCTTTATTCAATAATAATTTGTTTCTTCTTAGTTATTTCGATGTATGGAATGATATGTCATCTATGTTTCCACTGTGTGCACTAGCGTGATCCTGGACTAGTGCGGTATACACAGAGGGTTTCGGATTTGCATATCCGGGTCCCGACAAAAATGGTGCACTGGTGGATTGGTTGTGTTATTACCTTACGTCGTATATGCATGCACCTAACTGGTTAAGTAGACTAGAATTAGTAGTGCATAAATTTGATATATGGTATTATATGATTCTATCATGTTTACCTTACTAGTTTGTGACTTCTAATTTACTAGTACCATTGTCTTTGATAATTCTATTATGACTCTACATTTAGCTTTTATATAATCTCTAGTATGCTCATTATTAATTCTTAATTATGTACAATGCAATTATAGTAAATTCTTGTACTATTTTCTTCATATTTTGTCAATAATTATTCATAACACATAAGTAATCTACCATTCAAGATGTTATATGTGCAATAAATGATCTATATTTTGTGTATTATCCGGCTAAAAATATTCGTGCAGTATTGAATCCGCCTCAGATTCGCTTTGTATTCGTAAGTGATAGTATCCTATTATTCGCATTCAGATTCACATCCGACATCATTCGTATCCGACTTCAGATTCGATGAAAAATATGGATACGGATACGAGATGAACAATATCCGACCGTATCCGATCCGATTACATCCCTAGCCGTGATCCTTGGCCGGGCCACATGTGAATTGATCCGGTCCAGGATCTTTGAACGATGGCGTGCTTGAGAGCCTGTCGAGCTGTAATTGTTCGCCATGAGAATGCGCCATCCACCACCAGAGTTGCCGCGAGTGTTGTTGTGGCGCCGTCGGTTGGAGTGACGGTTGTTGGAGGAGCTCCCAGAGTTGGACGCAGGAGGGTGCGAAGGAGTAACTGAGCCGCCAGGGTTGGAGCTGCCGGATGTGTTGCTGTTGGAATCGGCGACAAAAGCCGTCGGCGGGTTGGTGGTGTTTTGGGACGCCAGTTCTTCGAGAAGCAGCGCAAAGCGGGCTTCAAGAAAGGATGCCCTTCTTACTAGTTTGAACGAGAAATTGCTCTAGTACGTCATCTGCTGCATGTTGGAGTAGATGATGCGAAGGAGAAGCATGAGATGCATGTGATTTCATTCTCGTCTTGCAAAGCAGTTACCAGATTCATCGAGTGCCTGCATTCTGGTCCAATTCATCGAGTAAAAGGAGCAACTTGGCTACAGCAAATTGCCACTTGAATTTGTTCTCCCAGCACAAGTCACTAAGTCAAGTATGCCAAAATTGCTATTTAATATGATTGGTTAGACTTGGAATGCGGATAGAGTCATGTCACATGTGATCCTCATCCAATCTTTGGCTTGGGATACGACGTCTCTCTCTCATCTCATGCCACTTGTTTCTTGCCAAGATGACAGACATCAAGCAAGCCAAGATCGATATACAGGGGATGGGGGCCAGTGTCAGCACTCCCGCACGCTACAATCAATCCCGCAAGGGAGGGAGTAATGGCGACGGCGGCCTTCGCGGCGCAGGTGCTGCGGGGGCGGTGGTTCATGGCGTACGGGTCCTTCCTCATCATGTCGGCGGCCGGAGCCACATACATCTTCGCCATCTACTCCAAGGACATCAAGGCCACGCTGGGGTACACGCAGGAGCAGCTCAACACCGTCGGCTTCTTCAAGGACGTCGGCGCCAACATCGGCATCCACGCCGGCCTCGTCGCCGAGGTCACCCCGCCCTGGCTCGTCCTCGCCATCGGCGCCGCCATGAACCTGGGGGGCTACCTCATGGTCTACCTCTCCGTCACCGGCCGCGTCCGCTCCAGGCCGCCCCTGTGGCTCATCTGCCTCTACATCGCCGTCGGCGCCAATTCCCAGGCCTTCGCCAACACCGGCGCGCTCGTCACCTGCGTCAAGAACTTCCCGGAAAGCCGCGGCGTCATGCTTGGCTTGCTCAAAGGCTTCGTCGGCCTCAGCGGCGCCATCTTCACCCAGCTCTACCTCGCCTTCTACGGCGGCGGCGGCGGCGACACCAGGCCGCTCATCCTGCTAGTCGGCTGGCTTCCGGCTGCCATCTCCGTGGCCTTCCTGGGGACCATCCGGATCATACGCGCGCCGCGCTCGCCAGCAGCGGCGCGCCGCGAGTTCCGCGCGTTCTGCGGCTTCCTGTACGTGTCGCTCGCGCTCGCTGCGTACCTCATGGTTGTCATCATTCTCGAGAAGCGGTTCCGGTTCACCCGCGCCGAGTACGGCGTCAGCGCGGCCGCCGTGTTCGCGATGCTCCTCGTCCCCTTCGCCGTCGTCCTGCGCGAGGAGGCCGCCCTGTTCAGGAGGACCCCAGAAGCGGAAGGGGACGGGCCGGCGCTGTCCGTGGTGAACGTGAACGCGAAGCCGACGCCGCCGCCAGCGCCCGCGGCCGAGAAGCCAGAGACAGCGAGCGCAAGATGGCTCCGCGCGCTGAGGCCGCCGCAGCGCGGCGAGGACTACACGATCCTGCAGGCACTGGTGAGCGTCGACATGCTGCTGCTGTTCACGGCGACGGTGTTCGGCGTCGGCGGCACCCTCACGGCGATCGATAACATGGGTCAGATCGGCGAGTCGCTGGGGTACCCGCAGCGCAGCATCGCCACCTTCGTCTCGCTCATCAGCATCTGGAACTACCTCGGCCGCGTCGCCGCCGGCTTCGCCTCGGAGGCGCTCCTGACGCGGTACCGCCTTCCGCGCCCGCTCATCCTGGCCGTCTTCCTCCTCCTCACCGTCCCTGGCCACCTGCTCATCGCCTTCGGCGTGCCGGGCTCGCTGTACGTTGCGTCAGTGATCATCGGCTTCTGCTTCGGCGCCGCGCAGCCCCTGATCCTGGCGAGCGTATCGGAGCTGTTCGGGCTCAAGTACTACTCGACGCTGTACAACGTCGGCAACGTGGCGAGCCCTGTGGGGTCGTACATCCTCAACGTTCGCGTGGCGGGGCGGATGTACGACCGCGAGGCCGCACGGCAGGGGGCCGTGGCGGCGGCGGCGGGGAAGGGGGTGACGTGCATTGGGGTGCGGTGCTACAAGGAGGCGTTCTTGGTGATAACGTTGGTGACGGTCGGCTCGGCGGTGGTGACGGCGGCGCTGGCGTGGAGGACCCGGGCGTTCTACGGGGGCGACATCTACGCGCGGTTTAAGGAGGGAACAAGTGCAAGTACGGGGGAGGTGGTAGCAGCGCGTAGTACAAGTGAGAGCGGCGTCGGAGAAGAGGAGGGAGGGCCAAAGGAGCAGGCGGCGGCGGTGGAAGAACGCCGATGAGTATGAGTTTTCAGAGATAGCTTGTCTAATCAGAATAGCTCTTCTGAAAATTGGAATTAAACTTGGGATTGTCTGGTTATTATTCGACCGAAATTATTTGTATAAATTAGTCATGTTGATGAAACCCTGATAGTTTAATTGGATCAAAAGAAACTAAGCTTGCCTGCAATTCAACTTGTCTTGCTACAATTCTGTTCTCTTCTGAAAATTCACCTATCGTTCACTCCATTTTCTTTTTCGATTTGATGCACGGGTGAGCTGCTTGTACAAAATGATGATGTTCTTAGGAAAAACCATATCGTGCTCTAATGAAAGATGTTCTAAATAAAGACTGCATTAAGGAACACTGCAATTTAAGAAGGACCAACATCGTCCAATCAAAATTGCTGAAAAAACCAGTCATGGATTAGCACCCTCTCAAATCACTCTCCAACTTTCTAAAATATGCTAATGGGAATATAAATTTCTCTAGTGCATGTCCTTTTCTTTTAAACAGGATGCCAATTGGAACAGCACTGAAGCAGCTGCGACCTAGTACAGTACAGAGCTCTGGCAATACTTTTAACTGAAAACAGAGCAATGAAAATAACAGGACAGTGAGGAAAAATTATTCTTGTAAAAAAGATTACGCAAACTATTTGATGTAGACTACAGTTTCCAACTGAAAATGACAAACAGCCTAGAAGAATCCTGACGATTGCTTATTCTTCTTAGCAGAATTGATCAAAAGCATTGCAAAATTTTAAACAACTATTCCAGCGGAAACAATAACACTACCAAGACAAATAAGACTTCAACACACTGCACATTACATAGAAGAGATAAAAAAAAAACTTAGAACACGAAGCAGAACCATAGATCATATATAAAACATCACTACATATCTCAAAATAATATGTTAGGGGGAGTATACTTTCAGAAGGACATAAAACTGTAACTATGCTTGGGGTGAACATAGCTACTAATATAAAGAGATAATATGTTCATATAAAAAAGAACAAATTTTAAAATAGAAAATAATAACTAAACTGAAAAAAATAGGAGGAGGAAAAACTGGACATTGAAAACATAACACAACCAACAGTTACATAATAAAAAACATATAATTACAATAAAGATAAAACAGTAAAAATGATAATACCAAACTAAAAGTATTAATAAACTAATCAATTTAATGCTCAACTGAATCAAATGTACAAAGCAACGACAAGGCTTCAGTTAGAAAAATACAGCAATGGTAAGTCTTCAACTAGATACAACCTGCAGCCTCAATTAACCTTAAAATGGAACATGGAATGAAACATGGCACTAAAAATAATAAATACTAAATTTACATAATGATAAAGAGATAATTACTGTAGGATCGGATGGCGTCAATCAGAGGGGGGTGAATGATTGAGCAGAAGCTAAAACAAATTTTTAGTGATTCTTTAAACCCCCTAAATAACATAGGAAAAATTGCTTCGGTTTCGACAAAAACAGATTAACCTACGTTCACTAAAACAGTAATTCCCAAAGATCCCATCATTGGATTGTTGTGAAATTTTAACTGTAGAAACTATATTCAATTTCAAAATTAACACAAGAAGAATCAATCCGATCGGATCTAAATATATTACCTTCACAATATGACTGTCTCAGTAATGACGAAAATTAATCTAATCTTAATTACGAGATTAATCAGAATATATGAGGAATTAACTAATCAAACTTTTCAGATCAATCACTTGATGTCCTAGAAAGGTTTTGAATAGATCAAATCAAAATTATCATGTCAAATCAGCAAATCAATCTAGAATAATTGATCTAGAACCAAGGAAGAATCATATAGAATTAACAAGACTCAGTTAAGTATACTTAACGATAACTATGCATGAGTTTGAGAATAATCCACTAAAGATAGTTGGGAACGGTGCATGCATGAAAAAGATAGTTATCAACCTTGGATTGTGACTGCAACTGATCGGCCTTCACTAAAAACTTCTAGTCACCAGAGCAATCAAGCCGCCGTCTTCTAGTCACCAGGAGCAATCAACACCTACGCATGGACGCATAAAATCGGCGAACGTCCCGGCCGCCGCAAAAAGCCCCACTTCATTGATCATATTTTAAGTCCTTTTATACAACTTAAAACCTTAAAATAAATACATGTATACATATCAATCTGACCCAATATATGCATACAATCCAAAACATACACGCGTACGGCCCACCTGCCGTACTCACGTGACTAACCAGCCTCCGTGTGCACCGTTCTTTAGCCCAAACGTCCTGCATGACATTCTCGACCACCAGGACCTCGATTCTTTCCTAAACCTAGTCCCGAACCTTAGTTCCTCCATGAACCTAGTTCCGGTCACATCATCGACCACGTTTGCCCTCGAGTAACACCTGCACACGAATAAACAACAAACGAATCCGAGCACAAGTCCACGACTTGACTCAAAGTCAATCCATGCAACCACTCACACGAGCGCATTGCATCAAGCAAAAACATCTTCCAGAAACAAGTTCATCCTAACTTGATCCACATTAGCTTTATTAACTCTTTTTACCGTTTATACATCACATCAAAAGCTCGCCAATTGTTCATCACAAATATATCATGTACCATGATCTTACAATTACAAGAAATTTTGAAATGCACGAATAGCAAACATTCACTATAAATTGTTACACCCTTCGATTTCATTTGGAGGAAAGAATATTAAGAGATGAGAAAAAATATATTGCAGAAGAATAACACTAACTATATATTTTCATCTCCAAGAGGAAGCAGCACTGATCTGCATTACTAATTGTTTGTATAAAACTACTGTATGTAAGAATCATAATAGTTATGGTCTAAGCACTTAAAAGAAGCATAATGAGAAACGGAAAATGAATGCTAGTCTCTGATTTGTCCTCCATCGCTGTCCCATTTGATCTCCTAGCGGCATGCCTGCTATTCTCGTTTGTTCTTTCCTTTCCTTTTCTTTTTTTTTTCTTTTTTCTTTAGTTTAGCAAGCATCTTGATACGGATCACGGTCCCGATCTTCACGACGTAGGATCATGAACAAGATAACTAGCTGAAAACAGCCGGATAACTAGTGCAACCTGACAAATAAAACTCGAAGCCAACCACCGTCTTTAATCGGCAACCTGAATCGAGGATTCGTCCAAACACACTCTCAAAGAACCAACCAACACAACCTGGAATCAATGGACCAGGAGCACCAATTGGGAGCCGATGAAGCGGCCGCTTCTGTAATCCCGTCGGGAAATCACAAGAGCAAAGGGGTAGAGATCTCTCTCTAAGTTTGATAGCACATAGCTGATCAAAGAGTCTATATTCTGAATTATCCAAGTCTACTTTCAAATGCAACAAACCTTGCATCGTTTGGACTTCCCAGTAGGGGGTAATGACCATTTTACTTAAGAGCGCACAGGCTATTAAAATGCCGCGCAAATTCTATTTGCTTTCACACAAAACTATTTGCTTTCACACCTAGCCTTTTCGCTTTCACACCTAAACTATTTGCTTTCACACCTAACAATTTGCTTTCACACCTAGCCTTTTCGCTTTCACACTTAAACTATTTGTTTTCACACCTAAACTAGGAGGGATGTTCCTAGTATAAATACCCATGTATTCTACCCATTTGAGATAGACTTGGATAATTCAGAATATAGACTCTTTGATCAGCTATGTGCTATCAAACTTAGAGAGAGATCTCTACCCCTTTGCTCTTGTGATTTCCTCACGGGATTACAGAAGCGGCCGCTTCATCGGCTCCCAATTGGTGCTCCTGGTCTATTGATTCCAGGTTGTGTTGGTTGGTTCTTTGAGAGTGTGGTTGGGCGAATCCTCGATTCAAAGGTTGCGGCTAAAGACGGTGGTTGGCTTTGAGTTTTATTTGTCGTTGCACTAGTTATCCCATTTGTTTTCACTAGTTATCTTGTTCATGATCCTACGTCGTGAAGATCGACCGCGATCCGTATCATTTGGTATCAGAGCTTTCGTTGCCACGGTAGGATTCTTTACCCTTAGCTACATATATTTTGTGTTCGTCCTATCCACCAAAAAAAGCCACAAAAATATTTCTCCATAGCCTTCTGTTTCGATTTGTTACGCTTGTGAGTTCGGTTAAGTTTCAGTCCATAAGAAGTTTTTGTTTAGTTGCTAATCATATCATCCTTTGCGTGTTCTTTTATCCTATCCATATTTTGTTTCGTGTCCTTTCATATCTCTAAAAAAAATCTATGCAAAAAAAAAGGATTGCATAACCCGATTCATCCTTCGCGTAAACTTTGATCCTATCAAGTTCTAGCTGCTGGTTGTGTTTGGGTTCTTTCCATCTCAAGTTGTGCAAGTGTTATATCTGATCTGTTGTTCTTATTAAAAAAAGAAGTGAAAAAAGAGAGAAGAGTTAAAAAAAAGTGGTGAAAGAAAAGAAGAAGGATCTGTTGTGTGAAAGTGCACAAGTGCTGAACCCTTACATCAAGTTGCAATCAGTTTTGCTATTTGGTGCAATTTGTGCTAGGTGAGTTTATGCAAACCTGCCATCCCTAGCATAATCCTTGTTTGCATCAAATCTGAAATTTCTTTTTGGCGTCGCTGATCCATTTACATCATTCATATCTTGTGATCAGCATTAGGCATTAATCTTCTAGTTTGAATTGCTACTTAGCTTTACAATAACTAGATTTCAAATTGTGTTCCTTGTGCATCACCCCCTTCCAAGCTCCACAAATAAGCCACCGTAAACTGAACGCCGGTCGTGTATTCGCTTAACCATCACTTTTCTTTTTACCACCACACATTATACTTCTGTAATCCGCAGGGAACTCATAAGAGCCTTGGTTGGCAAGAGAGGTGAGATTGTGAGAACCACTAAAATTTCCTATTCCACATATAATTGCTATTTTGGTATTGTGTTTGCGCTAACATGGCAGGTTATGAACATATTGATCTTCCATTCTATGGAAGCAATGATCCCGAGGAATTCCTTGAGTGGGAACAACAAATGGACAAGGTGTTCAAAATTCAGAACCTTCCCGAAGATAAAGAAGTGTTGCGAGCCACTATGCAGTTTGAAGACTGTGCTTATAATTGGTGGAATCAACTCTTTTGGAAAGAGCATCATTACATCATGGTTAATTTTGAAGGGCATAATGAGAAAAAAAATTTGTACCACCCTATTAAGAGCAAGAGCTGCTTCACCACTTAGCAAGCATCAAACAAGGTAGCAAATGTGTCCATGATTATTTCAATGAGTTGAGTTGTGCAATACGACGTGCAGGTATCACCTCTACAATACAGAAAAAAGCACGCTTCAAAGAGGGCTTGAATTACAAGATCGCTGCTGCACTTGGACATAAGTATTTTAAAAGCATGTTTGATCTTGTGGATTGTGCAATTCAAGAGGAGAAAATAATTAAGGAACAAGGTGAACTCAATTTCAGCATGAGATGAGAATTGGTGAGAA
Organism: Guadua angustifolia; assembly: GCA_036346375.1. Lineage (NCBI taxonomy): Eukaryota > Viridiplantae > Streptophyta > Magnoliopsida > Poales > Poaceae > Guadua > Guadua angustifolia. The sequence goes on along the minus strand of CM070511.1, from coordinate 1,580,834 downwards.
GGTCGAGCATGGGACTTTCCTTCGACCAAAACATTAAAGTGTGTTGTTCCTTTGGAACATGTCAGAGAGGAGAAGGTCGTGGTTGATGGCAAATGCGCCATTGCTGGCCCACGATTGAAACTAGTTCACATGAACCAAAACCCTTGTGAGAATGAGACCGATATCCATATTCAGATTGTGAATGAACCTAACACACTAACCTCTACTTCTAGTGTTGTCTCTTTTCATGTGCAACAGAAATACAAGAGGAGTTGATTGATGAACGACATATACCAATTGACATTGAAGACAAGGAGATAGGCATGGTTGGAGATGTCACACTTTTTGTCCCATTGTTAGATCCTACAACACGAGCATCATTTCCAGAGGAGGACGATAAAGGTAACAAAAATGGTGTTGATATGAAAATTTATCTAGAACACACCAATTCCGAGAACACTCATGTGCAATTGAAAATTCCACATTCTGATTTTTATTTGTTTAATTTACATAGCGTGGAATTGATTACTTGTGAAGAAGTTGTCACCAAAATTTCTAATGATGCTACTTTGTGCTATATCATGATGTTTGATGAACCTGTTAAGATAACTTATGTTAGTAAGAAAGTTGCTAAATTTTCTTCACTAGCTAGTTTCCACACTTATGGATACAAGTTTAATTTAATTGGAAAATATGGTGTGGATAACGTGTTTCTTGTTCATCAAATTTGCATTACATGTGACGTGCTTCCTGATTTCAAAACATATGTACCCCTCAATATTGTTGTTGACATGAAAACAATTGAAATTACTTCTTGCTTAAATAGAAACTTGTTCTACTCTAGCACACATGATACGTTGGACTTGCATGCTACTAATGAAAGTAATGCAATTAGAGTGTGGAACCCCCTGTGTAATGTGATAATGTGCTTAGAAAAGTCGGGGATGACTTTTTCTCATGAGAAGGGGAATGATGTGAATAAATGCTTTGCTATGCATAAAACTAATCTAGTAAAATCCTATGTGCTAACAAAAAGAAGTGTCAAAACAGATGACAAATACATATATCATGCATACACATTGTTCTCTCCCTTTAGTACACTTTCAGCTTATCAAAAGCCGAGGACGGCTTTTCTTGAAGAAGGGGAGAATGATGCGGACATCCCAACGGAACAAGCACCATTGCGCATAAATCATGCAACCAAACAAGTGAACCAAGCCAAGCTACACCAAGTCATGAAAACCAAGGACCATTGACAAGAAGTCGTGCTAAGAAGCTGCAGCAACAGGTGACTTCACTCCTACCTGAATTTGATTATAATATATCTGAGAATGTTATACTACCTAAATGTTCTACATTGGTAATTCTTAGGTTTACACATGAAGATTATGGAGACCCTCAAGAGGAGATGGATGAGAACTGCATGGATTACATGGAGAAGATTATGTTCAGTTCGGACTGCCATAATGAAACAACCATATCTCCTAATTCCCGAGGGCAATTTGGGTTCATGAGCACTTGATTGAAATCTTATCAAGTCTACTTTCAAATGCAACAAACCTTGCATCGTTTGGACTTCCCAGTAGGGGGTAATGACCATTTTACTAAAGAGCGCACAGGCTGTTAAAATGCTGCGCAAATTCTATTTGCTTTCACACAAAACTATTTGCTTTCACACCTAGCCTTTTCGCTTTCACACCTAACAATTTGCTTTCACACCTAGCCTTTTCGCTTTCACACTTAAACTATTTGTTTTCACACCTAAACTAGGAGGGATGTTCCTAGTATAAATACCCATGTATTCTACCCATTTGAGATATAGACTTGGATAATTCAGAATATAGACTCTTTGATCAGCTATGTGCTATCAAACTTAGAGAGAGATCTCTACCCCTTTGCTCTTGTGATTTCCTCACGGGATTACAGAAGCGGCCGCTTCATCGGCTCCCAATTGGTGCTCCTGGTCCATTGATTCTAGGTTGTGTTGGTTGGTTCTTTGAGAGTGTGGTTGGGCGAATCCTCGATTCAGGTTGCCGGTTAAAGACGGTGGTTGGCTTCGAGTTTTATTTGTCAGGTTGCACTAGTTATCCGGCTGTTTTCAGCTAGTTATCTTGTTTATGATCCTACGTCGTGAAGATCGGGACCGCGATCCGTATCACATCTAACCTGATCCGTACGTAAGAACCTTCTTTTCTTGCTGATTGCTTAAAATCCACAAACCTAATATTTATTTCAGAAGTAAGAACCATATTTCCTAAGCAGGAATAGGCTGGACAAAAAAAATGTTCACCCCTTTCTGCATGCATGTCATGCTCTATGCTGATCGATTCTATTCCTTGTTATCTTTTTCATAACATGCTTCTATACAGACGCACGGTGGGATTTATCTTTTGCTTACTGATGCAACGAGTATCTGGTTACAGACCTAACATACAGCGCTAGAAATCACCAAAATCTATGCTCCAAAGCACACGCAAATAGCCGTAGATCTCCAGATCTATCCTTCAGACACGAAGAATTAATTAGCTAGAGAAAATGACCACGATGGACTAGGAAGAAGAGGTGGACTCGTAAGAAGCAAGCATACACCCCATAGCACATCAGACGGACAAAAAAAACGACTGAAATCACAAAAATAAACATGCAAGAGATATTTAGCGGTTTCGATTAATCTTTCCTTTTGTGCTTGTTTTAGATTGTTGAACGTTGATGACTAATTTTCGATTGGATCCATGTATAACCATGGATCGGTACTACTGCTCACCGAATTGACTCACTAAGAGCAAGTACAATAATAAAGTATACTATTTACTCTATCTCTTATCCATATCATCTAGAGTAAACAATAAAATCAGTTTATACAATAACTATCTCATTCTTTAAGGTTCTCTCTAGAGGAACACTAAAGCATTTAATTTAGGCATTCAATACTAACTTCATATTTATAGTTATTGGCAAAACACTAATTTCAACACTAATAGTCGCTCGCGTTGACTCCAACATTGACTTTTAGCCAGCGATAGCACCTATTTTCTCATGCGATGTTGTCTACTAAATAAGAACTGGTTCTCTTCTCTCTCCTCTTTTCTTACTCTTCCACATAACACAAAACTGATGCATACATGCTAATAGTAAGCTGAGGTGGTCTTATTGTACATACCCTAAAACCTTCTTCTTTTTGTATAGATACCTGTGCACAACTTTCGTAGGCTAAGGTAAATATTGTACTAGAATCAATGAATGATGTGTTTATCTAGCCCCCTAGCTTGTTTTTAGCAAATCTAGCCCCTATGAACGTATTTATAAAAATGACAACCTCTCTCACCGCAGAAGGCACAGCGGATGACATCTGTCCCTGTCGTGCATGGGAGCGCGGGAGGTGGCTGAGTGACGGCAACGCAGGAGCAGGGCTTGGCCCACACGGTAAGGCTCCTTCTACGCTACCCGAAGGGGGATGCGGAAGGAGGCCTCCTACATGGACGCACGCACACACCCCAAGCATGCACGATGTCTACACGTGCTCCTGCGACCCACACAATCACCCTGCCCTGGTTGCCCCACGCGCCCTGCTAGCATTGCTAGGGTAGAGCACAAGGCATCCTCCTGTGGTTCCTCGGTGTGGTAAGGTATCATCCTGCGCTCCCTCGCGATGCTGTGGCGCTGGCCACCTCCTGCGCTTTTTGAGAGCGACAGGGGACACGTGCTAACTACCGTGCCTTCCACGATGGGGGAGTGGACTAGATTTGCAAATACACGCGTGAGGGACTAGATTTAAAAAAAATGTATTGGGGCTATATACGCAATGATTTCAGAATCAGTTACTATCACTATAATATGGTTATATAGTAGACAAGAAAGAAGCATGACATACAAATAGCATAACCGATTAACTAAACACATGCATATTATCGGTCCATGGCCCCAAAAATGTAGATGAGGACTAGTTTGAGCGGATCAATTCTCTAGATGGTAGGACCATCCTTCGAGACGGGGTGGAAGGTCCTTCAACATGATTTTTGGTCTTCAAGTAGGTTTTTGAGCTCGTGTGAGTTGTGGTTCTCGTTAATGGCTTTAGGGTTGGTGCATATGGGTTGTATGACACATATTTGGACTAATATGTAACTTGTGTCCAGACACAGTTTCTTGGTATTTGGATATGTAGGTGGCTTGGAGTCAACTATGGTCAACGGCGAGTCCAGAATGATCATAGATGCTAAGTGATATGGTTGAGCTCAAATAAGATGCATAGTGAACAAGATTATGGAAGGCAAGGTTCAAGCGACAGGTTGCACCAAGTGGCTTGGTTAGTGCAAACATGGTGGTGGCCTGGGTGGGAATCGAAATGGGAGAGACCTGCTGGCGTGAGGCATGTTGTTGGTGAACCTACATGTGTCAAGCATGGAGATTGCTTGCAATTGAAGGATGTGACAGGGTTAGGACAATGCTATTTTAGTACTTTGCTAAATACCGAAAAAAGACAAGGGACTAAACCATGGCATTTGGGAAGACGATTTAGGTCATAACGAAGTTGAGGAGATCAAGACTTAATGGATTTGGGATTATGCGCTTTGAAACCCGTCCATGTGTAGGCCTAACTAGTGCCTGTTTTGTATTAGAGTCCATATTGAGTGGATGAATTTGAGCTCATGTGTGGTAGGTAGGATGAATGATGTGGAGATGCTTGCCTCCTCTATATAAGGGAAGTGTGGAGTACATGGACCTCGGGCATCTACATGGAGGGCCGCGAGGACCACCCAGGAGGGGATGGGCCGAGCCGGCTGCACAGAGACGAGCACCACCCGGACTACAACCGCTGTATCCAACAAGGAAGGGCTATAGATAGAAACTGACCTTGAATAAGTAGGATACGATTGTAATCCCGGATACTAACATATTCGGTTAGAGATAAAATCTCCACCTTGTAACCGACTAGGACTCTTCCTTGTAACTGCGCCCCTCCACTATATAAGGGGGGCGGGGGACCCTAGGAGGGGATCATCAGATCATAGCATTAAGATAGATCATCATAATTTCAGAGCACAAGACTAGGGTATTACCTCTGCCGCGAGGGCCTGAACCTGTATAAACTCCTGTCTTGTGTTACCATCGAGTTTGGATCCAACACCTAGCCCCATAATCATTATTGCCGACAACAAACGTCGACAGTTGGCACGCCAAGTAGGGGAAGCGCGGAGATCAATCTTGTCAAGCTCGATGGCTGCAATCAGTGAAATCACCATCTCCTTCGCCCCTGGCCAAGCTTTTCGCTTCGGGAGCCTGGACTTCATCACCGACAACCTCAACAACCTCACCCTCTTGGATTTGGCTGGGAAGGACTTCAGCATTACTTCATCCGGACTTCCGTTCGGGTTGGGGAACGTCGCGTCCATCTACTCACAGGTAGTACGCTGGGGGCTTACTTCCTAACTCAGATACGGTGAAAATTCGACCAAGAATGAATCTCGGGATGGTGGGCATCATCAGCAGCAATCCACTCGGATTCGAAGATCTAGTCGACTTATCCCTTCTTCACTCCTTTGGCTCAGAGACCGAGTCGGAGAGCAGCACGGTAAGTTGCCATAGTTTCCGTGGCGTCTATGTAATTGAAGACCAACGGACCGAATCTCAACACCAACGGGATGCTGAAGAAACTGCGGAGGTAGATTGTCTTCGTCGTGAGGCCTAAGAAGCGCGCGCGCGGTCTCTCCGAGCCCTAGCCCGCAACGTCAACGAAGACATCTTACAGGCAAGAATGGGGGATCAAGCTATTTTTCATACGCCGTAGCAGAACATCGTCGCTTCTAAGACACTCCTCGACACCCTAGGCCCAATACTCGGAGCCGATAGCCCAGCTGCACCGATCGTGGCCCAAGTTAAGGCCATGGTGACGACAAAGAAGAATTCAAGACAACTAAGGAAATCCAAAGAGGATGACGATTCGCCATGCCAGCCACTCAAACCGCCGGGCAATGACCGTCAGAGTCGGCACGAGTCCTACCGTGATGAAGACGCCTGCTGAAATCTCAACCGTGACCTCCGCTTGGACCTTAATGCCAAGCAGCGTGAGCGAGAAGAGGATGAACGACGCCGGTGTGACGAAGACTACGAGCGTTTCGGCATTGACCATGATGGCTGAGACAACCGCGATGACCAGCGCGATAATCGCGACGATCGCAGGGCCCACCACCACCATGGCCGGCGTGAGGACGAAGATCGCCGAGTCAGAACTCCGCCACGCCAATATCCACCACGGCACAATGACGGATCCATTGATAGGGTTTGCACATTTACCACTCGGCTCCGCTGAGTGATATGGCCCGAAGGCTTTAACCCTAAGGGCATCGTCAAGTTCGATGGGGAGAGGGACCTAGAGGTTTAGTCAGTGTTTACACCGCCGACGCTTGTTACCGGCTAATAATGAAAAGGGGCTACGCTACTGACCCAAACTCGATGGTGACACAAGAACACCCGATGTATACTGTGTTCGGCTCTCATGTGGAGATAATACCCTAATCCTCGTGCTCGAATTATATGTGGCTAACCAATAGCCGATCGATCCTGTTTTTGAGGTGCCCCGCCTCCCTTTATATAGTAGAGAAGGGGTTACAATATTGAGTCCGGATACGGCGTAGGGTCCTTATCCTCAACCCGTATTGGTTTGGATTACAATCATCTCCGCCTAATACGACTCGGTTTCCTTAACTAAAGTCTATTATGATTCTTACGCTTCGCTTAACCCGGACAACCCGCAATTTCATCCGGGCAAGATGGCCCAATTGTTCTCGGCCGGGCTTTATTAGATCGTCAGGACCCCGGATATATATATCCCACAAGAGTTCCCGAAAGTGCTTCATGATCGAAAGTGCCTTCCAATTGCCGAAGCTTTTCCCGAGTGCTTTCAAATGAGTGCTTGTCGTCAAGCAAAAGAGGTCACGTAAGAACTCGCCGAATTTATCCGAGCCGTTTTTGTCCCGGATACCATGCCGACCGCACTTTGTATGCTTCAAGCATTTATCTTCAAAAATCATCTTTATGACACCGACCCGCTTCTTTGAACGCTGCCGCCTTTTGGCCTAGCGTGAGGCATACCGTAAGAGGATGTTGTTTCGAGTGATACCCATTTACTCCCGCATGTGACGGATTTCTCGCTTTGGGCCCATCTTGGGGCATACCACTTGTTAACTTAATCCTTTTTGGGCCATCGGCAATTATGTACGCCGTCGTGCATCTGCTGCCCACCCCAAATGCTCCCTAGGGCGGTTTCAGGTTTTGGGAAGGGTGGTCGCGATTCCCTTCAGGCAGAATCGGCGCCGCTTCCTTATCAATACTGAGTAAATAGAGTGACTTTGTATCGCTTCTACTTGCCCCTTTGTTCTCCAACTTCTTCCTTCATGACCTCCGCCGCTAGGGCTAACTTTTCTCGTCACCCTAGTTTCACGCGATCGCGGGTTTCTTCATTCAAAGATGCCGCCTTTTTTTCAAGAACCGCTCCTCCTCCGCTCAACCAAAGATTGGGCAACTTCGTGACGACGGAGGGACTGCTAGAGGATTTAGTAGGCATTGGTGTTTTTCCGCCTCTGTGATGCTTGCCGCCGCCCGCCGCAGTGACTCTGCCCCACCCTCGTGGCCGAGGAGGTGGTCGCCTTTGAATCCTTTTTAAGTGCGGCTTGGTCTTCCCAAGATCCCCTTTCTTCATGGGCGCTCGAGTTTTATGGAATCGAGTTAACTCATCTCAACCCTAACTCCATTCTTCAAATTGTTGCCTTTGTTACTCAGGAGGCCTATCTTGGCATTCGCCTCATTTTGACCTTTTTCGCCATCTTTTCCTCCTCAAGCCCTTCTCCAAGAAGAATTCTCCCAAAATGGTTGGTGGTGCCGGGTTTCATTGAGGAGGGCATGAAAAATCTTACCTTAATATTCCTTTAAAACCTCAAACAAGGGTTGGCACCAAGAGTGGTTTTATTGCCCCAATCCTCGACCCTCCATTGCCCGCTTTTACCGACACCTCCTAAGCCTTCTCCCCGACCGACATCATTTCCCAAAGATGACGGATCGACCAAGTGGTGACCTCATGGAGCCGATTGTTGAATTAAAGGAGAACGGACTCATCGGCATGGCCGTTGTTGCCAACTTCGCACTACCAATTCAACCTCTCAAGGACCGAATTCATCCCGGATATGAGTATGAAGGTCGTGATGATCCGACGCTGGAGGTTTCGATGAAATTTCTCCCGGGCGTTCTTCACCAGGCCGCTGATTTCTTCGCCCCAAATGAGAAGATCGCTGCCTCTAAACCCGAGGCCTTTTACAAAACTCCATCCCGCCTCCTTCTGAAGGGGCCTCTATGGTATTTCCATGCTGAATCTTTTGATTTTTACCAGACTTTCATCTGAATATGCGGCTCTCCTTTTCTCGAACTCGCAGAACGAGAAGCCTTCTTCTCCGGCGCGCCGCTTCTCAATTCCCTATACATAAGAGCGATAAGCGGACCTTTCTCGACTCAGGCCTCTCGCAGCCCCACCAAAGCGGAGCAAAGTAGATGACCTGGCGATGATCCTGCTGGGAAAGGAAAAGACCGACAGTACGCAAGGTTAAGAGGAAGCATCGTGAGCAATGTACGCCTGATCGGTGGCCCAAGATTCGAGACACCATAGCTATGCAGCCTCCCCGACTTCTTCCTCTTCAAGCCGGGTCCTCAGACATGAATTATTCAAGCCCTGTGCTCGCCCTACCACCGAAAATATGCCTTCGCCGCCCGACCGGTGCTTCATTGATAGCCCTTCCGCCGGGGTTTGAAGTGCAAGATAACAAGGTCCAACAGTTGGATTCCCTTGTCACCCTTTCCTTGCTCCCCTGGACCGAATTCCGATCGCTTCTTCTTGTAGGGACCCTATCGACGAAGTCCTTCATGAGCCGCCACCTCAGGATTCTCCGGCGGTTGTTTATGAGAGCAGCTCCCTGCCGTGAGGGCCAAACCTTGGTTGAGGCCGGTCATACCCCGATGTCATCAGAAACCACTGGGAAGCTCTTTCACGCTCAAGTTCCAAGTAGTGACATTAATTTAGAGCCGATCGGTTCCCGGTAGCTTCTTTCTTCCCTGGTCCCGCTGATCGCGCTGTACCGCCTATAGATGCAGCTGTCCCTCCTGTGGTACCTGAAGGTTCTCCTACCTTTGCTTGTCCGTCGCCACCGCTGTGGAATCTCGCCTCGTCCGAGATCTCCGGGCGGGCTGCAAGCATCGATGATGAAGGTGACTTAATCCTTTTGGATGGCGAGATCGAGGGACGAATTGGCGCCATTTTTCGATGCCGCCATGAGTGTACACGCCTTTGGCAAGGTGAATTGTTTGCGCCATATTTTTCTTCAAAGGTCTTTTCTTCGTGAGGCTTGACGTTGTTCCGCCATTTCCAGCGCTTGTCGTTTTCGCCAAGGACCGAACTATCCTCTTCAAAGATTGTTCCCGAGGATGAAAATGCGAAAAGATTACGCCGCTGAGGTTGAGCAGCCCGCAACGAAGCCGGAGGAAGCCCTCACGCTGCGTCTGCCAGAGAAAATCGCGAAGAACTGGAAGGGCTTCATGTCATGTCCAATCTCGAGGCCGAGAAACTACATCCGACCAATTCTTCTAATGGTATTTTTCTCGTCCGAGTGCCTTGAGTCCCGATTCTATTCTTTGCCTTCTAAGCCCCGCCATCGCTTTCTTCGATTTTGGGAAAGACTCGAGGCTTCTTTCCCAAAATGAAGAGTCAAGAGGGCCAAGAAGAGGCCAAGAAAGAGGTAGCCAGACCGACAAGGAACCGGATAGTGCGCTTTTGATTTTTGCCTTATGTCTTTGTCGCCATCATTTTGTTAGACCCGAACTCATCCGATCGGTATAATGCAAGGCATCGAGTCAACTCGCAGCCCAAGACGTACTTAATGAAAAGATCCAATGTGCCAAACGCAGACCGATCGCTTCCAAGCGAAGCGAGAAGGTGTTGTGGGTCTTAAGTCCTGATGAAGCCGGACCAAAGAATGTCCCTCATGACGCCAAGATCACAATTCAAAGGTTAGAGGGAGCCTCCACAAAGATTGCCAAGACTTGGAGGACGTTGTAATTACGAGTGCCCGCCAGTGTTGGCGATCACCAAGTCTCAGATCCACGAGTAGAGCTCAAAGATATTCAAGAGGGTTTTGCTCAAGACTGCTGATGATAATCAAGCATTTGCCCTTATGGACGAAGTCAAGGATACCGCCGCCCCGTAAAAAACTTAGATCCGAGTCCGTGTAATCCTTCGCTTGTACCAAACTTGCTCGTGTTTGGACTTGGGCTTTTGTTCCGATGTCGAAGAATTGTCTCCTGACTTGAATTTTCTTATGTAAATATTTAATCCTTATTTTAGTGCGTCCGCTGAGTTTGGGCCTATTGAGTCGCTTGCCATCTTGGGCCGCTCAAATGTTTCAGTGGTTTGACACCCGACCTCTCGAGATACGTGCAACAAAGACGCCCGTATAATGGATCGCCTTCCCGCCTTAGTGACAAAGCGCCGCTTTTGGGCGTAGTTTGAGTCTCTCTCAGGTGGACAGCGTTGTTCGTTATAAGAACGAGTTCGCCTCGGTTTTATGTTTTGCAACAAGACTACCATCTTCATCCTACTGTTCCTCTTCCTTCCGCTAGGGTTTTTGAAGTGCTCGCTCATTGCCTTCTTTGATTTTTTCATCTTCTTGTGCTCGCCAAATTGTACCAGACGATTTGGATCACCCTTCTTCCGCAGTTCTTCTTTTCTTCTTCATGGACTCTTCTTCTTCCTCCGAGGCCCTCTCTCCCATGCCTCTTCTCCGAGTCGCCCCGCCCGGATCACGCCATGGATCGCGAACCTCATCTTCAATTTTGGGGATGATGCTTCATGAGCCCAAAGACGATAATGCCGAAGTTCGGGCGAATTTGATCTTGCCATGGCGAAGCGGCGAGCGGAGGTCGCCGCCGACATCACCGCCGTTGATGCTTTGATCGAGGCCGCCCCTAGGCTTGTTAAGGCCAAGGACGCCCTCATTGAAGCTGTCGGGCGGGTGCGCCGGGCGTAGAAGGGCGTAGAAGCGTAGAAGTGCGGCCTCATTTTGAACTTTTGCAGAGTACTTTTGCTTTGTGTGTATATTTGGTGAAAGATGCTGAAGTTGTGAACGATGATGGTCTTCTTGTAATATTATTTTAACTCGCAGCTTTCATATTCCGCTTTTCCTTATTTAGATCTTGGCCGATTTTTTCCGAAAGTGATTTTTCCTTTATGCATTTGAACACCCCGTCCGATTAGCGAGCCCCGAGCGACGTGAGTTTTTTTTTTCTCAAATGTGCTTTCAGCGACTAAGCTTTTTTCGCTCGTGATTTCTTAATCGAAGGTCTGTGAGTACTTGATCTAGTCGTGATCGCCAAAAAAATAGAAGCCGGTTTGTTTATGGGTTGCACATGTGCAACACCATTAGGTGTAGCCCCGACTTATCGCGCTAATTGAGGAACAATTGAGTAGCAAGTCAATTGAATAGAAAACTTGGATATGCGGTGTTATTCTTGCACAAGTATCTTCTTCATTATAGTTGCGCATGCGCAACACTATTAGGTGTAGCCCCCGACTTACTGCTTAATTGAGGAACAATTGAGTAGCAAGTCAATTTGAACTAGATTTGGCACCTTGTTGAACTTCTTTCAAGAATAAAAACGACGTAGCTGCTCTATATTCCATGAATTGCTGATGATGGCACCGTCTTCTCGCTTAAGCCTCAGAGGCCCTCGGACGCAAGCATTTCATCCACAATGTAGGGGCCTTCCCAAATTGGAGATAACTTGTGCTCGTGCTTCTGACTCTTTATCAAAATCAAATCGCCCTTGGAAAACACTCGGTTTCGGACGCTTTGCTCGGATACTGCGCCTGCAGGCTCAAGGTATCTGGTCGATCGACCACGGCGATCTCTCTTGCCTCTTCCAATCTGTCGATATCTTCCATTCGCTTTCCGACTCGTCCTCCTTGAAGCTCCGAACCCGAGGGGATCCGGAAGGTCAATTCGAGGCGTGACCACCTCCGAGCCGAGACCGTAAAGAAGGGTGATTGCCCAGAGATCTGGCCGAGTGGTTCTAGCCCCAAAGTACCGATGGCGCTTCTTCTTACCCATCGGGTGGCGATGGCTTGAGATTTGTCAAGATCCGCGGCCTTTAAGCCCCGCAAAGATCATGCCGTTTGCTTTTTCCACCGACCGCTGCTTTTCGGATGAGCCACGGAGGCGAAGCAAATTTTGATGCCGAGCTTATCGCACCAGCCTTGAAAGTCTTCCTCGAATTGGGTTCCATTGTCCGTGATAATCCTGCTTGGTACGCCAAATCTTACCACAATTTCTTGAAGAATTCTTTGGCCTTGGCACCGTGATTGTAGCCATCGGTTTTGCTTCTATCCACTTAGTGAATTTATCCACGGCGACAAAGAGGTGGGTGAAGCCGCCTTTGAGCCTTCTTCAATGGGTCGACCATGTCGAGCCCCAGATCGCGAATGGCCAAGTGATTGGAATTGTTTGCTTTCGAAAGGTGCGCGTATTTGGCGAGCAAAAACCGCGGCCTTCACAAGTTCGAACGATGTCTTCTGCGTCGGTCACGGCAATCGGCCGAAGAAACCTTGTCGACACGCCTTGCCTACCAATGTGCTTGACGCCGTGATGCCCACAAGTTCCCGAGTGGATTTCGAGTAGCTTTTTTCTTCTTCTCGCCGATATGCATCGCCTTAGAACTCCAGATGCGCTTTTGGGGAACCAAAGACAGTGGAGATGACAAGAACGCCTTCAATTCTTCGAAGCTTCTTCGCGCTTCAATGGTCCATTGAAAATTACCTTGTTTCTTTAGAAGTTTGAAAAAGGCATTCCCCGACCCAACCGAAATGAATCTGCCGAGTGCCACCATGCATCCAAGGAGCTTCGACGCTTTTCGATTTGCTAGAGGCTTCATCTTGAATTGTATTGATTTTTCCGGTTTGCCTCGATCCCCGCTAGAAACAATGAATCCGAGTAATTTCCGATGGTACTCCAAAGACGATTTTTCGGGTTGAGCTTCATCTTGTAGGCCCTTAGGCTTTCAAAGGTTTCGCTAAGTCGATATGAGGTCTTCCTTCGCCCGAGATTTGACGACAACGCTATCAACGATGCTTCCACATTGCGCCCGACCGAATGAAAACACCGCTGTATTGCGCGTTGGTAAGTCGCGCCAGCGTTTTTCAAGCCGAATGGCATTGTGACGTAGCAAAATGCTCCAAACGGAGTAATGAATGAAGTCCTGATGCAATCTTCCTCCTTTAACCTAATCTGGTGATATCCTGAGTAGGCATCCAGAAAGCTAAGGAGTTCGCAGCCCGCCGTGGAATCTACTACTTGGTCAATACGAGGCAACCCGAAAGGATCCTTCGGGCAGGCCTTGTTGAGATCGGTATAATCAACGCACATGCGCCAGCTTTTATTCTTTTTGCGAACAAGCACTGGGTTTGCTAGCCAGTCAGGATGGTACACTTCTTTTATAAAGCCTGCTGCTAACAGCTTCGTGATTTCCTCCTTGATGGCCTCCTTCCTGTCTTGAGCGAACCTTCGTCATTGCTTGATGGGTTTGGCCTTTTCGTCAACGTTCATGAGTGCTCGATCACCTTCGTAACACCGGCATGTCGGATGGTTTCCACGCGAAGATGTCCCTGTTAGCCCGGGAAGGTGACGAAGCGTCCTCCTATTTGGCGGTGAGACTGCCCCAATCAAAGCCGTCTGTTGGAGTTGGATGGATCGAGGATTACCTTCTTGGTTCCCTCATCGCTTCAAACTTGTCTTGGCTCGCTTCTTGATCGGTACTTCTCCTTTATCTCCTTGATGTGCGTCATCACGGATCTTCATTCTCGCTGCTCGCTATCTCTTGAGCTTCACCATCTCACAACTTTCTTTGTCGCATTTAACCACCGCTGACATCGCTTTGAACAGAGATTATACCCTTGGTCCCGCATTTTCGTGATGAGGTAGGTATAATGTGGCACGGCCATGAATCTGCGGTAGCCGCCTCGCCTGCACGGCGGATATGCCGTCTGGAAGTCACCACCTCGGTTATAGTACTCGTCCGAAATTCTCCTTGGTTCCAAACGTGACCGGCAAGGTGATTTGGCCGAGTGGAACGGAAGAAGTTCCGGGAATTACTCCATGGAAGGGTAATGAGCCCCGCTTCAACTCGGAGCGAGGGATCTTCATTTCGTCGAAAGTCTTGGAGAAGAGTACATTGAGTCCACTTCCTCCATCGACCAGCACCTTTTTGAGCTTGACGCTGCGAACCACCGGGTCCAATACCGGCCGAAATCTTCCGGTACGGATGTAGTCCGGATGGTCTCGAGCGGCTAAAGGTTATGGGGACCCTGACCATTTGAGGTATTGAGGCACACCGCACGATGGCGTTGACGCCTCTCTCCGTGAGCTCGCGCTTTGACTCATAGGCCATTGAGCCCCGAGATGTAATTGAGTTCCTGCCCGCCTTTTGATATTCTCCGTCGTCATCTTCGTGGGGATCTTGTTTCTTCTTCTTCTTCCTTTGTTTCGCTTGGCGTCGCCTCTCGACTCTCCGCAAACCTCCTCAAAGTGAAACAATCCTTCACGATGTTTACTATTTGGGTGAAAGGGACATATTGCTCCATCACCGCGGTCATAGTTGTCGGTCCGTGGGCGCGTCGTCGGTCTTGCTCGGTCGCCGCCACTATTTCTTCTAAGCTTCGCTTCATCACGTTGTCTTGTTGACTCAACAGAATCTTTTTTGTCCTTCCGACGGGTGATCATCTTGTCGCTCGGCTAAAGCATCCGAGGTCATGCATACCGACCGCCACTCAAACATCTCCCTTACGGTGGATGGCGGCTCCGAGACATCTTTTGATCGGTCGGGTCGTTGACGCCTTCTAGAATGTCGCGATGACCGCCTGCCTCGAAATGTCCCTCGATCAGATTCTTCTTCGCATGAAGCCGGATGAATTCTCGAGCGCCTCGCTCTTCTTCCGGCGGCCGGTATAGGTCCCACTGTGTTCCAGGTCGCTCGTAAGTGCCCTGAAAATTGGTGATAAAATGCTCACAGATTTCTTCCCAGGAATCTATGGAATTCGCCGGGAGTCCCGTGAGCCATGCTTGAGCCGAAGAGGTGAGCATGACCAGGAGATAATTAGCCATCACATTGTGATTCCCCCCAGCGGCCATGACTGCCAGGGAATAAACTTGGAGCCAAGCTTCCGGATCTCTTTCTCCGTCAAATTTGGTGATGCTTTTTGGGTTGAATCCTTCGGGCCAAACCACTCGGCGAAGGCGTGGAGTGAAAGCCCGGATGCCCTCAATAGGGCCATTGCCTCGCTTTTGTGGAGAACGCCGGTGAGGCGACTGCCTTGACCTTCCCTTCTCCTCCGTCGTGGTAGCGGAGGTTTCGACGGCCTTTCGCTCGTCGTGACCAATGCCAAAACGCTCATAGTTATCTTTAGCGCTGCGCGCTCTTCATCTTCGCGATCATGTTTTCGGCGCTCAAATCTGCACGGAGGTCCCGCCATCTTTGTGTCGAGCGCCCTCCTCGTTGAAGCTCCTACCGTGGCGCATCAGGGCCGATATCGCTTTTGGCTCGCGAAAGCGATGAGGCGAAAGTACGGATGGCGCTTTTTCTTGGCGCTCTTGGTGCCGCCAATTGCCGCCGCCAAGAACCATAGCCCGAACTTGGGCTACGATCGAGCGGCCGCTATCCGCCCGAGCAATGGTCCCAAGGTGTCGAGAAGCGCCTTGAAGCGACGATGTTCTTACGAGGAGTGTGGAAAACCGACCGTTCCCCACCTTGTCTCCGCAAGATTTCTTCATTCACGCTGCGGCCTCTGTGCTGGAGGAGTCTCGCAGGGTTTTCTTGGTGATGATGGTTTTCCTCCGTAGTATTTGCCGCATCCTTTTGCGGAGGGTCCGTTTCGATCACGAAAATGCTGTGAAAGCTTGGAGAATTTCCTACCTCTTCCTCTGAATCGGAGGTGCAGGAAGATGGAGTGCACTGACCTGTGAATCCGAGTGGTTTTCTTGTATATTCGACCACTCGGGGTTCTCTATTAGCCAGTCCCGACTCGAGACGGGATCAGTTCTTGGCTTATCGCCCAGCGACGATGGCCATTCCTTTCTCGATCCGAAAGGATCGCCGCTAAGAGGACCTCAGAATTGGTTCCAGATCGGAACTGATCCGAATCCGAGAGGGAAAGATATATAGCCAAAGTTGTCAACGACGAAGTCCAGGCTTCCGAAACGAAATACCTGAGCCGGCGCGAAGGTGGCCATATTTCTCAAGATTGCCATCGAGCTTGTCGCGATTGATCCTAACGCAGCTCTACCGGCGCGCTAACCGCCGACGCTTGTTACCGGATAATAATGAAAAGGGGCTACGCTACTGACCCAAACTCGATGGTGACACAAGAACACCCGATGTATACTGTGTTCGGCTCTCGCGGTGGAGATAATACCCTAACTCGTGGCTCGAATTATATGTGGCTAACCAATAGCCGATCGATCCTGCTTTTTGAGGTGCCCCGCCTCCCTTTATATAGTAGAGAAGGGCGGTTATAATATTGAGTTCTACTCGGATACGAAGTAGGGGTCCCTATCCTCAACCCGTATTGGTTTGGATTACAATCATCTCCTGCCCAATACGACTCGGTTTCCTTAACTAAAGTCTATTATGATTCTTTACGCTTCGCTTAACCCGACAACCCATGACCTCATCCAAATGGGTATGGCCCAATTGTTCTCGGCCGGGCTTTATTAGATCGCTCAGGACCCCGGATATATATATCCCACAACACCTCAGAGTCAAAGCAAATGAGGCGACCACAACGTGAAGGCAAATTACTTACTAACCACACTCACCCCATCACCAGACTGCTCACGGACTCGGAGAATTCTATAGATTTCTAGGAGATCTTTGTGAGCAATTTATCAGAACTTCGTGGCACCTATGAGAGGTTCTGAACTGTGGGACTCAGATCAACTTCATCAAAAGAAGAATGAGTCTCTTTGAGAATTCATCCGATGCTTCATGCAGAAGAAAAACACGATCTGGGATTCTCGGATGCGGTCATCATAGCGGCTTTTCAGAAAGGAGTCAGCGACGCCGACTTGATCAAAAAGATATCCTGAAAGCTGCCAACTACGGTGAAGGAGATGTTTGCATTAGCGGACCGCTACACCACTGCCTCAGATGTCCTAGCCGAGCGCCAAGATGACCGTCCAAGATAGAAGGACAAGAAGGAAACCGAGTCCTCCAAGAAGAAGGACAATAAGTGGAAGAGCGAGAGCGGGTCGCGAGAGCAGATCATGGCCGGTCCCGAGCGCCATGACAGAGATTACGACAAGGTAATGGATGTGATATGTCCTTTCCATCCCAAGGGGAAATATGCTGCCAAAAATTGCTTCACTTTGAAAAGGTTCATGAGAAAGCAACAAACAGTCAGAACCAGATTAAGGCAAGGCAAGCAAGAAGCGGGACCCCCTGGTGATGATGACTACCAAGAGACCGAGCATGAGCTTAATTACATATTCGGGGGCTCGGCTGCATATGTGTCCAAGCGGAAGCAAAAACTTACCACTCGGGAGATCAATGCAGTCATGCTGGTGACCCCCCAATACTTGAGGTGGTCCGAAGTTCTGATCACATTTGACTGCTTGGATCACACTGACCATGTTCCATACCTAGGGAGATACCCTCTGGTGCTGGACCCTATTATTTGCAACGTCAAACTCAAGAGAGTGCTAGTCGACGGAGGGAGCGAACTCAACATCCTTTTCTCCGGAACCTTCGATGACATGAAGATCCCTCGCTCTGAGCTGAAGCGAGGTTCATCGCCGTTCCATGGGGTAATCCCCAGGACCTCGACGGTACCACTCGGGTAGATCACCCTGCCTGTCACGTTCGGTACCAAGGAGAATTATCGGACCGAGTACCTAAATTTTGAAGTGGCTGATTTCGAGACGGCGTACCACGCCATCTTGGGAAGGCCAGGCTTAGCCAAATTCATGGCAGTGCCACACTACACTTATTTGGTGCTGAAGATGCCGGGTCCAAAAGGCATTATCACGTTTTGTGGTGACGTCAAGCAGTCCTTTATGTGCGATAGGGAGAGCTGCGAACCGCTAAGATGTCGGAGACGTACCGACAGGAGAAGATTCGATCAAGTACGCAGCCTAGAAGACGAAGGAGACATCCCAGCCAAGAAGTAGGCCAAGTCAAGAATAAAGCCTGATGAAGGAGTCAAGAAGATAGCACTCGACCCGTCCAACTTGGCCAAGACGGCTTTGATTGGGATAGGGCTCGATCATAAATAGGAAGACGTGCTCGTCACCTTCCTCCAAGCTAACAAGGACATCTTTGCTTGGAAGCTATCTGATATGTCGGGTGTCCCTAGGGAGGTGATTGAGCACTCTCTGAACGTTGACGAGAAGGCAAGACCAATCAAGCAACGACTCCAGCGGTTCGCTCAGGATCGCCGCGATGCTATCAGGGAGGAGATCACTAAACTTTTAGCTACTGGCTTTATAAAAGAAGTGTATCATCCCGACTGGTTAGCAAATCCTGTTCTTGTTCGCAAAAAGAATAAAAGTTGGTATATGTGTTGATTACACTGATCTCAACAAGGCGTTCCTAAAAGATCCATTCGGGCTACCTCACATCGATCAGGTGGTGGACTCAACCGCCGGGTGCAAACTCATGAGTTTCCTAGATGCCTACTCGGGGTATCACCAGATCCGCCTAAAGGAGGAAGACTGCATTAAGACTTCATTCATCACGCCGTTTGGGGCTTTCTGCTACGTCACGATGCCATTAGGGTTGAAAAATGCTGGCGCAACCTATCAGCGCGCGATACAGCGGTGTTTTCACACTCAACTTGGACACAACATGGAGGCATACGTGGATGATGTTCTAGTCAAATCCCAAATAAAGGAGGACCTCGTCTCCGACTTGGCTGAGATGTTCGAAAGCCTAAGGGTCTTCAAGATGAAGCTCAACCCCGAGAAGTGTGTCTTCGGAGTCCCTTCAAGAAAGTTACTCGAATTCATCATGTCTCATCGCGGTAAGCAAACCCAGAGAAGATCAATGCTATCATGAAGATGAAATCCCCGACTTGCTAGATGGACGTCCAGAAGCTCACGTGATGTATGGTCGCACTCGGCAAATTTATTTCCCGCCTAGGGATGCGGGGGATAACGTTTTTCAAGCTCCTTAAGAAGCAAGGCAAATTCCAATGGACTCCCGAGGCATAACAAGCTTTTGAGGATCTCAAGACGCTCTCGACCACACTTCCTGTTGGCTTCATCGATGCCCGAGGAACCCTTATGCTTTATATAGCAAAGAATGACTCATGTAGTCACTACCGCAATCGCTAGGAGCGGAGAAGGCAGACACTGCAGAAGATTCAACGCCTAGTTTATTTCGTCAACGAGGTATTAGACAAGTCCAAGGTACGGTACCCGCAAATACAGAAATTACTATACGTCGTACTGATTACCTCTCGCAAGCTCAAGCATTATTTTCAAGAGCACACGATTTCGGTGGTCACTTCTTTTCTGATTAGGGACATACTCCACAACTGGGAAGCCACCGGGAGAATTGCAAAGTGGGCAGTCTAGCTCGGAGCCTTCAAAATTTTATTCAAGCCACGAACTACCATCAAATCACAAGCACTCATCAACTTTACCGCCAAGTGGATAGAACTGCAAAATCCCACTGTCATTGAAGAGCTTGAGTATTGGACAATGTACTTTGATGGTTCTCTCATGCTCAACGGCGCGGGGGTAGGCGTAGTGCTCATCTCTCCAAGAGGGGAACGGTTGAAATACATTCTTCAAATTCATTTTCCAGCATCAAACAACGCCGCCGAGTATGAGGCACTCATCCACGGGCTCCGTATCGCCATATCGCTTGGTATCCGACGATTGACGGTTCGCGGGGACTCACAGCTCATGATCAACCAAGTGCAAAAGGATTGGTTATGCATCGGCGATAATATGGCCGCATACTGCCAGGAGGTACATAAATTGGAGGACAAATTTGATGGGTTGGAGCTTATCCATGTGCTCCGCCGAGATAATGAAGCAGCAGACGAGCTCGCAAGATTAAGCTCCAGTCGGGCAACAGTTCCGGCTGGTGTATTCGTTGAAGAGCTTCATAAACCTACGATAAGCCGACAGCAGGAGTCGAGCAAGTTAGAGGAAAAGCTGGTCGAGATGGAAGTTTTGGTCATCAACCTTGACTGGACAATTTCCTATCTGGATTATCTGTTGAAGGACAAGCTCCCTGAAGATCGCATACAGGCAGAACGCATTGCGCGTCGAAGTAAAAGCTATATAGTGGTTGGAGAAGAGCTCTTTCAAAAGAGCACCTTCGGAATACTAAGTCAGTGCATATCAAAACAAGAAGGGAAGAATCTCTTCAGAGAAATCTACTCGGGAGTTTGTGAACATCATGCAGCATCAAGCACTCTAATTGGAAAGGCTTATCATCAAGGTTCCTTCTGGCTGGCTGTTGTAACAGATGCGGAGGACATTGTCCGTACATGTGAAGGCTGTCAGTTTTTTGCTCGGCAGATACACGTGCCGGCGCAGGAGCTATAGACTATTCCAATCACCTGGCCATTCGCAGTTTGGGGGCTTGACATGGTTGGACCCCTGAAGAAGGCTCAAGGTGGTTTTACTCATCTCTTCATCACCATCGACAAATTCACGAAGTGGATTGAGCCCAAGCCAGTTGTCATGATCACAGCGGCCAAGGCCAGAGAATTCTTTCAAGAAATTATGGTCATATTTGGTGTGCCGAATAGAATTATCACAGATAATGGCACTCAATTCAGAGGCGGTGAATTTCAAGATTGGTGTGATGAACTCGGCATCAAAATCTGCTTTGCTTCCATAGGGCATCCTCGAAGTAATGGACAGGTCGAACGAGCCAACGGTATGGTGCTACAAGGCTTAAAGGTAAGGATATTTGATCGTCTTAAATCATATGCTACACGATGGGTCAAAGAATTGCCTTCGGTGCTCTGGGGGCTTAGGACTACTCCTAGCAGGGCAACCGGGTAATCACCTTTTTTCCTAGTGTATAGTTCAGAGGAGGTCTTACCTACCGAGTTGGAATTCGTATCCCCACGAGTTCGGAAATACAAGGAAGCCGAGTCGAAAGAAAACCGACTAGAAGATTTCAACTGACTAGAGGAGGCCAAGGACATCGCAGCAATCCAGTCAGCTAAGTACCTTCAAGGTTTGCGGCGCTATCACGATCGTAATGTTCGAGGCTGTATTTTCTCTAAGGGAGATCTGGTTCTAAGAAAGAATCAGAAAAGCGAGCACAAACTCTCCCCAAGCTGGGAAGGCCCTTACATCATCGATGAAGTGACACGCCTGGGGGCTTACAAACTCAAGTGCAAGGACGGTCTGATCGTCGGCAACACGTGGAATATAGAGCAGCTACGTCGCTTTTACACTTAAATTTTGTACTCAATTATGTCATTATGAATAAAGTTTTTTCTTGACTTGCTACTTAGTTGTTATCCAACTAAGCAGTAAGTCGAGGGATACACTTAATAGTGCGTGCACATCTTTTTCTGAGTCATTTTTGCTTCTTTTCCCTAATGATTACAAATCAATTCGAGTGCGTTAATTCCAAGTAGTGAAGCTCTGACCCCATGAATGATGAACTTTAGTCACTCAAAGCGTGTGTCTGGGAGAAAGAGCCATGAGCCAACTCCCGACGCTCGGGGGCTAGACTAGTCGGGCAGAGTGCATAACAAAAAGGGAATTTAAAATCAATAAGGAAAAAGGAGTAAAAGGCTTTAAAATTATATATAAACCAGTCGGACATCACGTTCGAGTGAATGTTTTTACATTGCCTAAGTCCTACATGTATATGTCTACAGGGGGGTTCAAGTCCAAGTTCTCCACTAAGGCGGCCGAAGTGTCCTTGACCTCGTCGAGAAGGGCGGTGGCTTGGTCGTCATCAACAATGCAGGCGAAGCCCTCCTTGATGGCTTCAATATCCACTCAGGGATAGAGCGACTTCACAATCGTCAGAGCTTGGCTAGCACTCATGGTCACCGTATCTTTTAAATGGGTCCTAAGCCTCTTGGGCGCCTCCTTCAGCTGCAAGATGGCTTGACCTTCGTCGCTCGGCCTTGCCCCTCTGGGGCACAAAAACTTCAGCATTGGCTCGAAGGCTTCACAGAGCTTAGTGTATGACGCTTCCGCAGATTTGACCTTCTCACCGAGGATGCCAAATTGCGCTTGCGTTTTTTTCTTGTACTCTGCAAGCAGGGCGGATCGTCATCAAGAGCACGACAAGTATGATGAAGACAAAGAAGAACTGAGTTGGAAAACATACCTTCCAGCTCTCGTTCCAGCATGTCTGAGTTGGTCTGGGCCTGAAACTCCGAGCTCTCCAGCGCCTTAAGCTGCTCCTGAAGCCTCGCAATGGTGGAGTCTCGAGTTGAAGCAAGGAAAAAGAGTTAAAGGACAAACAATCAAATACAGAAACAAGATGATTGAAGAAACACTTACATCGGAGAGAGCCAAATAGGTCCAGGTTCTCCTCTCACAAAGTCTTGACTTGGGCTCGAAGCTCTTGCAGCTCGGCCTTGCCTTCAGTCTTGACCCGCTCAAGGTTGGCCTCATATTCCTGGCACTTCTTGATCTCCGAGAGCATCCTCCGGAGAAATTTCGACTTCTTTTCGGAGCGGTCTCCTAGACTCTGAAGATAACAAAAAAGAAGAATGAAGATATGCCACTTGGTGCGGACAAAAGAAGAAAGGAGCCAGTAACTTACCCGAACCAGTCGGGCATACTCAATGGTATGCTCGAAAAGTTCCCTCCTCTCCTTCTCCTCTGCCTTATCGTCAATAGCCTCCCACTCACCTCCCTCATTGTGCCATGCAGCTCGAAGTGGAGATTTGGGGCGTGGGGGCGATTGCAGCTCTCGAGGGATTTCCTTCGCTGGAGGGCAGGAGCAGGCGACGGCCTCTTGGGCCATTGGACTTGCGGTCGGCCCAGGCTGAGTGTGAGTCAGCGACGAAGACGGCTTCGATTTGAGGACTGCTTTGGCGTCCCTAGGTGCAGCAGCAACCGAAGAAGTCTCCTTGGCTTGATCTGGAACGTCCTCAGGTTTGGTTTCCTGAGGTGTCCTAGTCGGCGCGTCCACAGGGACATCATCAAATGGCTTCCTGTTAAAGAGAGTGATCAGGACATGATCCTACGAAACAAGAGTAAAAGTCAATGGGAAAACTAACCTATTGGACTTCTTTATTTTTATTCTGGTCCCTTTCCGAGTGGTTGAGCCACTTGCGGAGGAACCCAGCTACGCACTAGACTTTGGAGGCGGCGATGCCGGGTTAAGGCCAAGGCCGAGCCAGGCTCTTGAACGTCTGCCCCACCGGGCGCCGAGGACTTGAGGCTCTTAGTCACGGCTTCTTCCCTTTCTTCACATTCAGCTCCTCACCGAGGGGCAGTGGTGTCACCGCCCAAAGACCCTTGTGCCGAGGGATGTCGGGGAGCGGATCGTCGGAGAAGAAAGCGCAATGCTCCTGTAGATGGCGACAAGCACAGAGTCAGTTAGCAGCCACTCAGAGATCAATGATCAAGTATTTGAGGGCAAAAGACATTTACCTGAGGAGGAAGACGTTTCACGTTGAAAGGCTTCGGGCACCCCTCATTGTGGACTTGTGTGCCCGGGGCAAAGAAGTCACCCAGCCGGCTGAACAGCACTTCGTCCAGGATCGGCTCGGGAACTTCCCGAGTGGGGTCGGATTCTCCGCTGTACTCGAACCCTAGGTGGACTCGTTCCTTGAGGGTCAGACTCGTGAACAGCAAAGTCGACGGTGATTCTCGACTCGATCAGCCCTCCTCCTTCAAATTTTGTTGATTATTCCTGTGAGCTCCTCGACTTGCTCCATTTCGTTATCCGAGGGAACTGAAACCCAAGAAGAAGAAAATTTGGGCGGGAGCCCGACAAAAGAAGGAAGAAAAGGATCAGGATTGGCGCAATAAAACCATTCCTGGTGCCAACTCTTGTTGGAGGCTTTGAAGGGGATGGAGAAATAGGACTTCTTTAGTCCATCATGCAATTGGAAGCCGGCACCCCTAATCATCTTGGGGGCACTCTTGCTCGGAAAGGGTTTGAGAAGAAAAAGGTAGCGAAAGAGATTGAAGTGGGGGCGAATACTAATGAATGCCTCGCAGAGATGGACAAAAATGGAAATTTGCAAGATGGAATTAGGGTTCAAATGGATCAACTCAATCTTATAAAAATTGAGAAGACCACGAAGGAAAACGCAGGTAGGAAAACCAAACCTGCGCTGGAAAAAGGATTCGAAAACAACGATCTCCTCAGACCGAGGGGTGGGAGAAGACTCACCCGCCACCAGGCGCCCAGAAATCAATTCCAGTGCTGGGAGGACTTCGACGGCAACCATCTCCTCCAGGCACTCCTCCGTTGTCACTGAGGTAGCCTAATCCTTGGATGAGGATGGCGCGGAGGCGTCCTTGGAGGGGGAAGAAGACATCTTCGACACAGATGGAGGCGGCGCGGGATCTAGAGCACGGCGGCGGCTAACCCTAGCGGTAGAATGCGCAGCGAAATTTAGAAGATGAAGAGACAAGTGCACGCAGTGGAGGGTAAAACCCTTTGCTCGCATTAAGTCTTGTATTTAAAGGGAGCGGCGCTAGATTTCACATTGAGCAGGAAGAGCGTTTCGATTTCTGCATAACGTTTGGGCCTGACCTAGGTTTCCACGGTACACCCCATGATGGGCCGCCAACTGTGCACCGCGACAGTCAGGTATAGGTACCGCTTGGCCAAATCTAGCTTGGGATATGATACGCCCCATGATGGGCCGACTGCCAGTCACCATGTCAAGCGGGATTTGGGTACCTACCGAACCAAATTAAAATGTCTTCTCGTAATATGCCCCATGTTGGGTCGGTACGCCACATGCACACAAGTCGTAAATCGGATATCACGAGTTGCCTTTTTTTTAAGAAAAAAAATTTTTTTTTAAAAAAAAATTCGGGGTTTTTTCCCCAAAATTTAATTTTCCCAAAAAAAGGGGCTTTTTTTTTAAAAAAGGGAAAAAAAAAAAGGGGGGGGGAAAAAAAAACCCCAAAAAAAAAAAATTTAAAGGGGAAATTTTCATTTTTGGTTTTTTGGTTTTGGTTTGGAATTTCCCAAATTTTTAAAAAACCCCTTTTAAAAAAAAATTTTTGAAAATTTAAAAAATTTTTTCCCCTTAAAAAAAAATTTTTTTTTTAAAAAATTTTTTAAAAAAAACCAAAAAAAAATTTAAAAAATTTTTAAAAATTTTTTGGGTTTTTTTTTTCCTTTTTAAAAAAAAAAAATTTCCCCTTTTTTTGGGTTTTTTTTTAATTTTTTTTTTTTTCAAATTTTTAAAAATTTTTTTTTTTGGTTTTAAACCAAAATTTTTCCCCCCAAAAATTTTAAAAAAATTTAAAAAAAAAGGGGCCAAAACCCCAAAGGGGGTGGAAGCGGGTTTTGGGGGAAAAAAATTATTGGGGGGGGGGGGAAAAAAAGGCCCCGGTTTGGGGGAAAAAGGCCTTTTTAATTTTTTCCCAAAATTTTAAAATTTTTAAAAAAAAAAAAATTCCCCCAAAAAAAAAAATTTTTTTTTTAAAAATAATTTTCCCCAAAGGAAAAAAAGGGGGGAAATTTTTAAAAATCCCCCAACCTTTCCCAAATTTTAAAAATTTAAAATTAATTTTTTAAAATTTTTTTTAAAAAATTTTTTAATAAAAAAAAAAAAAATTTTTAATTTTTTTTTTATTGGTTTTAACCCGGCCAAAACCCGGGGGAAAAAAATTTCCAACGGGGGGGAAAAAAAAAAAACAAACCAAAAGGGCCCCAAAGGGGTTCCCCCCCAAAAGGAAAGGGAAATTTTGGGCCGGGTTTTCCCTTTTTAAGGGAAAATTTATTTTAAAAGGGTTTTTTTTCCCCCCTTTCAAAAAAAAAAATTTTTTTGGAAATTTTAAAAAATTTTGGGGGCCCCTTTTGGGCCCCCCCAAAAAAAAAAGCAAAAAAAAAAAAAAACCCCCCCCCCCCAATTTAAATTTTGGCCCCCCCAAAATTGGGGGCCCTTAAAAAACCCCCCAAAAAACCCCCCTTTTTTTCCAAAAAAAGGGGGGAAAAACCCGGGGTTGTGGTTGGGCCCCAAAAGGGGAAAGGGGGGGCCCGGGGAAAACCCCCCCAAAAAGGGGCCAAATTTTTTTGGGGCGGTTTTGGGTTTTTTTTGGGGAAAAATTTTTTTTAAAAAAAATTTTTAAATTTTTTTTTTTTTAAAAAAAAAGGGGGGGGGCCCCAAAATTTTTTTTTAAAAAAAAAGCCTTTAAACCCCCAACCCGGAAAAAGGGGCCTTTTTTTTTTAAAACCCGGCCCTTTTTTCCCAAAACCCAAATTTGGGAAAAAAAATTTTTAAAAAAAAGGGGTAAAAAAAAAAAACCCCCCCCCCCAAAAAAACCCCCTTTTCCCCAAAATTTTCCCCCCTTTTAAACAAAAAAAATTTTCCCCCCCCCAAAAAAAAAAAAGGCCAAATTTTTTTTTTAAAAAAAAAATTTAAAAAACCCCCTTTGGGGGTTTTTTTTTTGGAAAAACCCCAAAAGGGGAAAAAAAAAACCCCCCCCCCCGGGGGCCCGGGGGGGGCCCCCCCCCAAAAAAAGGGAAAAACCCCCCCAACCCCCTTTTTCCCAAAATTTGGGAAAAGGGTTTTCCCCCTTCCCAAAACCAAAAACCCCCCCAAAATTTTAAGGAAAAATTGGGAAAGGGGGGGGGGGTTTTCCCCCAAGGGGGGGGGGGGGAAAAAAAAAAATTTAAAATTAAACCAAAAAAAAACCCCCAAACCCTTTAAACCCCCCTTTAAAAAGGGGGGGTTTGGGGGCCCCCCCCCCTTTTTTCCTTAAAAGGGGGGGGGAAAAAAAAAAAAAAAACCCCCCAAAAATTTTTTTGGGGGTTTTTTGGGATTTTTTTTTTAAACCCGGGGGGCCCCAAAATTTAAAAAAAAAGGGGAAAAAAAATTTTTTTTTTTTTAAAACCCAAAATTTTTTTGTTTTTTCCCTAAAAAACCCAAATTTGGGCCGGGGAAAAAGGGGGGGAAAAAAAGCTTAAATTTTAAAAAAATTTTAAAATTTAAAAAAAAAAGTAAAAAAAAAAACCCTTTTAAAAAAAATTCCCCCCAAAAAAAAAAAACCCCGGCCCCCCCAAAAAAATTTTTTTTTAAACCCAATAAAAACCCTTTCCCCCCCCCCCCAAAAAAATTTCCCCCAAAAAAGGGGGAAACCCCCCCTTTTGGGCCCGGGGGGGAAAAACCCCCGGGGACCCCCCCTTTCCCCCCCAAAAAAGGCCCCTTTTTTTATTAAAAAAGAACCCCCCAAAAATTTAATTTTTTTTTTTTTCCCCTTTAAGGGGGGGGAAAAAAATTTTAAAAAAAAGAAAAATTTTTTTTTAAATTTGGTTTTTTTTCCTTTTTTTAAAACCTTTTTTTGGAATTTTTTAAAATTTTGTTTTTAAAATTTTTTTTGGGTTTTTTTTTTTTTATTTTTTTTTTAAATTTTAAATTTTTTTTTTAAAAAAAATAAAAAAGGGGGGGCCCCCCCAAAAAAACCTTTGGGGGGAAAAAAAAAAAATTTTTTGGAAATTTTTTTAAAAACCAAAAAAAAGGAAAAAATTTTTTTTGGCCCCCATTTTTTTTTTTTTTTAAAAAAAAAAAAAGGGGGGTTTTAAAAAAACCCCCCAAAAAAACCCCGGGGAAAACCCCCCCCAAACCCCCCCCTTTTTTTAAAAAAATTTTTTTCCCCGGGCCCCCCAAAAAAAATTTTTTTTTTAAAAATTTGGGGGGGAAAAAAAAAAAAAAAGGGGTTTTTTTTAAAAATTTTTTTTTTTTTTTTGGTTTTTTTTTTTAAAAAATTTTTTTTTTTTTTTTTTTTTTTTTTTTAAAAAAAATTTTTTTCCCCAAATTTTTAAAAAATTTTAATATTTAAATGGAAAAAAAGGGGGTTTGGGGTTTTTTAAAAAAATTTAAAAAATTTTTTTAAATTTAAAAATTTTTTTTTCCCATTAAAAATTTTTTTAAATTTTTAAAAAAAAATTTTTTATTAAAAAATTTTTTTTTTTTGGGTTTTTTTTCCCCTTTAACCCTTTTTTTTTTAAAAAAATTTTAAAATTTAAAAAAAAAATTTTCCCCTTTTTAAAAAAAAAATTTAAAGTTTTTTTAAAAAAAAAGGAAAAAATTTTTTTAAAAAAATTTTAAAAAAAACCCCCCAAATTTTATTTTCCAAAATTTTCCCCTTTTAAAAAATTTAAAAAAAAAAAGCAAAAAAATTTTTTAAATTGGAAATTGTTTAAATTTTAAAAGGCAATTTTTGGGAAAATTTTAAGGGGGCCCCGGGGGTTTTTAAAAAAATTTTTTTTGGGGGGGCCTAAAAACCAAATTTTAAAAAAAAAAAAAAATTTTTTTTTTAAAACCACCTCCCTCATGGCCCTACCTAGATCCTCGAGCAAGGTAAGCCGTATCTCCCCTCTCTCTCACTCCCCCACTTCTTTACTTATCTTCTCCTCTCCCCTAGCGCTGCCACCACCGTTTTCGTTCGAGCGATGCCCGTATCCGACAAATCTAGAATTCGCTGCCCTTGTCGATCTCTACTCCGTCTACCCACAAGCTAAGTGACCAATCCCTTTTTCCCCCTTTCTCTTTGATCTTCTTGTATGAACCAAATTCTCTTAGTTGTAGGTACTATGATTCAATTTGTGTCCAATATTTCCAGTGCTCCAATTATACACTAGACCAACAATAATCTTAACCACATGATGCCACTTGAATCTTAACCGGGTGTAGTCTAGAGGTATTTAATTTTTAGATTTTGTATTTTTGCGTTTGATCATCAAAAATGGAATCTATAGCATATAATGTGTTGTTATTTGTCAAGAAATATATGTGTAAGTTTGTGCTATGCATCCTTCTATAATTATATGGTATATGGTCTAGAGACTTTGTCTTTGTGCACTGAGATTGTGACAAGCATTCATGTACTACTGATTTGGATGCTCATATTCAAAACAGAGAATGCATTCTTTGATGGGGTCTCATACATCCATCTGATTGGGTCTCGGCTTAGCAATGAACTACCATGATCTTATTTCATCAGGTACTTCAAGTTTTGTTTTAGATGTGAAGTGTTGTTTCTATGCTTAACCTGTAATGCATGTGTTTTGACTAATGGTTTTAAGATCATATTTATTTACCAACCTATTACTCAATCCTTTGATCCTATTAGAGATCATAACTTGGAATATGGGTGTTATGAATCGTTGGCAACATGTGGTTTCTGCTCTACCTTTTATTGTCTACGTAATGTTGTTAATGTTTGACATATAGTTCTTGATCCACTACATTGCTTAAATAAAGTTGGACAGTCATATATACATGATGATTTAAATGTATAATGAATAACATGTGATGCTACCATTCATTTTGTATATACATGACGAGAGAAGAAAAGATAATTAATACTACTAATTGGCACCTTATGACTGCAGTAAAGGATGGTAGGAAAGGAAAGGGACAGGGCTGATTCAACCCTCCTAGGCTGCTTCTTGTCTTTAGTAGAGGTCAGCTAGGGGGTAGTAAATGTTGAGGTGAGGTAGGTGGGGTGGTAAGAATTTAGGGTGTAATGAGATACTCCTTTTATATTGCAGGTAACGACATTGAGGTGGTGTTGCCAGCGGTTTGGAATTCAAACCAGGAGCTGGGGCAAGAGTGGCAAGGATAGGTGGAGAGAAACCAGGGCTAGAGATGCTAGACGGAGTGCATCTGCCCCTGTCTCCTCCACTTGGCTATGCAGTATGGGCAAGGAATGGGTAGAGAGGATGATGAGGACATCTCAACCAAGGATACAACCGCTGCCCCTTCTTCCCCTACGACCGCCACTTCGTCCCCGGCCGTCATTGTTCCGGCTTCGCCGTCTCACGACACCGGAGGGCTTAATCCGAAGCAAGGCATTTCCACCCACCTTTCTGGACCAAAGACGTCAAGAACATCCACCGACGACGACCCCAGCGCCAAGGAAGGCCCATGATCAACCCAATTCGTCACGAGTCGGTTCGGCCATCCAAGAGCGATGATTTTAAGCGGGCATAAATCGAGCTCCGATTCCGTTTTCAGTGTGCGACTACCCGTTTGAAAGGTATCGAGATAACCTTTCCAATGGATCTGAGATGCGGTTGGCTATTTGGGCATAGAATATTTGGTTGGATGAATGTATAGGTCGGTTTGGGGGAATGTAATTAAAAGTGAGATGTTTTGTAAGTTATTGAGGTTAGCATGTGATGATTGGTTGTGTTAGATGTGGGCTAAATTTGTTTAGGATGCTCGAGAGCAAAACATTCATAGAAATTCTGACTTATGATAGTTTGTACTATAACCCTTTGCTTTGCATCCATATTCTGGACAATATGGATGTAGTGTTATCTTGAATGATGATGCTTAAATTGAATGTTAATCATGCAAGTTGTGAAGTGTGCTTTGATTGCATGAAGGCAGTGTGTGTTGATAAGTATATATATAATGTATAGGTTTCAGTACCTTTGAGTATGTGTATGTGTATTTTGCTGTCATTTGTGGATATGGCTGAACTTAGGCCTATATCTATATATTTAAGTATTTGCCCAGGCTGAAAATTTATGAGTATATGTATTCATGTTCACTTTTGTGTAGGTGTGTGTCTATATATATAGAAATTATGAATGCTTACAGGGATACATTTTGGGGAACAAGTATGGTTTAGGGATTTGGATTTTGGATAGGTTTTTACAGGACTGCAATGTAATTATATACAAGAACTAAACTGTAAATTTAATTATTGTTTTTAGTCTTTTCGTTAATATGGATGTATTTGTGAATAATTTTATATTTGTTTGATTTTTGAAACTTAGAATTGTGACTTCACTTCTTTTAACCATTAAAAGCTTTTCTTTAAATGGCAGAAATCCAAAAAACTTCATAAACAGTGAAAATTCAATTCAAAGCCAAAGTTCAAATTTAAATTTAATTTTTTTTCTTTTTATTTTGAGGCTGTTACATTTGTTATATTTCAAAAATCAAAAATAGAAAGAACATAAATGGTACAGTATCCTTGTAAGAATTTTATAAATTCACTGGAGTTGATCATGATCTAAAATTTTTATGAAAGCTTAAGAATTTCCTTAGCACCCTTCTGTAAAAGTTTCAAAAATTCTAAACATTATTTGGTTGCTCAAGCAAATCTATGTATTTGATCATTAGGCTTTTATTAGGACAAAACACTGTCAGAATTTTTGAAAATTATTGATGCTTGATCATCATTTCAAAATTTTATGAAAATATTTATGATGATCATCATCTGAAAATTTTATAGAAAAATTATTGATGCATCAGTACCATTCACAAATTTTTTTAAAAATTTATAACATGTTTTGTTCTATTGTTCATTTATTTTAAGTTTGCCGGATAGCCTTTTATCAGGACACTACCACTGTCAAAATTTTTAAAAATTTCTCAAGCTTGATCATCATCTGATATTTTTATGCGAACATTAGTAATGTGTTAGGACCATCCGCAAAAAAATTCAAAAATTTTCAATGTGTTTTGCACTATTTTTCACTCGGTTCAATTTTACCGAAATGTCGGGTAATCTCGGCGAGATTTCGGTATTTCTTGGCAAAATCTCAGTTGAAAAAAAAAACGGATTTGAATTTTGGTTTTTATATTTCATCTAGGATTTGTCCGAAATTCCAAAATGTCGGTGAAATTTTGGATTTCACCTACCCCGAGATATCAATCGAAAACAAGATTTCAAACCCAGGTCCTATCTATGTTGTGAAAGCTTTCAAAAGGGTTGGAGATTTCGACGAGGGGCTCGGTTTTTCGAGTGGCATGGAAGGAATGAGGTACCACTACCGTTTATTTCCTGGAGCACCGTGCACCGTTTTGTTCCCGTGCCCAACATGCAGGCCCCCCGTCCTTACTCGACTGTTTTATGTGTAGTTGCAGGCCAGAGCTGGGAACTTGTGAAATGCAAAGACTTCCTTTAAGCTTTGGTTGCAGTTGAGACGCAGGTAGCAATGGAGCCTGGCCAAAAGTCGTATAAAGCACTCAAGTCAGGATGGTAATGTATGAGTATGACCTTATCTAAAGTATCAAAAGGGTGGACGACAATATGTGCATGTAGTTAATTGGTTCTAAAATAGTGCGTGTAATTTTCTACTTTGGCCTGAAGATTCATCTCCTTTTTCATCCATGTCTGCTAGCACCTGGTTTTTACTTTTTCTTCTGTGATTTGGTTCATGTGGAATGGCAGCCAAAATGGTTAAAAAAAACCTAATCCGACAAATAAGAGAAAAGGGAAAGGATAAAGAAAAGGTAAAAGCATAAGTATCTCTATGTACAAAACACACCGATTTGACTGTCCCAAGAACCACTTGGGCACAAAAGGAGATGAAAAGCTGCACTAGTCCAGCTACAGTCCTACATGGTTCATCACGTATCTACAAAACTTTTGCTTCTTGCTTGCTCTCATCATGAGCAGTAAGCACTATACTCACTCAGAGTTCCAGATGCTGTTCATAGTAGAGCTCGCTCATGCAAGGCGAAAGGATTTCCTCCTCCAGCATCTTCAGGACAGCACTCATTGCTGGACGCTGGTCTGGGTCTGCGTCGGTGCACATTGCAGCAATGTCGAGGATTGCTTCGACCGCTTCGACTTCCACATCACCAGATCTCTCATCAACGATATCCTCCAACCGATGTTCTCCCGTCAGTGTGTTCAGCTGCGAAACAAAGTTGAGAATTCAGATGACTTTGGTCACCACTACCATGGTTCATCTGGAGAGGAATATAGTAAACAGTTGGAACAAGTACTTACCCAGCCAACAATGTTCAGTCCCTTCTTGATGAAGCCCGAATCGGTTGGCCTCTTTCCGGTCACTAACTCCAGCAAAAGCACTCCAAAGCTATACACATCTGATTTTTCAGTAGCATGGCCATTTTGCAGGTATTCTGTCGATAAAGTTAAAGTAGCTTATATAAGTTTGGATCGGGGGTGCTCAACAATAAAGCAGAATATAAGCAATTCACTGTTCAAAACATGATGGTAACTATAAATTACAAAATTTTCCACTGTGAGAGGAGCAATGCATACTCCCTTCGGTCACGAATAGTTGTCGTTTTGGATATTGACATAGTCTCCAAATCATAGCTTTGACCACTAATTTTTATTATAATATACTTATAAAACCCAATAAACTTATAGCATTTTGAAAGTACTTTTCGAGAGAAATCTACATATATGATTTTCATGTATCCAATTTAAATATTTAAAAAAATATTGATAGTCAAATTTTCAAAAGTTTGACTGCACCTGTGTCCAGAAGAAAACTATTTGTGACCGGAGAGAGTATATTCCTATAATCCGGTAAATGAACCAAATATGCTCTCTCCATAGTAATCAAAAGGACATAACAATATTCTTTCTTTAGTTAGAAAGCATTACAATGTCAACTAGTATAGAGAATAAGTACCTGGTGCTAGGTATCCAAAGGTACCCGCCACAACGGTGGTAACATGGGCGGCATTATCCACAAGCAGCCTAGCAAGGCCAAAATCGGATACATGGGGCTCCAAGCTTCTGTCCAGAAGGATATTGCTGGCTTTTATGTCCCTGTGGACAATCCCCGGCGAGCAATCATGGTGCAAATACGCCAGCCCTCGAGCAGAGCCCAGAGCAATCTTCATACGTGCATTCCAGTTCAATGGCTGCAGCTCCTGCGCATCTCCTGCCATTAGTAACACAGCGCGTAAGCAGCAGATCGTGTAAGATGGCATTGCACCAAGTGATAACATTGCAACCACGATCATGAAATAGTATACTTAGAGATGAAAGACAAGGGGCTTACCATGAAGGTAGCAATCCAAGCTTCCCAGCTCCAGGAAATCATATATGAGTAGCTTGGCCGTGGGGAGCCGGCAGTAGCCTCGCAGATCGACAAGGTTAATGTGCCTAATGCTTCCCAGAATCTCAAGCTCCTTCTCGAAAGTCCTGTCTCGCCCTTCACGGTTGAGGTCGATCCTCTTGACGGCAAATGCAGTGCCATCATCCATCACCATCTTGTACACTGTACCGAACCCACCACAGCCAACCACATCCTCTTCATCAAGCAGCTCCAGCCTTCTAATGATCTCACTTGATGAGTACGGAAGGTTCCACTGGTACGTGACAAGTTTTGCACCTATGGCAGGACACCACAGATAACAATTAATTTCCATTTAGTGAATCAGGAATTGTAATGAGTGACCGTAGTTGTGTGTCGATTTTATTACCATCTGGTACGGTTTGCTTGTCCATTTTTACATAATTTCCACCAATGCTCTTCTTTCTGGACAACAAGCAAATCCAAAGGAAGCCAAGTACCGCGATCAGTGCAAGGGCCATGGTTGACATTGAACCAATCACAATGCCATTCAGAAAGTGCGAGGTTTTGTTGTTGTTAATCGGAGAAACGCCTGTTTGAACCAGAAAGAAATGACAGCACCAGTTAGCCACACACATTGCACTGAGAAGTTGTGTGGAAGTCTTGAAATGGAACACTTGCCGGATGACGAGAGGGGATCGGAATGCGGCAGCACGGCAGGAAACCCGAGGGCTCCACGGCAAGTTTTCTGGATGGGCAGCCCGCAAAGCTCCAGATTTCCAGCGAACCTGCAATTGCCATCGCACCATGTGAAGAAATGCACTAGAGCATTAAATACAGGTTTGTTCTAGTATGGTAGGCAGGTACAAACTACACAAAGATATCATTCATTCATATATGCAACAGCCATTGCACGGCATAAAGAAGCAGGACGCACTAAAGAGAGGAGAAAGGGGAGATGGATGGGGCCAAGGCTAGCTTACGAGCTGCTTTTGAAGATTCCGAGGACACCAACATTTGGGATCTCTCCAGAGAAGAAATTGGTGGACAGATTCCTGCGATGCAATTGTTTTTTTTTAAGTTTTACATTAGCATTTTCTTCCTAAAGTCTTGCAAATTGCCAATGCCAAGAATATTACACCCAAAAACTTACAGAAAACGAAGGTGAGTAAGGTTCCCGAGCGATGCCGGTATTGTGCCCCTCAACAGATTGCTCGACAGGTCCCTGCAGTCGACATACCTTAGAGATTAGACCAACGAAACACTGGAGTAACAGCGCAAGCAGTCAGTCAAAGATAATCTTTTGTCAAGAACCTACAGAATCGTGAGGTGAATGAGCTCGCCAAACTCTGAAGGGATGCCTCCTTGCAGGTAGTTAGCCCTCAGGTAACTAAAGACACATTCAAGCACACACATTTTAACGGTCTGATCGAAAGAACTTAACAAACAAATCGAAAGAAGTAAACCAGATCATGTTAGCATACATTGCTCTGAGCTCCGTGCAGTTCTTGATCTCTGTAGGGATTGGACCATGCAAGCTGTTCTGGTGCAGAGCTCTGAAGAGGGAAAGGCCCAAACACATACACATAGAAAAAGGAAATTAGGAAAGGCCAATGCAGGTTGTATTAGAGTTCGTTGCATATGAAGGAAGACAAGGAAACATTTGTGCACAAAAACGGAGAAGAAATCCTACATTCTCTGCAGCCTGTCGAGCTTTCCAATGCTAGGTGAAATGATGCCTCCAAGCTGCATGTATGGGAGATTTCTGACACACAGAAGAGAAAGGCACACAAATTATTCAGGGACAAGGAATCCAAGAACACATCGGTAACCGAGCCATGAAACGTTTCCTTTGAATACTTGAGGGGGGAACAAATATAAATCAAATCTTGATGCCATTGAGAGAAGAGAGAGAGAGGTGCCTAATCTAATCGAGGACAAGGGGAGGAAGAACTGCAAGAAGAGCAGCTCAAGAAGGAGAAAAGGACAAGAGCGCACATGGATTGGACCCTGAGGTCAGGGAAGGAGCAAGA
Source organism: Guadua angustifolia (assembly GCA_036346375.1). Lineage (NCBI taxonomy): Eukaryota > Viridiplantae > Streptophyta > Magnoliopsida > Poales > Poaceae > Guadua > Guadua angustifolia. The sequence goes on along the minus strand of CM070511.1, from coordinate 1,544,808 downwards.
GATGCCCTCCCACCCGCAGGGATTGGGGTCCGTCGGCCTCCAGCTCGTGAGCCTCTGGGTGGTAGCGTTGAAGGCCAGCTTGAGTTCAAGCAAGGCCTCACCTGCAAGAGGCACGCTAATCAGAGAGAGAGAGAGAGGGTTGCAAGATTACGACGGAGAGAAAGAGAGGTTGAGGCAGAAATGCGTGCGTACCATCTGGGGTGAGGGCCATGGAGGAGGAGCAGAGGAGGGCGGCCATGGTGGTGATAGCGCACAGGCCCAGTACTCGTGGCCCCGCATGGCTGCTCCTCCTCCTCTTCTTCTTCTTCTCATTCTTGTCCATGGTGGTGTCTCGTATCCTGATAAGTGGGTGGGTTCTTCTTGGTTTTTGAAGCGGACTGAGAGAGTGAGGGGGAGTGGGACTGGGAGTGTGTGTGGAGGTGAAGCTGCCACTACAAGTTATTATGTGTCCGTGCGTGCATGATGGCGAGTCCCGGCGCCACTGACATGTGGGCTCTAGTGTGGTGGTCCTGGTTGTCAGTAAGGGAAGAGGTGCGCTTCGAAAGGACAGGAGCCAAGAGCACCCGAGAGATGAGAGAGAAGAAGCAAATTTGTCCCGCAGTCCCGCTCAGCTGAAGGAGTCTGCGTCCAATTAGGCCTGTTTATTTAGTTTTTTTTACTTAAAATTAAAAAGTTAAAGTCTAAATAAATGAATAGTTTTTTATCTGAATTTTTCAAAAGTTATAAATTTTTATATAACTAAAAACTAAAAGCCACTGAAGAGAGACTTTTTGACTTATTGATGGTTGGTTTTAGACTAATAACACTAAAGTTAGATAAAATTACCCATCTCTATCACGTACAAAAGACATTAGCTTTTAAACTGTTTAAGCCAAAAAGCTGGCTTTAAACTATAAGCCAAAAAGGCTAAGCCTAAACAAACAGAGCCTTAGTCTGTTTGCACATTTTTTCTCTAAATTTGGTATTTATCCAAACGGTATTGTAAGTATAATATTTTCTTCTCGACTATGGAAGGAGCTCAAGGCAACGTATATCATCTGCCACGGTAACAACTACGGTAGGTGCTTGCCGATGCTTCTGTGGTTGGAAACATGCTAGATTTGTAACTTTGTTTGAAATAAGCTAAACCTATAAAAGAATTAAAACAAAGGGAGAAAAAAAGGCAAATCTTCTGGGAGAGGTGGCATCAAGGTTTCAAAAATTAGTGAGATTTTGGAAATCTCAGCCGAGATCTCAGATTTCGACCGAGAACGAGATTCAAAATCCTGATCGGATAAAAAAATTAAATTGCTACAGTATTTCAAAAATTTCAGTGAGATTTCGCTAAATCTCACCAAAATATCAGGTTTTTAACTGAAATTTGACCCCTTTTTTACCAGATTTGGCTCAATAACACTTAAGAAAATCATCTTTCATAAAAAATTGTTAAAAAACCGATTTTTTTGAGACATTTTATAATTTTGATAGAAATACTTTCAAATTTTTATAAAAATATATAAGCTTAATCGTTCTTTCAAAAATTTATGATACTATCTTTAGCAGTGTAGGATCATACAAAAAATTTAAAAGAATTTAACTTCATTTTTTATCTTAAAAATCAAAAAAGAATGAACATAACTAAAATAGTAATCTTGTCAGAATTTTATAAATTTTCTCGAGTGTGATCATGATCTAAAATTTTTATAAGTGCTTAATAATTATTTTCAAACCCTTCTCTAAAATTTTAAATTTTTTTTGTTTGCTCAATCAAATTTATGGATGCATTAAACTTCATTTATTATCTTTCAAAAATAAAAAAAACACAAGGAACATAAATGGTATAGTAACATTTAAGAATTTTATAAATTCACTAGAGTGTGATAATGATCGAAATTTTTTAGAACAGCTTAATAATTGCTTCTACACCTTTTTCTAAAAGTTTCAAAAATTCTAGCTTTTTTGATTGCCCAGTCAATTCTATTTATTGATCATCAGATTTTTATCAAGATAGTAGCACTGTCACATTTTTTAAAATTTTTTAGACTTGATCATCACATAAAAATTTTATGGAAACATTAGTGACGCTTCAAGACCATTCACAAAAACTTTAAAAAAATTGTAATATGGTTTGAACCATTTTTCATTCGTTTGAAATTTATTGGTCTGCGTTGAGTAGCACTTTCCTAATTATTTAAAATTTCTCAAGTTTAATCATCATCTAAAAATTTTATGAAAATATTATTGATACGCCAGGACTATCCACAAAATTTTTCAAAATGTTCTAACATTTGCACCATTTTCATTCGGTTAAAATTTTATCAGTCAAAAATTCCTCAAGCTTGATTATAATTATTTGAAATTTTTATGAGGATATTAACGATGTGTTAGGACCATCCGCAAAGAAATTTAAAAATTGAACATCGTTTCGACCATTTTTCGCTCGCTTGAATTTTGACCGGAATTTTGGCATAATTCAGTAATTTCAGCCAAATTTCGGTTCAAAAATTCTGGAATTCAAATTTTCTTTTTGAATATTTACTGGATTTCATCCAAAGTTCCAAAATTTCGTCCACCTCCCAGGGGTGAACTAAAAACCAAATTTGAAACCCTGGGCGGCATGCGTCGACGCCGGCCGTGCACACACACACGAGTACTCTGCTAGTGGTAGCGGTGTGCTATATAACAAGGAAGGAAACCAAGCCTAGTTGCAAACGTAGGTAGGTGTATTTGTCATGCGTGTGTTTCTATCAGTACGTAGTACGTACTGAACGGTTGGAAGAAGAAGAAGAAGACGACGACGACTTCTCTGATGGGAGTGTGGGGGAGCCCAATAGTAATTAAAATCACTCCTCCAAATTAACAGAACAAAAAAAAAGACATGTCAGACAGGGAAGGAAAGCAAAACATTCTTCTTATTATTAGTTGAGCCTGCACGAGTTGAGCCGGCCCAAAAAGAAGGAGGCCAGAGTGATTTTTGATCAGATCACAATCACATACCGCAAGCACGTCACGTCGTCAATGCTATCTACGATACACATGTGTCATGATTAATTTAATTTAATTTAATTTAATTTGACAACAACATTTGTGATGAAACAATTTATCTGTGAAAGATCAAAGTAATGTGTTGAGTTTGTTTAGTTTTTCTTATGATAAGAAATACAGTGTATGTGTGCGCGACACACGCAAACTACAGGTCGGAAGAAGTCACGCGAAACTCACTTAGCTCGAGAGCAGCACGTAAGTGCAGTGAGATGGGACACAAAGAGGTTCACACGGACAAATGGCACAGTGTAGCGGTCAGTGGGCCATACGGGTGAGCGTTCCACACGAGAGCAGCGAGCAGGCTGTCCGGGCGAGTGGCCTATATGCGTGCATGTGTGAGTATTAGGCCATGTGTATATATGTATTGGAACGGACCACGTATATTTAGGCTAGGTATGTATGTAGGCAAAATATTTGGTGAAAACCACCAATTTCATGAAAACTCCGTGGAAACCACCTGTAGAAGTTTTGAAAATTTTTCAAAAAAATACCATATGTAGGGGAGGTGAACCTCTACAATCCTGCAAAATTTGAAGATGAAACTCAATCGTATTTCAAAAATATGAAAAAGACAAACAGCAAAAAGAATAATGTCAAAACAGTAAAAATTACTATTCATACTGACTTTGTCTTTTTCATATCTTTCAAATGTGATTGAGTTTCAACTTCAAATTTTGCAGGATTGTAGAGGTTCACCTCCCCTACATGTGATAATTTTTTGAGAATTTTTCAAAACTTCTACAGGTGGTTTCCACGAAGTTTTTACGGAATTGATGGTTTTCACCAAATATTTCGCCATGTATGTATGTATATATGCTCGTGATTAGGGATAACAAATCAGGGTATAAAAGGCTGGGAGTCCTGCCGTCGTGTGGTGAGGCTGCAGCATAGATCTCCGTGTGTGAACAGGAGTATATAGTCGTAGGACTCGGTTCCAGGCTTCTGATAACAACGGCAGAAACTAGCGCTCGGACGTTCGATTTCTGTTTTTTTCATCGAACGTCTTTTGTAATATTTTTTTCTACGTTTGTAATATTTTTTTGCCAATACGTGCAACATTTTTTTTAACGCTTGCAACATCCGTTTACTATAGCGCATTTCACTGTTTGTCGAAGAAAAATATTGCGCACGTTGTAACAAAATGTTGCACGTGTAGGAAAAAAATGTTGCAATGCGTTCAAAAATTTCGAACATCCGAGCACAAGTCATTCCGGATAACAATTGGGTGCGACAAGTATAGATATAGTTTGTCTTCACCTATCAGCTAAAATATTTTTCACGGGTATAATCGTAAAGGGTGGCGGACAAATAATCTCATCCATACTTATCATCCAGTGGTATTTGATACATGCGGGCATACCCGTTTACCCCTGACGAATACTCATACCAGGGGTACCCCACAGCAAAGTATACATCCATTTCAAGATCGTATCTCTCTCTCAAGTAATCCAGGTTCAAAGCCCGGACCCACAGTGATACGGAGTGCTGAATAGGGTATTGCCAAAGTCTTCATCCCTCACGAATAGGATTATCACTGGACAATGGATGTATATCAAAAGAGCCATGCTGGGCCGTGTCCTGATCAAAAGCCTCCTCTGGCCATGAAGAACCCCCGCCCTTGGTTACTCCGACCTGACCTCGGGTCGGGCGCCCCCGACGGCCCCGACCTAGACCCAGGTCCGACGCCACCGCAGATTCCGACTCCGACCAGGGCCGCGCCAGGCGCCCCTACAGGGTCCGCCGCAGACCCGGGTCCGACGCCACCGCAGGCTCCAACCTGGGTCCTGACCGGGGCCCCAACGAGCTCCAGCTCCGCAACCTCCGCCATGTCGACGGTCTACAACAATCTGGTCACCCGTCTCGTGGACACGACGGCCATGTCAGGGCGGATGGCTCCTTCCCAAGGCAACCAAAGGGCGGCCTCAGCCAAAGCACCCGTCCCCTCAAGCCGTCAACATCTGACAGGCGCACAGAGGGCAGGTGCGCACCTTCCCAATGGAGCGCCGTCCGTTGGGACTATTAACCCATCATGGGACGAACAGAAAACTATCAATCATCAAGACCGGGACACCCAGGCATAGCGTACCCCTACCTCTTTTTCAAAATCCCGTGTAACCTGCCCCCTCTGCCTATATAAAGGGAGGCAGGGCCCTTGGGGAGGGGCGCGCAGGCACGAACGCATACACGTTCATTCACTTTCTCACTTGACACACACTGAGCCGTCCGACCCGGCTCACTACCTAGCTGAGACAAGCCCTCCCGACCTCCTCCTCTCGGACGAACGCTAAGGGCCTGTCCTTAGCCTTCGCTTGTAACCTCCGGTGATCTTCCGAGCCCCGAGTAATACAGATCTCCACCACAAACTGGAAGTAGGGACGTTCCGCCCGAACCAGTATACATCCGACACTTCCTTAGTCTAACGACTCGAGGAGAGGGGACGCGCGACCCCCTAAACTTACAAATTTACTTGCCGGTTATACGAAACACCGACAACCCCTCACCATCAACCGTCCTTCTCACTAAAGGGCACTAGAAGCTAATAAGCTACGGTACTAATACAATTTTTTTGGTAAAATTATGGAAATCAGCTATATGTTGTGGATTGAAAAATGATTATTAATAATGAAAAAATTCAAATGCACGTGGAAATAAGAATTAAAATAACACATGTAAACAAAGGACGCATAGATGCTCAAGTTCAACAATTAAAATAGAAATACTTCATCAGTCATCACATATGCTCAAGTTCAACCATTAAAATGAAAAGAATTCATTAGTCATCACACGCATCACAAATCACTCATTACGACATCACCAATCACAAATTACTAGTATGAGGTACCACAAATTGGAGATCTAGGGGCCTGCTGGGTGCCTGTTATGGCTTAGGTGACAAGGTAATGGGCGGAATGGGTACGGGTGGAGCTCCTGTACTCATACTCGTTTGACTATCGGGCAAAGTTTAGCCCCCCCATAAATATACTTGCATGTAACAAAAGAGGAACACACCCATCCCTATTAGGGTATTTACCCGCGGATACACAGGTAATCGGGTAAGATTGCCATCCCTGCTTCGTAGCCTCCTGGCTGTGCAAGCGAAGAGCGAGGAAACAGAACGAAAAATGAGAAGAAAAACAAAAATTGATAAAAATTTCAGAGATTATTTTAGGATTGTGCTTTCATTTTAAGGGATTCTTGTGTGTATTCTGCATTCCTAATTTAAAAAATAAATTAGTGAGTATAGATTCTAATCTATATGTTCTTGTTATTGATGTTTCCATACAATTGTTTTCTAATTTACTTATTTAATCTAGTTTTCTTCTATGTTTTTAGATCCTTTATCATAGATTGTAAGGGCGGAACTGGGCCTCGGGCCACTAGGGCCTGGGTCCAAGGCCTAGCTCAAATAGCAAGTGCAAGTAACCCTAACCTCCCGCCCGACGGCCCGAGCAGTGCCAATCGCCCCCAATCCCGACTGGCCAACCCGAGTGCTCCCGGCTTCCCGCCTGATAGCACGATCAAGGCGACGCCACCACGGCACCACCGCTCCCATCTCCCAGCCGAGCCTCGGCCATCTTGTCGTTCTCGGCCTTCACCGCCACGCCGAGGCTACGCCGCCGCCATCGCTCCGGCCTCTCGCTAGGCTCGCCCCGAGCCAAGGCGCCGCCACCGTTCGGCCTCCCGATCCCACCGAGCCGAGGACACGCCACCGCCACTCTCGGCCACTGCCACGTGTGCCCCGTGAAACAACATCACAGCTCGCCATCACGGATCGGGACGCCGCCCCGCTCAGCCGGCCACCGCCCGGCTCCTTCACAGATCTGGACGCCGGCTCCTTTGGGTGACTGATCTTCTTAACTATGTAGCACTGCTTCAGCAGGTAATTAATGTTTTTCTTGAAAAGATCTTCTCCAGATAATTAAGTTGGGTGCTGGCTGTTGCAGATACTATTTTCACACGATTGCTAGTTTTTCATATCTTTCAAATACGATTGAGTTTCATCTTTAAATTTTGCAGGATTGTAGAAGCTCACCTCCCCTACATATGGTAATTTTTTTAGAATTGTTTAAAACTTTTATGGGTGGTTTTCATGGAGTTTTCACGGTAAAAGTGGTTTGCACCAAATATGCCCCCCCCCATATATATATATATATATATATATATATATAGTAGGTGTGGCGCCACGCCACACAAGAGTGCGACGTTGTGTGAGGATGATTTTATAGAAAACAATGAAATTTAAATGTATTAGTAGCATTATTAAAAATTATAAAAATTGCATAAATTTAATCATAATTTGAAATTTTTATGGTAGTTTAGGCATGCTCTCAGAACATTTATTAAAAAGTTTCAAAAATTTTCAATATAATTTAATAGCTTAATTAAATCAGTGAATTTAAATACAATAGTACCATTGTCATAATTTTAAAAATTGCAAAAGTTTGATCATGGTCTAAAATTTTTATGGTAGCTTATGAATACTCTCATAACCCTTTTCAAAAATTTATAAAAATCAAATTAGTTTTATGTCTCTGGAAAACCAAAAATAGCGAAATTTAAACACATTTGTAGCGTTGTAAGAATTTTTAAAAACTTTAAATGTTTGATCATGATCTAAATTTTTTATTATAGCTTAAGAATGCTCCTATAACCTTTATAAAAAAGTTTAAAAAATTTATGAGATGATTTATTAGCTTGATTAAATCAATGAAATTGCTTTAAATGTATTAGTAGCCTTGTCAGAATTTTTAAAAATTGCATATGTTCAATCATGGTCTAAAATTTTTATAGTAGGTTAAGCATGCTCTCAGAAGCCTTCTAAAAAATTTAAAAATTTATTAACTCAATTAAATCAGTGGAGTTTCTTCAAATGCATTAGTAGAATTTTCAGAATTTTTAAAAATTAAAAAGTTTGATCATAATCTGTAATTTTTATGGTAGCTTAGGCATGCTCTCATGATCCTTCTAATTTTTTTTTGAAAATTTTACAAATTTAGTAGCTCAATTAAATCATTGAAGTTGCTTTAAATGTATTAGTAGTATTGTCAGATTTTTTAAAAATCATCTGAAATTTTTATAGTAGATTAGACATGCTGTGAGGACCCTACCAAAAACAGTTTCACAATATATGATTTAGTAGCTCAGTTATATCAGCGAAGTTCATGCATACAATGAGGAAAAAAACCTCACTCACGACAGCGAAAGCACTTTACCATCTGAGCAATGTGTCGGTTGTGAAATATGATGCGCAATATGTTTACGAGGCTAGCTCAATGGTAGGCACGAGCAGCGGTGCATGCAGCCCGCGTCAGACGGTTGCGGTTGGGGGAGCTAAGCTAGGCCGATGTGAACAGCACGAGAAGGCAATATGGGACTATACACACAATGAAGTAGTACTACTAGAATGTAATATAACCATCCATGCATGTCCATTGCGATGGAGTAGATGCACTGGATCACATCTGGATAGGAGCACGTCGACAAACTGGACACTAGCTAGTACTAACTTGTTTTGTTGGTATCCTCGATAGGCGCTCGATCGAGGTATCCAATGGCTGGAATCATCGATGCCGCAAAGCTAGCTGGGTTGCATTGCACGCACAGGGTAAAGTCAGAATAAAAATAGAGGATAGATTCTAGCACTAAACTAAATTGATACAAACATAGTCTTCACTCTTGTATAGCCTAATATAAATTCATGTATAAGTTATGAATATAAGAGAAGTAAAGCAAAAGGCAAAACGAACCTGTCGTTTTCGTCTCTCCCAAATAGATGGAAATTGCATGCATGCTATCAAAATTGTGCGAAGTTGTATAGCATCATCTCCTTTAATTCTGGTAATTTTTTTAGAATTTTTGAAAACCCCTACACTGACTTTCTCGGCATTTACAATATTTCTTTTTTGAGTCCACACTATTCTTTCACTACCTCAAAAAAGGCCATCTGTGGCGGTTAAAAACCTGCCATCAGTGGCGGTTTTTGAACCGCCACAGATTTAGTGCCACTGATAATCGAGGATTATCAGTGACGGTTCTATCCAAAAACCGCCACCGATAATGTTATTATCGATGGCGGTTCTATCCACAAACCGCCACTGATAATATAAGAGAAGTAAAGCAAAAGGCAAAACGAACCTGTCGTCTTTGTCTCTCCCAGATAGATAGAAATTGCATGCTATCAAAATTGTGTGAAGTTGTATAGCATCATCTACTTTAATTCTGGTAATTTTTTTAGAATTTTTGAAAACCCCTACACCGACTTTCTCGGCATTTACAATATTTCTTTTTTGAGTCCACACTGTTCTTTGGGCCAATTTTGGATTTACTTGGGTCATAGGTCTATATCCGTTTGTGCCAGAAGCCATTTTGACAAAACAAAGAGCTCCGTCACATACCATCTTAAGGTGGGAGAGGGTTTCCATTGGACGATTATTTGGTTTGATCCAAGGGCGAAAAATCTGGGTGATTTTTAAGAACAAGGCATCCGTGAGATCAGTGATTTCTGATCCTGAGTTACAACCCAGGTTTACTGTGTTTTTTTTAATTCGAAGTGTCTAAGTAGTAAGGTCTATGAGTTTTGTTTCATATTCTGTATGCTCCCACAATGCTTGTCTCAAAGTATCTTAAACGAGTGTGTATCATTTAGCTTAAACCACAACCCAACTTGACCTCCAAAGACAAAACTGTTGGCTCTAGACTGTGGGGCCCATATGTCACAATAAAAGGAAATATGAAGGAGTTGAGATCAAATTTCTAACAGAAAAAGGAAAAATAAGAGATCAAACTTCTAAAGGAAAAAGAGCAAGCAACTGGAGACCGATCTATCAATGCAAAAGAAGAAGAAGAATCATGGAGGATCAGCTAGATTTTAGAGGTACATATCCATTTTTTTATTGTTTCCTCAGAAAATCATGGAGTAGCAACACAAAAAGAAAGAAAAGGGACACATCATGTTATCTCTCCCGATATGATCGACATGTTCATGCTTGCTTTACTTCCATGGTTCCTTTTTGTCCTCCACATTGCTTCTTGCAGCTTGCATGTTGAAGAAGTACTTATTATGTACTGATTTGTCTATAATTTCCCATAAACCGACTCTCTAAATAGCTTGATTGTCTGAATTTGGTCCAACCGAATGTTGGCAGAACAACCAATGTTAGTTACTCGATAACCACACACACACACATAATAAGTTCATGATCCCCTTTGATGACACAGATACAAAATATACAATTTCATCTTGCATCAATAACAGTTCAGATCATATAGTTGTAATGCTATCTAAATTGCCTATTTGATGAAAATAAAGTATCACGTTAAGTGTGAAGGGCTGATCTTGTATTTTTCTTAAGCCAACAAAACAATTTTTTTGAGTTAGTTGTTGATATTGTATTGTTTTAGTAGCTTAGATTCATGTTTTTATACAAGCTAACAAACATTATAGAACTATAACATCACTAGAGTTTTTACTTCAATGAGCAAGATACAATGCATTTGCATAGGAGACTCCTACTGACCTGCACATTAGCGCGCGCAATCAATTTCTATCCCAGGCTCTTGTGATATTTGACAACTAAGCACAACTATAGAACTATAACATCAACATTGCTCTGTGAGATGCTTTATGCAAATACTATATAATGTTTCCGATCATCAGTGATGAGGGTATCTAATATAACATTAGTTAGCGAGAAGACAAAGCCTTAGTGTATGATACAATGAGCTTGCTATTTTTGAATCAGTCAAGACAAAGCAACACAAACAGACTCACAGCTTCTTACTAGAGAAGAAAACAAGACTCAGCTTCTTACTAGAGAAGAAAACAAAGTACTGCTACGTTTGATCCCCTAATAAGTTCATGATCCGATTTGATGGCACATATGCAAATATACAATTTCATCTGCAGCAATCACAGTTCACATCATAATTGTAATGCTATCTAAATTGCCTATTTGACCAAAAATAAAGGTAAAGTATCATGAGTGGGTAAAACAAAAAAAAAAACATCACTTTCTCTTCGACAGAAATGAGCTTATTGCTTGAGATAAGCACATTAAGAAAAAGGGTAAAGCCACTCCCTTGCAGGACCCTAGCATTCCCTCCTCTGCTCAAACTGAAAGACCCCTCCCAAAAGCTTGATACTGAGTAAAATCAGAGATGTTGAAAAAAAATAATTTTTTTTTGAGTAGCTGAACCTGGAAACCCATCCATTATAACTAAAAACCTGACAAACTATTCACTGAAAGAGAAGTATAGACTGCAAACAAAACTGCTCAAAATCTACTGAAGCCTAAATTTCACTCCTAAACAAAACTAAAAAGTTTCTACGTCGAATAAATTAAGTAGCTTTGTTCAATTAACTGATCTACATGTTATTAGTCATAGTAATGTTAATAAAAAGGAAGAACAATCCGATCTAGCAACTAAACTCCTAAAAAATTCAGAGAAGGAAGCAGAGTTGTGCAGGTAACTCAACTAGCCAATGCTCATTATTTCCACACCATTCTTCTCATATCAATCTCAACCTTAAGTGTGAAGGGCTGACCTTGTATTTTCTTAAGCCTTTGGGAATTAAGGTGGTCACGCAGGTTTACACTAGACAAGAATACTAGGAACCAACCAATACAGAGTGTCATACAAGCTTGTATTGTTTACTTTGTAGTTCTTTATACCATGAACACACACAGATAAGGAATTAAATTGTTCATCATTTTCCCAAGTAGCTGTTGAATTCGCCATTGATATTCGTGCCTGAGGGCCTTATCATAGAAGGTTGCATTGGTTACAGTTGTATCTTGACTCCAAATTGGCTTAGTTTATACAAGTTTCAATGTGCCATACGCAGCCATTTTAGAACTTCGACAAATATTTAAAGAAATCATTGTTCTTCCTAAAAGAAGGCATGACATGGAAGTTCTTCTTGATTCTCTCCTGGTTCACTGAACAAAATCCTGTTGAAAAAAACATATACTTCTTACAAAAAATGCGCTGAATTTTTCATGTAAATTATGACAGACATTGTGCTAAAAAAGACCTAGTTTTCATTTGACTCATTTGGAAGCAAAGAATTGCTCAACGATCTTGTATGATGAGTTGTTGATAAAAGAATATTGGAGAAAGGTAAGTGCAATTCATTTAGAACAAATAAAATATCATGATTATCCAATTCCTAGTAAGAAGTGTCTTCTGTCTTTTACTAATGAGATTGCAGGATGTAACGATTGAAAAGAAATCAACATATTCCAAGGGAAAAAAATTGTAATAAGAGTTGGATATACATATCCTATGTGACATATGAAACACAAATAGAGAAAAACACTAATGAGACTATCACATCAAAATATAAGTGTCCACATCACAGCCATGTCTTGTTTGCCGCATAGTAGGAGAAACCAAGTGTAGGGCCCAATAGCTCCCAAACAGAGCATCCAAGTTTGTACATGCAAAAGTATGAATACCATTCTTATTATAAACTGGGCCAAAGCATATTCTACATGCTCATATAGCCATAGTCAGACAAATAACAAAATTGCCATTATCAAGGTTGAACCTCAACAAATCATGAGTTGAAGGCATCAGCCATGCTTCACTAACATGACACATGGCAAAAAAAACACTATGCTTATCAATAGTTTTGGAAACAGGGAGCTACTAATAACAAACAAAACCACTAATCCCTCAAATATTATTGTTGCTTATTACTAGTTGTATAAGTAACAGCAAGCAGAAAATTTTCTCATAATGAGTCACTCCTACCCAAACAAAACTGACGTAGAAAAAGATAGATGCTTATAAATTGCAATGAATAAACAAAAACACACCAGCATTCACCTCTCCACATTCCTGACAATAATGGCTGGCACAAGAATTGATTGTGCTTCGAAAAAAGCATGATAAACAAGGATGCTTGCTAAAGGCACAGAATAACAAACACTCTATATTTGCGAGTCAACAAGTATTTGTTTTTCATCCCATATACTTCTAATATTGGGATCCAAAAAGCACTAGTAAATTATTCAATTAATCCTACAAGTTCACAAAATTTTTAATTGAATATTCTTACAATCAATATCTATAGAGGAACAAAAGACGAGAAAAATAAGGAGCTAGCTTGTATTAAACTGAAAAACTAATATATACTATACACAATGGCATATTCATATACACAATGCTTAATATGCTTAAATAAAAGAAGCTATAGGGAAGCAAAGACATGGTCAGGAGCTAGCTTGGATTCAAGTGAAAAATAATATACTACTTCATTACACAAACCAAAATTTCTAAGTAAATAGAACCCGAGATCGTAGGAGGTAGGAAAGCCTACAAAATTAAGAAAGCAAGCATTCTAAGAATTTAGATGTATTATCTCATCACACAATGCAAAGTTCCTAAGTAGACAGAACCATAATAGGTAGTAAACCCTACAAACGTGACAAGACATGCCTCCCAACACATATTTTACTTCATCACACAAAACAAAATTTTCTAAATAAACAAAACACATAGGGGAAAGGGATACCGTACAAAACTTACAAAAATAAGCCTTCTAAGAATTCAAAACATATACTTTTATCCTAAGCAGTCTAGTCAAATTAACATCTTAAGAAATGTAGATTGGACAAAATTTTGAGCTATCAAATGATTTCCATTTGCGTGGACACTATTGATGAGTTCCCCTTGCGGAACGTGTTCTAACCATTCTTGGAGGTGTGGAGAAGGACTGGACTAGGTGGTCAATCAGCTTGCTCCTGCTCTAGGTGGTCAATCAGCTTGCTCCTGCTCCTACTCTTACTCAAATTTCTTTAACAAAACTTGAAAGGATAGCTAAAGTGCCATGCAGATCTGTAGTGATTTAGATCTCCTACAAATCTGGTGCTGACCTAGAGATGCTTACTACTTAGATGGTCCTCTTAGGCATTCATGAATTCATATTATGCTCCTCACATGTCCACATCCAAAAAACCTATATCGCCTCCTACAATCCAGGAAAAAAACAAGACAATGTGCTTATGTTCTTTCTACAATCCAAAAGGCCTACTTAGATGACAACCAGTGGGAACAATCTTTTGCTCTGTAGTTCAACAGTACTGACACAAGCAATAAGAGAACATAAAACATACTTATCTTTTTAGTTGGTAAAAAGTAGGGCCGGAGCATGTCTCCTGTGAGCATAAATTTCTACTGAAAATCCTAATTTTGTTAGCATAGATATTTTTACGCAACTTGCTGAGTTTTTGTACTATACTTGTACCTTGAATGCTGCTCCATCTAACAAAACTATTAAATCTAAATTTCCTCTAAAAGAAATTTAAATCTATGTTAGCATAGCATTTAGTACATATGAAAAACCAAACAAAACTACTACAAATGGCACACAAGATTCTAACCTGTTTTCAGAAATACCATACTTTATGACTGAATTTTTACAAGTTAAAGAGATGATTAGAGAACCCACAAAATTATCATTGTAAGCTAATAAAACAACTAAAATTAGTTAACTAACAAAACTATTATTATGAGAAAACAATAAATGTGCACCACTCTGTACATACAAAAATCAAAGAAAAATTGAGGTGAACATAAGAGGACAGAAGACCATAAAACAATACTCTGTTGCCACTCAGTCAAAATAATCTATGGTGTGGAGCAAAAAAATCAAAATCATCTATAGTGTGGAGCAAAAAATGTGAAGCTCTCCAAGAAACACTAAGTCCTAGTAAAAAAACCTAGCCAACAACAAATGCATGTAGCTTTAGATTCTAGAATAGAGTTTGAAAAGGATTTTAGACACGTACTTGTTAGCTTCAGAATCTAGGCAGAGGGTTAAAAAAGGCGTCACACAAAATACTATTAGCTTTAAAATCACTTTTGACACAAAAGTGATTGCTATGAAATACAAATCTAGTAGGGCACATACAAGCACATAGACCTAGTACATAGTTACTTCATTCAGCAAAAATTATTTGCCCCATTAATACATTGAAAGGTTTGTTAAGTGATTAGTTATAGAGATTTGAGAAAGAAAGATGAAGGTTCTAGTTGAGGAAAAGAAATTTGAGGGATGAAGGCTACATAGAGGCAACTAGGACTAACTATGCTATTATTACAACTTTGAACTACTCCAATTGCTGCAAGAAACAAGTACTACAAGCGAGCAGTCAACACAATGAAGCGATTCTGCTTTTTAATTATGAATAATGCTATCAGAAGGAACAACTACCAAAATGACTAAAGAACAACTACTGATGTATTACTTCTAATAGCAAATACTAACAGAACAAGTTGAGAAGGTTTTTTTGAGAAATTACTTGATACTACTAATAACTTACAAAACTAACGTCAACAAGAGACTAGTAAAAAATTACCACCAGTGATTAACAACAACTAACAACAGGTACTACAACTACCACTACTTAGCAATCAGATTTAGCATTCTTAAAATTACTAAGCTACAAGTCACAGGTGTAACAAACACTAAAGAAGCAAAACATAGAACTTAACTAAGGATGAATAAGTATCTCGTCTATATCTCGATTTGTCATCCACCAATTAGATGAATAAATTGCCCAACAAAGAACAAATAGTCGGTCACCAACCAGGCCACCACCTTCCACCTGTTCCCAATATTGTTCATCTTTACCTCTCTCACACAAAATCCAAACGAAGAACTAGAGGATCTGCAGCAATAGAATAGCAAAAAAACCCCTCAATCTCCACTCTTGCACCATCTGGCCAAAACATCGGCGAGGGCGGCTCACCCACAAAAATTAGTCCAACTACTAGAAGCACCTCCCTTAGCCGCCACCAGCACCTCAGCCAAATCTCGCGTACATCGGCGGTGCGGCCTCCGGATCTCGATCTCCTCGCCTGAGCCTCTCGTCGCGCGCTCCCGGAGATAGCCGAGATTGTTCGGTCCGATTCCTCCCGCTTTGTCTTGGTCGAGATGACGACCAAACATGCGAAATTCCCTTGTGCCGTTCGGCGTCGGCGCTTCCATGAGGCGTCTTGACCATGCGGCGTGGCGACCACGTCCGGGAGGTGATTATCCTCGAGGGCGCGGCGACAGGTTGCGGCTTCGTTGGTGCGGTTCTTTTCGAGTCTGATGATTTGCAGGCTCCGATCGTCCGCCTCCCCGTGCGCCGCCGAGGCCTGCTCCGTCGGGCGTCTTCTGATCCAGCCAGGTCGCGCGACATATCCTCGGGCGATCCTTTCGCCCATGGATCTGGCCGGCCGATCGCAACAGCCGATCGGCGGCGGGCTGGATCTATCTTTTTCTCTATGAGGGAGCGGCGGCTTTGGTGGCCGCCTTGCAGCCGTTGCGGCGATAATGGTGGTGGATCGCTCATTGTTGGGTGGGTCGTGCGGATCAGACAAGATCAGATAGTTTCTTCCAATTGGGGGGAGAGGGGAAGGATCTGGATGAGGCGACGCCATGGCGGTCGCTTCGTTCCTTCGGATGGCCTTCCTTGCGAAATCTGTTTCGGATGAAAGGAGGTGCAATTCGCAGGGTGAGTTGAATTGTGCAAGGTATTGTCTTTCTTCTTCAAATTTGGAGAAGATGCATTTATCGCGGAGATTTTCGGCTCCTTTTGCCGGAGGTAAATTCTAGTCCTCTTGCAGCAATACTGGCCTTGTTCCTGAGTCCAATCTCGGCGATGTGCAACCGGATGTGCAGGATATTGGGTGACGATCCTTTAAGAATCAATTTAAAACAGTCATAGCAGGTGGAGCAATTTCTTTGGTGGCGATCGATTTAATGGTCGCAGCTATGGTGGTCTAATTTGTCTTGCTCGTGGTGGTCTTCGTCCCCCAAGATTTCAAGTTGGTGGTCATGGACGGTATGGAGTCCGTGCTCGCGTTCAAGATTTTGGGGGGCGCAATGATTCAAATAGCCACGGTGTTCTTGGTGGTGGCGCCCAGAATGTTGGAAATCAGAGGTCTGGGATTGTGGCTCGAGAATGTTGGAAATCCAAGGGGCGCCAGATTGCTTACGCGTTCTCTTTTTTTCCTTTTTTGTTTTGTTTAAGGGCTGTGTGCTTCTTGTTAAGCAGAGGCCGGGAGAAATTTTAAGGACTTGTATCATCTTGATGTAATGTTCTTGAGATTAATAAAATCTTCCTTCATCTAAAAAAAAAACTACTAGAAGCAGGGCCTTCACCGATGTTTGCTTGGGTTTTCGCTATTTGAATGCCTCACCCACCACCACATTGCTAGAAACAAAGGATGGAATGAGTTGGCAGTGGTGAGAAGAAGCTCTCCCTCTCTCTCCCACAACAAATCCAACAAGGGAAAAAGGAATGGAGGCTCAAATAGGGCACAAGTAACAACATACTCACCTCATCCCTAGTGCGCCTCTGGCTGAATGACAGGGAAGCTGGGTATGCACCATTCAGACTATCAATTTTAACGATGTCCTGCTCCCAACTCAAACTTCCTCCTCCACTCTCTCTGCTAAGACAAAACAAAAGCAGCTAGACTACTGAAGTCTGTAGGTGAAATACTGGGCTGGGCTTAACTAACCAGGTTCGAAGGACGAATGTTATTGTGTGTCAGCTTGATTCATTAACAAATTGCTGCATCAATCTCAAAGCAAATTAATGCCCAGGGATTTGGATGATTTTTGTGAGAAAACATTCGGATGAAAGTTATTAAAACCCTTTTTTTATACTGACTTCCAAAAAAAACTGTAACTCTGATTACACTAACCTAAGCTATAGGCGCATTAAAATATTTCTTAACTAACTGTAGAAAAATATCTTTCAAAGAAAAAAAAACTCTGTACCATTAGAAATGCAAGATTATATTGTCAAAGAAACAACTTGCAGGTTACTCGTACTAATTAGCACTAACTCAGAAAAATATAGGCAACAAAGTACTGAAAAAACGTTACACTTAGAACAATTGGTGTTGATCTTTTGAACAAAGTATGCTACTTGACAAACAAGAAGTAGACACTACCTGTCTTGTCCAAATCATGTACTTGTCTCAAGATTAACTGAAGTGGACAAACAAAACATTTGAATTTGCTATCTAAATCATGTACTTCTCTCTCTCTCTCTCTACCCTTTTTCTATCCTGTGTCCACTGTGCCTGCATTATATCCTGGAATTGTTCCTTTCATATGTATGTATGATTCTGGTATTGATTAGTTTGCAATAGTTGCCTTTTTCTTCCTTTTTTCATCTTCCAGGGAAGAGGAACAGAAGGAGAGTGATTCATGTCATTGATTCTAGAATTTATGTGGAGCCTATAAAACTCTGAGAATTTATGTCATTGATTCTAGAAGGTCTTGGATATGAAAGGTATGTGCTTCTCTAATACAGTTTTTTGCCTACTTGGTTAAATTTATTTTATGTGAAACATTGTTGAAAGTGTCCACTGTCTCAGTAGACTCATAGACTGTGTCTTAAGATTTAGGTTGTTAATTCACATTTACCTCGCTTAAAATAATCTTCACATCATACCTGCCAAATTTATGATAGACGGCTTTAGTTCACATTTACCTCGCTTAAAATAACCTTCATTTCATGCTTGCCAAATTTATGATAGATGAGTTCCTCATAAAACTGGAAAGTTCATGTGGTCTTACCTTTACCTCAAATCTTGTGGTGTTTAGTGGTATTTCCCCACAAAAACATTTCCCCACAAAAGCATTCCTAAATTCACAAAATGGTGCACTCTAGCTCATGTTCGCTGAATTATTCATGCAGATCTACAGATGATTAATTTGAAATGCATACTAAGATTGGTTAACTGCTAGAGTTGGATCATGTAACTGCTAAAGTTGGATCATGTTAAGATAATTTTTATTGGTTTATCTCAAGTTTCCGATAGAATGTTATCTTTTGATAGCGACGTTAATCATTAAGAATTAGTGATAGGAATCATTACAGTTGTTCTCTAAACTCGATAAATTACTTAGTCGGTTTCGACTACACATGGTACTAAAGTCAAATCAGGTGTTATAGATCGCATATGTTTTCTCTGTTGGATTTTATTGACATTTTCCTTCCATGATACGTGTGTACCTATCAAAAGCGTTGAGAATGGGGAGTCAGGATACATGTTATATCTATGTAAGTGGTGGTAACCAGCATCCTAATGTATGAGGACTTTATTGCGGGCCTTCAATCAAAAACCTTGCATGTGGTAGGATAGACTTCTAAGGCGTTTGTCAGCGTGGAATGAGGATTCCTCAGTTGACACCTTCAAGGATCAGGTCCTCTCATACAACAGGATAGCCACTTGCTCGGGAGCGAAAAATCAACCGTTATGAACCCATTGTGTCAACCAAGGTGTTTTTTCGTGCCTCGACATTTACTAATGACCATGCTTGACTCCATATGTTTTTGTTTCTAATGGGTTGGGCCTATCACTATCAAAATAAGGATTTCAATTCTTTGGCTACCTATTCCTTCGAAGGTTTTCACTTGTAAGTAATAAATTACCATTTTAAAATTCGGGATGGATGAAGAGAACAATAGTCGTATCCCCATCTACAATCTCAAAATCAAAGTAGTATATCGAAGGCTTCGTTTTTCTTGAGAATGGAAATCGTATGATCGTTTTGACATCGATTCGGGATGGATTTCAGCTCATGATATCTGTAGGTAATAAATTATCTGTTTTAAAATTCGGGATGGATTTCACTCATGATTTCTTTTCGTTTTGACACGATTGACTTGCAATAGCGCTTAGGTATTTTTTCTTCGGTTTAGTCTTCCCGTTTTTGGATATGGATCGATGAGCTCATGTGGGATTGTTCTTATCGCATCTGTGATTACGATGCTAATTGTGGTTATATGATGATGCAGAGTTGCGGCTGATCTTTACGGAATATGATTGGTTCATGTGTATATATCTACTTTTTCCGCTTTGGCTATTATTGTTGCTTCATTGTGTCTCGTCTTGAAAGATTATAGTATTGCACATTTTAGTGCTCTTTGGAACTCATCATTATGAAGCTGAAATTTTTAGCAATTCAATAATACATAAACTCACCGTGCAGAAACGCTTATGGCCTTCTAGATTCGGTAGGAAGCTTTAATAGATGTAATGTAATTAGCAGAGCTAATTATGTATTGAGGATTTTTTTGTCCATGTCATGATTTTGTTCTTTGTTATTTTGCTAATTTGGAAGCATTTGTCTCTGCAGACTGCCTAAATTTGAGGACGAGAGAATTGTTTACTCGGCGCTAAAGCGATTTTGAGTGTTGCATCATCGCCTTCTTGAGGGGGATGAAGGCATTCCCTTCCAAATAAGAATGTTATTGGTATTTTAAAAAATTATAGTTTTGTTAACAACCAGTTTCTTATATCATCTCTAGAACATAACAGTATATGGACTATTGAACTGTGGTGTCAGTATTGTGATTCCTTGCTTATTAGGCTATTGTTATTTTGCTTTACTCTAAGAGAAATTTGGGTTTAGCAAATAATCCATTGAACTGTGTCGTCAACCTCTGGATGTATTCATTAATGAATAGTTTCACACCACGAACTTAAGCAAAGTGAAGATTTGAGGTATTTTTCAAGGAGATGAACATGTACAATATTTGCATGACTAAAAGAACACGCTACATACTCCATTCCTGAATGTGCGTCGTTTGAATCAATATTGTTAATTTGAGTGTTTCTTGTGCAATACTCGTTTAAAAACCACGCACATAATAAGGCCGATCCATTGCTAATTGTTTTCTTGGAACTTTCCATGTCCATGTTCCATGCCTTATATATTTTGGTTGATTTTACTAAAGAATTCCTTATGGGTTACTTTTCATGGTATTCCTATCTCATATCATTGCTTTGTTTTGCACGAGCATGAAGTGAACATGGATAGAACAATGTCTTATTGAAATTTGGGATATAAGAACGCAAATTTCATATAGATGCTTAGGGTATCTCTCCAATGTCCGATAATGCCTTATTGATATTTACTGTATCCAATAATACATTCTTGATATTAAATGAATGCCAAATCGCTTAGTCCATGTTTAATCGATGTTAATTGCAGATATATAGTGGACGTCCACGTGTGTGACATTGAGGGCAGTCTTACTAATCGTCTTATCATTGAGATTACCAACTAAACATCTGGAACTACTTTACTGCCTATTAACTGTCTCATGCTATACGGCGCGGCGTAGCGCACATCACAACCTAGTTACACTAAAGTGCTAGCGAACTTGTATAGCTAGCTAGATGAAAAAACCCATGAAGTCTAAATTTCTAGACCTACACACTGCTTTGCCTATTATTAGTAGTCAGGACAGAGATGGTTGGAAGTAATAGTCATGTATAAGTCCTTTCCTAAATGTCGAAGGATGGCCGGCCTCTCAGGCGTTTGAGCCGATCCGGCGGCTCGGTTCAAAAAAATTTGCGTTTTGGTTCTTTTACAAATTACGAATAGGTCCTTTGCGATTTTTTGTGAGGAGAAGATATTTTCCCTGAAAATCGCGTTTAGGTCCCTCGTGCGCTATTTTACGGAAAGAACCTCCCGTTAAATTAAAATCGCGAACAAGCCCTTTTCTAATTTTTCAGGATAGCGGACAGATCCAAAAACGTAACATTCAGGTCCTTGCTCCTTACGTCTAGGTCCTTTCTCCGTTTTTCCCGGGAAAAAATGTTTTCGTCACTAGAAATATGTGTGCAGCTCTATCTCTAGACTTTTTTCCCAACTCGATTTCCCATCTCGATCTCTAATATTTTTTAAAACATGTATTATTACTCGGTGAAGGCGTAGAGTGTTAGACTCGGCAAAAGAAGGTTGTCATCTCTAATAATTTTTCACCCTTTTTCCTCTAGACCTTTTCCCCAGCTCGGTCTCCAATATTTTCCAAATAATTCATCGAAATAGATATTTTTACAACTCTATCTCTCTATTTTTTTCTCTCGTTTCGCTCATTATTTCGACGATTTAGGAAATAAGGCGCATTGGAAAAAAATTCTCTGAAAAAAAATGACATCTTGCTGACGTGTTACGCCGTGAAAAATTTTGTGTTCTTTCAACCGTTTCGCTCATTATTTCGACGATTCAAAAAATTAAAACGCCGCCGGGAAAAAAAATTCTACGGAAAAATGTTACGCGCGGCGTGTTACGCCCATCTCGATCTCTAATATTTTTTAAAACATGTATTATTACTCGGTGAACACGTAGAGTGTTAGACTCGATAAAAGAAAGTTGTCATCTCTAATAAGTTTACACCCTTTTTCCTCTAGACTTTTTCCCCATCGCGGTTCTCCAGCTCGGTCTCCAATATTTTTCAAATAATTCATCGAAATAGATATTTTTACAACTCTATCTCTCTATTTTTTCCCTCGTTTCGCTCATTATTTCGACGATTTAGGAAATAAGACGTCGCCAAAAAAAAAAGAAAATTTTCCTACGAAAAAATGTCGCGCGCGGCGTGTTACGCCATGATTTTTTTTTGTTCTTTCAGCCGTTTCGCTCATTATTTCGATGATTCAAAAAATAAAAGCACCGCCGGAAAAAAATTTCTACGGAAAAACGTCACGCGCGGCGTGTTACGCCGCGAAAAATTTACTAGTATACAAGATAGGTAGCCAGATAGAAATGGAAAGGAGTGAATCATCAGGACCATTTTGCCATATACTATTACTGTTCCCATCACCAATAAAAGAAATTATTCTATCTAGTGTGTAAAAATCTAAAAAATTTAGAGATAAAATCTAAGGAAAGCACCCAAATCTTCTATTTAAATGACTTATATATGGTGAGACTTGAAATTTGATGTTCTTACTTTATATCATATCTGTGGAGTATGCACAGTATGGGTATCTGCAAGACAGGCCTGCGAGGCCCAACTAAACGAGATCGAATGTGCTTGCGCAGAGAAGCAAGCCACGAGGATGCGCCAAAACATGCGAAATAAGGAAGCCTTAAAGATAGCAACCGATCCGGATTAGGTAGGATACGATTGTAATCTAAGCCGTTATCAAACGGATAGGTGCAGGAGATATAATCCCCACTTTGTATCCGACCAGGACTTTCTTTTGTAACCGCCCTCCTCTGCTATATAAAGGGAGGGACGGGGGAACATCAACATACAATCTCATTAGCAAATTAGCTAGCCACATATAATTCTAGAGCACAGGACTAGGGCATTATCTCCTCCACGAGAGCCCGAACCTGTATAATTCCCATGTCTTGTGTTACCATCGAGTTTGTATCCAGCGCCTAGCCCCATTTTCATTATTGTCGACAATAAACGTCGACAGTTGGCACGCCAGGTAGGGGCTGCGCTAAGATCAATCTTAGCAGGCTCGATGGTGATCCTCAGCGAAGTCATGACCACCTTTGCTCCCGCCCAGGCGTTCCGTTTTGGAAGCCTGGACTTCATCGCCGACAATCTTGGCAAGCTCACCCTTTTGGATTCAGATCAGATCCAATCTGGGGGAAATTCCATCGCTCTCCTAGCTGGGCAGCCACTCGGATCAGGGACAGGCGTGGCCATCTGTCCCCGAACGATAAGGCAGAGTCTGTTTCCGATGCAGGCGAGGACCGGTCAAAACGAGCCCCGAGTGGTGAGGCGCGAAAATCACTTTCGGATATAAAGGTCAGCCCACCTGTCTTATAGTTCTTGATTTAGAGAGCATGGCGAGAAAGTTCTCAAGGATTTGCGGCATCTTTGTGATCGAACCCATGGTGAGTCCAGCGATAGAAGGATGCCGCGGATCTTTGTAGAGGTATAAGCGCCTTCGTCGTGAGGCACAAGAAACCAGCGAGGTCTCTCCGGGCGAGGGCGCAATGTGCGAAGACATCTTGCGGATGAAGATGGAGAACGTCGGTTTCCATACTCCTCAATGAACATCGTCGCATCAAAGACACTTCTCGACACACTGGGACCAATGCTCGGTTCCGACAGTCCAGCCGCTCTGATCATGGCCCATGTCAAGGCCATGGTGACGGCAGCGGCGATCCAACAGCATCAAGAAGAACCAAGGGAGAAAGAGCACTCTCGTACCCGCGTAGTCACTCAGGCTACCAGCAGCAATACAGCTCACGGTCGGGGCATGCGTGGTCGACTTGAACTTCAACGTGGTGAGGATGCCCGGTGAAGCATCAGTCGTGATCTTCGCGTAGACCTAAATGCCAGGCGGCGAGACCGAGAAGATGAAGAGCGCCGTCGGCGCAAAGATGACTATGAACATTTCGGCATCTGCCATAACGACCGGGGCGACCACAGAAGCTTGCACCGTCGTGACGAGGGCGATAGTGTGGACCGCCGAGTTAGATCACCTTCTCGACGCTCCCCGCACCGGCGCAGCGGTGGGCCTATTGAGGGGATCCGAGCCTTCACTCCTCGGCCGGCCCGAGTGGTTTAACTGAAGATTTCAACCCCAAAGGCATCACCAAATTCGATGAGAGAGATCCGAAGCTTGGTTGCAAGTTTATTCCCTTGCAATCATGGCGGTAGAAGCGATCATAATGTAATAGCCAATTATCGCGATCCGCTTACCCCTTGGCTCAAGCACAGCTCACCGGACTTCGGCCGAACTCTATAGACTCTGGGGAGATCTTTGTGAGCGATTCATCACCAATTTCGGGACACTTACGAAAGACACGGGACTCGCGGGACTGTGCGGCTTCATCAAAGAAGGAGCGAGACCCTTTGGGAATTTATCTGGCGCTTCATGCAGAAGAAGAATACGATCTGGGATATCTCAGAAGCTGCGGTCATTACGGCATTCCAGAAGGGCGTCAATGATCCCGACCTGATTAAGAAGATGTCCCAGAAGCCGCCGACTACGGTAAGGGAGATGTTCGAATTGGCAGACTGCTACGCAACAGCCTCGGATGCTTTGGTCGAGTGCTAAGACGATCGCCCATGGCATAAAGACAAAAAGGATCACGCCGAGTCCTCCAGGCAACGGGATAAGAAGCGGAAGCCCGAAGAACTGGTCGCGGCGGCCGAGCGAGGCCGACATCACGCGCTGCGGACGGACGATTATGACGCAGTAATGGATGCAACCTGTCCTTTCCATCCCAAGGAGAAACATGCTGCGAAGGATTGCTTCACTCTGAGAAGGTTTGCCAAGGAGTCCAACAAGAGGCCGGCCAAGGGCGAAGCAAAAGGCGGCGAAGAAAAGCAAGATCCCAAGAAGATGGCGAGTACGGAAAATGGAGCGAGCTCAACCACATATTCGGGGACTCGGTACGCCTATGAGTCCAAGCGAAAGCAAAAGCTTACGCTTCGGGACATCAATGCGATTATCTTGGCAACTCCCAATACCTCGGATGGTCGAAGTCCCGATTGCCTTTGACCGCTTGGATCATCCAGATCACATCCCATATCCAGGTAGATATCCTCTTGTTTTGGACCCTGTGATTCGTAGCGTTAAACTCAAGAGGGTGCTGGTGGACGGAGGGAGTGGACTCAACGTTCTCTTCTCCAAAACCTTCGATGACATGAAGATCCCCCACTCGAAGCTAAAGCGGGGCTCGTCACCGTTCCATGGGGTAATCCCCGGGACTTCTTCGGTTCCACTCGGGCAGATCACTTTGCCGATCACGTTCGGGACCAGAGAAAATTACCGGATAGAATATCTTAACTGCATACCATGCCATGTTGGGAAGGCGAGCCTAGCGGGTTCATGGTCGTGCCCCACTACACTTATCTCGTCTTGAAGATGCGAGCGAAGGAATTATCTTCGTCATGGCGACATCGAGCGATCGTTAGCGTCTGACGAGAGAGCTGCGAGATGGCCAAAATGCAAGAAGTGGCGGTAAGCGAGGAGAAGATCGACGGTGACGGCGCATCAACAAGATGAAGGAGAAGTCGGCTAAAGCAAGCCAAGATAAGCATGAGGCCTGCGAGGGACTAAGAAGGTAATTTTGACCCGTCAACTCAGCTCGAGCGGCTCTGCTCGGGGACGGACTTCGGCCCCAAGTAGGAAACGCGCTTGTCACCTTTCTTGAACCAATCGGGACATTTTGCATGGAAATCTTCCGACATGCCCGGTGTCCCTAGGGAGGTGATCGAGCACTCTCTTAATGTGGGCGAGAAGGCGAAGCCCATCAAGCAGCGACTTCAACGATTCGCTCGGGATCGCCGAGAGCGTCGAGGAGAAATCACTAAGCTTTTAGCGCGGGCTTTATAAAAAGTGTATCGGCGGTTAGCGAACCGGTTCTTGTTATAAAAAGAATAAAAAGTGGCGCATGTGTGTTGATTATACCGATCTTAACAAAGCATGCCCGAAAGATCCGTCCCCCCAAAAAAAAATTTTTTCCCCCCCCCAAAAAAAAAAAAAATTCCCCAAATTGGGGAAAAAATTTTAAAAACCTTTAATTTCCTTCCAAAAAGGGGGTTTTTAAAAAATTTTTTAAAAAAAAAAAAATTTTTGGGGGTTTTGAACCAAACCCAAAAAAAAAAAATTTTTTAAAAAAAGGGTTTTTTTTTAAAAAAAAGTCTTGGGGTTTTTTTTTTATTTAAAAAAAAATTTAAAAATTTTAAAAATTTTTTTTTCTTCAAAGGGAAAAAAAAATTTTAAAAAAAAAAAAAAATTTTCCCGGGCAAAAAATTTTAAAAAAGGGGAAAAGGGAAAAACCCCCCAAAAAAAAATTTTTTTTAAAAAACCCCCAAAAATTTTAATTTTGGAAAAAAAAATTTTTAAAACTTTTGGGGAAAATTTTTTTTCCCCCCCAAAAAAAAAGGAAAAAAAACAAAACCCAAAAAATTTTAAACCCCAAAAAAAAAGGGAAAAAATTTTTTTTTTAAAAAAAAAATTTTTGGGTTTTTAAAAAACCCCAATTGAAAAAAATTTTTGAAAGGGGGTTTTAAAAAACCCCAATTTTTTTTTCCTTTATAAAACCCAACCAAATTGGGGTTTTGGAAAAAAAAGGGGAAAAAAAAAAAAAAAAAAAAAAAAAAACCCCCAAAATTTTTGGTTTTTTTAAAAAAAAAAAAAAAAAACCATTTTCCCCCTTTTTTTCCCCCCCCCCAAAGGGTTTTAAAAGGGGGAAAAAGGGAAAAAAAAATTTTTTTTTTAAAGGCCCGGGGTTTTAAATTTAACAAAAAAAACCTTGCCCAAAAAATTTGGAAAAAGGGGTTTTCCCCAAAACCTTCCTTTAAAAAAAAACCCCAAAAAAAATTTTTAAAAATTTTTTTAAAAAAAATTTTTTTTAATTTTAAAAAAAAATTTTTTTGTTAAAATTTTTAAAAAAAAAAAAAAAAAAAAAAAAAAAAATTTTAAAAAAGGGGCCCTTTTTTGGGTTTGGGAAGTTAAAAAAAAATTTTTAAAAATTTTAAAAATTTAAACCAATTTTGGGGCTTTTTTTAAAAACCCTTTTTTAAAAAAAAAAGGGGGGGTTTTAAAAAAAATTAAAAAACCCCAAAAAAAGGTTTTAAAAAAGGTTTTTTTTTTTTTTCCAAAAAACAATTTAAAAAAAAAAAATTTTTTTTTAAAAAATTTTGGGGGCCCCCCCCCAAAAAAATTTTATCAAAGGGGCGGGGTTTTTAAAAACAAACCCCCCTTTTTTTTTTTTTTTTTAAAAAAACCCAAAAACCCCTTTTGAACCCCCAAAAAAATTTAAAAAAAAATTTTTTAAAAGGGGAAAAAAAAAAAAACCCCCTTTTTTTTTTTAAAAAAAATTTTAAAACCTTAAAAAAAAAACCCAAAAAATTTTTTTAAAAAATTTTGGGTTTTTTTCAAAAAAAACCCTTTTAAAATTCAATTTAAAAAAAGAAAAATTTTTAAAATTTTTTTAAAAAAATTTTAAAAAAAAAAAAAAAAAAAATTTTTAAAAAAAATTTAAATTAAAAACCTTTCTTTTCCAAAATTTTTGGGTTTAAAAACTTAAAAAAAAAAATTTGGGAAAAATTGAAAAAAATTTTTATTAAAAACCTTTTAAAAAAAACCGGAAAAAAGGGGGAAAATTCAAAAAAAAAAAAAAAAGGGGGGGCAAAAAAAAAAGGGGGCCCAAAAAAAAAAAAAAAGGAACAATTTTTTTAAACCAAAAATTTTTTTAAAAAACCCAAAAAAAGGGCCAAAAATTAAAAAAATTTAAAAAATTAAAATTTTTAAAAATTTTTCAAAAAATTTAAAAAGGGTTTTTGGCTTCAAAAAAAAAAAACCCCCCTATTTTTTTGGGGGGAAAAACCCAAAAAAAAAACCCCCTTTTTTTTTTTTTTTTTAAAAAAAAAAATTTTTTAAAATTCCCCCCAAAAAAACAAAAAAGGGGCCTTAAAATTTTTTGAAAAAAAACATTTTTTTTCCTTTAAAAACCCAAAAAAATTTTTTAAAAAAGGAAAAAAAACAAATTTTTTTTTCCCCCAAAATAAAAACAACCCCTTTTTTTTTAAAATTTTTTTTTTCCCCCCCCTAATTTTTTTAAAGGGAAAAAGGGGGAAAAATTTCCTTAAATTTTTTTTAAAAAATTTTTTCAAAATTTTTTTTAAAAAAAAAAAAAGGGGGTTGTTTTAAAAAAAAAAAAATTTTTAAAAAAAAAAAAAAAAATTTAAAAAAAAATTTAAAAAAAAGAACTAAGGGGAAAAAAACCCTTTTTGGGAAATTTTTAAAATTAAAAATTTAAAAAACCCCAAAATTTCGTTAAAAAAAAAAAATTGGGAAAAAATTTAAAAAACCCAAAAAAATTTAAAAAAACAAAAAATTTTTTGGGGGGAAAAAAAAAAACCCCTTTTTAAAAAGGGTTGGAAAAAACCAAAATTTTTTAAAAAAAAACCCCAAAAACATTCCCCAAAAAAAAAAAAAAAATTTTTTTTAAAAAAAAAAAAAAGGGGAAAAAAATTTTTAAAAAAAAAAAAACCCAAAAAATTATTATTTTAAAAAGGAAAAAAAAAAATTTTAAAAAAAAAGGGCCAAAATTTGGCCTTTTAAAAAAATTTTTAAAAATTTTTGGGGAAAAAAAGGGTTTGGGCTTTTAAAAAATTTTTAAAATTGGGGAAAAAAATTTTTTTAAAAAACCCCCCCTTTGGGGCCAAACCCCCGGCCCCCTTTTTTTTCCCTTTTTTAAAAAAAAAAAAAACCCAAAAAAAAAAATTTTTTTTTTAAAAAAAAAAAAAAATTTTTTTTTTTAACCAAAAATTTAAAAAAACCCCCCCAAAAAAAAAAAAAAAACCCCCCAAAATTTAAAAAAACCCCAAATCCAAAAAAAAAAATTCTTTTTTTTAAAAAAAAAAAAAAAAAAAAAAAGGGGTATTTTAAATTTTTCCCAACCCAAAAAAAAAAAAACCCCAAAAAAAAAAACCCCCCCCCCCCCAAAATTTTAAATTTTTTTTTTAAAAAAAAAAAAATTTTTTGCCAAAATTTTTAAAAAACCCTTTCCCAACCTTCCCCCCAAAAAAAATTTAAAAATTAAACCCCCCAAAAAAATTAAATTTACCCCTTTTTTTCCCCCCCCCCCCCCCCAAAAAGGGGGTTTTTTCCTTTTCCCCTTTTTTTGGGTTAAAAAAAGGGAAAACCCCCCCTTGGGTTAATTTTAAAATTGGGGGCCCCAAAATTTTAATTAAAAAAAAATTTTTTTTTTTAAAAAATTTTCCCCGGGGGCCCCCTTAAAAAAAAAAAAAAATCCCAAAAAATTTTTTTCCCAAAATTTGGGGGAAAAAACCCCGGGGAAAAAACCTTTTCCAAAAATAAGGGGGGGGGGGGTTTTTGGGGGGTTTTTTGGGGGCCGGGGGGGAAAAAAATTTTAGGGGGGAAAAGGGGGGGGGGGCCCCCCCTTTTTTTTTAAAAATTTTTTAAAAAAGGGGGTTTTTAAAAATTTAAATTTTTTTTTAAAAAAAATTTTAAATTTTTTTAAAAAATTTTTTTGCCCCCCCTTTTTTTTGGGTTTGGGGTTTTGGGGGTTTGAAAAAAGAAAAAAAATTTTTTTGGGGGGGGAAAAAAAGGGGGTTAAGGGGCCCCGGGGGGGTTTTTTTTCCCCAAAACCAATTTTCCCGGAAACGGGAAAAAACCCCCCAAATTTGGGGAAATTAAAAAAACCGGGGGGGGTTTTCCAAAATTTTTAAAAAAAAAAATTTTGGCTTTTTTCCCCTTTTTTTTTTTTTGGGTTTTTTTAAAAAAATTTTTTTAAGTTTTTTTAAAAAAAAAAAATTCCCCACCAAAAAATTAAAAAATTTTTTTTCCTAAAAAACCAATTTGCCAAAAAAATTTAAAAAAAAAACCCCCCCCCCCAAAAAAAAAAAAAAGGGGGGGGGGCCCAAAAAAAAAAAAAAAAAAAGGGGGGCCCCCCAAACCCCCCCCCCCAACTTGCGGGGGGATGAAGGCATTCCCTTCCAAATAAGAATGTTATTGGTATTTTAAAAAATTATAGTTTTGTTAACAACCATTTCTTATATCATCTCTAGAACATAACAAGATATGGACTATTGAACTGTGGTGTCAGATTGTGATTCCTTGCTTATTAGGCTATTGTTATTTTGCTTTACTCTAAGAGAAATTTGGGTTTAGCAAATAATCCATTGAACCGTGTCACAACCTCTCGGATGTATTCATTAATGTAATAGTTTCACACCTCGAACTTAAGCAAAGTGAAGATTTGAGGGTATTTTTTCAAGGAGATGAACATGTACAATATTTGCATGACTAAAAGAACTCGCTACATACTCCATTCCTGAATGTGCGCTGCTTGAATCAATATTGTTAATTTGAGTGTTTATCGCGGCAATACTCGCTTAAAACCTCGCACATAATAAGGCCGATCCATCGCTAATTGTTTTCTTGAACTTTCCATGTCCATGTTCCATGCCTTATATATTTTGGTTGATTTTACTAAAGAATTCCTTGTCGGCCATTTTCATGGTATTCCTATCTCATATCATTGCTTTGTTTTGCCTCGAGCATGAAGTCGAACATGGATAGAACAATGTCTTATTGGGCCGATATAAGAAGTTCGCAAATTTCATATAGATGCTTAGGTATCTCTCCAATGTCCGATAATGCCTTATTGATATTTATCGATCCAATAATACATTCTTGATATTAAATGAATGCCAAATCGCTTAGTCCATGTTTAATCGATGTTAATTGCAGATATATAGTGGACGCCCACGGTGTGACATTGAGGCGCCTTACTAATCGCTCTTATCATTGAGATTACCAACTAAACATCCGAACTACTTTATCGCCTATTAACCTGCTCCTCATGCTATACGCACAAGCGTAAAAGACATCACAACCTAGTTACACTAAAGTGCTAGCGAACTTGTATAGCTAGCTAGATGAAAAACCCATGAAGTCTAAATTTCTAGACCTACACACCGCTTTGCTTTTATTATTAGTAGTCGACAGAGATGGTTGGAAGTAATAGTCATGTATAAGTCCTTTCCTAAATGTCGGCGATGGCCGGCCTCAGTGCTTGAGCCGATCCATGCTCCCTGGCTCAAAAAAAAAAATTTATGCTTTTGGTTCTTTTACAAATTACTTAATAGGTCCTTTATGCGATTTTTGTGAGGAGAAGATATTTTCCTAAAATCGCTTAGGTCCTCGGCGCTATTTTACGGAAAGAACCTCCGTTAAATTAAAATCGCGAACAAGCCCTTTTCTAATTTTTCAGATAGCGATGATCCAAAAACGTAACATTCGTGTCCTTGCTCCTTACGCCTAGGTCCTTTCTCCGCTTTTTCCTGAAAATGTTTTCATTACTAGAAATATGTGTGCAAACTTTATCTCTAGACTTTTTTCCCAACTCGATTTCCATCTCGATCTCTAATATTTTTAAAACATGTATTATTACTCTATGAAGGCGTAGAGTGTTAGACTCAAGAAAAGAAGGTTGTCATCTCTAATAATTTTTCACCCTTTTTCCTCTAGACCTTTTCCCAAATTTCGGTTCCAATATTTTCCAAATAATTCATCGAAATAGATATTTTTACAACTCTATCTCTATTTTTTTTTTCTCGCTTTCGCCATTATTTCGACGATTTAGGAAATAAGACGCTACCGAAAAAAAATTCCTACGAAAAAAATGACATGCGACGTGTTACGCCGCGGAAAAATTTTGTGTTCTTTCAACTGCTTTACCATTATTTCGACGATTCAAAAAATTAAAACGCCACGGAAAAAAAATTCTACGAAAAATGTTACGCATACATGTGTTACGCCCATCTCGATCTCTAATATTTTTAAAACATGTATTATTACTCGGTGAACACGAGAGTGTTAGACTTTATAAAAGAAAGTTGTCATCTCTAATAAGTTTACACCCTTTTCCTCTAGACTTTTTCCCCATCGCGTTCTCCAAATTTCGGCCTCCAATATTTTTCAAATAATTCATCGAAATAGATATTTTTACAACTCTATCTCTATTTTTTCCTCGCTTCGCCATTATTTCGACGATTTAGGAAATAAGACGCCGCTAAAAAAAAAGAAAATTTTCCTACTGAAAAAATAAGTCATATGCGTGTTACGCCATGATTTTTTTTTGTTCTTTCAAATTAAGCTACCATTATTTCGATGATTCAAAAATAAAAGCATCACGAAAAAAATTTACTTTAGGAATACACGCCGTGGCGTGTTACGCTAAAAATTTACTAGTATACAAGATAGGTAGCCGATAGAAATGGAAAGGAGTGAATCATCGTGACCATTTTGCCATATACTATTACGCTCCCATCACCAATAAAAGAAATTATTCTATCTAGTGTGTAAAATCTAAAAATTTAGAGATAAAATCTAAGGAAAGCACCCAAATCTTCTATTTAAATGACTTATATATGGTGAGACTTGAAATTTGATGTTCTTACTTTATATCATATCTCGTGAGTATGCACAAGATGGGTATTCTGCAAGACAGTTCGCGAGGCCCAACTAAACGAGATCGAGCCGTGTTTACCGCAGTGGGAAATGGTAGCCACAGGATGCGCCAAAACATGCTAAATAAGGAAGCCTTAAAGATAGCAACCGATCCGGATTAGGTAGGATACGATTGTAATCTAAGCCGTTATCAAACGGATAGGTGCAGGAGATATAATCCCCACTTTGTATCCGACCAGACTTTTGTAACCGCCTCTCGCTATATAAAGGAGGGACGGGAACATCAACATACAATCTCATTAGCAAATTAGCTAGCCACATATAATTCTAGAGCACGTGACTAGGGCATTATCTCCTCCACGAGAGCCCTAACTCGAGATAATTCCTATGTCTTGTGTTACCATCGAGTTTGTATCCAAGCCTAGCCCCATTTTCATTATTGTTTACAATAAACGCTTTATAGCCAGCACGCCTGTAGGGGCTGCGCTAAGATCAATCTTAGCGTGCTCGATGGTGATCCTCAGCGAAGTCATGACCACCTTTGCTCCCGCCCAGGCGTTCCGTTTTGGAAGCCTGGACTTCATCGCCGACAATCTTGGCAAGCTCACCCTTTTGGATTCAGACGATCCAACTGGGAAATTCCATCGCTCTCCTAGCTGGCACCACTGGATCGTGGACAAAGCGTGGCCATCTGTCCCGAACAAGAAGCCAGAGTCTGCTTCCTTGCCCGGGCGAGGACCGGTCAAAGACGAGCCCCGAGTGGTGAGGGGCGCCAGAAAATCACTCGGATATAAAGGTCACCCCACCCTGCCTTATAGTTCTTTCGATTTGAGAGCATGGCGAAAGTTCTCAAGGATTTCAAGCATCTTTGTGATCGAAGACCACGGACGAGTCCCAAAGAAGAAGAAGGATGCCGATGATGTCAGAGGTATAGCGCTTCGTGGAGGCACAAGAAACCCGCGCGAGGTCTCTCCGTGCCGGGGACGAATGTTAACGAAGACATCTTGCAGATGAAGATGGAGAACCATCGGTTTTCCATACTCCTCGCCAGTAACATCGTCAGATCAAAGACACTTTCACACATCGACCAATGTTTGCTCGACAACCCACCGCCTCGATCATGGCCCATGTCAAGGCCATGGTGACTACAACAGCGATCCAACAAAGATCAAGAAGAACCAAGGAGAAAGAGCACTGCACCACAGAGTCACCAAAGCTAAAGAAAGAATACAACTCACTTCGTCCGGGCATGCGTGGTCGACTTGAACTTCAACGTGGTGAGGATGCCCGTGAAGCATCACCGTGATCTTCAGAGACCTAAATGCCAAAGCGGCAGACCGAGAAGATGAAGAGCGCCGCCGGCGCAAAGATGACTATGAACATTTTCGCATCTCCGCCATAACGATCGGGCGACTACGAAGCTTGCACCGCCGTGACGAGGGCGATAGTGTGGACCGCCGAGTTAGATCACCTTCTCGACGCCTCAAGCGCCAGCAATGGGCCTATTGAGGGATCCGAGCCACTCCTGGCCACGAGTGGTTTGGCCTCAAGATTTCAACCCCAAAGGCATCACCAAATTCGATGGAGAGAGAGATCCGTGGCTTGGTTGCAAGTTTATTCCCTTGCAATCATGGCAGCCGGGCGATCATAATGTAATGGCTAATTATCCGCCAACACGCTACTCCTTCTGCTCAAGCCCGCTCACCGGACTTCCAAATAACTCTATAGACTCGGGAGATCTTTGTGAGCAGTTCATCACCAATTTCCGTGACACTTACGAAAGACTGACTCACGGACCTGTACTAGCTTCATCAAAGAAGGAGCGAGACCCTTTGGGAATTTATCCGGGCGCTTCATGCGTAAGAAGAATACGATCCGATATCTCGTAGTGCGCGTCATTACGGATTCCGTAAGGGCGCCAATGATCCCGACCTGATTAAGAAGATGTCCCGTGGCCGACTACCAAGAGGGAGATGTTCGATTGGCGATCGCCACGCTAACAGCCTTTGATGCTTTGGTCGAGTGCTAAGACGACGCCTATGGCATAAAGAAAAAAGGATCACGCCGAGTCCTCCAGCAACGGATAAGAAGCGAAGTTCAAGAATCGTCGCGCGGCCGAAGCGAGGTTTACATCACGCCACGCGACGACGATTATGACGCAAGAATGGATGCAACCGCCCTTTCCATCCCAAGGAGAAACATGTCGCAAGCGATTGCTTCACTCGAGAAGGTTTGCCAAGGAGTCCAACAAGAGGTCGCCAAGGGCGGCAAAAGACGGCGAAGAAAAGCAAGATCCCTCAAGATGACGAGGCGTAGTACCAAAATGGAACGCGAGCTCAACCACATATTCGGGGACTGGCCGCTTATGAGTCCAAGCGAAGCAAAAGCTTACCGCCGACATCAATGCGGTTATGCCGGCAACTCCCCAATACCTCGGATGGTCCGAAGTCCCGATTGCCTTTGACCGCTTGGATCATCCAGATCACATCCCATATCCAGGTAGATATCCTCTTGTTTTGGACCCTGTGATTCGAGCGTTAAACTCAAGAGGGTGCCGTGGATCCGAGGAGTGGACTCAACGCTCTTCTCCAAAACCTTCGATGACATGAAGATCCCCACTCGGCTAAAGCGGGCTCGCCACCGCTCCATGGGGTAATCCCGGACTTCTTCTGTTCCACTCGGCAGATCACTTTGCCGATCACGTCGACCCGAGAAAATTACCGGATAGAATATCTTAACTGCATACCATGCCATGTTGGGAAGGCCAGGCCTAGCCAGGTTCATGGTCGTGCCCCACTACACTTATCTCGTCTTGAAGATGCCCGAGCAAGGGAATTATCTTCGCCCCATGGCGACATCAGCAAAATATGCTCGCGGTATGACAGAGAGAGTCGCGAGATGGCCAAATGCAAGAAGTGGCAACGGACAGGAGAAGATCCGACAAGCGTCACAAGATCAACAAGATGAAGGAGAAGTCCCACTAAGAAGCAAGCCAAGATAAGCATGAGGCCTCGACGAGGGACTAAGAAGGTAATTTTGACCCGTCCAACTCATTTCAGACGGCTCGCTCGGACAGACTCACTTCAAGTAGGAAGACGCTTGTCACCTTTTTCAGCCAATCGACATTTTGCATGGAAATCTTCCGACATGCCCGTGTCCCTAGGGAGGTGATCGAGCACTCTCTTAATGTGGACGTAGAAGGCGTTGCCCATCAAGCAAATGACTTCAACGATTCGCCAGATCGCCGAGAGGCCGTCAGGAGGAAATCACTAAGCTTTTAGCCGCAGCTTTATAAAAGAAGTGTATCGATCGGTTAGCGAACCATTTTGTTCGCAAAGAATAAAGTCCGGCGATGTGTGTTGATTATACCGATCTTAACAAAGCATGCCCGAAAGATCCGCTCGGTCCGCCCACATCAACCGTGGTAGATTCAATCGCAGTCGCAAACTCTTAAATTTTTCGATGCCTACCGGTATCACCAGATCAGCCGAAGAAGAAGATCAGATCAAGACTTCATTCATCACTCCGCTTGGAGAATTTTGCTACGCCACAATGCCGCTCGTTTGAAAATACCGGTGCAACCTATCGCATAATACGCAGTGTTTTCACAACAAATCCCAAGAACGGAAGCATATGTGGATGATGTCGTCATCAAATTTCGTGTGAAGGAGGACCTCATATCCGACCTAACCGAGACGTTTGAAAGCCTAAGGGCCTACAAGATGAAGCTCAACCCCGAAAAGTGTGTCTTTGGAGTCCCCTTAGGAAAACTGCTCGGATTCATTGTGTCGCAGTGGGGCATCGAAGCAAACCCGGAGAAGATCAATGCTATCCTGAAGATGAAGCCTCCGACTGGCCAGAAAGACGTCCAGAAGCTCATAGGCTGCATGGTGGCACTCGACAGGTTCATTTCTCGCCTAGGTTCGCAGGGAATGCCTTTTTTCAAACTTCTGAAGAAGCAGGGCAATTTTCGTGGACTAATGAGGCAAAGAAGCTTTTTGAGGAACTCAAGGCATTTTGTCTTCACCGCCAAGATCGGTCTCGCCAATGCCCAAGAACCCTCTTGCTCTACATTGTCGCAACAACTCATGTAGTCACGGCCACGCAATCGTCAGAGAGCGGAGGAAGGCACCTCCGTAAGATTCGCCGCCAATTTACATCATCACGAGATGCTAGGAGAATCCAAGGCACCAGATCCGCAGCATGTAAACCGTTAGTATGTCAGATTGCTTACTTCTCGCAAACTCAAGCATTACTTTCAAGAGCATTCGATTCTTGGTTACCTCCTTCCGATTGGGGATATACTCCACAACCGAAGCCACCGGAGAATTGCAAATGGGCTACGAGCCTGACCTTTCAAATCTTTTTTCAGTGCCGTGAACGCAAGAAGAAAGTCTCAAGCACTCACGACTTCACCGCCGAGTGGATGGAATTGCGACCCTACGACTTCAAGAGCTTGACTATTGGACAATGTATTTTGATAGTTCCCTCATGCTCAGCGGCGTGGGGGCTAGCGTAGTGCTTATCTCTCCAACAGGTGAGCGCTTGAAATATGCCCTTCAGCTCCATTTCCCGGCGTCAAACAATGCCGCCGAGTACGAGGCACTCATCCATGGACTCAGACGTGATATCCTCGTTGTTCGATGGTCGATAACCATGAGACTCCATGTTAGTAATCAACCAAGTACAGAAAGACTGGTCGTGCGTCGAGGACAACATGGCTGCATATTGTCAGGAAATGCGGAAGCTCAAAGACAAGTTCGACGGGCTGGAGTTCATCCATGTACTTGCCGCGACAATGAAGCAACAGACGAGCTCGCAAGGCTAGGCTCTAGTCGGGCAACAGTACCGGCTAGAGTATTTGTCGAAGTGCTCCACAAACCATCAATAAGTCGACAGCAGGATTCAGACAAGTCAGAAGAAAGACCAGCCGAGGAAGAAGTTTTAGTCATCAACCCCGATTAGACAACTATATTCCTAAACTATCTATTGAGAGATGAGCTCCCCGAAGACCGCGTAGAAGCAGAGCGCGTCGCGCGTCGATGCAAAAGCTACGTGGTAGTCGGTGAGGAACTCTTCCGAAAGAGTGCTTCCGGAGTCCTAAGGAGCTGCATATCGGAGCAAGAAGGGAAGAATCTCCTCAGAAAAATCCACTCGGGAATTTGTGGGCATCACGCTGCATCAAGCACTCTCAGGGCAAAGCTTATCGTCAAGGTTTTTCTCGTCGATCGCCGATTCGACACGGAGGACATTGTTCGCACTCGTGAGGGTTGCCAATTCTTCGCCACAAATACACGCGCGCAAGACAGAGTTACAAACCATTCCGATCACCTGGCCATTTGCAGTCTGGGGGCTCGACATGGCCGGACCCTTCAAGAAGGCCTAAGGAGGTTTCACTCATCTCTTCGTCGCCATTGATAAATTTACCAAGTGGATTGAGGCAAAGCCCGTCGCCACGATCACGGCGGCCAAGACCAAGGAATTCTTCCAGGAAATCGTGGTAAGATTCGGCGTACCAAATAGGATCATCACAGATAATGGAACTCAATTCCGCGTTGAAGAATTTCAAGACTGATGCGATGAGCTCAGCATCAAGATTTGTTTCGCTTCCGTAGCTCATCCAAGGAGCAATGGCCAAGTAGAACGGGCGAATGGCATGGTGCTACAAGGGCTAAAAGCAAGGATTTTTTATCGTCTCAAGCCTTATGCTACACGATGGGTAAAAGAATTGCCTTCGGTGCTTTGGGGGCTGAGAACTACTCCCAGTAGAGCTACTGGACAGTCACCTTTTTTCCTAGTATACAGCTCAGAAGCGGTCTTACCTACCGAGTTGACGTTCAGATCCCCTCGGGTTCGGAGCTATAAGGAGGCCGAGTCGGAGGAGAACCGGATATAAGACATCGATCGACTGGAGGAAACCAGGGAATTTCAGCGATCCAGTCGGCCAAGTACCTACAAGGGCTATGCCGCTACCATGATCGGAACGTTCGGGGCCGTGCTTTCTCCAAAGGAGATCTAGTCCTAATGAAGAATCAAAAAAGCGAGCACAAGCTCTCCCCAAGCTGGGAAGACCCCTACATCATCGACAAAGTGACACCGAGGGCTTACGACTGCCGAAGATGGCGCTGTCATCTGAACTCATGGAACATAGAGCGCCACGCTGCTTTTACTCTTAAATCTTGTACATTAAGCTATGGTATTCATGAATAAAATTTTCTTCTTGACTTGCTACTCAATTGATGCTTAATTAAGCAGTAAGTCGGGAGCTACACCTAATAGTGTTGCGCATGTGCAACCCTTGTTATGAGTCATTTTTTATCTTTTTTCCCTGTTGATCATGAATGAGCTCAATGTGTTAAAATCCAAATCGTGAAACTCGATTTAACTCTAGTCTCTCAAAAGCACGGCTCGAAAATGGCTATGAGCCGATTTCCGACATTCGGGCTAGAGCAATGGCAGAAAAAGCTTAAACGAAAGCTTTAAAAGAAACCACTCGAGCAAAACTTTAAAATCAAAAAGGAAAGGTCAAGCAAACATCAAGATTTCATTAGGTGCACTCGTGTATGGATACATCAATGCATTACACATGGAAGCAAGCAGGAATCTAAATCCTAAGAGCGGCGTGCGCGACCTGCTGCCTCGAGAAGAACATCCCTCGCCCCGACAAGCTTCAGACGGGCTGATCAACAAGACTGACGAGCTGCAGCGAGCAAAGCAGCTTCTTCTTCCGCAAGCTTGGCCATGAGGTCGAATCGCCCAGAGCTCGCCGCAAAGACTTCTCCACATCAGGTGGCGGTGGAGCCTCATCTTCAAAGATCGTCCTCCACGGGGAGATGGTGGAGCCTCATCACCAGACGAAGAAGATTGGGACGAAGAAGCCATTGAAGGTTCAAGAGAGAACGTTGAAGACTGCTGAGAAGTGTTTAGAGACGGGTGATCGCTCAAGTAGCGGTGACACTCTTATACACCCAAAATGTGGAAATCGAACGGTCTTGAGTAAATGCTAGTGTAGGAAGTCAAGCAGCCCAAAGATGCGCCGTATCGTAACTCGAACGACTCAAGAAGACGATGGACGGGACATCAAACCAGACGTAGCGCATGCAAGCATTTAATCAAAGAAGACTCGTAGGACATAATGAAGCAATTGAAAGCAAAACCCGGCTCAAGCGACCAAACATTTTTTCCAAGGAGCAAAAGAATAATCACAGATCAAGTCTCAAAATACAACATTCACAAAGGACCCAATTCCAAGTTTTCGATTACATGAGGCGATTCCTAACCTCGCAATTAGGGCAAGGGCCCGATCATCATTGACTGCAGTAAATCCTCCTTGATAGCTGAAGCTCCACTCATGGATGCAACGACTTCACAATGGCCGCTGCTTGGCAAGCGCCAGGTCGCCGCCTCTTCTGTGGGCTACTAGCTTATGGGCCCTCCTCCACCCACTAGATCGTGGTGTCCGTGATCACGGGATATCATCGGGCCAAACTCAAGGCCAAGAATTTGATCTGTCCATCAAGAGCGCTGACATCGAGCTCGTGAATTGGCCCCAGATTCTCAGCGAAACCAATGGATTAGCCCAAAGATGCTAAAAACACAAACAGGACAAAGGACGAGCCTGGAGCAAACCTTCCAAATTTATTGCCATCTTGTTCGTCTTGGTTTTACGCCCTTTCAGATTTCTTCAGTTTCTTCGATCCGCCTCCTACGGACTTGAGCTCTCAAGATCTCGCAATAACGAAGACCAAAGTCAAGGCAGAAGAATGAGTTAAGGGAGCAGAAGACTCAAGATAATCCAAGGCAATGGACAAGGTGGTTACCGCTAAGAGAGCTCGCTGTTCAACTTCTCCGCCAAGGCCGTAACGAGGCCCTGAGCTTCCAGCCTCTTCTCTGCTTCTACCCGAGTCCCCGCTGTTCTCCCGCAGCCGACATGAACCTCACTGACTCGGCCTCATAGTCCTTCCTCATCTTGGTCTTGGGGAGTATCTCCCGAAGAAGGTCATTCCTTTCCTGGGCACACTCTACCAGGCGCTGAAGGCGACGAAACAAATGATGAAGCTACACCAAGCATCAAAGACAAAAAGAAGAGCACTTCTAAAAACAACTCGACACAAGCAACTTACATGATCAAGCCGAGTGTAATTGTAGGCAGAGTCACAGAGTGACTCCCATTCCTCATCCTCGCCTTCATCATCATAAGATATCCCCTCGCCATATTTGTCGAAGAATGCGACCCGCACCGGAGAATTCGGGCGGGGAGGCCGAGGGAGTTCTTTTGGCGGAGGCGAAGGGCGAGGAGGCCGGGAGTTCTTCCTGAAGGCGTATGGGCGAGTGGCGTGTTTAAAAGGCACCATTTGTCCAAATTGCCCGTATGAGTTTATGGTTGGGGTCGCTTGATTCGAGCCAACCTTGGTGTTCTGGGCCACGTATACGGGAGTGTTGTTGTACGGCCCGAATCACATCGGGACGATGGATGTCGTGTCTCGAATTTACAAACCGACACTTCGGTATTCCAAGACTAGTCCAGATCGCTTAGTGCACATGCATCAAAACAGGTATAACATCACATCATACACAACGGAATATTAAATAAGTATCGCAAACATGTATATAAACGAGTTGTGTGACCTTATGGTCCTCATAATAATCGCCACACAGTATTTATATTATTCAGAGTAATATAGTTCAACAAATGAATGGTAAATAACATCGAGTGATCCATCTCGCACCACAGCGCCTCGACCGAGGCTTGCTTTCCTAGTTCTCCCCCTTCACTTTAACTCCTCTTCATAGGCAGTGTAATTCTTCTTCGTAAGTTTGTCCGCAAGGGTGAGTACACACCATACTCAACAAGTTATGCACAAAATGCGTGTCTATTTACTACATGCATAGCTTGTTACGAGGAATGGTTTCATCGGGTTATTTCGCTTTTGCATCAATATTTTAAAGAGATATTTAATTAGATTGAAAGCATCAAACCATATAACTAATATATCTCAAGTTGTTTTCACAATATTTTGGACACACAAATCTTAATCAAGATTCATCATTAACCCCGCACACAACCTTTCACCCCATTTTATTTTCAAACACTACCCATGATCAGAATCCCGAGCATTGTCCAAAGATCGTGGACTCCGCTTATTCAATAGTTTTGACACTGCAGAGGTTGTACACTTTACCCACAAGATACAACAATGACACCACAAAGGTGATTAACCGAACAAAGCTTTTCAGGACTTCTATCTTAGCCTAAGAACCTCTCCGTGTTGTTTCACTATCACTTCCTCACTCGTGAGCCAAGTATAGGACCGATTTAACACCGCTGGATAGGTACAAGTCCGTAGTATAGGCATCGCCTCTCGCATAGCCATACTCCCTGCGTAATCGCCACCCCGAGGTATCAAAGGTAAGACATCGTATCCTACTAAACTAGGTCTTCCCATCTGCATATGTGGTTGTACGAGAGACTTAGGTCAAAGGCTTGCAAGGTAAGGTCCTTAACTAACCAAGGCAAGACTTCCTTCTCTCAGATTGCACACACCCTCACATCACTCAAACCCACCAAATGCCACACAGCCCACTCCGCACAAAGCCTCGTCCACTTGCCTCGCCTAAATCAATTCCACCCCAATTTATTTAATCTGCAACACATACCCATAATCATCTTTCATGTAGATCCACACAGTTTCTACATTCCAGCTTTCAATACCAACATCGCTCCACCTTTTATCAAAATGCATTCACTATTCTTTAGTCAATGTTGCTTTTGTAATCCAAATAGAATTGTTCCTGCTATAAGCATGGCTAAGCAACTATTCACTTGCTTAGCCTCCCGTGTTGGCACACTATTAACAACCAACTAATATTACCAATCCTAGGTTATCAAAGAATCAAGGCATATGAATAATAATAACAAGGTGACATAAACAATTAGTTATTTAGCTAATTCACCCAAAATATTTAAATCCATTTTTAGTTGAATTAGCATGCATAGTTTGAAAAAATATATTTCAAAACTTGGGATCAAAATGGTCAAAGCATAACTTGCCTTCAAAGAGTTGCTGGTCCCGACTCAAGCTTGATCTTGTTTCTAAGAATTCCCTCAGAACTCCCCTAAGAATCCCTGGCTGCCTAATTAAAAAACTACATATATACACAATAAATATATTTTATAGAGAGCAAATTCATCTCTAAAAATTCAATAAAATTCACCAATAAATAGATCTTAATTTTACAAATTTTTAGAAATTGAAATCACTCAAATCAGAGTTAAAACGCAAAAGTTATAGCCATTTGAAGTTTGAAAATAAATCAAAAAGAATAAACCGAATTTCTTCATTTATTTTTATACGGAAAATTCGGTATTTGTGACGTCAGCATAACTATTTATGACGTCAGCACCGAAAACATTTTCAGCCAAATATATCTATTAAAGAAAAATCAAAATTATGACGTCAGCATGACGTCACTTCTGACTTGAGCAACCATCGTACAAGATCGACTGTGGGTTCCCATCGATGACGCCACGGCCGACGTTCAAGATGACACGTGTCATGATCTGATCGTGACACGTGGCGATGAACTATCAATCGAGAGGTTGATTTAATCTCAACCGTCCGATTAAAAATGAACGGCTAGATCAAATCCCGACGCTTCGCTTTGCCATTCTAATCGACACGCGGCACATTCTCAACCCTGATCACGATCTAACGGCTAAAATCAACCCAATGACAACTCAACTGCCCGCCTAAACGCCAAGATTCGTGGCGCCACACGTGTTCAATCCGAGCCCGGCGATGAAATCAACGCCAAGATTGCACCGACACTTTTGATCGCTATCGCGGCAGCCGACACGCGGCTTAACCGAGGCCCTCGATCAAAATCGAACGGCGTTATTGATCGGTGACGCCGACAAAGCAATATGGTTTCGCCGCTTTGCTTCAAGCGTGACACGCGGCGCTCGAGATCGCCCAGGCGCGAATCCCAACGCTCATTACAAAATCAACGCTTAGATTAAATCGAATCCCGTGGCGAATGGACTACGCGCCATCGGCGGCGCGCTGGCGCGTGACAACCGAACCGCACATCCAAGATTCAATGATCTACGCCGGTTCAATCCT
Source organism: Guadua angustifolia (assembly GCA_036346375.1). NCBI lineage: Eukaryota > Viridiplantae > Streptophyta > Magnoliopsida > Poales > Poaceae > Guadua > Guadua angustifolia. The sequence continues at coordinate 1,500,928 of CM070511.1, read as the reverse complement.
ATGCCATCATGTAAATCCAACGGCTATGGTTGATCTAAACCACGGCTACACATGAATCACACGATCAAGATCTAACCCGCTAGCAACCGCAGATGAAGTTCATCGCTATCGTGACTCACGGGCCAGATCTAGACCGCCAGATCTAAACCGACGGCCACTATCTAACGATCTTGAGCACACGCGGGTGATCTCGCTACGGGCACGTGGCACTATCCTAACCACTCATCTCTAGATCTACGGCTACGAGTTGAAAATGGAACTCACTGGTGTTTGGCGACGTGGATGAATCTGGGTCCTTGAACGAAGATCGAACGGTCGATGTAACTCCCGAGCCTAACGATGGTGCGCGAAGATGGGTTGCCGAGAGGAAGAAGACGACCACGCAACACGCTGCCTGCAGAGCCCAGGAGAAGAAGTGGATGAGTCGACGCGGCTTGACGCGAGAAGTACTCCGGTGGTCACAACGACGGCGGAGGGTCACCGGAGAGGGCGCAAATAGTGGCGTGAACGCCTCAAACTACGCGAGGTCGCACGGCTCGTGGTGGTCCTTGAATGCGTGAAAGGGCTCGGCGCGCGAACGACTTGTTTTATAATTCGCGACCTACTAATGAATCGCGGAGACGACGGCGCGTAGTAATGGCGAACGCTTCGACGGTAATGGCGCAGGCGGCGGGCGCTCTAAACGGCCGACGACGCAGGGTTAAACTCTCACCATTCACGCTGCGACGATCGAGTGACTCGAGCGATTTAAACCAAGGTTTTCACCGCATATGCGAATCGACGTTGGCATTACAGGGCGTTTTAGGGTTTCAACGGATGGGCTGATGATAAGACCGTGATGGGCTCGCCCATTATCGCTCACCGATTTTCTCGGTTTTCCTAATAAAAATAATTTAATAATTCATTTAAATCATTTGAGGCTTATAAAATTTCGTAAAAATTCCGAAAAATTCTAGAAAATATTTTAGGACATTTTGAACTCAAATAAAATATTTCCATTTATATTTTGTTAAAAGTTTTCATTATTAAATCAATTTCCAAAGAAAGATTAATTTCTAGAAATTCAAATTAATTTCAAATATACTCCAAAAATTCTCAAAAATTCAAAATAAATTATAATAATTCAAAATATCCAAATTTTAGGATGTTACAAACTCCCTCTTAATGTAATCTCAACCCCGAGATTCGTGGATGGCTAGAGAAGAGGTTGGTAAACCTTCAAATCTTCCTCAACCCCAAGTTGTTCACTTTTCGAGTGGTTGCTCCAATCGACTCGAAAAGCGGTTGACTTGTTCCTAGTTTCACAATCCATGGTATCCAAAATATTCACCGGATGTTCTTTGTAAGTTAAATCCTCTTACAGCTCAATAGCTTTATAGGTGCCTGCCTCCTAGAGATTGCAAACATTTCTTCAATCGTGACACACTAAATACATCATGTACTCGCTAGAGATCATGGCAGCTTCTAATGGTAGGCAACTCTCCTTTATGCTCAAGATCTTGAATGGTCCCACATACCATGGGGCAAGTTTTCCTTTTGCATGAAACCTTTTCACTTTTAAGTGGCGTGACCTTGAGATAAACATAGTCTTCTCGTTCAAAACTCAAATCACTGGCTTGCTATTCACAGAACTCTTTTGTTCGGATTGTGCGCTTCTTCAACCTTTCTTATCGTGAGCAATCTTCTCCTCTCGCATCTAGAAGTATCGCTCGACCTAAAACATGACGCTCTCACATCTCATTCCAATTTAATGGTGTTCGACATGAACGACCATATAAAGCTTCAAACTAGCCTGATAGCTATTGTTGTAACTGAACTTGGCATATGACAAGCATTTGTCCCACGATGTGGTGTATGACAATGCACAAGCTCATAGCATATCTTCAAGTATCTAGTTAACCCTTTCGTCTCGATCATCCGTCTCATGGATGGTATGTCAGACCGAAATTCAGACAGTGCCCATAGTCAGGTGCGCCTACCCCAAAATCTTGAGGTAAATTGAGTACCTCTGTCCGATACTATCTTCTTGGGTACACCATGTAAACAAACAATTCTCGACATATATAACTCGCTAACTTGTCTCTCGAGTAGGTTGTCTTTACGGGTATGAAATGTGTGACCTTTGTTAATCGATCTACTATGACCCATATGGAGTCATATCCACCTTGAGTCCTTGGCAAACCGGTGATGAAGTCCATCCCGATTTCCTCCCACTTCCATTCTGGTATCTTTAGTAGTTGTAGCAGTTTCTACCGGTCTCTCGATGCATGGTTTTGACTCTTGGCACACATCGCATAATGCTACATGCTCAGCCACTTCTTTCTTCATATTTGGCCACCAAAATCTTTCCTTGAAATCTTGGTACATCTTAGCACTTCCGGGGTGAATCGAATACTTGGAATCATGTGCTTCTTCCAGTATTAATTGCTTCAATTCCGGTTTATGGGGTACGCAGATTCTGTTCTTTATCCACAAGGTACCCTGCTCATCTACTTTAAAGTCCTTGGCTAAATCTTCATCCATCTTGGATTTGATTCTATTAATCTTCTCATCATCCTTTTGACCTTCCCTGATCAGCTCTTCCAGGGTCGGCTTAACCTCCAAGGTAGCTAAATACCCTTCTGGTACAACTTCCAATCTTAACTTCTGAAGATCTTTACATAAATTAGTTTGTTCTTCTGCTATCATCAAATTCAAGCTATAGCTTTTCCGACTCAGAGCATCTCGCCACCACGCTTGCTTTTTCCCGGATGGTAGTGGATTCCAATGTTATAATCCTTGATTAACTCTAACCATCTTCTCGCTTCATGTTAAGATCCGATTGAGTGAATATATACTTTAAACTTTATGGTCAAGATATATTTCACATCGGTTTCCGGCGAGATAGTGACGCCATATTTTGAGAGCGCACCATGCCAGCCTATCTCTAAATCATGAGTTGGGTACTCGCTCATGTGGCCTTAATCGCTTTTGATGCATAAGCTACTACTTTGCCATTCGCATCAAGATACATATCTCAGCCCCTCGACGCCAAGCGCCACAAGATATATCAAAATTATCATTAGTATTTGGCAACACCAAGACAAAGCCAAGTCAAACGCTTTTCAACTCTTGAAAACTCTTTTGCACTCAAAGTAACTATGCAAACTTTTTTTTTCTTTCTTTAGCAATTGCGGAGAGGTCTCGAATTGAAGAAAATCCTTCAATGAACTCGTAATATCCCGCCATACCAAGAAAAATTCTGATCGGGTAACCGATTTTGGTTGATCCCAATGTAATATCGCTTCTACTTTCCTAGAATCGACAACCACTCCATCGCCAGTCATCACATGACCTAGAACTCAACCTTCTTTTTCCGTAAGTCACACTTACATCAATTTTGCATACAACCGGTTTTCTTAACTTTTCCAAGACCATCCTTAAATGTCCAAAGATGCTCTTCCTCCGACTTGAATAAACCAAAATGTCATCAATAAACACGATTTACAAACTTATCCAAATATTCCATGAATACTTCGCTCATCATATTCATGAAATATGCAGAGTATTAGTCATCCAAGGACATGACCGTGAATTCATAATGTCCATACCTTGACGAGAAAGTCAGTTTTGGTATGTCCTCATTTCAATCTTTAATCGATGATATCCGGATCGAAGATCTATCTTAGAGAAGACTCCTACTCCTCTTAGCTGATCAAAAAGATCATCTATCCCGGGCAAAGGATATTTGTTCTTTATCGTCAGATCATTAAGTGCACGATAATCTATACACATTCTAAAACTTTCATCTTTCTTCTTTACAAACAACACCGGGGCTCCCCACGGTGATGAGCTAGGTCTTATAAATCCTTCTCCAATAATTCTTCAATTTGTTTCTTCATTTCTACCAATTCCCCAGAGACATCCTATAGGCCTTTTGGCTATTGGAGCCGCTCCTGTACTAACTCAATTACAAACTCTATATCCCTCGTCTGTGGTATTCCGTAAATCTCTGAAACACATCCTGTATTCATTCACTACCAAAACATCTTTTATTTCAACAGCCTTTCACATCGTTAATCATTAATTGACTATCCTCAACAAGAATCGCTGATCTCCATCTTCTTGCCATTTGGGCTCTCGATTGTTACTACTTTTCGCCCACAATCCAAAGATCGCCTTTGTGCTTTGATAACTAATCCATTCCCGTAATCACATCTATGGTCTGGGTATCCAATATGATTAGGTTCGCTAGAACTCTATTCCATTTATTATTAATTTTACCCCTTAACATCCTACTTTAGCTCGGAGTTCTGATCCAGGGGTCTCGACTATTAGTGTATTCTTAAGTTTAACCACCTCCAAATCATTTTGCACGACAAAAACTTGAGAAATGAATGAATGAGAAGCTCCTGAATCAAACAAAATAGTAGCTGGTACTGAGTTAACTAGGAACTTACCCAAGACGCTGGTCCGCGGGCGCTCAACTTCATCCGCCATGATGTGGTTGACCTTCCTCGCGACAAATTGATTGTGGCGCGGCTCCAACTTGAGCAGGTACTCGACTTCCTCCTTGAACGGGAGTTCTAGCAGGCGTGTTACCCAAGTTAAAGCGAATTGGAGTAACTCCTCCCTTCTTGGGACATGTATTGGCAAAATGCTCCATCTCATTATAGTTATAGCAGCGTTTTCCTGCCATTGATGGGTTTCCTACAGCTTGACTAATAGCTCTTGCAGTGTCTCGCAGATTCTCGACCAAGAGGGTCAGCCAGGCAGCAAGGTGCTCTTGCGCTCCCCTAGCTGAAATCGGTGAACTGCTGGGGTACCACCCCTGCCTCTATTGTCCCAGCGCCCTCCTTGCAAAGGTTGTTGACGCTATGTTGTCATCCACTTTTTGCGCTTATCTTCTAGAATGAGCGCTTTGTTGACAAGCTCTTGAACCGAAAATATGTGGGTGATCGCCTCGCTTGAAGTCCGAATTCAGTCCTTCATCAATCGAGACCGCTTAGCCTTATCAAGGCTACATCCTCCAAAGGCATAACGCAAGTAAGTGGTAAACTTAGTTAAGATAATCGCCACAGATTGGCCTCCCCCGCTTCAAAGAGCTAAACTCTTCCTTCTTGAGCTCCATCATACCCTCCAAGACATGATAATCGATTTAAGGCAATCAGAACTCATCCCAAGTGATTTCGGGATGCTCGTGGACGACAATAATTCTCCCACCATTCGCAGTTAGCCCTCTAACCGGTGAGAGGCATACAAAACTCTCTCGTTTACACATTGGGATATGTGCGCCTTCCTCAATTGTGCGCAACTACCATCCGCTTCAATGGGATTGACGCTCCTGAGAAGGTTGGGGGTCCGGTTCTCATGAAGTCCGACATTCTAGACCGTGTCCTTGGTGCATAGCCCGTTATTGTTATTGGTCACGCCGATTCTCAGATTCGCCAGACTCACTGCATCATAATCAGATCAACTGGTTTGAGCAACAGAATGCTCCTAAGTTTCCCATATCCACAGGTTGTGCAAGTTGAGGATTTGATGCGTTGTCTTGATTTCCACCTTGCTGAGATCCGCTTCCTCTGGCTCCACGGTTTCCACGAGTGTTCACCATCTGAAGAACAAAGAATTTAAGAAAAAGAGAAAATAGAGTGGACAAGTATACAAGAATCTTAGGCGGGGAGAAGTTTTGACTCAAACAGATCACACAATTTTATTTAATGTTGTAGGATATGGTCATTCACAGTGCCTACAGCATTATGCATACATACCGACACACATAAAACATCCATGGAAGTTGTTCATCACAATCAACCATAACATGACATAAAGTTCATATAGTTCAATCAACCAACCGCTCTAAGGACGGACTCAAATAAACCGACTCAAACAAACTTGACTCGAGACATGAGTCGACTCGACTTAAACTAAAACTTCTAGTCGCCGAGCCATCCAGTCGCGGTCCTCCACGCGGTATCATGCGCGCGGCGGCATAGGGGCGAATCGATCCGGTGCCCCATCGTCAAGTGAACAAAAGAGCCCACCGACTCATTGCCTGGGCTGCCTCAGACGGTGCCGGTGGCTCGCACCACCGTGACCGGTGCTCCTCGAACCGGTGCCTCCGTGACCGCACCTCCCCGCCAGTTCGCCTCCTCAGGTCGGGTCGCAACTCTAGCTCGCTCGCCCTGCACCTCCAGATCTCTCCAACTCGTGCACCTCCGATGCAGATGCTCAGCCCTCAAGAGTCTCCCCGCACTGGGCCTTGACCTCCACAACCTCGCCACGAGCCCTCCGCAGCCCCGGATCGCCTCATCCAAGGTCTCTCCTCGGGCGATGGCGATCTCACCAAGTGGGTGATCGAAGGCCATCGCTGCCGATCGGATCCCGGCCGAAGCGGTTATCCCGGCGGATGGTGTCGAAAACAAGGCCTCAAGCTCTTATGGAGTAGGTACGGCGATTCGCCAGATCGCAAGGCGGCGGCCTCTCGGATGCCACCAATGTAGACCTCTCAGCACCGATGGACAGATTTACTGCTTCCCCGTCTCGCCAGAGACGGTGACCTTCACGACCCAAGCGATGTCCACCAAAGACGAACTACGTATATTCTAGATATCGGCCTCACGTTTCCTCCAAAATCGCAGAGATAATACACAAAAGAAATAAGCCTCCAAAGGCGCCGCCAAAGGTGTGGATCCTCCTCATCTATCAAAATACACCTTGTTAAAACTAGATTTTAAAATCATAAAGTAATAACAGAAAATTGCAACATAGGTGCGAATTAAGAAGAAAAAGATTAGTCAAGATTTCATTCATAATCTTGTGTAATTTTAATCTTTTAGAAATTAACCATATCTTTATCGACCGCCTAACTTAAGGTCAAGTCCTCATACCAAGATGTGCTCGATACCACCTTCGCCGTGCTCTCCGAATTTATAAATCCGACACTCAGGTATTCTCGTGACTAGTCCAGATCGCGCTTAGTGCCATACACGACTAAATAGGGTATAACATCACATCATACACAGCCGAATATTAAATAAGTACTGCAAACATGTATATAAACGAGTTGTGTGACCTTATGGTCCCTTACAATAATCTGCCACACAGAGCTTACATTATTCAGAGTAATATAGTTCAACAGCGGAATGGTAAATAACATCGTAGTGATCCATCTTCACCACAGGCGCCCTGACAGAGGCTTGCTTCCCTAGTTCTTCTAGCTCTTCATTTAACCTCTTCATAGGCAGGTGTAATCTCTTCTTCTGGTAAGTTTGTCCGCAAGGGTGAGTACACACCGTACTCAACAAGTTATGCACAAAATGCAGGTCTATTTACTACATGCATAGCTTGTTCCGAGGGAATGGCTCTACTGGTTATTTTGCTTTGCATCAATAATTTAAATAGATATTTAATTAGATTGAAAGCATCAAACCATATAACTAATATATCTCAAGTTGTTTTCCATAATATTTTGGACACACAATTCTTAATCAAGATTCATCATTAACCCCGCACACACCTTTCACCCCATTTTATTCACTGATAAACCATGGGTGCTCATGAGCAACAAGAAGAGTTTTCCCACCATTCACCATGTTCTTCAAGTCGATGAGAGGCATAGAGTACCTCTCATTTCCTTCACACCGGTAATGTGCAACTTTCTATCGCCCTCACCAATCATCTCCAATGGATTGGCATTTCCAGAAAATGTAGGGTCGTGTCCTCATGAATTCTCGACACTTCGAGTGTGGCCTCTCAGACCGGGTTGACTCGTTAACTTGGGCGGCGGCGCTTGGGCAAGGACTGCCAGATCGCCGATCATGGCATGCATTAATCGGGTCTGGCAGCAATAAAGGCTCCAAAGTTCGCGATATCAACCGGCGGTACTTGCTGAGGTCCTAGTCCTTCCCCATCGACAGTTTCCAAATGAAGCGAGAACCGCCCCATTTCCTCCTTGGTTTCTCGAGTGTTCACCATCCACCATTGCTCCATGGTTTAGAGACGAGAGGAAATAAGAATAGACGAGTAATGGAGTACTTATGCAGGTCAAAGGTGTAACACAAAATCTAACTTTATTACTTTATTAATATTTGGGTATGGTTGCTCACAATGCCTAAGGGCCTTGCAACGATACCGATCACTCACAAGCATGAAAGAAGCAAATCGAACTAACACCGAGTCAAACGCCTAAGGGTGACTCTTATTCCAGACGACGACCAACGCAGAGTCTCAACCACTAATCCTAATGCTCACTCGAGCCAACCCCCACCGAACTTCCCGTGGATATACCGCGGTGTGCTGGCCGGTACAAACCTATCCTAACGATCCTCCTCACCGATGCGCCTCTTGCACCGCTCAACCTCCACTGCTCCAGCTTGACCTCCACAGCCTCGCTTCACTTCCACCTGCTCCGACTTCACTTCCACTCGCTCGCTCGCACGCCTCGCCGGCTCTCCCGTCTCTGGTCGTAGCTCCAACACCGCTCCGGCTCGTCCGCATACCGTTTCAGCTCCCCAATCCTTCCGGATAGAGGGCTAAGTACTCACAAGTTCTGCAATGATGAGCCTCACCAGTGTGAACTGGCCACGAGACCTCGCAGCCCTCGAACCGCCTCGCCGATAGCATCCTCGAGCGATAACATATCCGCCGTGGGTGATCGTGGCATCCTCCTCCTCTATGGGCTCTGCCAGAAGCGAGTGTCTCAAGGCGGGTGGTGACGGAACATCAGTGCCATCCAACTCCCCGGGTTGGTACGAGCACCGCTTCATCGCCAGACGCGATGTCTCCTCGAATCCCAGCGGCCAATGACAACCTCCTGGCGGTGATGCGAATACGACGACGCCTCGCCTCTATCCCGAAGAGACCGTGATAGTGACATCCCGTGCAATATCAGCCCGCCCGATCACAAGAGTCCCCAGAGATCGGCTCGTCTATATCTCCAAGCAATGCAGATCACACGCCAAAGCTCCGCCGCAGCATCTCCTCCAAAGGCGCCACCAAAAGAGTGGATCATCCTCATCTCGCCAAAGGACACTCACGTGAAACTCACATATTTTAAACACAAAGAAATATGTGTTAAATTCAGCAAGGGTATGAAAGAAGAGAAGGGTAAGTCGAGATTGCATTATCATCTTGGCACATTTTAGCTTTTAGAAAATAGTTTTATCCTCACTACGACCATTCTAACTAAGGGCCAGTCCTACCAAGATGGCTCGATACACCTTCTGTCGGGACCCGAATTTGCAAATCCGACCTTCAGGTATTCAAAGACTAGTCCAGATCACGCTTAGTGCACACAGCCTCAACATTGGTACATATCACACCATAACCAACTAAATAATAAGTACTTTGATTAAATACTCAAACTAGTTGATCGACCTTATGGTCAAGTTACAAAGATACATTGCAGGCTTAAGACTTATTAAAATATTCAAATGCAATGAAATAAAATAAACTCGTGGCGCCAACCAATTTGCCACAGTAACCGACCGGGCTCGCTTCCCTAGTTTGTTCGGCCTCCTCCCGATACTCTCCTCCCGAAAGGTGGTTTGCTTCTTCTTCAACCGGTTGTGTTGTTGTGGGTGAGTACTTTGAGCACTCAAAGAAGTCATGCATGTAATGCAATTCTAATATTCTACATGCATGGCTTAGTACAAAGGATAGGCTATGGTTCATGAGCAAGACAACATTTAAGAATAACTGTAATAATTTGCAAAGCAAAGAAAACAAGAATAAGAATAGTAGCTTACAAACATTTTAATCACAATCATATTTCCATCCTAAGTCAAGTTCCTCATTACCAACCCAAGCATTTTTCCATAAACAATTCATTTTTATGAAAATCTAACCCTTGACAGTAATCACCGAAGCGATGCTCATTACCGTGAGCACGGCTATTCAATAGGTTGTACACTCGCAGAGGTTATACACTTTACCCACAAGATACAACAAATACCACCAAGGCAAATAACCGTGAACGAAGCTTTTCCAAAGTTCCATCTAAACCCAAGACGCCTCGCTAAGGTTTCAACACCGAGGGATCGGTTACCACACCTGTGGCCCCTCTTGCGCCATGTGAGTTCTCATTCCGCCTCCGGCCTCACACCACCACGACAAGATTCAAAGAATAGATTTCTGGGCTTACTCACCTAAGCCCGTCCCATTACGGAGCTTGTGGTCAGATGAGAGACTCACCAAATGCTCGCAAGGTTAAGTCCTTAGTTGACCGAGGCAAGACTAACCAAGTGTGATCTCAATTATCCAAAACCAATAAAACCAAATACGACCCGCCTTGCCACTCTTGGCCCACGTAAACAATCTTGCCATTTGCCCCAGCCTAAATCATTTTTCCACCTTGCTTCTTTACCATTGCACCACGCCATCATCAACTCAATAACACATGTCTCATTCACAAAGCATGTTCAATATCTCATTAAGTCAAGATTCACTTTGGTATTCCAAAATCATGAAATGTCCACGCAAGGTATAAGCATACTACTTCTGCCTACTCAACCCATGTTGGCAAATTATTAATGTCCAACTATTAATCCATAACCTAGGGTGACAAAGGATTCATGGCCTACAACTATATACATACAAGGTAGCATACAAGAACTAGGCATTTAGCTAATCCCAAAACTTATTCAAACTCATTTCTATCAAATTAGCATGCAATAGTTTAAATCAAAATAATTTGCTCTAATAGGTTCAACATGATCAAACACAACTTGCCTTCAAAAAGTGCTGGTTCGTTCCTGAACTTGCTCCTCGGTCGTAACTTCTCCTCAAACCTTCGCACTTCAACGCTCACGCAGAACGCAAATAAATAGCAATAAATAAATAAAACAGAGAGCAACTCAAGCTTAAAATTCAAATAAAATTCATAAACAGAAAGAGCTTGATTTTACAAATTTATAGAAATTGGAATCACTCAAATCGGAGTTAAAACGCAAAAGTTATAAGCATTTGAAGTTTCAAAATACATTTAAAATCAATAAACCGAATTAAATAAATATTTTTTTTTCGAAAATTAATTATTGCGTCATCTGTGACACGCGGTCGCCACCAGAGAGTGACACGGGTCTGCCGACGCCAGCCCCGACCGCTATTTCGGCCGACAAGTGGGTCCCACTGCGACGCCAAGATGACGTCAATGAAGGACGCCACACGCACGGTGCAAAGTACCGACGAGCGGCCCGTGGCCGTCATGACTCATGTGCACAAGGCTCGGCGGTGAGATCGACATGTGGGTCCGCTTTGTCACGACTCATGCGCACAAAGGAACGGCGGTGAGATCGACATGTGGGTCCGCTTTGTCGCCGCCACGCACAAAGGAACGTGACGTGGCACGACGCGGGCCCTCGGATTTGCATCTAACGGAGTTTTGAAGATGGGGTTTACTGTTGCTGGCGACGGGTCAATCGTGGTCGTTGATGCGCGACGGGCAATGGGAACTCGCATGACGGATAATGGCGTGACGGCGAGGTCTCACCGAGCGAGGAAGACGACGCGGGCGGGCGCTTCCGCTGCTTTCCGCTGCGGAAGAAGTAGCCTCCGACGCGCTTGACGTGAGGAATTCCAAGGACCAACGGCGATGGCGAGGGTCACCGGCGACACGTGAACGGCCGAGGAAGTGCGCGGATGGTCTCGGACTTCGGCGAAGCTCGTATGGCGAAGCGGCATTTCAAGCAAGTGAGAAGTGTACGGATGGATGCGCCGAAACCGAGGAGCACATGGAGAGGCGGCGGCAAGATTAAATAGTGCCTCGACTTCCGTGAAAGCGCTGGAGACCGAGGCCCACACTCACGACGGCGGCATGATTCCTAAGCTGGACTCGGATTGGGACGACGTGGCGCGATGAGGGCCGCTTGATCCGGATCGAACGGTGACGACGCTTAGGGTTTTTCCCGACGGGTCAAGACAAGATTTCGCCCAAGATCGTCCATATGGGTTTTTAATTTTTCCGATTAAAATAATTTCCAAAATAAAATAATTTATTTGGGGCATTAAAATATCGTAAAAATTCTCGAAAAATTCTCATAAATATTTTAAGACATTTGTGACTCAAATAAAATATTTTCAGCAAAACTTTATTTTAAATTTTCCATTATTTAATTAATTTGATAAATGGTTTAATTCAAAATAAATTCAAATAATTCCAATAAATCCAAATAAATTCTAGAAATTCCCAAAAATTCAAAATACCATTTAAATGCAAGAAAAGCAAAAATTGAGGTGTTACAAACCTCCCTTAACGGAATCTCGAATCTCGAGATTTAGGTCCGACTAAGGAATAGGTTGGGAAATTCTTCTTCAGTCTTCTTCACGCCTCCTGTGTTGCTTCGCCTCTAATGGTTACTCCAATCGAACTCGCAGCTGGTCGATTTATTTTCGCTTCTATCCATCGTGATCCAAGATCTTTACCGCAATTTTATAGGTCAAATCCTCCCGCAATGAATCGACTCTAACCAAGATCTCGCCTTCGCACTCGAGACATTTCTTTAATTGTGACACATGGAACACATCATGCACTCGCTAATGACCGCGTAACTCCAACCGACACGCTTACTTCACCTCACGACTTAGATCTTGAACGGGCCAACATATCTTGGCGCTTAACTTCCCTTTAGTGTGAAACCTCTAACTCTTTTAAGGGTAACTCGAGATACACAAAATCTTCAGTTCAAAGCTCAAATCCTCACCACATTATCAAGATAACTCTTCCGTTTTGATTGTGCAATTTTCAACCTTTTCTCGATCATGGCTACCGCTTCAAATTTTCTCAAGAATATCCGCCCAAACATATGGCGCTTCTCCTGCCTCATTCCAGCTCAACTGCTCGTCGACTGTGGTCTTCCATATAGCGCTTCAAATGGCGACATCGCAAACTTGCTCGGTAGTCAGTTGTTATAATCTAACTCCAGACGTGTGCACACTTGTCCCACGGTTGTATAAGCCTGCACATGCCCTCAACATGTCCTCCAAGATCTCGATTAACTCTTTCCGCTTGCCCATCTGCGTCGTCGGGTGATATGCAAGATCAAGTTCAGACGGGTCCCTAGGGCTTCATGCAACTTATCCCAAAATCTTGAGGTAAACCGAGTACCTCGTCTGATACAATTTCTTCGAACTCCATGCGCATATACAATCCTTGACATATACAATTCGCTAAACGGTCCCCAATAGGTAGTCTTCACGGTATAAAGGGCAACCTTTGTTAAACGGTCCACTATAACCCATATGGAGTCATACCGCTTCAGGTTCTCAGAACCGTAATGAAATCCATTCCGATTTTCTCCCATTTCCACTCGTATCTTCGGTCAGAGCCCTCGCCGCCTTTGATGCATTGCTTTGACTCTTTGGCATGTATCTCACAACGCAACATGCTCGCAACTTCACGCTTCATGCTTGGCCACCGTAATCTTTCCTTCGTGTCTTGGTACATCTTAGCGCCTCGATGAATGGAGTATTTGGAATCATGGGCTTCTCCAAAATCAACTCGCTTTCTCCTTCTTAGCGGACGCAGATGCATTTTTGATCCACAAAGTACCTTGTCCATCCAAATTTTGAACTCCTTCGCCGTGCCTTCCTCCATCTTAGACTTAATCTCTCTAATCTTGACATCATCCTTCGTCTCTCACTTAACTGATCTTCCAAAGTAGGCTTCACTTCTAAAGCGCTAAGAATCCCTTAGGTACAACTTCCAACTTTAACTTCCGAAATTCCTTGCATAACTCGACTCGACTTGCTTCTAGCAACATGTTCACCGTGTGGCTCTTCCGACTTAAAGCATCACCACTACATTGGCTTTCCCGGTGATAATGAATTCCCAGATTATAATCCTTAATTAATTCCAACCACCTTCGCCTCATGTTCAGATCCGATTGAGTGAATATATATTTAAGACTCTTATGGTCCGCGGTACACCTCACATCTGCTTCAATCGATAGTGCCGCCATAACTTCAAGGCGGTACCACTACCGCTAATTCCAGATCATGCGCGCTGATAGTTTTCTTCATGCGCCTCAATCGCTTTGATGCATACGCAACGACCTTTCTGCTCGCATTAACACGCATCCTAGTCCTGGCGCGATGCATCACAAGATATATCAAAGCTCGCTTAAATCCGAGTACTAACATCGGCGCCGTTGTCAAACGCTTTTCAACTCGAAACTCCGCCACATTCCAATGGCCCATGCGAACTTCTTTTCTTTTTTCAACAATTGCGTAAGAGGTCTCGCAATCGCTGAAAATCCTTCAATAAATCGGCGGTAGTAACCGCCATTACAAGGAAACTACGAATTTGAGTCACCGCTTTTGGGTGGCTCCCAATGCAACACCGCTTCCACCTTACGGTCAATCATGACTCTTCGGCGGTCACCACATGTCCAAGAAATTCCACCTTGTTCTTCCGTAAGTCACACTTGCTAAACTTAGCTAAAAGTTGTCGCTTCTTAACCTCTCCGTAACTAGCTTCAGATGCTCGCATGCTCTTCCCCGGTCTTGGAGTAAACTAGAATGTCATCTATGAACACAACAACGAACTTATCCAGTATTCCATGAAAACCTTGTTCATCATGTTCATGAAATATGCAGTGCATTTGTCAAACCGAAAGACATAACTGTGAACTCGTAATGTCCATATCTTGACGAAAATGTCGTTTTCGCACATCCTCCGATCGAATCTTCACCGGTGATAACTCGATCGAGGTCAATCTTGGAGAAAACTCCGCCCTCTCAACTCGGGTCAAACAGATCATCGATCCCGGTAGCGGATACTTATTCTTTATAGTGACTTCATTCAAGGTGCTCGTAATCCACACACATCCCAGAACTCCCGCCCTTCTTCTTGACAACAGAACCGTGCTTCTATGGCTATTTAACTTGGTCTAATAAATCCCTTATCCATTAACTCCTTTATCCGCTTCTTCATTTCCACTAGCTCATCTGCTGACATCCGATAAGGTCTTTAGCTATCGGGTCGTTCCTTGCATTAACTCAATTACAAACTCTATGTCCTCGTCTGTGGCATCCTGTAAATCCTCCGAAACACATCCCGTATTCTCTCGACAACCGTACGCCTTCTATGCCGACGCCTTCACACTATTGACCATCAACTCGTCCATCCCGAACGGCAAAGGGCTTGAAACTCTACTTTTCTCCCACAAGGACTCTCGATCGATATGACTCTTCGTTCACGCCTAACACAACCTTGTGCTTAGACAACCAATCCATTCCCAAAATAACATCTAAGGTCCGGGTATCTAACACTACTAAGTTTGCTAGAACTCCATTCCATCTATAAGCAACTTTACCCCGTAACATCCTACAACGACGGAGTTCGATCCCGGATTGTACTAGCAATACATGCCTAAGGTTCACCATTTTCAACCCATTGTTCACAGCAAAAATTCGAGATATAAACGAATGCGAAGCTCCGTAATCAAATAAAATCGCTGGCGGTGTAATCGAGTTGACAAGTAACTTACCCAAGACGACGTCCGATGTGTTCGTGATCGACATCGGCGGTGACATGATTGACTCGCCTACCACTACCTGTAGGCAGCTCCAGATTGTAGCTCCACGGCTTGCTTCTCGACGCTGGTGCCTTTGTTGGAGTAGTTCCAAGATTGAAGCGAACGGTGTCACTCCTCCTCCTCCCTTCTAGGACAAGAATTGGCAAATGTTCGCTCGTGATGATAAAACAACGCTTAACTGCCGATCACTGCCTCGCAACTGCATTCTAACCGGTGTTGGTGTCTCGAAATTTTGTCCGCAGTCTTGGTACCGGTGGTGGCTGCTATCACATTCCTTGGCTGAAATCAAGAACTGGTTTGGTGTAACCTCAACACGCGCCTCGGGCGTGCTCCCTCGCCATCCATCAAGGCTCGGCTGTCCTCCAGCCTCCTGGCGCTTGTCCTCCAATATCGCCGCCTTTGTTCACTAGCTCCTCGAAAATCAAGAAAAGTGTGGGTTATGAGTCCCACCAGCCTCAATTCGAATTCCTTTCATGAATCGAGACCGCCGCCTTATCCCTGTTACATCCTCAAAAGGAAGGCGCACCGTGTGAACTTATTCAGATACTCTGACATCGATTGATTGCCCCGCTTCAAGGTTCTAAACTCCTCCTTTTTCAACTCCATTATGCCTTCGGCACATGGTATCGCCGAAAGCGTATCGTGAACTCCTCCCACCGATGTCCCGCGGGTGCTCATGAGCAGCAAGAAGAGTTTTCCCACCATTCACCAAGGGTTCCTTCAAGTCGATGAGAAGCATAGAGTACCCTCTCATTTCCTTCACACGGTAATGTGCAACTTTCTCTATCGCCCTCACCAATCATCTCGCTTCCAATGGATTGGCATTTTAAAATGTAGGCGGTCGTGTCCTCATGAATTTCGACAAATTTCGAGTGTGGCCTCTGTGACCGGGTTGACTCGTTAACTTGGGCGGCGGCTTGGGCAAGGACTGTCAGATTCGCTGTGATCATGGCATGCATTAACTCGGGTCTGCAAGCAATAAAGGCTCCAAAGTTCTCGTGATATCAATCGGGCGGTACCGTTGAGGTCCTAGTCCTTCCCCATCGACAGTTTCAAATGAAGCGAGAACCGCCTCCCATTTCCTCCTTGGTCTTCGAGTGTTCACCATCCGCCGATTGCTCCATGGTTTAGAGACGAGAGGAAATAAGAATAGACGAGTAATGGAGTACTTATGCAGGGTCAAAGGTGTAACACAAAATCTAACTTTATTACTTTATTAATATTTGGGTATGGTTGCTCACAATGCCTAAGGGCCTTGCAACGCATACCGATCACTCACAAGCATGAAAGAAGCAAATCGAACTAACACTCCGGAGTCAAACGCCTCTAAGGGTGACTCTTATTCCAGGACGCGACTCAACGCAGGAGTCTCAACCACTAATCCTAATGCTCACTCCTCGAGCCAACCCCCACCGGAACTTCCTGGTGGATATACCGGCGGGTGTGCTGGTGCTGGTACAAACCTATCCCAACGATCCTCCGCTGGATGCGCCTCTTGCACTGGCTCAACCTCCACTGCTCCGCTTGACCTCCACAGCTCGCTTCACTTCCACCGCTCCGACTTCACTTCCACTGCTCGCCGCGCTCCCGCCAGGGTTCCGTCTCTGGTCGTAGCCCAACACTGCCCCGCTCTGTCCGCATAATGCCTCCAGCCTCCCCAATCCTCTCGATAGAGTGGGCTAAGTACTCACAAGTTCTGCAAATGATGAGCCTCACCGTGTGAACTCGCCACGAGACCTCGGCAGCCTCGAACTGCCTGCCGAAAGCATCCTCTTGAGCGATAACATATCCGCCAGTGGGTGATCGTGGCATCCTCCTCCTCTATGGGCTTCTGCCAGAAGCGAGTGTCTCGCGGGTGGTGACGAACACCGTGCCATCCAACTCCCTCGGTTGGTACGAGCACCGCCTCATCGCCAGACGCTGATGTCTCTCGAATCCCAGCCACAATGACAACCTCCTCGCGGTGATGCGAATACGACGACTACCTCGCCCTATCCCGAAGCGAGACCGTGATAGTGACATCCTGTGCAATATCCAGCCCCGCCTCGATCCACAAGAGTCCCCAGAGATCGGCTGCTCATATCCTCCAAGCAGCTGCAAGATCATACGCCAAAGTCTCTGCCAATGCATCTCCAAAGGCGCCACCAAAAGAGTGGATCATCCTCATTCGCCAAAGGACACTCACGTGAAACTCACATATTTTAAACACAAAGAAATATGTGTTAAATTCAGCAAGGGGTATGAAAGAAGAGAAGGTAAGTCGAGATTGCATTATCATCTTGGCACATTTTAGCTTTTAGAAAATAGTTTTATCCTCACTACGACCATTCTAACTAAGGGGCCTACAACCAAGATGGCTCGATACACTCTGCCGGGACCCGAATTTGCAAATCCGACTCTCAGGTATTCAAAGACTAGTCCAGATCACGCTTAGTGCACACACTCAACATTGGTACATATCACACCATAACCAACTAAATAATAAGTACTTTGATTAAATACTCAAACTAGTTGATCGACCTTATGGTCAAGTTATAAAGATAATATTGCAGGCTTAAGACTTATTAAAATATTCAAATGCATGAAATAAAATAAACTCGTGGCGCCAACCAATTTGCCACAGTAATCGATCGGGCTCGCCCTAGTTTGTCTGCTCCTCCCGATACTCCTCCTCCCGAGCAGGTGGTTTGCTTCTTCTTCAACCGGTTGTGTTGTTGTGGGTGAGTACTTTGAGCACTCAAGAAGTCATGCATGTAATGCAATTCTAATATTCTACATGCATGGCTTAGTACAAAGGATAGGCTATGGTTCATGAGCAAGACAAGATTTAAGAATAACAAGAATAATTTGCAAAGCAAAAAACAAGAATAAGAATAGTAGCTTACAAACATTTTAATCACAATCATATTTCCATCCTAAGTCAAGTTCCTCATTACCAACCCAAGCATTTTTCCATAAACAATTCATTTTTATGAAAATCTAACCCTTGATCAGAATCACCGAAGCGATGCTCATTATTGTGAGCACGGCTATTCAATAGGTTGTACACTCGCAGAGGTTATACACTTTACCCACAAGATACACCAAATACCACCAAGGCAAATAACCGAACGAAGCCTTTCCAAAGTTCCATCTAAACCCAAGATCGCTCGCTAAGGTTTCAACACCGAGGGACTGTTACTACACCCAGGCCCCCTCTTGCGCCATGTGAGTTCTCATTCCGCCTCCTGCCTCACACCACCACGACAAGACTAAAGAATAGATTTCCAGCTTTACTCACTAAGCCCGCCCCATTACTTGAGCTTGTGGTGTATGAGAGACTCAAACAAATGCTCGCAAGGTTAAGTCCTTAGTTGACCGAGGCAAGACTAACCAAGTGTGATCTCAATTATCCAAAACCAATAAAACCAATACGACCGCCTTGCCATACTCTTGGCCCACCGTAAACAATCTTGCCATTTGCCCCGCCTAAATCATTTTTCCACCCCTGCTTCTTTACCATTGCACCACGTGCCATCATCAACTCAATAACACATGTCTCATTCACAAAGCATGTTCAATATCTCATTAAGTCAAGATTCACTTTGGTATTCCAAAATCAGAAATGTCCACGCAAGGTGGCTAACATACTACTTCTGGTCTACTCAACCCATGTTGGCAAATTATTAATGTCCAACTATTAATCCATAACCTAGGGTGACAAAGGATTCATGGCCTACAACTATATATACTACGACAAGGTAGCATACAGCAACTAGGCATTTAGCTAATCCCAAAACTTATTCAAACTCATTTCTATCAAATTAGCATGCAATAGTTTAAATCAAAATAATTTGCTCTAATAGGTTCAACATGATCAAACACAACTTGCCTTCAAAAAGTGCTGGTTCTCGTTCCCGAACTTGCTCTCGGTCGAACTTCTCCTCGAAACCTTCGGCACTTCAACGCTCACGCAGAACGCAAATAAATAGCAATAAATAAATAAAACAGAGAGCAACTCAAGCCTAAAATTCAAATAAAATTCATAAACAGAAAGAGCTTGATTTTACAAATTTATAGAAATTGGAATCACTCAAATCGGAGTTAAAACGCAAAAGTTATAAGCATTTGAAGTTTCAAAATACATTTAAAATCAATAAACCGAATTAAATAAATATTTTCTTTTTCGAAAATTAATTATTGCGTCATTCGTGACACGGTCGCCACCAGAGAGTGACACGCGGCCTCGCTGACGACAGCCACCGACCGGCTATTTCGCCGACAAGGGTCCCACCGTGACGCCAAAGATGACGTCATCAAAGGACGCCACACGCGACGGTAAGTACCGACGAGTGGGCCGCGGCCGCCGCGACTCATGCACAAGGTTTCGTAAGGCGGTGAGATCGACATGGGTCCGCTTTTTGTCACGACGCGCGCATGCGAACGGCGCGAGATCGACATGTGGGTCCGCTTTTGTCAACGCCACGCGTACGGAATCTGTGACGGCACGACATGTGGTCTCGGATTTGCATCTAACCGCGGAGTTTTGAAGATGGGGTTTATCAAGCTTAAGGCGACGGGCTCAATCAGTGGTCGTTGATGCGCGACCGACAATTGG